>JAGIQG010000001.1:10613733-11964217 GCA_024679065.1 Sphyrna mokarran | reverse complement strand
GATGGGACAGGGGGATCTCTATGGGTCAGTACCTGTCAGTGATGGAACAAGGGGATCTCTATGGGTCAGTACCTGTCAGTGATGGGACAGGGGGATCTCTATGGGTCAGTACCTGTCAGTGATGGAACAAGGGGATCTCTATGGGTCAGTACCTGTCAGTGATGGGACAGAGGGTAACTCTATGGGTCAGTACCTGTCAGTGATGGGACAGGGGGGATCTCTATGGGTCAGTACCTGTCAGTGATGGGACAGGGGGTAACTCTATGGGTCAGTACCTGTCAGTGATGGGACAGGGGGTAACTCTATGGGTCAGTACCTGTCAGTGATGGGACAGGGGGTAACTCTATGGGTCAGTACCTGTCAGTGATGGGACAGGGGGTAACTCTATGGGTCAGTACCTCTCAGTGATTGGACAGGGGGATCCTATGGTTCAGTCTCTGTCAGTGAGGGACAGGGAGTAACTCTTTGGGTCAGTACCTGTCAGTGATGGGACAGGGGGCAACTCTATGGGTCAGTACCTGTCAGTGATGGGACAGGGGGTAACTCTATGGGTCAGTACCTGTCAGTGATGGGACAGGGGTAAAACTCTGGGTCAGTACCTGTCAGTGATGGGGAAGGGGGATCTCTCTGGGTCAGTACCTGTCAGTGATGGGACAGGGGGATCTCTATGGGTCAGTACCTGTCAGTGATGGAACAAGGGGATCTGTATGGGTCAGTGCCTGTCAGTGATGGGATAGGGGGATCTCTATGGGTCAGTGCCTGTCAGTGATGGGACAGGGGGATCTCTATGGGTCAGTACCTGTCAGTGATGGAACAAGGGGATCTGTATGGGTCAGTGCCTGTCAGTGATGGGATAGGGGGATCTCTATGGGTCAGTACCTGTCAGTGATGGGACAGGGGGATCTCTATGGGTCAGTACCTGTCAGTGATGGGACAGGGGGTAACTCTATGGGTCAGTACCTGTCAGTGATGGGACAGGGGATCTCTATGGGTCTGTACCTGTCAGTGATGGGACAGGGGGATCTCTCTGGGTCAGTACCTGTCAGTGATGGGACAGGGGGATCTCTATGGGTCAGTACCTCTCAGTGATCGGACAGGGGGATCTCTATGGGTCAGTACCTGTCAGTGATGGGACAGGGGGATCTCTCTGGGTCAGTACCTGTCAGTGATAGGACAGGGGATCTCTATGGGTCAGTACCTGTCAGTGATGGGACAGGGGAATCTCTATGGGTCAGTACCTGTCAATGATGGGACAGGGGAATCTCTATGGGTCTGTACCTGTCAATGATGGGACAGGGGGATCTCTATGGGTCAGTACCTGTCAGTGATGGGACAGGGGAATCTCTATGGGTCAGTGCCTGTCAGTGATGGGACAGGGGAATCTCTATGGGTCTGTACCTGTCAATGATGGGACAGGGGGATCTCTATGGGTCAGTACCTGTCAGTGATGGAACAAGGGGATCTCTATGGGTCAGTACCTGTCAGTGATGGGATAGGGGGGATCTCTATGGGTCAGTACCTGTCAGTGATGGGACAGGGGGAACTCTATGGGTCAGTACCTGTCAGTGATGGGACAGGGGGTAACTCTATGGGTCAGTACCTGTCAGTGATGGGACAAGGGGATCTCTATGGGTCAGTACCTGTCAGTGAGGGACAGGGGGATCTCTATGGGTCAGTACCTATCAGTGATGGGACAGGGGGATCTCTCTGGGTCAGTACCTGTCAGTGATGGGACAGGGGGATCTCTGTGGGTCAGTACCTGTCAGTGATGGAACAAGGGGATCTCTATGGGTCAGTACCTGTCAGTGATGGGATAGGGGGGATCTCTATGGGTCAGTACCTGTCAGTGATGGGACAGGGGGTAACTCTATGGGTCAGTACCTGTCAGTGATGGGACAAGGGGGATCTCTATGGGTCAGTACCTGTCAGTGATGGGACAGGGGGTAACTCTATGGGTCAGTACCTGTCAGTGATGGGACAGGGGGGATCTCTATGGGTCAGTACCTGTCAGTGATGGGACAGGGGGATCTCTATGGGTCAGTACCTGTCAGTGATGGGACAGGGGGATCTCTATGGGTCAGTACCTGTCAGTGATGGAACAAGGGGATCTCTATGGGTCAGTACCTGTCAGTGATGGGATAGGGGGGATCTCTATGGGTCAGTACCTGTCAGTGATGGAACAAGGGGATCTCTATGGGTCAGTACCTGTCAGTGATGGGACAGGGGGTAACTCTATGGGTCAGTAACTGTCAGTGATGGGACAGGGGGATCTCTATGGGTCAGTACCTGTCAGTGATGGGACAGGGGGATCTCTATGGGTCAGTAGCTGTCAGTGATGGGACAGGGGGTAACTCTATGGGTCAGTACCTCTCAGTGATTGGACAGGGGTATCTCTATGGGTCAGTCTCTGTCAGTGATGGGACGGTGGGTAACTCTATGGGTCAGTACCTGTCAGTGATGTGACAGGGGGTAACTCTGTGGGTCAGTACCTGTCAGTGATGGGACAGGGGGGTAACTCTATGGGTCAGTACTGTCAGTGAGGGACAGGGGTAACTCTATGCGTCAGTCCTGTCAGTGATGGGACAGGGGATCTTGGGTCGTACCTGTCAATGATGGACATTCTATGTCATACCTTCATAACATCTTATTCATCCTGTCAGTGATGGATAGGGGGATCTCTATGGGTCAGTACCTGTCAGTGATGGGACAGGGGAATCTCTATGGGTCAGTACCTGTCAGTGATTGGACAGGGGGATCTCTATGGGTCAGTACCTGTCAGTGATGGAACAAGGGGATCTCTATGGGTCAGTGCCTGTCAGTGATGGGATAGGGGGGATCTCTATGGGTCAGTACCTGTCAGTGATGGGACAGGGGAATCTCTATGGGTCAGTACCTGTCAGTCATGGGACAGGGGGATCTCTATGGGTCAGTACCTGTCTGTGATGGAACAAGGGGATCTCTATGGGTCAGTACCTGTCAGTGATGGGACAGGGGGATCTCTATGGGTCAGTACCTGTCAGTGATGGGACAGGGGGATCTCTATGGGTCAGTACCTGTCAGTGATGGGACGGGGGGATCTCTATGGGTCAGTACCTGTCAGTGATGGGACAGGGGGATCTCTATGGGTCAGTACCTGTCAGTGATGGGACAGGGGGTAACTCTATGGGTCAGTACCTGTCAGTGATGGGACAGGGGGATCTCTATGGGTCAGTAGCTGTCAGTGATGGGACAGGGGGTAACTCTATGGGTCAGTACCTCTCAGTGATTGGACAGGGGGATCTCTATGGGTCAGTCTCTGTCAGTGATGGGACAGGGGGTAACTCTATGGGTCAGTACCTGTCAGTGATGGGACAGGGGGTAACTCTATGGGTCACACCTGTCAGTGATGGGACAGGGGGTAACTCTATGGGTCAGTACCTCTCAGTGGTGGGACAGGGGGTAACTCTATGGGTCAGTACCTCTCAGTGATCAGACAGGGGGATCTCTATGGGTCAGTCTCTGTCAGTGATGGGACGGGGGGATATCTATGGGTCAGTACCTGTCAGTGATGGGACAGGGGGTAACTTTATGGGTCAGTACCTCTCAGTGATTGGACAGGGGGATCTCTATGGGTCAGTACCTGATAGTTATAGGAGGATATCAGAGGCAGGTTCTTTACCCAAAGGGTGGTTCGGCAGTGGAATGCCCTGCCTGCAGCGGTTGTAGATGCGCGAAGTTTGGTGGCGTTTAAGAGGTTAGTTGATAAGTATATGGAAGAGAAGGGATTGGTTTAGTTTGGAGGGGCATTGCTTTTTATATTGGTCGGCGCAACATCGAAGGCCAAAGGGCCTGTTCTGTGCTGTAATGTTCTATGTTCTATGTTCTATGTACCTCTCAGTGATGGGACAGGGAATCTCTATGGGTCAGTCTCTGTCAGTGATGGGACAGGGGGATCTCTATGGGTCAGTACCTGTCAGTGATGGGACAGGGGATCTCTCTGGGTCAGTACCTGTCAGTGATGGGACAGGGGGATCTCTATGGGTCAGTCTCTGTCAGTGATGGGACGGGGGGATCTCTATGGGTCAGTACTGTCAGTGATGGGACAGGGGTAATCTATGGTCAGTACCTGTCAGTGATGGGACAGGGGATCTCTCGGGTCAGTACCTCTCAGTGATCAGAGAGGGGGATTCTCTATGGGTCAGTACCTGTCAGTGATGGGACAGGGGGATCTCTCTGGTCAGTACCTGTCAGTGATGGGACAGGGGGATCTCTCTGGGTCAGTACCGGTCAGTGATGGTACTGGGGGATCTCTATGGGTCTGTACCTGTCAGTGATGGGACAGGGGGTAACTCTATGGGTCAGTACCTATCAGTGATGGGACAGGGTGATCTCTATGGGTCAGTACCTGTCAGTGATGGGACAGGGGGATCTCTATGGGACTCTACCTGTCAGTGATGGGACAGGGGAATCTCTATGGGTCAGTACCTGTCAGTGATGGGACGGGGGATCTCTATGGGTCAGTACCTGTCAGTGATGGGACAGGGGGATCTCTATGGGTCAGTACCTGTCAGTGATAGGACAAGGGGATCTCTCTGGGTCAGTATCTGTCAGCGATGGGACAGGGGGAGCTCTCTGGGTCAGTACCCATCAGTGATGGGACAGGGGGATCTCTCTGGGTCAGTACCTGTCAGTGATGGGACGGGGGATCTCTATGGGTCAGTACCTGTCAGTGATGGGACAGGGGTAACTCTATGGGTCAGTACCTGTCAGTGATGGGACAGGGGGTAACTCTCTGGGTCAGTACCTGTCAGTGATGGGACAGGGGGATCTCTATGGGTCAGTACCTATCTGTGGTGGCACAGGGGGAACTCTATGGGTCAGTACCTGTCAGTGATGGGACGGGGCGATTTCTATGGGTCAGTCTCTGTCAGTGATGGGACAGGGGGATATCTATGGTTCAGTACCTGTCAGTGATGGGACAGGGGATCTCTATGGGTCAGTCTCTGTCAGTGATGGGACAGGGGGATCTCTATGGTTCAGTACCTGTCAGTGATGGGACAGGGGATCTCTCTGGGTCAGTACCTGTCAGTGATGGGACAGGGGGATTTCTATGGGTCAGTACCTGTCATTGATGGGACAGGGGGATCTCTATGGGTCAGTAGTGTCAGTGATGGGACAGGGGGATCTCTATAGGTCAGTACCTATCTCTGTTGGGACATGGGGAACTCTATGGGTCAGTA
This sequence comes from Sphyrna mokarran, assembly GCA_024679065.1. Taxonomy (NCBI): domain Eukaryota; kingdom Metazoa; phylum Chordata; class Chondrichthyes; order Carcharhiniformes; family Carcharhinidae; genus Sphyrna; species Sphyrna mokarran. The sequence goes on along the minus strand of JAGIQG010000001.1, from coordinate 11,958,998 downwards.
TCTATCAGTGGTGGGACAGGGGGTACTCTATGGGTCAGGACCTGTCAGTGGTGGGACAGGGAGAACTGTATGCAGTATCTGTCGATGATGGGACAGGGGGTAACTCTACGGGTCAGTCTCTGTCAGTGATGGGACAGGGGGAACTCAGTGGGTCAGTATCTGTCAGTGATGAGAGAGGGGGGATCTCTGTCGGCCAGTACCTGTAAATGATGGGACAGGGGGTAACTCTATGGGTCAGTACTTGTCAGTGAAGGGACAGGGGGTAACTCTCTGGGTCAGTACCTGTCAGTGATGGGACAGGGGGATCTCAATGGGTCAGTACCTGTCAGTGATGGGACAGGGGGATCTCTATGGGTCTGTACCTGTCAGTGATGGGACAGGGGGAACTCTATGGGTCAGTACCTATCAGTGGTCAGACAGGTGGATCTCTATGGGTCAGTCTATGTCAGTGATGGGACAGGGGGATCTCTATGGGTCAGTACCTGTCAGTGATGGGACAGGGGGATCTCTATGGGTCAGTACATAGAACATAGAACAATACAGCACAGAACAGGCCCTTCGGCCTTCGATGTTGTGCCGACCGAAATAAAAAGCAATGCCCCTCCAAACTAAACCATTCCCTTCTCTTCCATATACTTATCAACGAACCTCTTAAACGCCACCAAACTTGGTGCATCTACAACTGCTGCACGCAGGGCATTCCACTCCCGAACCACCCTTTGGGTAAAGAACCTACCTCTGATATCCGTCCTATAACTATCACCCCCTAATTTAAAGCTGTGTCCCCTCGTGCTAGCTTTCTCCATCCTAGGAAAAAGGCTATCACTGTCCACCCTATCTAAACCTCTACTCATCTTATATGTTTCAATAAGGTCTCCTCTTAGCTGCCTTCTTTCTAACGAAAACAACCTCAAATCCCTCAGCCTCTCTTCATAAGACCTGCCCCTCCATACCAGGCAACATCCTGGTAAACCTCCTCTGTACCCTCTCCAATGCCTCCACATCTTCTTATAATGTGGGGACCAGAACTGTACACAATACTCCAAGTGCGGCCGCACTAGAGTTTTGTACAGTTGCAACATGATGCTGCGGCTCCTAAATTCAATCCCCCTACCAATAAAAGCTAGGACTCCATATGCCTTCTTAACAACTTTATCCACTTGACTGCCTACTTTCAGGGATCTATTGACACATACACCAAGATCCTTCTGTTCCTCAACACTATTAAGAGCCCTACCATTAGCCCTATACTCTACACATTTATTGTTCCTGCAAAGTGCATTACCTCACACTTTTCCACATTAAACTCCATTTGCCACCTCTCGGCCCAGCTCTGCAACTTGTCCAAGTCAATCTGTAAACTAAAACACCCCTCTTCACTATCTACCACACCACCAACTTTAGTATCATCTGCAAATTTACTGATCCATCCCTCAATACCCTCATCCAGATCATTTATAAAATTACAAACAGCAGGGGCCCCAAAACAGACCCCTGAGGCACACCACTCGTCACCGAACTCCACGATGAATATCTCCCATCAACCACCACCCTCTGTCTTCTATCTGCTAGCCAATTCCTAACCCAATTAGCTAAAATCACCCTCTATCCCATACATCTGCATTTTCTGCAGAAGTCTTCCATGGGCCACCTTATCAAACGCCTTACTAAAGTCCATATATACCACATCAACCGCCTTACCCCCATCCACCTCTCTGGTCACTTTCTCAAAAAACTCAATGAGGTTAGTTAGGCATGACCTACCCTTCACGAAACCATGCTGACTATCCCCAATCAATTCATTCTCTCTAAATAACTATAAATCCTATCCCTAATAATTCTCTCCAATACCTTGCCCACAACAGAAGTAAGACTCACTGGCCTATAATTCCCTGGAAGGTCTCTCTTCCCCTTCTTAAACAATGGGACCACATTCGCTATCCTCCAGTTCTCCGGAACCACACCCGTAACCAACGAGGACCTGAAGATCAGAGCCAGAGGCTCTGCAATCTCCTCTCTTGCCTCCCAGAGAATCCTAGGGAAAATCCCGTCCGGCCCAGGGGACTTATCCAACTTCAAACCCTCGAGAATTTCTAACACATCCCCCCTATCTACTACAATACTCCCCAATTTGCAACCCTGTACCTCAGTGCTCTCCACAGCTACATTTCCAGCACTCTGCGTGAATACGGAAGAGAAATATTTATTCAGTGCCTCACCAATCTCTTCAGGCTCCACGCACAACTTCCCACTGCTGTCTATGACTGGCCCTAATCTTGCCCTAACCAATCTTCTATTCTTAACATATCGAAAGAAGGCTTTAGGATTCTCCTTAATCCTATCAGCCAACATCTTCTCGTGTCCCCTCTTAGCTCTCCTCAATTCACTTTTTACCTCCTTCCTAGCTAATCTATAGCTATCCATTGCACTACCTGAGCCGTCAAGCCTCATCCTGACATAAGCCTCCTTTTTCTTCTTAACCAGCAAATCAACTCTTTTCGTACACCAAGGCTCTCTTACTCGTCCATTTCCTCCCTGCCTGACAGGGACATACTTATCAAGGACTCGCAGCAGCTGCTCCTTGAATAAGCACCACCTTCCAGATGTTCCCAGTCCCTGTAGTTCCCTAGTCCAATCTATGCACCCTAATTCTCTCCTGATGGCCTCATAATTACCCTTCCCCCAGCTATAAATACTGCCCCCAGCTTCATGCCTATCCCTATCCATCACTAAGGTGAACGTAACCGAATTGTGGTCACTATCACCAAAATGTTCACTAACTTCCAAGCCTAACACCTGGTCTGGCTCATTGCCCAGCACCAAATCCAATGTGGCCTCACCTCTAGTTGGCCTCTCTACATACTGAGTCAAAAAACCTTCCTGCACACTCTGTACGAAAACCTGTCAGTGGTCAGACAGGTGGATCTCTATGGGTCAGTACCTGTCAGTGATGGGACAGGGGGATCTCTATGGGTCAGTACCTATCAGTGGTCAGACAGGTGGATGTCTATGGGTCAGTACCTGTCAGTGATGGGACAGGTGGATCTCTATGGGTCAGTACCTGTCAGTGATGGGACAGGGGGATCTCTATGGGTCAGTATCTGTCAGTGATGGGACAGGGGGATCTCTATGGGTCTGTACCTGTCAGTGATGGGATAGGGGGAACTCTATGGGTCAGTACCTATCAGTGGTCAGACACGTGGATCTCTGTGGGTCAGTATCTGTCAATGATGGGACAGGGGGATCTCTATGGGTCAGTATCTGTCAGTGATGGGACAGATGGATCTCTATGGGTCAGTACCTATCAGTGGTCAGACAGGTGGATTTCTATGGGTCAGTATCTGTCAGTGATGGGACGGGGGAACTCTAATCTCTTGTTTGCTATATATGAACTGTGGACCTCAGTGTAAAAGATGTCCAAATAGATCAAAACAAAACCTACACATTGCTTGGGAATGGAGAAACAAGGTAACCAGTGATGCTGCACTAATTCTGTATGTCAGTAAAATTAAATTAATACTTTATTAGTTTTTCTGATGATCAGTTGCGTGTCATCCTGCATTATTGGTGTTAGAGCCATCGGGCGTAGCCCTAAAGGCATAAGAGAAAGTGATGGACAGTTCAGGGGACTAAATAAGCGAAGGGAGTCAAGGCGAGGGTTTCTCACACAGCGAGTGTTGTGAAATGGGATGTGCTGCCTGGAAGTGTGGTGGAAGCACACTCAGCAATCACTTTCAAAGCTCAAGTGGATAAATATTTGAAAATGGAACGACTAGCAATGCTCTGGGGAAAAGATTGGGAATGGGGATCGGAAGAGTGAGACTAATTGGCCCACACTGGCAGGATAATCTGAATGTATGGGATGATTCTAGGATTAATAAGGAGGAATAAACAGTTTGATAGATAGATGGAGAGGCAAATTATTTTGATAACATTGATAAATAGTTCTACATAGATAGATGTACTCTGAAAGAAGGGTCAATTGATTCAAAATGTTGGTTCTATTCTTTCTCCAAACATACTGTCAGACCTGCTGAGATTTTCCAGCATTTTTCTAGATGTACACTGAATCCTAAGTTTAAAGTTTATTTATTAATCATAAGTAGGCTTATATAACACTGCAATGAAGTTACTGTGAAAAGCCCCACGTCGCCACACTCCAGCGCCAGTTTGGGTGCACTGAAGGAGAATTTATCATGGCCAATTCACCTAACTAGCACATCTTTGGACTGTGGGAGGAAACCCACACAAACACGGGGAGAATGTGCAAACTCCACACAGACGGGGAGTGAACCTGTGTCCCTGGTGCTATGAGACAGCAGTGCTAACCACTGCCCACTGTCCACTGATCCTGGTATCCTTATCTGAGAAAAGATGTTCTTGCGAGAGAAAGTGAGGAAATGCTGATTTCTGGGTTAGTAGATCTGTCATATGAGGAGAGATTAAATTGGTTAGGATTATATTTATTGGCGTTTAGAAAATTCAAACAGGTAGTTTCAAAAAGAATGTTCCTGAAAGTGGGGGAGTCCAGAACCAGGGGTCAGTGTTTGGGGATAAGGGCTAAACCTTTTTTTAAAATTAATTTTATAGGATGTGGGTAGCATTTAATTGCCCATTCCTAATTGTTTTCCATTTCAGTCGGCATTTGAGAGTCAACAGCATTGCTGTGGGTCTGAAGTCACATGTAGGCCAGACTGGATAAGGATGGCAAATTTGTTTCCCTAAAGGACAAGGTGAAGGATTGAGATGAGGAGAAATTTCTTCACCTCGAGACTGGCAAATGTGTGGAATTCAATACCAAAGATATTAGTTCAGGCCAAAACAGTGTGTGATTTCAAGAAGGAATTAGCTCTTGGGGCTAAAGGAATCAAGAGAATCGGAGGGCGGAGGAAGGGGAATCTGCATATTGAATTTGATGATCAGCCATTATCAAAATGAATGGTGGAGCAGGCTCGAAGGGCCAAATAGACTACTTCTGCTTCTAGTTTTTATGTTTCTTTGACTTGTAAAAACAGCAGGTGTGTAAACAGGTAGGGTCTGTGAAGTAAGCGTGGGTTTCCTCCGGGTGCTCTGGTTTCCTCCCACAGTCCAAAGATGTGCGGGTTAGGTTGATTGGCCATGCTAAGAAATTACCCTTAGTATCCAGGGATGCGTAGGTTAGAGGGATTAGTGGGTATAATATGTAGCGATATGGGGGTAGGGCCTGGGGTGGGATTGCGTTCAATGCAGACTTGATGGGCCGAAGGGCCTCTTTCTGCACTGTAGGGTTTCTACGATTCTATGATTTCTATGATAAACTGATAGATAAACTTAAGGTACAGCAGCAGGATAAGAAGAAATGCAGAGATAAGAGGCTGGCAGTAAGACACAGCAGACAGATGGGCAGTGACTGTAACTACGTAAGATGACATCAGTACATCGGGAGATGGGTTTAAAAATAGCAAATACATCCGTCGTCCTTACGATATCATCTGTCCCAGTTGTTGGAACTCACCGCTGGGGACAAGCTTTTCTGACTGAGGGGAGCAGCGGAGTGTTGCAGTCAGCTGGTGTTAGGCTGCAATATCGGTGGAATCTGAACAGCCTCTAGAGAACTGACCAGCAGAGTGGATCTGCTCTCTGGCTCGTGCACACATTAAACAAAAGGGAACAGTAGCATTTTGCTAATGTTCCTGGATTAGTAATCCAGAGGCCCCAGCTAATGCTCTTGAGACAGTCATTGAATTCTAGGGAAATACCAGAGGATTAGCAACCTGCCAATGTGACATTCCTATTTGAAATGGGAAGGTGGCAAAAAAGGGCTGATTAGCTGAACATCTACTGTTAGAAGAGTGATGGAATCAATTAGGAAGGAAGTTACAGCGGCATATTTGGAAAATCTAATCAAGCAGAGTCAGCACGGCTTCATGAAAGGCAAGTTGTGTCTGACTAACGTATTGGACTTTTTTGAGGAAGTCTCAACCAGAGTGGATAGAGGGGAATGATTAGATGTGCTGTTTTTGGATTTCCAGAAGATGTTCGTCAAGGTATCTCACAAAAGCTTAAGTCAAAGGATAACAGCCCAAGGTTTGGAGGTGGTGTATTGGCATGGATAGAAATATTGGCTAATGGGTAGGAAACAGTAGGTGAGGATAAGAGTTTTTTTTCAAGTTGGTCACCTGTAATCAGTGAGATTCCACAGGGGTCAGTGCTGGAACCGTAGCTGTTTGCATTAAATATTAATGACTTGAGAAAGGAAGCAAATGTACTGTCACCAAATTTGTACTCAGTACAAAAATAGATGGAAAGGCAAGTTACAAGAGGGATTTGCAAAAAGACATTGATAGGTTTAGTGAAAAGTTGACAAATGGAATCATAGAACTATAGAACCCTACAGTGCAGAAAGAGGCCTTTCAGCCCATCGAGTCTGCACCAAACACAATTCCACCCAAGCCCTACCAGCCATATCCCTCCATATTATACCCACTAATCCCTCAAACTTACACATCCCTGGACAGTAAGGGGCAATTTCTTAGCGTGGCCAATCAACCTAACCCACACATCTTTGAACTATAAGGTATATCTTTGGAGTATAATGTAGGAAAAAATGAAGTTGTTCATTTTGGAAAGGAAAAGAAAAGAACAGAGTATTATATAAATGGAGAAAAATTGCAGAAAGCTGCAATACCAAGGGACTTGGGGGTACTTGTGCACAAAACACAGAAAGCTAGCACACAGATTCAGTAGGTAATCAGGAAGTGAGATTAAGATTAAGTTTGTGGATGACACAAAAATAGAATTAAATTTGTGGATGTCACAAAGATTGGCCAGTTGGTTAAAAGTGGAGTCTCTTGGCTACAAGAGGGTATGGACAGAATGGTCAAATGCGAGATAAGTGGCAGATAGAATTTAACCCTGATAAATGTGAGGACTTGACTTTGACTTCTCTGGAAGGAGTAATTTGACAAGAAAGTACTCAATAAATGGTAGGACGCTCGGAAATTCTGTGGAACAAAAAGACCTTGGTGTGATTGTCCACAGACCTCTGAAAGCAGAAGGGCGTGGTAGTAGGGTGGTGAAAAAGGCTTTTGGGCTGCTTGCATTTATCACTTGTGGCATAGGTTACAAAAGCAGAGAAGGAATATTGGAGTTGTACAGAACTTTGGTGAGGCCACAGCTGGAGTACTGTGTGCAGTTCTGGTCACCACATTTGCACTGGAGAAGGTGGAGAGGAGATTCTCCAGGATTCTGCCTGGGATGGAACATTTAAGTTATGAAGCGAGGTTGGATAGGCTTGAATTATTTTCATTGGAGCAGTGAAGACTAAGAAGTGACCTGATTGAGATGTTCAAAATAATGAGTGTCCTGGACAGAATGGATAACAAGCTGTTTTTCACTTGGTTGAATGGTCAGTCATGAGGGGACATAGGTTCAAGGTGAGGGGCAAGAGATTTAGGGGGTCATGAGGAAAATCCTTTTTATCCAGAGGTGATAGTCTGGAATGTGCTGCCTGGGAGGTGGTGGAGGCGGGTTGCCTCACATCCTTTGAAAAGTGTCTGGATGAGCACTTAGCACATCATAATATTCAGGGCTATGGGCCAAGTACTGGCAGATAGGATTAAGTTGAAGTTCATGTTTTTCTATGTGTTGGTGTAGACTCAATGGGCCGAAGGGCCTCTTCTGCACTGCATGATTCTATGATCCATTCAAAGGACTGATGGCAGCAGGGAAGGAGCTGTTCTTGAGTTGATTGGGTATGTATTTTCAGATGTTTGTATCTTTTTCCCAGTGGAAGAAGATGGAAGCATGTGTGTTTGGGATGCATGGAGCCCTTGATTATGCCGGCTGCTTTCCTGAAGTAGCAGAAAGTGTAGACAAAGTCAATGGGTTGGGCGATGGGCTGGGCTATGTTCACAATTCTTTGTAGTTTCTTGTGGACTTAGAGCAGGTGCCAGTTCAAGCTGTGATACATCTGGAAAGCATGCTTTCTATGGTCTATCTGCAAACTCCTGAAAAAGTGGAGGCATTGGTGGGTTTTCGTCACACTGGAGACAGTGTTGAGGGCCCAGGACAGATTGTTGGTGATCTGGACATCTAGGAACCTGAATCTTCCAACCCTTTCCACTTCTTCAGCATTGGTGTAGACAAGCGCCTGTCCTCCACTACGTTTCCTGAAGTCGATGACTACCTCCTCTGTTTTACTGATATTGAAAGGGAAATTATTGTTGTAGCACCATTTCGCCAGATTCGCTATCTCTTTCCTGTACATTTGCAGAGTGGGTGATCCATCTCAGCCTCCTCCTGAGCTCCCCAGCAGCACAAGTGCTCCAGTCTTCAGCCAATTCGATTCACTGAACATAATACCATGTCGTATTAAGAATCTGCTGAAGAAACTGATATAGCAAATGTTCTGAGCCCTGACTACATCCTGAACTGAAGGACTGTGCTCCAAAACACTGTTGCCTCATCCTGATGACTCAGTGTCGGTGGTAGGGGAAGGGGGGGCAGGTCAGATGACTCTGATTGGGGAGGTTTGGGGAGAGGTTACAGAGGAGGGTCCGCTGCCACTCCATGTGCGATCAGTGGAGACTGGAGAGGGTCTGCTGTTACTCTGAGTGCTATTGTTGCGGGGGTGTGGAGGAAAGGGAGGATCAGCTGCCACTCTGCTCGTGATTGGTGGGGGTGGGACAGAGGATCCACTGCCACTCCATGTGCGATTGGTGGGGGCAGGAGGGGATCTGCTGCCACTCTGAGTGCTTTGATTGGGCAGGGGTAGTGGTGGGGAGGAAGGGTAGGATCCTCTGCCACTCTGCATGTGATTGGTGGGGGGGAGTAAGGGGGGAGAGAGTTATGTTGTGAGATTGGGGCAATGTCTGTGGGGGCCAAGTGGAGGGGGGAGCATTATCAGGCCCAGAAGCGATGTGTAGGGGAGTTTTTTTCTACCTTTCTTTACTACGCACGTGCATTGCAGGCACCAATTGGAGCAGCAGGGTTTCGGGCGCAATAAACTCACAGGTTACTACAGCGTGATTCAGGATCGCTGATATTTTTTCAAGCAGATTGCATAGGGGGGCATTGGAGAACAGATCTAAGGTCAGATCTGAAACAGTCCCAGATTCAAGTCTGCCAGACACTTAGAATGAAAATGGTAAAATTGGACCCTCCTCCTTTTTGTTGACATTAGTTGAGGGTTAAGTATCGGGCAGGAACATTGCCGAAAACTCCCATGCTTCTCTTCATAATAGGATCTTTAACATCTCCCTGAGCAGAAAGACAGAACCTCATCTCATCTGAAAGACAGCATCTCCAACAGTGCAGCACTCTTCTGGTACCTCACTGCCAGTGTCAACCTTGACCTCACATTCGGGCTGTGGTTTGAAATGTAGAACCCATGACCTTGTGACCAAGAGGCAAGAATGCTCTGAGCAGTGTCCTGATTGCAGAGTTTATAAGAGGTGGCATGGTGGCACAGTGGTTAGCACTGCTGCCTCACAGCACCAGGGACCCAGGTTCAATTCCAGCCTCGGGTATCTGTTTGTGTGGAGTTTGCATGTTCTCCTCTCATGTGTGTGAGTTTCGTCCAGGAGCTCCTGTTTCCTCCCACACTCCAAAGGAGTGGGTTAGGTTGATTGGCCATGCTAACATTGACTCTTAGGGCAGAATTTTACGACCTCGTTCGGGCGAGACCGGTAATTCTCTCCCGAGCCCAACACAGATTTCTGTTGTCAGACCCTTATCAGTGCCAATTCCATAACGGGCAAGATGGTAGAGTTTCAGCCTTAGTGTCGGGGGAATGGCAGGGTAAATACATGAGGTTATGGGGAAAGAGCCTGGGTGAGATTGTAATCATAGAATCATAGAATTGCTATAGTGTAGATGGAAGCCATTCAGTCCATCGAGCTTGCAATGATCACAATCCCACCCAGGCCCTTTCCCCATAATCTCATGTACTTATGCTGCTAATCTCTTTGACACCAAAAGGAAATTTAGCATGGCCAATCAACCTAACCTGTACATTTTTTGGAGAGTAAGTAGTCCCACACCAAGTTAAAGTCCAACAGAATTATTTAGTAGCACGAACTTTCGGAGTGCCGCTCCTTCATCAGGTGAGTGCAGGATTTGTTTCGCAGACAGGGCATATATAGACACAAACTTAATTACAAGACAATGTAATGGTTGGAAGGTGAGTCTTTACAAATGCAGACAATGTGAGTGGAGAGGGGATTAAGCACAGATTAAAGGGTATGAATTGTCTCAAGTCAGGACAGTTCATGAGACTTTGGAAACCCAGGCAAATTGTAGGGTTAGAGATGATGTGACATGAACCCAAGATCCCAGTTGAGGCATCCTAATGTGTGCTGAACTTGGCTGTCAGTTTCTGCTCAGCGAGTCTGCATGTTGTGTGTCGTGAAGGCCGCCTTAGAGGATGCTTAACCAAAGATCAGAGGCTGAATGTCCTTAACTGTGGAAGTGTTCCCCAACAGGAAGAGAACACTCCTGCCTGGTGATTGTTGAGTGGTGTCCATTCATCCATTGTCATAGTGTCTGCATGGTCTTCCCAGTGTACCATGCCTTGGGACATCCTTTCCTGCAGCGTATCAGGTAGACAACATTGGCTGAGTTGCAAGAGTATGTACTGTGTACCGGGTGGATGGTGTTCTCATGTGAGATGATGGTATCTGTGTTGATGATCCGGCAGTCTTGCAGAGGTTGCTGTGGTAGGATTGTGTGGTGTCATGGTCACCATTCTGGGTAGTTTGCTGTGTACAACATTTTGGAGCCATGGTGCATTGTCAATATTCTAGGATTCTACGATTCTATGATTAATGAGCAAATGACAAATTGGAAGGGGATGCAGAACAAGAGAAAGGAATAGAAACATAGAAAAACCACAGCACAACAGGCCCTTTGGTCCACTAGTTACACCAAACATGTCCCTACCTACTAGGCTTAGCTATAATCCTCTATCGTACTAAGTTCCCATTTACTTATCCAAAAGTCTCTTTAAAGACCTTGGAAGAAAAAAATTACAGAGAAAGAGAAATTGATACTTGTATTTTAACCGAGGATAGAATCGAGCAGAAGGGAGTTGAAGGACATTCATTTGGCTGTTGCTTCTGTACTGCCGATCGACATTGAAAAAGTGGGTCCGCAGTTCCTCAGCATTTCACACCTCTTATTCTGGGACGTGCGAATTATCTGCATCACATTCCCAAAAGATTTAAACAGGTACACAGTAAAAATAGAATATTCCCACAGGAATTACACCTTTTGTATCACACTTTCTTCAGTACTGCCACTAATTGAGTTTCTGAATCAAGGCACAATAAAAGCAACTCCCAAACACAAGCAGTTTCATCAAATTACCGGCATTTGAGAATAACTGGTGAAGAGCTGGGTATATTCAGGAGTGGGGTTAGGCAAGTTATATCTGCAATAATACTCATTGCAGGCCTGAATTTAATTGAGGGGTTCAGGTGGTATGAATGCATAGGATAACTGATGCTCAGGACTGAGTCATTAGTTGGAATCTAATTGAGTAGTTTAGTTCTTGAGCAGGGAATTTTTGGCCATGCTGGGCCAAGATCGGAAAATCCCACCCAAGGTCAACGGACCTTTGTATGCCTGAGTCCCACCTGCTACAATTCCTGTGGCAGGCAGAATAGGAAAATATCAGGATATTTAATAGCAGATACCCAGAAGTGAATTATACACTGGAATCGAATTGAGGGAATCGGGTGGTTTATACTAGAATAATGGGTGAACTACAGGGTGGAATCAAAGTGAGAGTTTCACATGGGATACATACACATTTTTGTATTAGAATAACTGATATCCAGTATTTGGTGGTGAATGAGTGGAATTCACAATAAGTAGGTGAGGCCAAATATGATGTGTGATTTCAAGAAGAAATTAGATATACCTCTTGGGATCAAGCAATATGGGGGGAAGGCAGTATCAGGATATTGAATTCGATAGTCAGCCATGATCAAAATGAATGGTGGAGCAGGCTCGAAGGGCCGAAAGGCCTGCCCCTGCTCTCAGTTTCTAAAAGTTATTGGCTGGAAACTAATTGAGCGGTTTGGGTCACTTTTATATTGAATATTCAGTACGTGAAAGTGAGGTACAGGCTGGAATATAATCCTGGGCTGCAGACAGTTAATGCACAGAACCCAGGAATGAGTTACACACTAAACCAAAAGAGAAAATGGTGGAAAATCTCAGCAGGTCTGGCAGCATCTGAAGTTTCGAGTCCAGATAGCCCTTTGTCAAAGCTGCACACTAAAATCTAATTGAGGGGGGGGTTCAGATGGTTTATATATATAGAATAATGGATATCAGAGAGTGACTTACAGGCTGGAATGTAACTGAGGAGTTGAGATAGTATTTGTACATATATGTAAAGTTATAGGCCTGATTTTTTCATGGGACACATCTTTGCTGATTCTGATAGGCTACTGCCATTTTACACTCAATTGAGTGTTGATTGATCTGTGTTTGGAGGGAAGCCCATGGAGAGTTGTTGACCAATCAGATTGGCTGATAGCTCTCCACTCATCCAGACACAGCGCTGAGGTGGCCGGAAGAGGCAGTGCAGCGTCATGCCTGAGTGCAGGAGCTAGTGTGAAGGTAAGTGAAAGAGGCGTTGGCAAAGGGAAGGTAGGGTATATCCTGAGAAGTCGCAAGGCGTGGGAGTGATTAGGTTATCTGGCATAGGATCTGCCGAGGGAGATCCAGAGTTATCTGGTCCTCGAGGTGAAGATGTCGTTAGTCAGAAGGGGACTTCCAATGAAGGTGCCCTCTCCCCCGCCCCCACATTTCCCATCCAAGATTAACACATAAGGAAGCAAAGATCTGGTGGTATTATTGTTAGATTATTATTTCAAACACTCAGCTCAAGTAAAAATAAAAGTTTATTTGTTAGTCACAAGTAGGCTGACATTAACACTGCAATAAAGTTACTGGGAAATTCCCCTAGTTGCCACACTCCGATGCCAGTTCAGGTCAATGCACCTAACTAGCACATCTTTTAGACTGTGGGAGGAAACCCAAACAGACATGGGGAGAATATGCAAACTCCACACAGGCAGTGACTCAAGCCGGGAATCGAACCCAGGTCCCTAGCACTGTGAGGCAGCAGTGCTAACCACTATGCCACCATGCTGCCCCATTTTGGAGGCCTGGGCTCGTGCTCTGGAGACCCAGATTCGAATCCTTACACGACAGATGGTGGAATTTGAATTTGGAATTAAGAATCTAATGAAGACCACAAAACCATTGTTGATTGATTGGAAAACCCATCTGGATCACTAATGTCCTTTACAGAAAGAAATCTGCCATCTTTACCTGGTCTGACCGACATGTGACTCCAGATCCACAGCAATTGACTCCCAGCTGCTCTCTGAAATGCCTAGCAAGCCACTCAGTTCAAGGACAACTAGGGATGGGCGAAAAGTGCTGGCCAGCTTGTGACGAATGAATACAAAAACACTTCACCTATTTCCCACCTTGAATTATCTGGCTTTCAACAGCCTGAAAATTGAGGCTGGGGAGGAAAAGACCCTTAAATGGCCGTTAATTAGTAACTCAAGGGCTTAACAGGGGCAAGGGTGGTCTTCCCATCTGATGCCTTGCCCATCCCACTGAAACGCATCCAGTTTGGGGCAGGCAGGATCTCGAGGCTACATAAAGTTCAGGCCAATGAGCATCTGATACCCAACAGTATGCATTGGACTGAAATCTAATTGAGCAGTTTGGGTAGTTTATATGTGGAATAATGGTATCTGGGAATGAGTCGCAGGTTGGAATTTTAATCAAAGGGTTTGGGAAGTTTCCATGTAAAATACTGGATATCTGGGAGTGAGTTACAGACTGGAAATGAATGGGGACATGATGGGATGGAAATTCCTCCATCACTTTACAATGCAGAGTAAATTTCAAGCCTGGTTGTGTATAGTGGCCTGTGTTAACTTCTCGTAATATTAGATGGCATTTCGACAGAGGCAGGTAGTGGTACAAACGGAAATGACTTGAAACTTGTCCCAAGGTGTGCAACTTGTCAGAGACATCACAAAATATCCAGTAAAAATGCTCGAACCAAGCAGCAGGTCAGGCAGCTGCACGTGTGGAGAAAGAACCAGAGTTAACCTTTCGTGTCTGTGAGCTTTCATCAGAGCACCGCATCTTACTATCAATTGGACATTGGACATTGGCTGTTGACACAAAACACCTTGAAAGCGGTGTCCACTTTCAGAAATGTCAATGCATCCAAACACTGTTGCCTGCACCCTAACTTGCACTAAATCCTGCTCAACATTAACCTACATACAAGCATAAAAATACAAAATAGGAGCGGAAGCCATTTGTTCCTTTGAACCTATTCAGCCACTCAGTTAGATTGTGGCTAGTCTCTTTGTGTTTTTTTTAATTCATTCGTGGGACATGGTTTTCGCTGGCTGGCCAGTATTTATTGCCCATCCCTCGTTGCTCCTTGGAGGGTAGTTGAGAGTCAACCACATTGGCTGTGGCTCTGGAGTCGCACGTAATCTCTTCTACAAGATGCACTGCAGCAATTCCCCAGGGCTGCTTTGACAGCGCCTTCCAAACCCAGTTCGGGGGCAGCAGACACATGGAAACATCACACCTTGAAGTTTCCCTCCAAGTCGCTCACCACTCTGGTTTGGAGAAATCGCTGCTCTTTCACTGTCGCTCCAGTCTGAGCAGCATTGTGGGTGCAAATGCGCCAAAAATAAGTATTTCTTTCTGTTTTTCATTGAGTGCAATCCGTGTGTATCAGCATTCTCTTTTATACCCTGACGGTGCTAACTTGACGACTTCTATCTTTTCATTGTAGCCGATGTTGTGACAAGAAAAGCTGCGGGAACCGGAACGAAACACCTTCTGACCCAGTTATCATTGACAGGTAAGGGCTGTGCTTTCCTGCTGGGCTCCTGACTCCCAGTCTGGTGGATTGTGCCCGATGAGGGGCCCATTCTGTCCATGAAACAGGGGCTCAGAGTAATCTGTTCTCGTTTCAGACTGCTGACTATTTCTCCACTGACCATTCGTGTTACTGTTTTTGGATGGATGTGGCATTTGTTTGATGTGCTGTGTTGAGCTGCAAAGTGGTTTACTCTCCCCCAAATCACCCCGGATTCATGTTCTCTGTCCTATTATTGTTGGAGGAAAGAAGGGACTAATAAACGGGGCTTACTTGTTCATGGTTTGAAACATCTAGTTGCTTTGGTACCTTTGTTGAAAAACAGTTTTTGCAAAATTTCCATGTTGCTTCCCAAGGGCCTGTTTTGTTTCTATGTTCCAGGATGACCAATATCATTGCTATAAACTAACTTTATTAATTGCAGAACGCAAACACAGAATTGCAATGCCTCTACATTCTTCTTACAACTTGCACTTACATATGGGGTAAATTTTTCTGAAGGTTCAGGCCAGAGAGATTTACTGGTCCTGTTGCAGTGAACGGGGTTTTGGCTGAGTGCCAAATTTTCCATCCTCGCTTGCAGTGGTGGTGGGTGTGAATGGCTGGAAAATCCTGGCCAAATTATCTGGCCGGTGAGCTATGGAGTACAGAGTACATTCTACTGTAATTAAGACTGGAATCAACCCATTATCATGAGAGAGTGAGCCCACCTGGAATCCTGTCAATTAAACAAAGAAACTAGAAACTAGAAGTAGGCCATTTGGCCCTTGGAGTCGGCGTTGCCATTTCTTTTGATCATGGCTGAACATCAAATTCAATATCCTGATCCTGTTTTCCCCCCCATATCCCTTGATCCCTTTACCCCAAGAGCTATATCTAATTTATTTTTGAAACCAGACATTTTTGCTTCAGCTACATTCTGTGGTAATGAATTCTACACATTCACCACCCTCTGGATAAAGACATTTCTCCTCACCTCAGTCCAAAAAGGTTTACCGCTTATCCTCAAACTATGACCACTGGTTCTGGGCTCCCCCACCACTGAGAACATTCTTTTTGAATCTACACTGTCTAACTCTGTTAGCATTTTCTAAGTTTCAATGAGATCCCCTCTCACTTCCAAACTGCGATGAGTATAATCCTAACCAACTTAGTTTCTCCTCATTTGACAGACCTGCCATCGCAGGAACCAGTCTGGTAAATATTTGCTGCACTCCCTCTATAGTAAGGACATCCTTCCTCAGATACAAATACCAAAACTGCACACAATACTCTAGGTGTAGCCTCACCAATACTCTATACAATTGCAGCAAACCATCCCAATCCCTATTGAGATCTTGAGGAGGCCCAGCTAACACAGTTGCACTTGTAGCTAATGTCCAGAATTTGTATGAATTTGTCGTTGTCTGTTCAAAGGGTATTCTGAATTGGATAAACTCTATGTCTCTCGCAATAATATAAAGTGAGTGAGAGATTTAGATGAGGTATTCAAAAGCAAACAGGATTTAGTCAGAGTGCTAAAAAAGGAGAGAAAAAAAGTCAGCAACCTGAGGACATTCAGTTTGCTTGGCAGTTTATCTCCAAGAGCTATATCTAATTACTGCTTGAAATCATGTTGAGCATTTGGTATATCATAACATTCAAGGCTATGGGCTAAGTGCTGTTAATCAGGATTACCTGGGAGCTCATAGAACATAGAACATGAACATTACAGCACAGAACAGGCCCTTCGGCCTTCGATGTTGCGCCGACCAATATAAAAAGCAATGCCCCTCCAAACTAAACCATTCCCTTCTCTTCCATATACTTATCAACTAACCTCTTAAACGCCACCAAACTTGGCGCATCTACAACTGCTGCAGGCAGGGCATTCCACTCCCGAACCACCCTTTGGGTAAAGAACCTACCTCTGATATCCGTCCTATAACTATCACCCCTTAATTTAAAGCTGTGTCCCCTCGTGCTAGCTTTCTCCATCCTAGGAAAAAGGCTATCACTGTCCACCCTATCTAAACCTCTAATCATCTTATATGTTTCGATCAGGTCCCCTCTTAGCCTCCTCCTTTCTAACGAAAACAACCTCAAATCCCTCAGCCTCTCCTCATAAGACCTGCCCTCCATACCAGGCAACATCCTGGTAAACCTCCTCTGTACCCTCTCCAATGCCTCCACATCTTTCTTATAATGTGGGGACCAGAACTGCACACAATACTCCAAGTGCGGCCGCACTAGAGTTTTGTACAGTTGCAACATGACGTTGCGGCTCCGAAATTCAATCCCTCTACCAATAAAAGCCAAGACTCCATATGCCTTCCTAACAACCTTCTCGACCTGACTGCCTACTTTCATGGATCTATGCACATACACACCAAGATCCCTCTGTTCATCTAGACTACTAAGAATCCTACCATTTGCCCTATACTCTACACATGTGCCAGTGCAGACTCAATGGGCCGAAGGGCCTCTTTTGAACTGTTTCCCCACCCTATCCCTGTAACCCTACATATTTGGCATAGCTAATCCATCTAACCTGCACATCTTGAGAGACTAAGGGGCAATTTAGCCAACCCATACAATTTTGGACTGTGGGAGAAAACTGGAGCACCCAGAAGAAACCCACACAGACTTGGGGAGAATGTGCAGACTCCATGCATGCACCAGCACGGTGCACAGTGGTTAGCACTGCTGCCTCACAGTGCCAGGGATCCAGGTTCAATTCCAGCCTTCGGTCACTGTCTGTGCAGAATTTGCACATTCTCCCTATGGCTACATGGGTTTCCTCAGGGTGCTCTGGTTTCTTCCCATTGTCCAAAGATGTGTGGGTGAGGTGGATTGGCCTTGTGTTAGGGAGATTAACATGGGTTGCAGGAATGGAGACTTGGTGGGGTTGCGGTCAGTGTGGATTCGATGATACTATGATAATCCACACAGTCACCCGAGGTTGGAATTGCACCCAGATCCCTGGCTCTGTAAGGTGGCGGTGCTAACCACTGTACCATCGTGCCACCCACCATTCTAATTGCAGCAGTGTAACATGAGCTGCGTTCTGTTGGTTAGCACTGCCAGCACAGAGCCTGGTGATTCATTTTAACAGACAGAAAGCAAAGCAAGCAAGTAAGACGGCCACTGTGCTCAGATTTCCACGGCATGTTTTCAGGAAATAACTGAACTGGGAATGCAAAATCACAACATTCACCTCTGCAAAACATAACGCACTCTGAGATTTGGACTGAGTCAAATAATCTGCAGCTGAGATCAGGAGGAGGACATTCAGCTCTTTGGGTCTGTTTCCCCATTTATATAAATCATGGCTGCTTTGTCATTTAATTCCGTTTGTTGGTTCTGGGATCCTCCACAGTTTCTGTGCTGTGAAATGACATTCCTCTGTCTTTAGTACTTAAGCTCTTCCAACAGCAGATGGATTACTTTTTCCATCTCTGTCTGCAGCCAATCAGCACCCTTTTCTTGTTTTCCTTGCTTGCAATCTTCCCTTCTCACTCTTGTTTTTTTTATTATTATTCATTGTTGGGATATGGGCGTCGCTGGCTGGCCAGCATTTATTGTCCGTCCCTATTTGCCCGAGAGCGGTTGAGAGTCAACCACATTGCTGTGGCTCTGGAGTCACATGTAGGCCAGACCAAATAAGGATGGCAGATTTCCTTCCCTGAAGGACATTAGTGAACCAGATGGGTTTTTCTGACGATCGACAATGGTTTCACGATCATCAGTAGATTCTTTTTTATTATTGAATTCAAATTCCACCATCTGCCGTGTGGGATTCGAACTGGGTCCCCAGATCATTAACTGAGTTTCTGGATTAAAAGTCCAATGATAATACCACCAAAAAAGTTATTGTTAAAAGTTGATGTTTATTTATTAGTCATGAGTAAGGCTTACATTAACATTAACAATGAAGTTAGGTGCCCGTTCAGGTCAATGCACTTGACCAGCACATCTTTCCGAACGTGGGAGGAAACCCACACAGAGATGGGGAGAATATACAAGCTCCACACAGACAGTGATCCAAGCTGGGAATTGAATCGGGTCCATGGCACTGTGAGGCAGCAGTGCTAACCACTGTGCTACCATGGCTTATTAGGTTATTGCTGGGCCATTGCTTCCTCTTAGCTTATGTATTCTTTTGTATTCTGCCTTCCTCTCGTGTCTTCTCTTCTCACTTTATCTCATTCAATTTCACTTACTATCATTCTCTCATTCTCCTTCACACTCACTGCCCTTCTAGCCCTTTTCCTTCTGCCTCATTTTGTCCTTTGCTTATTTCTTCATGTCCTCTGTTGCGTTCTCTCCCTCTATCGTTTTCTCTTTGTCTCTCTCTGTCTCACTCTCTGTGTCTGTCTCTCTCTTTCTCCACCTCACTTTTTCCCTCTGCTCTGTCTCCCTCTCTCTCTCTCCCTCTCTCCGCTCTCTCTCTCTTTTCCACTACTTGTGGCATTTCTCATTTAAAACAGAAAGAGCTGTCAGTTTTCTGATCTGGGTAGCACAGACCTACGAGTGTTTGTCTTAAGTGAAGACAGCTGTTTGTTTAGCCAGGAATGTACGAAACAAATTAGGCAGGAATGCGAGGTATCTGGGTATGGGTGACAAGTGGAATCTGTTTGTAATCAAATATCAGCTGCCAGTTGCCGCTGTCGATCCAAGGAAGGCAGGACAGGGAAGGCTAGACACTAATTTCCATGCTTTTGGGCTGGAGTGGTTGAATGGACGTCATAAACGGTGGTGAGTGTCTGGAACGAGCTGCCAGCGGTGGTAGTAGAAGCGGATGCAATTTTGTCTTTTAAAAGGCGTTTAGACAGTTACATGGGTAAGATTAGTATGGAAGGATATGGGCCAAACGCAAACAATTGGGACTGGCTTAGTAATTAAAAACTGGGTGGCATGGAAAAGTTGGGCCGAAGGGCCTGTTTCCATGCTGTGAACCTGCATGACTCTGTTGCCGGAATTGGGGCGTTCATGCCTCGCAGAATGGCATTCTCCTTTGGCCTCGAGCGGGACCTTATGAATTCCGTCCAGACGACGCAGTTAAACACCAGCATATAATCCTATAACAGATTTCCCTCAAGCACGTTTATTTATGATGATTTTTTTCTGAATAGTTGAGAAGTAAAAGAAATATTAGTAACTGTAATCTCTTCTCTTGCCTCCCACAATTCTTCCAGACCTTGAGATTTATCCACTTTTAAGGCTGCCAATACATTCAATGCCTTGTCCTTTCCTATCTCTTGGCTAATCCCAGTCAGGGTTGGAAGATGCCTGGGAAGTGGATGTTGGGGTGCAGGGACAGATTTAAGTAGTGCTTTCCAGCTTCCCACTATCTCTACAGTTGTATTAATGGGATGACAGGATGGTGACTAAGAGAAAGGGTCCCACTTCTTGCTTATCTTTGTGCAGGTATGTCTGCCACAGAGGAAACACTGAAAGTGCAACAGACCAGGAATCTTCTCAGGATCTTTGAGCTTAAAATTTCTACAGTGCAGAAGAAGGCCATTTGGCCCATCGAGCCTGCACCAACCGCAATCCCACCCAGACCTTATCCCTGTAATACCATGTTTTTTTTATTCTTGCTAGTCCCCTTGAAACTCAGGGGCAACTTAGCATGGCCAATCCACCTAACACACACATTTTTGGACCTTGGGAGGAAGCCAGAGCACCCAGAGGAAACCCACACAGGTTGATTGAATGTACAAACTCCACTCAGACAGTGACTCGAGGCTAGAATCGAACCCAGAATTGGACTGTGAGAACATAGAACAATACAGCACAAATAGGCCCTTCGGCCAATGAGTTGCACCGATCACATCTATGGTTCTCTGGGTTTGTTATTCCTACCTATCACCCTAGACAGAACATGCTGAGGTTGCACCTTCTCATTTTCTTTTTGAATGTCCCCCATTTCCCTTTTGTAGATTTTCCCATTAGTAGCTGTTCCCAGTCTAACTTGGCTAGATCCTATCTTATTTTACTAAAATGTGCTAACCTCTAATTGAAAACATTTTTTGCAGCTTATCTATTTCCTTGTCCATAAAAGCTTAAATTGTACCATGTTGTGATCGCTGTCACTAAAATGCTCCCCCACCACCATCTCAACCACCTATGTGGCTTCATTCCCCAGAATCAGGTTCAGCACATCTCCCTCTCTTGTTGGACCTCACCTATTGATTTAAAAAGTTCTCCTGTACAGCTTTCAAGAAATCAACTCCATTCAAGCCCTTAATACTATGTATATCTCAGTTAATGTTGGGAAAGTTGAAATCAGCCAATATAACCTTATTGCTATTATTTTTACACACCTCCATAAATTGTCTATGTTCTTTTCTATACTAGTCTCTTCACAGTTTTAATGCTTTTGCACCATCCACAAATTTTGAAGTTGTGCCTAGCACACTAGACCTGGGTCATTAAGATATAGCAGAAGAAGCAAAAATCCCAACATTGACCCTTGGGGAACACCACTACAAATCTTCCTCCATCCATTAACCACTACTCTTTGCTTCCTGTCTCTCAGCCAATTCAACCATATTGAAGCTGTCCCAATTATTTCTTGGCCTATAACTTTACTCACTGTTGTTTATTGTCTGTTGATTGGCACTATATGAAACATGTTTTGGAAGCCCATGTTCACTATATCAACCATATTATTCTTATCTACTCTGTCTTTTATTCCCTGCTGCTATTAGATTTTTGAATGGGTCTACCTTATGTTAAGCTGATCTACAACCTAGGTATGATTGTAACACTACATCCTGCACCCTCTTCTTTTCTTCTCCCTGATGTACTCCATGAATGGTATGCACACAAGAAACAATACTTTTCATTGTGACAGTAATAAATCAAATCAAACCAACTCAAGGAACTTCAGCAAGTTAGTCAAACATGTAAGAAATCCACGTTGACTCTTCCTGAATAAAACCACATTTATCCATTTTACCTTAATTTTGTCTGAAATTATTGCTCCTAGACATTTCCCATTATTGAAGTTAAACTGGCTGGGCTGTGGTTGCTGAGTTCACCCTTTTTTGAACAAGGGTGTAATGCTTGCTGTTCCCAGTTCCCTGGACCACTACTGAGTCTAAAGAATACTGGAAAATTATGGCCAGTATTTCTACAAATTCCATCTTCACTTCCCTCAATCTCCTTGGATCTGATCTCAGTGCCTTATCAACTTTGAGTATAGTTAAATGATTTAGCACCTCCTCCTTTTCAGTTTTAAACCCTTCTAATGCCAAAATTATGAATGAGGTGCAAGCACAAGCAGCAATAAGATATTTGAGCAATTAGTTTAATTTGATTGAGGGCTAAATCTGGATCAGGACATTGAGAGAATTCCCTTGCTGTTTGAATAATTGGCAAATTGGCTGTGCTTTTTCTAAAATTATAGCTATTACACTGTGTGGAGTTTGCATGTTCTTCTGTGTCTGCAAGGGTTTCCTTTGGGCGCTCTGGTTTCCTCCCACACTCCAAATACATGCAGATTAGGTGAATTGGCAATACTTAGTGTCACAGGGATTAGCAAGGGAAATGCATAGGGTTGCGGGGGTAGGATGGTTAGGGGTTTGGGGGGGCAGGATGGTTAAGGGTTTGGGGATAGGTGGGATTGTTATTGGTGCAGTTTTGATGGGCCAAACGGCTTCCTTCTGAATTCTGTGGGGATTCTATAAGAAGAAAATGCGGATTAATTATCCACAGGGCCAGGCACGGGGAAGTAAAATCAGCTGGGGATTCAGTCTGGTGAAAATTGGAAAGTGCCCTCGCGTGAAAAGGAATCTAATTGACCGCAATCATTATCCCACACCACACGATGGAACAGCCTGTGGCTACAAAGAACTCAAGCCTGGGAAGGCAGCAAAATGCTACCCAATGCCCAAGGAGTTGGACTATAGCAGGATCCTGAGCCCACAGGGAAGGAGGGGAATCGGACGGACTGGAAAGGAAAATAAGCACTCAGAGAGATTTTTGGAGCCCGTTTCCTCGAACATGTGGTTTGAGAAATGTTTAAGCCTTGAAATGAGAAGCAGCTGGACCTGTGCTTGGAAACAGCAGGGGTAGAATTAGTTTATTTACAAACCCATTACTTTGAAGATGCTGTAAAATTTTCACTGAGACCGGGGACAGAAGCTGCAGTTGACCTCCCCCCCCATACGTCAAAACCGCGGTAATGTGCAGTCAAGGGGAAAAGAAAGCCCCCTGTCTTAGGAAAGGATATGCCTCTTAGCTTGCAACACAGCCCCGTGCAAGGGCCAAGCGAAAATACCTCACAAAATGCAGAGCCTTGAATGCAGTAAAGTGGTTTAACGATTATCTTAAAAGAGGCTAGTGAGCTTGAGAGGTTTAGAGAAGTAATTCTAGAACTCAGGGCCCAGGCGGTTTCGGGGGATATTGCCAATTCTTATAAACTCTGGGAAGGAGAGACATACCAAAACAAACTGGCTAATCGCATCGTAAATCTTACCTGCAGTTAGATTCCAATTAGAGGCACATTTCAGCAATGATTTGGAGGAAACGGTAAAACTAGGTTTGGTTTAATTGTTAATGTCAATCTGATTTATAACATGTTTAGATGGGTTCTCACCCTCTCCCTATTAATGATCCCCTGGGAGAGTGGAGAGGGATAGACAGAGACTTACTGCCTATTGAACCTTTCAAACCCAAAACCTTCCTTTCCTCGTTCACCATTTTCCTTAAAACTGTGGCCCTTGGAAACAAGATTTCCCATAGAATCATTATAGTGCAAAACGAGGCCACTCTGCCCATCGAGTCTGCAATGACCACAATCCTAGCCAGGCCCTATTCTCATAACCCCACACATTTAAACTGCACGTAGGGTCAACTTAGCGTGGCCAATCAACCGAACCTGTACATCTTTGGAGTGTAGGAAGAAATTGGAGCATCTGGAGGAAACCCATGCAGACCCAGGGAGAATATGCAAACTCCACACAGACAAATGACCCGAGTCTGGAATTGAACATAGGTCCCTGGCGCGATGAGGCAGCAGTGCTAACTACTGTGCCCTCATGCCACACATGATTTTGATTGTCTTCTTTAATATTGCCTTACAGCACAGAAAGAGGCCATTCGGTTGACCATGCTGTTTCCAGCATTACCAAATTCATCTCATTTCCTCTGCCCTTCTGTCATGGACCTATATATTTTTGAAATAACTATCCAATCCTGTTTTGGAAAAGTTATTGCTGACTTTGACTCTTTCAGGCAGAGCATTCCAGCAATTAATTGTGTGAAAAACAAAATTTCATTTCCCTCTGGTTCCTTTCCCAATTATATTAAATCTATGGGCTAATTAGAATCTTTTTGCCAGAGTTGAAATGTCAATATTAGGGAGCATCTATTTGAAGTGAGAGGGGGGAAGTTCAAAGAAGAAGTAAGGGGTAAGTTTTGATTTTTTGATTTGATTTGATTTATTATTGTCATGTTATTATTAACATACAGTGAAAAGTATTGTTTCTTGTGCACTATACCGACAAAATGTACTGTTCATAGAAACAAGGAAGTGCAGAATGTATTGTTACAGTCATAACTAGGGTGTAGAGAAAGATCAACTTAATGCAAGGTAGGTCCATTCAAAAGTCTGACAGCAGCAGGGAAGAAGCTGTTCTTGAATGGGTTGGTACGTGACCTGTATCTTTTTCCCAAAGGAAGAGAGAATGTCCGGGGTACATGACTTCCTTGATGATGCTGGCTGCTTTGCCAAGGCAGGGGAAGTATAGGCAGAATCAATGGATGGAAGGCTGGTTTGTGTGTTGGATTGGGCTACATTCACAAACTTTTATAGTTCCTTGAAGGTCTTGGGCAGAGCAGGAGCCATACCAAGCTGTGATACAACCAGAAAGAACGCTTTCTATAGTGCATCTGTAAAAGTACATGAATATGCAAGGAATAGGGGCATATGAACTGAGGGCAGGCAGAAGGGAATACTTTAATTTGGTGTCATGTTCAGCACAACACTGTGGGTCCAAGAGCGTATTCTTGTGCTTTACTCTTATATGTTCTATTTTCTGGCCCTTCTTGCCAATGGGATTCTTTGGACCTCGTCCTACTGAGGGTGAACCCCTTCCCATGGAGGGTTTCCTGGCAGCGGCACAGGTGAGCCAGACAAAATGCTGTAGACATCGGCAGGAGATCCTGCCAATAGCCAACGGACAGCAGCCTCCCCTGAGAAGGAAAATCCTGCATGATGTCTTTGGTTTTTGACCTTCCTGCCAATGCAAACACTTCTTCCCCCTCCCAGCAACTCTTATCAAAATCAGTTTTGGTTTGTGAAAGGTAGGGGCCTTGGACTCGTGGCATTATCGCTGGACTATTAATTCAGAAACTCTGCAATTGTTCTGGGGAGCCGGGTTTGAATCCTGTCATGGCAACTAGTGGAATTTGAATTCAATACAAAATATCTGGAATTAAGAATCTACTGATGACCATGAAACCATTGTCAATTTTTGGAAAAACCCATCCGGTTTTCTGGTGCCCCTTAGGCAAGGAAATCTGCCGCCTTTCCTGGTCTGGCTTACATGTGAGTCCAGAGCTGCAGCAATGTGGTTGACTCTCAACTGTCCTCAGGCAACTAGGGAAGGGCAATAAATGCTGGCCAGCCAGCAACACCTGTGTCTCACAAATAAATAAAACAAAGTTTAATCATTTTTTTAACTTTCTCTGCTCAAAGGAGAACAATCCCAGCTTCTACAGGATCTTGGCACAATGTTCAGATATAAACAATGTACTGGAACCCACTGTCATAGCCTCCCCAATAATGTATTCCTTTTTGAAAAATAATGAGCTGGTCTTTTAAACAAATAAGAGTGATGGGGAATAAAAATCCCTTAAGTGGAATTTTTCCAGTCCTTCCACTGGCAGGATCTTCTGGTCCTGCTAAATGTGACCCCTCCCTGTCAGCCAGTGACCAATGCAAATGTCCATTGGCTTTGGCGGGACTGGAAGATCCCACTGGTGAGCCTTATCTGCCATGGGAAGCATTCTGCAGAGTGGTGGTGGCAAAAACCCCAGCCTTTGACCATTCACACTTCTTTACTTACAGTGGTTCAGGGAGGTTATTATTACTGTCAGATGACCCACAGTGATGCAAGCTGGTAGACTTACTATATCAATAACAACTTAGATTTATATAGCAACTTTAAATTGGTAAAATAAAGATGCATCTCAGGACCAAGTCACAGATGCATATATTAGTTCAGCTAGAAATTGGTCAGAGATTTTAAGGAAAGTTTTAAAGGGGAAAGCACTGAGAGGAATTTCTGAGTTATGGCTGAGACAGCAGGAGGTACAATAGAGGAGTGAAGGAAATCAGGGATGGGCCTGGAAATTGTTACCTACAAGTATGGTGGTTTAGAAGATGATCACTAACTTTGAAAGGAAATTGGATGGAAACAATCTTGCCGGGTTGCTAAGAGTAGGGTAGGGGAGTGAGGCTGACTGTGATTGCTGTACAGAAAACTTGCTTGGAGATGAGGCCTTTTTCAATGATACCAGAATTGGAGCAGCACAGAATTCAGAGGTTGGGTCAAACTTATGGAGGCAACAGATGTTGAAAGGGGTAAGATCATGGGTGGTTCGAAAACATGGAGAGCATTTCAAAATCAAGGCTTTGGTGGACCTGAATAGAAGGTCAGCGAGCACAGGGTGATGGGTGAATGGGACTTAGCATTGTCAAAATACAATTGCAGGGTTTTGGTTGTCACAGAAAGAAAAGCTTGAAATATTATAGAACCCTACAGTGCAGAAAGAAGCCCTTCATCCCATCAAGTCTGCACCAACCACAATCCCATGAAGGCCCCACATATTTTACCTGCTAATTCCTCTAACCTAAGCATCTTAGGATACTAAGGGGCAATTTCAGCATGGCCAATCAACCTAACCCGCACATCTTTGGACTATGGGAGGAAACTGCAGTGCCCGGAGGAAACCCATGCAGTCACGAACAGAATGTGCAAATGCCACACAGGCAGTAACTCCAGCCAGGGATTGGACCCAGCTAACCACTGTGCTACAGTGCCGCCCCAATTATGTTTGCACCATTCACGAACTAAGGATGTTATAGCTGATGAAATACTTGTGAAGTCTATGCACCATTGTAGGGAATGCAACAGTCAATTTGTGCACAGGAAGCTCCCACATATAGCAGTGTGATAATGAACAGATAATGTGGATTAGTGTGTTGGTGAAAGGATAACTATCAGCTAGAATGTGAGGAAGAAAACCCTTACCCTTCATTGAAATGTGCCAATGTTCTGATTGCTCCAGTTCAACCCGAGTTCATGGTATTGGAAAGGGTTTATCTGTTTCCTTGTCTTTTGTCCTTTATTCTCCATTGTTTCTTTCTGTATTTCTCTTTGTTCCTGTCTGCCTACTAGTTGCCATATTTGCAAGTGTTTGCCCTTGTCACCTGTCAGTGAAGAACAGAAGGAACCAGAAGACATCAATGGAAGAAAATCAATCCCAGAATGCATTGCAGCAATGAAACTCCTCTATTAAAACAATTAATCCAGGCAATCAGGCATTCAGTGCAGTGGAGTAATGAAATCTCAAAGCCGTGATGGATTTTCCAGTTTACTAGCAGGAACACATAAATAATAGTACTTGTCAGATTATAGAATTAAAAGTTACCCCTCAAGCTGTAGAGGTAAGTAGGAAAACATAACATAGAGTTGAACTTTCAGCGCTCAATACCATAAAGAGAACAAAGTACAACATAGGAACAGGCCCTTTGGCCCTCCAAGCCTGTACTGATTATGTTGTCCTATTTAAACTGAAAAAAAGCTTTCTGCCCTTACTTGGACCATTTCTCTCTATTCCTTCCTGATTCATGTACCCATCCAGATGCCCCTTAAATGTTGCTAGCGTGCCTGCTTCTACCACCTCCTCTGCGTTCTAGGCACCCATCACTCTCTATGTGAAAAACACATATCTCCCTTAACTTTCTCCCTCTCAACCTTTAACCTGTGTCGCCTTGTAATTGACGCTTCCACCCTGGGGAAAAACCTTTGACTATCCAGCCTGCCTATGCCCTTCATAATTTTGTAGACATCTGTCAGGTCACACCCAATCTTGTAAGCTGGTCAAGTGCAGTCAAGCTTTGCACATTGGAGTGTGACTTGGACAGGATTGGAATGTGTTTTGTGTTTGAGTGAGTTTTGTGGAGAACAGCAATGAGTCATGTATTTGCTGGATGCTGGAGATGTTTAGCAGGTCTCACAGCAACCATGAAGAGAGAATCAGAGTAAGAGTGGAATTTAACCGCCGGGATGGGTGAGGCTCGCAGGACAGAATTCTTCATTGGCCTCAGGTGGGAGTTTATGAGTTTTGCCCAAGTGAGACATAAAATCCCGCCCAATGTTTCAGAGAATGACCTTCTATCAGGTCTGAAAAACTGGGGGAATTCTCTGGTCTCTTCAGAGTGTGTTTCCCACAATGGGAAACACACCACTGCCCCAGTTCATTTGTCTCCCACTGAATCTCTCTGCCAGAAGATCTTTCTCACCACTGGATCTCTGTCCCACTGGATCTCTCTCTCCTGGATCTCTCTCTCTCCCACTGAGTCCCCATCCCACTGAATCTCCCTCCCACTGAATCTCTCTCCAATTGGATTTCTCTCTCACTGGATCTCTCTCCCACTAGATCTCTCTTCCATTGGATATCTCTCCCATTGGATCTCTCATTGGATCATTCTCCCACTGGATCTCCCCCCACCTAGATCTCCCTCCCACTGGATCTCCCTCCCACTGGATCTCTCTCCCACTAAATCTCTCTCCCACTGAATCTCTCTCCCACTGATCTCTCTCCAACTGTATCACTTCCCCCTGGGTCTCTCTCCCACAGGATCACTCTCTCTCTGCATCTGATCTCAGCACGAGCAACAATTTTGTCTTCTTCTCAGAAGAATTTGAGAAAGTTTGATGCAGGGAATTTGCTGCCACAGGAGTTCCTGTGCCTTGATGCATATTGAAAACTGGTTTGCACTAAGATATTGAAAGGAGGATTAACAAACTGATTGATATGAAATAAAGTAATTGGAGCCTGAGCAACTGTCACTTCATCAGTTGGTGAGTTTGTGGGCAGTTACGGAGCGTACAGGGTGGGACTTTGTTAAGGGAGTAATCTTCTAATTACAATATTACATGATTCAATCTGAAATGAATCAGTCACAGTGTTTCTCCTAGTATCAGTTTACTCCAGTGCAGTTTGGAGTAGGGGGTGAACTTTGCAAGAATTACCGTTTTTAATAAAAAAAGATCGGAAAATTTAGCTTGGGAAGAGCTGTCAGGTTGCCGTGTGAGTGTGTGAGTGTGTGTGAGTGTGTGTGAGTGTGTGCGTAAGTCTGCATGTGCATGTGTGTTTCTGTGTATGTGTGAGTGTGATTGTGCGGCATGTGTGACGTGTGTGTGGTGTACGTGTGGGGTGTATGAGTGTGTGTATGTGTGCAAGAGTGTATGTATGCGTGTTTGTGTGTGTGATTGTGTATGAGTGTATGTGGTGTATGTGTGTGCGCATGCATGTAAGTGTGAGTGTGTGTGTCTGTGTGTGTGTCTGATTGAGTATGAGTGTGCATGGTGTGTGTGAATCTGTGTGGTGTATGTGTGTGTGTGTGTGTTGTAATGAGGTTGAGAAACAGAGTCTTCAGCTGCATATTCTGTCACTGCGGAATATGGATATCTTGGCTGAACCCAACATTAGTACATAAAATAATAATGTTTTTAGAAAGCAATGTAGGACATAGATTTTTATTTGAGTGATGAAATGTATGCTACCCAATAATTTGTGAAATTTCTATCCAGAATTTTGCATTGTTACATTATTGTTCTTTTGATTTTCTTGGTATCTGGGGTCACACAGCGAATTATTTGGGAAGCACTGAGTTAGGAGATGGACATTTAGTCACAACAGCAGAATAAATTGGAGACACATTTACAGAAGGTATTGTGAGGCTGTGTTAGCGATTGAAGCAGAATCAGTGTGTCAGTGTGGGGGTTATGGAGATTGGTGCAGTGATCAGTGTGTCAGTGTGGGGGTGATGGAGATTGGTGCAGAGATCAGTGTGTCAGTGTGGGGGTTATGGAGATTGGTGCAGAGATCAGTGTGTCAGTGTGGGGGTTATGGAGATTGGTGCAGAGATCAGTGTGTCAGTGTGGGGGTTATGGAGATTGGTGCAGAGATCAGTGTGTCAGTGTGGGGGTTATGGAGATTGGTGCAGAGATCAGTTGTCGTGTGGGGTTATGGAGATGGTGCATGATCGTGTGTCAGTGTGGGGGTTATGAGATTGGTGCAGTGATCAGTGTGTCAGTGTGGGGGTTTGGAGATTGGTGCAGTGATCAGTGTGTCAGTGTGGGTTATGGAGATTGAGGACGTGTGTCAGTGGTGAGATTGGTGCAGAGATCAGTGTGTCAGTGTGGGTTATGGGATTGGTGCAGGATCATGTGTCGTGGGGGTTATGGAGATTGGTGCAGTGATCAGTGTGTCAGTGTGGGGGTTATGGAGATTGGTGCAGTGATCAGTGTGTCAGTGTGGGGGTTATGGAGATTGGTGCAGTGATCAGTGTGTCAGTGTGGGGGTTATGGAGATTGGTGCAGTGATCAGTGTGTCAGTGTGGGGTTATGGAGATTGGTGCAGTGATCAGTGTGTCAGTGTGGGGGTTATGGAGATTGGTGCAGTGATCAGTGTGTCAGTGTGGGGGTTATGGAGATTGGTGCAGTGATCAGTGTGTCAGTGTGGGGGTTATGGAGATTGGTGCAGAGATCAGTGTGTCAGTGTGGGGGTTATGGAGATTGGTGCAGAGATCAGTGTGTCAGTGTGGGGGTTATGGAGATTGGTGCAGAGATCAGTGTGTCAGTGTGGGGGTTATGGAGATTGGTGCAGAGATCAGTGTGTCAGTGTGGGGGTTATGGAGATTGGTGCAGAGATCAGTGTGTCAGTGTGGGGGTTATGGAGATTGGTGCAGAGATCAGTGTGTCAGTGTGGGTCAGTGTGTCAGTGGGGGTTATGGAGATTGGTGCAGAGATCAGTGTGTCAGTGTGGGGGTTATGGAGATTGGTGCAGAGATCAGTGTGTCAGTGTGGGGGGTTATGGAGATTGGTGCAGAGATCAGTGTGTCAGTGTGGGGGTTATGGAGATTGGTGCAGAGATCAGTGTGTCAGTTGGGGGTTATGGAGTTGGTGCAGAGATCAGTGTGTCAGTGTGGGGTTATGGAGATTGTTGCAGAGATCAGTGTGTCAGTGTGGGGGTTAAGGTAGATAGGTCAGGGATGGAGATTGGTGCAGAGATCAGTGTGTCAGTGTGGGGTTTGTGAGATTGGTGCAGAGATCAGTGTGTCGTGTGGGGGTATGGAGATTTGTGCAGAGATCAGTGGTCAGTGTGGGGGTTTGGAGATGCAGTGATCAGTGTGTCAGTGTGGGGTTATGGAGATTGGTGCAGAGATCAGTGTGTCATGTGGGGGTTATGGAGATTGGTGCAGAGATCAGTGTGTCAGTGTTGGGGGTTATGGAGATTGGGTGCAGAGATCAGTGTGTCAGTGTGGGGGTTATGGAGATTGGTGCGAGATCAGTGTGTCAAAACAAAAACCAGTGGGGTATGGAGATTGTGCAGAGATCAGTGTGTCAGTGTGGGGGTTATGGAGATCAGAGATCGTGTGTCAGTGTGGGGGTTATGGAGATTGAGTGCAGGATCAGTGTGTCAGTGTGGGGTTATGGAGATTGGTGCAGTGATCAGTGTGTCAGTGTGGGGGTTATGGGATTGGTCAGAGATCAGTGTGTCAATGGAGATGGCGGATCAGTCATGTGGGTTATGGAGATTGGTGCAGAGATCAGTGTGTCAGTGTGGGGGTTATGGAGATTGGTGCAGTGATCAGTGTGTCAGTGTGGGGGTTATGGAGATTGTGCAGAGATCAGTGTGTCAGTGTGGGGTTTATGGAGATTGGTGCAGTGATCAGTGTGTTGTGGGGGTTATGGGAGGTGTGTCAGTGTGGGGGTTATGGGATTGGTGCAGGATCAGTGTGTAGGTGTTATGGAGATTAGTGCGAGATCAGTGTGTCATTGTGGGGGTTATGGAGATTGGTGGAGTGATCAGTGTGTCAGTGTGGGGGTTATGGAGATTGGTGCAGTGATCAGTGTGTCAGTGTGGGGGTTATGGAGATTGGTGCAGAGATCAGTGTGTCAGTGAGGGGATTATGGAGATTAGTGCAGAGATCAGTGTGTCAGTGAGGGGATTATGGAGATTAGTGCAGAGATCAGTGTGTCATTGTGGGGGTTATGGAGATTGGTGCAGTGATCAGTGTGTCATTGTGGGGGTTATGGAGATTGGTGCAGTGATCAATGTGTCAGTGTGGGGGTGATGGAGATTGGTGCAGTGATCAGTGTGTCAGTGTGGTGTTCATACAATCATAAAGAATCATGAACACTACCATTTGGAAAGAGGCCCTTCGGCCTATTGAGTTTGCATCGAGCACAATCCCACCCAGGGCCTATCCCCATATCCCCACATATTTACCCACTAATCCCTCTAAATTATGCCTTTCAGGACACTAAGGGGCAATTGTTCCACAGCTTTGGACTGTGGGACGAATGCGAAGCACCCGGAGAAAATGAGGAGAATATGCAACACAGATAGTGACCCGCGCTGGGAATCGATCCCAGGTCCCTGGAGCTGTGAAGCAGCAGTACTAACCACTGTGCTACCGTGCTGCCCATGGGTTATGGATGTTGATGAAGAAAGGGGGATAAAGGCAGTTGACGTCAGAGTTGGTGCATGGAAGTAGCACCACCAATAATTGGAGGATGAATAGTGACGCAGATTGATTGGGATGAAAGACTATTTCCAGATTTTAATTTCTCTTTGACTCCCACGTAATGGCAGTAGAGAATAAACGACTGTTCGAAATTCTGCCTTGGTCTTTATACGGTAACTTGGAAAAGAGCTCCAGCATATCGAGTAGCCACTAATAGATCTATTTTAGATCAGGGAATGGGATTATCAGTCTATCGCTGATTACATCATATTACAGTGGTGAGCACTGATGCCTCACAGTGCCAGGGACCAGCGTTCCTGGTTTGGGTCACTGTCTGTGTGAAGTTTGCTCGTTCTCCCCAAATCTGTGTGGGTTTCCTCCGTGTATTCCGGTTTCCTCCCACAGTCTGAAAGAGGTGCATTGGCCATGGTAAATTCTCCCTCAGTGTTCTCAAACAGGTGGTAGAGTGGTAACTAGGGAATTTCACAGTAACTTCATTGCAGTGTTAATGTAAGCCTACTTTTGACACTAATAAATAGACTAAACATGCCTTTCTAAGTGCTCACTCATACTTTGCTTATTGGGGTTCAGTTTCACTACAGCTACTGTACCCAGGACATAGATAGGCTGGTAGCTTGGGCAGATAGATGGCAGATGGAATTCAATCCTGATAAATGCGAGGTGACGCATTTTGGGAGAAAGAATGTAGTGGGGAGGTATATGATAAAGGGTAGACCTATTAAGAGTATAGAAACGCAGAGGGACCTGGGGGTGCAGGTGAACAAGTCTCTGAAGGTGGCAGAGCAAGTGGAGAAGGTTGTGAAGAAAGCATATAGTATGTTAGCCTTTATAGGAAGGGGTATAGAGTACAAGAGCTGGCCTTTAATGTTGCAGTTGTATAAAACGTTGGTTAGACCTCATTTGGAATACTGCGTCCAGTTCTGGTCACCTTACTACCGGAAGGACGTGGAGACTCTGGAGAGAGTGCAGAGGAGGTTTACCAGGATGCTGCCTGGTATGGAAGGTCTGAGTTACGAGGAGAGGTTAGGCAAATTGGGACTGTTTTCCTTAGAAAGACGTAGACTTAGAGGAGATCTAATAGAGGTGTACAAGATTATGAGGAGTATAGATAGAGTAAACAGGGTTAAGCTTTTTCCTAGGATGGACTCAAATAGCACGAGGGGTCACGGGCTTAGGGTGAGGGGGGGGTAAGGTATAATTTGGATGCTAGAGGGAGTTTTTTCACACAGAGGGTGGTGGGGATATGGAATGCGCTGCCAAGTAAAGTGGTGGAGGCAGGCACTCTGGAGTTATTTAAGAAATACTTAGATGGGCACATGAACAGAATGGGAATGGAGGGGTATAGAAAACTGATTTAAAATAGGGATCATGAGCCTTGGGAGTCCCTGGGAAGTGTGTAAATAGATGATGATATTGATGTATTTGTTTTTATCCTATAGGTGCTTTGGTCCACCTTGTTGTCTAACAAGGGGCATACACGTGATGGGTCGTGAGAGGGCTGCTCTTGGATTTTTTTTTCGAGAGTATCCTAGTGCTTCACGTCGTTAGTGTACGCATGACCTGGACCATTTGATGGACAACACGACGGTTCAGTGACCATCGCTGTGCTGTGCAGATACATGGATTTGGATCTGTGTCTGTGGGAGTTTGCGCATTCTTCCTGTGCTTGTGTGGGTTTTCTCCGGGTGCTCCGGTTTCCTCCCACATCCCAAAGATGTGCTCTTAGGCTAATTGGCAAAACAAATTCTCCCTAAATTGTCTCAAATTTGGTTTTTAATCCATAGATCTATAAACATAGACAGGGATCATGGGTAGAGGTGGGAACATCGGGGTGGCGGCATGGGCTCGTTGGGCCGAAGGGCCTGTTTCCCGTGCTGTTTTGTTCTTTGATCTTTGTAACAAGCCAAGGCCTTTTATGGTCATGCTATATCATTGAGTTTTTGCTTTCCCCCTTATTTTGAGCAGAGGTTCACATTCTCCAGTGCAGTGGCGAGGGAGTGGTGCACTGCTAGTGGCCATCAGACGTAACATTATACCAACACCTCATCTGCCCTCTAGCAAAGATCCCACGACACTGTTTTGGAGAGGAGTTGAGGAGTTCTCCCTGGTGTCACCACCAATTGCAGTTAACTTTGGAAAGGGGTTATGTGGGCAACGAGCACACAAATCCTGGGAAAACAGAAATGATAGGGTGGGAATTATAAAAATATTGTACCCGGGAAATCGAGTTGTTTGACATTCCACAGATGAATAACAATGACCTCTTTCCACTTT
The DNA here is from genome assembly GCA_024679065.1 of Sphyrna mokarran. NCBI lineage: Eukaryota > Metazoa > Chordata > Chondrichthyes > Carcharhiniformes > Carcharhinidae > Sphyrna > Sphyrna mokarran. The sequence continues at coordinate 11,924,025 of JAGIQG010000001.1, read as the reverse complement.
CTGATTGGTGTGTGACAGTGATAGATTACAAATGTTGAGTAGCCAATAGTACAAGTTGAGGGGAGGGGAATTGGCAATGTGGTGACATCACCAGGGATATTTCCAGCTGGATCTGATAACCTGATCCTTGCTCCAAATGGCCTCACTCCATGTTTGGTCACAAACTGGTGTCTTCCAGTCTCAATACTATCAGCCTGTCAATGTTGAAATGACCAAGGGGTTGATGGAGTTGTCTGGTTAGCACTGCTTCCCCACAGTGTCAAGGATCAGCATTCAATTCCCCAGCTTGGGCCACTGTCCATGTTGAGTCTGCACGTTCTCCCCGTGTCTGCATGGGTTACCTCCGGGTGCTCTGGTTTCCTCTCACAGTCTGAAAGACGTGCTGGTTAGATGCATTGTCCACGCTAAATTCTCCCTCAGTGTACCTGAACAGGCGCTGGAGTGTGGCAACTAGGGGATTTTCACAGTAACTTCACTACAGTGTGAATGTAAGCTGACTTGTGACTAATAAATAAACTTTAAAAGAAAACTTTACACGTAGAACATTTAATACTGCTTTGAGGAGGGAAGCAAGTGGAATTTATAACTGCGCTTTCTGCTAACCTGAAACCAGCATATAAATCTTCCAAACGATTAAGGCCTCTCAGTCTTATATATTGCCAGCATCATGAGATACTACTAATGACTGGAATCATCCTTTCTTTTTCTGTGTTTGTTTCAAATTAAACAAGGTTTGTAAATCAGCAGGTTGGCATTTCGTAGTTTCCCCATGTCTTTCTGCATCACACCATCCATTTACCTCTTTTGTTCCATTTCTTTGTTTGTTTTCCTTGACTCTTTTTTTGGTTCAGGCCTGTTGTCCAGTGCTTCTCACGAGTCTACGTTCATTAGATACAATACATCAATGTGAAAACGGTAGCAAAACAGGGAAACTGACAGTTATATGGTCCTTTACTTCTAATGAGACGGCAGACTTAGTGTCTAACTAACATCTCAGGCAGGCTGCAAATGATTAAATGTCCTTACGGTGGAAAGAAAATTCCGCTCAGACTTATTTGTTTAATTGTACATGTTTATTTTTCTTGCATTCAAAATGATCCCTGATGAGGTAAAAGGCCAATATTGTCAATGATGGGCAAGTGTGGATTTCTCTAGCAGTTGCAGATCAGTGCGTAGCACTCTGGCCACTGAGTTTGAAGGTGTGGCTTGCAGGCCCACACTCCCATTTTGATTTGATTTGACTGGTTATTTGTCACACATATTGGTATACAGAGAAAAGTGTTGTTTCTTGTGCTAAACAGACAAATGTGTACTATTCATAGAGTACAAAGGAGAGAAGGAAAGGAGAGGTGGCATAGTGATTGGCATTCCTGCTTCACAGTGTCACAGACCTGGGTTCCATTCCTGGCTTGGGTCATTGCCTATGTAAAGTATGCACGTTCTCCCCATATCTGCATGGGTTTCCCCCGGGTGCTCCAGTTTCCTCTCACAGTTCAAAAGACATGCTGTTTAGGTGCAATGGTCATGCTAAATTTTCCCTCAGTATACCGGAATGTGCGACTCGGGAATTTTCACAGTAACTTCATTGCAGTGTTAATGTAAGCTTGTTTGTGACACGAATCAGTAAATTTAAGAATGCCTGATATGGAGATGCCAGTGTTGGATTTGGGTAGGCACAGTAAGTAATCTCACAACACCAGAATAAAATTCAACAGGTTTATTTGATAGCTCAAGCTTTCGAAGTGCTGCTCCTTCATCATCCAGAAGCTTGTGCTACCAAATCAACCTGTTGGACTTTAACCTGGTGTTGTGAGACTGCTTACTATACTTAAGAATGTATTGTTACAATCATAGCTATGGTGTAGAGAAAGATCAACTTAATGTGAGGTAGGTCCATTCAAAAGTCTGACAGCAGCAGAGAAGAAGTTGTTCTTGAGTGGGTTAGTACGTGACCTCAGACTTTAGTATCTTTTTCCTGATGGAGGGACGTGGAAGAGAGTCTGAGCAGGATTTTCCAGCCATGGTCACCCCAAAACCGGAAAATCCCACCCGAGGTTAACGGACCTTAGCATGATCCACCTCACCCGCTACAATTCCTGCGGCGGGTGGGATGGGAAAATTCCCCCCATCACAGGAGGTGGGGTCCTTGATTATGCTGGCTGCGGGAAGTCCCACTGGAGTACTGAAAGAGTGCTCTTGGCTGTGGATGCTGTCATTCATTCAGAGACATTAAACCGCAGTCCCCGGTGGATATAAAAGATGTGAAGGTGCTGCTTCTAACAAATGGAGAACAGTTTGCCCCAAAGTGCCAGCTAATATTTGCTCAACATCACTCAAAGAAAATCATGTCATTGCTGCTTGTGGCATCTTGATGTCTGCATATTACTTTACTCAAAGAGTAAATGATGTCTTTACTCAAAGAGTGATTAGGGAGTGGAATGCCCTGCCTGCAGCTGTTGTAGATGCACCAAGTTTGGTGGCGTTTAAGAGGTTAGTTGATAAGTATATGGATGGGAAGGGAATGGTTTAGTTAGGAGGGGCATTGCTTTTTATTTTGGTCGGCACAACATCGAGGGCCGAAGGGCCTGTTCTGTGCTGTATTGTTCTATGTTCTATGTTCTATGTTCTATATTAGCTGTTATATTTCTTACATCACAACAGTGAACAGAATACGTAGAAACGTAGAAACTTGAAGCAGGAAAAAGCCATTGGGTCCTTCAAGCCTGCTCTGCTATTCACTTTGATCAAGGCTCATCGAGCTCAACATCCTGATCTCTCTTCCCCCCATATCCCTGATCCCTTTAGCCCCAAGACCCATGTTTAATTTCTTGATGGAATCAGACAACAATCAGTTTTGGCATCAACTACATTCGGTGGCAGTGAATTCCACACATTCTCCACCCTCTGGGTGAAGAAATTTTTCCTCACCTCAGTTGTAAAAAGTTTACTCCTTATCCTCAAACTATGACCCTTTCTTCCGGACTCATCAGGAATTTTTTTTTAATCTACTCTGTCTAAACCTGTTAGAATTTTATAATTTATTATACAATATAGTAGAAATAGACTTCATTGGATGTGAAGTGCTTTGGAATGTCGATTGATCATAAAATGTGCTGGATTAGACTGTCAGCTGTGGCTCAGTCAGTCGTACTTTGTGTTATAAGGCTCTGGGTTCAAGTCCCACCCTCGGGGCTCAAGCCCCACCCTCGGGGCTCAAGCATAGGGATTCAATGACGTAGTGGTATTTTCACTAGACCAGTGACCCAGGGTAATGAACTGGGGACCCAGGTTCAAATCTCACCACGGCAAGTGATGGAATTTAAATTCATTAAAAATCTGAAATTTAATGTCCATTGATGACCATGAAACTATTGTCATAAAAGCCCATCTGGTTCACTCATGTTCTTTAGCGAAGGAAGTCTGCCATCCTTACCTGGTCTGGCCTAGATATGACTCCAGAGTCACCCAGTGTGGTTGACTGTTAAATACCCTCAGAAATGGGTAACAATGTCCATTAATGAATCAAAAATATCCTGTCTGACACTGAAGTGCCACACTGTTCAAGATGCTGTTACTTTGAATGAGATTTCAGACCAAGGCCCCATCTGTCCACTTCCAAGAACACAAGAAATAGAAGCAGGCCAACAGTCCCTTCGAGCTGCTTCTCTGCCCATCCACCTCATTCAATAAAATATGGCTGATCTATACCAGTCTTGGCCCCTTTGCTGTCCCCTTTCCCCGCATCTATCAGGAAACTCAGATGGATCTCAACGATATCATTTCATGAGTTACTCCCTGTTTCTTGGCCACTATTCATGCCTCAGCCAACCTCGCTAAGGAACAGATGTTCTGGTCATTATCACATTGTTCTTTGAGGGAGTTTCCTGTGTGCAAATTGGCTGCCTCATTTCTACATTACAGCAGTGAGTCATAGATTCCTTACAGTGCACACTGCACCGACCACAATCCCAACCAGGCCCTATTTCTGTAACCCCACATATTTACCCTGCTCATCACCCTGAAACTAAGGTCAATTTAGCATGGCCAATTCACCTAACCTGCACATCTTTGGATTGTGGGAGGAAAGCGGAGCACTTGGATAAAACCTGTGGAGATGTAGGGAAAAAGTGGAAACTCCACAAGACAGTCACCCGAAGCCAGAATTGAACCTGGGTCCCTGGTGCTGTGAGGCAGCAGTGCTAATTACTATGCCACTATGTGTTTCACAATGATTTCATTGGCTGTATGGTGCTTTGGGATGCCGACTGGTAATGCTAGCAGTTATTTCTGTCATCATGTGCCAGTCTCATCATCACCAAAATCATGTTAGACAGAGATGTTCTTACTTATTCTGGTAATTCAACAGGCGGGATTTTCCGCAACACCAGCACCCCCCCCAACGCCCTTGCCCACTGTGTCTTTTGCAGCAGCAGTTCCTCCCATTGTACAGGAATAGCACTTCTGGCCCTGCCGCTGTTCACACTCTCTGTCACCGGGAACCTGCCACCTGTGTGATGACTGGTCAACGGCAGGACTGGAAGATCCTGCTGTCTGGAACAGCTTTTACCAAGCCTTTCGTCATATTGAATGAAGGTGGCATTGCTGATTTGGGTGGCACAATGGCACCATTTGGCTGCATTACAAACCTAGATTCACTTCCTGGCTTAGGTCACTGCCTCTGTGGAGTTTGCACGTTCTCCTTGTGTTTATGTGAGTTTCCTCTGGATGCTCTGATTTCCTCCAACATTATTTTGTAAATTGAGTTTGTATCTTTATATGCCCTGTTTGTGAACAGAACTCCCACTTCCCTGATGAAGGAGCAGCACTCAGAAAGCTAGTGGCTTGTACTACCAAATAAACCTTTGGACTTCAACCTGGTGTTGTGAGACTTCTTACTGTGTTTCCTCCAGAAATCCAAAGATGTGCTAGTTAGATGGATTGGCCATGATAAATTGCCCCTTAATATCAGGGGGACTAGCTTGGGTAAATTCGTGGGGTTTGGGGATAGGACCTGGTTGGGATTGTGGTCAGTGCAGACTTGATGGGCCGAATGGCCTCTTTCTGCACGGTAGGATTCTGTGATTAAGGGATAATCTAAAGGAGGTGTTTCAGATGATTAAAAGATTTGATAGAGTAGTTTGAGATTATTTCCTCTGATTTCCAGAACAAGGAGGTTTAACTTTAACATTAGAGGTAGACCTTTGAGGTTTGATGTCAGGACTTGCTAAACGTGCAGAGTTATGAGGATAGAATAGAATTCCATGTAGAATGATGCCTTTCAGCCCAACAAGTCTGTAGTGACCACAATTCTACCCAGGCCCTAGCCCCGTAACCTCACATATTCACCCTGCTAATCTCCCTAACATTGAGTGCAATTTAGCATGGACAATCTATCTAACCTGCACATCTTTAGACTGTGAAGGAAACTGGAGCACCTGGAGGAAACCCATGCGGACACGAAGAGAATGTGCAAACTCCACATAGACAGTGACCCGAGGCTGGTATTGAACCCGGCTCCCTGGTGCTGGGAGGCAGCAATGTTAACCACTGTGCCACCCTGGGTGAGATGCTCCTTTGTAAGATATACATGTCAGGTGGATTTGCTATGCTAAATTGCCTCTTAGTGTCCAAACAAATGCAGGCTATGTGGTTCAGTCATAATAAATGCCCAGCTTTCTGAGGATGGGCTGAGGGAGGCCTGGATAAGATGCTGTTTTGTAATTTTGGTGAGATTTGATGGGCTTTCTTCTGCATTGTAGTGATTCAATGGTTCTTTGGGTAGAGTTTTGTTGTCAAGACTTTGAAGGGCTTTGGAACCAAAGCAAGTGAATGACATTAACATAAAGGTCAGCCGTAGTCTGATTGGATGGCAGAACAACCTTGACGGGCAGAGTGACCTTTTTGTGTTCCTCTGTGTTTCTGTGAGGTGTAGTACTTTGTATTCAGCTGATCACGTTAAAACATGTGACTGAATGTTGTGTGGCTGACTTCATTGCGATAACTTTCCACCATTCCTCTAGCATTACACAAAGCTTATTAAATATTTCAGTTGTGTTAAAATAAAATTAAATATTCCATCTTAAGTGTTACTGAGAAAAAAGAGACATACTGTCGAAGCTTTTCCTCTTGTACTCATCAGGATAGAGCTGGCCAGGTATGACATTTCAAAGTGTGCAACAATTCGTACTACATGAAAGTAAATGTACTGATTGGTCAAAACATGGACTCTTGATTGTCACCGTCTTGTCAAGAATAATGTAACAGAGTACAATTACCTCCCAAACTCAGAAAGTTGGCGTTGAAAGGGGAAAGAGATGGACTCGGAGGAAGAGGGAATGATAGAGCACTTAGGTAAAAGAGCGGACAGGAAGAACAGGGATACAGTTCAAAAAATGGTGAGATAGACATGCCTGAATTTTACTCGCCACCTGAAGCTCATCAGATCCCACCAGAGGCCAATGGAGAATGCTGTTCCGGCTAGAATGTGTGTGTGGTAAACTGAATGAAGAGTTAAGACAATGAAAAAAGAATGAATATAACATTCAGAATAAATGTGTACAATGGCACAGTGGTTAGCACTGCTTCTTCACAGTGCCAGAGACATGGCTTTGATGCTGGTTGTCTGTGTGGAGTCTGTACATTCTCCCTGGTCTGTGTGGGTTTCCTCTGGGTGCTCCAGTTTTCTCCCATAGTCCAAAGATGTGCAGGTTAAATTGCCTCTCTGTATCTCTCTCCTCTTAGCTTAAACCTATGCCTTCTAGTTTTATACTCCCCTACCTTTGGGAAAAGATATTGACCATCTACCTGATCTATGTCCCCCATTATTTTATCGACCTCTGTAAGATCACTCCTAAGCCTCCTATGCTCTAAAGAAAAATGTCCCAGTCTATCCAGCATCTCCTTATAATTCAAACCATCAAGTCCCAGTAGCATCCTAGTAAATCTTTTCTGCACTCTTTCTAGTTTAATAATATCCTTTCTATAATAGGATGACCAGAACTGTATATAGTATTCCAAGTGTGGTCTCACCAATCTCTTGTACAACTTCAACAAGACACCCCAACTTCTGTACTAATGTTCTGACCAATGAAACCAAGCATGCCGAATGCCTTCTTCACCATTCTGTCGACATGTGATTCCACTTTCAAGGAGCTATGAATATATACCCCTTGATCGTTTGTTGTGTAACTCTCCCCAGACCTGTTTCAATCTATTAAAATGCATCACATCACATTTATCTAAATTAAAGTCCATCTGACATTCATCAGCCCACTGGCCCTATTGATCAAGATCCCATTGTAGTCCGAAATAATCTTCTTCACTGTCCATCCTGCCACCAATCTTGGTGTCATCTGCAAACTTACTAACCATGCCTACTAAATTCTCATCCAAATTAACGTAAATGACAAATAACAGTGGATCAGCACTGATTCCTGAGGCACACTGATGGTCACAGGTCTCCAGTTTGAAAAACAACCCTCTACAACCACCTTCTGTCTTCTGTCATCAAGTCAATTTTATCCATTTAGCTACCTCACTCTGGATCCTGTGAGATTTAACCTTATTCAACAATGCGGTACCTTGTCAAATACCTTGCTGAAGTCCTTGTAAAACAACATCAACTGCACTGCCCTCATCTATTTTCTCGGTTACCCTTTCAAAAAATGCAATCAAATTTGTGAGACATGATTTTTCACTTACAAAGCCATGCTGATTGTCCCTAAATGTTTGTGGATCCCGTCTCTCAAAATACCTTCTAACAAATTACCCACTACAGATATGAGGCTCTCTGGCCTGTAGTTCCCAGGCTTTACCCTGCAAAAGGCACACGTTTGACACCATCCAATCTTCAGGCACCTTACCTGTGACTATCGATGATTCAAATATCTCTGGACCTGCAATTTCCTCCCTAGCCTCTCATAGTGTCTGGGATACACTTCATCAGGGATTTATGAGATAAGGGTAAAAATGATTGTACAGTGAGTAGCTAACAGAGACGTTGAGAAAATGAAGAAGCATGATAGAGCAAGGTGGAGAGCAAGAGAGAAAAATAGGTTTTGTCAAATTTGAAGACATTAGCTTGTGTAGGCTGCTTTTTTTGGGTCAAAGGTCATGTAGCCAGCAGGGACGAGGAATTGATTTGTTATCTGGGCAATAGTACAGTCCTGAGCGAGGTGGGGGAAGGGAGGCTCAGAAACGGAGGGGACCCGGAACCATTGGCTAAGCAGAAATATCAGTGTGTTTTACCATGACTTCCTAAAACCTATCATTTATCCCCGCTTTTCCCAGAGATCCACTTGTGATTTTCAGGACCCTTGTTGATCAGGGACTAAAAATTAATCCCCCTCAGTAAAACTGCACACATGGGCAGAGAGGCAATGGACAATAATATTTTTATTCTGCTCCCTTCTCCATGTTCCTATCTGTTGTGCTGTCCTCCATCGTGACCAATTAAAGCCTTTCCATCTACGTCCCTATCATAGAATCACAGGACCCCTACAGTGCAGAAAGAGGCCATTCGGCCCAGAATCTCTGCACCGACCACCATCCCACTCAGGCCCTATTCCCGTAACCCTTCACATCGACCCTGCTAATTCCTCTGTGACTAGGGTTAATTTAACATGGCCAATCCATCTAGCTCAGCTCATTACTAACCCCTCTTCTATTTTCCTCTCAGTGTACCCCCATATGGAAGATCTCCTGACAGTGCAGAAGGAGGCCATTTGGCCCATCATGTCTGCAGTAGCTCTCTGACAGAGTATTTTACTTAGGTCCAGAGAATGCACAGAAGTGACCCAAGCCTGGAATCGAATCTGGGACCCTGGTGCTGTGAGGCAGCAGTGCTACCTTGCCAACCATATTAAGGTGCTACTATTTTAACTCAGTCTGAGGATGAAGGAATCCCTGCTTGAGTGGCTTGCTCTGTCTACCTCAGTGCAGCAAGAGGTCCATCGAGTTTGCACCGGCCCTCTGAATGAACAATGTTCCACGTGTTAGTCTCCCACCTTCTATCTATAATCCTATACCGGTTCATTACTATGAAGGCAATGCCTTACCCTGTTTCTCAATGCACATGACAACTTTTGCTTGTCCCTGTAATGCTGAGGTGTCTATCTGTACATTAAGTACCTCAGATTTTTCCTTGTATTCTGACCCTTCCATCACCTTATTCCTCCCTGTCTGTCTCCATCGCCACAATCCCTCGACAACTTGATGTTTCTTCAATTCTCATCTCCTAGGTGGTATGCTCTATTTCCTTCATTCCAGCACTGATGGCCATGCCATCAACTACTGAGGGCCTAAGTTTTGGAATTCTCTTCCTAAATCTTTCCATCTAAAAATCTGCCCTCCTTTAAGATGTTCCTTAAAACCTACTCCTTTGTTTTTGACCACTCATCCTAATGTTTCCTGCATTGATTCAGTTCCTGTTCCTGCCTGCTTATGTTCCTGTGGAGTGTCTGGGAACATTTTACCATGTTTCACATAAGTGGCAGAGTCGTTAGCAGTGCTGCCCGGCTGGCAGTGCGGGGGCACAGGTTTGATAGGAATGCTAGTTGAGCGTATTGGCTACGTTAAATTGCACTTAGTGTACCTTAGTGCTGGAGTGTGGCAACTAAGGGATTTTCACAGTAACTTCATTGCAGTGTTAATGTAAGCCCACTTGTGACACTAATAAACTAAAACACACACACACACACACACAAACACACACACGCGCACGTTGAGATATCTCTGGGCGTTTTCCTTTCTCAGTTACCATGAGCCTGGGACTGTGTTTGTGAATTTTGATTTGATTTATTATTGTCACATGTATTAATTTACAATGAAAAGTATTGTTTTTTGTGTGTCATACTGACAAAGCATACTCTTCATAGGAAGGAAAGGAGAGAGTGCAGAATGTAGTGTTACAGTCATAGCTAGGGTGTAGAGATGCGAGATAGGTCCATTCAAAAGTCTGACAACAACAGGGAAGAAGTTGTTCTTGAGTTGGTTGGTACATGACTTCAGACTTTTGTATTTTTTTCTGATGGAAGAAAGTGGAAGAGAGTATGCCCAGAGTGCATGGGGTCCTCAATTATGCTGGCTGCTTTTCCGAGGCAGCGAGAAGTGTAGACAGAGTCAATGGATGGAAGGCTGGTTTGAGTAATGGACTGGGCTTCGTTCATGACCCTTGTAGTTTGTTGCACTCTTGGACAGAGCAGGAACCATACCAAGCTGTGATACAGCCAGATACTCATGAGGGACTCTTGAACTTGTAACTGCGACTGTAAGCTTGAACTTACAGTCGCAAATATAGGAACAAGTGGCAAAGATAAAGAAAACCTGACAGCTTCCATCGTAAGGTCTGTAAATTTAACGAAATATATAAGTGTTTCCATCTAGTGTAACCACTAATTATCTTTCCTTCTCTCTTTCCAAGAGAATGGCTTGCTTGGGGTGATAAATTGATCAATTGGAAGCATGTTCTAACTGTCATGGTGTAGAGAGAAGACAATGTTCAGGGAATACTCATCCTTTTACAAAAAAATTCCTGCGAGTTCAGACCTGGCGCGCTTATTAGCCAAAGTCCCTGATGTTTAGTAAACTCATTAGGTTTCATCTTGTGTTAATTCATCATTTGGACTGGTGAGATGGCAAGGGAAAGCTCCTGTTTTTCAGGTCTATAGTAGCAATGATGATTTTTCTCTCAGCTATGAGACAGAGAGTGGATGGAACAGAGAGAGAGAGAGAGAGAGTGTGTCTGAGAGAGAGAGAGAAATTCCAGAGTGATGAAGAGAGTTAAAAATGGAATTTTTGATTTGATTTGATTTGATTTGATTTATTATTGTCATATGTATCATTATACAGCGAAAAACATTGTTTAATGCACAAGAAACAGTCAAGGCATACCGTACATCGGGAAGGATAGGAGAGAGAATGTAATGGTACAGTTACAGCTAGGGTGTAGAAAAAGGTCAACTTATTGCAATGACCTGTCCTGATTCTCCCCCATGCTGACACTATATTAAGAAAGTCCATCAATGCCTCGACTTTCTCAGAAGACTAAGTCTACGACTCTCACTAACTTTTATAGATGCACCATAGAAAACATTCTTTCTGATTGTATCACAGCTTGGTATGGCTCTGTCTAAGAACGCAAGGGGCTACAAAATGTTGTGAATGTAACCCAATCCAACATGCAAACCAGCCTCCCATCCATCGATTCTGTCTACTTTGCCCACTGCCCTGGCAAAGCAGTCAGCATAATTAAGGACCCCACACACCCTGGACAATTTCTCTTCCATCTTCTTCCATTGTGAAAAATTTGGCCTAATCATGTTACATAGCTGCAACATGATTTCCCAACTCTTATACTCAATGCCCTGGCCGATGAAGGCAAGCAAGCCATATGCCATCTTAACTACCTAATCATTTGTTTCAAATCCTTTCTCTTTCTTTTTTCTGCTTTCTCATTCCCCTTTCTCCTCATCTCATTCTCCTTTTCTCTTTCTTGCCCTCCACTGCCTTGGAAGAGCAGCCAGCGTATTCAAGAACCCCACGCATCCTGCACATTCTCTCCTCCACCTTCTTCCTCCAGGAAAATGATACAAAATTCTGAGGTCATGTACCAATCGATTCAAGAATAGCTTCTTCTCTGCTGCTGTCAGACTTTTGAATGGACCTACCTTGCATTAAGTTGATCTTTCTCTACACCTTAGCTAAGACTGTAATAGTACATTCTGCACTCTTTCATTATGCTTTGTCTGTATAGCACACAAGAAACAATACTTTTCATTGTATGATAATATATGTAACAATAATAAATCACATCAAATCAAATCAAGGTAAGCCCATTCAAAAGCCTGACAGCAGCAGAGAAGAAGCTATTCTTGAATCGATTGGTACATGACCTCAGAATTTTGTATCATTTTCCTGGTGGAAGAAGGTGGAGGAGAGAATGTGCAGGATGCATGGGGTTCTTGAATACGCTGGCTGCTCTTCCAAGACAGCGGAGGGCAAGAAAGAGAAAAGGAGAATGAGATGAGGAGAAAGGGGAATGAGAAAGCAGAAAAAAGAAAGAGAAAGGATTTGAAACAAATGATTAGGTAGTTAAGATGGCATATGGCTTGCTTGCCTTCATTGGCCAGGGCATTGAGTATAAGAGTTGGGAAATCATGTTGCAGCTATGTGACATGATTAGGCCACATTTGGAATGTTGCTCTGGTTCTGGTCACCACACTACTAGTAGGATGTGAAGAGGGTACAAAGAAGGTTGAAAACAATGTTGCCTGGTTTGGAGGTTTTTAGGTATGAGGGGAGGTTAGATAAACTTGGATTATTTTCACTGGAAACATAGAAGCTGAAGGATGACCCGATTGAAGTCTCCAAAATTATGAGAGCATAGACAGAGCGCGTGGTCAGAGGTCTCTTCCAATGGTGGAATGGTTGACAACAAGACGGCACATGTTTAAGGTGAGAGGGGGTAAGTATAGGGGAGAAGTGTGGGGAAAATGTTACATGCAGAGGATGTTGGGTGCTTGGACTGCACTGCCAATAGATGAAGCAGTCACATTAGCAACAATCGCAACATTAGCAACATTAGCAACAATATTAAGGAAGCGGATGTGTTAGAACTTCTAAATGCTATCAAGATAGACAAGTCTCCGGGACCAGATGGGATGTACCCCAGGTTATTGCGGGAGGTGAGGGATGTCATTGCAGAGCCCCTGGCGATGATCTTTGCGTCGTCGATGGAGACGGGAGAGGTTCCGGAGGATTGGAGAATTGCGGATGTGGTCCCTATTTTCAAGAAAGGGAACAGGGATAGTCCTGGAAATTACCGACCGGTGAGTCTGACCTCAGTGGTTGGTAAGCTGATGGAGAGGCTTCTGAGGGACAAGATTTATGAGCATTTGGAGAAGTTTAGTTTGATTAGAAATAGTCAGCATGGTTTTGTAAAAGGCAGATCGTGCCTTACAAGCTTAATTGAGTTCTTCGAAAATGTGACTGAACACATTGACGAAAGAAGAGCAGTGGATGTGGTGTACATGGACTTCAGCAAGGCATTTGACAAGGTCCCACATGCAAGACTTCTTGAGAAGGTGAGAGGCCATGGGATCCAAGGGGCTTTCGCCTTGTGGATCCAGAACTGGCTTGCCTGCAGAAGGCAGAGGGTGGTTGTGGATGGCTCTTTTTCTGCATGGAGGTCGGTCACCAGTGGAGTGCCCAGGGATCTGTTCTAGGACCCTTGCTGTTTGTCATTTTCATAAATGACCTGGATGAGGAAGTGGAGGGATGGGTGAGTAAGTTCGCCGATGACACGAAGGTCGGTGGTGTTGTGGATGGTCTGGAGGGATGTAAGAAGTTGCAGCATGACATCGACAGGATGCAAGACTGGGCGGAGAAGTGGCAGATGGACTTCCACGCGGATAAATGTGTTGTGGTCCATTTTGGCAGATCCAACGGGATGAATGAGTACACTATCAAGGTAGGAGTCTTAGCTGTGTGGAAGAGCAGAGGGATCTTGGGGTCCGGGTCCATAAGACTCTCAAATTGGCCTCCCAGGTGGAGGATGTGGTTAAGAAAGCTTACGGTGTACTGGCCTTCATTCATCGAGGCATTGAGTTCAGGAGTCAGGAGGTAATGCTGCAGCTTTATAGGACCCTTGTCAGACCACACTTGGAGTACTGTGCGCAGTTCTGGTCGCCTCACTATAGGAAGGACGTGGAAGCTATTGAAAGGGTGCAGAGGAGATTTACAAGGATGTTGCATGGATTGGGAGGCATGCCTTATGAAGACAGGTTGAGGGAGCTGGGACTGTTCTCCCTGGAGAGACGAAGGTTGAGAGGCGACCTGATAGAGGTTACAAGATGTTGAGAGGAATAGATAGGGTGGACTCTCAGAGACTATTTCCCAGGGCTGAAATGGTCGCGACGAGAGGGCACAGATTTAAGGTGCAGGGAAGCAAGTACAGAGGGGATGCTGGGGAAAGTTTTTCACTCAGAGGGTGGTGAGTGAATGGAATCGGCTGCCGTCGGTGGTGGTCGAGGCGAACTCGCTGGGGTCTTTAAAAAGACTTCTGGATGAGTATATGGGATCCAATGGGATTGGGGGTTATAGATATGTCTATGGCTGGGTAGGTTTTGATGTGTTCGGCACAACTTGTGGGCCGAAGGGCCTGTTTGTGCTGTAGTGTTCTATGTTCTATTCAAGGTATATCTTGATAAATACACAAATGGAAGATAATCAAAGGGATAGTAGCTACATATCAGCATTAGTGGGATTAGTGGGATGAAGGGCCTGTTCCTGTGCTATATTTATCTTTGGGATGAGGAGAAAAGGGAAAGTCAATGAAGTGAGAAAGAGAAAGGATCAGAAAAAAAAAAATAACAATAGCTGATAAACATGGAAAGAGCAGGAAGAGAGTAAAAGTAGCAAGAGAAAAAGACTGGAAAGCGGTGAAGCCACTAAAGACCAGGCTGGAGGGAGAACTGGGCCTGAGGGAGAATAAAAGATTGAGAAAGACACAGCCAATCGACAGAGGAAGGAAGTGAGAAGAAAAGTTATTGAATAATAAAAGAATGATAAAAAGAAGATAAGAAAGAGGAGGAAACAGCAGCACAGCACCTAGCACCGCTGCCCCACAGCGCCTAGCACCGCTGCCCCACAGCGCCTAGCACCGCTGCCCCACAGCGCCTAGCACCGCTGCCCCACAGCGCCTAGCACCGCTGCCCCACAGCGCCTAGCACCGCTGCCCCACAGCGCCTAGCACCGCTGCCCCACAGCGCCTAGCACCGCTGCACCCCCCCCACAGCGCCTAGCACCGCTGCCCCACAGCGCCTAGCACCGCTGCCCCACAGCGCCTAGCACCGCTGCCTATTAGCATTAGATACCTGGGTGCCATTCCTGGCTTGGGCCACTTTTGGAGTCAGCCCCGCGTATTCATGGGTTTTCTCTAAGTGTTCCGATCTCCTCCTTCAGTCTGAATGACGTGCTGGTTAAGTGCACTGGCCACACTAAATTTTCTCCGACTGGGGAATTTTCATTGCAATTTTAATGTAAGCCAACTTGCGACACTAATAAATAAACTGAGAAGAACGAACAGTGCCAAGAGAAGATAAACAAAAGGGGAGAAGGAATGGTGAGGAGTAAAAGCAATAAGGAATTGTTCTGTATTTTTAACAGGGAGGGAGTGATATGGGTTTTAAGTTACATATATCGCAGTTGTTATGATTTGCAGATAGTGCTGATTAACAATATAGAAAGACTGTTTAGTTGGCTTTGTATGGCATGTAATGGGTTACGTTGTCCTGGTGTCGGTGTGCGGGAGGCTGGTCACTGTCTAGTGTTTGTCTTCTGCTCTGAGCTGCGATAGGAGCCTATTGATCTGGGTGAGTGGATCAGGGGCTGCGAGATTAAATGTATAGATTAACAATAAAAGCAGGACATTATTGCACTTGGAGTGTAAAATTGAAAATTATGGGCTGCCTGGAGCCAAACGGCCTATCTGCGAATGACTGGGGTTAATATGGTTGAAGTACAGAGAGGTCATGGTGGAAGTTTCCATGGTAACCCATACAGTTGTGTGGGGAGGCAAAATCGCTGGACCCCACACCGAGTTTTGAGGTGTTTAAATGGGTCACAGAACGAAATGACACAGTTCTAAACATGAAAATGTGATTGGAGGAGTATTTGAGCTCTTTTTTGAGGTTTGCTTCAAAGGTTTAATTGAGTTTTCCAAGATTTTGAGTTGGGGAGTTACAGATCAATCAAGGGTAATCTTTAATATTTGCACTTGTCTTTTCCTTCTGAGGGTCCCAAGTTGCTGGGAGACAAGAGTCCTTCATTTCCAGAACTGGGTCAAGAGGCAACTTTCTATAGAATTCTACAGTACAGAAGAGACCCTTTGGCCCATTGATTGCATACTGACACATTAGAAACACATGTGAATCTACACAAGCAGTGGTCAATCATGAATGAAAAAGCTAGCTTGTATTATATGCAGCATATGTAGATATAAACATAGATATGGGGAAGTGATGGCCCAGTGGTATTATTGCTGGACTATTAATCCAGAAACTCAGCTGGGGACCCAAGTTTGAATCTCACCATGACAGATAGTGGAATTTGAATTCAATTAAAAATATTTGGAATTAAGTGATGACCATAAAAACCATTGTTGGTTGTCAGAAATCCCCCCCGGCTCACTAACGTCCTTTAGGGAAGTTAATCTGCTGTCCTTACCTGGTCTGGCCTACATGTGATTTCAGAGCCACAGCAATGTGGTTGACTCTCAACTGCCCTCTGAATTGGCCAGGCAAGCCACTCAGTTCAAGGGCGACTAGGGATGGGCAATAAATGCTGGCCAGTCAGCGACACACATGTCCCATGAATGAGTTAAAAAAAATAGCATCTATCCATAACTTTGCAGCAATAATTAAGAAGAAATGGTCAAGAGTTTCAAGTTTTTAGATCACCAACAACCTCTCCTGATTCCCCCCATGCCGACACTATAGTTAAGAAAACCCCACTAATGCCTGTACTTTTTCAGAAGACTAAGGAAATTTGACATGTCCGCTATGACTCTCATCAACTTTTCCATATGCACCATAGAAAGCATCCTCTCTGGTTATGTCACAGCTTGGTATGACTCCTGCTCTGCCCAATACCACAAGAAACTACAAAAGATTTTGAATGTAGCCCAGTCCATCACGCAAACCAGCCTCCCATCCAGTGACTCTGTCTACACTTCCCGCTGAGTCGGCAAAACAGCCAGCATAAATTAGGCACCCCACGCATCCAAGACATTCTCTCTTCCACCTTTTACATGGATAGAAAAGTCTGAGGTGACCTAACAACCGACTTAAGAACAGCTTCTTCTCTGCTGCTGTCAGATTTCTGAATGGACTTACCTTGCATTAAGTTGCTCTTCCTCTATACCCAAGCTGTGACTGTAACACTACATTCTGCGTTCTCTCATTTCCTTCTCTCTGAATGGTATGCCTTGTCTGTACAGCACACAAGAAACAATGTTTTTCACTGCATGCTAATACATGTGACAATAATAAATCATAGAACATTACAGCACAGAACAGGCGCTTCGGCCTTCGGCCTTCGAAATCAAATCAAATCAAAGAAATACAGAAATGTTATCACTGTTATTTTGTTATGGGATCTTTTACAGCAGGAAAAAGACTCAATATCTCATGCTAGATGGTATTGTTGACAGTGCAGTGTTCCATCAGTACTGTATGGAGTGTCAGCCTTGATGTTTGCACTGAAGACCTGGAGTGGGGTTTGAACATGGAACTCCCTGAGTCAGAGGTTTTACCCGCATTCCCAGTAGAACCATGCTGGCATGATCTCAGCACACTGGAAAAGCAACCAGCAACTTCACCTGACTAACAAAAGTAACATAGGCAACTTGGTGTGGCTAGGAACAAACTAAAGGATTTATTGATTGCGAAGAATTATATAAATGAAAGGGTTTAACAGAACTGTTATACAGGACTACTCCTAATAATGCTCTGACTCCAACTGCAGCCTCACAGCCTGGGGATGCATGCTCCTGACAAGCCCAGGTTTGCACACTCATGCTCCACTTACTTCTCATGGCCCACAAAGGATCACCAATTAACTGGGCCACACTATCACAGAAACCCAACAAACTGACCCAGAGTACCAAGATGTTTACAAGGCATTAACATATCACTGTATGAGACAGCAGCCTGGACAACTCAAACAAACATGAAGGAATTGTCAATAACTTGCATCTCAAATGTCTACACATGGAAAAAAATCGGTCCAAAATGATCAACCTCCAGACTATCACAATCAAACTCCAACCCATTACGGTCAAACTCCAGACCATTCCAATCAAACTCCAATCTCTTACAGTCAAATTCCAAACCATCCCAATCAAACTCCAATCCAAAATGGTCAACCTCCAGACCATCACAGTCAAACTTCAATCCATTATAGTCAAACTCCAGACCATCCCAATCAAACTCGAATCCATATGGTCAAACTTCAGACCACCACAATCAAATTTCAGTCAAATTCCAGTCTCACATACAAAAGCAGAAGAGATTGATAAGAATGAATTAACAATTGAAGCTATGTGGAAAGACTCAATAGATCCATAGAATCTCTACGTTGCAGAAGGAAGCCTTTTGGCCCATCAAACCTTATTCAACAACGATACCACCCAGGCCCTGTCCCACAACCCCATGTAGTTAACTTGCTATTGCCCCTGACATTAAGGGTCAATTTAGCAATTCACCAGATAGGCTGTGGTTGTTAAGATAGAACAGAGGAGATTGATGAGTGTACAAACTTATGAGGAACCTTGACTAATTCCCCAAACTGAGAGGCTTGCAGCATTTTGCTTTTGTATGCGGGACTGGAATTTGACTGAAATGCCTGGAGTTTGACGATGAGGAATTGGAGTTTGATTGTGATGGTCTGGAGTTTGACTATAATGGATTGGAGTTTGATTGGGATGGTCTGGGGTTCGATCGTAATGGATTGGAGGCTTAAGATAATTGGTGGAAGGATTTGAAGGCACGTGTGAAAATATCTGTTCACCCTGAGGGTGGTAGATATCTGGAATTCACAGCCTGAAATTGAGGCTTTTCAAAAATTCATTAATTTGCAGGATGTGGGCATCGCTGGCTGGCTAGCGTTTATTACCCATTCTTAATTACCCTTGAGAAGGTGGTAGCATCTTGAAACATTGCACCCTGTGGATCTGCATCTGAAGTCCAGATACACACACACACACACTGTGATAATGTGAAGAATGTAACCCAATACCCAACCCTTCAGGGATGCCCGATAGGATGTTTTGACTGCCACTCGGAGTTACATTTTCCCTTGTGAGTGCTTTTAGTATTTGAATACCTCAAAAAATCTGAATGTGATACACCAGAGTGCGTGGCACTGAAGAAAGTAATTCTGGAGCTGACAACATGTAGCTAAGCTGTGGGATAACAGAAAATATTTTCCATTCACAAATAAATGCGTAGCTGTTCACAGCCCTCTTTATAGATTAAGCAAGCTCAGTAAAGCCTCCTTATATTCAGAAAATGATATTCTAGTGAGTGTGTGCATGTGCGTGTGTGTGCATGTGTGGTATGTGTGTATTTTGTGTGTGTGTGTGGGGGTGGGTAGGTGGGGTGTGTGCGTGTGTGTAAATGTATGTGTGTGTTTGTTTTGTGTGTGTGTGTATGTTTTAGAACTTATATGAGATGTTGTGGAGGAGAGAAAGAAACTGAAAGATGGAGGGACAATGAGGAAAAGAGAGACTGATAAAACAGAGAGAGAGAAAGACAGAGAAGCTTGGAGAGGAAATGAAAGACCCATAATTTAATGATGCTTGAGGGATTACACAAGACTCGCAAGAGAATCTGTGCCTCCAACAAGCTGCCTGATACAAGTGATATATTGGAGGGGCCCCCTTATTGATAGACACTCAAGGAAACTAGCATCAGTTAGTAGGGTCCACTGAGAGCCATACTTGGCTTTTGCTACCAAACGTCTCTCCATCCAGCGCCAAGAAGCCAGGTTCCATTTCTGCTTGGGTCACTGTCTGCGGCGTCTACAAGTTCTCCTTGTGTCTGCTTGGGTTTTCTCCGGGTGCTCCAGTTTCCTCCCGCAGTTCAAATGACGTGCTGGTTAGATGGATTGACCATGCTAAATTCCCCCCCTCAATGTGTGTGTGTGTGTGTGTGTGTGTGTGTGTGTGTGTGTGTGTGTGTGTGTGTGTGTGTGTTGAGCGTGCAATACGAGCACTAGGGGATTTTCACAGTAACTTCATTGCAGTGTTAATGTAAGTTTACTTGTAACTCTGATAAAAAACTTTAAAATACATGTAATACCGCTTAACCTGTCTGCAGGAATTCAACAGCCACGCATTAGTGCAGTACCAGCGGTGACCACCACTTTCAGCCTCCTGTTGGCAGGATTTACACCAGATTAGGGGCTTAATCTGATGTGAAGCCTGATGCTGTTCAGCTGGAAGTCTGGGATCTACCTGGCAATGTGGAGATTTGTCCTGGTTTACCTTGTTCTCAAAATGCAGGACAACTCCAATTACCACCCTTTTGATTATCAGCGAAGTGTTGGAGTGAGTTCTTGACAGGGCTATTGAGTGTCATTTGCTTCGCAACACTCTGCTCACTGACACTCAGTTTGGATTCCTCAAGGGTATTGCAGCTCCTCACCTCATTACAGCCTTGGTTCAAACATGGACAAAGGGACTCGAGGTGAGGTGAGAGTGACAGCCCTTGGCATCAAGGCAGAATTTGACTGAATGTCGCATTAAGGAGCCTTAGCAAAACTGGAGTCAATAGGAATCGGGGGGAATCTCTCCACTGGTTGGAGTCACACTTGGTATAAAGAAAGATGTGGTGATTGGAGGTCAATCATCTCAGTCCCAGGACATGCCTGAAGGAGCTCCGCAGGATAGTGTCTTTGACCAAACCATCTTCAGCTGCTTCCTCAAGGATCTTCCTTCCAACACGAGGTCAGAAGTGAGGATGTTTGCTTTGGGAATGCAGAGCAGGTAGAGGCTAAATAACAGACTAAAGGACAAAAACAGTGAGAGAGAAGGTCTACTACAGATTGCCTCAAAAGGTGGAGGAAGTATGTTCAATGGTA
Source organism: Sphyrna mokarran (assembly GCA_024679065.1). Lineage (NCBI taxonomy): Eukaryota > Metazoa > Chordata > Chondrichthyes > Carcharhiniformes > Carcharhinidae > Sphyrna > Sphyrna mokarran. Next base: position 11,903,385 of record JAGIQG010000001.1, on the reverse strand, counting down.
ACAGTCAAAGCAGAATTGGACAAATACTCAACTACTCAACAGGGAACATAATTGTTAAGTTATGGGAGAAAACCAGGAGCTGCTAATTTGAAGCAATGCTAAAGAGCTGATATAGGCATGATGGACTGATATAGGCATGATGGACTGATATAGGCATGATGGACTGTTTGATTCTCATAATTACTTGGTACCTGCACTTCGGGCAGGAGAAGCTGGAATCAGATGTAACGGTATTAATATTTAAATAAAGGTAACTACAAAAACCTGAGGGAGGAGCTGGCCGGAGTTGAGTGGAAGATTGTAGGACAGCAATGACAGGAGTTTTTGGGGGTTATTACAAAAAGGAGGAATAACTAAGGAGGAAACATGCTAAGGGGAGGACGAGGCATCCATGGCTGAAGAGAGAAGTCAAAGACAGATAAAAACAAAAGAAAAAGCATCCAAAGTGGCAGGGATTAGTGGGAAGCCAGAGGATTGGGAAGCCTTTAAAAACAAGGCAAAGACAATGTTAGCATTCATGTCGAGAGGCTGGAATACAAGAGCAGGGGTGTATTTCTGAGGCTGTATAATGCTCTGGTTGGACCTCATTTCGAGTATTGTGAGCAGTTTTGGGCCCTATATCTAAGGAAGGATGTGCTGGCCTTGGAAAGGGTCCAGAGGAGTTCACAAGAATGATCCTGGAATGAAGAGCTTGTCATATGAGGAACAGTTGAGGTCTCTGGGTGTGTACTCCTTGGAATTTAGAAGGCTGAAGGGAAGGGATTGTATTGAAACTTAGAGCATACTGTGAGGACTGGGTGGAGTGGACATGGAGAGGATGTTTCTACTGGTAGGAAAAACTAGAACCAGAGGGCACAACTTCAGACTGAAGGATCAATCCTTTAAAACAGAGATGAGGAGGAATTTCTTCAGCCAGAGAATGGTGAATCTGTGGAACTCTTTGCCGCAGAAGGCTTGGAGGCCAGATCATTGAGTGTCTTTAAGACAGAGATAGAGAGGTTCTTGATTAGAACATGGAACATAGAACATAGAACATTACAGCGCAGAACAGGCCCTTCGGCCCTCGATGTTGTGCCGACCAATTAGGAACAAGCAGTGACCCTCTAACCTAAACCATTCCCCTTTCATCCATAATCTTATCTACTAACCCCTTAAACGCCACCAAACTTGGCGCATCTACAACTGACGCAGCCAGGGCATTCCATACCCTTACCACCCTCTGGGTAAAGCACCTACCTCTGACATCTGTCCTAAAACCACCACCCCTTAATTTAAAGCTATGTCCCCTCGTGCTAGCTTTCTCCATCCTAGGAAAAAGGCTATCGCTGTCCACCCTATCTAAACCTCTAATCATCTTATATGTTTCGATAAGGTCCCCTCTTAGCCGCCTCCTTTCTAACGAAAACAACCTCAAATCCCTCAGCCTCTCCTCATAAGACCTGCCCTCCATACCAGGCAACATCCTGGTAAACCTCCTCTGTACCCTCTCCAATGCCTCCACATCTTTCTTATAATGTGGGGACCAGAACTGCACACAATACTCCAAGTGCGGCCGCACTAGAGTTTTGTACAGTTGCAACATGACGTTGCGGCTCCGAAATTCAATCCCCCTACCAATAAAAGCCAAGACTCCGTATGCTTTCTTAACAACCTTATCGACTTGATTGCCAACTTTCAGGGATCTATGCACATATACACCAAGATCCCTCTGTTCATCAACACTATTAAGAGTCCTACCATTAGCCCTATACTCTACACATTTGTTATTCCTGCCAAAGTGAATTACCTCACACGTTTCCACATTAAACTCCATTTGCCACCTCTCGGCCCAGCTCTGCAACTTGTCCAAGTCTCTCTGCAAACTAGAACACCCCTCTTCACTATCTACCACTCCACCGACTTTGGTGTCATCTGGTTCACTAATTTGCTGGGATTAATAAGGGAAACAGAGGTTGTGGGGAAAAGGCAGGAGAATGAGGATGAGAAACATATCAGAAATACTTGAATGGCGGAGCTGACTCGATGGGCTGAGTGGCCTAATTCTGCTTCTATGTCTTATGGTATTATGGCCTTATGATATTGTGCTCAAAGATCTCAAAGGACATCAGTGAACCAGATTGGTTTTTATGACAGTTGACAATGGATTCTTGGTCATCATTGGACTTTTAATTCCAGACTTACATTGAATTATCTGCTGTGGTGGTATTCGAACCTGGACCCACGAGAGCATTGCCCTGGGTCACTGAGTTTGTAGCCCAGTGACAATACCACTGCAACCCTACCTGACTCCTTGCCCTGTATAGCACATATTGAGGTAAATTTTAATTAACTTAGTGCTGGTCCTAGGTGAGCTCTGAGCAGAATACAATAACATTTAACATCAGTTAATCAAACAGTTGGCTCATGATGAATCAGCATAGGCCCAGTGGACCTAATGGCCTCTGTCTGCACTCCATGATCCGGAGTTGCATGGAAGTCTTTGGAGGGGAAATTGGAGACGTGATCAAATCTCTATTGAGAGTTGGTTGGCTGTATCTCCCTCATAGGCTCTTTCACGCTAATCAGAGTGCTCCTCGAAGGAATTCCTCTCTCCTACCCCTGAAGTAAATAAAGATCTTTAACACCTGCTCATTGCATTAAACAGCATGGAACATTTGGTTTAAAATCAATTATTTTTACTGAAAAAAATTAAAAGGGCAGGTGCAAGGTGATTCATTAAATTTACCAAACATCTGGCAACAGAAAGGATCGAAACTAGGCAGTTTTATCCTTCTACTTATTCTTTCACTGTGTTAGGGTACCAGACAAGAAACTCCAAAGAACTTTTGATTAACCCATAGGATATGGGCATCACTGGTTTGCCCATCCCGAGTTGTCCTTGAGAAGGTGGTGCTGAGCTGCAGTCCACGTGCTGTGGGTTGACCCACAATGCCATTAGGAAGAGAATTCCAGGATTTTATGCCAGCGACAGTGAAGGAATGGTGGTGGTATATTTCCAAGTCAGGACAGTGAGTGGCTTGGATGGGAACTTTGTTCCCTTGTATCTGCTGCTCTCGTCCTTCTTGATGGAAGGAGGTGATGGTTTAGTGGTATTATCACTAGACTCTTCATCCAGAAATTCAGCTGGGGATGCTTGTTCGAATCCTGTCACGACAGATGGTGGAATTTGAATTTGATTAAAATAAAATTTGGAATTAAGAATCTACTGATGACCGTGAAGCCATTGTTGATTGTTGGAAAAACCCATCTGGTTCACTAATGTGCTGGGGAAGGAAATGTGCTGTCCTTACCTGGTGTGACCTACATATAATTCCAGACGCACAGCAATGTGGTTGACTTTCAACTGCCCTCAAGCAACTAGGAAGGGGCAATACACGCTGGCCAGCCAGCGATGCTCATGATCCAGAAATGAATTTTAAAAAGTGGTCGTGGATTTGGAACGCGCTGTCTAAGATTCTTTGGTGAATTGTTGCAATGCATCTTGTAGATAGTACACACCACTGCTACTGAGCGTCGGTGGTAGAGGAAATGGATGTTTGTGGATGTGGTGTGTTAGACCCCAAGAGTTTTTTTGTTTGTTTTGGCATCAGTATGAGAATAAGGTGTTTCACTCCTGGTTTGATTCTGTTGACACACTAGGAAGCTTTTATGAGAACAAATTTTATTTCACAATACGGTTTAACTATAATAAATGAATTAACTCAACATTCCCCAATTGAAGTAGTTTAACATGACATGACAATTCTTAACTGTTTCACATGGTGTAGGTACACCCACATTGCTGTTAGGGAGAAACTTCCAGGATTTTGACCCAGTGAAGGAACAGTGATATATTTCCAAATCAGGATGGTGAGTGACTTGGAGAGGAACTTGCAGTTCCCTTGTATATGTTGCCCTTATCCCTCTAGATGATAGAGGACACATGTTTGGAAGGTGCTGTTGAAGGAGTCTTGGTGAGTTGCTGCAGTGCATCTTGTACCTGGTACACACTATTGTCAAGTAATTGCAGAAATGAATGTTTAAGGTGATTGATGAGGTACTAATCAAGCAGACTGTTTTGTCCTGGATGATATTGAACTTCTTGATTATTGTTGGAGCTGTATTCATCCAGCCAAGTGGAGAATGTGCCTCATAGATGGCAGATAGACTTTGGGGAGTGAGGGGATGAATTACTTGCTCTCGAACTTTCTGTCTCTGCCCTTGTAGCCACAATATTTACATAGTTGATGCAGTTAAGTTTCTGGTTAATGGTAACCTCCTGGATGTTTATAATGGTTAATTCCGTGATGGTAACAGCATTGAATGCCCTGGGAAGATAGTTATATTTTCTCTTGTTGAAGATGGCTTTTGTCTGGCACTTCAATAGCACAATGTTACTCGTCAGCCCAAGTCTAGATCTTGCTGCATGTGGAACAGACTATTTCAGTATCTGAGGATTCATGAATAAAGAAAAATTACAGCACAGGAACAGGCCCTTCGGCCCTCCAGAATGATGCTGAACAGTCAGCAGTGAACATCCCCACGTCTGACCTTGTCAGACGTCAATGACGGAAGGTACGTTGCGGGGAAGGGAAAAAAGAAAGGAATGGTAGAAATGAAAAGGGGACGGAGAAAAAGGTTTTAGCTCTGGGAGAGTGAGGGCACTGGGGAGAGGGAAAACAGCCAGGGAGAAATGGAAAGGGAGAGGTAAGGGAAAGGAGAAGAAAAAGGGAGAGAAGACTTCAGGAGAAGAAGGGGGATGAGAGAGTGGGGGAGTGAAAAGTGGGGGAGAGAAAATATGGAAGGAAGCACAAGAGACGAGGAAGGAAGAAGTGGAGAGGCGAAAGAGGGATGAAGTGGGGGAGAAAGAGAGAAGGGAGAGAGAAAAGTGTGCTCTGGTTTCCTGTCTCTGTCTGAAAGATGTGCTGGTTTGGTGCTCCCTCAGTGTAACCGAACAGTTGCCAGAAAGTAGCGACGAGGTAATTTTCTCAGTAACTTCATAAGTTTCAAGATGACTAATAGTCTGAACTTACGTGTGACAAGTAAGAAATGGATATCTTGCACTGCTTGTAATTAAATGGACACTCAAACCACACACAAACCAGTCAGCCCTCCAGCCTACAGGCTTGAAAAAAAAACAATTCAAAGTAATATAAAGTGGGCAAAAGGACACAGATGCTTTGCATTAGTTTAAGTGCCATATAAAACAATGGGCTTAAAGAGGCGGTTTTCATTTCACAAAGATTTTGTCAGGTGAGAGATGCAATGTGCTAAATTGGATCGTTCCTTTGCTTTGGATGTTATAGGCCTGTTAAACTCTGCATGACAATGAGAGTGATTACTGTGTCCTGATTCTAAAACCTTTGCTTGCTTCATTTTTGCTGGTCTACGTGGAATGATGGTTTTTTTTTCAGTCCCCAGAATTAAATTGCCTGTGTCACCAGCATTCCCACTTGCATCTGATCTGAGTCACACAGCCTGGTGTTATTGAGAGAACTCAGTGGGTGTATCTAAAACGTGAAGTGGATATTCTTGTGCTGTGAAGTTGGAGTCCTTTTTGCCCCCACGTATTAAATGAAATGTTCAACCCGGGCTCATTCCTACCCCACTCCCTGCCTCACTCCTTGTCTGTGTGGAGTCTACGTGTTCTCCTTGTGCCTGCTTGGGGTTTCCTCCAGGTGCCTAGAACCTCCTACCACTGCAACTCCCCCCCACCCCCTCACCTCACCCCCACCCCCTTTTCACCCAGTGGTTAGCACTGCTGCCTCACAGTGCCAAGGACTGGGATTAATAATCTGGGTCTATTTTTATACAGCCCTCGCCTGTGCTTGCAGTTTGTATATTTACCTGAGGCCATCATTTCTGATCTCATCTTACATGGTGTCACTCGCAAGGCCAGCGTGCTTGTTCCATGTCCCTAATTGCTCTTGATTTACTATACCATCTCAGAGGAAATTTAAGCGTCAACCTGTGACATGGTGGCATAGCAGCACAGTAGTTAGCATCACAGAGCCAGGGACGCGGGTTCGATGTTCGGCTTGGGTCACTACCTGTGCGGAGTTTGCATGTTCTCCACGTGTCTGCGTGGGTTTCCTCCAGGTGCTCTGATTTCTTCCCACAGTTCGGAAGGCGTGCTGGTGCATTGGCCATGTTAAATTCTCACTCTGTGTACCCGAACAGGAGTTTGGCAACTACGGGATTTTCACAGTAACTTCACTGCAGTGTTAATGTAACCTACTTGTGACACTAAAAATAAACTTAAAAAGCCAACGTCCTGACTTTTTTTGGAGGGTGTGGCATCTTCCAATTTTTTTGGGTAGCCCCACAGCTGAGAGGGAATATTGGGCCCAACAATGATCTCCCTCTCATTCCCATCTCATGTCCTCATTCCCATCCCAAAACAGATCTTCCTCCCATCCCAAAGCAGGCCCCCTTCCCATCCAAACCTCAGCCTCTAAAATTCAATACCTGCCATGTCCTTCTCCTTGGTGAATACTGGTATAAAGCACTCATTAAAGATTTCACCCACTTCCTGTGGCTCCATGAATAATTTCCGTTCATTGTCCTTGAGTGAGCCTGCACTTTCTCTTGCTACCTTTTTTTCTCTTAATATATGAATAAAAAGCCTTGGAATTCTCTTTGACCCTGTTTGCCAAAGACATTTCATGGCCCCTTTTATCCCTCCGAATTCCACGTTTAAATTCCTTCCTACTTTCACTATAATCCTCAAGGGCTTCATCAGGATTTAGATGCCTTTGTTTTTAGTGTGCTTCCTTTTCCCTTTTGACTAAATTTGGGATTTCCCTTGCCATCCATGGTTCCCGAATCCTGACATTTCTATCCTTCAATTTTGCAGGAACATGCAAAAGTGTCCTGCACTTCAATCAACTGGCCTTTAAAAACCTCCCATATGTCAGATGTGGATTTGCTCTCAAACAGCCCTTCCCAATCCACTTTAAGAACGTACTTAAACCACACTTCACTGGCATGGGGCATTATGCGGTTGTGACAAAACAAATGCAAGTTTTTTTGCTTTTTGTTTGTTAACTGTGCTTCCAAAAGATAGTTTAACTTTCTGACCAAGAATGCAGAACATCTTAATATGATTTTACTTTCCTGAACAACAATTGTGCTGTTAGACGGGACAATAATTTGCAACATTTTATCTGCACTCTCGATATTGTAATCCATCTGGGAAATATCCCAGTCGAGAATCTGGCTCCCGGCAACAAGTAATGAACGCAGCTGTTCGGGATAGCAAAGGGAGGTGAACAGATGCATTCATTTTGGTTGCAGATACCCAGGATTTAAGTTACAGTGAGGGGTTTAAAGAAGTTGCGATTGTTTGCTCTGTAACATAGAAGATTTTTGAGCTGACTTGGGAATGCAAAGGGAATTGGCAAATTTGTCCAGGGAAATTCACTGTGGCTGAAGACCTGGCAGTAAGTTAGGAAAGAGGAATGGAGCAGACGCTAGGGAAGTCCATTGGCATCAACAGTCAGGGGTGGTTATCCCATGCCAGCAGAGAGAACGTTGCCCAAGGGCAGGGCATAAGAAGAATATCTACCCTCGAAGTTGCATGCTCCAGTTGGATGTGCTCCTAAAGTTTCCATGTGAGGCAAAACAGCCTTTTCCTTCCCAAACACAATATTTTGCAACTTAATGTGGAAAAGCATCCAAAGAAAGCACAACCCTATTCAGTGGTTCTATGATTTTTCTCCCTGAGGTTGCACTATACCATCACTGCATCAACAAAGACCGCTATTAGGTGGCACAGTGGTTAGCACTCCAGCTACCGAGGATTGTACTCATTGGCATTTAGAAGAGTGAGAAGGGATCTCATCAAAACTTATAAAATACTAACAGGATTAGACAGGGTAGATTCAGAAATAATGTTCAAATGGTGGGTAGTCCAGAACTAGCGGTCATAGTTGTAGATATTGGGTAAACCTTTTAGAACTGAAGTGAGGAGAGATTTCTTCACCCAGACAGTGGTGAATGTATGGAATTCACTCACACGGAAAATAGTTGAGACCAAAATGTTGTTGATTGCAAGAAGAAATTAGATATAGCTCCTGGGATAAAGGGATCAAGGAGGAAGGGAATAATCAAAGAATCCATACAGTGCAGAAGGATGCCATTCAGCCCATTGAATTTCCACCAACCACAATCCCAATCAGGTCCTAACCCCGTAACCCCACACATTAACCCTGTAAATCCCTTCCTGAGACTAGGGTCAGTTTGCCATGGCCAATCAACCTAACCCGTACATCTTTGGAGTGTGAGAGGAAATCCACGCAGACAGTGCAAACTGTATGGAGGAGAGGTGGTGATGTTCCAAGAGTCCTTCCTTAGTGACAGAACTCGTAGGTTTGGAACGAGCAACATGTTGGTACAGTGGTCCACAGTGCTGCGTCACAGTGCCAGGGACCAGGGTTCGGTTTCAGCCTTGGATGACTGTTTGTGTGGAGTTTGCACATTCTTCCCTTGTCTGCATGAGTTTCTTCCAGTTTCCTTCCACAGCCCAAGGATGTGCATGTTAGGTAGGTTGGCCATGCTAAATTGCCCCTTAGTGCCCCAAGATGCATAGGTTAGGAAAATTAGCAGGAAAAATGTGCGGGGTTACAATGATAGGGCGTTGAATGGGTCTTAGTAAGATACTTTGTTGGAGGATAAGTGCAAATGGCCTCCTTCTGCACTGTAGTAAATGTGTAAGTAAACGCAACAAGAACTGCCATAAAACACCCCTTGAAAGTATTGAGCCCCTCATCCAGACTGAGGATTCAGTGCAGAACTGAAAGTGTGCAGCCATGTAAATGCATTCTTTGGTGTTGTGGGCATCACTGGCATTCATTGCCTACCCCTAAATGCCTTTGAGAAGGTGGTGATGAACTTACCTTCTTGAACTGCTGCAGTCCATATGGTGTACACACTGTTGCCAATGTTCATCAATGGTGGAGGGAGTGAATGTTTGTGGATGGGGTGCCAGTAAAGTGGCCTGCTTTAGCCTGGTGCCTTGAGTGTTGTTAGAACTGCACCTATCCAAGCAAGTGGGGATTATTCCCTCACACTCCTGACTTGTGCCTTGTAGATGGTGGACAGACTTTGGAGAGTCAGGAGATGTGTTAGTCACTGCAGAATGCTTCGCCTTTGACCTGCTCTTGTAGTCATAGTATTTATATAGCTCGTCCAGTTTAGTTTCTGCTCAGTGGTAATCCCCAGGATATTGATGGTAGGGATTCACTGATGGCAATGCTATTGAATGTGTAAGGGAGCTGTTTAGATTCTCTAGTTGGAGATTGTCTTTGCCTGGCAGTTGTATGTTAATATAACCACCAGGAGAAAGCAGGCTAGTGTCATCACTGGTCAGAGAGTAAGTTCCAAGGTGACTGTTTATCAGTGCCAGTGCGTTGCGTCCAGGACTTTACGCTTTGATCCCTTCTCCCCTCATGCCAGGTAAGCGCAACTATTCATGCCATGTGACAGGATTCTGTGATGCCACTTCCACTGATCTTTCCCAGAAAATGCCCAACCAAAGTTGGCAAGACTGATACCTTCTCCCATTCCTCTGCATCTGTCTGAGGCCAGAACTCTCCATTCACCTGACAAAGGGCAAATGCAAAAGCTTGTGAGTTTACTATCAAATAAATTGCTTGGACTTTAACCTGGTGTTGTCTCTCAATCTCTCCGTATCTTCCTCCCTCAATCTCTCTCTCTCTCTCTCCCTCAATCTCTCTCTTTTCATCTCTCAATCTCTTTCTCTCTCTCAATCTCTTTCCCTCTCTCAATCTCTTTCCCTCAATCTCTCTGCCTCTCTCAATCTCTTTCTCTCTCTCAATCTGTCTGAGGGGCTCAATGGTCTCCTCCTGCTCTGATATTCTTACTGCATTTACCCCAGTCCAACGCCAGTATCCCCTCACCTGTCAACCCTGTCAATGTCTCCTTCTATTCCTAGATCCCTCACATTTATCAGGTTTCCTGTTTAATAGGCCATGCTGTTCACCTTCAGTAATTTCTCTGGCAGTGAGTTCTGATACTTTAATTCATACAATGCCTTTTACCTCATCAGGATATCCCAAAGTTCTTCAAGGCCACTGAAGTTCTTGTGAAGTGTCGTCACTGTTGGAGTGAAACAAAACCCAGCGGTCAATTTGTGCATATCAAGGCCAAGATAAGGTTAGAACAGGATCATCGGAAATCAATGATTTGAAATCAATGGAAACACAGTAGGTTATTTAAATAGACCGGTAGCTTCAGCTGGATTTCCCTACTGATAAAGGTGAATTCCCTTGTAGATCAAAGGAATGTCAGAACAGGAAGAGACCATTCAGCCCCTCAGACATATTCTGCTGTTCAGCTAAAGCTGTGTCTTAAATCTATCTACATTCCACACACACTGATACCTTTACCTATTGAGTTCATTTTTGAACAGCCATAATCATAATGGATAGCAGAGCAGGCTTGAAGGGCTAAGAACATAAGAAATAGGAGCAGGAGTAGCCCTTCGAGCTTGCCCCACCATTCAACAAGATCATGGGTGATCTGAAGTGGATCAGTTCCACTTTCCCACTTTCTCCCCATAACCCTGAATTCCCTTGTCTATCAGAAACCTATCTACCCGTGACTTAAACATATTCAGTGAGGTAGCCTCCACCACTTCAATGGGCAGAGAATTCCAGAGACTTACCATACTTTGAGTGAAGAAATTCCTCCTCAACTCTGATCTAAACTACTCCTCTCCCCTTATTTTGAGGTTGTGCTGTCTAGTTATGATATCCTAAGTGGGAAGAATCTCTATCTCTATCCTATCTATCCCTTTCAATATCTTATATGTCTCTATAAGATCCCCCCTCAGCCTTCTAAACTCCAACGAGTACAAACCTAGTCTATTCAATCTCTCTTCATAGGCTAACCTCAGAAGGGCCTACTCCTGCTCCTATCTTCTATGTTTCTATGTTCATTCCTCAACTGAAATCTAGTCAAAGTCAGATTGCTGTCTGTGGGATCTTGCTCTGCGCAAATTGGGTGCCAAGTTCCCTACAATGGTGACGACACTTCAGATGCATCTCAATGGCAGTAAGGTGTTCAGGGATGAGCTGGGGTGGTGAAAAACGTGCTATAAAAATGTAAGCTCGCGCTTCCTTTAATAACTCATCCGGCCTGAAAAATGAAACAGTCGGTGGAGAAAATGTGCAAACCGTTTTGATGAACAAACTAAAAGAAAAGCCAGGAGTTTTCTGCAGTTTCCTCACACCCCACGAACCTCGCCACCCCCTCTCCTCCCACTCCCCACATGGTCAATCACAATGTAAAATTAATGAGGCAGTCTCAATTCTTCTCCAAAAATCTGATAGGTTGCTATCTTGAATTATAAATTGCTATTGATTTTTTTTTTTTGAAAAGCTGTAACAGAGACAGGTGATTGTTAACTGACACGAAAATGCACTCTCAGTACAGCTCCACTCGTACGTCAAGTATAGATGAGATGGATGTATCAGTCAAACATCGGTTTCCAAAACAACATCAAAAATTAAATAAAAATTAAGGAGTACCCAGAAAACAGAAACATCCATTGTAAATTTTCTTCAAAGAAGGGAGAGAGGGAGCGAGACAAGAATTTTATCTCACCTCATGTTGCATCCTTCGGACAAGAGGTAACCTTTCTCCTTTGGGAGAGCCAATCAGTGAGACTTGTTCTCGGGTCATGTTAGGTCAAAGGTGAAATCCTTAGTGATGGGAGAAGTTTAGAGGAATGGTAGGCTCTCCATCCAAGACCCAAAGTTCAAAGTAAGTCTTATATTAACACTGCAATGAAGTTCATAGATCATCATAGATCATAGATTTGTATAGTGCAGAGAGAGGCCCTTCATCCCATCGAGTCTGCACTGAACATAATCCCACCCAGGCCCTACATATTATGCCCACTAATCCCTCTAACCTATGCACCCCTAGACACGAAGAGGCAATTTCTTTGGCATGGCCAATCAACCTAACCCGCACATCTTTGGACTGTGGGAGGAAACTGGAGTATCTGGAGGAAACCCATGCAGACACGAGGAGAACATGCAAATTCCACACAGTTACTGTGAAATTCCCCGAGTTGCCACATTCTGGCGCCTGTTCGGGTCAATGCAACTAACTAGCACGTCTTTCAGACTGTGGGAGGAAACCGGAGCACCCTGAGGAAATATTGGAAGGTGATTGTGGGGGGGAGGGGAATGGGCAAACTCGACACAGATGTGATCCCAAGCTGGGAATTAAACCCGGGTCCCTGGCGCTTTGTAGCGGCAGTGCTACCACTGCCACCATCAATGTGTGTGTTTTTTTAAATTATCATTTGAGTTAGTTTTTTGGAAAGTGAACCTTGCTGGTGAGGTTACAATTCTAACGATTCCTTTCATCATCACCCAGTATCCCACTGTGCTTTGGAGCTAATGGAGTTCTGTTGATGAGTAGCTACCGTTGTGATGTAGGAAATGCTGCCATTTAATGCCAGACACCTCGTTTGCTTTGAGATGATGATGGTGGATTCTCCTCCAGTTTGATAGACCACTCGCTGTTTGATTTGATTTGATTTATTATGGTCACCGTGAAACAGTGAAAAGTATTGGGCAGAGTTCTCCCCAAAAAATCTCGAAGTGCCAAAATTCGCTTAAAAACTGGGGTAAACCCTGCTGGTTTTTGTCAGCGGGATTTTCAAAATGAATCTCCCACACTCTGTGTAGCACCGAGTGCCCCAGAGTGAATTACGCTAAAAATCAGCAGCAGGGGCCTATTCTCTCTGGAGAGGCCAGCAGCACAGCGCTGAGTGGACACTGCATACTTGACGATCTGTCAGCACTGAGATCAGTAGCCCCTGACCTCCCAATTGCTGGCCAGTTTGATTGTTAGTCAGCCCCAAGACTCCGCATCACTGCCATCCCAATCTTAATTAGGTGTGCCCCCTGTCAATTAGAAATGCCCCCTATCTCAATTAGGAGTGCCCTCTATCAATTAGGAGCACGCCCTGTCAATTAGAGACGGCCCTGACAGTTAGGAGTTCCCTCTCTCAATTTAGAAATGCCCCCATCTCAAATAGCAGTACCCCCTGTCAATTAGGAGCACCCCCTGTCAATTAGGAGTGTCCCTTGTTAATTAGGAGCAGTGCCAATTAGGAATGCCCTCTGTCAATTATAGGAATGCCACTGTCAATTACGAGTGCTCCCATTTCAATTAGTAGTGCCCTCTGTCAATTATGAGCATCCCCTGTCAATTAGGAGTGCCCTCTGTCAATTAGGAATGCCCTCTGTCAATTGGGAGTGCCTCCTGCTGATTAGAAATGCCCCTATCTCAAAGTAGCAGTATCCCCTGTCAATTAGGAGTGCCCCTTGTCAATTAGGAATGCCCGCTGTCAATTAGGAATGCCCTCTGTCAATTATAGGAGTACCTCCTGCCAATTAGGAGTACCCTCTATCAATTATGAGTGCTCCCATTTCAATTAGGAGTGCCCTCTGTCAATTGGGAGTGCCCCCTACCAATTAGGAGTGTCCCCTGTCTCAATTAGCAGTGCCCCCTGTTAGGAGTGCTCATGTCAAGAAGGGGTGCCCACTATCTCAATTAGGCCTGTCCCCTGTCAATTAGAAATGCGCCCTATCTCAACTGGGGGGAGCCCCAATCAATTAGGAGTGCCTCTTGTTGATTAGGAGTACCTGGGTCAATTAGGTGTGTCCACTCTCTCGATTAGAAGAGTCCCCTGCCAATTAGAAGCACCCTCCACTGCCCTGATTGTTGACCTTCTGGGTATTTCTGGACAAGCCCTCATCACCTCAACCCAACTGCAACCAGCCTAGCCCTTGGGCAGTATGAGGTGCCAGGCTGGCACTGCCCAGTGGCGATGCCCGGAGGGAGCACCCTCCCTTACCTCTGACCTCAGTCCAGCGCAGTTGGGCCACTGGCTCCCTGCTAGTGGAGTGAAACACTCCTGGTGGGAGGGGGAGATGGTAGAGGGCCTGGAGACTTCAATCTGATTGCACAATGCTCAGCGCCATTCGCGACTCCTCAGAAGCAATCCACGTCCAAATGCAGCAAGATCTGAACAGACCTGGGCTGAGAAGTGACAGGGAACATTCGTATCAATTAAGTACCTGGCAATGACCGTCTCCAAAGAGAGAGAATAAAACCATCTCCCCTTGACATTCGTTAGCATTAGCATCACTAAATTCCCCGCTATCAACATCCTGGGGGTTACCATCCACTGCCTTTTAGGAGTGGGAAATCCTAAAGACAGGAATGAGAGGAGCAACAACAATAACTGCATTTACACTGCACCCAGGTCTAGCTACTTCAGTGGAATTATACTGCGTATCACTGTCAGGTTCGCTGTAAACAATTCTCTTCACTGAAAATGGTCTCATATCTGTGGAATATATACTGTCTGTTTATTTTAAACAGTTTAACGTTAAGGCAAAATAACAGAGGCAACGTGAACTTTTGTAACATAGTGAATTGTAATTTCGAATTATAGAACCCTCAGAGTACAGAAGAGGCCATTCAGGCCATCAAGCCGGCACTGACAACAATTCCACCCAGGCCCTATCCCCGTAACCCCTCCTTACTTACCCTGCTAATTCCCCTGACACTAAGGGGCAACTTCCCATGGCCAGTCAACCTAACCCGCACATCTTTAGACTGTGTGAGGAAACCGGAGCACCCAGAGGAAACCCACACAGACACAGGGGAGATTCCACTCAGATAGTGACCCAAGGATGGAATTGAACCTGGGTCCCTGGAGCTCTGAAGCAGCAGTGCTACTCACGGTGCCAACGTGCTGTCCCACTTGGAATGCACTGTCTGCGAGGATGAGGAATTCAGAAGGGAATTCTAACACATGGAGGGAAAATTCATATCATAGAATTATGGAATCCTACAGTGCAGAAGGAGGCCATTCGGCCCATTGAATCTGCACCAACCACAATCCCACCCAAGCCATATCCCTGTAACCCCATATATTTACTCTGCTGATTCTCCTGACACTAAGTTCAATGTACGACCAATCAATCTAATGTGCAACCTTTGGACTGTAGGAGGAAATATGAGGGAGACTGTGATTAATTGGGCAGTGCTGGCAAAGTACCCAGCACAGGCCGAATGGCCTCGTTCCACACTCTATCATTCTATGACTTTGCAACTTTCATATAAAAGCTGAGAGGGAAAGACAAGCTGTGCTGGAACAGAGTGAATGCAGCTATTAGCCAGGCAGAATGCCGCTGTGATATATTTACAGGCTGACATTTTCACTGTCTGCTCGTGTAACTCACCCGTGCTGTCAAAATGTCTGCACGTCACGGAGACAAGTGATAAAATATTTAAACTGTCTGCGTAGCTTACATAGGTCAGTCGTATCCGGGAGTGGGGCCTGGCTACCGGTTAGACTCGGAGGCAGCCTCTCTCATGTGTGACTGACGGATAGTTTAATCTTTGTCATTTGTTACCCACCCGTTTAACCTTGACCAAGACCCCTGCTATGGTACCGAGATTGAGCTGCCTGGTTGGGAGTGCTATCTTTCAGATGAGACCTAGTCTGTCTTTTCCCGTGGGCATAAACACTTTTGTGCCAGGCAGCATGGTGGCACAGTGGTTAGCACTGCTGCCTAGTGCCAGAGGTCTGGGTTCCATTCCAGCCTTGGGTGACTGTGTGGAGTTTGCACCTTCTCCCTGCGTGGATTTCCTCCAGGTGCTTTGGTTTCCTCCCACACTCCAGAGATCTGATTTGATTTGATTTATTATTGTCATATGCATTAGCATGCAATGAAAAGTATTGTTTCTTGCGCTTTGCAGACAAAGTTCATTGAGAAGGAAATAAGAGAGTGCAAAATGTGGTCCTACAATTATAGCTAGGGGTATAGAGAAAGATTAACTTAATGCAGGAAAGGTCCATTCAAAAGTCTAATGGCAGCAGGGAAGAAGTGTTCTTGTGTCGGTTGGTATGTGACTTCAGACTTTTGTATCTTTTTTCCAACGGAAGAGAGAATGTCCGAGGTGTATGGGGTCTTTAATTATGCTGGCTGCTTTGCCAAGGCAGCAGGAAGTGCAGATATGAATGGTTTGCGTGATAGATTGGGCTACATTCGTGACCTTTTGTAGTTCCTTGCAGTTTTGGTTGGAGCAGGAGCCATACCAAACTGTGATAGAACCAGAAACAATGCTTTGTAAAAATGCATCTGTAAAATTTGGTGAGAGTTGTAGCTGACATACCTAATTTCCTTAGTGTTCTGAGAAATTAAAGATGTTGGGGGGAGAGCGGGGTGCTTTCTTAATTATAGTGTCGGCTTGGGGGCCAGGACAGGTTGTTGATGATTTGGATACCTAAAAACTTGAAGCTCTCAGCTTTTCTATTTCATGCCCATTGATGTAGACAGGGGCAGGTTCTCCTTTATACATCTGATGACAATCTCTTTTGTTTTGTTGACATTGACAGATTATTGTCACCACATTAGTTCACCAGATTCTCTATCTCATTCCTGTACTCTGTCTTGTCATTGTTTGAGATCCGACCACTGTGGTGGTGTTCTCAACAAACTGAATATCGAATTGGAAGGGAATTTGGCCACACAGTCATTGGTGTATAAAGAGTATTGTTGGGGACTGAGATCACTGCCTTGTGGGGCACTGATGTGAAGGAGGTGTTATTATGTATCCTTACTGATTGTAGTCTGTGAATTAGGAAGTTCAGAATCCAGTGATAGAGAGAGGAACCGAGGCCCAAGCCACGGAGTTTAAAGATGAATTTCATAAGACTAATAGTCGTAGGCTAATAGGCTGAGCTATAGTCAATAAATAGCAGATGCCATCTCTCTGCCCTCACACTCAATAACAAAGATAATAAAGTCACCCATGTCAGACTCCTATTTATTCCTTGTCAATTTTTTCCGACAATTGACAATGGTTTCATGGTCATCAGTAAGTTCTTAATTCCAGATTTTTTTTATTGAATTCAAATTGCACCATCTGCTGTGGTGGGATTTTGAACCCAGGTCCCCAGAACATTAGCTGAGTTTCTGGATTAATAGTCTAGGCTATTGCCATCCCTGTTGGAGTGCAGAATTGATGGGCTGGATGGCTTGCTTCTGCACTGTTGGGATTCTGTGATTCTATGAAGAAGAATTTACTCAGCAATTAGCATCTCTGAAAAAAATCAGGTTCTCTGGAAGTTAACGCATTGCTGATTATGGGAGCTTGCTGTGCTTAAGATCGGTAACATCTCCTTCCTTCAGTCTAGTGGCACTTTCAAAATTATTTCATTGGATATGATGCAGGTTGGGGTATCCTGAGATTACAGAGTGGCTGCAGGGAGTATCAATTGCAACATCAGAGTGCCTCAGATGCGATGCTGCTATGTCATGGCAATAAGTAATTTTAGCAATCATAGCTGCGTTAATTCTCATTTAAGAGTCTTAACCTCCCCCCTTTTTGAATTGAATTGAATTATTTATGATTGTTATTTGTGTTGGAATACAGGGAAGAGTATTGTTCCTTGTGAGCAAAGTATACTGTTCATAGAATACATAGTGAAAAGGAAAGAAGGTGTAAAATATGGTGTTCTATGTTACTATAGAATTTGAGTATAGGGATAGAGATACTGCAATTATATCAGGCATAGGTGAGGCCACATCTGGAGTATTGTGTGAAGCTTTGATGTCCTTATCTGAGGAAGGATGTCCTTGCTATAGAGGGAGCACAGCGAAGGTTTACCAGGCTGATTCCTGCGTTGGCAGGTCTGTCATATAAGGAGAGGCGGTTGGTGAGGATTATATTCACTGGAGTTTAGAAGAGTGAGAACAGATCTCATAGAAACTTATAAAATTCTAACAGGGTTAGACAGGATAGATTCAGAAAGAATGCTCTCAATGGTGGCTGAAATCCAGAACTCAGGGATATAGTTTGAGGATAAAGGGTAAACTTTTTAGAACTGAGGTGAGGTGGAATTTCTTCACCCAGAAGGTGCTAAATGTGTGGAATTCACTATCACAGGAAGTAGCTGAGGCCAAAACATCTGATTTCAAGAAGAAATTAGATCTCCCTCTTGAGGATAAAGGGATCAAGGGATTTGGGAGAAAGGGGTTCAGGATATTGAATTTGATGATCAGCCATGGTCAAGATGAATGGTAGAGCAAATTTGAAGGGCCGAATGGCCTACTCCTGCCTCTAGTTTCTGTGTTTCTATGCAATTACAGATAGGGTAAAGAGTGAGATCAACTTAATATATGGTAGGACCATTCAAAAGTCTGATAGCAGTAGGGAAGTCATTGTTCTTGAGTCAGTTTGCGTGATGGATTGGCTATGTTTTCAACCCTCAGTTTGAAATAGCAGCTGAGATCATTTCTCTCCTCATTTTTGTTCAAAATAACCAACTAGTGTCCCGAAACCCTCTTTAACACAACCCTGTCCACTGTGAAATCAGTTGTCATGCTGCCTTGCTGTGACTGAGAGATCAGTCCTCACAGAGCAAAGTTGGCTCCGTGACTGTATCTAGCACAACTGTAAGGTTGGCAGTCTGGTTGGACTGAAGGCTGCACAAGATGGACTTGAATTGGGGGTGTCTGGAAGAGGCGGTGATGGGAGTTTTTTTAACTAAGAAGATGGATGAGGGCAGTGCAATTGATGTTGTCCATATGAGCTTTAGCAAGTCCTTTGACAAGGTACTTGTACGGGTAGGTTGTTATATAAGATTAAATCTCATGGGATCCAGGATGAGATAATGAAGTGGATACAAAATTGGTGACAGAAGCCAGAGGGTGGTTATAGAAAGTTGATTTTCAAACTGCAGGCCTGTGACCACTGGTGTGCCTCAGGGTTCAGTGATGCGCCCACTGGTTATTTGTCATTTATATTAATGATTTAGAGAGATGTGGGAGGCTTGGTTAGTAAGTTTGCAGGTGACACCAAGATTGGTGGCACAGTGGACAGTGAAGAAGGTTATCTCGGATTGCAATGGGATCTTGATCAATTGGGCCAGTAGGCTGACAAATGGCAAGTTAAATTAAATTATTAATTTAAATAAAATGTGAGGTGATGAATTTTGATAGATTGAACTAGGGCAGTACTTAGTTAATGGTAGGGTGTTGGAGAGAGTTACAGAACAGAGATCTAGGAGTACATGTTCATAGTTCCTTGAAAGTGGAGTCACAGGTAGACTGGTGAAGAAGGCATTCAGCATGCTTGGTTTCATTGATCAGAACATTGAATACAGGAGTTGGGACATCTTGTTGAAGTTGTACAAGACATTGGTAAGGCCACACTTGGAATACTGTGTACAATTTTGGTCACCGTATTATAGAAAGCATAGTGTGCAGAGGAGATTTACTGGGATGCTACTGGGACTTGATGTTATAAGGAAAGGCTGGATAAACTGGGACTTTTTTTTCTCTGGAGCGTAGAAGGCTGAGGTGTGATCTTATAGAGGTCTATAAAATAATGAGGGCCATAAATTAGCTACTTAGTCAATATTTTTTCCCAAAGGTAGGAGAGTCTAAAACTAAAAATTTTTTCACATAGAGGGTGGTGTCTGGAACCAACTACCAGAGGCAGTAGTAGAGGCGGGTACAATTTTATCTTTTAAAAAGTGTTTAGACAGTTACATAAGTAAGAGGGGTATAGAGGGTTATGGGCCAAATTCAGGCAACTGGGACTACTTCAGGGTTTAAAAAGAAGGGATGGCATGCACAAGTTGGGCCAAAGGGCCTGCTGTAAACCTTTATGACTCTATAAATTAATGTGGTGTGGAATGTAACACTCCATTCTAATGACATACTGGCACTTCCAAACCTTCAGGAATGGAGATGTTACATCCAGAGGAGTGACAGGTAGATCTGAGTGACAAGCAGGCCCCAAATTCCCCCGGAACTCTGAGCTGGCAGTCAATTATTGAGTAGGTTTTTGCAGACAACAGCCAAGCGAAGAAAATGAATCTTAAAGCATGAGATCATTACCTGCTGGATTCCCTTGTTTGCTCTAATTATGGCATCTTGACAGGAAGTTGAAATATCTCCCTAAGGTCAAAGGTCCTGAGCAGTCAGTAATTCATCCATTGCTGCCTAATTGTTAGCACAATGAGATTGTACAAGAATGCAGGCTACAGAATGACACATTGTGGAGATGTGGCACAGTGGTTAGCATTGCTATATCGCAGCGCCAGGGTTCGATTCCCAGCTGTCCATGTGGAGTCTGCATGTTCTTCCCGTGTGTGTGTGTGTGTGTGTGTTCCCTCCGGGTGCTCCAGTTCCCTCCCACAATCCAAAAGACATGCTGGTTGGCCAAGCTAACTCCTCCCTCCGTGTCCCCAAACAGGCACTGGGGTACGATGAGTGGAGGATTTTCACAATAACTTCATTGCAGTGTGAATGTAAGCCGACTTATGACACTATTTACAAAAAACACATGGGTAAGTCACTCTCTATCCATTGCCAAGTACTACCATCTTCCAGTGTCAATGGAGATAATATGACCTGCCCATTGCACCCATGGCTACTTTCAGTTTGACTTCAATGCACCATTCTCTACTACCCTGGGGAACCTGGAGCCTCCTCTTCTGGACACTGATGCCAGTTTCTGCTTCAATATTATGGCAAGTTCCACTTGAATCTGTGCCAGCATGGTGGCTTGTGATAACCAGATGGTCTGTTTCTTTTGTGACATCGGCTCAGAAAAACCGGGATGCCTCTCCTGCACTCCTTTGAAATATTGCCAGAGGATCATTTACCTCCACTCAGACATCCAGGCAAATATTTATCCCTCAACCATCATTCCTAAAACAGGGTGGCTGCATTAGGTATTTGTGGCGTTATACTGTGCAATAGGTTGTATTTTGTACATTATAATACTGGCTACACTTCAATGGTATTTAACAGGGTGTAAAGCCTTCATGAAGATTTAAAAATCCTCCCTCCTTCCCTCTCTTTCTCCTCCTTTCCATCCTCCTATCTTTGCTTCTCCCTGCCTTCTTTCCTCCCTTGTTCCCTCCTTCCTTCTTCCCTCCTTCCCTTCCTATTTCCTAAACTCCCTCAAGCCCCCTTTTCATTCTTCCCTCGATCCCTTCTATCCCTTGTTTTCTCTCTCTCCCTTTCCCTCCCCCTTTTCTCTCTCCTTTGCTCTCGAGAGAGTGCAGTGAAAGTTTACCAGGCTGATTCCTGGGATGGCGGGACAGACGGATGAGGGGGGATTGAAATTTAGGATTATAATCGCCAGAGTTCATAATAACAAGGGAAATCTCACAGAAATCTATCAAATTGTAACAGGATTCGACAGGGTAGGTGCAGTAAACCTGTCAAGAGGATTCCTCTGAGGTCTGAAAGGTAAGTACAGCCCCAGGGGGAGAGGGAGATAGCCAGGTAGTGAGTGTCCTGGTTTATGTGTAGTGAGAGAGGCAGGATTGGGGTGCCCTTTATAAATGACACGCAGATCTCAGTGGACAGTTTTTCTGCCTCTAAGAGATCCCCCCCCACAGCGTGATGAGGGATAAACCATGTCCACTTTTTTTTCATCTTTAATGGGACTCAAAATCTGGAACAGTATGGTGGCACAATAGTTAGCACTGCTGCCTCACAATGCCAGGGACCTGGTTCAATTCCTAGCCTTGGATCACTGTCTGTGTAGAGTTTGCACATTTTCCCTGTATCTGCGTAGGTTTCCTCTGGGGTATTCCACGTTCCTCCTACAGTCTGAAAGACATTCGGGTGAAGTTCATTAATCCGAATAGGCACTGGGGTGGCGACTAAGGGAATTTCACAGGAACTTCATTGCTGTGTTAATGTAAGCCTTATGACGAATAAATAAACTTCCGAGAGAAAACTGGGTCTTTGCAACTGGAGAGTTACACATCAGTTTTATGACTGAACCTGGCACTTTAAGAAATTCTGGTAAGATCGCCCCCTTTGGAGTTTTTAACTAGGATATATCGATAAGATGTTGGAGCAACTCACGCCTTTGGACATCTTTGAAATGGAAAGAATGTTCTTTTCATAAAATGTAGATGAGATCCTGTCAAATGTTACCAGGAGCTCCATAGGAGCTGCAGTAGACTTTCACCTCAGCCCTCATTTTTTGCGGAATATTATCCTGTTATCTGATTTTTTTTTTCTGAGCGATGCGCATGTTCAATAGTTTCCTCTGCCATTTGGAACATTATGGTCTCAGGATATCACCCACCATGCCCATGCCAGGTGCCATGCAGCACCACAGAGTGCTCAGTGCAGAATGCTCAAGGATGTACGATTTCAGTGACAACGTTCTTGGATGGCCTGACCTGCTACTGATACCACAGATGAAGGGGTTAGCTTATGAGGAGAGATTGAGTAGATTGGGCTTGTACTTGTTGGAGTTCAGAAGGCTGGGGTTGGTGGGGGGGGAAATCTAAGAGAGACAGATAAGATAATGAAGGGGCTAGATAGGGTAGAGGTAAAGAGATTCTTTCCACTTAGAAAGGAAACCAGAAATAAAGGGCACAGCTTCAAAATAATGGGTGGGGGGGTGTGCGGTTTAGAACAGATTTGAGGAGAAACTTCTTCTCTCAGAGGGTGGTGAATCTCTGGAATTCTCTACCCATTGTAAGTGGTGGAGGCTACCTTGTTGAATATATTTAAGTCACGGGTAGATAGATTTCTGATAGATAAGGGAATTAAAGTTTATTGGGAGCAGGCGGGAAAGTGGAACTGATCCACTTCAGATCAGCCATGATCTTAATGAATGTGGGGCAGGCTCAAAGGGCTAGATAGCCCACTCCTGCTCCTATTTCTTATGCTCTTATGCTGCAGTATCCTGAAGAATCCCGTTAATGAAAAACACGGTGGATTTCACCAGTAGAACAAGAGCTTGTGTTAATAAAAGGCTTCAACAAATCAGGGTAATATTTGTCATTCATGAACCTGCACAGAGTCTGAGATGACAGAGTAGACAGAGTTGTAGCCATTTTGAGTTGAGCACAGCAAGGATGAGAGGGACAGCAAGTTGCTTCATTGGTTCAATGTTGGCCGACACTTCAATCCAACGCACTCTTCTACAAATATGAGATTTTTGACACCCTGCCACCCCAACTGTGAAGGTGGAAGGAAGTCATCCGCAGGGTGGCATCACTGAAGTGCAGAAGTCCCTCATAAAAAAAAGTTCTCACATTTACAGCCACAGAATGTCCCAATGCACTTAACATCAATGTATCTTTGCAGCCATTGCCATGACATGGAAATGGCCACATAGAAGGGTGAAATAATGATATATTTCCTGGACAAGTAGCCTAGACACCCAGGGTAATGGAGTGTGGATCCTGCCATAGCAATTTGTGAAATTTAACATTTGTTTATTAGCCACAAATAAGGCTTACATTGACACTGTGAAATTCCCCTAGCCGCCTCACTTCGGCACCTGTTTAGGGAAATCATCTAACTAGCATATCTTTCAAACTGCGGGAGAAAACTGAAGTACCCGGAGGAAACCCATGCAGGAACAGGGAGAACAGGGAGAACTGGCAAATTCCACACAGACAATGACCCAAGCCAGGAATCAAACCCAGGTCCCTGGCATTGTAAGGCAGCAATGCCAACCGCTGTGCCACCATGCCACTCCTTTGAATTTGAATTCAGTGTGTATCTCTCTTAAAGTCTGGAATTAAATATGACCGTGAAATCATTGCCAACTGTCTGTGTGGTGTTTACACATTCTCCCCATATCTGTGTGGATTTCCTCCAGATGCTCCAGTTTCTTCCCATAATCCAAAGGTGTGCAGGTTAGCTTGACTGGCCACACTAAAATTGCCCCTTAGTGTCAGGGGGATTAGCATGGGGTTACAGAGATAGGGCCTGGGTGGGATTGTTCTCGTTTCCAGCTTGTTTGGCCAAATGGCCTCCTTCTGAACTGTAGGGATTCTATGATTCTCTGAAGACAAACCCTTAATGGAAGAGGTGCTTAGAATTATGTCTAAATATTGAATAGAGCCAAGCTTCCAATCTCACCTTAGGGAGATCTTATTCTGAAGATTTTTTTTCATTCAGTTGTGGAACATAGGCGTCGCTGTTTGGACAGCATTTAATGCCCAGCCCTAGTTGCCTTGAGAAGGTTGTAATGAGTTGCCTTCTTGAATAGCTGCCGTGGGTTCACCCACAGTGCTATTAGGGAAGGGATTTTGCCCCAGTGACAGTGAAGGAATGGCAGTATAATTCCAAGTCTGGGATGAGTGGTTTGGGGAACTTGGAATAGTGGAGTCCCCATGCATTCTGTTGTCCTTGTCTTTCTAGATGGACGTTGTCATTTGATTTGATTTAATTTGATTTTATACAGTGAAAGTATTGTTTCTTGCGTGTTATACAGACAAAACATATCATTCATAAAGAAGGAAATGCAGAATGTAGTATTACAGTCATAGCTAGAGTGTAGAGAAAGATTAACTTGAAGTAAAGTCTGATGGCAGCAGGGAAGAAGCTGTTCTCAAATCGGTTGGTACGTGATCTCAGACCTTTTTTTCTGAGACAAGGTGGAAAAGAGTATGTTAAGGATGTGTGGGGTCCTTGATTATGCTGGCTGCTTTGCCGGGGCAGTGAGGAGTGTAGACAGATCAATGAATGGGAGGCTGGTTTCCATGATGGGCCAGGTTTCATTCATGACTCTTTTATGTGATTTATTATTGTCGCATGTATTGATATAGAGTAAAAATCATTGTTTCTTGTGCGCTATACAGACAAAACATACCATTCAGAGAGAAGGAAAGGAGAGAGTGTCTTGGTCAGAGCAGGAGCCATACCAAACCATACTCCTTTAAACCTCCTGACCTACACATCTTGGGATACCAAGAACTAATTTAGCATGCTCAATGCACCGAGCGTGCACATCTTTGGCCTGTGGGAGGAAACTGGAGTACCGAGAAGAAACCCATCCAGACTTCGTAGAACCTGCAAACTCCACACAAGGGTGGTTGAGACTATTAGTCTTGATACATTTAAGGGAAGGCTCGAAAAACATGTGAGAGAGAAGCAGAGAGAGGGTTAATCTCATGACGTTCGATGAAAAGAACAAAGGAAGACTGGGCTGAAGCATAAATTAGGACTTACTGGGCCATATGGCCTGTGTCTATCAATTTTCCTTAATTGCATTTACAAGTTTTAAGTTTAAAGTTTATTTATTAGTGTCACAAGTAGGCTTGAATTAACACTGCATTCATATTATTGTGAAAATCCCCTTGTTGCCACACTGCCACCACAGCAACTGGTGGAGTTTAAATTCAATTAAATCTGGAATATAAAGCTGGTCTTGGTAATGGTGAGAATGAAATGGTTGTTGTTTAAAAACCCCTGCCATTCACTAATGCTCTTTAGTTTCAGTTTATTTATTATTGTCACAAGTAGGCTTGCATTAACACTACAATGAAGTTGCTGTGAAAATCCCCTAGTCACCACATTCCTGTTTGGGTACACTGAAGGAGAATTTAGCATGGCCAACGCACTTAACCCGCATGTTTAAAATTTAAAACTTTTTATTTATTTGTCACAAGAAAGGCTTAACTTAACACTGCAATGAAGTTACTCTGAAATTCCCCTCGTCATCACAGTCCAGCAACTAACCAGTGGGAGGAAACCGGAGCATTTGGAGGAAACTCATGCAGACATGGGGAGAATGTGCTGTCGCCACACAGACAGTGACCCACACTGGGAATTGAACCTGGGTCCCTGGCACTATGAGGGAGCAGTGCTAATCAGTGTTGTACCATGCCATCTATAAGCCTAGGGTTTATAGGTCGGCCTTCCTTTCGACACTAATAATACGGATACGTGGACATGGAATGAGTTAACAGCATCATTACTGAATTCCAGGATCTTGGAATCTGGACCTTTCAAGGTGAATAACGCATTAGAAGGCTGACAATTAATTTTCCCTCTGTCTGATTGCATTGCGGGAAGCGATAGGGACAAAGCTGTCAGCTTTGAGAAATGAGAGGGATTGAGGGTCCGGTTCAGTGTGCCAGATGCACGGGGCCCCAGCACAGCATATCAACTCATTAACAATGCAAATACCTCCACTGCAGATCACTCGGAATAAATCTGGCCATATTATCAAGGGTCATTTACTGGTGCAGTTGGAACTCAAGGCACTTCCCCAGCTCGGAGGGTTCGGAAGTGGTTAGAACAGGCAGCAAAAGAAATTTTTTTTTTGTCCTTTCAATTTGTAGTGAATTTTTGGTGTCTACTCTGAAAAGAAATGCTGATTTTCCTCAGAGATCTTTAGGCAGAGGCTGAGAAAATCAGGCTGTCCTCTCAATCAGCTGGCAGGTGAATTTTTGGGTGCAGATGGGATCCCATTAAACTGAGTCCCTCTTGGTTCAGTAAGGACTTGTCATAGAATCATAGACACTAGAGTGCAGGAGGAGGCCACTCGTTCCATTGCGTCTGCACTGACCTCAATACCACCCAGACCCTATCCCCATAGCCCCATGCATTTCACTATCTAGTTCCCCCTGACACTAAGGAGCAATTTTTAGCATGGCCAACCCAACTAACCTGCACATCTTTGGATTGTGGGAGGAAACCAGAGCACTCAGAGGAAACCCACTCAGACACGGGGAGAACGTGCAGACTCCACACAGACAGTGACCGGAGGCCAGGAATCGAACCCGGCTCCCCAGTGCTGTGAGGCAGCAGTGCTGACCACTGTGCCACCTTGCCGCCCTCGAAGATTTTGGATTCGGAGGAATAAGAGTTAAGCCTGGGGATGGAGAAGTGTTCCAGTGTGGAAGAAATAATTCAAGCCTTTTGGAGCCTCGAGAATGATGGAGAATTAATGCACCACCACAGATAAAGTGTGCCAACATCGGTCTGAGGTCACCTTGACTCATTTGGTGCCTGAGTCCAGTTAAATGGCGAACTCAATCCCTGTCTTTAAAGTGAGTTGACCACAAAACAAGGCTTGCCAATTCCCATGGGTGAGTTTGGAGAAGGAAATAAGTACGAATAATTATATTGAGTTACATTTTTCTATGATATAATGCTGACCTTTGTCTTGAAATATAATAATTCATGTGGTGGAAAGATATAAAAAAGCATTTAATATGAGATCTGCTCATTAGATACTGAGAGTATATGCCAAGCTGGTTCTTAAATTATTGGAAAGGTTTTTTTTTTAACACAAAGATGTTTACATTTGGATCACATTTTGATGGCTCCCACTCTGTCTTCTCCCCGTATCACTTACTCACTTCTCTAACCCAGGCCGCTATTTCTGCTTCTCGTGACTGAGAAGCACCTAAATGCCCTGCCAACCTGTGGTCAAATAGATCGCCGACCCCTCATTGTTAGACAACCCCCCCCCCCCCCCCCCCCCCCCCCCCCCCACAAACTGTGGATACTGGAGGTTCCAGATTTGTTTGAGGTGTTCAAAGTCATGAGGGGGACTGGGCAGAATAGAGAGTCGAATGAAAGGGCATAGATTTAGTGATCTGCAAATGTGACATGAGAAAAATCCTTTTCACACGTTGGGAGTGGAGGCAGTTTCAATCAAGACATTCAAAAGGACATTAAATGATTACTTGAACAGAAACAATGTACAAGGAAAGGAAGAATTTAGCATGGTCAATGTTTCTAACCAGCACATCTTTCAGAATATGGGAGGAGCACCCAGTGGAAACCCAGGCAGACACAAGGAGAACGTGCAGACTCTGCACAGACAGTGACCCAAGCTGGGAGTCCAGAGGGCTGGAGGGGGATGAGGTTGCCGGAAATCAGAACTGATTGTCTAACGCACAATCTTTCCCTGCTTCTTGTCGACCAGATTCTTCTAGTGGTGGAGTGGGGGGAGGGAGTCATGCAGATTTTTCAAGAGAGGAAGGGGTTAAGGTTCTTGTGGAGGTTAAAAGAAAGTCTTTATTTTCATTGATTCCTAAATATAAAACAGAATAAAGAAAGCAGGAGAAAGGGAGAAGAAAGGAAGGTCCAGCGCAGAAGAATAGGGATGATCGTAAGAGACTGATAGTGGGAAAATATTCAAACGCTGACATTTCGAAGCATTTGTCTACCTTGATAGTTATCTGATGCTGCTGACTACCGTCCAGGAGAATGTGAATGTCAGCTGTCATTCAGCCACAAAGGATGGGGGGGGGGGAATAAAACAATTGAAGACAGGCATTGAAGGGACAGAAGACTCTTGAGTTCAGAACGTGAAAGACACTTCTGGAGAGTAAGCACAGGCAATATTTTCCTCGGCTTTTATTGCAGCTCTGTTACTGGACTAGAATCAAAAATACTGGAATGTCACTGCGATAAATCACCAAGGGTCGAATTTGTCGAGTCTCGGTCTGTTTGCCAAGTGGCTGGAGGCCGCATCCCAAGACTCTGCCAAAACAGACCAGCTGTAGGGTGTAGCCTCAACTTCTCTGGAATCGTTAAAGGAAAATAAATGACTTTTTACATTTGTTTATTCGCTCATGGGATGTCGGGGGTTGGGATTGGGGCAAAACCAACGTTTGTTGTCCACCCTTGGACTGAGTGGCTATTTCAGAGGCAGTTCCGAGTCACCCACCTTGCTGTGGCTCCGGAGTTACATGTAGGCCTGGATCTGACCACATAAGCATGGTGGATTTCCTTGGGGTGGCACAGTGGTTAGCACTGCTGCCTCACAGCTCCAGGGACCTAGATTTGACCCCAGCTTGGGTCACTGTCTATGCAGACTCTGCAAGTTCTCCCTGCATCTATGTAGGTTTCCTCCGGGTGCTCCAGTTTCTTCTCATGCTCTGAAAGACATGCTGGTTACTGTGCTAAATTCTCCCTCAGTGAACCCGAACAGGCACTGGAATGTGGCGACTAGGGGATTTTTCACAGGAGCTTCATTGCAGTATTAATTTAAGCCTACTTAGGACACTAATAAATAAACTTAAACAAGTGTATTAGTGAATCAGATGGGTTTTTAAACAACAACTATTCCATGTTTACCATGAGCCTTTATTAATTGAATTTAAACTCCACCAATTGCTCTGGTGGGAATTGAACCGAAGTCCAGTGAACCCAGCCCACTAGTTTGTAAATGACTAGTCCAGGGACATTACCACCACACTCTTCTTATGTTTCACGTACTCAAGAGGAACCAAAACATTTCACAGCCAACTAAAAATCTTTTGAAGTATAGTCACTTTGGGAAATGATGCTCCATTTTGCGCACAACAGCAGTAATGAGATAAATGACCACCTTATTGCTTTGCTGTGTTTTTTGAAGAATAAATAATGGCCTGATATTAGGCTGAGATGAGGAATGAGGGAAAATCCATATCCTCCTGCAAAATAACGTCTTTTACATTGAGAGCAGATGGAGGTCTGATTTAACATTGTGCCTGAAAGACAGCAAATATGACCATTCAGCCCATCCTCCATACTGTACCAAATATGTTAAGCTTAGATGAAATGCTTAAGAGTGGGACATGAACCCATAACAGTGGGCAGCATGATGCCAGAGTGGTTAATACTGCTGCCTCAACACCAGGTACCTGGGTTCAGTTCCTGGTCTGGGTCACTGTCTATGTGGAGTCTGTACATTAACCATGAGATTAATGTGAAAATCCCCTAGTCACTACACTCCAGCATGTTTGGACACACTGAGGGAGAAGTTAGCATGACCAATGCACCTAACCAACACATCTTTCAGATTGTGAGAGGAAACTGGAGTACCTGAAGGAAACTCACTGGAATCTTTTAAGAGACTTTTGGATGAGTACATGAGATTTAATGGGATTAAGATTTATAGATAGGTCTGTTAGGTATGGATATGATCGGTGCAACTTGTAGGCTGAAGGGCCTGTTTGTGCTGTAGTGTTCTATGTTCTATGTTTTAGTGTAGAGGTGAGAGTGACCCAGTGCCGAGACCATTTCAATCTTCCTCCTGTCTTTATAGCCACAGGACTGAGGTCAGGATCCTGAGCACAGAATTGCAATAGGGTTGCGCCGATGAATATTGGTTAGTTTACCACAGTCTTGACTACTTAATGGGAAAGTTACGAGTCAAGGAAGTCAAATAACTGAAAAGCTTTCAAAGTACGGATGCGATTCTCCGATCTCGTAGCCTCCATCACCACTGCCAGAGAGAACGGAGAATTTGACATTCACCCAAAACTCCATTCGCTGCAGCAACACTGCAGAGAATCCCAGCTGCGGACAAGGTCGAGAATCCCAGCTGCGGATGAGGTCGGAGAATTCCAGCTGCGGATGAGGTCGGAGAATTCCAGCTGCGGACGAGGTCGGAGAATCTCAGCTGTGGATGAGGTCGGAGAATCTCAGTCTTTGTGTTGCATTCAGGATTTTGCTTTCACCTGAGGTTCTCAATAATAAACAAATCTGCTGCAGTGAATTTGTTTGGACTTTCTCTGGTTCCATCGCTGAGTGCTCATTGGAAGTTTGGATTGAAGCCCCATTTTCTGAGCACTTTTCATATCCAAAGCTCTTCAGCCCATTTGTACAGTACAGCACAGTAGCACAGTGGTTAGCACTGCTGCTTCACAGCTCAGGCGATCTGGAGCCAGGGTTCAAATCCTGGCCTGGGTCACTGTCTGTGTGGAGTTTGCACATTCTTCCTGTGTCTGCATGGGTTTTCTCCGGGTTTCCTCCCACAGTACAAAGATGTGTGGGTCAGGTTGATTGGCCATTCTAAATTGCCCCTTAGTATACTGGGATGCATAGAGGGATTAGTGGGTGGATGTGGGGAATAGGGTTTGGGTGGGATTGTAGTTAGTGCAGACTTGATAGGCCGAATGGTCTTTTTCTGCACTGTAAGATTCAATGATTCTACTTTGCACAGCACACAGCGAAGAATGATCTGATCCAGATAGACTTTGGCCGGCAAGATAGCTTTGATGTATTTGTTGCTCAAGTTTGCAAAGTGAGCATTTGACTGAGGACTGACTTGCAGATCAGGCCAATCTCAAAGTGCATGGTGCTATACAAATGCCAACATGTATATTGAATGATGAACATAGGCAGTGGACAGCGGTAGAGAGAGAACCTATTTCTCAAGTAGCACATCAAAGCAAGGGAGCAGGTTAGACTGCTCATCTCAAAAGTCAATTTTAGTGTGGGATGATGCACATTAAGACATGTGAGGAAATCCTTCTAAGTCACTGCACATTCAAAGATCATGAACACATGCGGGAAAGATGTATGTTCACAGAGTCAAACAGTGCAGAAAAAGCCATTGAGTTTTTTCTTGGTGGGGTCAGAGGTTAGGGCTCATTCCATCATTTCCTGTGGAAACTAATGAAAATATTAGCGAGACACCGAGAGAGGTTTGGTTCCACCACCTATTTGATCATCCGTGCTGTCATTAAAATAGAACTCAACTATAAGTGATGAGGAGATGGCATCATTGTATAGTCACTGGATTAATAATTCGGAAACTCAGGTAAGACTTTGGAAACCCGCAGTCGGATTCCATCACAGCAGATGATGAAGTTTGAATTTGATAAAAATCTGGACTTAAAAGTCAAATGATAACCATGAAACCATTGTCACTTGTC
Organism: Sphyrna mokarran; assembly: GCA_024679065.1. Lineage (NCBI taxonomy): Eukaryota > Metazoa > Chordata > Chondrichthyes > Carcharhiniformes > Carcharhinidae > Sphyrna > Sphyrna mokarran. Next base: position 11,871,902 of record JAGIQG010000001.1, on the reverse strand, counting down.
ATAAAAAACCCGTCTAGTTCATTAATGTCCTTTAGGAATGGAAATCTGCCATCCTTACCTGGTCTGGCCGACATGTGACTCCAGAGCCACAGCAATGTGGTTGATTCTTAAATGGCCTAGAATGCCATTCAGTTCAAGGACAATTAGCAATGGGCAACAAATGCTGACCCACATCCCATGACTTAATTTTTAAGAAGTTAAGTGAAAGTGGAAAGTATCCTTTCTGGATATATTAGAGCTTGGTGGCACTTGCTCTGTCCAATGTTGCAAGAAAAACAACAGCAGGTTGTGAACGTAGCCCAATCCATCGCACAAAACAGCTTTCCATCCATTGACTCCATCTACACTTCCCAGAAAAGCAGCAGCATAATTAGAGACCCCACATACCCTGGACATTCTCTCTTCCACCTTCTTCCGTCAGGAAAAAGATCCAAAAGTCTGAGATCATATACCTACTGATTCAAGAATGGTTTCTTCTCTGCTGCCATCAGACTTTTGGATAGATCCACCTCTTATTAAGCTGATAATTCTCTACACTCTAGCTATGATTTAAACTATATTCTGTGCCCTCTTCTTTCCTTCTCCCCAATGTAATCTATGAATGGTATGTCTTGTCTGTATATCATGTAAGAAACAATACTTTTCACTGTATTCCAATATATGTCTACCAAAGATGTTTGAGCTAGAATTAACAAGGGTCATGATAATGTGAACTCATTTAAAGAGAATGGAGTAGCCATGTATGAAAAGGATAATATAGTAATCATGGAAACTCCAGTAGTCTAGACAGCAGAAATCTCCAAAAGTCTAGACAGCAGAAACCTCTGACCTTGTTGGCAGCTGGATTCTCCAATGCATTGAATAGAGCTTTGGCTGAGCTCCATTCTCACTGGCAGCAGGACGGGATTACAGAATCCTATCCATAGATTGTGTAAATCAAATTTGCACTATTAGTGCGGAGGACAACTTCAGAGAATGCATTCAATTTAGTTTTCTGGATCAGTATAACAAAAAAAAACTGCTATTTTGGACCTTATGTTGTGCATTGAGATAGGATTAATTAATAATCCTGTGGTTAAAAAAAAACTTTGGGAAAGAGTGATCATAATACACTGGAATTTTATCTTGAGTTTGAGGCTGATTTAGTTTGGGTTGAAACAAGGACTGTTAATTCCAAACAAAGAAAAATATGATGGTAGGCAAATTGGGGGTAATAATGTCAAGGGGCGATGGTTAGAGTGTCTTTTATTGGTGAGAGTCGTTGCCTGGCAGTTGTGTGACCCGAATGTTACTTGCCAAAGTTATTGGGCAGGTGCTTATAATGTTGCCACGAAGAGCAAAAAGTGTACAGATTGAGAGGGTTTTAGAAATTTGTAAAGGTTGACCAAAAAATTAATAAGGAGAACAGGAGGAAACAAGCAAGGGACATAAAAACAGATTGTAAAAGCTTCTACAAATTTGCAAATAAAGAAAATATGGGTCCTTTACACATGGATAGAAGAAATTATAATGGAGAAATAAGGAAATTTTAATGAATGCTTTGTATCTATCTTCAAAATATAAAGGCATAAACGTACTTTGGAAGTGTGTAGGCCAAAGGCCTTGTGAATAGGAGAAAATGAGGAACTGGAAGTGTTAGTAACTGTACTGCAGGAAACAATATGTCTTAAAGCTGAAATTCTCTAAACCTAATGATCCACATCCAAAGGATTTAAAACAAATGGCTGCAAGGATAATGGATGGATTGGCTTTGATACCACAGAATTATCTGAATTTTAGAATGGTCCCCTTGGATTGGGAGACAAAAAATGTCAGCTCACTGAGTATTATATACTTAAGTGGTTGCAGATTACTTTAAGAACTGATCGCATAATTTGATTTCCCTGCTTTTATTTTATCTATTCCCTTATTAATCTTATATGTTTCTATAAAATCTCCTCTCATTCTTCTGAATTCCAATGAGTATAGCCCCAGTCTACTCAGTCTCTCCTCATAAATCAATCCTCTCAACTCCAGAATCAACCTAGTGAATCTCCTCTGCACCCGCTGCAGTGCCAGTATATCCTTTCTCAAGTAAGGAAACCAAAACTGTACACAGTACTCCAGATGTGGCCTCACCAGCACCTTATACAGTTGCAATCTAATCTCACTGTTTTAAACTCTATCTCTCCAGCAATGAAGGAAAAATTCCATTTGCTGTCTTAATTATATGCTACACCTCAAACCATTTCCTTGCACAAGGACACCCAGATCCCCCTAAACAGCAGCATGTTGCAATTTTTTAGATAATTTTTTAGATAATTTAAATAATAGTCCATTTTGCTATTATTCCTATAAAAACGGATGACCTCACATTTACCAACATTTTAATCCATCTGCCAGACCCTCGCTTACTCACTTGGACTATCTATATCGCTTTGCAGACTTTCAGCATCCCCTGCATACTTTGCTCTTCCACCCATCTCAGTGTCACCTGTGAATTTTGGCACACTACACTTGGTCCCCAACTCCAAATCATTTATATAAATGGTAAACAATTGTGATCCCAACACTGAGGCACACCGCCAATCACTGAAGTCACTTATCATGATAAGAGAGTGTTTTGTGAACAGGAAATGCCGGATGAAAAATTACACATTTTTCTGGGCAAAATGGGCTTAGAACTGTCGCTGGATTTTTTACTGCCATGGGAATCGAAGCAGGCGAGTGGCGGAACATAGAAAGCCTTATTGATCTCAGGTAGGGTTTTATGGTTTTGGGACAAACGAGGGTGTAAAATCAGCCCTTGTCTCTCTCTCTCTCTGTCTCTCTCTTTCTCTCTCATCCATACAGTTGACACCCAGATCTCTCTACCTCTATCTGTGTGAGAATCGTCCATTATGAGAATTCAGTGCACTCCCAACCTCTGTCTCCAAGGGGGACTAACACTTCAGCACAGATCTGTCCTTAGCTGAGTGCAAATTGGCACTAAAACTCACTTTCCAAGTTTTATACTCCACTGGGCTGCCCACAGTTGCATTTTCCAATATAAAATCTCTCGCTTCAGGACATATTCTAATTAGAAAAGTAAGATTCATAAATTTCATAATCACTTTTAATTAGTGTGAGCCTATATTTGTCCTAATTTTGCTAATTAGGAAAGTCAGCGTTCACAGGTCTGCCCCATGTGTATGGTTCTTCTGTATTAATGGTTGTGATTGCGGGCACAAATATTCTCTTTATCTTTCTAGGTCACTTTTAAGAAAAGAGTGGTAGACTTGCATAAATGCACAGGGCTTTGCCGCACATCAAAAAGCACTTTGGATCTTGTGAAGTACAGAGACTATCATGGCAGCAAATCTGGCCAATAATTGCAAGGTAGTATGATCCAACAGGCAGGATGGTGGCACAGGAGTTAGCACTGCTGCCTCACAGCGCTAGGGACCCGGTTTCAATTCCTGGCACATTCTCTCGTGTGGGTTTCCTCCACAGTCTGAAAGACATGCTGGTTTGATGCATTGGTCGTGCTAAATTCTCCCTCAGTGTACCCAAACAGGTGACTAGGGAATTTCACAGTAACTTCATTGTAGTGTGTTAATGTAAGCTTACTTGTGACATTAATAAATAAACTTCAATGATTGGAGTGACTAGTTATTCCGATATGAAAGAAATGTGACATATACGTCTAAACAGCATTGTTAAGGACTCTTGAGAGCTTTTTGCTGCTCGAATAATTTCATGGGTTTGTTTATTCCCAGATGTTTGGGCTGACAAGACCTGGGTCTACGATCTCATCCATCACCTTCTGAGTTTCCAGCATCATCACTCTCACTAAGAGAAATGTTGAGTGGGAAACAAGCTGAGTTTAACCTCAGGAGTATTGGTCAGATTTGCAGATCTAATGGCCTGTTAGGGACCAGGTTTGACTCACGGCTTAGAATCATAGAAATCCTAAATTACAGAAAGAGGCCATTCGATCCATCGAGTCTGCACTAACAATAATCCCATCTAAGCCTTATCCCCACTACCCAACTACCCATTATCCCCACTTATCCCCACTACCCTTATCCCCACTACCCATTAATCCCTCTAACCTACGCATCCCAGGACACCAAGGGGCAATTTCACATGGCCATTCAACCTAACAGGCACATTTTTGGACTGTGGTTTGGGAACTGTATGGAGTTTGCAAGTTCTCCCCATGTCTGCGTGGATTTCCTTTGTGTGCTCTGGTTTCCTCCCACAGTCCAAAAGACGTGCTGATTAGGTGCATTGGCCATGTTAAATTGTCGTGCAGTGTACCTGTACAGGCGTTGGAGTGTGACGACTAGGGGATTTTCACGGTAACTTTATTGCATGTTAATGTAAGCCTACTTGTGACAGTAATAAATAAACAAAACCAAAACGAAATGCAATGACAATAAAAACCTAATGTTGTGAGACTTCTGACAATAAAAACCGACGGGAATAATCTGTGGGAAAAGGAAAAGGAAATTATGTCTTTCACAATCTCAAGACATCCCGGAGCATGTTGCAGCCAATTAAGTATTGAGGAAGTGTAGTTGCTGTTGTAATGTAGCAAAGGTGGCAAAGAATCTAGTGCACAGCGAGGTCCGACAGAAAGTAAGGAGATCATTTTATTTTATGTTAGTTGAGGGATAAATATTGGGCAAGGCGCTGGGGTAAATGCTTTGAACACTGCCGTAGGATCTCCTTACATCCGCCTGAGAAATCAGACAGGGCATCAGATTAAAGTCCAATCTGAGGCATCTCTGACAATGTATTGCAGTACCACACTGGGAGTGTCAGCCAGGTTAATGTGCTACACTATTTCATTTTGGGTGTGGGGCGGGGGCATGTATTTTCAGACAAGGAAGAGAGAAGACGACAACAAGGCGAGAAACTATCACAGGACAAAAATAAAAACCTCAATTCTCTATCCCATGTCCTCGAAAACACAGACAACAGCGGGTGGAATATTTCCTTTTGCTTGTTTCTCTGGGTATTCAGCAGCCCCTGAGGTGCTCATTACTGTCCTGTGCTGTGAGTACCTGAGCACTAGTAATGACTCTAATTCCCTCCTGACTGCTTGCCTGTTTCTATATTTGTTTGCACTGCAGTGCGCAGATAATGTGTAGCCCAGTCGCTAAACAAACAAGGAAGCTTCCAAATGGGTTAACAAGTGCAAGTCATAGCATTCAACAGCCGTTTCCCTCAGTCACGTCACTTGAACTGGAATGAGACGGTTTGTCTTTATCCCTCGCTGTCTCTCTTGTTTCCTCCTCTTCGAAAGCTGCTGGTGCCTTGACTCAAGGGATAACCAGCCCGTCGGAAGGACAGCGTGTGGAGCTCTCCCCAGTATCTCAACCAATATAGGGCAGCACAGTGGCACAGTGGTTAGCACTGCTGTCTCACAGTGCCAGGGACTCAGGTTCGATTCCCAGCGGGAGTCACTGTGCGGAATCTGCCCGTTTTCCCCATGTCTGCTTGAGTTTCCTCCGGGTGCTCCGGTTTCCTTCCATAGTCTGAAAGAGGTGCTGGTTATGTGCCATGGCAATGCTAAATTCTCCCTAAGTGTAACCGAACAGGCACCAGAGTGTGACAACTAGGAGATTTTCACAGCAACTTCATTGCAGTGTTAACGTAAACCTACTTGTGACACCAATAAATAAACTTTAAAAACAATATTTAACCCTTAACCAAAACATCGCTGAAAAATTATGTAGTCATTTATGGCTATTTGTGTCAGCTTGCTGTGCAAAAGTTGGCTGCTGTTCTTCCCCGATATTATACTAGTGACTATCCATCAAAGTCATAGAGGTTTCAGCCCAACTTGTCCATCTGCCCAGTTTTTACCATTAAGCTATTTCCAATTGCCTGCATTTGGTCCATATCCCTCTATGACCATCTTACCCATGTAACCATCCAATGTTTTTTAAAAGACAAAATTGAACCCGCCTCTACTGCTATCTCTGGCAGCTCGTTTCAGACATTCACCACCCTCTGTGTGAAAATAAATTACCCCTTTTGATGTTAAACTTTTGCTCTCTATTTTAGACTCCCATACCTTTGGGAAAAGATGTTGACCATCTATCATAACTATGCCCCGCATTATTTTATAGACTTTTATAAGGTCACCCCTAAGCCTTCTAAGCTTCAAGGAAAAAACGTCCCAGTCTATCTTTATAACTCAAATCATCAAATCCCGTTAGCACGATAGTAAATCTTTTCTGTAAATAAGGGAGCAAAAGCCAACACACAAGTACAATGGGCTCACTGGCTTCCCTCAGTGCCTGTGGAGTTGATTATAACAGATTATCATAAAATACCTACAGTGCAGAAAGAGGTCATTTGGCCCATCGAATCCGCACTGACTTTCCAACAGAATATCCTATCTAGGCTCTAACCCCCCAGCCCCACTTATTTACCCTGGTCATCCCCCTAACCTAGCTACACATCCTTCCCAAAGAACATCAGTGAACTCGATGAGTTCTTAACGACACTCAACAATGGTTTTATAGTCACCATTAGACTAGCATTTAATTCTAGATTTATTAATTGAATTTAAATTCCATTAACTGCCCCGGTGTGATTTGAACTTAGCCTAGGTTACTGGACTACGAGTTGAATGACAGTTTCACAATGCCACACCCTCCCTCCTAGCCTAACCAACAACCCCTATTGGGAAATGTACGTAACTGATTGGCAGGTATGTGCAGACCTCCTTTGTGATGCATCAGTCCAATCCCACCATCTGCCGAGATTCAGCACCCAATCTCACAGCTATAAAATGGTAATTCATCAAAGGGGCAAGAGGTTGGAGGTCGTTGCCTGTGGAGTCATGACCCATGACCTTTAGAACAGTGGTTTCTGGAGGTCATGTGTGGGAGATTGAACGGTGTTCAAAATTATGGAGGGTTTTGATTAAGAAAATAGGATTTACTGTAGGACAATCAAGAATCAGGGAACACCAATTTACGCATTAGAATCCAGATAAACAGTAATTTTTCTTTCAGCAGGGTTGTTAACAGATGCACTGATTGTGGAAGAATAGGATTGAGAAGCATATAGAGTCAAAGAGTCACAGAGGAATACTGCAGGGTTTCAGGCCCTTCAGCCCAACTAGTCCATGCTGACCCATGGTGCTCTCCCAGCCTCTCCCAATTGCCCCCGTTTTTGGCCAATATCCCTCTAAATCTTTTCCCAAAAAGCATTTCTCCAAATGCATTTTAAATGTTGCTATTGTACCTGCCTCAGCCACATTCTCTGGCAGCTCATTCCATACATGTGCCACTCTCTGTGCGAAGAAGTTGCCCCTCAGGTCCCTTTTAAGCCTTTCCCCTCGCACCCTAAATCAATGCCTTCTAGTTTTCAATTCCCCTTCCCTGGGAAATAGACTATCTGCGTTCATCTCCTCTGAGCCCCTCGTGATTTTGTACACCTCAATAAGGTTACCCCTCATTCTCCTCCGTTCCAAGGAATAAAGCACTAGCTTGGCCAATCTTTCCCTATAACTCAGGCTCACTAGTCCTGGCAACATCTTCGTAAATCTTAGACACAGAGACATAGAAATTAGAAACAGGAATGTGCCATTTGGCCCTTTGAGCCTGCTCTGCCATTCATTATTATCATGGCTGATCATCAAAACTAATATTCTGATTTCCACTTCCCTTCCCATCCTTTGGTCCCTTTAAGTCCCAAGAGCTATATCTAATTTCTTCTTGAAATCATACAACATTTTGTCCTCAACTACAGAGGTAGCGAATTCACCATCCTCTGGGTGAAGACATTTCTCTTCACCTTAATACTAAAAAGGTTTATCCCTTATCCTCAAACTATAACCTCCACCCCCCAGTTCCAGTCTCACCCAGAGAAGGAAGATGATGCAAGTGGGGGCGAGCATGCACAGACATGGTGTGGGCACGAGGGGGCATGTTTGGATGGGGTGGCAAGAGAGGGTATTGGGGGGGGGGGGTGATGCGGGCACAAGGGGGAATGCAGAAATGGTGCAGGCATGAGAGGGTATGCAGGAAATGGTGTAGGCACGGGAGGACGTGCACACTTTCCAGGTTCACAGTATTTTTCCTATAACAGGGGGACCAAAAACTGTCCATAATATTCTAGCCATGATTGAATGCAGAGGAGACTCGACAGGCCAAATAGCCTAATTGTTCTCCTATGCTTTATGGTCTAAAATGCAATGGGAGCAAGTTGAACAGAAATGTTTAAGAGGGCAACTTGGTAAATAAAGGAGAAAATAGTTGAAAGACTTTGGAGAAAGAATGGGGTGCCGGGGTGGGGTTATGGGGAGGATGGATTAGTGGAAACAATTGGATAGCGCTTTCAAAATGTCAGCACAGAAACATTGGGTTGAATTTCTTTCCTTCTGTGATTATTTTCGGCTAATACTAAATATGGCTGCTGTTAGCAGGCTTTCTTAATTAACCCCAGTAAGAAGTCTCACAACACCAGGTTAAAGCCCAACCAGTTTACTTGGAATCATGAGCTTTCGGAGCACTGGTCCATAAGACTTTAACCTGGTGTTGTGAGACTTCTCACTGTGCCCACTCCAGTCCAATGCCAGCATATCCACATTTTAATCCTTCTTGGGATACAGTTCCTGAAATTGTGTGTTGACCTCTGTGTGTGAGACAGAGAGAGAGAGAGTTCTCACACATGGCTATGCAGACTCTTAAGTTATCCCTTTATTTCATTGATAAATAAAAACTCAGTTGAAAGTAATCCATCTGTGATTAACTAAAGCAGATGAGGGTAGTTTTGAACTGAACAAAAGACGCTCACCATGAGATGAAGATGAGTGCGTTTCAGGACTGCAAGAGTTTTAGAATTCAGCAGAGGGCTGCAGAATATTGATAATGAGGGAGAAAATAGAACATGAGCAAAAATGTTTCTGTAAGATTGCAAAACTTCTGCAGGGACGTAAAATGAAAGAATTAGCAACTGTAATGTGGGTTCCTCAGACAATCTGTCACAGGGTCCCTTTGAGGCTGGGACAGAAGGGATTATTAATGGGGAATGAGGAAATGGCAGAGACATTAAATGTATGTTTTGAGTCTGTCTTCACAACAGAAGGCACAAATAAAAATACATCAGAAATTTGCGAAGAACCAAAGCTCTAAGGAGAATGAGGAAGTTAAAGTAATTAACATTTGCAAAGAGACTAAAAGTTCACTATTCCCAGGACCTATTGCCGTACTTCCTAGTGTTCTAGGATGTCCTTGCTACAGAGGGAGTATAGCGAAGGTTTACCAGACTGATTCCTGGGATAACAGGTCTGTCATTATGAGACTACGTCGATTAGGATAACATTCATTGAAGTTTAGAAGAGTGAGAGGGAATCTCATAGAAACTTATACATTTCTAACCGGGTTAAACAGGAAAGAATGTTCTCGATGGTGGAGAATCCAAAACAAAGGATCGTAGTTTGAGGATAACGGGTAAACCTTTTAGGATTGAGGTGAAGAGAAAGTTCTTCACGCAGAGAGTTAAGAAAGTAGTTGAGGCCAAAACGTTGCGTGATCTCAAGAAGAAATTAGATATTGGGGCTAAAGGGATGAAGGGATATTGGGGGTGGCGGCATCAGGATATTGAGATTGCTAATCCGCCATGATCAAAATGAATCACGAAGCAGGCTCAAAGGGTCGAATGGCCTAGTCCTGCTTCTATTTGTTATGTTTCTGTGTTTCTAACAGCGGTGGCTGCACAGATAATGGATGCTTCAGTTGTGATCTTCCAGAATTCCCTAGATTTTGGAATAGTCCCAATGGATTGGGAGGCAGATTGTAATAGCGCTGTTCAAGAAAAGGAGAGAGAAAACGGGGAGGAAGTAAAGTAGCAAGAAATGTGAAATTAGACTGCCTACAAGCATGTAAAAGGCAGAGATTAATGAATGTAAATGTGGATGTTTTCAATTATCTGTATACAATCCTGCTCACCTGACATCAAGGCTGGAATTTTACCATCGCCCACCATGGGAATTGGAGCAGGGGAAGGACGGACCATGGGAAGGACTGTTGATCTTGGGCAGGATTTTACAGTTTCAGGATGAGCGAGGCTGTGAAATCCCACTTCAAATGTCAAACTGCTTGAATCCATTCTGAAGGAAATGGTAATAAAGTAGTTAGAAAATCACATGATTACTCGGAGTCAGGAGGCCATTTGGCCCATCATGTCTGCAACAGCTCTCCGAATGAGCGTGTTGACTTACTGCTATTCCTCTACCTTTCCCCATACCCGTCACATTGTTTCTGTTCAAATAATCATCCAATGCCCTTGTGAAAGCCTCAATTGAATCTTCCTCCACCACACTTCCAGGCAGTGCAGTCCAGACCCAAACACCGATGTGTGAAAAAGATTATTTCTCACATCATTTCTATTTCTTTTGCAAATGACTTTAAATCTGTGCCTCTCATTCTTGATCCTTTCACAAGTAAGCAAGAACAGTTTCTCCCCATCTACTCTCTACAGCCCCCTCATGATTTTGATCTCTATTAAATCTCCTCTTAGCCTCCTTCTCTCCAAAGAGATCAGTTCCAACTTCTTCAATATATCTGCAGGACTGGAATTTCTCATTCCTGGAATCATTCTTGTAAATGTTTTCTGTAGTGTGGCGCACCCAGAACTGCACACAATACTCCAGCTGTGGTCTAACTAGTATAAGTTCAGCATAATCTCCTTGCTGTTGTGCCCTACAAAATTCAGCCATCTGCACTGGTGTCTCCTTACATAGCTTGCCGTATAATTCTGTTCAATAATCACTTTCTGATGCACCTTGAGTCATTTTGCTATACTGAAGGCAAGATATCAATACAAATCACGGGTAGATAGGTTTCTGATAGACAAGAGAATTAAGGGTTATGGGGAGAAAGCGGGAAAGTGGAACTGATCCACTACAGATCAGCCATAATCTTATTGAATGGCGGGGCAGGCTCAAGGGGCTAGATGGCCTACTCCTGCTCCTATTTCTTATGTTCTTATGATTGTTGTTGCTGACAGTATATGATGTGTGAATCTAATAGCCAGCACTGTGGGATAGTATCAGACTGAATGCATTTCCTTGTTGATAGTGCCAAGGGTACACAAACTCTGGGACAGAAACAGAAAATTGCTGGAAAATCTCAGCAGGTCTGACAGCATCTGTGGAGAGAGAGAAAAGAGCCAACGTTCCGGTTCTGGATGACCCTTCGTCAGAGCTGAGAGCAAAGAGAAGCAGTGGAGATTGGAGTGGAGGAAGGAAGGGAGGGAGTGTGGAATGGGACAAAGAGAATGTAGTTGAGTATACACAAGGCTGAGAACTTGCTAAGAGTGACTATTAAGTAATCAGAATGTGGAAATGGCAGAAGAGAGATACATGAGGAATGTGGCAGTTGCACTGAAGGAGGTGAAATGTGTGGAAAGGAGAGCTGGAATGGAAAGTAGAAAAATAGAAGTGAAAAAGAAGGATGATAAAATGTATCAATGAAATGAAATGGAATAAAATAAATGGAGATTGGGGGAGGGGGAGGGGAACGTTCATGGTCTGAAGTTGTTGGACTCAGTGTTTAGCCTGGATGGCTGTAAGGTGCCCAACCAGAAGATGAGATGTTGTTCCTCTGGTTTGTGTTGAGGTTTGCCAAAACATTGCAAAAGGCCAAGCAGGATGGTGTGTTGAACTGGTGATTGTCACAAAGATATGGGTCCAGCTTGTGGACAGACCCAAAGGTGTTCAGCAAAGTGGTCATCCAGTCTGCGTTTGGTCTCTCTAATGTAGAGTACACCACATTGGGAGCAGCAAATACAGTAGACGAGATTGAAGAAGGTGCATGTGAAGTGCAGTTCTTGAGTCGGTTGGTCCGTGATCTCAGACTTTTGTATCTTTTTCCCAATGAAAAAGAGAGAATGTCCGGGGTGCATGGGGTCCCTAATTATGCTGGCTGCTTTGCCAAGGCAGTGAGAAGTGTAGACAGAATCGATGGATGGGAGCCTGGTTTATGTGATGGATTGGACTACATTCTCAACCTTTTGTCATTTCTTGTGGTCTTTCGCAGAGCAGGAGCCATATCAAGCTGTGATACAACCAGAAAGAATGCTATCTATTTTGCATTTAACATAGAAACATAGAACATTACAGTACAATATGGGCCCTTCTGCCTTCAATATTGTGGGGAGCTATGTCCAAACCCAAGATCAAGCTATCCCTTCCCTATAATTCTGGTGTGCTCTATGTGTCTATCCAAAAACTGCTTGAAATTTCCTGAAGTGTCCAACTCCAGCAGGCAGTCTATTCCATACCCTAACCACTCTCTGAGTAAAGAATCTGCCTTGGATATCCCCCCTATATTTCCCACCATGAACCTTATAGTTATGCCCCCTAGTAACAGCTACATCCACCTGAGGAAACAGTCTCCGCTTGTCCACTCTATCTATCCCCCTCATCATCCTGTAAACCTCTATTAAGTTGCCTCTCATTGTCCTCCGCTCCAAAGAGAAATGCCCCAGCTCTCTCAACCTTTCCTCATAAGGCCTACCCTCCAAACCAGGCAGCGTCCTGGTAAATCTTATCTGCACTTCCTCCAATGCTTTCACATCCTTCTTATAGTGAGGCAACCAGAACGGCACACAATATTCCAAATGTGGTCTCACCAAGGTCCTGTATAGTTGCAGTATAACCCCACGACTCTTAAACTCAAACCTCCTGTAATAATCGCTAACGTACTATAGGCCCTCTTCATGGCTCTGTCCACTCGAGTGGCAACCTTCAGAGATCTGTGGATGTGAATCCCAAGATCTCTTTGTTCCTTCATGTTCCTCAGAATCCTGCCATTGACCCTATAATCCGCATTCAAATTTGTCCTCACAAAACAAATCACCTCACACTTATCAGGGTTAAACTCCATCTGCCACTTTTCGGCCCAGCTCTGCAACCTATAACTGAAGGAGAATTTAGCATGGCCAGCAAAATTTAGCATGAAGGAGAATTTAGCATATTTTCGGAAGAAATCAGAACACCAGAGGAAACTCACGCAGACACATGGAGAATATGCTGACAGTGTACCCAAGGCAGGAATTGAACCTGGGTCCCTGGTGCTGAGGCACTATTGTGTCACCGTGTTGCCTTCACTGCAGAAGAGAATGCTCAGCCATCTCTCTGCGAAGGATAAACTGTAGAGCTAAAGATCCGACAGTGTCTGCACCTGGAACCTTATCAGCATTCACGCCAGTGGGATATTCCCGTCCTGCCACAGTGAACGGAGATTTGGTTGGTTGTCAAATTCTGTGAGCTCGCTGCAGCGGGAGCGGGCATGAACAGCTGGTCAGAATGCGACCGGCATCTTCTGCTGAGCAAAGGGAATGGAAGGAGACAGGCAAAAAGACAGTACGTTTCCATTGAATGAAGATTGTGAGCTCTGAGTTGTCCTGCCTCACAACTTGACCACCGTTTTAAAGTTTACTTACCAGTGTCACAATTCATTAATATTGCAATGAAGTTAAATCCCCAATGGCGCCTGTGCAGGTAAACGGAAGGGAGAATTTAGCACGGGCCAACGCACCTAACCAGTGCATCTTTCGGACTGTGGGAGGAAACCGGGGCAGCCAGAAGAAACCCACGCAGACACGGGGAGAACGTGCAAACTCTGCACAGGCAGTGACCCGGGAATCGAACCGAGATCTCTGGTGCTCTGAGGCAGCAGTGCTAACTACTGTGCCACCAACGTAAGGATGGTCATGGAGCGAACGGTGCTGGAGTGGAGAGAGAGAGAGAGAGAGAGACAGAAAGGAAATGATGAGCGCGATTAGCGGGCGTTCCGAAGCGGAATTTCACACACAAGCCACCTCGATGCGGCTGGTGAATATCAACAGAGAAATAAAATGAAGATTGGCACAGGACTTACAGCAGTTGACAGGCCCCAGTCTTGTGTTTGTCAGAAAAATTAAACACGTTCAGACTTTTTCACCTACTTAAGAGGCAGCCGCACATATGGCCTGCAAGTTAAAAATAAAGAAAGTGTGCATACATTATCATACATAATACACTAGCATCCCCATTTAATATGCAAATTTGGTGAAATATTACTGAATACCTTCTGTTCTAAATGAATAAATTTGAATTTGCAATTAGAATAATCTTGTATAATTAATGAAAGCTGTCAATTTCTCTTCATAAGTAATTTGATTAACATGTTGATGGGGCACTTATTGCGATCTACTAAACTGCCAGGGCTGGCTGCATGGAAAAGAATTTAAAAAAAGGCGGAGGAAGAGTGGAGGGCGGTGTGGGGGGGAGAGAGAGAGAGAGAGAGAGGGAGGCAGGGAGCGCAATCCCACATGGAACGCCATGCCATTAGGAAGGAGTCCTGAAGTACGCAACTCCCGATTAGGAAGGGACACTGTTGACCTGCCCCGAACAACACTGGATGTATATCAGCGGCTCCCAACACACTTGAAAAAGTACAAAGGGATGTCAGTTAAATGATTTGCGTTTATGTTCTTTCTCGTCGCCATTTCTCACCATGAGTTGGTCGTTTGTTTTGTGGTGTCCTGGGATGTGGGGGGGATGCTGCCGGGCCAGCAAAGGACCGGCACTTAGCTTATCCGGGTGAATGCATCCCTTGCTATATTCATTTGCAAACGCCTCAGGTTTAAAATTGCCCTCCTCAATTTCAACTCCCTCCCTTCTCTCCACCTCTGTGTGAGGAGATATCTTTTCTTCTTGAGAAGGACAAGGGCAGCGGATATCTGGGTTCCCCTCCGAGCCACTCACCATCCTGATTTGGAAATATATCCTTCGCAGTTGCAAAGTCCTGGAATTTCTTCCCTAACTGCGCTTCTTAAAAAAAAAATCATTTTGTGGGATGTGAGCTTCGCTGGTCAGGCCAGCATTTATTCCTAGTTGCCCTTCAGAAGGTAGTGGTGAGCTGCCTTCTTGAACTGCTGCATTCTCTGAGGTGCTGTGAGGGAGGGAGTTCCAGCATTTTGACCCTAGCAACAGTCGTGTATCTTGTCGACTGCTGCCACTCTTCATCAATGACAGAGGAATTGATTGTTGAAAGGTGCCAATCAAGCAAACTGCTTTGTCCTGGATGGTGTCAAACTTCTTGAGTGTTGTTGGAGTTGCATTCATTCAAGCAGGAGGAGAGTATTCTATCACATTCCTGACTTAATCAAATTAAATTAAATTAAAGTTTATATAGTGTCACAACTTGGCTTACGTTAACACTGCAGTGAAGTTAATCCCTCGGTGCCACACTCCAGCACCTGTTTGGGTACAATGAGGGAGAATTTAGCATGGGCAATGCTCCTAACCGGCACATCTTTCAAGGTGGGGGGGGGGGGGGGGGGGGGGGGGGAAGGTAACCAGAGCACCCAGAGAAATCCACGCAGACATGGAGAGAAGATGCAGACTCCACATACACACAGTGACCCAAGCCAGGAATCGAACTCAGGTCCCTGGTACTGTGAAGCAGCAGTGCTAACCATTATGCCACCCTGCCTCGTGCCCTGTAGATGGACAGGCTTCGGGGAGTCAGGAGGTGAATAACTCAGTGCAGGATTCTTAGCTATTTGTCCTGCTCTTTACTTAAATACACAGTGGCTAGTCTTGTTCAGTTTCTGGTCAATGGTAGCCCCCAGGATATTGATAGTAGGGGATTCAGCAATAGCAATACCATTGAATATCAAGGGACATCAGTTAAATCCTCTCTTGTTGGAGATGGGCATTGCCTGCCACTGTGGGTGTGAAGTATTGAGGGGGCGCTGCATTGTCAGGGGGTCAGTATTGAGGGAGCGCTGCACTTCAGAACGACCGTACTGTGGGAGTGCTGCATTGTCAGGGGGTCAGTATTGAGGGAGTGCTGCATTGTCAGGGGGTCAGTATTGAGGGAGTGCTGCATTGTCAGGGGGTCAGTATTGAGGGAGTGCTGCATTGTCAGAGGGTCAGGACTACTCCCCCGACAGTGCAATTTATACAGCTTTTCACTGTAGTGGCTCAATGACGTGGCTCAATACCACCTTCTCAAGGGCTTTTGGGGATGGGCAGTAAGTGCTGGCCAGCAAAGCCCACAGGCCAGGAATGAATAAGACAAATCTCCTCTCGTCCTGCAACCCTGTGATATCTGTACTGGCCTCCTGAGCATCACCTACTTTAATCACTCCAGCAAGCCTTTAGCTGCCTGCGCCACGAGCTCAGAGTTGCCTCCCCAGACCTTTCTGCCTCTCTAACCCTCTCCTTCCTGTGCTCTTCAATACTTACGTTTTTGAGTAAGGATCTGGCCACCTGTTCTAATTGCTCGTTTTTTTGAGTTGGGATTAAGTGCTATCTGATAGAGCTACTGTGAAGTGACTTGGAGTCATTTCACATTGTTAAATGCATGGTGCTCCGTTTTCTCCCACAGTCCAAAGATGTGCAGGCTAGGTGGATTGGCCATGCTAAATTGTCCTTTCAATTCCAGTTCAAATTCAACTAATACAGCTGGAATTGAAAAGCTAGTCCCAGGAATTGTGACCGCAAAACCATCCTTGACTTACATAACAACCTATCCGGTTCACTAATGGTCTTTAGGGAAGGAAGTCTGCTATCCTTGCCTTGTCTGCCCTACATGTCACCAGAACCACAGCAATGTGGTTCACTCATACCTGGGTCTGACATGGGTCAGCAGGGCACTTTGCAATGAGCAACAAGTACTGGCCTTGTCAGTTATGTCCATGAATAAATGAAAACAAATATCATGACACTTTCTACCTTTTGCAGATGATTGAGAGAAGAGAAGATGAGGCAATAATTGGATATGTACAGGGCATAGCTAAATGATTTTCCACATTATCGGCTAAAGGCAGAAATTTTCAGCAACATTGTCAGCATGTTTAAAGTTTATTGATCAATGTCACAAGTAGGTTTACATTAACCTTGTAGTGAAATTACTGTGAAAATCCCCTTGTCGCCACACTTTGGCATCTGTTTGGGTACATTGAGGGAGAATTCAACACGGCCAATGCACCCTAACAGCACATCTTTCGGACTGTGGGAGGAGACCAGAGCATCCAAAGGAAACCAATGCAGACACAGGGAGAAAGTGCAGACTCCCCACATATAGTGATCCAAGCGGGAATCAAACCTGGGTCCCTGGCACTGTGAGGCAACAGTATTAATCACTCTGCCACCATGCGATGTTATCAAGACTCATTGCTTTTGCTGTATCTAGTGCCATTTCTCAATATCACTGAAGTGAATCAAATTGTCTGAAAAGTGGTACTTGAGACTACAGGAGGCAACAGAGATGGATCATCCACTTGGCACTTCTGGTCGAAAATGTTTGCAAATGCTTGTCCTTCACACTCATGTGCTTGACTCCACCATCACTGAACCTTGGGGATGTTTATGGAGTGTCCTCCTATCATTATTTGTTTAATTGTCTTCCATCCATTGTATGCCCTTGCTTCTGTTCTTTTCTCTGCTGCCTCATAGCGTCAGCGACCCGGGTTCAATTCCTGGCTTGGTTCACTGTACACGTTCTCCCCGTCTCTACGTGGATTTCCTCCAGATATTCTGGAAGATGTGCTGGGTAGGCGCATTGGCCATGCTAAATTGACCCTTAGTGGATTAGCAGGGTAAAATATGAAGGATTACGGGAATAGGGCCTGGGTGGGATTGTGGTTGGTGATGGGACAAATTGTTTCCTTCTGCACTGTAGGAATTCTTTGTTTCTGTGTTAAGTCCCCCCTCAGTT
This sequence comes from Sphyrna mokarran, assembly GCA_024679065.1. NCBI lineage: Eukaryota > Metazoa > Chordata > Chondrichthyes > Carcharhiniformes > Carcharhinidae > Sphyrna > Sphyrna mokarran. The sequence continues at coordinate 11,854,200 of JAGIQG010000001.1, read as the reverse complement.
GCCGGAGAGTGGCAAGGGGGTGGGGTGGGGCGGATTTTCACAGTAACTTCATTGCAATGTTAATGTAAGCCTACTTGTGACAGTAATAAATAAATTCATTAATTGAATAAAACCACCATCCTCTGGGAGCATTGTACTACATTGTCCCGTCTGCAGTGTAGTTACGATAGCAGCATTTAAGGGGCATGGAGACAAATGCATGAATAGGATGGGAATGGAAGGATACGTGCATAAGGTTTTCATTTAGGCAAGCATCATGATCAGCACAGGATTGGAGGGCTGAAGGGCCTGTGCCTGTGCTGCGCTGTTCTTTGTTCTTTTCTTCTTTGCTTATTTCCAGCAGTGAGTGAGTGGCTAGTACAGATCATTTTGAAGTTGCTATTTTTCTGTTTGGACCTAGTTATTCCGTGGTACCTTGATTTGATTTGTTTTGATTTACTATATGTGTTAACGTACAGTGAAAAGTACAGTGCTGTACAGACAAAGCATACCATTCATAGAGAAGGAAACGGTAGAGTGCAAAATGCAGTGTTACACATAGCCAAGGTGTAGAGAAAGATCAACTTCATGCAAAGGTAAGTCCATTCAAAAGTCTGACAGCAGCAGGGAAGAAGCTGTTCTTGAGTCAGTTAGTACGTGATGTCACACTTTTGTATCTTTTCCCCGAAAGAAGAAGGTGGAAGAGAGAATGTCTGGGGGTGTGTGTAGGGTCCTTAATTATGCTGGCTCTTTGCCGAAGCAGCAGGAAGTATAGACAGAGTCAATGGATGGGAGGCTGGTTTGTGTGATGGATTGGGCTACATTCACGACTTTTTTGTAGTTCCTTGTGGTCTTGGGCAGAGCAGGAGCCATACCAACTAGTGATACAACTAGAAAGAATGCTTTCTGTGGTGCATTTGTAAAGATTGTAGCTGAGAGTTGTAGCTGACATGCCAAATTTCCTGTGTTGACTCTATCCATGAATCTCGCTCTCCCACTCTTCCCCCATCAGCATACTTGGTCTATCCCTTCAGTTAATTATCCAATTCCATTTTGAACATTATAAGTGAATCAGCTTCCACTACCTTATCAGGCAGTGCATTTCACATTGTAACAACTCAGCGTGCAATAATAAATCCTCCACATCCTCCCTCGGATCCCTTTGCCAATTATCTTCTCCAGTTCACAATTTTCCTGCCTGGAGAAGCAAGTTCTTTTTATTTGTTCTGCCAAAATCCTTTGTCCACTTGAACTCTGTCTGATCTTCACTTAACCTTCTCTGCTTGAAGGCTGATAATCTTGTGTCTTGTGTTCAGTGAGGCTGCCATCTGCTCAGCTCTGGGCAATCTTTTTGAACTCACTTTATTTGCACCTCCCCAACAGAGAGGGCAGCAGAGAATCACGCAGAATCACATAATTGTTACACTGCAAAAGAAGGCATTTGGCCCATCATATCTGCACTGACTCTCCAAATGAACTTAATGACTGAATGCCATTCCCCTGCCTTTCCCTGTATCCCATATCCATGTTGTTTTTCATGGCATGGTGGTACAGTGGTTAGCATTTCTTGCCTCACCATGCCAGGGACCTGGGTTCAATTCAAGCCTTGGCTCACCGTCTGTGTGGAGTTTATGCCTTCTCCCCGTGTCTGCATGTGTTTCCTCTGGGTGCTCAGGTTTCCCACCACAGTCCAAAGATGCGCAGGTTAGACTGATTGGCCATGATAAATTGCCCCATAGTGTCAGGGGGACCAGCAGGGTAAATAGATGGGATAGGGCCTGGGTGGGATTTTTGTCTGTACAGACTTAACATAAATAGCCTCCTTCTGCACTCTCAGGTTCTGTGAAATAATCATCCAATGCCCTCTTAGAATGCCTCTGTTGGATCTGACTCCACCACACTTCCAGGCTGTGCATTCCAGACACCAATCCCTCGTATTTTCTTCTCAAATCACATTTTCGTCTTTTGCATATCACTTTAAACCTGTGCCTTCTTGTGCTTGATCCGTTTACAAGTGGGGACAGTTTCTCCCTATCTGGTTCACTAATGTGCTTTAGGGAAGGAAATCTGCTGTTCTTACTTGGTCTGGCCAACATGTGACTCCAGAACCATAACAATGTGTCCAGTCCCCCTCATGATAATTGAACATCCCAATTAAATCTCCTTTTCACCTTCTTCTCTCCAAGGAGAACAGTTCCAACCTCTCCAATATATCTTCATAACTGAAGATTCTCATCCCTGGAACCGATCTTGTGAAGCTCTTCTGCATGCTATCCAATGCATTCACATCTTTCCTGTATTATGTTGCCCAGAGTTGTACACAATACTCCAGTTGAAGTCTAACAGTGTCTTATATAACTTCAGCATCAACTCCTCGCTCTTGTTCTTTATGTCCCTTCATTAACTTTTCTCCACCGTCCTGCTACCTTCAGTGATCTGTGTACATATACACCTTCTGCTCCTATAATTCTTTAAGAATTTTACCCCTTATTTTATATTGTTGTTCCATGTTCCTCCTACCAAAAGGAATCACCTTACATTTCGCTGCATTGAATTTTATTTGCCACTTATCTGTGCACGGAACTAACTTGACTATATCCTTTTGAAGTTCTACATTATCCTCTTCACAGTTTACCATGTTTCCAAGTTTTCACAAATTCCAATATGTCCCCTGTGCACCAAGATCTAGATCATTAATATAAATCAGGAAAAGCAGATGTCCAGCCATGACAGATGGTGGAATTTGAATTCAATAAACAATGGCTGAAATTAAAAACTTACCATTGTCAATTGTCAGAAAAAAAATGATCTGGTTCACTAATGTCCTTTAGGGAAGGAAATCTGCTGTTCTTACTTGATCTGGCCAACATGTGACTCCAGAGCCATAGCAATGTGGCTGACTCTTGACTGCCCTCAGATGGGCAATAAATGCTGGCCTCCCAGCAACGCCCATGTGAACACACATGTTAACCCACACCAGATGGACTGCACTGATTCAAGAAGGCAGCTCATCACTGAGAAGGAGCAGGTAAGTTTGTTTTTGTGTCAGCTGTAAGGTCCTTGGCTCACAGGGCTTAAGCAAAAAGGGGAGGCAAGGTAAGTTTTTTTTTAATCTTTCTTACTTTTTTTTTCTCTGGGTTACTAAAAAGGGGCAAGCATGGGTGTGAGGCCAGCATGTTGTTGCCAGTGTAACATGTGGGAGGTCTTGGAGGCTCCTGGTCTCCCAGATGTCCATACCTGTGATCGCTGTGTGGAGCTGCAATCCCTACGGGACCAGGTAAAAGAACTGAAAATGCAGCTTGAGGACCTTCGACTCATTAGGGAGAATGAGGAGATTATTGATAGGAGCTATAGACAAGTAGTCACACCAGGGCAAAGGGGAGAAGGCACATGGGTAACTATTAGGAAGGGGAAACCTCAGGTGATGGAGAGTACACCGGTGGATGTCCCCCTTCAAAATAAGTACTCTTGCCTGAGTACTACTGTGGGGGACAGCTCATCCAAGGGAGGCAGCGGTGGCCAGCTCCCTGGAGCTGAACAAAAACAAAAACCTGAAAAACAGAGCAAAAAGGCAGTGCTTATAGGGGACTCCCTAGTGAGGGGGGCGGACAGGCGTTTTTGTGGACTCAGACGGGAGTCGCGGATGGTGGTATGTCTCCCTGGAGCTGGGATTTGGGATGTCTCTGGACGCGTCCCAGACATCCTGAAAGGGGAGGGTGAGGAACTGGAAGTTGTAGTACATATAGGTACTACTGACATAGGCAGGAAGAGGGAAGTGGACATGAAAAGGGATTATAGGGAACTGGGTAGGCAGCTGAGAGAGAGGAAAGCGAAGGTAGTAATCTCAGGATTGCTGCCTGCGCCTCGGGAGAGTGAGAGCAGGAATAGTATGAGGTGGAGGTTGAATACGTGGCTGAGGGACTGGAGCAGGGGGCAGGGATTCCGGTTCCTGGATCATTGGGACCTCTTTAGGGGCAGGTGTGACCTGTACAGCAAAGACGGGTGGCACCTGAATCCCAGGGGGACTAATATCTTGGCGGGAAGACTGGCTAGGGCTACTGGGGGGACTTTAAACTAGAAAGGTTAGGGGGAGGGAATAGTGATGTGGAGACTGGGAGCAAGGAAGTTAGCTCCCAGGTAGGGAAGGACTCTAGGCAGGATGAGAGGCAGGTTAGACGAGTGGGGGAGAAGGGAAATGTCCAGTCTGAGGGACTGAGCTGTGTCTATTTTAATGCCAGGAGTGTAGTAAATAAGGTGGATGAACTTAGGGCGTGGATTGCTGCTTGGGATTGTGATGTGGTGGCCATTACAGAGACTTGGATGTCTCAGGGACAGGACTGGGTACTACAGGTCCCGGGATTCAGATCCTTCAGGAAGGACAGGGAGGGAGGCAAAAGAGGTGGTGGAGTGGCACTGTTGATCAGGGACAGTGTCATGGCTGCAGAGAAGGTGGATACCGAGGAGGGAATGTCTACGGAGTCTCTGTGGGTGGAAGTTAGGAATAGCAAAGGGTCGGTGACGTTGCTGGGTGTATTCTATAGGCCGCCCAATAGTGACAGGGAAGTTGAGGTGCAGATAGGGAAACAGATACTGGAGAGATGTAGAAATAACAGAGTTGTTGTGATGGGAGACTTCAATTTCCCAAACATCGACTGGAATATCCCAAGGGTAAGGGGTTTGGATGGGGAGGAGTTTGTTAGGTGTGTTCAGGAGGGTTTCCTGACACAGCACGTGGACAAGCCTACGAGAGGAGAGGCTGTACTGGACCTGGTACTAGCTAATGAACCAGGACAGGTGATGGATCTCTCGGTAGGAGAGCATCTTGGGGATGGAGATCATAATTCTATCTCCTTCACCCTTGCATTGGAAAAGGATAGGATCAGGCAGGCTAGGAAGGTGTTTGTCTGGAATAAGGGGAAATATGAAGACATCAGGCAGATGTTGGGGCGAATAAACTGGAAGGAGGTGTTCTTGGGGAAAAGCACAGAAGGAAGGTGGCAGATATTCAAGGAATGCTTGTCTGGAGCTCTGCACGACAACGTTCCGGTGAGACAAGGAGGTTTTGGTAGGACGCGGGAACCGTGGTGCACGAAGGCTGTGGTGAACATAGTCAGGAAGAAAAGAAAGGTGTATAAAAGGTTCAAAGAGCTAGGAGATGTTGGGGATCTAGAGAAGTATAAGGCTTATAGAAGAGAGCTTAAAAAGGAAATTAGGAGAGCCAGAAGGGGTCATGAGAAGGCCTTGGCGGTAGGATTAAGGAGAATCCCAAGGCCTTCTACAAATATGTGAAAAGTAAAAGGATGAGAAGAGAAGGGATAGGACCTATAAAAGGTGAAGGGGGAAAAGTCTGTATGGAACCGGAAGAAATGGCAGAGGTGCTTAATGAGTACTTTGCCTCAGTATTCACGGTGGAAAGTGATCTGGGAGGATGCACTACAAGTTTGCGGCAGACTGAAAAGATTGAGTATGTAGATATTAAGGAAGCGGATGTGTTAGAACTTCTAAATGCTATCAAGATAGACAAGTCTCCGGGACCAGATGGGATGTACCCCAGGTTATTGTGGGAGGTGAGGGATGTCATTGCAGAGCCCCTGGTAATGATCTTTGCGTCGTCAATGGAGACGGGAGATGTTCCGGAGGATTGGAGGATTGTGGATGTGGTCCCTATTTTCAAGAAAGGGAACAGGGATAGTCCTGGAAATTACCGACCGGTGAGTCTGACCTCAGTGGTTGGTAAGCTGATGGAGAGGCTTCTGAGGGACAAGATTTACGAGCATTTGGAGAAGTTTAGGTTGATTAGAAATAGTCAGCATGGTTTTGTAAAAGGCAGGTCGTGCCTTACGAGCTTAATTGAGTTCTTCGAAAATGTGACTGAACACATTGACGAAGGAAGAGCAGTGGACGTGGTGTACATGGACTTCAGCAAGGCATTTGACAAGGTCCCACATGCAAGACTTCTTGAGAAGGTGAGAGGCCATGGGATCCAAGGGGCTTTGGCCTTGTGGATCCAGAACTGGCTTGCCTGCAGAAGGCAGAGGGTGGTTGTGGATGGCTCTTTTTCTGCATGGAGGTCGGTCACCAGTGGAGTGCCCCAGGGATCTGTTCTAGGACCCTAGCTGTTTGTCATTTTCATAAATGACCTGGATGAGGAAGTGGAGGGATGGGTGAGTAAGTTCGCCGATGACACGAAGGTCGGTGGTGTTGTGGGTGGTCTGGAGGGATGTCAAAAGTTGCAGCAGGACATCGACAGGATGCAAGACTGGGCGGAGAAGTGGCAGATGGACTTCAACGCGGATAAATGTGTTGTGGTCCATTTTGGCAGATCCAACGGGATGAATGAGTACACTATCAAAGGTAGGAGTCTTAGCTGTGTGGAAGAGCAGAGGGATCTTGGGGTCCGGGTCCATAAGACTCTCAAATCGGCCTCCCAGGTGGAGGATGTGGTTAAGAAAGCTTATGGTGTACTGGCCTTCATTCATCGAGGGATTGAGTTCAGGAGTCAGGAGGTAATGCTGCAGCTTTATAGGACCCTTGTCAGACCACACTTGGAGTACTGTGCGCAGTTCTGGTCGCCTCACTATAGGAAGGACGTGGAAGCTATTGAAAGGGTGCAGAGGAGATTTACAAGGATGTTGCCTGGTTTGGGAGGCATGCCTTATGAAGACAGGTTGAGGGAGCTGGGACTGTTCTCCCTGGAGAGACGAAGGTGGAGGGGTGACCTGATAGAGGTTTACAAGATGTTCAGAGGATTAGATAGGGTGGACTCTCAGAGACTATTCCCCAGGGCTGAAATGGTTGCGATGAGAGGGCACAGATTTAAGGTGCAGGGAAGCAAGTACAGAGGGGATGCTAGGGGAAAGTTTTTCACTCAGAAGTTGGTGAGTGAATGGAATCGGCTGCCGTCGGTGGTGGTCGAGGCGAACTTGCTGGGGTCTTTTAAAAGACTTCTGGATGAATATAGGGGATCCAATGGGATTGGGGGTTATAGATAGGTTTATGGCTGTGTAGGTTTTGATGTGTTCGGCACAACTTGTGGGCCGAAGGGCCTGTTTGTGCTGTAGTGTTCTATGTTCTATGTTATATCACCACCTTCTCAAGGGCAACTAGAAATGGGCAATAAATGCTAGCTAGTCAGCGATGTCCATGTCCCATGGATGAACAAAAACAAAATTTCAGAATAAAATGGGCAGCAGAGTGGCACAGTGATTGGCATTGCTACCTCACAGCTCCAAGGACCCAGGTTCGATTTCCAGTTTGGGTCACTGTGTGCATGGAATGTGCACAATCTCTCCGTGCCTGTGTAGGTTGACTCTGAGTGCTTCGATTTCCTCCCACAGTCTGAAAGAAGTGCTGGTTAGGTCGATTGACCTACTGTGAAAATTCTCCCTTAGTGTACCTGAACAGGCACTGGAGTGTGGCGACTGGGGGATTTTCAGTGTAAATTCATTGCATTGTTAATGTTAGCCTATTTGTGACAATAATAAATAAACTTCAGACTTAATTTACATGAGATAGAAATGTTTCTCTCTAACACCATTATCTGCTTACAAATGTGCCATCATCTGCCAAGAAATGATGAAAAGAACAACTCACTTCTTCCTCCTTCCTGCATTGGAAGGGACATTTCATTAACTTTGTTTCAATTAACCTTTCTGGCTTCTTTCTCCTTATGTCTGGGTATGGCTTTCCATATCTATTAGCTTAAGTCTGCTCTCCTGACATTACTGATTGTGTCACATTTCAACCTTGACTTTGGCTACCAACTGTGCTTCATGGTTGGGACCATGGCATTGATTGATTCTCCTGAAGGAAAGACCATGGCGCTACCGTGCTGGTGGATTCTATAATATCGACAAACATTCTTTTTGACTTCCTAACTTCCACTTTAAGTTTTAAGTAAGTTTATTTATTAGTGTCACAACTAGGCTCACATTAACACCGCAATGAAGTTACTGTGAAAATCCCCTAGTCGCTACATCTGCTCGAGTGCACTGAGGGAGAATTTAGTGTGGGCCAGTGCACCTAATCATACATCTTAAAACCGGAGCACCTGGAGGAAACCCACCCAGACACAGGAAGAATGTGCAGACTCCATACAGTCAGTGACCCAAGCCAGGAATTGAACCCAGGTACCTGGTGGTATAAGGCAGCAGTGTTAATCACTGTGCCAGCATGCTGTCCACTTGGGACTGGAGGCAGGGGGTTTATCAGGCCCTTCCTTTGTCAGATTTCCTCTTTCAAGCAAATAATTTGCATCATATGAGGGGGACACTAAGTCGGTTAGGATTGTACTTACTGGAGTTTAGAAGAATGAGGGGGATTTCATAGAATCATAGAACTATACAACATAGAAGAGGCCCTTTGGCCCATCAAATTGCACTGACACGTTAAAAACATCTGAACTCCCATCGAATCCCATCTGCCAGCACTTGGCCCATTGCCTTGAATGTTATGATGTGCCAAGTGCTCATCCAGATACTTTTTAAAGGATGTGAGGCAACCCCCCCATGCAGCGCAATCCAGATTGTCATCACCTTCTGGGTAAAAAAAGCTTTTCCTCACATCCTCCCCTAAACCTCCTGTTCCTCGCCTTGAACCTATGTCCCCTATAACTGAACCTTCAACTGAGGGGAACAGTTGCTCTCTATCTGCTCTGTCCATGCCTCTCATAATCTTTTATACCTCGATCCAGTCACCCCCTCAATCTTCTCTGCTCCAGTGAAAACAATCCACACCTATCCAACTTCCTTCATAACTTAAATCGCAGGCAAATCCTGGTGAAACTTATAAAATTCCAACAGGATTAGACATGGTAGATTCAGAAAGAATGTTCCCAATGGTGCAGGAGTCCAGAACTAGGGATCATAGTTTGAAGATAAGAGTAAACACTTTAGGACTGAGATGAGGAGAAGTATCTTCACCCTGAGAATGGTGAATGTTTGGAATTCATGACCAGAGAATGTAGCTGAGGCCAAAACATTGTGTGATTTCAAGAAGAAATTTGACATAGCTCTTGGGGCTCAAGGGATCAAGGGATATGGGGAAAAGGGGAGGAAGAGATTATTGAATTTGTTGCTCAGCCATGATCAAAATGAATGGCGGAGCAAGATAAAAAGGGACGAATGGCCTACTCCTGCTTCGAGTTTCTATGTTTCTAAAACCTCCTCATAAAGCCTGTTCAGTTGTTTTCTGCTGCAGTATTTAATGCTGGGTGATGCAATGGGATTAGACTTTAAAAAGATATTAAGCTCTTTTGATGTTAACTGTGGACCATTATCTAAATGCAGCAGCTCTGGTAACCCATACATTGCAAATCAACTTCTCAAAAGCTGAACAGGTTTGACACTTGAGGCATGAGGCCTAGACTCAAGCTTTATTGGAGCTGTTGTGGCTATCGATCAAAATAAGGTGCTCCTTCTCTTCCACTTAATAGAAACTGATACGTACTCATCCCCTTACTTCTCTTGTGTTTGGCTATGAGACATACTTCACAGCCTGAACACACATCAACTCTTCCATATCTCTATGTACCTTTGAAGACCAAAAATAGCTTTCTGTTAAGACTTTCATTTTTTATATTCATTCATAGGACATGGGTGTCGCTGGCTGGCCAGCATTTATTGCCCATCCATAGTTGCCCAAGGACAGTTGAGAATCAATCACATTGCTGTGGCTCTGGAATCACACGCAGGAAGACCAGCTAAGGAAGACAGATTTCCTTCACTCATGACATTGGCAAATTAGATGGGTTTTCCAACAATTGACAATGGTTTCACGGTCATCAGTAGATTCTTAATGCCAGATATTTTATTGAATTCAAATTCCACCATCTACCATGGTGGGATTTGAACCTGAATATTACTTGGGATTACCCCATTACCCCAGACAATTACCTGGAGTTCTGGATTAATAGTCTAGCAATAATATCACTAGGCTTCCCTACTAATATGATCTAACCCTTTGTGCTTTTGTCGAAATTCCACTGACAATCTTATTCTTGGTCAGGTAATGACACTTAAGCACCATAGGAAACATTCCTAGAGTCATCAGATAGGATTTTCTGGATTTGCTCATCTTGAAATCAGAAAATCCTGCCCAAAATCATCTCCATTGTCTGCCCCTTGCCCACTCCAATTCCCATGGGGTGGGACAGCAAAATTACAGCTGTAGAGTCATAGAGCAGCATGGAAACAAGCCCTTCAGCCCAACCGGTCAATGCCAACTTTGGTCGCTTTCAGCCCGAATTTGGCCCATATCCCTTTAATCCTTTCCTATCCATGTATTTATCCAAAAACAGTGGCACAGTGATTAGCACTGCTGCCTCACAGGAACCCGGGTTCAATTCACGACTTGGGTCACTGTCTGTGTGGAATCTGCGCGTTCTCCCTTTGTCTGCGTGGGTTTACTCCATGTGCTCCGGTTTCCTTCCACAGTCCTCAGATGTGCAAGTTGGGTGCATTTGCCATGTTAAATTCTCCCTCAGTGTTCCCAAACAGGCACTGGAGTATGGCGACTAGGGGATTTTCAAAGTAACATCATTACAGTGTGAATTTAAAGTTTTTTTAAAAGTTTATTTATTAGTCACAAGTAAGCTTTACATTGCAACAAAGTTAGTATGTAATTCCTTTAATTTCACAGTAACTTCATTCAATTATTTCAAGTAAGCTTATTTGTAACTTTACTTTTAAACTGCCTCAACCACTTTTCCTGGCAGCCCATTCCATGTACACACTACCATCTATGTGAAGAACTTGCCCCACAGGTCTCTTTTAACTCTTTCCCCTTTCACCTTCTTCCTATGCCCTCTAGTTTTCAATTCCCTGTCATTGAGAAAAAGACTGTGTGCGTTCATCCTATCTATGATTTTATATACCTCAATAAGGTCACACCTCATTGTCCTCCATTCCAAGAAATAAAGTCCTAACCTGGCCAACCTATCCCTATAATTCAGGCCCACTAGGCCTGGCACCATCTTCGTAAATCTTCTTTACTCTCTTCATGTCTTTCCTATAACAGAATGGTACACTGTCTTGATCCGTATCCAGTTAATTTCTACTTGTGAAACATTCCTGATATTCACATCATTACATCCTTTAAACCATGCATTCATGATCTGTTTCAGCACTCTGCTGAAGTCCACGTTCTTGAGAGGTCCTTCACTCTTCTCTCTGGGGGACGTAGATGAGTCACTTGTGTCTGTGAAGATATTCACAGATAACCTGTGCGCAAAAGTGCTTAATTCTTCTTGGGAAATGTCTAAAGGAAGTTTGGGGAATGATGTTGCAGTTGTACGCAATGTTGGTGAGGCCATACCTGGAGAATTGTGTTCAGTTTTGGACACCTTGCTATAGGAAAGATGTTATTAAACTGGAGAGAGTGCAGGAGAGCTTTACAAAATTGTTGCCAGGACTCAAGAGACTGAGTTAAGGGGAGAGATTCGACAGTCTAGGACTTTATTGCTGGAGCATAGGAGATTGGCGAGTGGTCTCATAGAAGTCTATAAGATGAAGAGAGGCATGGATAGGGTGAATGTACTCAGTCTTTTTCCTCAGGGTTGGGGAACTAAGAACTAGAGGCATAGTTTAAGTTAAGAGGGGAAAGAATTAATGGGAACCTGAGGAGCAACTTCTTTACAGAGAAGGTAGTTTGTATGTAGAATGAGCTGCCAGAGGAAGTATTTAGGCAGGGACATTGACAAGTTTAAAAGCATTTGCACAGCTGGAAAGATATAGAGAGATATGGGCCAAATGCAGGCAAATGGGGTTTGCTTATGGCAATTTGGACATAATGGACAGAAGGCCCTGTCTCCGGGTTGTACATTTTATGATTCTGTGACACCCACACTTCTTTTTTATTCCTTCATGGGATGTGAGAATCGCTGACTGGACTGGCATTTATTATCCATCCCTAATTGTCCTCGAGAAGGTGCTGGTGAGCTGCCGTTTTGACCTGATGCAGCTGCTGTTATTAGATAATTTTATTTTTTAGTTACAAGTAGGCTTACATCAACACTGCAATGATGTTACTGTGAAAATTCCCAAAAGGCACTCGTCAGCTCCATTTCAGTCAGAAACCAGGGAAGAGTTTGTCGGTGATCATCTTGATGACAAATGTTGATGCAATTTAGTGAACAGCTTTTTGGAGTTAGGAAGGATGTTCCAGGATTTTGATCCAGTGACTGTGAAGATTTGGTAATGTAGCTCTATGCCAAAGTGTTCATAGATTTGAGGATCACAAAATCCTACAGTGCAGAAGGAGGCCATTTGGCCCATCAAGTCTACAGCAATCACATTCCCACCCAGCCCTTATCCCCATAGTCCCGTGCATTTAGCCTAACTTTTCCCCCGACACTAAGGGGCAGTTCAGTTTAGCATGACCAATCCACCAAACCTGCACATCTTTGGACTATGGAAGGAAACCAGAGGAAATCTACACAGTGTCCCAAGCTGGGAATCAAATCCAGGTCTCTGGCGCTGTGAGGTAGCAATGCTAACCACTTTGCCACTGTTGTGTGGCTTGGAGGGGACATTGCAGGTGGTGTGTTCCCATGTATCTGTGATTTTGTCTTCTCTAGTTAGTAGAGATGGTGTGGAAAGTGCTGATGAAGGAGGCTTCCTGATGAAGGTGAGTTGCAGCGGTATCCTATCTTGTCGACAGGGTACATTGCTGCCATTGTGTATTGGTAGCGAAGAGGATCGATGTTGAAGGTGGTGGATGGGATACCAATCACTGGGCTGTTTTGTCCCAGCTGGCATTGAGCTTCTTGAGCTGCTTTCAACCAGGCAAGTGGAGAGTATTCCATCACATTCCTGACTTGTGCCTTGTAGGTGGACAGGCTTTGGGGAGTCAAGAGTTGAATTTCTCTCCACAGAATTACTAGTCTCTGACCTGTTCTCGTAGCCATAATATTTATATGGTTAGCCCAGTTCATTTTCTGGTCAATGGTAACTCCTAGGATGGTATCATTTCTCTCAGTTTCCCCTGCAACCTTTCTAAAGAGAGGTGCCCCAAATTGGACACAGTACTTCATATGAGGCTGAAGTGGAGAGATGGTAAATGTAAATTTTCTCTTTCTGGGAACGGTCATTACTTCACACTTGTGTGAGGTGAGCATTACTTGTCATTTATCAGCTCAAACCTGAACATTGTGCAGGTCTTACTGCAGAAGGACATGGATTTGCTGACTTACAATAATTACACTTGTAGAGACAGGACACCATTTCCTGGAATGTAATTCTCAGAGCCATCTCATTCTGAGTCATGCAGTGAGTGCAGAATCTGATTACTATCAGCATAGCTCTTTTATCTGGTTGGACAGTACCTCCACAGCATCTGGCACCATTATGGAGAGAACATTTACTTAACCCACATCTCCAACTTATTCACATTAGTCAAACATTTGATTTGATTTATGATTGTCACATATATTGGGATACAGTGAAAAGCATTGTTTCTTGCACACTATACAGCCAAAACATACTGTTCTTAGAGTATGGGACGAAGGAAAGGAGAGGGTGCAGAATATAATGTTGTAGTTACAGATAGGACGGAGATAAAGAGCAGCTACAAAAGTCTGATTGCAGTAGGGAAGGAGCTGTTCTTCAGTCAGTTTGTACGCAACCTCAGACTTCTGCATCTTTTTCTCAATGGAAGAAGTTGGAAGAGACTTTGCCTGGGATGCAAGGGGTCTTTAATTATGCCGCCTGCTTTCCCGAGGCAGCAGGAAGCATAGACTGAATCAATGGATGAGAGGCTGGTTTGTGTGGTGGACTGGGCTTCATTCATGACCGTTTTATAGCTTTTTTGCCATCTTGGTCAGAATAGGAGCCATATCAAGCTGTAATAAATCCAGAAAGAATGCTTTCTATAGTGCATCTGTAGAAACTGGTGAGAGTTGAATCAAACGTGCCAAATTCCCTTAGCGGCGTTGGTGGGCTTTTTCAGTGATAGCATCGGTTAGAGGCAACCAGGAGAAGCTGTTGGTGATCTGAATACATACAAACTTGAAGTTTTTGACCACTTCCAAAGGTGTAACCCTTGGTTGTAATTACAGCAGTCCACTTTATTAGGGCTCAATTTCTCCATTGTCCCTAGTATATATTCAGCACCAATTTGTTTCATTAACATACCATTCTCACTCACTGGATGGATTTCCATGCACACTAGCCCCAAAACCAGAAAATCCTGCTCGAGGTCAACTGACGTTTATGTGGTGTCTCCCCACCCCCCCACTTCCCTCCTTACGACAATCCCCGTGATGGGCAGGACAGCCAAATTCCCCCAATTTTGCATATGAGGTGCACATGAAGCAATTTTTTTCAAATTGTTGAAACTATAAAGAACGAAAAAACAGCACAGGAACTGGCCCAACAAATCTGTGCTGACACAGATGCTTCTCTAATCTAATATTTTCTTGCCTCTACATGTCCGTTTCTCTCTATTCTCTGCCTATTCATATATCTATCTAGATGCCTCTTACATAGAAACATAAAAACTAGAAGCAAGAGTAGGCCATTAGGTTCCTCAAACCTGCTTCTACCATTCATTTTGTTCATGTCTGATCATCAAATTCAATATCCTGATCCTCCCTTCCTCCCATACCCCTTGTGATCCTTTTAGCCCCAAGAGCTATGTCTAATTTCTTCTTAAAATCAGACAACATTTTGGCCTCAGCTACAATCTGTGGTAGTGAATTGCACACATTCACCATCCTCCAAGTGAAGAAATTTCTCCACACCTCAGTCTATAAGGTTTATCCCTTATCTTCAAACTATGACCTGGACTCCCCCACCATTGGGAACATGCTTCCTGAATCTACCCCGTCTAACACTTCGAATTTTATAAGTTTCTATGAGATCGCCTCTCACTCTTCTAAGCTCTTCTTGAACATTGTTATAGAACCTACTTCCACCACCTCCAATGGCAGCACATTCCAGGCATTTACCATCACTCTGTGTGAAAAAATGCCCCTTATATCTCTTTTAAACTTTCCCCCTCTCACTCAACCCAATGCCCCTGGGTAAATGACCCTTTGACCTTCCTTTAAACCAATTCAAGGAGCTCCAAAAAGGTGTCACAATGTCTTCAATCCTTGATTACTCAAACGAAAAATAAAAGACAATTTAATCCCAGCCATGTTGCTATCTTTTGAACTGGTTCTGCACTGACCAACACATGCTTAGCAGCAGGCAACCATTTTTTATTTATGTCTCTTACAGATGGGACAGCAGTGAGTATAATATATTAAAATTTTCAGTCTTGCAATATGTGACAATTCTTAATGTCTCCATTCTCTCATTGAAGTCTTTCATCCTTGGTATCATTTTACTCAGTCTCCTCTGTAACCTTGGACCCAGTACTTCATATGAAGTTGAAATAGAGACTTACAAAAGTTTACCATTTGGCAGTCGATCCCAACACTGTGATGTTAATGGATGAATGAGTGGTGGAAATGAACATAGGATGTTTCACATATGTGGACAATTCTCACCTTCACTAGAATTAAACCAGCATAGAGATTTTATGTCCACCAGGAAAGATGTTTGGCTTGATTTGATTTCATTTATTATTGTCACATGTATTGGAATACAATGAAAAGTATTATGTGCTATATAGACAAAGCATACAATTCACAGAGAATATCAGGGAGAAGGAAAAGAGAATATAATGTCACAATTATAGCTAGGATGCAGAGAAAGATTAGCTTAATATAGGTAGGTCTATTCAAAAGTCTGATGGAAGTAGGGAAGAAGCTGTTCTTGAGTCAGTTGGTACGTAATCTCAGACTTTTGTATCTTTTTACCAATGGAAGAAGATGGAAGAGAGAATGTCCGAGGTGCATGGATGTCCCTGATTATGCTGGCTGCTTTGCCGAGGCAATGAGAAGTGTAGACAAAGTCAATAGATGGGAGTCTGGTTTGTGTGATGGACTAGGCTTTGTTCATGACCCTTTGTCGTTTCCTGCATTCTTGGTCAGTGCAGGGGTCACACCAAGCTGTGATATATGTGGAAAGAATGCTTTCTATGGTGCATCGTAAAAATTGGTGACAGACATAGCAGAGTTGTAGCATCGTGTGTAATGTATTTGTTGGGATCAAAAAGAACAAAGAACAATGCAGCCTTCAGCCCTCCAACCCTGCACTGATCATGTGTTCCTAACTAGATCATCTGTTTGTATCCATCTGTTCCCAGTCTGTTCATGTGGCTCTCTGGATAAGTCTTAAATGATCCGAGTGTGTTTGCCTCAATCCAGTATAACACATTGCACCATCCTGTATAATAACACACTGCACCATTCCTTATAACACACAGAACTCCCACTCACCTGACGAAGGGGCAAACCCCAAAAGCTAACGGCGTTTACTCCCAAATAAACCTGTTGGACTTTAACTTGGTGTTGTAAGACTTCTTACTGTGTTTACCCCAGTCTAACACCTGCATTTCACATCACTTCTATGGCCAAGCCAGTTCTGTATCCATCTAGCTGGTTCACTTTTGATCCTGTGAGATTTAATCTTTTGCACCAGCTTGCCACGAGGGACCTTTGTCAAATGCTTTACTAAATCCATGTACACGACATTCATGGCCCTTCGCTTGTCAATCATTTTTGTCACCTCCTCAAAAAACTCAGCCATATTTGTGAGGCATGACCTCCCTTGTACAAAACCATGTTGTCCGCTAATGAGAGTATTCAGTTCTAAATGTGTATAGATCCTCTCTCTAAGAATCTTCTCCAACAATTTCCCTACCATGGATATCAAGCTCACTGGCCTATAATTACCCAGATTATCCTTGCTACCTTTCTTAAATAACGGGACCACATTTGCTATCCTCCAATATTCTGGCCCTCACCTGTGTCCAACGAAGAAACAAAAATTTCTGTTAGACGCCCAGCAATTTTGTCTCTTGTCTCTCTCTCTCCCAGTAATCTAAGATAGATGTCATTTGGCCTTGGGGATTTGTCTATCTTAATGCTTCCTAAACCACCTAACACTTCCTCCCTTGTAATTGCAAATTGTTTTAACAGGTCTACACATCTCTCTGAGACACTACGAATCGACATGCCCCTCTCCTTTGTGAATACTGATGCAAAATATTCATTTAGGACCTCACCTACTTTCTTGGGTTCTGAGCATAATTCCCCTCCTTTGTTCTTGAGAGGTCTGCCTCATTCTCTGACAACCCTCTAATGTATATATAAAATGCCTTGGGATTCTCCTTAATCCTGTCTGCCAAGGACATTTTGTGATCTCTTTTTGCCTTTCTGACTCCCTGTTTGAATTCTTTTTTACATTCTCTGTATTCCTCAAGTGTTTCATATGTTTTTAGCTGCCTGGACCTTATGAATGCCTCTTTCTCCTTTTTGATTAGACCCACAATTTCCCTGGTTATCCACGGCTCTCAAATCCTACCTTTTCTGTCCTCCCTTTTTACAGACACATGCCTGTCCTGTACTCCAGTCAACTGCTCCTTAAAAGACTCCCACAGGCCAGATGTGGATTTATTCTCGAACAGCCTCTCCTAATCAACAGCCATCAAATCCCACCTAATCCGGGCTGTAGTTAGCCTTCCCTCAATTCAGCATCTTAACCTTAGGACAACACTCATCCTTTTCCATGACGATCTGAAAGTTTACAGAATTGTGGTCTTTGTTCATCACACGTTTCCCCACTGAAGCTTTGGTGACCTGACTGGGCTCATTCCCCAGTACTAGGTCCAGTATAGTCCCCTCTCTAGTTAGACTATCAACATCTTGTTCCAACAAACCCTCCTGGGCACATTTTACAAATTTCTTCCCATCCAAACTCCCGGCCCGAAGGGATTCCCAGTCTATATGTGGGAAATTAAAGTCTCCCACTACAACAACCTCTTTTTTTCTTCCACACCTGTCCAGAATCTTTTTACATATCCATTCTTCAACTTCCTGTGGGCTGTTGAGACGCTTAAAGTATATCCCCAGCATAGTGACTGCACCCTTCCTGAGCTCTATCCACAGTGTCTCGTTACATGAGGAAGAGGGTAGGTGGAAGGCATTTAACGTGTAGTTTCTCGGGTTTCCCTACTGTTCAAATTTATTGGGTAAAACAAAATTACTCGGGTCTCCCCGCGGCCGACTTCCAGTTTCCTGCTGCTCTGAAACAACAGCTCAGAAAAAGTAAGTTAAAACCAAAAACTCAGCTTACCTTCCGCTCTCCTCTCTGCCTGCTCTGCTGGACCTGTTTCTCCCTCCTGACCCTTTCCTGCCCCTTTGATAGAGTTGCCCATTAGTGAGCGGCATCTTGAAGAAAATTCAAGACTTGTAGATTTCTGAACGATAGGGTTGCCAACTCTAGCCGGGTGTATCCTGGAGTTTTCACGAGTTGACTACCCCACACCAACTGGGCAGCTTTGTTTTCCCATCTCCAAGAATTCATTCCTGTAACAAAATGAAAGGAAAAGGACATAATTTTTCCAATCCTACTTTGATTCCCGTAAGCGGGTGCCTCAGGGCTGCGTGCGACAGTGTATTAATTTTTAATTACTGGAGACAGGGCAAACCTGGAGAGCCTTCAGTGGACAAGACCCTTGGGGCATGTTGCTGAGGTGATGCTGTACTGACTCACCTCCTATCCCCAGCTGCGTGATTGTATGTGTTCTCAGTGTAAAGCTTGTAATAAGCTGTAAATCATTGTGACAAAACAGCTGGGGGTCTCTGACTGTGGCTGCCCTCTGTGACCCCCCCTCCCACCACCCCCCCCTCCCCAAAACCCCCTCACCTCCCTACCCTCACATCCAAAAGCCGAGGACACAGTCGGAGCATTCAACAGCACGTTCAAGCTGTTGAACGTCTGCAGCCGCTGTGGAAAAACAGCACTGAGTTGCAGACTCCGCTGGGCAGGCAGGGTGAACTATTTCTCACCACAACGTCTGGCCCACTGGATTTCAACAAGGCCTTGGCATGTTTGATCCGAGTGTCCGGCTGTGTGACAAGCTCGTCAACCACAACCTGACTGCAAAAGAGAACAAAACTACAGAGGCAGTCGGCGGCGGACAGTGGGGACAAAGCCTTCACTCAGTGAGGGATGAGAATGGGGAATTTGCTACTGTACAAAAAAAGTATACATTGCGATTTTGGGTCCGTAGTCTGTGAGTGCAAATGGCAACCTGGGCTCAAAATCCCTTGAGACTAATAAAACAAAATGAGGTCTTATCAAAATCACCCCACCCACCGCTAGTAACATAACAAGGTCCCGACATTACAATTTCAATAAATTATAATTATAATTTCATGTTATTTCCCCACATTTCGAATATTCCCTCCTCATGTCTGCGTGGTTTGTAAATGTTTTTTCAAAATCAGGAACCAGGCGAAGAGAACATGCTAGGGACACATAAGCAAGCATAGACCATGGAAGGAAAGGGACAAGCCCAGTCAGTACTTAGGCAGGCTAGGGATCTTCTGTTGGGGTTGAGGAGGCTGGGAGTCCAGGGACAGCACTTGTCTATGTGTTATTGGAAGGTGCTGTATACAGGATTGTGCAGTATAGTATTATACAGGATGATGCAGGGTATTACACTGCATAGGGCAGTATTTAGTTATCCTGGATGGTGCAATGCATTATACTGAATGGTGCTGTGTGTTACAATACTGGATGGTGCAGTGTGTAATTATACTTGATGGTGTAGTATGTTATTACACTAAATAGTGCAGTGTGTTGTTATACTAGATGATGTAGTGTATTATTATACTGGATGGTGAGCAATGTGTTATCATACTGGATGGTACAGTATGTTATTATACTGGATGTTGCAGTCTGTTATTGTACTGGATAGTGCAATGCTTTATCATAGAGGTAACATTAAAGGTTTAATACATTTTTAATTGTATAATTTAAATATTTATTCGAGCTTGGAAGATTTTGCTACGGAGAACGGTTGTGATTAGAATGTGTGATTATACTGGATTCTGCTGTGTGTTATTATACGGGATGGTGCAGTGTGTTACACTGGATAATGCAATGTGTTATTATACTGGATGGTGCTGTGTGTTATATACTGGATGATGCAATGTGTTATTATACTGGATGGTGCTGTGTGTTATTTTACTGGATGGCGCAATGTATTATACTGGATGGTGTAATGTGTTATTATATTAGATGATGCAGTGTATTATTATACTGGATGGTGCAGTGTTTTACACTGGGTGCTACTGTGTATTGATATATTGGATGGAACCATAGAACAGAGAACGCTACAGCACAAACAGGCCCTTCGGCCCACAAGTTGAGCCGATCATATCAGTACCAAGCAGGCCATAGAACTATCTGTAACTCTCAATCCCATTAAATCCCATATACTCATCCAAAAGTCTCTTAAAAGACTCCAGCGAGTTCACCTTTACCACCACTGATGGCAGCCGATTCCATTCACTCACCACCCTCTGAGTGAAAAACTTACCTCTAACATCTCCTCTGTACTTGCTTCCCAACACCTTAAACCTGTGTCCTCTCATAGCGACCATTTCAGCCCTAGGAAATAACCTCTGAGAATCCACCCTATCTATTCCTCTCAACATCTTATACACCTCTATCAGGTCACCCCTCAATCTTCGTCTCTCCAGGGGGAAGAGACCTTGTATTATATTACATGGTGCTGTGTGTTATTATACTGAATGGTGCAATGTATTATTATGCTGGATGGTGCAGTGTGTTATTACAATGATTAGTGCAGTGTATTATTATATTGGCTGTTTCCATGTGTTATATAGCGTGGTAGTGTGTTATTAAACTCAAATGGGCAATATGTTATACTGGGTGGTGCAATGTGTTATTATACTGGATACTGCAGTGTGTTGTACTGGATGGCAGAGTGTGTTATTGTACCGGATGATGTGTGTTATTGTACTGGATTGTGCTGTGTGTTATTATACTGAATGATGCACCAAGTTATACTATATGATGCAGTGTTTATTATACCGAATGGTGCAATGTGTTATACTGGATGGTGAGGTTTGTTACTTTGCTGGATAGTGCAGTATGTTATTATATTGGATAGTATTGTGTGTTATATTGCACAATGCTGTGTGTTGATATACTGGATTGTGCAACGTATTATATACAGGATGGTGCTTTGAGTAATTATACTGAATGGTACAATGTGCTTTTATACAGGATGGTACTCTGTGTTATTATACTGGATGGTGCAGTATATTATTTTAGCAGATGGTGCCGTGTGTTATTACACTGGACAGTGCAGTGTGTTATTATACTGGATGGTGCTGTGTATTATTACACTGAATGGTGTTTTACTGGATGTTGCAGTGTGTTATTATACTGGATGGTGCAAAGTATTATACTAGATGGTGCAATGTGTTTTATACTGGATGGTGCAGTGTGTCATTATACTGGATGCTGCAGTGTGTTATTGTACTGGATGGTGAAGTGTGTTATTAAATTGGATGTTGGAGTGTGTTTTTATACTGGACAGTACAGTGCATTATTACACTTGAATTTGCTGTGTGTTATTACACTGGATGGTGGTGTGTGTTATTATTTGGGTGGTGCAGTATGTTATTATACTGGATAATGCAGCATGTTTTTATGCTGGCTGGTGAAGTGAGTAATGGTACTGAATGGTGCAGTGTGTTATACTGGATGGTGCTGTGACTTATTACATTGGATGGTGGAGTGTGCTATTACACTGTATTATGCAGTGTATTATTAATCTGGATGGTGCAGTGTGTTATTATACTGGCCGATGCTTTGTGTTATTATACCGGATGGCGCTATAAGTCATTTCAGTGGATTGTGCTGTGTGTTATTAAACTGAATAGCGCAGTGTGTTATATTGGATGATACTGTGTCTTATACTGCTTGTTATTATACTGTGTTATTCTATTAGATGGTGCAGTAATGGTACTGAATGATGCAGTGTGTTATACTGGATGGTGTTGAGTCTTAATACACTGGATGGTGGAGTGTGTTATTACACTGGATTATGCAGTGAGTTATTAAACGGGATAGTGCAGTCTGTTTTACTGGATGATGGAGTGTGTTATACTTCTTGGCGCAGTGTGTTATTATACTAGATATTGCAGTGCATTTTTACACTAGATGTGCAGTGTGTTATTCCACTGCTGTGTGTTATTGTATTGGATGGTGCAGTGTGTTATTATACTGGATGGTACAATGTGTTATACTGGATGGTGCAGTGTGTTATGACACTGGATGGTGTAGTTTGTTATTGTACTGCATGATACAGTGTGTTATTACACTGGATGGTGATATGTTGTATTACACTGGATGGTACAGTGTGTTATTGTCATGGAGGTGCAGTTATCCTGGATGTTGCAGTTTGTTATTACACTGTATGGTGCAGTGAGTTATTACTGTGGATGATGTACTATGTTGTTATACTAGATAATACTGTGTGTTGTTATACTGGATGGTGTAGTGTGTTATTATACTGGCCGATGAAATGAGTTATTATACTAGATGTTTCAGTCTGTTATTGTACTGAATGGTGCAGTGTGTTATTGTACTGGATGGTTCAGTCTGTTATACTGAATGGCGCTGTGTGTCATTACACTGGAAAGTACAGTGTATTACTACACTGGATTTTGCAGTGTGTTATTAAATTGGATAGAGCAGTGCGTTATTCTGGATGAGGTTATGTTATACTGCCTTGGTTCCATGTGTTATTATACAAGGCGGTGCTGTGTGTTATTATACCAGGTGGTGCTGTGTATTATTATTCTGGACAGTGCAGTGTGTCATTGCACTGGATGGCACTGTGTGTTAATATATTGAATGGTGCAGTGAATTATTAATCTGGATGGTGTTCTATGTTATGTACTGAATGGAGCTGTGTGTTATTATACTGGATGGTGCAGTGTGTTATATTGCATGATGCCATTGTTGCAATACTGGATGATGCAGTGTTTTATAATTTTGGATAATGCAATGTGTTATTATACTGGATGGTGCAGTGTGTTATACGCGATGATGCAGTGTATTATTTTGCTGGATGGTGCAGTGTGTTATTATACGGGATAGTGCTGTGTGTTATGACACTGGATAATGTTTTGCGTTATTGCACTGAATGGTGCTGCGTGTTACATTGGATGGCGCAGTGAATTATTAACTGGAATGCGCTGTGTGTTATGTACTGGATGGTACTGTGTGTTATGCTGGATGGTGCGGTGTGTTGTATTACATGTCACTGAGTGTTATAATGCTGGATGGTGCAGTGTTTTATAATGCTGGATGTTGCAGTGTATTATTATACTGGATGGTGCAGTGTGTATTATACTCAATGATGCAGTGTATTACTTTACTGGATGTTGCAGTGTGTTATGATACAGGATGGTGCTGTGTATTAGTATACTAGAAGGTGAAATGAGTTATTATACTGGATGGCATACTGTGTTATTGTAATGCATTGTGCAGTGTGTTGTTATACCGTATGGTGCAGTGTGTTATTATATCGGATGATGCTGTGTGTTATTATACTGGATGGTGCAGCCTGTTATTATAATGGATGGTGCTGTGTATTATTATATTGGATGGTATTGTGTGTTATATTGCATGGTACTGTGAGTTATAATACTAGATGGTGCAGTGCGTTCTTATACTGGCTGGTTCTGTGTGTTAGTATACTGGATGTTGCAGTATATTACTGTACTGGATGGTGCCGTGTGTTATATTGGATGGCGCAGTTTGTTATTACACTGGATGGTGCAGTGTTTTATTACACTATATGGTGCAGTGTGTTTTTTTTTACTGTGTGGTGCTGTGTGTTATTACACTGGATGGAACTGTGTTATTATACTGGATTGTGCAGTATGTTATTGTAGTGGAGTATGCAGTGTACTATTATACTGGATGGTGCAGTGGATTATTATACAGGTTGCTGCAGTGTGTTAGTGTACTGGCTGGTGAAGTCAGTTAAATTACTGAATGCTGAAGTATGTTGTTATACTACATGGTACAGTGTGTTATTGTACTTGTTGGTGCAGTGTATTATATTGATGGTGCAGTTTGTTATCGTACTGGATGTGTAGTGTGTTATATGGATGTTGCAGTGTGCTATATTGGATGGTATTGTGTATTATTATACTGGACGGTACTGTTTGTTATTATACTGGATGGTGCAGCATGTTATTACACAGTGGAGTATGTTATTATACTGGGCGGTGCAGTGAATTATTAAACTGGATGATGCTGTGTGTTATATACTGGATGATGCCGTATTATTGTATTGGATGGTGTTATGTGTTATTGTATTGGATGGTGCAGTGTGTTATTCTACTGAATGGTACTGTGTGTTATTACATCACTAGGTGTTTTGTGTTGTTGCATTGGACAGTGCACCGAGTAATTATACTGGGTGGTGCAGTATGTTATATACTGGATTGTGCAGTTTGTTATTGTACTGGTTGGTGCAGTCTGTTATTACACTAGATTGTCCAGTATGTTACATTGGAAGGTGCAGTATGTTATTATATTGGATGGTGCAGTTTGTTTCTGAAGTGGATAATGCAATGTGTTGTTACGCTGAATGATGGAGTCTTATTATACTGAACTGTGCACTATAGAACATAGAACATAGAACATAGAACATTACAGCACAGAACAGGCCCTTCGGCCTTCGATGTTGTGCCGACCAAAATAAAAGCAATGCCCCTCCAAACTAAACCATTCCCTTCTCTTCCATATACTTATCAATTAACCTCTTAAACGCCACAAACTTGGCGCATCTACAACAGCTGCAGGCAGGGCATTCCACTCCCTAATCACTCTTTGAGTAAAGAACCTACCTCTGATATCCGTCCTATAACTCATAACCCTTAATTTAAAGCTGTGTCCCCTCGTGCTAGCTTTCTCCATCCTAGGAAAAAGTCTATCACTGTCCACCCTATCTAAACCTCTAATCATCTTATATGCTTCAATAAGATCCCCTCTTAGCCGCCTCCTTTCTAACAAAAACAACCTCAAATCCTTCCACCTCTCTTCATAGGACCTGCCCTCCATACCAGGCAACATCCTGGTAAACCTCCTCTGTACCCTCTCCAATGCCTCCACCTCTTTCTTATAATGTGGGGACCAGACCTGCACACAATACTCCAAGTGCGGCCGCACTAGAGTTTTGTACAGTTGCAACATGATGCTGCGGCTCCTAAATTCAATCCCCCTACCAATAAAAGCTAAGACTCCATATGCCTTCTTAACAACTTTATCCACGTGACTGCCTACTTTCAGGGATCTATTGACACATACACCAAGATCCTTCTGTTCCTCAACACTATTAAGAGCCCTACCATTAGCCCTATACTCTACACATTTATTGTTCCTGCCAAAGTGCATTACCTCACACTTTTCCACATTCAACTCCATTTGCCACCTCTCGGCCCAGCTCTGCAACTTGTCCAAGTCTCTCTGCAAACTATAACACCCCTCGTCACTATCTACCACTCCACCGACTTTAGTGTCATCTGCAAATTTACTAATCCATCCTTCAATACCCTCATCCAGATCATTTATAAAAATTACAAACAGCAGGGGCCCCAAAACAGACCCATGAGGCACACCACTCATCACCGAACTCCACGATGAATATCTCCCATCAACCACCACCCTCTGTCTTCTATCTGCCAGCCAATTCCTAATCCAATTAGCTAAATCCCCCTCAATTCCACACATCTGCATTTTCTGTAGAAGTCTTCCATGGGCCACCTTATCAAACGCCTTACTAAAGTCCATATATACTACATCAACCGCCTTACCCCCATCCACCTCTCTGGTCACTTTCTCAAAAAACTCAATGATGTTAGTAAGGCATGACCTACCCTTCACGAAACCATGCTGACTATCCCCAATCAATTCATTTCTCTCTAAATAACTATAAATCCTATCCTAATAATTCTCTCCAATACTTTGCCCACAACAGAAGTAAGACTCACTGGCCTATAATTCCCTGGAAGGTCTCTCTTCCCTTTCTTAAACAATGGGACCACATTCGCTATCCTCCAGTCCTCCGGAACCACACCCGTAACCAACGAGGACCTGAAGATCAGAGCCAGAGGCTCTGCAATCTCCTCTCTTGCCTCCCAGAGAAATTATTTTATTATTAAAAGTAATAATAATAATAATAAGTAATTATTTTACTGCATGGTTCAGTTTCTTATTATACTGGATGCTGCAATAAAGGTAGTAAATTGGATTAGACACTGGCTCAATGGAAGAAGTCAGAGAGTGGTTGTGGAGGATTGCTTCTCTGAGTGGAGGCCTGTGACTAATGGTGTGCCGCAGGGGTTGGTGTTGGGTTCATTGTTGTTTGTCAATGATCTGAAATATAATGTGGTAAATTGGATCAACAAATTTGCTGATGAAGATTGGAGGTGTAGTAGACAGTGAGGAAGGTTTTCAAAGCTTGCAGAGGGATTTGGACCAATTAGAAAAATGGCTGAAAAATGGCAAATGGAATTTAACGCAGACAAGTGTGAGGTATTGCACTTTGGAAGGACAAAGGGTATGGTAGGACACCGAAGAGTGTAGTTGAACAGAGGGATCAGGGAATACAGGTACAGAATTCCCTAAAAGTGACATCACAGGTGGATAGGGTCGTAAAGAGTGCTTTTGGTACATTGGTCTTTATAAATTGGAGAGTCGAGTGTAAAAGTTGGAATGTTATGGTAAGGTTGTACAAGGCATTGGTGAGGCCGAATTTAAAGTATTGTGTACAGTTTTGGTCACCTAATTATAGGAAGGATGTAAATAAAGTTGAAAGAGTGCAGAGAAGGTTCACAAGGATGTCGTCGTGATTTGAGAAGCTGAGTTACAGAGAGATATTTAATAGGTTAGAATTTTATTCCATGGAGCGTAGAAGAATGAGGGGAGATTTGATAGCGGCGTATAAGATTTTGATGGTATAGATAGAGTGAATGCAAGCAGGCTTTTTCCACTGAGGCTAGGGGAGAAACTCCTGGATAAGTACATGGGATTTAATGGGATTGAGGGTTATAGATAAGCCTGGTAGGTAGGGATATGATCGGCACAACTTGAGGGCCAAAGGGCCTGTTTGTGCTGTTGTGTTCTACATTCTATGTTCCAAAACCAGAGGGCATGGGTTAAGGGTGAAAGAGAAACGTTTAAAGGGAATATTGGGGGGGAGGGGGGTGGTTTCTTCATGCAGAAAGTGATGGGAGTGTGGAATGAGTTGCCGGATAAAGTAATAAATGCAGGGTCACTTTTAACATTTAAGAAAAACTTGGACGGGTTCATGGACGAGAGGGATGTGGAGGAATATGATCCAAGTGCCGATCAATGGGACTAGGCAAAAAATGGTTCGGCACAGACAAGAAAGGCCAAAAGGCCTGTTTCTGAGTTGTAATTTTCTATGGCTCAATGGTTCTATACAGTGTGTTATTACACCGAATGGTGTAATGGGTTATTATAATGGATGGTGCAGGTTTTTATTATACTGGATGGTGCAATGTGGATTTATATTGAATGGTACCATGTGTTATTATAATGATGGTGCAGTGTGTAATTAATCTGGATGGTGCAGTATGTCATTACACTGGATTGTGCAGTGTGTTATTACACTGGATGGTACAGTATGTTATTATACTGGATGGAGCTATGTGTTATTACACTGGATGGTGCTCTCTGTTGTTACACTGCATGGTGCAGTTTGTTAGTATACTGACTGGTGAAGTCAGCTATTATACTAGATGCTGCAGTGTCTTTTTACACTGAATGGTGGAGTTTATTATTGTACTGGATGGTGCTGTGTGTTATTATACGGGATGGTGCTGTGTGTTATTATATTGGATGCTACTGTATCTTGTATTGCATGGTTCTGTGTGTTAAAATAATGTATGATACAATGTGTTATTATACTGGATAATGCAGTGTGTTATTACACCAAATGGTACAATGCATTATTATACTTGTAGGTACAGTGAGAGTTATTATACTGGATGGTGCAGTGTTTTATTATACTGGATGGTGCAATGTATTATTATAGTGGATGGTGCAGTGTGTTATCATACTGGATGGTGCTGTGTTATTACACTGGAAGGCGCTGTGTGTTATTACACCGGATTCTAATCTGTGTTATTATGCTGGTTGGTGCAGTGTTTTATTATATTGGATGGTATTATAGTGGATGGTGCAGTGTGTTATCATACTGGATGGTGCTATGTTATTACACTGGATGGCTCTGTGTGTTATTATACTGGACAATGCTGTGTGTTATTATGCAGAACGGTGCAGTGTGTTAGTACACTGGTGTGATGTATTATACGGGACGCTGCAGTGTGTTAATATAATGCATGATGGAGGATGTATTGTACTGGATGGTGCAATGTGTTATACTGGGTTGTGCCATTTGTTATTATACTGGATAATGGTGTGCGTTATAACTCTGGATGGTGCAGTGTGTTATTATACTGGATGTACAGTGTGTCATTATACTGGATGGTGCAATTCGTTATGATACTGAATGCTGCAATGTGTTATTATACTGGATGGTGCAGAGTGTTAGTATCCTGGTTGGTGAAGTTTGTTATTATACTGGCTGGTGAAGTCTGTTGTTTTACTGGATGCTGCACTGTGTTATATTGGATGGTGCAATGAGTTATTATGCAGGATGTTGCAGTTTGTTATTATATTGGATAGTGCAGTATATTATTAGTTTGGATAGTGCAATGTGTTATTTTACTGGATAATGCAGTGTGTTATTATACTGGATGATGCAGTGTGTTATTATACTGGGTGTGCAGTGTGTTATTATACTGGATATTGCAGTGTGTTATTGCACTGGATTGTGCAGTTTGCTATTGTACTGAATTGTGCAGTGTGTTGTACTGGTGCAGTGTATTATATTGGTGCAGTATGTTATCCTGCTTGGTGCAGTTTATTATTACACTGGATAGTGCAGTGTGTTATTACACTGTATAATGCTGTGTGTTATCACACTGGCTGGTGCTGTGTGTTATCACATTGTATGGTGAAGTGTGTTATTTTACTTGATGGTACTGTATGTAATTATACTAAATGATGAACAAAGAACAAAGAACAGTACAGCACAGAAACAGGCCCTTCAGCTTTCCTTGCCTGTGCTGCTCATGCGCCCAAACTAGACCATTCATTTGTATCCAGTACATTGCAGTGTGTTATTGTACTGAATGTTGCTGTGTATAATTATACTGGATAGTGTAGTTTGTTATTATACTGGATAGTACAGTTTGTTATTATACTGAATGGTGCAGTGTCTTATTGTATTGGATGGTGCAGTGTGTTATACTGGATGATGTAGTGTGTTATTGTACAGGATAGTGCAAACAGTGTGAATGGAGTGAGCATTAAGCACAGGTTAAAGAGATGTCTGCATGGCTGTCAGTCTCTGCTCAGTGACTCTGCGTTGTCATGTGTCGTGAAAGCTGCCTTGGAGAATGCCCACCTGAAGATCAGAGGCTGAATGCCTGTGACCACAGAAGTGTTCCCCAACAGGAAGAGAACAGTCTTGCCTGGTGATTGTTGAGCAGTGTTCATTCATTCGTTGGTGTAGTCAATGCATGCTCTCTCTATGTACCATGCCTTGTGCCAAGTTTCGCACACATGAGGACGGCCTCAACCGGGATCTTGGTTTCATGTCACAAAATCTGTAACTCCGCATAAAGACTTGCCTGGGCTTGCAAAATCTCACTAACTGTCCTGTCTGGAGACAATACACATCTCTTTAATCTGTACTTAACTCTCTCTCCATTCATATTGTTTGTACCTTTAAGAGTTGATTACCTGTAAAGACTGGCATTCCAATCATTATTTTGTGAATTGAGTTTGTGTTTTCATATGCCCTGTTTGTGAATAGAACTCCCACTCACCTGATGAAGGGGCAGCACTCCGAAAGCTAGTGGATTTTTCTACCAAATAAACCTTTGGACTTTAATCTGGTGTTCTATGACGTCTTACTGTGTTTACCACAGTCCACATCATTTATACTGGGTGGCGCAGTGTGTTTTCATACTGCATTGTGCAGTGTGTTATTACATTGGATGTTGCTGTGTATTATTACACGGATGGTGTTTTGTGGTAATATTCTGCATGGTGCAGCATTTTATTTCACTGGATGGTGAAGTGAATCCTTACATTGGATGGTGGAGTGTGCTATTATACTGGATGGTGCAAGGTGTTGTACTATATGGTGCAGTGTGTAAGTATACTGGCTGGCGGAATGAATTATTGTACTGGATGGTGCAGTGTGTTACTATACTGGGTGGTCCAATGTGTTATTGTATTGGATTGTGCAGTGTGTTATTGTACTGGATGGAGAAGTGTGTTGTACTGAATGGTGCAGTGTGCTATGATACGGATGGTGCAGTGTATTTGTATACTGGCTGGTGGTAAGTTATTATACTAGATAGAGCAGCTCTAAGATAATAACTCATTGTTATTGGATTATTATTTGTAACACAGAGCTCTGTTTACACAATAGGCACTGAAACCATGCTTTCTTTATTATCTGTGGGATCTTTGCGCTAAATATTAAAACTCAGGAGAAGCTGGGCTTTCTCTTTTATGTTGCCTGTACTCCTACTTTGATGTAACCTTGATTGTTTCATCCAACATCTATGAGTGAATATGATGAGCAAAAATTTTTTAGATATTTGACTGACCAAGGGATAAGAAGATATGGTGAACAAATTGCATTGCATGAGAAGGTGAGACATGATCTAATTGAATGTTGCAGCAAAGCTGAGGGGCAGAATGGCCTACTTCTGCTTTTATTTCCTATGTTCCTATGAACAGTGAGGTATATCCATGCCAGTATTGGCTGTGAACTGGGACATTGCATTTGGAGTTGGTCTTAGCAGAATTTGCTGTGACATTCCATTTACCCTCATTGTCCAAAAACAATTCTTTGCAACTCCTTTGGTTACAAAGAACAGAGAACTCAGAATAATACAGCAAAGGAACAGATACTTTGGCCCTCCAAGTTGTGCCGATCATGATGCCTTTTGTAAAACTAAATACTTTCTGCCCTTACTTGGTCATATCCTTGTATTCCCTGCCTATTCATGTACCCATTCAGATGGCTGTCAAATGTTGCTCACATGCCCGCTTTCACCACCTCTTTTGGCATTTTCCCCTTCTCATCTCCCTTAAACTTTTCCACCTCTCACCTTGCACTTGTGCCGTTTGTAATTGAAACTTTCACCCTGGGAAGAAGCCTCTGACTATCCACTCTGTCTATGCCTCTCATGATTTTGTAGACCTCCCCTCAGCCTCCATCTTTCCGGTGAAAACAATCCTAATTTATTCAAACTCTCCTCATAACCAGCCTGGTGAACCTTCTATGCACTGTCTCCATAGCCCCCATGTCCTTCTGGTGGTGTGACAGAATACACAGCTGAAGACTCTCTTCCTCAACCTTATTGTGCACGCACGCACGCACGCACGCACGCACGCACGCACGCACGCACGCACGCACACACACACACACACACACACACACCAGCCTAACAGCTCTTCCCAAGCTAAATTTTCCGATCTTTTTTTATTAAAAACTGTAATTCTTGCAAAGTTCACCCCCTACTCCAAACTGCACTGGAGTAAACTGATACTAGGAGAAACACTGTGACTGATTCATTTCAGATTGAGTCATGTAATATTGTAATTAGAAGATTACTCCGTTAACAAAGTCCCACCCTGTACACTCCGTAACAGCCCACAAACTCACCAACTGATGAAGTGACGGTTTCTCAGGCTCCAATTACTTTATTTCAAATCAATCAGTTTGTTAATCCTCCTTTCAATATCTGAGTGCAAACCAGTTTTCAATATGCATCAAGGCACAGGAACTCCTGTGGCAGCAAATCCCCTGCATCGAACTTTCTCAAATGCTTCTGAGAAGAAGGCAAAATTGTTGCTTGTGCTGAGATCACATCCAGAAGGAGAATAGAACATAGAACATAGAACATTACAGCACAGAACAGGCCCTTTGGCCTTCGATGTTGCGCCGACCAATATAAAAAGCAATGCCCCTCCAAACTAAACCATTCCCTTCTCTTCTATATACTTATCAACTAACCTCTTAAACGCCACCAAACTTGGCGCATCTACAACCGCTGCAGGCAGGGCATTCCACTCCCGAACCACCCTTTGGGTAAAGAACCTACCTCTGATATCCGCAGGTAAACTGATGATCTAGTGGGAGAGAATGATCTAGAATGATCTAGTGGGAGAGAGATCCAGTGAGAGAGAGATCCAACAGGAGAGATATCCACTGGGAGAGTCAATGGGCGAGATATCCAGTGGGAGACAGATCCAGTGTGAGATAGATCCAATGGGAAAGAGAGTCAGTGGGAGAGAGATCCAGTGAGGTAGAGAGATATCCTGTGGGAGAGAAATTCACTGGGAGAGAGGTACAGTGTGAGATAGACCCAATGTGAGATAGAGCCAATGGGACAGAGATCCAGTTGTAGAAAAACAGAGAGAGAGAGAGAGAGAGAAAGAGATCCAGTGGGAGAGAGATCCAGTGGGAGAGAAAGTCAGAGGGAGAGAAAGTCAGTGGAAATCTAATGGGAGAGAGACCCAGTGAGAGAGAAGGAGAGAGAAGAGAAAGAGATCCAGTGTGAGACAGATCCAATGGGAGAGAGTTCCACTAAGGGAGAGAGATTCAGTGGGACAGAGATCCAGTGGGAGAGAGAGAGATTCAGTGGGGGAGGGATGATGTGGGGCAGTAGGGTAGAGAAAGTCAATAACCCCACACTTGCTGTTCAGAGTGTTAGTACCAGCTGGGAATCTCCTCACAGACCCAGAGGGAAAGAGACTGAGATGTGAGCAAGTCAAGGGCATGACTTTATTCTGCCTGAGCCTCAGTATAGGGCAAAATCTCAATAGATGGAAGCTCGCCACTTCCCATAGGGCAGTGTCCTGACCCATTGGGTGGTACGATGACACATTGGTTAGCACTGTTGCCTTACAACGCCAAGAACCCAAATTTGATTGCACCTTGCGTAGCTTTCTGTGCAGAGTCTGCACGCACTCCCTGGGCAAGATTTTATGGCCTAGCCCAATCCAAAATTGTAAAATCCTACATGAGATCAGCAGACATTTCAATTTTCTACCCCTTGTCCTCTCTGATACAGTGGCCGATAGAAAGATAAGATTCCAGTCCCCCATGTCTGCATGGATTTCCACTGTGTGCTCCAGTTTTCACCTACTATATGAAAGATAAGTTAGGTGCATTGGCCGTGCTAAATTCTCCCTCAGGGCACCTGAACAGTGTGGTGACAAAGGGATTTTCACAGTCACTTCGTTGCAATGTTAAAGTAAGCCTACTTGTGGTACCAATACGTAAATAAATTTCCTCTTAACCTTCTGTGCTCAAAGGGGAACAATCCCAGCTCCTCCACATCTCTCCTGACCTCATCCAGAGGAGTGACCTCCAGTGACAGGGATCACACTCAGCACCTCCCCACGGGAAAGAGAAAGATAATGACACCTCGGACTCTTTTACGAGATCATTGTGCATTTGCAAGAGAAATTAAAGTTATAGATCCAAGCCAAAAACCTCCGCCTGTCCCCAATTAATGGAAAAGTATGCACATATACTCATGAAAGTTTTATAGCATCTCATAAAGGCAGATGTAATTCAGGTCATTAAAGTTATTGCTCCGCTTTCATGAAAAAGAACCCACACTAATGTCACATTTCTGTTGTAATTTTTATTGCATATCGCAAAATGATTATAAAAATTAATACTATACTGGAGTGCTTTGCTTTGCTGGGGAAAAATGTTTTGCAAATTTGATTTGACTCAGCTTGATGGCTGGAAGCATTGCTGCTGACTGAACATAGAACATAGAACATTACAGCACAGAACAGGCCCTTCGGCCTTCGATGTTGCGCCAACCAATATAAAAAGCAATGCCCCTCCAAACTAAACCATTCCCTTCTCTTCCATATACTTATCAACTAACCTCTTAAACGCCACCAAACTTGGCGCATCTACACTGCTGCAGGCAGGGCATTCCACTCCCGAACCACCCTTTGGGTAAAGAACCTACCTCTGATATCCGTCCTATAACTATCACCCTTTAATTTAAAGCTGTGTCCCCTCGTGCTAGCTTTCTCCATCCTAGGAAAAAGGCTATCACTGTCCACCCTATCTAAACCTCTAATCATATGTTTCGATTAAGTCCCCTCTTAGCCGCCTCCTTTCTAACGAAAACAACCTCAAATCCCTCAGCCTCTCTTCATAAGACCTGCCCTCCATACCATGCAACATCCTGGTAAACTTCCTCTGTACCCTCTCCAATGCCTCCACATCTTTCTTATAATGTGGGGACCAGAACTGCACACAATACTCCAAGTGCGGCCGCACTAGAGTTTTGTACAGTTTGCAACATGACGTTGCGGCTCCGAAATTCAATCCCCCTACCAATAAAAGCTAAGACTTCATATGCCTTCTTAACAACCTTCTCGACTTGACTGCCTACTTTCAGGGATCTATGCACATACACACCAAGATCCCTCTGGTCATCAAGACTACTAAGAATCCTACCATTAGCCCTATACTCTACACATTTATTATTTCTGCCATAGTGCATTACCTCACACTTTTCCACATTAAACTCCATTTGCCACCTCTCGGCCCAGCTCTGCACCTTGTCCAAGTCTCTCTGCAAACTATAACACCCCTCTTCACTATCTACCACTCCACCGACTTTAGTGTCATCTGCAAATTTACTAATCCAGGAGAGAGTCTTCTTTCAGAGTGGAGAGATCTGCTGCTCGGCAAAGGAGAGGACACCCATGGTGTATATGTGGGTACTCACATACCCACACACACACACCCACAACACACACACACACGCATACGCATACACACACACACAGACACACACACACGCGCACACACACCCACACATGCATAATCACACACACACACACACACACACACACAATCACACACACAAATACATGCACAATCTCACACACACACATGCACACAGACACATGCACAATCACACACACACACGCATACACACATGCACAATCACACACACACACACACATGCACAATCACACACACACACACACACACACACATGTTATTATTTGCTGATAAGTATTGACAGGGACATGAGGGTAACCATGAATGGCATGGTGGCACAGTAGTTAGCATTGCTGTCTCACAGTGCCAGGTATCCAGTGCAATTCCAGCCTCAGGGCATTTTTCCCATATCTGCATGGGTTTCCTCCGGGTGCTCCGATTTCCTTCCACACTCCAAAATGTGCACTTTAGGTTGCTTGGCCATGCTAAATTGTCGTTTGTCTCAGGGGGATTAGCAGGGTAAATATATGAGGTTATGGGATACAGCCTGAATGGCATTGTGGTCAATCCAGACTCAATGGGTCGAATGGCCTCCTTCCGCACTGCTGGGATTCTCTGATTCATTAAATCTCTGCCCCTTATTCACTGACCTTTCTGCCGAGGTAAATAGGCCTCTTTCCATCCATTCTATCCAGGCATCTGAATCAATTTTCCCCTCAGTCTCCAGTGTTCCAGGGAGGTTCCTTGGATCTCATTGCATTGGAACACCTTCGCTCCCCAACTCTCCCTTCACCAATAATCTTTCAGAGAAAGTCATGGCCTAGTGATGTTATCACTAGACAATTAATCCAGAAACATAGCTAATGTTCTGGATTTATGTGTTCAGATCCCGCCATGATAGATAATGGTATTTGAATTCAATAAAAACTTTGAGGAATTAAAAGTCTACAAATGATCATGACACTATTGTCGATTGTTAATAAACCTACCTGGTTTACTAATGTCCTTAAGGGAAGAAAATCTGCCTTCCTTACCTGGTCTGGCCTACATGCAACTCCAGAGCTACAGCAATGTGGTCGACTCTCAACTGCCTTCTGAAATGTTCTTGCAAGCCACTCAGTTTCAGGGTCAACTAGGGATGGGCAATAAGTGCTGGCCAGCCAGTGATGCCTATGTCCCCCCATTGCTGTAAAGTCATCCGTCTTGGAACCTGCAAAGCTACCAGGCTGCTAGGATGTGTTTCTTGGTCTGTGTTGACTGAGCAGATCACATCTATTCAGAATTTGTGGAGCCTTGGGATTAACGAAGGGAAAAGTGAAATGAGTAAGTTTCCTTCTTAGAGATTGAATCACTTCTTCTTCATTTGCCACATCAAGTCCTGTTATTCCAAATTCTGGTGATACACTATCTTGAGGACCAGGACCTAGGATTGTAACTCATATTCAGCCTTCCCTATATTACAACATTGATTACATTTCAAATAGAATTTATTCGATCTGGGCTTTGGAGTCATGAAACTTGCTAGAAAAATGCTCATTCTTTCTTTCGTTCTTCCCTTTTTTTCAAATGTCTTGCAATTTAGCTCAATACTGAGATTGTGATCCATTGTCAAAGGTCCCATGGTTTGGGTAGGATGTTAAACCAAGGCTTTGTCAAGACTCTCAGGTGAAGGTGAAAGGTTCCTTGGTGCTATTTTGAGTAAGTGTAGGGGGGGTTCACTCTATTGTCTTGACCAGTATTTATCCCTCAACCATTAACACTAAAGCTTTGTGATCAAGTCACTATTTCATTCTTGGCACAAAAGCACTGGCCGCGATTCCAAAAGTACTTCATTGGCTGCAAAAGCAGTTTGGGCTGTGCTGTGATCATGATAGACACGATACAAATGCAAGCTACAACAGGTTGTGAATAAAGCCCAATCCATCACACAAACCAACCTCCCATCCATTGACTCTGTCTACACTTTCCGCTGTCTTGGAAAAGCAGCCAGCATAATTAAGGACCCTGTGTACCCTGTACATACCCTCTTGCACCTTCTTGTAAGATACAAAAGTCAAGCACCAACCGATGCAAGAACAGCTTCTTCCCTACTGCCATCAGACTTTTGAATGGACTGACCTAGCCATAAGTTGATCTTTCCGTACATCCTAGCTATGACTGTAACACTAAATTCTGCACTCTCTCCTGCCCATGCTTTGTCTGTATTATGCACAAGAAAACAATACTTTTCACTGTATACCGACACATGTGACAATAATAAATCAAGTCAAATCAAATCAAATAAAAAAGTCTTTTCCCCTCTTGAGAATGTGGCAGTGGTGGTGGTTAAATAAAAAGCTCTTTCTTCATTTTTTCCTCCTTACCAAAATGCCAAAGAACAGTTCATGTTGTCAGGGATTAGGGAAGGCAATCTAGAGTTTAGAGACTGGGTACTCCCAGGGCCCATCATTAGTGGAGTTGAAGAATATTGGCACACTCAAGATTCCAGAATTGGAGGAACGTAAATATCTCAGTGGGTTGTAGGATTGGAGAAGGTAATAGAGATAAAGAAGGAAGAGACGGTGGAGGAATTTGAACACAAAGATGAGAATTTTAACACAAAAACGAAAAATTGTGGAAAATCCTCAGCAGGTCTGACAGCATCTGTGGGGAAAGAATAGAGCTAAAATCCGACTTTCTGACTCGAAACATTCCCTGTATGCAGATGCTGTCAGATCTGATGAGATTTTCCTGCATTTTTCCATTTTTGTTTCAGATTCCAGCATCCACAGTATTTTGCTTTTATCTTGGTGATTATCTTAACATCCTTTGTGAGTTATTTTTGTACTCATTCATGGAATGAAAACATTCATAATTACCTATCAGAAGGTGGTGGTAATCTTTTTGAACTGCCACAGCCCACGTGATGTGAGTACCTTCAATGTTGTTAGGGAGGGAGTTATAGGAATTTGATTCTGCGAATGGTGATATATTTTGGTTGCAGGCGACTTGGAGAGGAACTTGCATTTGCTGGTGCACTGATATGTCTTTTGTCCTTCTAGATGGTCGAGATTGTGTGTTTGGAAGGTTTTTTCAAAGGTGGCTTGGGAAGTGCATCTTATTGCTGGTACAACTGCTGTCACTGTGAATGTTTAAGATAATGGATGGGGTGCCAAACGAGTAAACTGCTTTGCTCTGAACGGCACTGAGCTTTTAAATGTACTGCAATCAGCCAGGCAAATGGAGGGTACTCCATCACATTCTTGACTTGTGCCTTGTAGATGGTGGACAGGCTTTAGGAAGTGAGTTCTTGTTGCAGAATTAGTAGTTTGTGTTTTTTTAATATGTTTTTGGGGTATGGGTGTCGCTGGCAATGCCAGCATTTCTATCCATCCCTAATTGCCTTAAAACAAGTCGTGGTGACGCTGACCTGCGTAGCCATTTCAGAGGGCCATCAACCATTTTGCTCTTCATTTGGAGTCATATGTAGCCAGACCGGTTAAGGACAGCAGATTTCCTCCTCTGAATAGCATCTTTAATGCTTCAAGGGATGTGATCCTCACTGACAATATCTCCATTTGTTGTCCCCTTCACGGTATAGTGGTGCAGTGGTTAGCACTGCTACCTCACAGCGTTAGGGACCCAGGTTCAATTCTGGCCTGGGGTCGCTGTCTGTCTGGAATTTGAACCTTCACTCGCTATCTGTGCATGTTTCCTCTGGTTTCCTCCCAAAGTCCAAAGATGTGTGGGTTAGGTTAATTGACCATGATAAATTGACCCTTAGTGTTGGGGGACTTGCTACAGTAATTGCATGGGGATATGGGCCAGGTGGGATTGTGATTGGTGCAGACCTTCTGAGAATTCTCTCCTTTGCCAATTTTCTGAAAATCCTTGGCTGTTTTACAACTTTCATGATGGCTGAAGTGTCAGGCTTGGCTCAGTGCATAAAGATTGAATTCAGGAAGTTGCGGAGTTCAAGTCCAAAACCAATATTTAGGTTGGATCAACCATTCTTTCTGGATGTGATGATGTCATGATGAAGCAATCAGTGCTCACTGTCACTATTCATGATGGCATGGTGATTAGCACTGCTGCCTCACAGCACCAGGGACCCTGGTTCAATTCCAGCCTCGGTGACTGACTGTGGAGCTTGCACCTTCTCCCCATGTCTGCATGGATTTCCTCCAGGTGCTCCAGTTTCCTCCCATAATTCAAAGATGTGCAAAGAGGTTGATTTGCCATGGTAAATTCATAGAACATAGAACATTACAGTGCAGTACAGGCCCTTTGGCCCTCGATGTTGCGCCGACCAATGTAACCAATTTTATGACCCTCTATCCTAAACTATTCCAATGCTATCCATATGCCTATCCACTGCCCATTTGAACGCCCTTAAACTCGACGAGTCCACAACTGCTGCTGGCAGGGCATTCCACGCCCTTATTACCCTCTGAGTAAAAAACCCACCTCTAGCATCTGTCTTATAACTACCACCCCTTAATTTAAAGCTATGTCCCCTCGTGCTATCCAACTCCATCCAAGGAAGAAGCCTCTCACTATCCACCCTATCTAACCCTCTGATCGTCTTATATGTCTCAATTAAGTCACCTCTTAGGAGGAGGAAATGGTCGAGTAAGAGAACCTTGGTGTACAAAAGAAGTTGATTTGCTGGTTAAAAGGAAAACGGAGGCTTATGTCAGGATGAGGCTTGAAGGCTCGGTTAGTGCAATGGATAGCTATAGATTAGCCAGGAGGGAGCTAAAGAGTGAATTGAGGAGAGCTAAGAGAGGACACGAGAAGATTTTGGCTGATAGGATTCAGGAGAATCCTAAAGCTTTCTTTAGATATGTTAAGAATAGAAGATTGGTTAGGACAAGACTAGGGCCAGTCATAGACAGCAGTGGGAAGTTGTGCGTGGAGCCTGAAGAGATTGAAGAGGTACTGAATAAATATTTCTCTTCGGTATTCACGCAGGGTGATGTAAATGTAGTTATGGAGAACACTGAGGTACAGGGTTGCAAACTGGAAAGTATTGAAGTAGATAGGGAGGATGTGCTAGATATGCTTGAGGGTTTGAAGTTGGATAAGTCCCCTGGGCCGGACGGGATTTACCCTAGGATTCTCTGGGAGGCAAGAGAGGAGATTGCAGAGCCTCTGGCTCTGATCTTCAGGTCCGCGTTGGTTACGGGTGTGGTTCCGGAGGACTGGAGGATAGCGAATGTGGTCCCGTTGTTCAAGAAGGGGAAGAGAGACCTTCCAGGGAATTATAGGCCAGTGAGTCTTACTTCTGTTGTGGGCAAAGTAGTGGAGAGAATTATTAGGGATCGGATTTATAGTTATTTAGAGAGAAATGAATTGATTGGAGATAGTCAGCATGGTTTTGTGAAGGGTAGGTCGTGCCTTACTAACCTCATTGAGTTTTTTGAAAAAGTGACTAAGGAGGTGGATGGGGGTAAGGCGGTGATGTGGTATATATGGACTTTAGTAAGGCGTTTGATAAGGTGGCCCATGGAAGACTTCTGCAGAAAATGCAGATTTATGGGATAGAGGGTGATTTAGCTAATTGGGTTAGGAATTGGCTAGCAGATAGAAGACAGAGGGTGGTGGTTGATGGGAGATATTCATCTTGGAGTACGGTGACAAGTGGTGTACCTCAGGGGTCTGTTTTGGGCCCCTGCTGTTTGTAATTTTTATAAATGATCTGGATGAGGGTATTGACGGATGGATTAGTAAATTTGCAGATGACACTAAAGTCGGTGGAGTGGTAGATAGTGAAGAGGGGTGTTATAGTTTGCAGAGGGACGTAGACAAGTTGCAGAGCTGGGCCGAGAGGTGGCAAATGGAGTTTAATGTGGAAAAGTGTGAGGTAATGCAATATGGCAGGAATAATAAATGTGTAGAGTATAGGGCTAATGGTAGGATTCTTAGTAGTCTTGATGAACAGAGGGATCTTGGTGTGTATGTGCATAGATCCCTGAAAGTAGGTAGTCAAGTCGAGAAGGTTGTTAAGAAGGCATATGGAGTCTTAGCTTTTATTGGTAGAGGGATTGAATTTCGGAGCAACAACGTCATGTTGCAACTGTACAAAACTCTAGTGCGGCCGCACTTGGAGTATTGTGTGCAGTTCTGGTCCCCGCATTATAAGAAAGATGTGGAGGCATTGGAGATGGTACAGAGGAGATTTACCAGGATGTTGCCTGGTATGGAGGGCAGGTCTTATGAAGAGAGCTGAGGGATTTGAGGTTGTTTTCGTTAGAAAGAAGGCGGCTAAGAGGAGACCTTATTGAAACATATAAGATGATTAGAGGTTTAGATAGGGTGGACAGTGATAGCTTTTTTCCTCGGATGGAGAAAGCTAGCACGAGGGGACATAGCTTTAAATTAAGGGGTGATAGTTATAGGACGGATATCAGAGGTAGGTTCTTTACCCAAAGGGTGGTGCGGGAGTGGAATGCCCTGCCTGCAGCAGTTGTAGATGCGCCAAGTTTGGTGGCGTTTACGAGGTTAGTTGATAAGTATATGGAAGAGAAGGGAATGGTTTAGTTTGGAGGGGCATTGCTTTTTATATTGGTCGGCGCAACATCGAAGGCCGAAGGGCCTGTTCTGTGCTGTAGTGTTCTATGCTCTATGTTCTTAGCTTTCCTCTCTCTAATAAAAATAACTTCAAGTCTCTTAGCCTTTCCTCATAAGACCTACCCACCATACCAGGCAACATCCTGGTAAACCTCCTCTGCACCCTTTCCAATGCCTCCACATCTTTCTTATAATGTGGCGACCAAAACTGTACACAATAGTCCAAGTGCGGCCACACCAGAGTTTTGTACAGTTGCAACATAACATCTCTGCTCCAAAATTCAATCCCTCTACCAATAAATGCTAACATACTATATGCCTCCTTAACAACCCTATCAACTTGAGTACCAACTTTCAGAGATCTATGCACCTGTACACCGAGATGTCTTGCTCATCTACACTACCAGGAGTCCTACCATTAGCCCTATATTCTGCACACATATTACTCCTACCAAAGTGAATCACCTCACACTTTTCCACATTAAACTCCATTTACCACTTCTCAGCCCATCTCTGCAACTTATCTATGTCCCTCTGCCAACTGTAATGTCCATCCTCACTGTCTACAACTCCTCTGACTTTGGTGTCGTCAGCAAATTTACTAACACATCCCTCTACACCCTCATCCAGGTCATTTATAAAAACAACAAACAACAGTGGCCCCAAAACAAATCCCTGACATACACCACTAGTAACTAATTCAGGGGGATTAATAGGGTAAATATGAGGGGTTACGGGAACAGAGTCCAGATGGGATTGTTGTTGGTGCAGACTCAATTGATCAAGTGGCCTCCTTCTTTGATTTTATGGATTGTTTGAATTCTAATTGCCTTTGAATGGCTCACTCAGCCATTCCAGAGGGCTTTTGGCCTGGAGTCACATGCGGCCAGGTCAGGCATCTGCTGTTTTCCAAAGAGGCATCAGTTGGTTTTTTACAATAAGTGACAATAGATTTACGGTCACAGAGGCTAAGCTTTTGAATTCCAGATTTTTATTATGGAGAGATTTGAACCCATGTTCTGAAGTCATTGCATGGGCCTCTAGGTTATTGGTCCTGTGATGTTACCATTATGCCACTGTCTTCACATTCGTGAACCAGACGGATTTTTATGACAATCTGGTACTTTTATGATAAGGATTGACTCATTTTATTCCAGACTGATTGATGTATTTGCTGACTAACAGTAACTAGTGGAATGCCATGGGAATCATTGCTGGGGCCTCAAATATTCATAATCTCCCTAATTGACTCAGAGGAGGGGACAGAATCTGTTGTAGCCAGTGTCCTGACAATACAAAAATAGCTTGGAAAGTTAAATCATTTGGAAAAACAGGAGGAAAAAAAAACAGTAAAATGAGAAATTAAAAGTGGCTTGAAGTGGTCTTAAACTGGAACAGGTAAATAGGAATACTGGTCCAAATTGTTCTTTTTATTCTGGGAATAATCTGGGAAAATATGAGGTTGTCAACTTTAGCACGAAGAAGGGAAAAACAGAATCTTATTTAAATGGAGAGAGATTACAGGAAGCAGTGGTAGAGAGAAATAGAGGCCGGAATTATTCAAACTCATACCAGTCAACCTCAGCCTCCACTGCCAGTGAGAATGGAGAATTTGGTGCT
The DNA here is from genome assembly GCA_024679065.1 of Sphyrna mokarran. Classification (NCBI taxonomy): domain Eukaryota; kingdom Metazoa; phylum Chordata; class Chondrichthyes; order Carcharhiniformes; family Carcharhinidae; genus Sphyrna; species Sphyrna mokarran. Next base: position 11,811,222 of record JAGIQG010000001.1, on the reverse strand, counting down.
CGGCCAAATCTCCGTTCAGTGCAGCGGGGCTGGAGAATTCCAGTCGTGGGTTCGATTGGAGAATTCAAAACGTTGACATGCAGATACAGCAAAGAAATGGAAGGCCGATAGAATATTAACCTTCATTGCAAAGGATAGAATGTAAAAGTAAGGAAGTCTTTCAGGACATTGGCCATGAGATCAGACCTGTAGTATGCTGTGTAAGCATTGTCTTAATAATTTACGGAGAAATATGCATGTGAACATACATATGTATATAAAGTCTGAAGTTGCATACTGACCGACTCAGGAACAGCCTCTTCCCTTCTGCCATTAGATGTTTGAATCGATCTACATCATATTATGTTGATCTTTCTCTACATCCTACCTATGACTGTAACGCTACATTCTGCACTCTCTCCTTTCCTTCTCTACGTATAGTATGCTTTGTCAATATGAAAGAAACAATACTTTTCACTGCATACAATCATAAATCAAATAAAATCAAATCAATGACAACATATGTACAAATTAGAAGCAATTTTCAGCCATTCATCCCCTCGAACCTGCTCTGCTATTTGATGAGGTGATAGCTGATTTGATTGTGGCCTTGACTTTCCTGTCTACAATCAACCGGTTCTTGCAGAACCCAAACTGAGCATTAGTGAACAGATTATTGCTGTGTAAATGCTGCTCAATAGCATTGTTGATGACACAGTGGCACAGTGGTTATCACTGCTGCCTCACAGCTCCACGGGCCTTGGTTCAATTCCTGGCTTGGGTCACTATCTGCGTGGAGTTTGAAAGCGTCTGCACAGGCTTCCTCTGGGTGGTCTGGTTTCTTCCCACATTCCAGAGACGTGTGAGTGTGGTGCATTAGATACGTTAAATTAGTATCCTGGGATGAGTAGATTAAAGGGATTAGCAGGGTAAATATGTGCTCAGTTCTGGTCGCCTCATTCCAGGAAGGATGTGGAAGCCATAGAAAGGGTACAGAGGAGATTTTCAAGGATGTTGCCTGGATTGGGTGGCATGCCATAGGTTGAGAGAGCTCAGTCTTTTCTCCTTAGAAAGGCGAAGGATGAGAGGTGACCTGATAGAGGTGTATAAGATATTGAGAGGTATTGATCGGGTGGATTCTCAAAGGCTTTTTCCCAGGGCTGAAATGACTGCCATAGAGGACACAGATTGGGGAGTAGGTACAGAGGAGATGTCAGGGGTAAGTTCTTCACTCAGAAGGTGATGGGGGCGTGGAATCAACTGCCAGCAGTGGTGGTGGAGGTAGATTCAATAGGGTCTTTTAAGAGACATTTGGATAAGTACATGGGACTTAGTAAGATAGAGGGCTATAGGTAAGCCTAGTAATTAGGGACATGTTTGGCGCAACTTGTGGGCTGAAGGGCCTGTTTGTGCTGTAGTTTTTCTATGTTCTATGTGAGGTTACAGGGACAGGGTCTAGCTGGAATTGTTTTCAGTGCAGATTTGATAGGCTGAATGGCCTCCTTCTGCATTGTAAAGTTTCTATAACACCTTTGATCATTTGGCTGATATTTGAGAGTGAGCTGATAGACTGATAATTGGCTGGATTGGATTAGTCCTGCTATACCTGGACAACTTGCACCGGTATTGGCGAGCTGCCAGTGTTATTAACGTGATGAAACAGCTGGCTAAATGTCTTATTCTGGAACACAATCTCGATACAGCATCCAGGATATCATCAGAGTTCTGCTTTGATCAAAGGCAATCCTGAATTGGGTGTCCAGAGTGTTTGGTACATTAAAGAAACCTCTTAAAAAAAAGAGTGGGGGTAGAGGGTGGTGGTGGTGAGAGCCGGAATGGCTTAGGGGGGAAACATCCGAGTCTACGACTCAAATGCTGACGCCAAGACTCCCAGTGACGGGGTAAGGAAAGCAGAGAGATGGACACAAGGCCAAAGTTCGAAGAATTCAGAGTTCCTGGAGGGTCGGATGAAGTTATAGAGTTTGGGTGGGACAAAGCCTTGGAGGGATGTGAAGACAAGAGTGAGCATTTTAAAATTAAGGCATTGATGGACTAGGAAGAGGGGTGAATTGGGCTCACTACCAAAGCATGAATGATAAAGGACAAGTAAAGCTACTACCTATCCAGAGAGGGCCATCTCTTTCCATTAGAGAGAGGGAGAGAATTGCTTACATACAGCTTGAGGGACACCAATCCACTAGTGGAGGGAGGCAGTGGAGGTTCCACAGTGAGTTCTCCATAACTACCTTGGTTTGTAGATTAAACCCACACCATTAGTGTCATTCTACATCACGCTGTACACATCTAGCCAACTGAGCTAACCAGTCCCACAGATATAGGACAAAGCATGAGATTATAACTGGTAGAGAGAGAGCGAGAGAAAGACAGAGTTAGAGAGACATTTCCTGGCATCCTATTAATCCTATCCTATTAATAGCACTTTAAAAGTTTTAGTGATCTTGGAACTGGGACACTGTACAGTTTAACAGACACAGAATATGGGTACCTTTAAAGTAATATAGCCAGCCATCACAGGAATAGTTTCATATCAACTTTCCTCTAATACCGAACACCGTTTTCATGTGGCAATGGGTGAAAAGGTGAGATAATTGGACCAAGGAGTGTACAAGTTTCTTCCCTGTTAAGATCGTTCATCATGTCCTCATTTTAATTCTTCCATTGAGGAGAAGCTGAGGGATTTGAGGTTGTTTTTGTTAGAAGGAAGGCGGCCAGGAGGAGGCCTTATTGAAACATATAAGATGATTAGAGGTTTAGATAGGGTGGACAGTGATAGCCTTTTTCCTCGGATGGAGAAAGCTAGCACGAGGGGACATAGCTTTAAATTAAGGGGTGGTAGTTATAGGATGGATGTCAGAGGTAGGTTCTTTACCCAGAGGGTGGTAAGGGTATGGAATGCCCTGCCTGCTGCAGTTGTAGATGCGTCAAGTTTGGGGGCATTTAAGAGGTCCGTGGATAGGTTTATGGATGATTTAGGTTAGAGGGTCATTGCTTTTTCTTAATTGGTCGGCACAACATCGAAGGCCGAAGGGCCTGTTCTGCGCTGTAATGTTCTATGTTCTATTGCAATTTCTGAAGTCCACATTTACAATAGAACTTTCCCATTTAAATATGTCACCTTGTACTTACATCCTCCCACCAGTAGTGGTGCTCTCCCTCTGCCTGTCCTTGCAATCAACCTCCAGTGAAACATCTATGTTTCTGGAATTGCTTTCTGTTTTGCTGCATCACTAAATATTATAATACTAAATCAAAGTGCAAAGAAAATGTAAGGACATTTATTGTACAACATACTGGTGTTTAGTCATAAGGATTTTATAACTCAAGATGAGAGAATCTGCTTTATTATTTCAAATCATTCTTTTTAAATATTATTTCTTTGTTTATTTTTACACTTCAAAGCCTAATTCTGGTTCAAACACTTGTGTGAGCTCCAATTCTAGCCCTAACCTGAATAGCAGCCGGATCGATCTCTAGTCTGAACTCAAATGTAAACACTCACTCTCAATCTAACTGAATTCCAAACCCGAACCTTAAAGTTAACACGATGCAAAGCTAATACAAAAAGGAAAGAAAAAGGCTGAGAAACAAAGAATTTGATCTGATTTATTATTATCACATGTAATAACATACAATGAAAAGTATTGCTTCTTGCGAGCTATACAGACAAAATATACCATTCATAGAGAGTGCAGAATGTAGTGTTACGGCTGTAGCTCGGGTGTAGAGAAAGATCAAATTAAGGTAGGGTACATCCATTCAAAAGTTTGTTGCCAGCAGGGAAGAACAAAGAACAAAACAGCATGGGAAACAGGCCCTTTGGCCCAATGAGCCCACGCCGCCACCCCGATGTTCCCACTTCTATCCATGATCCCTGTCATCCCTGTCTATGTTTATAGATCTATGCATTAGAACCAAATTTGAGACAATTTAGGGAGAATTTGTTCTGCCAATCAGCCTAAGAGCACATCTTTGGGATGTGGGAGGAAACCGGAGCATCCGGAGAAAACCCACGCAAGCACGGGTAGAATGCGCAAACTCCCACAGACACAGGCCCAAATCCGTGTGTCTGCACAGCACAGCGATAGTCACTGAGCTGTCGTGTTGCCCATCAAATGATCCAGGTCAAGCGTACACTAACGACGTGAAGCACTAGGATACTCTCGAAAAAAATCCAAGAGTAGCCCTCTCATGATCCATCGCGTGTATGCCCCTCGTTAGACAAGGCGGACTGTTCATGAGTAGTTGGTACATGACAACAGACTTTTGTATTTTATTTTGATGGAAGAAGGTGGAAAAGAGAATGTCTGGGGTATGTGGGATCCTTAATTATGCTGGCTGCTTTGCAAAGGTAGCGGGAAGTGTAGACAGAGTCAGTGGGTGGGAGGCTGGTTTGTGTGATGGATTGGGCTACATTCATAACCTTTTGTAGTTTCTTGTAGTGTAGGACAGAGCAGGAGCCACACCAAGCGATGATACAAGCAGAAAGAGCAACCCTAACCAGAACCCAAACTGAAAAGTTATCAAAGTCAAAGTTGGGATGATCAAATAGCATTACTGGGAAGGAAGGGATAATTCAATCTCATGCTCAATTACAAAAGCAGGAAAGTCATACTGGAGTTGTATAACATTTTGGTGAGGCCTTGCCTAGACCACCGTATGCAGTTCTGGTCACCACTGAAGGGGGTGTAGAGGAGATTCACCAGGATGCTGCCTGGGTGGAACATTTAAATTATTAAGAGAGGTTGGGTAGATTCAGTTTGTTTTCATTGAAGCAGAAAAGAGCATCCTGATAAAAAGGAGCAGCTGTTCCCCTTAGTTGAAGGATGAGTCACAAAGTGACATAGATTCAAGGTGAAGGAATATAGGTTTAGGGGGATATGAGGCCAATTTTTTTTACCCAGAAGGTGGTCGTGGGCTGGTACCCTAGAGTGTAATGGAGGTGGGTTGCCTCACATCTAATAAGAAGTACCTGGCACGTCATAACAGTCAAGGCTAAGGGCCAAGTGCTGGTAAATGGGATTAGGCGGGAGGTCAAACATTCCTTGTGTATCAGTAAGACTCGATGGGCCGAAGGGACTCTTCTGTAGTGTATGATTCTATAATTCTATGCGTACATTTCTGCAGGAGAAGTATAAATTATGGCACAGGAATTTGACTAACATAGCTTTGCACCACAATAACATTCCACAACATTGATGCACTATAGAGTCATAGAAAATTACAGCTCAGAAACAGGCCTTTTGGCCCTTCTTGTCTGTGCCGAACCATTTTTTGCCTAGTCCCACTGACCTGCACTTGGACTATATCTCTCCACACCCCTCTCATCCATGAACCCGTCCAAGATATTATAAGTGATCCTGCATTTAACACTTTATCCGACAGCTCATTCCACACTCCCACCACTCTCTGCGTGAAGAAGCCACCCCCCCCCCCCCCATATCCCCTTTAAACTTTTCTCCTTTCACCCTTAACCCTGCCCTCTGTTTTTTTTTTCCTCCCCTAGCCTCAGTGGAAGAAAACCTGCTTTCATTCAATCTATCTATACCCATCAAAATTTTATACACCGCTATCAAATCTCCCCTCATTCTTCTATGTACTTAGTTAAGGGACAATATTGCACAATATTGTCCTTTTGCTAGTTTGAAGGCCAAAATTCTGCAGCGAGGTCATGGCCAATCATATCACTGCAGTGTGACCCTGGCTTAACGGGTAGCAATCTGGCCTTCGAGCCTATCTCATAGAGGGGAGAAGGAAAGGATCGGGTGCAGAATAAAGTGTTACATAGTGTGTCGAGAATGATCAGCTTCACATATGGGAAGCCCATTTGAAAGTCTGTTGGCGGCAGTTCTTGCGTTTGTTCATGATCTGAGACTTTTGTAACTATTTCCTGAAGGACAAAGAGAATATGTCCAGGGTGCATGGGGTCCTTGATTATTTCTGCAGGTCTAGATGTCACATGATATATAGTACCTTTCCACTAAATTAAATTGGGCCCTATTTACGAGATTGCCAATAAGGCCAATGTTTTTCAAATTCATTTCTGGGATAAGGATGTCGCTGGTGGGCCAGCATTTATTGCCCATCGCCCGAGGCTAGTTGAGAATCAACCACATTGCTGTGGCTCTGGAGTACCATGTAGGCCAGACCAGGTAAAGTCGGTAGATCTCCTCCCTTCAAGGATGTTAATGAAATGGGTTTTTACAATGATTGATAGTTTCATGGTCATTGTTACTGAGATTGACTTTTTCAGTTATTTATTTGAGTCACAAGTAGGCTTACATTAACACCGCAATTAAGTTACTGTGAAAATCCCCCAGTCGCCACATTCTGGCACCATAGTCAGGAAGAATTTAGCATGGCCAATGTACCGAACCAGCTTGTTTTTTTGGACTGTGGGAGAAAACCGGAGCACTACGAGGAAACCCACACAGACACGGGGAGAACAACTCTGCACAGACAGCTGTGAATCGAACCTGGGTCCATTTAAAACTCCATAACCAGCAGCTGGGGTGGGTTTGAATCCACGCTCCTCAGAACATTAGTTGACTAGTTTGTTGCCATGATGCAACTATCATTCCACAATTGGACGGAAGCAGTGATCTTGGAAAGTTGCAAGTTGGAGAAAGGTACAGAGGGAGGGGATGACGGGATGTGAGGATTTGGAGAGATTCGAACGCAAAGATGAGGATTTTTAATTTCTGGACCAGAAGCCAACATCAGGTATTCCTGAGGGGTGAACAGGGCTATGTGATGAAAAGCTGCTGCAGAAACGCAAATTTGCCTCAGAATTTAGTGCGTGTTCCCCATTCCTCCTCAATCCCCCTCAGAGCCCATCTATCCCTGAAAGTACAATATTGACTTTCATTCAGAATTTTTTGCCTGAATAGGAATAAACACAGCATAAATCTAAATTAGCATGCAGCGCAGAGTGCAAACAATAAACATCCCTCGGTGAGCGTGGGTGAGAAATGGATTCAGTGCCTCTCATTTGTAGCGGAACAAACCTCTGGCCTTGTCTGTTAACAAATTGAATGTATAATCTTCTGACATTCATATCTGGGCCAAGGGCTAATGTGTGTCGGTGTCTAATAATAAACTTCACATTCCTTTGATAGATTGAGTGTTGGCGCAGTTCTATTCAGGGTCTCGGTCGAGAGCACGTCATGCCTTTTGTAGCCTGACATCTTTGTTCCACATAGACATTCAAATAGGTCTGTCATGTTATTAAAGCGGGAACTCGCTCTTAACCCTTTACTAGCTTGCTCTGACTGTACAAGCTAAAATCGCCTGCTGCAGCCGTCGTTCCCCCAACCTCCCCCCGCCACACAACCCCCCCATATTCTGGCCTAGTCTCCTTGATCACGGCCTTTCCCACTCCAATTTTCCTTGCGGCCATGTTTCCAGGGGTAGCCCATGGTCACCCCTCGAGTTGTCCAGGTCTCTCCAAGAATTAAAACTTGATCCCCTCAACACTGCTTATAGAGTCATAGAGATTTACATAGAACATAGAATACTACAGCACAAACAGGCCCTTCAGCCCACAAGTTGCGCCGATCACATCCAAACCAAAGTTATAGAGCCTATCTATAACTCTCAATCCCAATAAGATTTACAGCATGGAATCAGGCCCTTCAGCCCAACTTGTCCATGCCACCCTTTTTTTAACCACAAAGCTAGTCCCAATTGCTCGCATTTGGCCTCCATTCCCCTATACCCATATCTTGAAGAAGCAGGAGAAAAATCACAGGGACCTATTCAAAACATAGGGCAATTTGCGTTTAGAAAAATCAAAGCAATATTTTGTTAACTCATTTCAAAAAATATTGGATCTGCTGTGGTCAGGGAATTTGACCAGGCAGTGTGATGGAAATGTTTGGAAAAACCTCCCAACCCTAGTTGATGACACTCATTATATGAGTGGCCAGGTAACCATAGGCCAAACCTCGGCGGTGATCAGGCTTTTCTCTCTGAGGAAGTACCATAGTGGCCACCCAAGCACTTTGCAGTAAGGGTTTGGGGTGTTGAGGAGAGTTGGAGACAGCAAAATATTGCAGATGTTGGAAATCTTCATAGAATCATAGAATCCCTATAGTGCAGAAAGATTCCATTCAGCCCATTAAGTCTGCACCAAATCTTCTCATCCAGGCCCTATCCTCGTAACCATGCAGGAGTATTTCAGACTGCTGTTAAGAGTCAACTACCTGACTGTGGATCTGAAGTCATGCAGAGGCCATACCACATAAGGGCAGCAGATTTCCTTCTCTAAAAGGAACATCAGTGAGCCAGATGGATTTTCACAATAATCAACGATAGTTTTCAATTTGAATTAATTAGCTGAATTTAAATCCCACTAGCTGCCATGATGGGATTTGAACCCATGTCTCCAGGGCATTAGCCTTTTCCTTTGGATTGACACCGAGATGCAGATACCACTGCACCACTGTTTCTTTCTAGAAGACTATAGGAACATTAAAATAAAGTTATGGGCGGCGGGTAGGACCATGTGGTGCAATAGACAAGAGATCCAGTTAAGCTGTGTTTTTTTTTAATTAGTTTATGGGACATGGGCATTGTTGGCTGGGTCAGCATTTATTGCCCATCCTAATTGCCCTTGAACTGAACTAAGAGACCATTAAAAATCAACCACATTGCTATGGCTCTTGAATCACATTTAGACAAGACCAGATAAGAACAACAGATTTCCTTCCCTAAAGAATCATAGAATTGCGACAGTACAAAAGGAAGCCATTGAACCCATCACAATTAGAACATAGAACATTACAGCGCAGTACAGGCCCTACGGCCCTCGATGTTGCGCCGGCCAATGGACCCTCTAACCTAAACTATTCCAATATCATCCATGTGCCTATCCACTGAACATTTGAATGCCCCCAAAGTAGGCGAGTCCACAACTGCTGTAGGCAGGGTATTCCACGCCCTTACCACCCTCTGTGTAAAGAACCTGCCTCTGACATCCGTCCTATAACTACCACCTCTTAATTTAAAGTTATGTCCCCTCGTGTTGGTCATCACCATCCGAGGAAAAAGGCTCTCACTATCCACCCTACCCAATCCCTTGATCATCTTATACGCCTCAATTAGGTCACCGCGTAACCTTCTTCTCTCTAATGAAAATAACCTCAGGTCCCTCAGCCTTTCCTCATAAGGCCTTCCCACCATACCAGGCAACATCCTGGTAAACCTCCTCTGCACCCTTTCCAATGCTTCCACATCTTTCTTATAATGCGGCGACCAGAACTGTACGCAATTGTACCAATCACAACCCCACCTAGGCCATAGTTCCATAAACCTCATTAATCCACTAATCCTTCTGACACTACGGTTCATTTAGCATGGCCAGTCAATCTAATCTGCACATCTTTGGACTATGGGAGGAAACCGGAGCACCCGGAGGAAACCCACGCAGACACAGGGAGAAACGTGCAAACTCCACACAAACAGCGACCCAAGGCCAGAATTGAAGCTGGGTCCCTGGCGTTGTGAGGCAGCAGTGCTAACCACTGTATCACTGAGTGTTGTGTGAAATAAATTCTCTTCCTCATCACTCTGGCTCATTTGCCAATTAGGTTAAATCTGTGTCCTTTGGTTACTCATGTTTTTGCCAGAAGAAGCTTATTTACTCCATCGAAGTCCCTCACAATTTCAAACACAAGGGTAGGACTCTTAGCAGTAGGGGTCCAGGTCCATAGGACTCTAAAATCAACCTCGCAGGTGGAGGATGTGATCAAGAAGGCATATGGTCAAGAACTCATTAATTGAGGGATTGAGTTTAAGAGTCAGAAAGTAATGCTGCAACTTTATAAGACTTGGAGTACTGTGTGCAGTTCTGGTCACCTCACTACAGGAAGGATATGGAATATATTGAGAAGGCGTAGAAGACATTTACAAGGATGTTGCCTGGATTGGGAGGCATGCCTTATGAGGATAGTTTGAGGGAGCTTGGTTTCTTCTCCCTGGAGAGACGAAGGTTGAGAGGTGACTTGAAAGAGGTTTATAAAATGTTGAGAGGCATAGATAAGGTGAATTCTCGGAGGCTATTTCCCAGGGCTGAAATGGTCACTGCTAGAGGACACAGGTTTAAGGTGCTGGGGAGAAGGTACAAAGGGGGTTTGGGGTAAGTTTTTCACTCAGAGGGTGGTGAGTGAATGGAATCGGCTGCGGTCAGTGGTGGTAGAGGCAAACTCGCTGGGGTCTTTTAAAAGACTTCTGGATGAGTACATGGGATTTAATGGGATTGAGAGTTATAGGTAGGCCTGGTAGGTATAGATGTGATCAGCACAACTTGTGGGCCGAAGGGCCTATTTTTGCTGTAGTGTTCTATGTTCTACCTCTGTTGGATTTCCCCTTATGGACGGTACAGTGGTTAGCACTGCTGCCTCACAGCGACAGAGAGTGTTTGATTCTGGGCTTGGATCACTGCCTGTGTGGAGTCTGTGCGTTCTCTCTGTGTTTGCATGGATTTCCTCCGACTGGGCCAGTTTCCTCCCACAGTCTAAAAGATGTGCTGGTTAGGTGCATTGGCCATGCTAAAGTCTCCCTCAGTGTACCCGAACAGGCGCTGGAGTGTGGTGACTGGGGGATTTTCCCAGTAACTTCATTGCGGTGTTAATGTAAGCCTACTGCTGACACTAATAAATAAACTTTAAGCTTTGCTGAATCTCTCTGCTGTGAGGGGAACAACTCCAGCCTCTCTGATCCAGCCACACACTTTCATCAGAGGTTCCATTCCAGCAAAGCTCTTTTGCACTCTCCAATTTCTTCTGAAAGTGTGAATTGAGCAAACCTGAGGCTTGTGGAACCTGAGTTTGAAGGAGGTTGAAATTAAAAAAATGAGACTGAACGCTGAATTAAGACATAAAAGCTGATCTGAGCAATGATAGACTGACTGTAACAGTAAAGGAGATGGGTTTGTTCCCTCAGTGGATTTTACCATCGTCCAACATATGGATTTTACCATGCGCACAACATATACACACACACACATACGTACACACACACACACACATACACACACACACGCATGCGGTCACACATACACACACACACACACATGTACACATAAGCACACATACACACACACACACATATATACACATACGCACACATACACACACACACGCACATATATACACATACACACACATATATGCATATACAGAGATGCACACAAGTGTGCCCACACATACATGTCATACACACACATGTACACATACACATATATACAAATACGCACATACACATGTTCATAGATACATAGACACACACACACACACACACACACATACACAGTGACTGTGTGAGAGTCAGAATTGAGGTGTTCTCAGCACCAGAGCAGGGTGAATTGACAGGTTTTGTTCAGTGTCCATTAGAGAGAATTTAAAACTTGGAGATGTGACAAGCACAATTCGGCTGCAATCAGCTGAAGGTGAAATACTAGCCTTTATCTCACAAGATCATCAGAGACAGGAAGCATACTGCTCAGAGTTTGATACTCGGGCAGCTCAGGCTGATCAGCGTTGAATAAGTAATGTGGATGCAGCGTCTATTGCAAAGTGCCTCACCCCTAATCAAATAGCACATCATCTGAAACTCTCTGTGCTCTGGGAATAACTTACACTCAACTGTGTTACACATTTCCACACTCATGCACATTTACACACACACACACACACACACACACACACACACAGAGGCACTGACACGTGCACACAGGCACTGGCACACAGCCTCATAAACATGCACTAACACACAGTGACACGCATAAGCATGCAAACACACACTCATAAACATGCACTGACACACAACAACACACACCACCACACTTCAAACATGCATAAAACACTTATAAACATATACAGACACACACATATATGCAGGCATGCACTCAACACACTCAGAAACACACACTGACACTCACAGCTATTTAATCTTTCCTCTTATGGTAGTTCCTTCATACCTGGAATCACCCTGGTGAATCTCCTCCAAACTCTCTCCAACGATAATTTATCTTTCCTTAAATAACGGGACCAGTATTGCATATCATATTTTAAATGTGGCCTCACTAGTGCCTTCTACACTTTTATATTCCAGTCTCCTTAAAATAAAAACCAGCACTCCATTTGCTTCCCTATTACTTTCTGCACCTGTATGCTAGCTTGCTGGGTCTCCTGAAAAAGGGCCACAAGTCTCTTTGTGCTACAGCTTTCTGCCATCTACACAAGAAAATAAGAATACAAAAATAAGAACTAGGAGCAGGGGTAGGCCATCTGGCCCCCGAGCCTGCTCTGCCATTGAATATGATCGTAGCTGATCTTTTCGTGAACTCAGCTCCACTTACCTGCCTGTTAATCCTTTATTCCTTTACTATTCAAAAATTTATCTATCCTTGCCTTAAAAACAGTCAATGAGGTAGCTTCAACTGCTTCACTGGGCAGGGAATTCCACAGATTCACAAACCTTTGTGTGAAGAAGTTCCTCCTCAACTCAGTCCTAAATCTACTCTCCCTTATTTTGAGACTATGCCCCTTAGTTCCAGTCTCACCCTCCACAACTTCCTACAATCTTATCTATTCTCTTCATAATCTTATATGTTTAATCTTGTAAGATTGCCCCTCATTCTCTTGAATTCCAATGAGTATATACATAGTCTACTCAGTCTCTCCTCATAAGCCAACCCTCTCAACTCTGGAATCAGCCCAGTGAATTCCCTCTGTACACCTCCAGTGCTGGTATATCCTTTCTCAAGTAAGAATACCAAAACTGTACACAGTACTCCAGGTGTGGCCTCACCAGCATCTTATACATCTGCAACATAATCTGCTGTTTTTAAACTCCATCCCTCTAGCAATGAAGAACAATATTCCATTTGCCTTCTTAACTATCTGCTGCACCTACAAACCAATCTTTTGTGACTCATGCACAAGAACACCCAGGTCCCTCTGCACAGCAGCATGCTGCAATTTTTTAATATTTAAATAATAGTCCATTTTGCTGTTATTCTGCCAATGACCTCACATTTACCAACATTAGAACATAGAACATAGAACAATACAGCACAGAACAGGCCCTTCGGCCTTCGATGTTGTGCCGACCAAAATAAAAAGCAATGCCCCTCCAAACTAAACCATTCCCTTCTCTTCCATATACTTATCAATTAACCTCTTAAACGCCACCAAACTTGGCGCATCTACAACAGCTGCAGGCAGGGCATTCCACTCCCTAATCACTCTTTGAGTAAAGAACCTACCTCTGATATCCGTCCTATAACTCATACCCCTTAATTTAAAGTTGTGTCCCCTCGTGCTAGCTTTCTCCATCCTAGGAAAAAGGCTATCACTGTCCACCCTATCCAAACCTCTAATTATCTTATATGCTTCAATAAGATCCCCCCTTAGCCGCCTCCTTTCTAACGAAAACAACCTCAAATCCTTCAACCTCTCTTCATAGGACCTGCCCTCCATACCAGGCAACATCCTGGTAAACCTCCTCTGTACCCTCTCCAATGCCTCCACATCTTTCTTATAATGTGGCGACCAGAACTGCACACAATACTCCAAGTGCGGCCGCACTAGAGTTTTGTACAGCTGCAACATGATGCTGCGGCTCCTAAATTCAATCCCCCTACCAATAAAAGCTAAGACTCCATAAGCCTTCTTAACAACTTTATCCACTTGACTGCCTACTCCACTTGTACTCCATCTTGCAGACCCTTGCCCACTCACTTAGACTATCTACATCCTACTTTGTCATTCATTTTAATGTCATCTACAAATTTTGACATATTATACTCCAACTCCAAGTCATCTATGTAAGTCATAAATAATTGTGGTCCCAAGGCGTTCGATAAGGTGGCACATGGAAGGCTTCTGCAGAAAGTGCAGATGTATGGGATTGAGGATGATTTAGCTAATTGGATTAGGAATTGGCTAGCAGATAGAAGACAGAGGGTGGTGGTTGATGGGAGATATTCATCGTGGAGTTTGGTTACTAGTGGTGTACCTCAGGGATCTGTTTTGGGGCCCCTGCTGTTTGTGATTTTTATAAATGATCTGGATGAGGGTATTGAAGGATAAATTTGCGGATGACACCAAAGTTGGAGGAGTGGTAGATAGTGAAGAGGGGTGTTTTAGTTTGCAGAGAGACTTGGACAAGTTGCAGAGCTGGGCCGAGAGGTGGCAAATGGAGTTTAATGTGGAAAAGTGTGAGGTAATGCACTTTGACAGGAATAATAAATGTGTAGAGTATAGGGCTAATGGTAGGACTCTTAATAGTGTTGATGAACAGAGGGATCTTGGTGTATTTGTGCATAGATCCCTGAAAGTAGGCAGTCAAGTCGATAAGGTTGTTAAGAAGGCATACGGAGTCTTAGCTTTTATTGGTAGGGGGATTGAATTTCGGAGCCGCAACGTCATGTTGCAACTGTACAAAACTCTAGTGCGGCCGCACTTGGAGTATTGTGTGCAGTTCTGGTCCCCACATTATAAGAAAGATGTAGAGGCATTGGAGAGGGTACAGAGGAGGTTTACCAGGATGTTGCCTGGTATGGAGGGCAGGTCTTATGAAGAGAGGCTGAGGGATTTGAGGTTGTTTTCGTTAGAAAGAAGGCGGCTAAGAGGAGACCTTATTGAAACATATAAGATGATTAGAGGTTTAGATAGGGTGGACAGTGATAGCCTTTTTCCTAGGATGGAGAAAGCTAGCACGAGGGGACGTAGCTTTAAATTAAGGGGTGGTGGTTTTAGGACAGATGTCAGAGGTAGGTTCTTTACCCAGAGGGTGGTAAGGGTATGGAATGCCTTGCCTGCGTCAGTTGTAGATGCGCCAAGTTTGGTGGCGTTTAAGAGGTTAGTAGATAAGTTTATGGATGAAAGTGGAATGGTTTGGGTTAGAGGGTCACTGCTTGTTCCTAATTGGTCGGCACAATATTGAAGGCCGAAGGGCCTGTTCTGCGCTGTAATGTTCTATGTTCTATGTTCTAACACTGATCTTTGAGGCACACCACTAGTCACTGATCTCAACCGGAAAAACACCCATTTATCCCCACTCTTTGTTTTCTGTTAGTTAACCAATCCTCCATCCATTAATACATTATTCGTAACACTGTGTACCTTTATCTTATATAGTCTTTGGTGTCGCACTTTGTCAAATGTTTGCTGGAAATCCTGAGAGACCACATCCACAGGTTCCCCATTGTTCAGTTTGCATGTAATATTCTCAAAGAATTCCATCAAATTAGTCAAACATGACCTGCCCTTCGTGAACTCATGCTGTGCCTTTCCAATGGGACAATTTATATCCAGACGTCTTACTAATTCTTCCTTGATGATAGATTCAAGCATTTTCCCTACTACAGAAGTTAAGCTAACCGGCCTGTAGTTACCTGCCTTTTGTCGACCTGCTTTTTTAAACATTGGTGTCACATTTGCTGTTTTTGAATCTGCAGGAACCATCCCAGAACCCAGCGAATTTTGATAAATTACCACTAGTGCATTTACTATTTCTCCCACTATCACTTTTAGTATCCTGGGGTGCATTCCATCAGGATCAGAAGACTTGTCTCCTTTAGCTCCATTAACTTGTCCAGCACTACCTCTTTGGTGATAATGATAGTTTCTCGGTCCTCACTGCCATAGCCTTCCTGTTATCAATTTTTGGCAATGTTATTTGTGTCTTCCACTGCGAAGACTGTTCAATGCCTCAGCTATTTTCTTATTTCCAATTATTACATCCCCCTTCTCATCCTCTAAGGAACCATAGTTTACTTTAGCTCCTCCTTCTCATTCTACTGATTTGTAGAAATTTATATATTTATGTATAATTATATATCTGTCCATTTAGATATTAATCCACCTTCTCATTCTTTCTTCCAAAATGAGCAAGCTCACACTTTCCCTCACTGAATTCCATTTGTGGATTTTCTGCCTACTCATGTAACCTGTCAGTAATTCTCTGTAAACTACTCATATCCTCCTTACAATCTTCCCACCTTTATCATCCACAAATTTGGATACAATACTCCTGTTCCTTCCTCCAAATCATTAATATTCTGTGAAGATCTGCAGTCTCAGCATTGATCCCTCCACTGGTTACTGTCCTCTGGCCTGAGAAAGACTTCCTTATCATTACTCGCTGTTTCCCATTAGTTAGACAATCTCTATCTATGCCACAATATTACCTCCAAAATCTGTCCTCTTATCTTGCATAGAAGCCTTTTGAAAATCCAAATATACATCATCGACTGGTTCTCCTCTATCTACCCTGGCTGACACCTCAAAAAACTCTCGTGAAATTATCTGATATGATTTCTCCGTCATGAAGCCATGCTGACTCTGCTTGCTCTGATTGTGAGTATCCAGATACATTGCTATTCTCTCCTTAATAAATAGCTCAGGAATCTGAAACCCATTCTTCTGCATCACTCCTCTAGCCAGACATTCATCTGACCTATCCTCCTGTTCCTGCTCACACCAGTGGAGGCACTGAGAGCGATCCAAAGATTACTACCTTAGCACCTGGAGGAAACCCACACAGACATGGGGAGAACATGGCAACTCCACACAGACAGTGATCCAAGCTGCAGCGCTAACATTGGTATCAGATCTGGCATCAGGATATATGATACAGGCCACAATTAGAACCTATCCCTTCTCTTGCTGCTGAGCCTGAAATACACACATGTACACACACTCGCACACAATACACTCACACTTATAGATTGTGACTGACCTTCTCACCCTACTTGCTGGTGATTTGTTGGATTATTGTAGATATGTAATATATATCTAATGTCCTCAAGGCAATGGAACTTGTTGCCTTAATTTGGTCTTCCCTGAGGGAGGCCCATCACATCCTTGAAAAGTGATAGAAGTTTGCAGGTTTTGTGTTAGATGAGGACAATAAGGGCATGAAAGGAAGGTATAGGTCAGGGGGCGATAGTTGGTACCTGGCCCTTGAAGAGAAGTCACTGACTGCTCATTGTAACATCATTAATTGACAATGCAAAGCCACGTGGGAAATGGGGGCAGAGGTCAAGCAAGGGTCAGGTAGGCCTCATCCTCTGGCAACTGGTATTTACTACATGGTTGTAGAAGAGGCCTCAGTGGGCAGTGCCAATGGAGGAATGGGAAATGGGCATGGATGGACATTGGGGAGGGCGGGTGAGGAGTGGGGGCACAAGTTGCCTAGCTTCACTGAAGAGAGAAAGAGAGAGAGAAAGAGAGAGAGAGATTCATTCCCGAAGCTGTTTTAGTGCCTCATAAAATATTTATTTTGATTGTGCATGGTTCTGTAATTGCTAACTCTCTCCTTGAATTATTTATGCTGTAGTAGTAAGCCTCAGATCAGGCAGACTCAGCACTGGGCTGGGTAAGCCTGCGACTTGCTCACGATGGGTGTGTAATTGGGAAGCTGCAGGGCCAATTAAGGCCCTTCTTTGAGCAAGAATTACTGAGATTATTTCAGAAAGTGATGCAGTGCACGCTGTCCTAATCTTCACTGTCAATCCCTTCCAATAGTTTACAGATGATTTCCCCCTCTGATTATTTGTAATGGTTTGGCTGTGGTTTGCAATGTATTAGGGACATTCCCATGATAAAAGCTCAATGTACCATCTCTTTGCTCCTTCCATGTACTGTCCGCACATTTAAAGGGGATAAACTGCCATTAGTTCAGCAAATTGAGTATAGAAGTTTACTGTGATGATTTGTTGATCTCAGCCTAGCTGAAGGACTTACATTTGGCAATCCTTGATGATGGGGTCTCATTAAGACTTGCTCAGTGCCCCAATAAACCTGCTGATTAATGGTGAGACTCCCTCATCTCCTCCAACTCTGCATCCCCTTCAAAATATTTGTGCCCTCCGCAATTCCAGCCTCTTCTTCATTCTCTCTCTGAAAGCATTTCTGGCCACACTGAAGGACAAGTCATGAATCCACCCCTGTTGAAGTGGGTACCGGGCCTTATGCTGCTGGCACCAATGTGTAAGCAGTTCTGGTCCCCGCATCTCAGAAGTCTACAGGAATATGAGGAGGAGGGACAGAGTGGATAGTCAGAAGCTTTTTCCCAGGGTGGAAGAGTCAGTTTCTAGGAGACTAGAGATAACATGTGAAGGGATGTTTCAAAGGAGATGTACGAGGTACATTTTTTACACAGAGGGTGGTGGGTGCCTGGAACTCGCTACTGGAGTATGTAGTGGAAGCAGATATGATAGTGACTTTTAAGGAGCATCTGGACAAATACATGAATAGAATGGGAATAGAGGGATATGGTCCGCGGAAGAATAGAGGGTTTTACTTCACATGGGCAGCATGGTCAGTGCAGGCTTGGAGGGCTGAAGGGCCTGTTATTACACCATAATTTTCTTTGTTCTTTGAAAAATATATTAGCATCAGAGGCAGTCCAGAGAAGATTCATTAAGTTGATTCTGGGAATGGAAGGATTTCAGAACATAGAATATGAAAAACTACAGCACAAACAGGGTCTTCAGCCCACAAGTTACGCCGAACATATCTCTACCTATTAGGCTTACCTATAACCTTCTATCTTACTAAGTCCCATGTACTTATCCAGAAGTTTCTTGAAAGACCCTGTTGAATCTGCCTCCGCCACCATTGCCGGCAGCCGATTCCACTCACCCACCACCCTCTGGATGGAAAACTTTCTTATGAGGAGAGGTTAAATAGCTTGACTCTGGACTCGTTGGGCTTCAGAATGATAAGGAAATCTTAAGGCAGCTATATAAAAGCTTGGTTAGGCTGTATTTGGGATATTGTCTGCAGTTCTGGTCACCACACTACCAGAAAGATGCGGAAGCTTTGAAGAGAGTGCAAAGAAGGTTCACCAAGATGTTGTCTATCTGTTGGCTATGAGGAGAGATTGAATAAACTATGACTCTTTTCACTGGAAAGACGGAGGTGAGGGGAGACCTGATAGAGGTCTACAAAATTATGAAAGGCATAAATAGGGTGCAGAGTCAGAACCTTTTTTCGAGGATGGAAGTGTCAATTATAAGGGGACACAGGTTCAAGGTGAGATAGGGGAAAGTTTAAAGGAGATATGCGGAAAGATTTTCATGCAGAGAGTGGTGTGTGCCTGGTACAGTCCATCGGGGAGGTAGTGGAAGCAGGCACATTAACAACATTTAAGAGGCATCTGGATGGGTACATGAATAGGGAGGGAAAAGAGGGACCAAGTAAGGGGAGAAAGTTATTTTTAGTTTAGTGAGGGAATCATGATCAGCAGAGGCTTGAAGGCCGAAGAGCCTGTTCCTGTGTTTTACTTTTCCTTGTTCTCTTTATTTTTCTTTGAAGAATGAGAGGTGACCTGATTGAGACATATACAATTCGAAGGGGGTTTGATAGACTAAGTGCTGAGGGGTTGTTTCCCCTTGCGGGAGAGTCTAAGATCAGAGGGCATAATCTCAGAGTCAGGGGTCACCCTTTAAGACAGAGATGGGGAGGAATTTCTTCCCTCAGAGGGTAGTGAATCTGTGGAATTCTTTACCATGTAGAGTTATAGAAGTTGGGTTGTTAAGTATGTTAAAGGCTGAGATAGACAGATTTTTAATCGGTAAGGGAATCAAGAGTTTTGTGGATAAAGCAGGAAAGTGGAGTTGAGGATTTGTTCAGTTGAGACACAGAATTGATATCTCGTATCACCAGGGTTGCAAGTTGGTGATAATTGTGGACGGCAGCTATGGCAGATGCAGATATTGGGGGAGGGCCTTCAGTCCTGGTACCAGTGCCCCAAATTAGAAGGAAAATGTTGGCCAACTAATGCATTGTTGAGGTGAAAGTTGGAATCTGGGTCTTTATGCTACAGGGCACACAGGGCACCTTCAGAAAATGACTGTCCGATAGTGAAGGCTATTGTTATATATTGTAGTGGTTGCAAGATTGCTTTAAGATTCAGTCACATGATTTGATAATGATGTCATTGCGGTGTTTTTTTACCGTTAACATCTCCTATAAAAAAAACTCGAGTTATTTTGAATCTATGCACGCACATCATATCATTTTCTTATTTGTTTAAAACCCACAACCCCTAATATAGAAACATAGAATCATAGAAAATAGGAGCAGGTGGAGGCTTTTTGGCCCTTCGAGCCTGCTTCGCTATTCATCATGACCATAATCAATAGCCTAATCATGCTTTCTTCCCATACCTTTGATCCTATTCGCCCCAAATGCCATATCCCAAATGCTATAACATAGGACATTACAGCTATCTCAACCCTTAGTTTACAAATCTGACACAAAAGCAAAAATACTCATGCCAAAGGTACGGGTCACCTTGAGAGTTACAGAACAGAGAGACCTAGGAGTACATGTTCATAGCTCCTTGAAAGTGGAGTCAAAGGTGGACAGAGTGGTGAAGAAGGCATTCGGCATGCTTGGTTTCATCAATCAGAATATCAAATACAAGATTGGAATGTCTTGTTGAAGTTGTACAAGATATTGGTAAGCCACACTTGGAATGCTGTGTGCAATTCTGGTCACCCTATTACAGAAAGGATATTATTAAACTAGAAAGCGTGCAGAAAAGATTTACTAGGATGCTACCAAGATTTGATGGATTGAGTTATAAGGAGAGGCTGGATCGACTGGAACTTTTTTCTCTGGAGCATAGGAGGCTGAGGGGTGACCTTATAGAGGTCTATAAAACAACGAGAAGCACAGATCAGCTAGCTAGTCAATACCTTTTCCCAAAGAAAGGGGAGTCTGAAAGTAGAGGGCATAGGTTTAAGGTGAGAGGGGAAAGATACAAAAGGATCCAGAGGGGCATTTTTTTTACACAGAGGGTGGTGAGTATCTGAACAAGCTGTCAGAGGTCATAGTAGAGGCAGGTACAATTTTGTCACTTAAAAAGCATTTAGATAGTTACATGGATATAATGGATACAGAGAGATGTGGGCCAAATGCGAGCAATTGGGATTAGCTTAAGGATTTTTTTTTTAAAAGGGTAGCATGGACAAGTTGGGCCAAAGGGCCTGTTTCCATGCTGTAAACTTCTATCGATCTATGGAAATAATGATTTAGTGACGCAAAGCTTGTGTTTAAAAATCCCATTCACGTTGCCTCTGTTATGGGCTCTGAAGAACCAAGGAAGGGGGAGTGTACTTGTTACAGAGGGAGTGCAGTGAAGGTTTACCAGGCTGATTCCCGGCCTGTCATAAGAAGAAAGACTAAGTCGATTAGGATTATATTCACTGGAGTTTAGAATGAGAGGGAATCTCAGAGAAACTTATAAAATTCTTACGGGGTTCGACAGGATAGATTGAGAAAGATTGTGGGGGAGTCCAGAACCAGGGGTCATAGTTTGAGGATAAGGGGTAAACCTTTTCAGACTGAGGTGAGGAGAATTTCTTCACCCAGAGGGTATTGGATATGTGGAACTCACTCCCACAGAATGTAGCTAAATGTTGTCTGATTTGAAGAAGAAGGGGCTAAAGGGATCAAGAGGTATGAGGGTAAGGGGGTGGAAAGAAATCAGAATATTGAGTTTGATGATCTGCCATGATCAAAATGAATGATGGAACAGGCTTGAAGGGCTGAATGGCCTACTTCTGCTTCTAGTTTCTATGTTTCTCCCTTTCTGTTGTTTCACTGCTGACGTCCTGTCCCCAGGAATTCCCTTCCTAAATACATCTCTATCCTCCCTATCTTCCTTTCAAAAACCAAAATTATGAAAGGTATGAATAGAGTGAATAGTGGGAAACTTTTTCCCAGGTCGGAGGTGACGATCACAAGGGGTCACAGGCTCAAGGTGAGAGGGACGAGGTATTACTCCGATATCAGAGGGATGTTTTTTACACAGAGGGTGGTGGGGGCCTGTAATGCACTGCCAAGCAAGGTGGTGGAGGCTGACATGCTGGGATTGTTTAATGCTTATCTGGGTAGTCACATGAGCAGACTGGGAATGGAGGGATACAAACGAATGGCCCTGTTGGACCAACGAGCAGCACAGGCTTGGAGGGCTGAAGGGCCTGTTCCTGTGCTGCACTGTTCTTTGTTCAAACTCTTCGACCAAGGGCGCAGTGGTTAGCACTACTACCTCACAGCATCAGAGACCAGTCCCCAGCTCGGGTCATTGTCTGTGTAGAGTCTGCATGTTCTCCCCGCGTCTGTGGGGGTTTTCTCCGGATGCTCCAGTTTCTTCCCACAGTCCGAAAGACATGCCGGTGGGGTGCTAATTTTTCCCTCCGCGAACCTGGACAGATGCCAGAGTGTAGCGACCAGGGGACTTTCACAGTAACTTCATTTCAAGCCTACTAATAAGTAAACTGAAAAAAAAAGCTTTGGTCACCTGCCCTCGTAAACCTGACGCAGCAGTTTGTGGCATTAGAGGTGCAGGTTGTTGTTGTCGTTATTGATTTCCCCATGCCAGACTGGAGCTGCTAATGAAGATGTTTGTTAACAGCGGGCTGAAGCAAGCGGAACATAAATGTCCGGCTGCAGATTGATTTATAGCTGCTGCCACCTCAGTGGGGACAGAGCACATGGTGACACAGGCAGGGTAATGGATCACAGGGCTGTCTTGTTACTCTCTCTCTCTCTCTCTCCCTCCCTGCTGATCCTTTGACAAAACGGCAATGAAGCAGGAATGTCTGTAGCAAAGGGAGCGAGTTTTTCCCCTCCTCTCTCATTAGCTAGTCCCATTTGCTCTAAAACCAATAATTGCTGATAAGCTCTGCGCAGGCATTAATTATGTATTCTATTTTAATAAGGTTTTTTAATATGGTGATAACGTGGGGGTGATGGTGGGGGGGGGGTAGTGGGGAAGGGTGGGATGTTAAAGGAAGGAAAGATTAGTGCACTTTTTTATATCTTTCTTTAAAGTCATGCTCCCCAGAATAAATAAAGTAATTCTCTCTCCACTGTCTGTTACCACGTAACTGGACTTAATATTCCTCGTAGGATTTTTGAGGTAGTGTGGTATCTGTGGGCAGGATTTTTCTCCCTCGCTGTTTTGCGGCAGCAGGGTTTTTATGGCCCTGTGTGGTTAATGAAGTTTTGCACTGTAGTCCCTTACCACCGGGAAATCTGTGGCAGGGGGATGCGTTCTTGGTGGGATTTTTAGATCCTGCCAGCTACATGCCTGCAGGATTTCAAAGAACAAATAACAAATTACAGTGCAGCAGAGGAACAGGCCCTTCGGCCCACCAAGTCTGTGCGGACACAGATGCCTCCCAGTCTAATATTTTCTTGCCTCTATCCCACTATTCCTGTATCAATCCGGATGCCCCTTGAATGTTGTTCTAGAAGCTGCTTCCATCATCCCCTCCGATAATGTGTTCCAGGCTTCACACCCTCTGTGTGAAGAAGTTTCCCTTTACATCTCTTTTGAACTTTCCTCCACTCACTTTTATCCCCCTCTCTCTTTTAATCTCTGTACCCCCTCCCCAGCCCCACCACAAATAATTGACCCTTTAACTCTGAGAAAAAGACTCTCACTCTGTCCAAACCTGTCATAATCTTGTAAACCCTTATAAGGTTCCCCCTCATCCTCTGATGCTCTAAGTCCAAGTTTGTTCAACCTTTCTTCATAGACCATATCCTCCAAACCAGGCAACATCCTGACAAGTCCCTTTCCAATGCATCCACAGCCTTCTGATAGCGTGGCAATGTTTAATTCGAACTTTAGAACACAATATGTTTTTGTCTGCTTGGATTGCTGGATTGTAGCTGTCCACTCATCACATTGGCTCTAGGTTTGTCAAAGCTTCAAATTTAAAATTCTAATCCTTGCTATTTTATATCCTTATATCCATGCAACCTCCTCCAGACCTCTGACTCTCTTAGATCTTTGTGTTCTTCCAATTCCAGCCACTTGTACATCCTCCAGTTTCTTCCTCCTGCTGTGCCTTCAGCTGCCCAGGTCATTAAGTTCTGCTTGTTATTTGATTTGATTTGGTTTATTATTGTCACATGTTTTAGTGTCTAGTGGAAAGTATTGTTTTATGTGCACTATATAGACAAAGCTTCCTTTGGAGAAGGAAATAGGGAGTGCAGACTGTAATGTTACAGTCTGCCCACAGAGAAAGATCAACTTAGTTTGAGTTAGAACCATTCAAAAGTCTGATGGCAGCAGAGAAGCTGTTCTTGAGTTGGTTGCATGTGATCTCAGACTTTTGTATCTTTTTCCTGTTGGAAGAAGGTGGAAAATAGAATGTCCGAGCTGCTTAGGGTCCTGGATTATGCTGGCTGATTTCCTGAGGCAGTGGGAACTGTAGACAGATTCAGTGGATGAAGGCTGTTTGCTTGATAGACTGGACTACGTTCACAACCGTTTGTAGTTTCTTGCGATCTTGGACACTGGAAGAACTGCGGTGAGGGCTTGCAGCAGTGGAGATTAATCTTTAATTCCCGAATATTCTAGGCCAGGCCTAGAGAATTGTCAACTCTAGCAGGTATGCAAACACCAAAGAAGGGGTATGGGACACTTGTTTTCATCAGTTGTGGTATAAGGTACAAGAGCAAAGAGTTGGAGTTGTACAGAGCATTTGTTAGGTCACAACTGAAATACTGTGTGTAGTTCTGATCACTGTATCATAGGATTGCTCTAGAAGGGGTAGAGAGGAGATTCACCAGGATGTTGCCTGGGATGGAGTATTTCAGCTATAAGGGAAACTGCATAGACTTGGATTGTTCCCTTTAGAACAGAGAAGGCTGAGGGGGGACATGATTGAGGTGTATAAAATTATGAAGAGTACGGACAGGGTGAATAGGAAGCAACTGTTCCCCTTGGTTGAGGGGTCACTCATGAGGGGACATACCCGTAGGGAATGGGAAAAGAGATTCAGAGGGGATTTGAGAAGAGAATTTTCACTCAGAGGGTGGTGAGAATCTGGAATGCACTGCCTTCTAGATTCAGAAACCTTACAACATTCAAAAAATATTTGGATGAGCTTTTGAAATTTCAGTACATTCAAGGATGTGGAACAAGGACAGGAAAATAAGATCAGTGCAACTTTAGTGTAGCTATTGTCGGTACAGATTGAATGGGGCAAAGAGCCTTTTTTCTGCACTGTATGACTCTATGACAAGGGTGAATGAAGAAGAATGCAAAGGGTTAAACTTGGTTGGTAGTCACCCATATTGCTGTATGGTCTCTGACGCTGGGGGATTATATTCTTGTGCGGGATGATGTTCGTTATTGAAATCTGAGAGCAATAGAAGGCATTAGCTGAGCTTCCGCGCAGGGTCAGAACAACTAATGATCGATAAAGAGACTGAGGGAGGAACACAAATGATGGGAGATAGTGACTAACAGGAGATTCCTGTTTACAATTCCCACATTGCAAGAAACTAGTGTGGGGAGTGAGTGAAGAGGGAAAGTACAAAAGGGAAAAGAAATGAAGTCAAAACACTGTGGCAGGTAGAAGGGATTTGCAAGCACTGAAGGATCTAAGTTATATACACAGTGAGGTGCAAGCTCAGTATGGTTATAATCGGGCACATTGAGAGGGAAGATTTTTCCTCACATTCTTCCTTCTTTAAATATAGAACCAAAAAAAGTTACAACATGGAAGGAGACTATTCTTCCCATCTTTCCATGCCAACCCAAGGGCACCCAGTTGCCATTTCTGATCAACGTCCCTGGTCCATAGCCCTTTAGCTTACAACATCTAAGGTACAAAACCAGGTACTTTATAAAGGAGTTTAGGATCTTTGCTTCCACTATTAACTCAAACAGTGAATTCCAGACAGTCAACACTATTTACGTGAAAAAGATCTTCCACATGCTTCCTCAACATCTACTCTCACTTATCTTGAATTGATGTTTCCTGGTTCTAGAATTCCCCACCAAGGGAAACAATTTTATCCTGCCCATTCAATCTCTTCCCCCTATAATTTTCTATAACTCTATCGGGTCATACCTGAGCCTTCTTTGTTCCAAGGAAAATAACCCCATCTTATCCCATCTCTCCTCATAGCTACACTTTTCCAGCCCTGGCAACATTCTTGTAAATCTTTTGTGCACTCACCCAGAGCAATTCCATCCTTCCTGCACTTTTACTGATGCACTATAAGAAGCATTCTTCCTGATTGTATCAC
The DNA here is from genome assembly GCA_024679065.1 of Sphyrna mokarran. Classification (NCBI taxonomy): domain Eukaryota; kingdom Metazoa; phylum Chordata; class Chondrichthyes; order Carcharhiniformes; family Carcharhinidae; genus Sphyrna; species Sphyrna mokarran. The sequence continues at coordinate 11,785,147 of JAGIQG010000001.1, read as the reverse complement.
AGCTTGGTCTGGCTCCTGCTCTGCCCAAGACAGCAAGAAAACTACAAAGACTCATGAACAAAGCCCAGTCCTTCAGTCAAATAAGCCTCCTATCCATTGACTCTGCCTACACTTCCCGCTGTCTCAGTAAAGCAGCCAGCATAATTAAGGACCCCGCATCCCGAACATTCTTTCTTCCACCTTCTTCCATTGGGAAAAGGATACAAAAGCCTGAGGACATGCACCAACCAACTCTAGAATAACTCCTCTGTTGCCATCAGACTTTTGAATGTCCATTCAAATGTCTGATAGCAGTAGAAACATAGAAACATAGAAAAACTACAGCACAAACAGGCCCTTCGGCCCACAAGTTGCATCAAACATGTCCCTACCTACTAGGCTTACTTAATAGCCCTCTATAGAAAAGCATAGAAAATAACAGCTCAGAAACAGGTCTTTTGGCCCTTCTTGACTATGCTGAACCATTTTTTGCCTAGTCCCACTGACCAACATTTGAACCATATCTCTCCATACCCCTCTCATCCATGAACCCGTCCAAGTTTTTCTTAACTTAAAAGTGACCCCACATTTACCACTTTACCCAGCAGCTCATTCCACACTCCCACCACTCTCTGCCTGAACAAGCCCCTGCTCTAATATTCTCTTTAAACTTTTCTCCTTTCACCCCTAACCCATGCCCTCTGTTTTTTTCCTCCCCTAGCCTCTATCATACTAAGTTCCTTGTAATAATCCAAAAGTCTCTTAAAAGACCCTATTGAATCCGCCTCCACAATCACTGCCGGCAGCCGATTCCACTCACCCACCACCCTCTGAGGGAAAAACTTACCCCTGACATCTCCTATGTACCTAAAGTTTAAGGTGCTGGGCAGCAAGTACAGAGATGCTAGGGGTAAGTTTTTCACTCAAGGGTGGCGAGTGAATGGAATCGGCTGCCACTGGTGGTGGTCAAGGCAAACTCGCTGGGGTCTTTTAAAAGACTTCTGGATGAGTACATGGAATTAAATGGGATTGGGAGTTACAGATAATTTTATGGCCTAGTAGGTATGGGTATGATTGGCGCAACTTGTGGGCCGAAGGGCCTGTTTGTGCTGTAGAGTTCTATGTTCTATGTTCTACATTCCCAGCACCTTAAACCTGTGTCCTCTTGTGGCAAGTATGGAAAAAGCTGTTCTTGAGTGGATTGATACATGACCTGAGACATTTTTATCTTTTCCCCAGTGGAAGAAGGTGGAAGAGAGAATGTCTAGGGTGCGTGGTGTCCTTGATTATGCTGGCTGCTTTTCCGAGGCAGTGCGAAATGTAGACAGAGCCATGGATGGGAGGCTGGTTTGCACAATGGACTGGGCTTCTGTCATGACCCTTTGTAATTTCTTGCGATCATGGAGACGGGGCAGGGAGGTGGCCACTGACAGCCCCCTCCTTCCCTTGCCTTCTCCATGCTGGCTTACTGTGCCTTGCTGTAGTACCAACAGTGTCCACTGCTTTCTCATAGCGCTACTGGGACTGAAGAGCTCTGATTGGTGGGATCTTCTAGGTGGCAGAAGACCCTGCAACAGGCAGTTAATTGCCTGTTTTCACATTTTTAATCCTGTCAGACCTTCCAAAATGACTTTCCAAAATGACTTTCCTGTTGAGGGAGGGGGGGGGGGTTTGTCAGGGCTACTGCTAAAGCCATCTCATTCAACTCATCAAGCTCACTGTGCAGAAATGGTTGATGGCACAGTGGTTAGCACTGCTGCCTCATAGTCCCAGGGACCTGGGTTCAATCCCTGGGTTGGGTCACTGTTTATGTGGAAGCTGCAAGATTTTTCTACTACAGTCTGAAAGATTTGCTGGTTTGGTGCATTGACTATGCTAAATTCTCCTTCAGTGTACCTGAACAGGACCTGGAGTGTGGCAACTAGGGGATTTTTGCAGTAACTTCATTGCAGGGTTAATGTAAGCCTACTTATGATGTTAATAAACAAACTTTAACTTTTAAACTTTAGAAAATGGAAGGGTATTTGATTCTTTGGAATGGTGTTGGGTTGTGTGAATGGCAATGCATTTGGTTAAAAGGTACATACTTGTGCTTCACACAGACACACGTAAAAGCTAAGCTTGAACAAAGACTCTGCGAGGTATTCTGACCCAGATTTCATTTGCTTCCTACAGATTCTTCTTAAAGTTCTTCCTCAAGTGCAATCAGAACTGTTTGAAAAATGCTGGGAATCCGAGAGACATGCGGCGATTCCAGGTAGAATCCAACTGCTCATTCATTTTTTTAATTTCAGTTGTGTTTATTGTGGATTAAGAACTGGATGGAAAAACTTTGAATAGAAGGAAAAGCAGTGCCTTTTACAACCTCGGGATGACCCATTCAGATACGGGGAGAACATGTAAACGCCACACAGATAGGCATCTGAGGCTGGATTTGAATCTGGTCCTTAGAAGCAGCAGTGCTAACCATTGTGCCACCCTCAGGGGGTGGTAGGGAATTGATCAAAAGTTTTCTTTTACTCATTCATGGGATGTGGACATCGGTCGCTCGCTAGGCTAGGATTTATTGTCCATCCTTAATTGCTTTTGAAAAGTTTAAAGTTTATTTATTACTGTCACAAGTAGGTTTACATTAACATTGCAGTGAAGTTATTGTGAAAGTCCTCTGGCTGTACTAGTGGTAAAGGTGTAAAGTCATAGTCGTAAAGCTCGTTGTGAGTCACCTTCTTGAACTGGGCAGCATGGTTGCACAGTGGTTAAGACTGCTGCTTCACAGCACAGGGACCTGGGTTTGATTTCCGGCTCAGGTCACTGTCTGTACTTTCTCCCCGTGTCTGTGGGTTTCCTGCAGGTTTCCTCCCACAGTCCAAAGATGTGTGGGTTAGATTGATTGGCCATGCTAAAATTGCCCCTTGGTGGTCTAAGATGCGAGGTTAAAGGGATTAGCTAGTAAATATGTAGGGGTATGGGAGCAGGGTCTGGCTGGGATTGTGGTTGACTCGATGGGCTGAATGGCCTCTTTCTGCAATGTAAGAATCCTATGATTCTTCTCTGATTCTATGAAGCACCCTTGTAGTGCAGTGCTGTTAGGGAGAGAGTTTCAGGATTTTGACCCAATGACACTGAAAGAATGGTGAGTGACTGGAGCGGGGATTTGCACTTGGTGGTGTTCCAATGTGTCTTTAATTCATTCATGAGACATGTTTGGTCAGCATTTATTGCCTGTCCTATTGCCTGAGGACAGTTGAGAGTCAACCACATTGCTGTGGCTCCGGAGTCACATGTAGCCCATACCAGGTAAGGATAGTAGATTTCCTTACCTAAAGAACATTAATGGACCAAATGGGTTTTTCCGACAATGTTTTCGTGGTCACCAGTAGATTCTTAATTCCAAATACTTTTCATTGAATTCAAATTTCATCAACTGTCATGGTGGGATTCGAACCCAGGTTCTCAGAACATTAGTTAAGTTTCTGCTTTAAGAGGCTATCGCCCTCCCTAAAAAATTTTTATGTTTGATCAAAGCACTGGGTTTTAAGGAGTGTCTCAAAGGAGGGAAGAAGGGTAAAGGGGCAATTCTCTTGCTGAAGAGGAAACTGGAAGGAATTCCTGACAATGAGGCCCAATGTCCGTGTGTCAGGACGTTCCACATGCTAACTACTCACTACACAAATGGTTACATCCTGTAATTCCCTATTGCATTTATTAATGACTACAGAGGTCTGCCTCTCCAAAACCATTTCATCATTCTAAAAATCCCTATTGGGTTTTACAGAATCATGACAGTGCAGAAGGAGGCCATTTGGCCCATCAAGTGCGCACTGACCACAATCTCATCCAAGCGCTATTGCTGCAATCCCACACATTTATCCTGTCAATTCCCCCATACCAAGGATGGCCAATCAACTAACTTGCACATATTTGGGAGGAAGCCCATGCAGACATGGGGAGAACATGCAAACTCCACACATCTGAGGCTAGAATTGAACTGGGGTCCCTGGCGCTGTGAGGTAGCTGTGCTAATCACTGTGCCACCATACTGCCTAGATTTCCTCTGCCAATCTTCTCTTTTCTTCTGCAACTGGGGAAGTAGTTCCTCAGCATTTACCCTGACAAAGCCGGACTAGAAACTGAACTGAACAAGCCAGATAAACTCAATGGCTGGAAATTTACTAGCGTACCTGCCCCAGGATCGGGGCAGGTGAGGTTTGCAGAACGCCATTGGTCTCGGGCGGGATCTTACGAACTTTGGGCAGGCGAGATGGTAAAATTCCAGCAAGTCGCTACAAGAGCAGGTCAGAAGCTAGATACCCTGTGGCGAGTGACTCACATGTGCAATTATTATAACACACAAAGAAATATTAATGGCGGGACGGTGGCACAGTGGTTAGCACAGCTGCCTCACGGTACCAGGGACCTGAGTTCGATTCCTGGCTTGTATCTCTGCCTGTGCAAGCTCTGCACGTTCTACTCATGAGCTCCCTTTAGGTCCTCCAGTTTCCTCCCACAGTCCAAAAGACATATTGGATAGGTGCATTGGCCATTGCTAAATTCTTCCTTGGTGTACCTAAGCAGGTGCCGGAGTGTGGCGACTAAGTGGTTTTCACAGTAACTTCATTTAGCGTTAATGTGAGCCTTCTTGTGACATAGAAACTGGGGTAGGCCATTCAGCCCTTCGAGGCTGCTGCAATGATCAGATCTCATCATTAAATTCAATATTCTGATCTCCCACTTCCCCTCATTGTCCTTGATCCTTTTGGAGCAATATCTAATTTTGTTTTGAAGTCAGACAATGCTTTGGTCTCAATTGCACTCATTGGTAGTGAACTCCACAAATTCACCACCCTCTGGCTGTAGGAATTTCTCCTCACACCAGTTCTAAAACGCTTACCCTTTATCCTCAAACTGTGACCCCCTAGTGGGGCTCCTACGGAGCGGTATGGTGGTACAGTTGTTAGCACTGCTGTCTCACAGGTTCGGCTGAGATCACTGTCTTTGTGAAGTTTGCACATTCTCCCCCTGTCTACAAGGGTTTTCTCCGGGTGCTGTGCTTTCCTCCTACAGTATAAAAGACGTGCTGGTTCGGTGCATTGAATGTGGTGACCAGGGAAATTTCACAGTAACTTCACTGCAATGTTAATGTCAGCCTTACTTACGACTACTGAAATAAAGTTTAACTTTAAACTATTTCTTGAGTAAATAAATAAATGAACTTAAAACTTGTATCAACAATGGCAAGTTACATTATATTCTTTCCCTTCATCTAAGTCAAATGTATATCAATTGTACAGCAGGTTTGAGAGTATTTGTACACAGAGACTAGAGCCAACATTTTGAGTCTGGATTTCCAGATTCAGAACGTATTCTCCTGCACAGATGCTGTCAGACCTGTTGAGATTTTGCCATATTGTTTCAGATTCCAGCATCCGCAGTGATTTGCGATTATGTATTAAATAGCTGAGACCCAAGCGCTGATGTGACAGAAAACCCATTGGTAACAGATTGCTAACCCAAGAATGACTCCTTTATTCCTGCTCTGTTTCTATCTGATAGGCAACGCTCTGTCCACACCAATATATAACCCTACTCCCATCCAATCATAATCTTACATTGCGCCTTATTAAATGCTTTTATATTGTTACTGTCTCAGTGAACTTTTCAAAAGAAATTCATACTCTCAGTTACTAACTGGCACAAGTCTTCAGATCTGAAAGAAAAACTTTTACTGAACAGAAGTTAGCCATAATGATGATAGCTTTGGGAAAGAAACCATGAGAATTGGGTCAACTAGAAATACCTTGGGACATTGTGCTGTATTTAGCATCAGGAACAGAAGATAACTGATTATTTACAAAAAAATGGATCACTCTTTTTTTTATAGAAGTAAATCACTCTCGCCTTTTTAAAGTGGATCACTAACTCCAGGGCGGCAGGTGACAGTGCGAGGAGTGAGACCTCTGGGGAGCCCCAGGGTGATGATGGAGTTGGAGAAGGGGTGGAAGTGAATCCAATACTTGTGTGCAGGGTGGGGGGAGGAGGGAAACAGGGAAGAGATTGGCCTATGCAAAATCCACCTGGATTGGCAGCAGATCCTTAAAATGGGCACTGGCCATTTGTACAAAGTCACTGGGAAGTATCCTGAAGTGTTCTAAGAGGACCCCGAGAAGATTAGAGGTGCTAGGGCCAAGATCTACAAGGACCCAGAGGCCCAACCTTAATACTTCAAAGTGTGACCACTCCCCTATGCAAAAGTAGAGGTGAATTGGAATGTCTAGAGGAACTTGTCACTGTATGCCCAGGATAACTTACTGAATGGGCTATGTTAGTAGCCCCAGTTTTAAAACCTTCACAATTCAGTCCATCTCTGCGGGGATTATAGATTGACGATCAGCAAAGCCTCCCTCTTAGATATCCTGTGTCACGCATAGAAGACTTGCACACAAAGTTGGCTGGAGAGGTCACAGATTTTCCAAATTTAGGCATGATTTATTTTCTTTATTAGTCACAAGTAAGGCTTACATTAATAGTGCAATGAAGTTACTGTGAAATCCTCCTACTCGGCATACTACGATGCCTGTTTGGGTCACTACACCTAGCTAGCAGTCTGTCTGTGTGGAGTTTGCACATTCTCCCTGTATCTGCGTGGGATTTCTCCGCATGCTCTGCTTTCCTCCCACAGTCTGTAAGACATGCTGGTTCAGTGCATTGACCCGAACAGGGGCGGTTTGTGGGAGGAAATTGGAGCAACCGAAAGAAACCCCCGAGCAGACACAGGGAGAACGTGCAGACTCCACACAGACAGTAACCCAAGCTGGGAATCGAACCTAGCAGTGTGAGACAGCAGTGCCAATCATTGTGCCACTCTCATGCCCACCTCCAGCTGAAACTTGAAATCATAGAAACTCTACAGTACAGAGAATGGCCATTCGACCCATCAAGTCTGCACTGACCACAATCCCACCCAGGCCCTACCTGCCATATCCCAACATATTTTACCCACTAATCACTCTAACCTACATATCTCAGGATAGTAAGGGTAAATTTAGCATGGCCAATCAACCTAACCCGCACATCTTTGGACTGTGGGAGGAAACGGGAGTACCTGGAGGAAACCCATGCAGACACGAGGAGAATGTACAAACTCCACACAGACAGTGACCTGAGTCACGAATCGAACCCAGTTCCTTAGAGCTGTGAAGCAGCAGTGCTAACCCCAGGCTATCGTGCCGCCCTTGAGTTCTCACCCAGGAACTATGTCACCATAAACACTCACACAGGACTGTATGATTATACTCAGTTGTTCTTTGGGGTGTCTTCGGCTTGTGCCATTTTTAAAGAACAGCTTTCAAAGGCGGCCCAGAGTGGCAGTCTATGTTGATGACATTTTAATCTCTGGAGTTCCCACAAAGGAAAGTTTGGAGGAGGTTTATCGCTTTTTTCTGATCCCATTAAATACAGAGAAATTAATGTTCCAAGCAAACAAGGCAATGTAGCTCGGGTACAAAGTTGACAAGGATGCATTACGTCCTGTGGCAGAGAAGGGTGAAGGCTATAAAGGGGCTCTTATCCATGGAATACAAGCTGAAGTTGAACTCTTTCCTGGATCTCACAAATGACTATGGAAAATTCATCCTGAAATTAGCAAACCTGCTGGCACCACACCATGTATTGTTTAAAAAAAAATCAGGAATAGTCATGGCAAATACCACAAATGTCAAATGACAATTGAACAATTGGAGTCAACAAATGCACTAGCCCATTACGACCTCCCTCCGATACCACTCATTGTAACCTATAATACCTCCCCTAGGGGTTAAGAATGGTATTATCACACTGTTGGGATGATGCAAATCAGTGTCCAATCGTGTATCCATAACAAACCCTTGTGGATGCAGAGAAGAAGTATGCCTGGCTTGAGAAAGGTTTGACCATGACAGTGAAAAAGTTCTACCAGTGCATCATTTTATGGTCAGCATTTTACCCAAAATAACTAACTACACAGCTCTTCAGCAAAGACCAGGTGATTTTGTCCTATCACATTAGCCTCGATCCAGTGCTGGGCATTGCTATTAGGTGTCTAGGAATCAACCTCAGAATATTATCCAGGGAGAGATATTGCCAACACAGATGCCTTGAGTGGTCTACCATTATTCACCAGCCTACCTTCTCCTCTGAACATGGATGAAGTTGTTTTGACTCTGAACCTAGATCATAAAACCCTATTATGCAGAAGGAGGCCATTCAGCCCATCGAATCTGCCCTAACAACAATCTCACTCAGGCCGAGTCCCTCTGACACTAAGGGGCAATTTAGTGTTGCCAATCCACTTAACCCACACATCTTTGGATTGTGGGAGAAAACTGGAGCACCCAGAGGAAACCCATGCAGACATAGGGAGAATGTGCAGACTCCGCACAGACAGTGACCCAAGCCAGAAGTCAAACTCGGGTCCCTGGCTCTGTGATGCAGCAATACTAACTACTGTGCCATCGTGCCTCCCACCTTTTTCACACTCTGTCAGTATACAGCAAGCAAATCCAGGCATGGACCCATTGGTAGAATTACATCTTATTTAAGTAGTGGACCATCAGGGCTTCTGACAGAGGACTTGAAACTTTATCTCTCTAAGTATCAGGAGTTGAATATAGAAGATGGCACCAACTTGTGGGGAACCCGGGTGTGTGTCCCATCTCCAGGCCAGCAACCAAAACTCCAAGGATTGGCCTCCGAGGAAGATGAAAATGCCTGCAGGCAGTATTTCTGGTGGCCTGGCATAGACTGTGATAACGGAAATCTGGTCAAGTGGTGCAAAACCTGCCAGGAAAAGCAGAAGGTTCCACCAGCAGCCTCGTTGCACTCTTGGGAATGGCCGGGAAGACCCTGGGTATACACATATGATGGAAATGAGGCCACGAGCAAAGGTCCCATTGTCATGGGAGTGAGGGAAATTCTGGGACTCGGGGTTTTGGGGGAGAGTGTTATTACCAACACGAGGTCAATGAGGAGACATCTCTGATCTCCCTCTGCAGCCCATTAGGTATGAATTCTTATGGTAACAGCTAGAGGCCTGAGCTGGAACTCATTTCCTGAGCTTTATTGAAGACAGGCCCAGGACTGGGCCTGCTGCACTGTGGTCCCAGCAGGGACGAGTGTGTTTACATCATGGTAGTGGTTTCACTTCACATTCTTTAATAAATTATATTCCTTTCCAGTTGGGCTTCTTGAGTCATTACAGTTTTCAAGGATCTAAAGACAAAAATATGTTCACCCTGTGTTTCATTGTCCTAACAGCCAGGTTTGAGCTTTTTTATAAACACATCATGGTGAATCTTCCAGTGTCCTTTCAAAGAACTTTCCCTTTTCATAATCTCGTAAGCATCCTTGATTGGACCTTTGATAGCAAGGCACACACTGGCACATCTTTGACCATAAACTTTGAACAGGGAATCTATCCTCACCAGCATTCTGCTTGGTAGTTAACCCCAACCTTGTTTTTTCGTTCTGCCTGAAACATCACCTGATGTGGGTCCTCTTCCTCAAACCTGCCCAAGGTCACAGACCTTTGCATGGTCCATTGAATTTGCTGTCCCAACTATTACGATTCCTGTGGCTGCTGGAATTGGAAAATTCTGCCAGAGAGTCTGTAAGAACAGCTGTCTCCATTTTTGTGTCCAGTTTTGAAATCTACACCTTATTTTCAATATGTTTTAACCTGGCCCCTTGTGTCCTTGGCAACCAGGCCATATAAACTTGTCTCCCAGTGGACTTAGTATGAGGTTCCATGGCCTGCAGAGAAAGTCACATCTCCCATGACTCTATTTGACCTTTTAAGTTTTAAAATTTGAAGTTTTAAAGGTAAAGTTTTTTAAATTTAAAGTTTATTTATGAGTGTCACAAGTAGGCTTACATTAACATTGCAATGAAGTTACGTGAAAATTCCCTAGTGACCACATCCTGGCACCTATTCGGGTACATTGAGGGAGAATTTAGCATGGCCCATGCCTCTAACCAGCATGTCTTTCTGTGGGAGGAAACCAGAACACATGGGGATACCACGCAGACACAGGGAGAACATGCAGACTCTGCACATGAAGAAGACAGTTCAAAACATAACCATCTTGTAAAGTGTTCGTAACATTGAAATCTGTTTTGCTGAAAATTGGTTGTGATCAACTTAAAACGGACCACACAATGTCTTATTTGTAGAATAAAGGAAAACTTTCAGACATCCTCATGATGCACATTTTAAGAATTTGAGTGTGTAATTAATAAGATTAAGTGGAGTTTAATATTGGAAGTTACGCTTGTGGGGTTAACAGATATATTCATTCAGATGTTACGCAAAGCAAGTCTGGAATACCTTTAAATCGACAATTCTATTTGCAGAGGGTTACTCTGATCCATGTTAATTTTACTAGGTCACCAGGAAAAAATGATGTTGTATGCTGCTTCACAGCTCCAGGGTGCTGGGTTCGATTCCTGGCTCAGGTCACTCTCTATGTGGAGTTTGCACATTCTCCTCGTGTCTGTGTGGGTTTCCTCCAGGTACTTTGGTTTCCTCTCACAGTCTAAAGATGTGCGGGTTAGGTTGATTGGCCATGCTAAGAAATTGCCCTTTAGTGTCCTGAGATGCTGAGGCTAGAGGGATTAGTGGGTAAAATACGCAGTGATATGGCAGTAGGGTCTGGGTGGGATTGTGATCGGTGCAGAGTCGATGGGCTGAATAGTCTCTTGCTGCAGCATAGGGTTCTATGGTTCTCAAGAAGAAACAGTGTAACTGCAAAGCTTGATCAGTAATTTGAAATGATTAGGGAATCAAGGTGTTAGTTCTGATGTATTGAAATTACGGACTCGGATGAAATAACCTAAAGCTGCAAATGTTTCCAGGGCAAATAAAAAAAGACATTAAAACTGGATAAATTCATGCTTAATTTCCCATCTTCTGGTGGCCTAAAGAACATGAAACTAGACATTTTCAGCCATCCTTCTAGATGGGTGTTCTGGTGAAGCGATTTCCCAATGGTTTGGATGGGTAAAAATGGGAAGTGTTGTCCTTTGGCTTTTTTTAAAAATTTGTTTGAAGGATGTGGGTATCACTGGCTGGGCCAGCATTACTGAGGGCATTGAAGATTAACCACATTGCTGAGGATCTGGAGTCACATATAGGGCAGATCAGGTGAGGCCTTCCCTGATGGACATCAGTGAACCAGTTGGGTTTTTCTGACAATCAACAATGATTTCATAGTCAGCAGATGGTGGAATTTGAATTCAATAAAATCTCTTGCTCTTTAAGAATTCTAGAAATTCTTAACAAGTCTGACAACATCTGTGGAGAAAGAATAGAGCCAATGTCACCAAAGGGTCATCCAGATTTGAAACTGTTCTCTTCCCGCAGATGCTGTTAGACATGCTGAGATTTTCCAGCGTTGTTTTTGTTTCAGCTTCCAGCATCTGCGGTATTTTACCCTTTATCTTCTCAATTGGGTATCTGAAGGGCCTCATTCTCACCTGGAGATACCAAACACGACATACCACTTCTTCCACCTTCTCCACTAAGGCTCCAGTGCACCATGCTGTGATTATCATTTGGGAATACTGAGCTGTGCAGCAATAATTTTCACACCTCCAGTAACTGCAATGGACCTTCCCTGTATGAAGCGCAGGCCAGCTTCAATTATTTCTCTGGAGTAATCCCATAGTCATCCTGCTGATTTATGCAGCAGATGTACTGCAGTTAGCAGTGGCACACACAAAAGTTATTTTCATGAACAGTCAATATATACTTAGAACAGGGTAATTGTACATCATAATCCACGTTTGTGCAATGGTATATTTTGCCCAGTTAAAAAATAAGCTCAATTTCAGGCTTTTCAACTTAGTTCCTAGTGACCCTATATGGAGTAAAATTACTGACAGGGCAGCATGGTATCACAGTGGTTAGTACCGCTGCCTCACAGCACCAAGCACTTGGGTTTGATTGCTGGCTTGGGTCCCTATCTATGTGGAGTCTGCACATTCTCCCTATATCTGCATGGATCTGGGTGTTCAGATTTCCTCCCACAGTCCAAAAGGCGTGCTGGTTAGGTGCATTGGCCGTACTAAATACTCCTGCAGTTTCCCGAACAGGTGCCAGCACAGTGACTTTACTGCAGTATTAATGTAAGCCTAATTACGATCCATTGACTCTGTCCACACTTTCTGCTGCTTTGATAAAGCAGCCAGTATAATAAAGGTCCCCACTCCTTCCAGACATACTTTCTTCCACCTTCTTCCATCAGGATAAAGATACAAAGTCTGATTTCACATACAAACCGACTCAAGAACAGCTTCCTCCCTGCTGCCATCAATCTTCTGAATGGACCTACCTCGCACTAAGTTGATCTTTCTCTACACCCTAGCTATGACCATAACACTACATTCTGTACTCTCTTCTTTCCTTCTGTATGAATGGCATGCTTTGTCTGTATAGCGCACAGTACATTTCACTGTATGTTAATACATGTGACAATAATAAATCAAATCTAATCTAATCAAAACAGTACTGTACACTGTACTCAAGCTGTGATCTCAATAACTGTATCAAGATTTCCTTGCTCCCTCTTAATATCCCTTGCTTCCACTTAATATTCCAGCTCTTTTGAAATAATATATCGAACAATACTTGGAAAAATACTAATTGGAAATATTTGGAAAAACTTCCTAGCTGTTTGCTGTACCTACATGTTAAAATTGTGCAGGAGTGTGGTGAATTTACCTTCTGTTGAACCGGAGTGGTTAATTTATTTATAATCTTCCCTGGTAGTCAATTAGACTTGGATTGTGCTGGAGGCCTTAATTCCTTGATCTTAAATTGTTCTTGACTGTTAAGTTTTGTTTGATTATGCATGAGCGCTGAGTTTACCTTGAATTGGGCTGGAGGCACATTGTTCTGCGGCACATTGGAATTGTTCAATTACCTTTTGCACTGGGCGATAAATTTAGAGTTGAGGCACTGGATTACTGTTGTTACTTGTACTTGAGTAGTAAATTTACTCCTTTGTACTGTAGAGAGAGAGTATTATGGAAGGACAGAGAATATAATTACAGTGTCAAGGTGGAGTGAATCAAGGAGAGCATCGAGAGAGGCCTCAACAAACATAAACATAGTGCTGGGGCAGAGAGAGGCGTAGTGGGAAGCTCCACCAACTCTCATCAACTTTTACAGATGCACCATAGAAAGCATCCTTTATGGATCTATCACAGCTTGGTATGGCTCCTGCTCTGCCCCAGACCACAAGAAACTACAAAGGGTTGCGAGCGAAGCCCAGTACATCACTCAAACCAACCTCCCATCCATTGATTCTTCACTTCTCACTGCCTCAGAAAAGCAGCCAGCATTATCAAGGACCCCATGCACCTCGGACATTCTCTCTCCCACCTTCCGCTGTTGGGAAAAACATACAAAAGTCTGAAAACTCATATCAATCGACTCAAGAACAGCTTCTTCCCTGCTGTCTTCAGATGTTTGAATGGCCAGCTTCAATTATTAAGCTGATCTTTCTCTACACCCTAGCGATGACTGTAACACTACATTCTGCACCCTCTCCCTTCCTTCTCTATGAATGATTTACTTTGCCTGTACAGTGCTTAGGAAACAATACTTTTTACTGTATCCCAATACAATAATAAATGAAACCAAATCGGACAGGAACATAAATACATTGCAATGCTAGAGAGAGTGATGGAGAGCATAGGAAAACACTCAAAGGGAGAAAGATTGAGGATGTAACGTGACAACCAGCAAAAAGGGTGGCTCTTGAGAAATTACAGATAACTATTTAGGATTAACATTTAGCTTAATTATCTAAGGGGATAATTTAATTAAGTGGCAAACTCTAAAACTAAAGATATCCAAAATTGTATTGAGACTCTGCAAGAGATTATGGAAAGAAATCTAAGGCAAGACTTTAAGAGGCACTAAAATAAGATCTATCATTTAAGCAAATTATAAATTCACTCAAAATAGCACTGTGGCTCTGGTCAAATGGATTGTCTGCAATTCCTCTGGCATGTGTGAATTCCAGGACACTGCAGGTGTCCATGATAATTATGTGCGTAGGAAATACCGCCAAGCCTGAGCTCCAGGATTCTTGAGGAGTGACTGAGGGGACTGCAAGGAAAACAGGAGTCTGGGAATTTCCCGGAGACAGCCGTCCCTCAGCCACAGAGAGCTCTGGCAGGAAATGGTTGGGTTCTGGCAGGGTAAGTGTTAGACCACTCAGGAGCATATCTCTCGCTGAGCAGTTTTCAGTACTGGATACCAGCGAGGTGACGACACCTCGAGTGAGATTTAAGGTAATTGGTAAAAATTCAATATGAGAAACACTTATTCGCACAGCAAGTGGTTAGAGTCTGGATTGCATTGACTGCGAGTAGTGGAAGCAGGTTCAATCAAGGCATTCCAGAGGGGATTAGATGCAGGTACAATTTTATCTTTTAAAAAGCATTTAGACAGTTACATGGGTACAATGGGTATAGAGGGATTGGGCCAAATGCGGGCAATTGGGATTAGCTTCGGAGTTAAAAAAAAAAGGGATGGACTAAAGGGCCTGTTTCCATGCTATAAACCTTTATGAGTCTATTATTTGAAAAGAAACAATATGCAAGGCTATGGGGAGATGGCAGAAGAATAGCACTAGGTTATCACACTTTAATTCAGAGAGCCAGTGCAGACGTCATGAGCCAACTGGACTCCTTCTGCTTCAGTTGCCAGAAGGATGTTCCCCACAGTGGGGAGTGTAGATCCAGAGGTATATTCCCGAGGGTACAGGGTAGACTGGTTAGGATAGCAATAAGGAGAAATTTCTTCACCCAGAGAACAATCAGCCTACGGAATTCACTGCTGCAGAAAGCAGTTGAGGCCAAATCATTGAAGTGGCGGTTCCACCAAAAAAAAATTCCAAGTCCCAAACGATGTGGAAACAGGAGAGTTTCAGATCCATCTTTTTTGATGATACCACAGGTCCAATAATTGAAAGAATGGACAGATGTCTTGCAAATGTTAGCATGAGTTGGATCCTTGGTGTCATTCCAAAGACATCGTGACAGGGTGGAGATAGAGGGAAGAGGAACATCTAAAAGCAGTTCCAATGATATAGGAAGTCTGAACGCTGCCAGGCCAACTTAGCTCTGACCTCATTACAGCCTTGGTTCAATCATGGACAAAAGAGCTGAACTTGAAGCCGTAATTTGCTTTTATACTATTTTACAAGTAGTTTACCCAGTTATGCAATGCTTATATCATTCAGAATCGTAGAAGTTAAAGTTTATTTATTCATCACAAGTAGGCTTACATTAACACTGCAATGAAGTTACTGTGAAAATCTCCTAGTCATCACACTTTGGCGCCTGTTTAGGTACACTATGGGGCAATTTAGCATGGGTAACATACCTAACCTCACATCTTTGGGCTGTGGAAGGAAACTGGAGCAACTGGAGAAAACCCATCCAGACACGACGAGAATGTGCAAACTCCACACAGGCAGTGACCTCAGCCAGGAATCAAACCTGGGTCGCTGCCACTATGAAACAGCAGTGCTAACCACTGTGCCACTGTATTATTCCACAGTGCAGAAGAAGGCCATTTGGCCCATGGAGTGTGAGTCTTATAATAATTTAAACTACTGCCCAAGTTTGGAGGGATAACATATTTAAAACTAATTAACCACTCATCTATCTGCTCCTCTCACTAAAGCCTTGAATACTCTCCATCTTCTGGAGGTTAAATGCAAAGCTCCTCCTCTTCACTAAACTCCCCGCTGCACCAAATTCCTACGTCACACTCTGTGTTCCCACATTGATTATCTTCAAGTGAACTTTGATTTCCATTTCTATTTTCCTGCCACCTGACCAGTCCATTGACATCTCCAGCACCTCAACTTCCTCAGAAGGATAAGGAAATTTGGCAAGTCCACCAAGAATCTCATGAACTTTTGTAAATGCACCAGAAAGAACTCTTTCTGGTGATATCACAGCTTGTTATGGCCCCTGTTCTGAGCAAGATCACAAGAAATTACAAAGGATCATGAATGTAGTTCAGTCCATCACACAAACCAGCCTATCATTCATTGACTCTACGCTTCTTGCTGCATCGGCAAAGCAGGTGCATAACCAAGGATCCCGAGCACCCCAAACATTCTTTCCTCCATATTCTTCTCTCGGGAAAAAGATACAAAAATCTGAGGTCACGGACCAGCTGATTCAAGAACAGCTTCTTCCCTTTTGCCGTCCGACTTTTGAATGGAACTGTCTAATATTAAGTTGTTGTTTCTCTAGCTATGTAACATTATATTCTGCACTCTCTCATTTCCTTCTCTATGAACAGTATGCTTTGTATAGCATGCAAGCAAACAATACTTTTCACTGTGTAGCAATGCATGTGATAATAATAGATCAAATCAAATCTTCCTTTGGTCTACAGCTTTCCCCCTTCACTATCAATCACATGGCCAATTTTTGTATCACCTACCATCTTCTTAATCATGCTGTCTCCATCTAACTCGAAATCATTGATATGTGGCACAAACAGTAAGAGACATGATTCTGAGCACTGTGAAACCCAACTGGAAACAGTCTCTCTATCACAGAAACACCCATCAAACCAAAGCACTTTGCCAGTGAGCCAATTTCAGATCCTGTTTGCCTTTTGGTAGAATCCTACAGTCCAGAAGGAGGTGCATCCACTCTGCATCAACCACAATTCCAGCCAGGCGTTATCCCTGCAACCCCACATATTTACCCTGCTAATTCCCCTGACACTAGAATCAATTTACATGTCTAATCCACCCAACCTCATTTGCCCTTGGATCCCAGAGACTTTTAATTTTCTGATCACGGGGAATCTTGTCAAAAGTCTTGTTAAATTCCATGTGGACTTCTACATCGAACAGAATACCTTCTTGTTATCTTGTCAAAAACTTTCCTCATTTTGGCTGCAGCAGGAGTGTAAAGGATAAAAATGAGGAGGAATTCTGAGAGAACCTTCTTGGTTGGAATATTGCTTGTAGTTTGGGTTGCCACACTACCAGAAGGATGTTGATGTTTTGGAGAGAGGTGCAATGAAGGTTTACCAGGATATTGCCTGGTCTGGACGGGTTTAGATATAGAGTCATAAAGATTTATGGAAACAGGTCCTTCGGCCCAACTTGTTCATGCCACCTTTTTTTTAAAACTCTTAAACTAATCCCAATTGCCACATTTGGCCTCTATCCCTCCATACCCATTGTACTCATGTAACTATCTAAATGCTTTTTGAAAGTTAACATTGTACCTGTTTCTACTACTACCTCTGACAACTTGTTCCAGACACTCACGACCCGCTATGTGAAAAAAACTGCCCCTCTGGATACTTTTGTAACTCTCCCCTCTCATCTTAAATCTAGTTTTAGACTCCTCCATCTTTGGGAAAATATATTGATTACCTACCTTGTCTGTGCTCCTCATTATTTTATAGGCTTCTATAAGATCACCCTTCAGCCTCCTACGTTCCAGAGAAAGAAGTCCCAGCCTATTCGGCCTCTCCTTATTACTCAATCCATCAAGTCCCAGTAGCACCGTAGTAAATTTTTTCTGCACTCTTTCTAGTTTAATAATATTTTTTGTATAATAGACCAAATTTGCATATACTATTCCAGTGTTACCAATTTCTTCTACAACTTCAACAAGACGTCCAAACTTCTGCATTCAATGTTCTGAACAGTGAAACTAAGCATGCTGAATGGCTTACCTGTGACTCCACTCGCAAGGAGCTATGAACATATACCCCTAGATGTTTTTGTCCTGTAACACTCCCCAGTGCTCTACCATTAACTGAGTAAGTCCTGTCCTAGTTCAATCTACCAAAATGCATTACTTCGCATTTGTCTAAATTAAACTCTATCTGCCATTCGGCCACTGGCCCAATTGATCAAAATCCCGCTGCAAGTGGAGATAACTGTGCTGTAATGTTCTATGTTCTATGTTCTATGTTCTATAACCTTCCTCACTGTCCATTTTGCCACCAATCTTGGTGTCATCTGCAAATTTAGTAACCATACCTCCTATATTCTCATCCAAATTATTAATATAACTGACAAAAAAGCCTAGCACTGATCCCTGAGACACACCGCTGGTCACAGGCGTCCAGTTTGAAAAACAACTCTCTGCAACCACCCTGTGGCTTCTGTCATGGGGAGAAGTTGGATAAACTCAGATTGTTTTCACTGGGAAGACAAAGGCTGAGGGGTGACCTGATAGAAAATTATCAACAAGATTATGAGAGGCAGAGATAGAGTGGATAGTCAGAGACTTTTTTTTCAAGGTGGAGAGGTCAGCTGCAAGAAGGCAAAGGTTTAAGATGAGGGGGGAAGTTTTGGGGACATGTGTGGGGGAAGGTTTTTCACACTGAGGGTAGTGGGTGCCTGGAGCACACTGCCAGTGAAAGTAGTGGAAGCAGACACTTCAGCAACTTTCTCAAGCCTATCTTCATAGGCACATTTTTCACAGAACCGTACGGTGCAGAAAGAGGCCCTTTGGCCCATCGAGTCTGCACTGACCACAAACCCACCCAGACCCTACCCTTATAATCCTATATATTTTACCCACTAATCCCTCTAATCTACACATCTCAGGACACCAAGGGGCAATTTTAGCATGGCCAATCAACATAACCCACACATCTGTGGGCTATCAGAGGAAACCGGAGTATCCGGAGGAATCCCATACAAACACAAGGAGAATGTGCAAACTCCACACAGACAGTGACCTGAACTTGGAATTGAACCCAGGGCCCTGGAGCTGTGAAGCAGCAGCGCTAACCACTGTGCTACCGTGCCACCCCAAAAGAAGACAAACAGAAGAATAGAAACTATGTATCAACACAGGCTTGGTAGGCCAAAGGGGCTATCCCTGTTATGTATTGTTCTTTCAGTATTGTATTTCCTGTCTGACAAGACAGGAATCAGTGCTGGATCTAGTTCTGTAGGAGAGAACTGGGGCAAGTTGAGAATGTTTCAGTGGGGGAGCATTTGGGGAACAGTGATCACAACATCTTTGGCTTTTGAAGAAAGCAGGAAGAACTAGTATGTAAAATCTCTCAACTGAAGGAAGGCTAATTTCAGTGACTTGAGGACGCACCTGGCTCAGGTGGATTTAAATCAAAAATTGATTGGCTGGACAATTGGAGGCCTTCAAAGAGGAGATTGTGCAAATACAGAGTAGACAGTTTCCCCAAGAGGGGTAAAGGAAGGACCAAACAGATTAAAGCAAAAATAGGAGGCACTTGAGAAGTATTCAGTTCATAGTAAAGAACCAAACTGAAAGTACAGAGGGGAACCAGAGAAAGAAGTAAGAGGGGCAAAGAGAGAATAAGAATAAGTTGATGGCTGACATAAAAGGGAACTCAACAGTCTTTTATAAACATATAAATAGTAAACTTGATACAGTTCTTTGAAGTGTTTGTGATGGATGATGTATATTTGGACTTCCAAAAGGCGTTTGATAAAGTACCGCATAATAAGCTTGTCAGCAAAATTAATGCCCGTGGGATTAAAGAGACAGTGGTAGCAAGGATGCAAGATTGGCTAAGGGACAGAAAGCAGAGAATAGTGAGTTGGCGAACAATAGTGCTTCAGAGAATAGAGTGATATTTCTCAGGGCTTCATTTCACGATACATTTTAATGAACTGGACTCGGGCCGAGAGAGCACGACTTCTGAGTTTGCAGATGAATCTAAACTCGGGAATGTAGTAAAGAGAGGGAATAGTAACGGAATTCGAGATGGGATGAACAGACTGTTGGAATGGATGGCCAAATTTAATGCAGAGAAGGGGAAAAGCTGGAGACAATATGAACAAAATGCTGCAGTTTTAAGTAATGCACAGGATCAGAGATACCTGGGGCGCATCAGACAAATTTTGAGAGTGTTGTTTAAAAAGCTGGCTGAAGCCTTGATAGTCATGATGTGGAGATGCCAACGTCGGACTGGGGTAACCATAGTAAAAAGTCTCACAACACCAGGGTTAAAGTCCAGCCGGTTTATTTGGTAGCAAACACCACTAGCTTTCGGGGCTTTGCAAATTTGTTGGAGTTTGTGACCAAATAAACCTGTTGGACTTTAACCTGGTGTTGTGAGACTTGTTCCCAAAGCCTTGGTAACTAGAGGACACAGATTTCACATAATTGATGAAAGAACCAGAAGCAACATGATGGAATATATTTTTACAAAGCCTGTTCTCATGATCTGAAATGTGCTGTCTGACAGGATGATGGAAGCAGATTCAACAGTAACTTCCAAAAGGGAATTGGTTAAATATGTGAAGGAAAATAAACAACGGAAGAAAAGTCGGGAGAGCTGATTTTCTTCTGCGCTGCATCATTGTATGATTCGATCAGTGAGGAATTTACAGGCAATATACTGGAATAGTAAATTAAGTTTGTGAGGGGAATGCAGAGATGCTTCAGCGTAATTTGGATAGACTGAGCGAGTGGGCAAATGCATGGCACATGAAGTATAATGTGGATAAATGTGAGATTGTCCACTTTGGCAGCAGTAATCAGAGGGCAGATTCTTATTTGAATGGGTGTAAATTAAGCAAGGTGGATACTCAGCAAGGACTTGGTAGCCTCATGCATCAGTCGCTAAAAGTAACCGCGCAGGTACAGCAGGCAATAAAGAAGGCAAATGGTATGTTGGCCTTCATAGCGAGAGAGTTTGAATATATGGATAGGGATGTTTTATTTGATCAGTGAGGGTAGAGCAGTGGATGTTGTCTACGTGGATTTTAATACAGCTTTCGGCAATGTCCCTCATGGTAGGACATCCAAAAGGTGCATACTGGACCTTGAACATCATTGATATACAGGGGGTTCAAATCCATAGCTCCCTGAAAGTGGATTAGGATAGTGAAGAAGGCATATGGCCTGCTTGCCTTTATTGGTCGGGGCATTGAGTACAAAGAGTCAGGATGTCTTCATAAAGCTTCATAAAACTTTGGTTAGATCACACTTAGATTACTGCATTCAATTTTAGTCACCACATTACAGGAAGGATGTAGAGGCTTGGGAGAGGATACAGAAGAGGTTTACCAGGATGCTGCCTGCATTAGAGGGTATGAGTTATAAGGAGAGGCTGGAAAAACTAGGACTGTTTTCTCTGGAATGGCAGAGGCTGAGGGGAAACCTGATTGAAGTCTATAAAATTCTGAAAGGCATAGATTTGATTGATAGCCAGAATCTTTTTTCGCAAGAGTTGAAGTGTCAAATACGAAGGAGCAAGCACTTAAAGTGAGAGGGGGGAATTCAAAGGAGATGTAATGAATGAGTTTATTTTACACAGAGAGTGGTAGGTGTCTGTAACAGAGGTGGTGATGGAGAAAGATGCAATAGAGATGTTTAAGGGACTTTTAGGTAAGCACATGAATATAAAGGAATAGGGAGATATGGATCAAAGGCAGGCAGAAGGGATTAGTTTAACTTGTGGGCCGAAGGGCCTGTTCCTGTGCTGTACTGTACTCTTTGTAAGTGTCATAACCTGGCACTATTTCACTCATACCACGGAAAATGGATTCATCAACAAAATAAATGTTTTCAATAAGAGGTTCCAATTCTACCTCAGTGTGTAATTTAATACAAATTCACTGGAAACAACTATAAAAAGCTCCAGCATGGATTTTTTTTTAGGTTTCATTGATGTACTGCAGCCAGATTCAACGTCTTTTGATATGGAAAGATCTTTAAAAGCATCCCCTTTTCAAGTATTTTCAAAGATATTTTCCCTTTGGATCAGCGGCATTGATGGCATCCTGCAATTTTGACCTGATGACATGACCCTAGATTAGAGGTCTTGAGTTGAAGTGGCTAGATTCCCTGGCAAAGCCTGACCCAGGTGAATTTAAACAATGGGAAGATGGTGAAAGTTAGCAAGGTAAAGGTGGGGGGAGGGGGTGGGTGGAGCTCATCCCAGATTGTTTGTCCTGGTTCAGTCAATTCCACCCAGATTACAATACCATACCTAGTGGAAACCTGCAGAAACACAATTACCTTGTGTTAAAACAGCTGGAAAATTTGAAGAGAGGGTTGTGTTGGAGTGTTCATGTCATTGGACAAATAATTCAGTAACCCAGACTCCAAAAGAGAAAATGTTGGAAAATCTCAGCAGGTCTGGCAGCATATGTAACGAGAGAAAAGAGCTCACTTTTCGAGTCCAGATGACCCTTAATCAAAGGCAAAAGGCATAGAAGGAGGGAGGTATTTATACTGTAGGACAGAGGATAAAAGGTCTCAGCCACAAAAATAATGGGAAAGGCTGCTAATGGCAGCCCATAGAGAGAATAGGCCAAACGGCAGAGAAGCTGAAATCAGAGGGTAAGCTATATCAGATGGAGGTACAGTAAAAAGCATCACAACACCAGGTTAAATTCCAACCAGTTTATTTGATAGTAAACCCACAAGCTTTTGGAAACACTGTTCCTTCATCAGGTGTGTGGAAGGTTCTGTTCAGAGAAGGGAATGTAGAATACTGATTAGAATGAGAGTCTTTGCAGCTTACCTGCTATTCAAGTCTTAAATATGCAAACAACGTGGGTGGAGATAGCATTAGGCATAGGTTAAGAAGATGTGTATTGTCTCCAGACAGGACAGTAAGTGAAATGTTGCAATTTCAGGCAAGTCACAAGAACATAAGAACATAAGAAATAGGAGCAAGAGTAGGCCATCTAGCCCCTCGAGCCTGCCCCACCATTGAATAAAATCATGGCTGATCTGAAGCGGATCAGCTCCACTTATCTGCCTGCTCCCCATAATCCTTAATTCCCTTATCTATCAGAAACCTATCTACCCGTGACTTAAACATATTCAGTAAGGTAGCTTCTACCACTTCAATGTTAGACAATTCCAGAGATTCACCACCCTCTAAGAGAAGAAATTCCTTCTCTGTACTCTCTTCAAGGCCAATCTATCCTTTTGCAAATAAGGGGACCAAAACTGCACACAGTACTCCAGCTGCGGCCTCACCAGTTCCCTGTACAGTTGCAGCAAGACCTCTCTGCTTTTATATTCTATCCCCCTCGTGATAAAGGCCAACATTCCATTCACCTTCTTGATCACCTGCTGCACCTTCAGACTGAGTTTTTGCGATTCGCGCACAAGGACCCCCAGGTCCCTCTGCACCGTAGCATGCTGCAGCTTTTCTCCATTTAAATAATAATCCCTCCGACTCCAACTATTATTTCTTCCAAAGTGGTAACTTCACATTTGCTAATGTTATACTCTATCTGCCTCGCCCACTCACTCAGCTTATCCAGATCTCTCTACAGACTTTCCGCACCCTCCACGCAATTCGTTTTTCCACTCATCTTCGTGTCATCAGCAAATTTTGTTACCCTACACTCAGCCCCTTCCTCCAGATTGTCTGTGTAAATGATAAACAGTTCAGGCCCCAGCACCGTTCCCTGTGGCATGCCACTGTCACCAACTGCCAACCAGAAAAACACCCATTTATTCCAACTCTCTGCTTCCTGTTAGATAGCCAATCCTCTATCCACGTTAACACTTTACCCCCAACTCCGTGTACCCTAACCTTCTACAGCAACCTTTCGTGAGGCACCTTATTGTCATGGGGGTTACAGATAATGTGACATGAACCCAAGATTGTGGTTAAGGCTGTCCTCATGTGTGCGGAACTTGGCTATCAGCCTCTGTTCAGCGACTCCGCACTGTCATGTGTTATGAAGGCTGCCTTGGAGAACGCTTATCTGAAGATCAGAGGCCGCATGCTCGTGACCACTGAAGTGTTTGCCAACAGGAAGGTCAAGGGCATTCGGCCTCTGATTTTCAGGTAAGCATTCTCCAAGACAATCTTCACAACACACGACTGTGCAGAGTCGCTGAGCAGAGACTGATAGCCAAGTTCCGCACACATGAGGATGGTCTCAACCAGGATCTTGGATTCGTGTCACATTATTTGTAACCCCCCTAATTTGCCTGAAATTGCAACATTTCACTTACTATCCCGCCTGGAGACAATACACATCTCTCTAACTATGCCTAATGCTATCTCCACTCACATTGTCTGCATCTTTAAGACTTGAAGAGCAGGTTAACTATAAAGAATTGCATTCTAATCAGCATTCTGTAAACTGTGTGTGCCTCTATATTCCCTTCTCTGATCAGAACCTCCCACACACCTAACAAAGGAACAGTGTTTCCGAAAACTTGTGGGTTTACTATCAAATAAACTGGTTGGACTTTAATCTGGTGTTTTTACTGTGTTTACCCCAGTCCAATGCCGGCATCTCCACATCAGATGGAGATGTCAGGAGAGAGGGGGGGGGATGGGTGAGAGAGATAAAATTGAGAAAAAAAGGCAAGTAAGGAAAAGAAGAGGTAAGAAAGGGGAGATAAAATGGGAATGAGTGGGGGGGGGGCGCGGAAAGAAAGACAACAAAGAAATAAAAGGTAGAGAACAGTTAAAAATTAAATAAAATGAAAACAAAGGGGTCAAAGTGGGGTAAAGCAAATCACCTGATGTTGAGACCAGAAGATTGTAAAGCACCTAGCCATAAGATGATCTTCTCCAGTTTCCATTGAGCTTCACTGGAGCATTGCAGCAGGCTAAGGACAGACATGTGGGCATGCGAAAAGAATCGTGTGTTAAAATGGAAAGCAACGGGAAGGTCAGGTTCCTGATTGTGCACAGACTGAAGATGCTTAGCAAAGTGATCACCCAGTCTACACTTGGTCTCTCCAATATAGAGGAGTCCACATTGGGAGCAGTGAATGCAGTAGATCAAATTGAAAGAGGTGCAAGTGAAACACTGCTTAACCTGGATTGAGTGTTTTGAACCTTGGATGGTAAGCAAAAAAGAGGTAAAGGGACAGGTGTTACACCTTGTGCATGGGAAGGTGCCATGAGCAGTGGGAGAGGTGTTGGGTATAGCGGAGGAGTGGACAAGGTTATCCTAGAACGAATGGTCTCTATGGAATGCTGACATGGGAGTGAAGGGAGTGTGTTTGGTGGTGGCATCACGTTGGAGTTGGCGAAAATGTGGAGGAAATTTCACCCCAGCAGCCTCTGCACGCAAAGCATAATCCCTCGCCGTTAGATTAACTTCAGAGCGCGGTTTGAACCTGTGACCATTCAACTCAGGAGTGTGAATATTTCCCACTGAACCACAGCTCAGTCTGCTGCAATCGACTTTCAAAACAATTTAAAGTTTTTTTTTTAAGATTTTGTTCTTTTGTAATAGTTGCTCCTTCGCAGATGCTGAAAAGGTTAATTCCTGCTTGCAACTGATGTAGTCAGTGAATCTCATCAAAAAGAAAGAAGTGGTAGCAATACAATATGTATTCCGATTCTGATCTGGTGTCTGATGGAGACTTGGCTCTCAGGAGAGCAAGAGAGTGAAGGATTAAAAGGCCTAATCTGCTATTAGCATAGAGAAATCCTATAACTGGTTTGCCTGCCATATCGATGATGTGTGAGATGTCTGTTATGCACCGCTGGGAATGAGTAGTGAAGCATCCCAGGGTGGGGGGGTGGTAGGTAAAGACAGCGATTCACCACAGGTTTAGTGCCACACATCATTAAGGGGTCTTCATGTTGAAAACTGCGGGTGATCGAGGCATTTTCTGCATGTCTATATCGCTGGAAAATGGCCTTCAGTGAACAAGAATGGATCACTAGACTCGCTACAATGCTTCTTTTTCTGAAAAAAAAAACAATTTGTCACCTCAGTAATATGACTTCTGCCCTCTGCCTCACTGCTATTGCCTTGGAAGGTAGTTGTTAGGGTATGTATTGTATATAATTGAGTTGTGAGACTTGGGTGTCACTGGCTGGCCAGCATTTATTGCCCATTCCTAGTTGCTTTTGAGAAAGTGGTAGTGAACTGTCTTCCTGAATCACTGCAGTCCACTTGCTCTGGGTTGATCCACAATGCTGTTAGGGAAGAAATTCCAGGATTTTGACCCAGTGACTGTGAAGAAATAGTGATATTTCCATGTCAGGATGGTGAGTGATTTGGTATTCCTGTATATACGCCATCCTTGTCCTTCCAGATGGTCATGGGTTTGGAAGATGCTCTCTAAGAATCTTTGACAGATTGCTGCAGTGCATCTTGTAAATATGCTGCTACTGAGCATCGGTGGTGGAAGAAGTGGATGTTTGTAGATGTGGTGCCAATCAAGTGGGCTGCTTTGTTCTGGATGGATCAAGCTTCTCGAGTGTTGTTGCAGCTACATCCATCCAGGCAAGTGGGAAGTATTTCATTGCACTCCTGAATTGTGCCTTATAGATGTTGGACAGGCTTTGGGGAATCAAAAGGTAAATGACTCGCCACAGGGATTCCCAGCCTCTGACCTGCTCTTGTAATCGCTGTGCCATTGTGTCCATTCCAAGGTATATGTAGGCCATCTGACAGCAACTGTTGGAGCCTGGGTTTGTGGCTCTTTCTTTAGCAGCTGGTCCTTTTCCTGTGTGCCTTCCACTTGAGGTACAGCGGTGATTTGTGAAGGTTTGGCTCATCTGACCAAGGAAAAGCACTTGCAAAGAAATTGGACAAACTGACTCAGCAAAGAGCAAAGTCAATTCAGAGCTGAAAATGTAGCCAGGTATCTTTACAGGTGGGCCCATCGGGAACCTATAGTTCTGTGTGGTTGATGACAGAGATTGTCAGGCTGCTCAAAGAGAGAAAGAGAGAGATTAGTATTGATGATATATCTGACTTTGAAACATCTACTTGTACCAGAGTGGCTCTGGAATCATTTCTATGACTAAAAATTGGATTCCTTCAAATTCAGAGTGATAGGCCAGAGTCTCTCAGCCATGGCCCTTGGATGGCATCATAACATTGGCTCCCATTGCCAATTTGAAATTGGTGAGCTGATCATTCAGTGAATTGTATACATTCCAAAGGGAGGTGATGGTCTAATGGTGTTATTGCTAGCCTATTAATCCAGAAACCCAGCCAATGTTCTGGGGACCCATGTTCAAATCCCACCACAGCAGGTGGTAGAATTTAAATTCAAAAAAAAATCTGGAATTTGATGATCATGAAATTATTGTCGATTTTCGGAAAAACCCATCTGGTTCACTAATGTCCTTCACGGAGGGGAAATCTGACATCTTTACTTGGTCTGATCTTCATGTGACTCCAGAGCCACGTGGTTGACTCTCAATTGCCCTCCAAGGGATGGGACAATAAAATGCTAGCTAACCAAGTGACACCCATGTCCTATGAATGAATAAAAAGAAACAAAGAGAGAATTCAGGATTCTTGGCCTCATCCAAGAAATGTAGTGCCTCAATCTTGTGGACGGTCTTGGGATCTTTCCCCAGCACAGGTGAGTCAGCTTTGCGTAGTTTCCTGAAGCGTCCTAGAATGAAGCAGATTGGACATTGCTGTCGCCGGTTAGGTCATTTAGTTCCACAGAATTGACATGGTCTCCGCTATCTTGTTGTCAGATTGGATATAGCCTTCCTTGGCCTGGAGTCCCATCTGCCACTTTACTGGCTTACTGCACAGTTGGGATTGGTCAGTCCCAAGGCATGTTTATACCATGTGAAATAAATGTTATTAACAGATCTTATATTGTTCTAACTGTTTGGATGGCCTTTTCGAGAGTCAGATCTTTCTCAGTTGTGTATGTCCGAAAGGACATCATCTGTCACTCCAGCAACAATTCTGAATCTTATCAGTTCTGACTTAAGGTCACTGTCATTGTAGCCTTCAGCCAATCTATATAATCTGTTTATAAAAGAGTCAAGATTGCAAGAAACTACAAAGGGTCATAAATAAAGCCCAGTCCATCATGAAACCATTCTCGCATCCATTAACTCTGTCTAGACTCCCTGCTGCCTTGAAAAAGCAGTCAGCATAATCAAGGATCTCACATACTCTAGACATTCTCTCTTTTCTCTTCTTACATCGGGATAAGGATATAAAAGTCTGCGATCATTTCCCAATCGATTCAAGAACAGCTTCTTCCCTGCTAGCATCAGATTTTTGAATGGACCTACCTTATATTAAGTTGATCTTTCTCTGCACCCTAGCTGTAACACTACATTCTGCATCCTCTCCTTTCCTCTTCTATTTACGGTATGTTTTGTCAGTTTCGTGCGCAAGAAACAATACTTTTTACTGAATACGAGTGACAATAATAAATCAAGTCAAATCAAACCAACCAATTCTCCAACCTGTTTGACACTTTTATCGAATTTCACTGTCTCTCAACTTGTGTTGCTTTTTAGATTAAACTGTATATTGAATGATTTTTGACCTTTATCAAATTTGTCTTAGGAATTGTTCACAATAGTGCTTCACAATAATATCGTCGACTATCAGATCTATTGAATAACTTAGTGTGTTCATTTATTCAGTTCCTTTTTGTTCATTCATTTATGGAACAAGGGCATCACTGGCTGGCCAGCATTTATTGCCCATTACTAGTTGCCTTTGGAGGGCAGTTGAGAGTCAACCACATTGCTGTGACTCTGAGTCAAATGTTGGCCAGACCAGGTTAGGATGACAGATTTCCTTTCCTAAAGGACATTAGTGAGCCAGATGGGTTTTTCAAACAATTAGCAATGGTTTCACGGTCATCAGTAGATTCTTAAATCCAGATGTTTCTGCTGTAGTGGGATTCGAACCTAGGTCCCCAGAATATTAGCTGAGTTTCTGGATTAATACCACTGGGTCATTGCCTCCCCAATTTATATCTAATCCTGATGTTGTCATCTGTTTTAAGAATCTTTTCTGTCAAAGTCCCCAGTGTTTCATTTGTCTAGCCCTTGGCTCAGTCTAAAATAATTGATCTGCTAATGTTGACGTGTTGTTCACAGTTGCTTTGAAGTTCAGGTGAGTACAGTTTTAAATGCTGTGCAGGTTTTTAAGATGTGGCCACAGTATCCATTTCTCAGAGTGTTTCTGTGATGTCGAGTTTTGGGCAGACTCCCCTGGCGATGGCAGTTCCGATCATTTTGTCTTTAGTTTTAGAGCTTAGTGGATGATGAATCTAGGAAAAGATGCGTAAATAGCTTGAGTCATGTTGAGGTCAAAAAGGAGGAGGTGCTGGAGGTCTTGAGAAACATTAAGATAGACAAGTCCCCTGAGCCTGGTGGGATATAGTCCAGAATACTGAGAGAAGCAGGGGAGGAAATTGCTGGGGCCTTGAGAGAAATCTTTCTATCCTCACTGGCTACAGGGAAGGTTCTAGAGGATTGGAGAATAGCCACTGTTGTTCCTTTGTTTAAGAAGGATAGCAAGAACAATCCAGGTAATTACAGGCCGGTGAATCTTATGTCAGTAGTAGGGAAATTATTGGAGAGGATTCTTCGAGGCAGGATTTACTCCCACTTGGAAATAAATGGACGTATTAGCGAGAGTCACGTCTCACTAACTTGATCAAGTTTTTTAAAGAAGTGACGAAGATGATTGATGAGGGTAGAGCAGTAGATGTTGTCTACATGGATTTCAGCAAGGCCTTTGGCAAGGTCCCTTGTGGTAGAAGGTGGAGCGACATGGGGTCAGAGGTGAGCTGACTAGGTGGATACAGAATTGGCTCTGTCAAAGGAGACAGCAGGTAGCAGTGGAAGGTGCTTTTCTAATGAAGAACTGTGACAAGTGGTGTTCCTCAGGGATCAGTGCTGAGACCTTTGCTGTTTGTAATATATATAAATGATTTGGAGGAAAATGTAACTGGTTTGATTAGTACATTTGCGTACAACACAAAGATTGGTGGATTTGCGGATAGCGATGAGGACCATCAGAGGGTACAGCAGGATATAGATCGGTTGGAAACTTGGGCAGAGAGATGGCAGATGGAGTTTAATTTGGACATATGTGAGTTAATGCATTTTGGAAGGACTAATAAAGATAGGAAATATACAGTAAATAATAGTCAGAGGGATTCGGGTATACAGGTACACAGTTCACTGAAAGTGGCAACGCAGATGGAGAAGGTAGTCAAAAAGGCATACGACATCGGCTGGGCCATTGAGTTTAACAATTGGCAAGTCATTTTGCAGCTTTATAGAACCTTAGTTAGGCCGCACTTGGAATAGTGTTCAATACAGATCACCATGCTACCAGAAGGATGTGAAGGCTTTGGAGAGGGTACAAAAAAGATTTACCTGGATTTTGCCTGGTATAGAGGCATTAGCTATCAGGAGAGTTTGGAGAAATTTGGTTTGTTCACGCTGGAACAACGGAGGTTGAGGGGCAACCTGACAGAAATCTACAAGATTATGAGAGGCATGCACAGAGAGGATAGTCAGAGACTTTTCCCATTATGGGAGATTTGATTACTAGGGGCAAAAGTTTAAGGTGTGAGGGGCAAGGTTTAAAGGAGATGTACTTTAAACCTTGGCAGGTTTTTTACACTGAGGGAGTGGGTGCCTGGAACTCGTTGCCAGGAAGATAATGAAAACGGATACCGTAGTGACTTTTAAGAGGCGTCTTGACAAATACATAAATAGAATGGAAAAGGAGGGATATGGTCCCCGGAAGGGTGGGGGAAGGGGTAGTTTAGATCAGTTGGGCTGCATGGTTGGTACAGGTTTGGAGGGCCGAATGGCCTCTTCCTGCGCTGTAACTTTTGTGGTTTTGTTAGTTTTGTGCAGCACCTTTCATCCCCTTAAAATATTCTGCTCTGCTTCCATTGCCTTTTGTGGACAAGAATTCCAAAGACTCACAATTCTGAGAGAAAATAATTTTCCTCATCTCTGTCTTAAATGGTCAACCCTTTATTTTTACCACAGTGGCTCCAAGAGCGAGACTGCTTGACAAGAGGGGGTACGGTGGCACAGTGGTTAGCAATGCTGTCTCATAGCGCCAGGGATCCAGGTTCAATCCCAGCCTCAGGTCGCTGTCTGTGTGGAGTTTGCACATTCTCCCCTTGTCTGCGTGGGTTTCCTCCAGGTGCTCCGGCTTCCTCCCACAGTCCAATGATGTGCAGGTTAGGTTGATTGACCATGTTAAATTGACCCTAGTGTCAGGGATGTAGCAAGATAAATATGTGGGGCTATGGGAATAGGGCCTGGGGGGGGAATTCTGGTCAGTGTAGACTTAGAACATAGAACATAGAAAAACTACAGTACAACCAGGCCCTTCGGCCTACAAGTTGTGTCAAACACGTCCCTACCTACTAGGCTTACCTATGACCCTCTATCTTACTAAGTTCCATGTACTTATCCAAGGGTCTTTTAAGAGACTTTATTGAATCTGCCTCCACCACCACCTATGGCAGCCAATTCCACGCACCCACCAACCTCTGAGTGAAAAACCCTACTTCCCAGCACCCTAAACCTGTGTCCTCTTGTGGCAATCATTTCAGCCTTGTGAAAATCTGAGAATCCACTCAATCAATACCTCTCAACATCTTATATGCCTCTATTAGGTCACCTCTCATCCTCCGTCTCTCTCTCTCTCTCTCTAAGGAGAAAAGACCGAACTCTCTCAACCTATTTAGGACTCTCTCAACCTATATAGTACTCTTAATAGTGTTGAAGAACAGAGGGATCTTGGTGTATATGTGCGTAGATCCCTGAAAGCTGGCAATCAAGTCGATAAGGTTGTTAAGAAGGCATACGGAGTCTTAGCTTTTATTGGTAGGGGGATTGAATTTCGGAGCCGCAACGTCATGTTGCAACTGTACAAAACTCTAGTGCGGCCGCACTTGGAGTATTGTGTGCAGTTCTGGTCCCCACATTATAAGAAAGATGTGGAGGCATTGGAGAGGGTACAGAGGAGGTTTACCAGGATGTTGCCTGGTATGGAGGGCAGGTCTTATGAAGAGAGGCTGAGGGATTTGAGGTTGTTTTCGTTAGAAAGAAGGCGGCTAAGAGGAGACCTTATTGAAACATATAAGATGATTAGAGGTTTAGATAGGGTGGACAGTGATAGCCTTTTTCCTAGGATGGAGAAAGCTAGCACGAGGGGACATAGCTTTAAATTAAGGGGTGGTAGTTATAGGACGGATGTCAGAGGTAGGTTCTTTACCCAGAGGGTGGTAAGGGTATGGAATGCCCTGCCTGCGGCAGTTGTAGATGCGCCAAGTTTGGTGGCGTTTAAGAGGTTAGTAGATAAGTTTATGGACGAAAAGGGAATGGTTTAGGTTAGAGGATCATTGCTTTTTCCTAATTGGTCGGCGCAACATCGAAGGCCGAAGGGCCTGTTCTGCGCTGTAATGTTCTATGTTCTATGTTCTATTTTCATAAGGCATGCCACCCAGTTGAGACAACATCCTTGTAAATCTCCTCTGTGCTCTCTCAATAGCTTCCACATTCTTCCTGTAATGAGGCGACCAGAACTGCACACAGTACTCTAAGTGGGGTCTAACCAGAGTCTTATAAAGCTGCAGCATTACCTCCCGACTCCCAAACTCAATCCCTCGATTGATGAAGGCCAGTACACTATACGCCTCTTGACCACATCCTCTATCTGCAAGGCTGATTTCAGTGTCCTAGCAAAGGGCCAAATAGCCTCCTTTTGCACTGTAGGAATTCTATGATTCTGTTCTATGAAACTAAGAGGAAATGTCTTCTCCACATCCACCCTGTCAATAACTTCTCAAGATTTTACTACTCTGACAGTTTTGACACTATTACAGATTTTTGATTAGGTCCTGACTGAGATGGATTATTTGTTCAACCTGTTTGGTCTTTGACTCTGCTCTCTGTATTTATTTATTAGTGTCACAAGTCGGCTTACATTAACATTGCAATGAAGTTACTGTGAAAACCCCCTTGTTGCCACGCCTTGGCGCTGTTTGGGTACGCTGAGGGAGAATTTAGCATGGCCAATGCATCTAATCAGCACATCTTTTGGATAGCGGAAGGAAACTTTCGCACCTGGGGGAAACCCATGCGGGCTTGGAGGGAACGTGTAGACTCCGCACCAACAGAGACCCAAACAGAGTCTCTGGCACTGTGAGGCAACAGTGCTAACCATTGTACCGCAGTGCCACCTATTCTGTATCTCCATGGGAGATCATAATAGACCTCCATGAGATACTTTTCTGTCTTTCTGCTCTCAGTTCTGCTGTGGAGCGTCTTTCAGGACAGGTACAGCACAGGGTTAGATTCAGAGTAAATCTCCCTCTACACTGTCCCATCAAACACTCCCATGACAGGTAGAGCATGGGGTTAGATACAGAGTAAATCTCCATCTACACTTTTACATCAAACACTGCCAGGATAGGTACAGCTTGGGGTTAGATAGACAGTAAAGCTCCCTTTACACTGTCCCCATCAAACACTCCCAGGACAGGTACAGCACGGGGTTAGATACAGAGTAAAGCTCCCTTTACACTGTCCCCATCAAACACTCCCAGGACAGGTACAGCACAGGGTTAGATACAGAGTAAATCTCCATCTACACTTTTACATCAAACACTGCCAGGATAGGTACAGCTTAGGGTTAGATACAGAGTAAAGCTCCCTCTAAACACACCCATGACATGTCCCTCAGTGTCTTCACTGAAGCTGTTTTCAGTAGGGTCAGGATGCTGCTCCTTCAGTTATCCTTTCATTCATATTCTGTTCCAGCTTTACTGAGGTTCTGTAAGTAAAATGTTCGGTCAGTCTCCCAAAGAGGTTCTGAGATTTACATTTGAGCAGGATTAGACGGCATAGATTCAGAAAGAATGTTCCCCATGGTGGGTAGTTTGAGGATAAGGGGTAAATCTTTTAGAACTGAGGAGAGGAGAAATTTCTTCACCTAGAGGGTGATGAATGTGTGGAATTCACTCCCACAAATTTAGTTGAGGCCAAAACATTTCTGATTCCAAGAAGAAATTAATCTCACTCTTGGAGCTAAAGGGATCAAGGGATATGGATGGGGAGTAGAGTGGGAATCAGAATACTGAATTTGATGATCAGCCATGATAAAATGAGTGGTGGAGAAGCTCGTAAGGCTGAATGGCCTCCTTCTGCTTCCAGTTTCCATATTTCTATGTAATATATAATAATGTACACACACACAGGGCACAGCCCAAGCTATGAGTTTGCAACTACATTGGTTTCTGTCCGGTCCATAACTGACTCTAATCACAGATCATGTGTTTCTTTATATCACACTGTAGATGATACTGTTTCCCAGTCCCGCATTAACACTTGTTGTGCCAGATACCCTATAATGCATTGTCCTAGGAGTATTTACTCAGAGACTATAGAGTCATTACAGTGCAGAAGGAAACCATTTAATAAAGCCAGACTTTTATTTTGTATCTAAACTGCTGTATCTGCCATGAGAGTGTTTGATGGGGATGGCTTAGAGGGAGCTTTAATCAGTATCTAACTCCGTGCTGTACCTGCCCTGGGAGTGTTTTGATGAGGACAGTGTAGAGGGAGCTTTACTCTGTATCTAACCCCGTGCTGTACCTGTCCTGGGAGTGTTTGGGAATAGGTATAGAGGGAGCTTTACACTGCTGCTAATTCTGTGCTGTGACTGTCATTGGAGTGTTTGATGGGGACAGTGTAGAGGGAGCTTTACTCTGTACCTAACCCCGTGCTGTACCTGTCTTGGGAGTGTACAATGTAGTTGGACAGCGTAGAGGGAGCTTTACTCTGTATCTAACCCCGTGCTGTACCTGCCCTGGGAGTGTTTGATCTGTCTTTTGGAGTTTAAACCTAAGGTTTCATTGCTCTTTTAGGTGAAGTTTTTTTACAATTTCAAACGAGTCGGAGAGATTTCCTCTGGTCTCCTGGACAATGTTCAATCTATGGGTGGGATTCTCCCATGTTCCTACTGCTGGAATCAATGGCGGCAAGGGCAGAGAATAGATTGGAAGGTCCAAAATTTGGTGTGAATTTACAGTGGGCTTTTGCAATGCAGCCTGCAGTGGTAGATTGCAGCCCAGTGTGAAGTCAATTTGCTAATAAGATGCAAACGAAAACTCAACTGGAATCTTCCCCCAACACCCGATTCTCCACGATGCCGGTAGGGAGACACTCTACCCAGAATATGTCAAGACGAACATGGCATGCACAAGCCGGAGCCTACCTGAAGAAGGCCTGGGGCTCACTCAGATTTCAGGATGGAGGCAAGCAGTGACAAGCAGTGGTTGTACGGGGAATTCCTATCAGCTGGATTTTCCAGTCACAGTGCCTTTGTGGAGGTCCACATTTTAGCCTCAAAATACTTCTGGAGATCCAACCCCTTTCTTTAAGAGGTTCATCTTTTTTCTTCAATGATGGGTCAGTAATGTTGGGGACCACTTAAATATGGCACCGAGATATGACAAGGGGAGACATGCCGTCTGTCCTGCATAAAACTCCCAGATGCATAATCAGTAATACTCAGGATGGAAGATAAGACATGGTTTGCTGTCAGCCCCCTCCACATACCCAATCCCACAAGAGGATTTATTCCTGGATAGAAGAATTCTACCCTACCTCAAGAAGAAACATCGGCCAGAATTCTCCGATCTTGCTCGGCCGCACCACAGCTAGTGAGTTTGGCGCTCAGCCAAAATTCCATTCACTGCAGCGGGACTGGAAAATCCCAGCTGCAGGCGAGGTTGTAGAACCCCAACCATTATGTTCACTGGCACATTGTTGTTTGTGGGATCTTCCTGTGTAGAAATCAGCTTCCTACATTACAACAGTGACTGTACTTCCAAAATACTGAATTGGCTGGAAAGCACTTTGAGATAAGCTGAAGTCTTGCAAGGCGCTATAAAAATGCAAGTTTTTCAGGTTTTCTTTTTTGATTGGACATGTGGCTAGCTGATTCAACATTGACGCAAAATGTCCTAACTGTTTTTCAGGGAAAGAAACCTTACTATCTTGCTGAGTCTGGTCAATATGTAACTTAAGGTAATTAAGAAGGCATATGGTATGCTTGGCTTCATTGGCTGGGGCATTGAATACAGAGGTTGGAAATCATGTTGCAACTATATAAACCTTGATTAGGCCATATTTGGAGTATTACATGCAGTTCTGGTGCTTAGAAGGATGTGGAATATCTGGAAAAATTGCAAAGAAGGTTCACTAAGATTTGGGCAGTTTCGAGGGTGTTGACTATAAGGAGAGGTTGAATAAACTAGGATTGTTTTTACTGGAGAGACAAAGACTGAAGGGAGACCTGGTAGAGGTCTACAAAATTATCAGAGGCATGGACAGGGTGGATAGTCAGAAACATTTTCCTGGGTGGAAATTCAATTACAAGAGGGAACAGATTCAAGGTAGGCGGGGAAATTTTAAGGGAGATGTGTGGAGGAAGTTTTTCATGCAGAGAGTGGTGGGTGCCTGGAATGCACTGCCAGGAGGAGGTGGTAGAAACAGGCACATTAACAAGATTCAAGAGGCCTCTGGATGGGTGCATGAATAGGGAGAGAATAGAGGGATATGGACCATGTAAGGGCAGAAAGTTTTTTTTAGTTCAAACTTAAATTTATTTATTATTATCACAAGTAGGGTGACATTAACACTGCAATGAAGTTACTGTGAAAATCTCCTAGTGCCACACTCTGTTCAGATACATTGAGGGAGAGTTTAGCATGGCCAGTGCATCCAACCAGCATTTCTTTCGGACTTGAATCTGAAAGTAGTGAAGGCATCATGATTGGCATGGGCTAGGTGGGCCAAAGGGCTGCTCCTGGGTTTGTTCTTTGTTCTTGTTCTTTGGTCTAGTCACTCAGTGGATAACTAGAGATGGGTAATAAGTGCTGATTTGCCCACATCTTGGGAGCAAGTTAAAGATGAAAGATTTCAGTGCAGGCCTAACCTGTCCAAGAGGAGCAAAAATGGCATTAATTAATTAAAGGATGACTGTGATGTGTTGCACAACTTACTCTCAGTCATAGTACAGAGAGTGGAACAACACAGAAAAGGCCCTTCAGCCCATTGAGTCTGCACGGACTATACCACTAAAGCTGTAAGTGACAAACTGTGGCCTCCCAAAGGACTAGATTGAGATTCTCAGTAATAATTGGCGGTCAACCACACACCCCTCACTCTCCCATACGCCTCCCTTCTCGCCCCCCTTCACTGCACCCTCCACCCCTACCCGAACTACATCCTTGAATGTGCCATGTAAATAGTGCAAGCGGTTTGCCCAATGACTGTGTGCCAAACCAAATGAAGATCACTTCTCTTCTCGCACTCTCAGCATCCTCAGTTCTCACAAGGAGTTGACTGGAGGCCACTTAGGGAGGAGTTCTTTAAAAAAGAGAAGAGAGTAAATCGCCTCAGTTGCTCAACGTGAGTTTCAGGCCGGGCTCTGTCGCCTTGTTGTGCCAGGGATCAGGCCTCAGCGGCCTAAAGGTCAGGCTTCTGCACTAATGTGAGCCTTACGCAGCACTGAAAGCCAAGACAATATGTTGATTAACTGGAGAGGAATTCGGTTTCACGAGAGGAGAGCAGGAGCTCTCTTTCACAGAGTCACAGAGTAATACACGAAGAGGCCATTCATCCCATTCTACCTATGGCAGCCCTCTGAAAGAGCTGATCATGCCTACGTCCTTACTCTCCAGCTAATCTTTCCTTTCCAAACCTTATCCTTCTAGAAAAGTATCCTCACTTTTCTAGAAATTATGAGCAGAATCTGCTCCCACCTTTCTTTCAGGCGGTCCTGACTTGGAAATATATCATTTTTCCTTCGCAGTTACTGGGTCAAGATCCTGGAATTCCCTCCCTCTCAGCATTGTGGGCTAACCCACAGAACACGGGCGGCAGCGATTCAAGAAGGCAGTTCACCACCAACTTCTCAAGGGCAACTAGGGATGGACAATAAATGCTGGCCAGCCAGCAATGCCCATGTCCTACAAATGAATTTTTTAATAAGTGCATTCCAGATCATAACCTTTTACATTAAGTATTCCTTTATATAGGGGTTTTGTGGGAGTGTTTATTTTTGCACTGGCCACAGTCAGGAGAACAATGGAGGACTTTCTCTTGTATCTCCCTTTTCAAAACGGATCCTAAATGTCATAATGTCATTAATTCATTAAAGCACTTTTTTAATATCAATATATCTAGCAAAGTTTATTTCTTAGTCACAAGTAAGGCTTACATTAACACTGCAATTAAGTCACTGTGAAATTCCCCTTTATGGGATATAACGTAACTGGCTAAATCAAGATAAGATTATAAAGGGAATAAATAAGATAGAAGAGGGAAGTTGTTTCCACTGGCAAGTGAAACCAGAATGAGGGGGAATAGCCTCAAAGTAAGGGGAAACAGATTTAGGACTGAGTTGAGGAGGGACGTCTTCACACAAAGGGTTGTGAATCTGTGGAATTCCCTTCCCAGTGAAGCAGCCGAGGATACCTCATTGAATGTTTTTAAGGCAAGAATAGATACATTTTTGAACAGTAAAGGAATGAACAGCTATGGCGAGCGGGCACATAAGTGGAGCTGAGTCCACGAAAAGGTCAGCCATGATTTTATTGAATGGCAGAACAGGCTCGAGGGGCCAGATGGCCTGTTCCTGCTCCTAGTTCTTATGTTAACATTCATTGCCCAGGCTTCAGAAGGTGGTGGCGCACTGCTTCCTTGAGCCCTGAGGTGCAGATACATCCACAGATCTGTTAGGGAGGAAATTCCAGGATTTTGACCTAGCAACAATGAAGGAATGGTGAAATATTTGCAAGTCACGTCGGTGAGTGGCTTGGAGGGGAACCTGCAGGCGGCGGTGTTTCCAGGTCTCTGCTGTTCTTGTCCATCTAGATAGTAGCGTTCATGGGTTTTAAAGGTGCTACCTTAGAAGCATTGGTAAGGTCCTACAGTCAATGTACATGGGGAAAACTTGCAGTGTGTGCATTCTTCCCGTCTCTCTGTGGCTTTCCTCTGGATGCTCCGATTTCTTTCCATAGTCCAAAGTTAGGTGGATTGACCGTGTTGAACTGCCCCTTTGTGTTAGGGGAATTAGCAGGGTAAATATCTAGCTTTATGGAGATAGGGCCTGAGTGAGATGTTGTCACTGGAAGCTCAATGGGCCAAATGGTCTCTTTCTGCATTGTATTCTATGATTCTATGATAAATGGATCGTAAATGTCATAGTCATTAATTCATTAAAGCACTTTTTAATATCAATATATCTAGTAAAGTTTATTCATTAGTCATAAGTAAGGCTTACATTAACACTGCAATTAGTGGCTGCTAAAGTTCATCAGTGGTGGAGGAGCGACTGTTCATGGAAGGGGCAGCAGCAAAGAAGGTTGTTTTATCCTGGATATTGTCGAACTTCTTGAGTGTTGTTGGAGCTCATCAAGGCAAGTGGGGAATATTCCATCACACTGCTGACTTGTACCTTCTCGAATGGCAGACAGACTTTATTTGGGGGAGTGGTGTGGGGAGATAGTGTGGCGGGGTTGGGGGGAGTAGAGTGTGGCGGGGGGGGGGGAGTAGAGTGTGGCGGAGTTGGGGGGGGAGTAGAGTGTGGCGGGGTTGGGGGGGAGTAGAGTGTGGCGGGGTTGGGGGGAGTAGAGTGTGGAGGGGTTGGGGGGGAGTAGAGTGTGGCGGGGTTGGGGGGGGAGGGGCGGGGAGGGGAGTGTGGCGGGGCGGGGTGGTGCGGGGGCCAAAGTGGGAGGGTGGGGGGGAGCAGGGTGGGCTGGGGGAGTTGGCAGGGTGGTCGGGGGGGCGGGTGATGGTGGTGGAGTGGGGGGGGAGCAGGGTGGTATTGGCGGAAAGTGTGGCAGAGTGGGGGTGGGCGGGTTGGTGCTGGGGGGTGCAGGATGGTGCAGGGGCGAGTGTGGCAGGCGGGGGGAGTGGGGTGGTGCTGGGGGGAGTGTGGCAGGGTGGGGGGAGCAGGGTGGTACGGGAGCGAGTGTGGCAGGGTGGAGGAGACAGGGGGTGTGGGGTGAGCGTGGCAGGGTGGTGCGGGGGGATGTGGGGGGTGGGGGAGAGTGGGATGGTGTGGGGGATGTGTGGCAGGGTGGTGCAGGGGGAGTGGGGGGGAGCGGGGTGGTGCGAGGGCGAGTGTGGTGGGGGGGGAGCGGGGTGGTTCGGGGGTGAGTGTGGCGGGGTGGAGGGGAGCGGGTGTGCGGGGGTGAGTGTGGCGGGTGGAGGGGAGGGGTGGTGCGGGGTGAGTGTGGTGGGGGGGGGGGAGCGGGTGGCGGGGGTGAGTGTGGCGGGGTGGAGGGGAGCTGGATACTGCAGGGCAGGGTGGGGGAGTAGGGGGTTCAGGAGGTGAATTATTTGCTGCAGGATTCCTTTGACTTTGACTTACTCCGATTGCGACAGAATGTATACGGCTGGACAAGTTCACTTTCTGGTCAATGGTGACCTCTCCAAAATATTGACAGTGGGAGATTCAGCATTGGTAATAACATTGCATGTTTAAGGATATGTTAGTTCTTGTTAAAGATGGTCATTGCCTGGCGTTGGTGTGGTGCCAATGTTACTTGCCACTTGTCAGCCCAAGTCTGGATATTGTCCAACTTTTGCTGCAATGGGACATGAACTGCCTCAGTATCTGAGGAGTCACAAGTGGTGCTGAACAGTGTGTAATCACCAGGAAAACATCCCCCTTTCTGATGGAAGGAAGGACATTGATAAAACCACTGAAGATGGTTGGGCCTACCATGGAGGATCTCCTTATTACGTGAAAGGCAATATATAAGTTATTAGTATTGCTGTTCGTCTCTTTGTGCCACCTGTTCTGTTACTTGTTTTCATGTTTGCTGTTGGATTTTGTCTTATAATGCTCCTGATGTTTGAATACATGAAAGGCGCTATATAAATGCAAGCTGTTGTCATTCAGGAGGAGCTCTTAGTTTCTTTCGCAAGTTTCTTGCCTAAGTAATGAGCATATTTCAATGGATGGCCATCCTAAACTCTTTGAAACCAAAGACTGCATTCCTGTCAGGTCTTGGGAATAGTTCAAGCTGGGAAATAAATTAGGCCAGAAGATGCCAGAATAGTCACTCCAACACATCCACAAGATTCTGTGGAATTTCATTTTTTGTTTTTAAAGTTTATTTATTAGTGTCACAAAGTACACTAACTGAAATGAAGTGACTGTGAAAATCCCCAAGTTGCCGCACTTTGGTGCCTGTTCGGGTACACTGAGGGAGAATTAAATTCTTTAGGACTGTGGGAGAAAACAGACAGTGACCCAAACCCAGCAGTTTTTGGGGGTTACCATTGACCGCTCTGCCTCCCTACCACCCACATTGTTGTTTTTGGAAGCTTGCTAGGTGAAAATTGGTTGTCACATCTCTTACGCTGCAACAGTAACTAAACCTTTCTGCGCTATCTCTGATAACCTTCCTAAAGAATGGCACCTAGAGTTGTGACCTTCCAGCATTCGGATGGCAAAGGCTGTGCCATTTGGAGAGAAGAGATAGTTACTGAGGGACAGGCTTACAACATAATGGGCAACATGGTTAGCACTGCTGCCTCACAGTTCCGGGGGCCCAGATTCGATTCCCACCCTGGGTCACTGTCTATGTGGAGTCTGCACATTCTCCCCACGTGTGCGTGGGTTTCCTCTGGGTGCTCCGGTTTCCTCTCACAGTCTGAAAGAAGTGGGTGAGTGGAATGGGCTGTTGTCAGTGGTGGTGGGGGCGAACTCGTTGAGGTCTTTTAAGATGAATACATGGGATTTAATAGGATTAAGCGTTATAGGTAGGTGTACGAACAGTGCAACTTGTAGGCCGAAGGACTTGTTTGTGCTGTAGTTTTCTATGTTCTAAGTACTGGTTAGATACATTGGCCATGCTAAATTCTTTCTCAGTGTACCTGAGCAAGTGCCGGAGTGTGGTGCATAGGGGATCTTTACAATAACTTCATTGCAGTGTTAAGCCTACTTGTGACTAACAAATAAACTTCAACAATTTACTTTTAGCTTGTTGAAATGGGGGCTTGGTAATGTCTTGGTAATGTTACTGGACTAGGAACCCAGAGGCCAGAACTAATGCTCCAGACTCCAGCCAGAGGTTTCTGGTCTTCCCATGGCAAGGATCGTAAATGGCATGGAAAATCTGACTGGCCAATGATCAGTAGGCTTTGGGTAGGAATTTTCCATCCCAAAGCGGGCAACAGCAGGACAGAAAGTTCCGGAAACTGGGTTCAAATCCCCACCATGGCAGCTGGTGGAATATAATCTCGCTTGAATGAATACCTCTGGAGCAAAAAGCAAGTGTCAGTTATGTTGGCAGTGAAACTACCAGATTGTCATAAAACAAAATGAATATGCTTTCAGGAAGGAAATCTGCCTGAAAGATTTGCTTCCAACTTCAGACCTACAGCAGGGTACTTCACTGCCATCGTAAGGCTAAGGCAGGTGGTGTAATGGTTTTGACATTGGATTAGTAATCCAGGAACCTAGGTTGAGTTGGCAATGGCACAGTTGTATTATTGCTAATTTAGCTCATGTTCTGGGGACCTGGGTTTGTCATTGGACCAGTAATCCAAGGACCCATGTTGAGGTGGAGATGGCCGAGTGGTGCTATCGCTAGACTATCAATCCAGAGTGTTGATGAATGTTCTGGGGGACCCGAGTTCGAATCCCACCATGGCAGAAGGTGGAATTTGAATTCAGTAAAAAAAAATGGAATTAAGAATCTACTGATGATCGTGAAACCATTCTGATTGTCAGAAAAACCTATCTGGTTCACGGATGATCTTTAGGGAAGGAAATCTGTCATCCTTACCTAATCTGGCCTACATGAGACTCCAGAGTCACAGCAATGTGATTAACTCTCAATGCCCTTGGGGAACTAGGGATGGGCAATAAATGGTGGCCACCAGTGATGCCCATGTCCCATGAACTAATGAAAAAGCAATTTGGAATTAGGAATCTACTGATGACCATGAAAGCATTGTCAATTGGCTGAAAAACCAACCCAGTTCACTGATGTCCTTTAGGGAAGGAAATCCTTACCTGGTCTAGCCTACATGAGACTCCAGAGCCAAAGCAATGTGGTTAACTCTCAATTGCCAGGGCAACGAGGGATGTATGGTCTTCGTAAGGTGACCTTCGTCATTCACCTGACGAAGACCATAGAGTCGAAAGCTTGCGAGTTTACTATCAAATAAATCAGTTGGATTTAAACCTGGTGTTGTCAGACTTCTTACTGTGTTGACCCTAGTCCAATGCCGGCATCTCTACGTCACAACTAGGGATGAACAATGACTGCTGGCCAGCCAGCGATGCCCTATATCCCATGAAAGACTGGAAAGGCCGAGGAAGGGAAGGAGCTCCACAGTTCAGAGACTCTGGGTTAGAGTGAGACTTGAAAATAAAATGATACAGTGGGCCAGTTTTAAGTTTCTCATACATAAAAATTATCGAATTTCACAGTTGTCAACATCTGCAATATGTTATTCCGGTTAAATAAAAATTGGGAATGTGTGAGGGGAAGCAACAAGAAAAAAAACTACTCTCAGCTCCACTGAAGAGGG
Organism: Sphyrna mokarran; assembly: GCA_024679065.1. Taxonomy (NCBI): domain Eukaryota; kingdom Metazoa; phylum Chordata; class Chondrichthyes; order Carcharhiniformes; family Carcharhinidae; genus Sphyrna; species Sphyrna mokarran. The sequence goes on along the minus strand of JAGIQG010000001.1, from coordinate 11,741,805 downwards.
AGGCAAATTTAAGCATTGCCTGATTAAGTGAGATTGACTGTATAAGGAGTAATTAAAAAGAAAACACAAGAGCCTCAAACTGGCCCCAGGCACTGGAGAACAAATAAAACGGAAGAACATCCACAAGCATTTCACAAACTCTTTTATTATGAGAGCAATTCCATTAGGGGTTGGAGTTTTTTTTATGCGTATTGCATTTCTCAAGTGAGGCGAACTTAATTAAATAAAGCCACTGGTTAATCTGTCAAAAGATCAATCAAAACAAAGAGGGGACTAACCAAGCCACTTGGTAAGACACTGTGAGTGACTGATAATGAAATTACTGCAAGGAAAACTCTATTACTTACATGGATTAACTGCCTGGTTACTGCTCGCATTGTGCAAGAGTTTGCCAAAAGAATAAAGAAAAGACTTTTTGCACGGTTTCATTAACTCCTTAAACGACATTGCCACCTTACGCTACAAGATTATACATTATATGCACGCTTGCCTTTATTGGCCCAGGCATTGAGTCAGGATGTCAAGTTGCAGCTTTATAAAACTTTAGTTAGGCTGCATTTAAGAGTATTGCATTCAATTCTGGTTGCCACATTACAGGAAGGATGTGGAGGCTTTGGAGAGGGTATAGAAAGATGCTGCCTGGTTTAGAGGGCATGAGGAGAGGCTGGACAAACTCTGGAGTTTTGTTTTTCTGGAGTGGCGGAGATTGAGAGGAGCCTGATAGAAGTCTATAAAATTATGAGACACAGATAGGGTTGACAGAATCTCATTTCCAGAGTTGAAAGCTGGAATTTTACCCTGCACAGGAATAGGAGCGGGCGAGGAGTGGAACAGGGAATGGTCCATTGACCTCGGGTGGGATTTTATGGTTTTGGAATGAACAACGCTGTAAAATCCCACACAAAATGCCTGATAACAGATGAGGAGGTGATAGTAGTAGTATTATTGCTAGACTTTGAATCCAGAAACTCAACTGATGTTCTGGGAACTGGAGTTCAAATCCTGCTATGGCAGATGGTGGAATTTGAATTCGACAAAAGAAATCTGGAATTAAGAATCTAATAATGACCATGAAACCATTGTCAGAAAAATCCATCTGCTCACCAAGCTCCTTCAAGGAAGGAAATCTACTGTCCTTATCTGGTTTGACCTACATGTGACCCCAGAGCCTCAGCAATGTGGTTGACTCTCAACTGCCCTGGAGCAACTTGGGATGGGCAATAAATGCTGGCCAACCAGTGATGCCCATGTCCCGCAAATAAATAATTTAAAAAGGGCATGCACTTAAGGAGTGAGAGGCAAATTATTTTACGCAGAGAATGGTAGGCATCTGGAATAAGCTCCCAGAGATGGTGGTGGAGGCAGATATGACTTTAAGGGGCTTTTAGATGCAAGGAATGGTGATGAACTAAGGGCAGGGAGAAAGGATTCATTTAACTTGGCATCACACTTGGCATGATACTGTGGCTGTATGTTCTATGTTGGATCTTAGTTTTTGCGTTTCTTTTGACGGACAAATTGTCTCACCTTGTCCGGAAGAGTAGAACCAGGGGAAATGGATTGGAAGGAGGCTAAAATGCGAAGCTGTGGAAACTAAGGAGGGCATTTCTGGTCCTGTGGATAATCCCGCCCAAAGTCAAGGGACCATTTCCTGGTCCATCAAGTATTCTGTCCCGCCTCCTGCGATGATGCACACGGCAGAAGGGACCGGACAGTTATACCCGCTATTTCAGTGAGTGAGTGGTCAGTCATATGCAAACAGTTTACATTTATTCATTCAAAAGCAATCTTCCTCTGACGAGACCTCTGCACTCCTCCAATTCCTGCTTTTTACACATCCCTGATTTCCATCATTCCCCCAGCACTTGTGACTGTATCTCCGGTTGCCTGGTCCCTTAGCTTTGGAATTCACTCCCTAAACTACCCTGCCTCCCTTGCTCCTATTCCTCCTTTAGGGATGTTTCTCAAAACTAACCGTTTTGACCCAGTTCTTGTCCTTGTATCTTCTTATGTAGCATCACTGATAGTTTGTGCTGGTTTGCATCCTGGTGATCAACCTTGGAATAATCTTCTATATTAAGAGGGATGAGTTCAAGTTGTTGTTTTAAGGTAAATTTCTTCCAGGAAGTACCATTTTGAGATCCAGTACCTGTTTAACCCAAGGTGTGGTAAGGGCAACGTGTTTGGAAGGTACTGGTGACTTTGGATCTACGGTCCTAAAGCTCTCCACCGCTGGGGGTCTTCTTCATCTCATATTTGAATCTGTTGGTGACTAATTGGGTGACACTGCTGCCTCACAGCGTCAAGGACTTGGGATCGATTCCGACTTGGGTCACCCATTTATGTGGCTTCTGCACATTCTCCCCGTGTCTGCATGGGTTTCCTCCGGGTGCTGTGGTTTCCTCCTACAGTCTGAAAGACGCGCTGGTTAGCTGCATTGGCCATGCTAAATTCTCCATCAGCATACCCGAACACGCGCTGGAATGTGGCAACTGGCGGATTTTCAAAGTAACTTTATTGCAATGTTAATATAAGCCTACCTGTGGCACTAATAAATATAATAAACTTTTTCAAATGACACATTTTGTATGTTCCATTTGCCAAAAATATCCAGTGGGCATTGTGTATTGTCCCCATTATCTACATCTGTCAACATTCATTTCTCAGGCAGTATCATGGAAGACAGATTAATGTATGGAATCTGGTATTTCAGATGTGGACATGTGGTCCCATCGTAGAATAATATCATTGGCTGCTGAGCATGTTTGGGTACTCTTGAACATTGGCTAAGATGCTTTTGAACAAATTTAGATGAATTTGATCAGTGTCAATAGAATTGTAGAAATTCTGCAGTGCAGAAAGAGACCATTCAGTCCATCGAGTCTGCGCCAACAATATCCCACCAGGTCTGATCCTCTCGCATATTTACCCTGCTAATCCCTCTAACCTGTGCATCCCAGGACACAAAGGGGCAATTTATCCTAGCCAATCGACTTAACATGCATGTCTTTGGAGTGTGGGAGGAAACCGGAGCACCCGGAGGAAACCCACACAAATGCGAGGAGAATGAGCAAACTCTGCACAGTGACCCAAGATGGGAATTGAATCAGGGTCCCTGGAGCTGTGAGGCAGCAGTGCTAACCACTGCGCCATCATGCCGCACAGGATAAAGTAATTGGGGAAGAGAGTTGCTTAGAGCATCAACACCAGTTTGGATCTGTTGAGCTAAAAGGCATATTGGTGTGATTTGATTATATTTTGCGTCATAATTTGACTATTTTTGTCCCCTGCTCCTCACCCCAGTTTGTCTTCTTTTTTTTGCAGGTGGTCATATGCACAACGATTAACGTGGATGGTCATGTTCTGGCAGTGTCCGACAACATGTTCATCCACAACAACTCGAAGCATGGGCGAAGGGCTCGGAGGCTTGACCCCTGTGAAGGTACGTCACATCTGGAACACAGCTGCAGTACCACTCATTGATCTCTGTTGCCTTTCGACGATGCTATCGATGGTTCATAGAAAGATAGAATCCCTACAGTGCAGAAGAGGGCCATTTGACTTATCAGATCTGTGCCGACCACAACCTCACACACACTCTATTCCTGTAACCCCACGTACATATCCTGCTAATTCCCCCTGACACTAGGGTCAATTTGGCATTCCCAATCAACCTAACCCATACATCTTTGGACTTCAGCATCCAAGTTTTTGAAGCATACCATTGATGGATGAGCTTGCACAGAAACTGGTCTCTCAGAATTGGCTCCTGATTGAAATTCCATGCTAGATTCTGAAAAGGTCATTAGCTTCTAACATTTACTGGGATTTTACAGCCCTGCTCGTCCTGAAACCATAAAATCCCACCCAAGGTCAATGGACCTTCTCATGCTTAGCCCCTTGCCTTCTCCGATTGTTGTGGTAAGCAGGCGGTAAAATTCCGGCTATTGTTTCTGTCTCCAGAGATGCTGTCAGATCCATATTACCAGCTTTTGCTGTTTTTATTTCAGTCTGATGGGATTTTTTAGGAATATATTTGTCAGGATGTTTTGCTACAGTTATACAGGGAGATGGTGAGACCACATCTGGAATACTGCATCCAGTGTTGGTCCCCCTAATTAAGAAAGGATTTGTTTTATTCATTCATGGGATGTGTGCGTCATTAGCTAAGCCAGTGTGTATTACCTATCTCTAATTACTCAGAAGAAGGTGCGGTGAACCGCTTTCTAGAACCACTTTAGTCTGTAAGAGTTTGGTGCATTCACAGTGCTGTTGGGGAGGGAGTGTCAGGATTTTGATTCAGTGACAACGAAGAAATGGCGATGTATTTCCAAGTCAGGATTCTGTGTAAGTTGGAGAGGAGTTGTCGGGTGGTGATGTTCCCATGCATTTGCTGTCCTTGTTCTAAGCTTTAGAGGTTGCGAGTTTGTGAAGTGCTGTCAAGAGAGCCTTGGTGAGTTCTACAGTGTGTCTTGTAGATAGGTGAAGTTGTCCTGTTCCCAGGTGGTATAGAGGGAAGAGTTGACTGGTGGTGATTTAACCTGAGAGCTACCACATCTCAGACAAAAGCCAGGTTGAAAAGGCAGGATGCTCAAGAATAAATTCAGCCCGAATGGGCTTTGAATCCAAACCATTGGCATTGTTCTGCATCATAGACAAACCATGCAGTCAATTGACTCCCCAAAGTGCAGACTGCTGCCACAGTGCATTGGCGGTGAAGGGACTGAATGTTTAAGGTAGTGAATGAGTTGCCAGTGGTGGGGCTTGAATGTTGTTGGTGTTGAACTCACTTAGACAAGTGGGGAACGTTCTACAAGATGCCTAACTACTGTCTTATAGATGGTGGATGGGCTTTGGGAAGTCAAGAGTTGTGTAATGTTGCTGTCTGTCAACTATTTCTCTTGATACTCGATGAGTAGAGTGCCACAAGGCTAGAGCCTCAACTATTTATAATGGATATCAATGACTTAGATGAAAGGACTGAAAATATGGTTGTTAAGCTTGCTGACAATACTAAGATTAATAGGCAAGTAAGATGTAAAGGGCACATAAGGAGTCCACTAAGAGGATAGATAGTTTGTGAGTGGCAAAAGTCTGGCAGATGGAATATAAAGTGAGGAGATGTAAACTGATCCATTTCCCAGAGTGAATAGAAAAGTAGCATTTTGTCTAAATTGAGAGAGGTTGCAGAATTCAGCTACAGACTCCTGGGCATCCTGGTACATGAATCAAGAAAAGTAAATAAATAGGTAAAGTAAGTCATTAGGAAGGCAAATGGTATGTTGTCATGTGTTGCAAAAAATAGGGATGTTTTGCTACAGGGAGTTGGTGAGACCACATCTGGGGTATTGTGTCCAATGTTGGTCTCCTTATTTAGGAAAGGATTTTGTTATTCATTCATGGGATGTGGGCATCACCAGCAAGGCCAGCATTTGTTGCATTCCCTAATTAAGCGAGAGAACGTGGTGGTGAGCCTCCTTCTTGAATTGCTGCAGAACATGTGGCATAAGCAGACCCGTAGTGCTATTAGGAAGGAAGTTCCAAGATTTTGACCCAGCGACAGTGAAGGAACGGCGGTATAGTTCCAAGATGGTGAGTGGCTTGGAGGGAGACTTGCAGATGGTGTGTACCAATGCATCTGGACCTTCTAAGTGGTAGAGATTGTGAGTTTGGAAGGTGCTTTTAAAGGATATTGTGTTTGAATGCATGAGAAGCAGCTTGGAGCAGGTTCACTGGACTGACATGTGGGATGACGGGGTGGGGGGAGGTTATTTGATGAGGAAAGGTTGTTATCCATCAGAATTTAGAGGATTGAGAGGTGATCTTCTTGAAACATATACGATCCTGAGGGAACTTGGCAGAGTGGGTGCTGAGGGAATATTTCCTCTAATTGGCAAGAATAGAAGAAGGGCATCACAGTTAAAATAATAGGTCTTCCTACGAAACAGAGAATGAGAGAAAAAAAATCTCTCAGAGGGCCATAAATCCATGGAACTCTCTTCCGTGGAGGTCAGTCAGTATTTTTAAGGTAATGGTGGATAGATTCTTGACTTACGAGGGAATCAAAGGTCAAAGTTGTCTACATGGACTTCAGTAAGGCCTTTGACAAGGTTCCGCATGGGAGGTTAGTTAGGAAGGTTCAGTCGCTAGATATACTTGGAGAGGCAGTAAATTAGATTAGACATTGGCTCAGTGGAAGAAATCAGTGAATGATAGTGGAGGATTGCTTCTCTGAGTGGAGGCCTGTGACTAGTCATGGGTCCATTGTTGTCTGTCATCTATATCAATGATCTGGATGATAATATGGTAAATTGGATCAGCACATTTGCTGATGATACAAAGATTGGAGCTGTAGTGGAGAATGAGGAAGGTTTTCAAAGCTTGCAGAGGGATTTGGACTAGGTAGAAAAATGGGTTGAAAAATGGCCGATGGAGTTTAATGCAGACAAGCGTGAGGTATTGCACTTTGGAAGGACAAACAAAGGTAAAACATACAAGATTAATGGTAGGACACTGAAGAGTGTAGTAGAACAGAAAGAAATCTCACAATACCCATTTAAAGTCCAAACAGGTTTATTTGTAGCAAAAGCTGCAAGTTTTTGGGACAGCCTGTCCCTTTGTCAGGTGGCTGGGAGTTCTCAGAAGAAGAAAAACTTAGACAGATACATGGATAAGAAGGGTGTGGAGGGATATGGTCCAGGTTCAGGTCAGTGGTGGAAAAATGGTACGGCACAGCCAAGAAGGACCAAAAGACCTGTTTCTATGCTGTAGTGTTCTATGGTTCTATAGTCATCAGGAATATGGACCTGGGGACATAATCAAATCAGCAGCGGCTTAATGGCTGATCTGAGCTCCTAACTCATAGGTTTGATGGGAACTCCTCTCCCTGCTGTTCCCTGTATTTTTTTTATTATTCAGTCATGGGACATGGGTGTTGCTGGCTGGCCAGCATTTATTGCCCATCCATAGATTATGCAGGCAATTGGGACTACATAGTGATTTAAAAAGGGGTGGCATGGACAAGTTGGATTAAAAGGCCTGTTTCCATGTTGTAAACCCCAATGACTCTCTGACTTTATAGTTTCTGAGGGTAGTTGAGAGTCAACCATATTGCTGTGGCTCTCGAGTCACATGTAGACCAAACCAGGTAAGGATGGCAGATTTCCTTCCCTAAAGGACACTATTGAACCTGATGGGTTTTTCCAATAATCAATATTGGTTTCATGGTCAACAGTAAATTCTTAATTCCAGAGATATTATCAAATTCCACTACCTGTTGTGGTGGGATTGGAGTCCAAATCCCCAAAACATTTTTGAATTGATAGTCAAGCAGTAATGCCAAAAACCAAGAGATATCATATTTTCTTCTCAAGTGTATATGCAATTCCCTTTTGAAAGTTATCACCACATTGGTTTTCACCAGCCTTTCAGACAGTGCATTCTTGTTCATTAAAACACACTGTGTAAAAAGTTCTCCTCATCTCTTCCCTGCCAAGTATTTGAAATCTGTGTCCTTTGGTTACTGACCTTCATTCCAGTGTCAATTTTCATCTGAATATGCTCTTGTGAAGTGCCTGGGGACATTGAGCAATGTGAAATGTGTTATTTAAATGCAAATTTGAGTTGTTGCTTTGGGGTTAACTCCTCTGTGGACCATTCTTTCTGGGTACAAATTCACTTCCTATCGCCACTTCCCAAGATTGCCACTTCCCAGTTCTTTTGCTGGAGCACAAAAGCAGCAAAATCACAGCAACAACCTCAATACCAAGTCCTATTTCAAAAGGTCATATACTATTGTGACTTTGACCGATTTGGTCGTACCTTCATGGTCAATAGGTCAAGATCCCACAAGTCCCTACCACTTCAGGCCACATCATGGGTGGGATTTTACCATTCTGCTTGCCCCCAAGATCAAAGGACCAATAATCCGTCCAATTTTCTGGTCCTGTCTAAAACAATTGCAAGATTAGCAAACTTGAGTGGTGTTGAGGGTGGGAGGGGTGGGGGGGGCGGGTGGGGGGTGGAGGGGTGGGGGGGGGGAGGATTAATATTGGATAGAAGGATCCAGGATTTTCATAGAATCCCTATGGTGCAGAAGTGGTCATATGGCCCATCGAGCCTGCACTGACCACAACCTCACCCAGACCCTATACCGCAACTCCAAATATTTACATTGCTAGTCCCACTGACACTAGGACCAATTTAGCACCCTAACTTGCACATTTAGGACTGTGGGAGGAAACCGGAGCACCTGGAGGGAACTCACACAGATATGGGGAGAATGTATAGACTCCACACAGAGGGTGACCCAAAGCTGGAATCAAACCCCTGTCCCTGGCGCTGCGAGGCAGCAATGCTAACTTCGTGCCGATTTTGACCTAACGATCCTATACGTCCATGTCGGGATGTTGTGGGGAGTGGGGTAAGGAGAACTTGCAGATTATTCTATGCATCTGCTGCCCTTGTCCTTCTTGGTGGAAGAGATCGTAAGTTTGGAAAGCGCTGTGGGAAGAGGTCGGCGAGTCACTGCCCAGTGCTTCTCGCACAGTGCATCCACGGAGCTGGGGGAGTGGAAGGTTCAGGTTATGTGCGACAAAGTTTAATTATTAAGGAAACCTTGGAATAAACACTTGGCAATTACAAAAAAGGGATTGAGAGGAAATCCTTGGAAGATTTCAAGCAGCCATGGAAGACAGACAGATGCCTCAAACCTTAGAAATAATACAGATATATACTCTGCTGGGAAGGATAACGTAAGTTTTCTTGGAGTTACACAGCAGATACTGTTCGTAAATAAAGGAACAGATGGCCGCGAAAGAGGGAAACTTTATATCCTATTAGTGGATTGAACAGCTGCCATCTGGACAGCCTAATTGGAAACAGTTTGTGCGGGGTCTAAGAGTCGTTACTGCAAATTCAAAGATAACTTTAGGCATGAAAATCAGTTTGTATTGAGACGAGAAATTAGCTCTTGCCTTGGCAGGCCCTGAATAAGGGATATCCATTACAAAACCAAATACATTCTGATGGCTGAGACTGCGATAAGGCAGGTACTTCGCAAATTGAGCACAGATCTGTTCTCCCTGACTCAGGACACTGGAGAAAGTGCAGGAAAAAGTTGTCACAAGAGGGTGAAACTGGTTCCTTCCTGCAGGAAAGTGAAGTCAGGCAGGTGAACTGTAGGAGGCATTTTTTAAAAAAAATGTTCATGTGATGTGAGCATTGCTGGAAAGACAAACATCTGGGGAGGCGATGGCCTGGTGGTATTATCGCTAGGCTATTAAGCCAGAAACTCAGTTATTGCTCCGGGGATCCGGGTTCAAGACCCATCACCGCTGATCGTGAAATTTGAATTCAATAACAGGTGCTTTGGATCACCTTGTTGTCTAACGAGGGGCATACACGCGATGGGTCGTGAGAGGGCTGCCCTTGGATTTTTTTCGAGAGTATCCTAGTGCTTCACGTCGTTAGTGTATGCTTGACCTGGACCATTTGATGGGCAACACGACAGCTCAGTGACTATCGCTGTGCTGTGCAGATACATGGATTTGGGTCTGTGTCTGTGGGAGTTTGCGCATTCTCCCCGTGCTTGCGTGGGTTTTCTCCGTGTGCTCCGGTTTCCTCCCACATCCCAAAGATGTGCTCTTAGGCTAATTGGCAAAACAAATTCTCCCTAAATTGTCTCAAATTTGGTTTTTAATCCATAGATCTATAAACATGGACAGGGATCACGGGTAGAGGTGGGAACATCGGGGTGGTGGCGCGGGCTTGTTGGGCCGAAGGGCCTGTTTCCCGTGCTGTTTTGTTTTTTGTTCATTATCTGGAATTAAAAATCTACTGGTGACCATGAAACTTTTGGCGATTTTTGGAAAATCCCATTTCATTCACTAATGTCCTTTAGGGAAGGAGATCTACCGTCCTTATCTGGTCTGGCCTGTATGTGGCTTCCAAGGGCAGTTAGTATTGAGCAATAAATACTGGCCAGCCAGCGATGCCCATGTCCCATGAAAGAATAGATAGAAATCTGTTACTCATCCTTAATTTCCCTTGAGAAGATGGTGGTGAGCTGCCTTTTCGAACCTCTGCTGGGACACCTGTCTTAGTTTTGCCTTATTTAGTTTTGTGTTAAGTTCGGACCTTTTCCTGCATTGAAAACAGTTTGTAAATGCAAGCTGTTGTGATTGATTCTTCAGCACACACTGAGGGAGTGCTGCACTACCAGAGTTATAGTTTTATGAGATATTAAGATGGGGCTTTTCTTTCCCTCATGGGTGGGCTATGTTGAAGTGGAGCAGCAATGATTTCCTACCAATCTTTCAGCCTTCAATCAACATCAGGAAAACTAAATTAACTGATAATTTAACCCATTGCTTTCTTGGGGGGGAGCTTGCTGTGTACAAATTGACTGTCTTTTTGTTGACATCACAATGGTGACTTGATTTCCAAAGTGCGTCATTGGCTATAAGGAAGATGGAAATCAAGTCTTTTATCAAGGATTTCATAACTCGACATTTGGAAGCATTGGTACAATCAGACAAATTCAGTATAAGGATTTACACAAAGGAAATCATACTTGATGAACCTATTGGAAATTTTTGAGGATGTAACTGGTAGCATTGACTAAGGAGAACCAGTTAGAACATGGAACATAGAACATTACAGCGCAGTACAGACCCTTCAGCCCTCAATGTTGCGTCGACCTGTGAAACCAACCTAAAACCCATCTAACCTACACTATTCCAATATCACCCATATGTTTTTCCAATGACCATTTAAAAACCCTTAAAGTTGGTGAGTCCACTACTGTTGTAGGCCCTTACTACTCTCTGAGTAAAGAACCTACCTCTGACATTTGTTCTATATCTATCACCCCTCAATCTAAAGCTATGTCCCCTCATGCTAATCATCTCCATCTGAGGAAAAAGGCTCTCACTGTCCACCCTATCTAATCCTCTGATCATCTTACATGCCTCTATTAAGTTATCTTTTAACCTTCTTCTCTCTAACGAAAACAGCCTCAAGTCCCTCAGCCCTTCCTCAGTGGATTTTTAGAAGGCTTTCAACAAATTATCATGTGACAGATTATTATGTAAAATACAGGGGATTGTGTATTGTGTTGAGATGGATAGAAAACTGGTTAGCAGAGAGGAAGCAAAGAGTCAACATAAGTGGGTCTTTTTCTGATTAGGATTTTCTGTCAATGACTAGGGTTCCACAGAGATCTGTGCTAGGATCCAAACTGTTCACATCATGTATTAATGATTTGGAAGAGGGAACTGAATGTCTCATTTCAAATTTGCACATGATACAAAGTTAGGTGGGAGGGTGAGCTGTGAGGAGGATGCAGAGATGGTTCAGTGTGATTTGGACAGGCTGGGTGTGTGGGCATCAGATGAAGTATAATGTGGATAAATGTGAAGTTATCCTCTTTGATAATGATAATAAGAAAACAGATTATTATTTAAATGGATGTAAATTGAGAGTGGTGGATACTCAACGAGACCTTGCAATCCTTGTGCATCAGTCACAGATATAGCAGGCACTAAAGATGGCAAGTGGTATGTTGGCCTTCATAGCAAGAGGATTTGATACTTGGGATAGGGATATTTTGCTGCAATTATTTACGGTGTTAGTGAGACTGTATTTGAAGTATTGTGTGCCATTTGGTGTCCTTTTCTGAGGAAGAATATCCTTGCCGTAGAGGAAGTACAGTGAAGGTTTACCAGGCTGATTCCTGGGATGGCAGGTTTGTCATATGAAGAGAGAATAAGTTGGTTAGGATTATATTTACTGGCGTTTAAAAGCGTGAGAGGAGATCTCATAGAAACTTATAAAATTCTAACTGGGTTGGACAGGGTAGATTCAAAAAGAATGTTCCCAGTGGTGAGAGAGTCCAGAACTAGGGATCATAGTTTGAGGATAATCATAGAATCCCTACAGAGCAGAAGGAAGCCATTCAGCCCATCCTATCCCACCCACGTGTAATTCCCATTATACTCAGGGGAAATCCCACCCAGACCTGTAACCCCAATTTTTTCCTGCTAATTCCCCATATCTAAACATCTTGGGATACTATGGGGCAATTTAGCATGGCCAGCCGACCTAATCTGCACATCTTTGGAGTGCGGGAGGAAACCGGAGCACCTGGAGGAAACCCATGCAGACATGGGGAAAACGTGCAAACTCCACACAGGCAGTCACCTGAACCCAGGCCCCTGGCGATGTGAGGCAGCAATACTAACCGCTGTGCTGCCATGCCATAGATAAGGAGTAAACCTTTTAGGACCTTTTAGAGATGATAGTCAGCCATGATCAAAATGAATGGCAGAGCAAACTCGTGGAGCTGAATGGCCAACTCCTGCTTCTGCCTTCTATGTTTCACTGACATGGTGAAGTTGTGGAAGGCATTACATAAGTATTGCAGGACTATTAATCCACAAACTTAGCTAATGCTCTGGGAACGCAGGTTCGAGTCCTGCCACAGCAGATGGTGGAATTTGAATTAAAACTTTGAACTTTAAAACCTTTAAGAATGGGTCTGGGCCAAATAAATACAGGATGACACAAATGGAATGATGAAAGGGCAGATAAGTAGCAAATGGAATTTCACCCTGATAGTAATTTGACAAGGAAGTATTCAATGAATGGCATGACACTAGGAATTTCTGTAAAACAAAGGGACATTGGTGTGTTTGAACATAGAACATAGAACGTTACAGCACAAACAGGCCCTTCAGCTCACAAGTTGCGCCGATCATACCCATACCTACTAGGCCATAGAAGTATCTGTAACTCCCATTTAATCCCGTTTACTAATCCAGTTTGTCCATAGATCCCTGAAGACGCAAGGATATTTTATAAGTTTGAAAGATTATTTACCAGTGTCACATGTAGGCTTACATTAACGCCGCAATGAAGTCACTGTGAAAATCCCCTCATCAGTGCACTGCAGTGCCTGTTCAGCAGTGGAGAATTTAGCACGGCCCATACACCAAACCAGCATGTTTTTCAGACCGTGGGAGAAAACGAACTCCTGGAGGAAATCCACGCAGATACAGGGAGAACATGCAGGTTCTGCACAGACCATTACTCAAACTGGGAAATGAACTCAGGTACCAAGAGTTGTGAGGCAGCAGTGCTAACCACTGTGCCACCGTGATGCCCTGTATGTAGCATGTCAGTAGCGTGGTGAAAAAGGCATATTGGACACTTGCCTTTATCAATCAAGGTATAGGTTATAAAAGCAGAAGGTTATGTTGGAGATCTTTGATGACGCCACAGTTAGATACTGTGCAGCCCTGGTCACCACATTGTCGGAATATGTGATTACACTGGAGGGGGTGCAGAGGAGATTGAATAGGATATTGTCTGGGATGGAACATTTAGAACAAAGCACAAAGAGAAAAGAAAATTACATCTCAGGAACAGGCCTTCAGCCCTCTAAGCCTGCCCCAACCATACTGCCCGATTTAACTAAAACCCCCTACCCTTCCAGAGACCATATTTCTATATTCCATCCTATTCATGTATTTATCCAGACGCCCTTTAAAACTGCTATTGCATCTGCTGCCACTAGCTCCCCCAGCAGCGAGTCCCAGGCACCCACCACCCTCTGTGTAAAAAACCTGTTTCATATATCTCTTTTAAACCTGTGACGCCTAGTAATTGATTTTTTCACCCTGGGAAAAAGCTTCTGACTATCCACTCTGTTCATGCCTCTCATAATCTCATAGATTTGTATCAGGTCTCCCCTCAACCTCATCGCTCCAATGAGAGCAATCCAACTTTCTCCAACCTCTTCTCATAGCTAATGTACTCCATTAGTACTCCATTCCCAGCAATATCCTGGTAAATCTGTTCTGTATCCTCTCCAAAGCATCCACATCCTTCTGGTAGCGTGGCAACCAGAATTGAACACTATATTCCAGGTGTAGCTTTACTATAAAGTTGCAACATGACTTGTCAATTTTTAAACTAAAGCCCTGACTGATGAAGAGAAGAATGCCATATACCTTCTTGACTACCTTCTTCACCTTTGTTGCCACTTTCAGTGACCTGTGTACCTGTACAACAGATCCCTCTGCCTATCAATACTCTTCAGGGTTCTGCCATTTACTGTATATTTCCTATCATATAAAGACACAAACTCAATTTACAAAATAATGGTTGAATCAGCCAAACTGATAGCCAAGTTCCACACATGAGGACCTTCTCAACTGGGATCTTGGCTTCATGTCACACAATATTTCTAAATCCCACTGCCTGGGCTTGCAAAATGTCACCAAAACGTCCTCTCTGGAGACAATACACATCTCTTTAACCTCTGCTTCACCCTCTCTCCTCTCACATTATCTTAACCTTTAAGACTTGATTAACTATAAAGACTCACATTCCAATCATTATCTTGTAAATTGAGTTTGTGTCTTTATATGTCCTCTTTGTGAGCACAACTCACACTCACCTGATGAATGAGCAGCACACCAAAAGCTTGTGGTTTATGTTACCAACTTTAACCTGGTGATATGAGACTTATTACTGTGCTTACCCTAGTCCAATACCAGCATCTCCACATCGTGATCTCCCCTGTAGCCAGTGAGGTACAAAGATTCCTCTGAAGGCCTGAGCAAGTTCCTCCCTCGCCTCTCTCAGTATTCTGAGGTATATCCCATCAGGCCCAGGGGACTTGTCTACCTAATGTTTTATGTTCTATGTTCTAATGTTTCTCAAAATCCCAATACCACCTCCTCTATGATCTCAACATGACTCAAACTTTCTACATACTCTTCATCCAGCAGATCCTTCTCTTTGGTGAATATTAACACAAAGTACTCATTTAAAACCTCACCCATTCCTCTGGCTCCATGCATAGATTCTCTCCCCTGTCCTTGAGTGGGCCAACCCATTCCCTAGCTACTCTTTTGCTCTTTATATATGTGTAAAAAAGTGTCGGGTCCTTTTGTGACCTCTTTTGCCCTCCTTACTACTTGCTTAAGTTTCTTTCCACTTTCCTTGTATTTCACACTTCCTGGCTTTGACAGATGTCTCCTTTTTGTTTTTGACTAGTCTCATAACATCTCTCGTCATCCAAGTTTCCCAAAACTTGCCGCACTTCATCTTTACAGGAGTGTCACGGTCCTGAATTCCTATCAACTTACACTTGAAAGCCTCCCACATGTGAAATGTTGATTTGCCCTCAAACATCTGCCCACAATCTACATTCTTCAGTTCCTGCCTAATATTGCAATTTTTATCAATAATTTGGAAGAGAGGGCTGAAGGGTGGGTTAGTAAAGTTGCTGATGACACCAAAGTTGGTGGAGTAGTGGATGAGGTGGAGGGTCCTTGTCGGCTGCAAAGAGACATTGATATGTTGCACAGCTGGGCAGAAAAGTGGCAGATGGAGTTTAACTCTGATAAGTGCAAGGTGATTCAGTTTGGTAGAACAAACTTGAATGCGGCAGGGTTCTGAGGAATGTGGAGTAGCAGAGAAATCTTGGGGTTCATATCCATAGATCTCTGAAGGTTACCACTCAAATGGAGAAGTGCGTTAGCATTTATTAATAGGGGTTTGAGTTTAAGAGCCATGAAGTTATGCTGCAACTATATTGGACCTTGGTGAGACCACATTTGGAATATTGTGTGCAGTTCTGGTCACCTCACTATAAGAAGGATGTGGAAGCATTGGAGGAAGTGCAGAGGAGATTTACCAGGATGCTGCCTGGTTTAGAGGCAACTTAATAGAGGTTTATAAGATGATGAGGGGGATTGATAGAGTGGACATGCCAAGACTATTTCCTCGGGTGAATGTAGCTGTTACTAAGGCGTAACTATAAGGTTCATGGTGATATAAGAGATATAGGAGGGATGTCCAAGGTAGATTCTTTACTCAGACAGTGGTTAGGGTGTGGATTGCACTGTCTGCAATGAAAGTGGATTTGGACGCTTTAGGAACTTCCAAGCGGTTATTGGATAGGCACATGGAGCACACCAGCATGATAGGGAGTGGGATAGCTTGATCTTGGGTTTGGACATAGCTCGGCACAACATTGAGGGCTGAAGGGCCTGTACTGTTCTACGTAATATTATTATAATTAGCCCTCCCCCAATTTAGCACCTTCACTTGAGGACTACACTTATCTTTATCCATCAGTACCTTAAAGTTTACTGACTTGTGGTCACTGTTCCCGAATTGCTCCCCTATTGAAATGTCAGCCACCTGGCCGGGCTCATGCACCAATACTAGGTTCAGTACGGCCCCTTCCCTGGTTGGACTAACTACATACTGTTCCAAGAATCCCTTCTGGATGCTCCTTACAAACTCTGCCCCATTCATGCCCCTAGCATAAGTGAGTCCCAGTTAATATATTTAAGTTATGAAGAGAGGTTTGGTTTGTTTTCTTTGGAGCAGAGAAGTCTAATGAAGCGACCTGTTCGAAGTGTACAAGATTATAAGGGGCATGGAAAGAGTGGATAAGGAACAGCTGTTCCCTTAAGGTCAAGAGTCAGTCACAAGATAGATTCAAGGTAAGGGCCAAGAAGTTTCGAGGGGGATGTGAGGAAAACCTTTTTTACCCAGGAGATGGTAACGGTCTGGAATGCGATGCCTGAGAGGGTGGGTGGAGGCAGGTTGCTTCACATCCTTTAAAAGGTACCTGGATGAGCACTTGGTGCATCATAACATTCAGGGGCTATGGGCCAGGTACTGGCAGATGGGATTAGGTGGGAGGTCAGGTGTTTCTCAGGTGTCAGTGCAAACTCGAAGGGCCGAAGGGCCTCTTCTGTGCTTTGTGATTCTGCGATTCTCAGTCGGAGTTAAGTTTGGCAAGGAAAGTGACAACTGAACAATGGATTAACTTCAAAGTGGAGATGGTTCTGGAACAGTCAGGGTATATTCCCTCGAGAGAGAACGGTAAGGCAAACAAATCAAGATCACCCTGGATGTCAAAAGCGATCAAAATTATGCAAAAGAAGACAGAATGTGCTCATGACAGATGTCAGGTAAAAAAATTATAGTTGAAAACCAGACTGAATATAAAAGGTTTAAAGGGGAGGTGAAGGAACAAATAAGAGAAGGAAAGGGAGAGGCTGACAGCTGACATAAAAAGTAAATCACGAAGTATTTCTATAGGCATATAAACAGTCAAAGAGTTGTCAAAGGGCTGATTTGGGATCAAAATGGGCACATGGCGGCTGGGGGTATGACTGAGGTATTAAATGGGCAGCACTGTGGCACAATGGTTAACACTACTGCCTCACAAAGCCAGTGACCTGGGTTCAATTCAGGCCTTACGTGACTGCCTGTGTGGAGCTTGCATGTTCTCCCTGTGCCTGCATGGGTTTCCTCCGGGTGCTCCGGTTTCCTCCCACGGTCCAAAGATATGCTAATTAAGTGGATTGACCACGTCAATGCATAGGCTTATGAGGAAGTAGAGGAGGGGGTGTAGTGAGCCTTAGTAGGTGCTCTTTTGGAGAATCAGTGTGGACTCGATGGTCCAAATGGCCTCCTTCTGCATTGTAGGGAATATCCAAAGCCTGCCTCTACACAATGACGTTACCAAAGCACAGGCTCATCGTGCCAGTCTGCATGGCTCAGACCACCGTGCCAACGAACCGCAGCAGAGGGAATGGAACCAACACACCACTGTTAAAAACCACTTCCTCGTCCCTCAGCCCGTCCACCCGGTTTCAACTGGGCACTACTAAGATGCTTCCACACTGACTGAGGTCTTTGTGCGGCAAATTGGCACAAACAGGGCCTTGCAGAGAACCCAGAGAACTTGCTGATTGGGAAACAAATTGTCCCTATAGTGAGAGTCTTCCATATTAGGAATAACCTAAATTTAGATTAGGATAATGGAATTGCTACTATATAGTTATGACGGCGGCGTGGGCTCGTTGGGCCGAAGGGCCTGTTTCCTGTGCTGTGTTGCTCTTTAAACCCAGCTGTAGAGTACCCCAATCAATGAGTCACATCATTGAAGACAGCCCCCTGATGGAATTCAGCAGAGGCTGAGAGAGCTCCGTTCGATCACTGAGGGAGCTGTTGCCTGGCTTAGTGATTACTGCACACTCTAAACAAAAAAGAAATGGGCAAAATAGAATCTGATAGTGTGATGACAGAGAAAGGGAATGTGACAGTGTGGTTAACAAGCCTGAATTAAGACTCTTGGCTCCTACAGTTAATGCTGTGCTAATTAACACCTATCAGTAAAAGCTAAAGGAATATCTAGTTCAAAAGAGGATTAAGCGATAGAAGGAATCGACCATTTGCTCCAGACCTCTTGAGACTCTTGCAAATATCAGCTGCCAAAGGACACCAGTCAAGGATGTGATACGTTGGATCTCTCTTATTTGTATTTTACCGATGTTAATCCAGATCACTTACACTACTACATGGGCAGCATAGAGATTAGTATTACTGCCTTGCAGCGTCAGGGACACATTGTTCGGTTCCCGGCTTGGGTTACTGTCTGGATGGAGTCTGCACGGCCTCCCTGTGTCTGCATGGGTTTCCTCCAGGTGCTCCAGTTTCCTCCCACATCTGAAAGATGTGATGGTTAGGTGAATTAGCCGTGCTAAATTCTCTCTTGGAGTATCTGAATGGGCGCCGGAGTGTGGGGAACATGATTTTCACAATAACTTTGTTGCAGCATTAGTGTAAACCTACTTGTGATGAAGTAGTAGTAAAATAAATAAACTTAATATCTAAACTCAGCAATCCCTCTCCTTGCTCCGTGTTTACTGGCTTTGTTAATCTCACACTCTGACACTCTCAGGAGCTCTTGTTTGTCCCACTGCCTTGCATTACTGATTTCATTTCTGCTGAGAATCTGCTGTCAATTCAGTTACAATTTTCTAGGTTTTTGTGTATTGAATTCATTTCTCTCAGTGTTACACTGCTTGACTTTGAATAAGGAACGATACTGCATAAGAACAGGCCCTTCAGCTTGCACCGATCACTTTGTCCTATCTAGATCACCTGCCTGTATCCTTTTATTCCCCACTTGTCCATTTGTCTATTTAGATAAGACTTAAATGTGGCTAATGTGTCTGCCACAACCACTCGCTTTTCAAAGCTTTCCAGGCACTCACCCTCCGTGTTAAAAACTTCCTCTGCACATCTCTACTGAACCTTTCCCCTCTTACCTTGAACTTGTGCCCCCTTGTCATTTCTGCCTTGGGAGAAAGCTTCTAACTGTTCACCTTATCTATGCCTCTCATAATTTTATAAACTTCTAACAGGTTGCCCCTCAGTCTCTGTCTTTCCGGGGAGAACAATCCCAGTTTATTCAATCTCTTTTCATGGCTAATACCCTTCATACAAGCCAGCATCCTGGTAAACCTTTTCTGTACTCGCTCTAAAGCCTCCACATCCTTCTGGTAACATGGTGACCAGAATTGGACACAGTATTCCAAATTTGGCCCAATCAATGTTTTATGTAACTGTAACACAATTTGCCAACTTTTGTATTTGATGTCCCAGCCTATGAAGGCAATCATGCCATATGCTTTGTTCGCCACTTTTTCCACCTGTACTTCCAGATCTCTTTGTGTGTCGATGCTCCTGATGGTTCTGCCATTTATTTTATAGCTTCCACCTGAATTGGATCTACCAAAATGCATCACCTCGCATTTGCCTGGATTAAATTCCATCTACCATCTCTCCACCCAATTTTCCAGCCTATCTATATCCTGCTATATTTTCTGACAATCTTCATCACTGTCCACAATGCTGGCAATCTTAGTTTCATCCACAAACTTGCTAATTAAACCAACTACATTTTCTCATTTATGTACACTACAAACCGCAGAGGTCCCAGCACGGATCCCTATAGAATATCACTAGTTACAGACCTCCATTCATAGCTGGGTGAAGGAACAGAATTAGGAGTGCATTGATTACAGTGACTGGCTTTCAGAGGAGCAATAGAGGAGATAATTTTAGGTTTAGATGACTATGTTCATTAATCACTAAAAGAGTGATCAGCAAGATGAATGAAAAATCTAGAAACTTAATTGGACGAGTCATATAAATACTGTTGCCACTAGACCAGGTCAGAGGCTTGGGTTTTGGAGTTGAGAACTCAATACCTGACTCCCCAAAGCATCATCTCCAGAAGGCAGAGGTGTATAAAAATAATAACTATAACAATAAGGTGAATAGATGATTTTATAGTAGATGATTTCAACTTTTCCAGCATTAACTGGGATATACATACTGTTAAAGGCTTGGATGGAGTAGATTTCTTGAAATGTGTACAGGAGAACCTTTTAAATCAATATGTAAAGGGTCTAGCGGGGGGGGGGGGGGGGGGGGGGGGGGGGGGGGGGCAGCAGCAACTGTAGGACATAATTCTGGGTAAGCAAAACCAGAGAGGTGGTTGAAGTGGTATTGGGGGAGCATTTTAGTGATAAAGATCACAACATGGTACAATATAAGTTTGTTACGGACGAGGAAATGGACAAGCTGCAAAAAGAAAAATGTTTTGGACTGGAGGAGAGCAGATTTTTGTAAGATAAGATGGGAATGGCCAAGTTAGATTGGGAACAGTTACTAATGGGAAAATCTCCGGAAGGGCAGTGGGGGACATTCAAAAAGGAAATGGAGAGGGTCAAGCCCAACATGGGCGGTAGGTAGGAGTAACAAGCCCAGAGAACTACGGACGACCAGAGTGATTAGCACTGCTGCTTCACAGCGCCAGGGACCTGGAATTAAATCCCGACTTGGGTCAACATCTGTGTGGAGTTTGCACGTTCTGCCATGCTGCCTAGGCTCCCTCCAGGTGCTCTGGTTTCCTCCCACAGTTTGAAGGACGTGCTGGTTAGGTGCATTGTGCCCACACAGGTGCCAGGGTGTGGCGACAAGGGGAATTTCACAGTAACTTCATTGCAGTATTAATGCAAACCTTACTTGTGACTAATAAATAAATAAACTTCATAAAAAATTCGGCAAGCAATGAGAAGGAAAGGAAAAGCTTTTAAAAAAAGTACAAAGGGAGCTAATCAGTGGAGGCATTAGTGAAGTACAAAAGTGTAAGGTGGAGCTTAAGAGAGCAATCAGGAATGTAAAAAGGGGATATGAGAAAGTCCTGGCAAGGAAAATCCCAATATATTCTGTAAGTATATCAATGGGAAGAGGATAGAACATAGAACACTACAGCACAAACAGGCCCTTCGGCCCACAAGTTGTGCCGAACACATCAAAACCTACCCAGCCATAGACCTATCTATAACCCCCAATCCCATTGGATCCCATATACTCATCCAGAAGTCTTTTAAAAGACCCCAGCGAGTTCGCCTCGACCACCACCGACGGCAGCCGATTCCATTCACTCACCACCCTCTGAGTGAAAAACTTTCCCCTAGCATCCCCTCTGTACTTGCTTCCCTGCACCTTAAATCTGTGCCCTCTCGTCGCGACCATTTCAGCCCTGGGAAATAGTCTCTGAGAGTCCACCCTATCTATTCCTCTCAACATCTTGTAAACCTCTATCAGGTCGCCTCTCAACCTCAGGATAATTCTCAGGATAACCAGGAAAAGAGTAGAGCCCATTAGGGACCAAGGGGGGAGATCTGCGGGTGGAGCCAGAGGACAAGGGTAAATGTCGAATACATATTTCATAATCATCTTCACCCAAAAGACTGAAGTTGATGGCATGGAACTGAGAGAGAGAGAGAGACTGTGAGGTTCTTGAGCAGATTTACACAGGGATGGACAAGGTATTGAAGGTGTTGGCAGCCTTAAAGTGGATAAATCTCCAGGTCCAGATGAATTGTGCCCTAGACTGGTGTGGGAGGCAAGGGAGGAGATTGCAGGGACTCTGACCCAAATTTTCAATTCCTTTCTGACCATGGGGTAAGTGGCAGTTGACTGAAGAACAGCTAATGCGGTTCTGCTGTGGGTTGCAGAGATAAACCAGGGAACAACAAACCACTGGTAGGGAAACAATTAGAGAAACTTCTGAAGAAGAGCATCTATCTCCTCTTGGAGAGGCAAAGCTTGATCAGGAATAGACAGCATGGCTCCTTCAGAGGGAGGTCATATCTAACAAATTTATTTGAACTTTTTGAGGATGTGACAGGTGTGTAGACGAGGATGGTGCAGTCGATGTAGTTTATATGGATTTCAACAAAGAAGTTGACAAGGTCCCACGTGGAAGACTTGTAAAGGAGATAAATTCACATGGGATATAGGGTAATTAAATAAAGTGGATTCAAAATTGACTCAGATATAAGAACAGAGGGTGGTGACAGAAGGCTGCTTAGTGACTGAAAGCCAGTGATCAGTGGCAAACCACAGGTATCTATGTTGGGTCCCCTATTTTGTCATGGATAAATGACATTGATAACTATTTGGGGGGTAAGATTAGTAAGTTTGTAGAAGACACAAAGATTCGACAGGTGATTAACAGTGCTTAAGACTTCTTCGACAGAGAACCTTAAAATGGTTGAGTCTGTGCTCGATCTCTTAAGGTAAAGATTATTCATTTCACAAGTAGGCTGACATTAACACCGCATTGGAGTCATTGTGAAAATCCCCTAGTTGCCACACCCCGGTGCCTGTTTGGGTACCCTGAGGGAGAATTTAACATTGCCAATGCATCTAACCAGCACGTCTTTCAGACTGTGGGAGGAAACCAGAGCACCTGGAGGAAAGCCACGCAGACATGGGAGAGAATGTGCAATCTTCACATGGACAGTGACCCAAGCTGGGAATTGAACCTGATGCTGTAAGGCAGCAGTATGGATCATTGTAACTCTACGTCGCCCTGAGGGATAATTCGCCGAGAGGCATGGCCTGAGAGAGAAGCTGCAGAAGGTGCAACACATCAGGCATCATAACTTTGGGGGACCTGGACTTTATTCGCCGCCTTTCCATTTGCCTTTCACAGCAACACTATTCCTTTCCACATCAAATAGCCACCTTGTGGCACAATGTGTTCTCACGTAAACGTGCAGATATTGAGCAGCTCTAATGCTCAATATCGACCAACCTGGAGCTAGAACCTCAACTCGTAAGGCCATTTGTCTTGACAGCCACAATATGTTCTTGGTGATGTAGTCTAGCCCACGGCCATATCTTTACTTTCCTACAAGGCCCACTACATCAAGAAGGAGAAGGCCAGGAACCCATTCTCCCACTCTTCCACCCTTCCTAACCAAAAAAACAATCCACACACCAGGCCAGAGAAGAGGAATACCTCGGCTGGAAAGCTAACCCACTTCCACCCCCACTTTCCTGTGTATTCTACAGAGGAATATGCACCACCAGAGGTGAATGTAAGATTGATGTTAGCGAAACTCAGATGACGTGAACCTCACAAGCACCAAAAACAATCCAATTAATTAACTGAAAATATCTTGAACCAACAGTGACATATTTAATTGTTGCAAGTCACCTGATTTTGCTTCTAATTTTAAAAATGCCAAAACCTTCCAGTTAATTAGCATAACAAATTCACCAGAGAGGTTATCGAGGAGAGTTCCGAGTATGTTGCCAGGATTGGAAAATTGCAGCTATGAAGAAAGATTGGATGGGCTGAGGTTATTCTCCTTGGAACAGAGGAGGCTGAGGGAAATTCAGACACTATAGAATCCTTATATTCTCTACAGTACAGAAGGAGGCCATTCGGCCCATTGATTCCGCACTGACAACAATCCCATCCAAGCCCTATCCCTGTAACTCCACCTATTTACTCCGCAAATCCCTCTAACCTTTGCATGGGATGGCATGGTGGCATATTAACGAGCACTGTCACCTAACAGCGCCAGGGACTTAAGTTCAATTCTGGCCTCAGTCACTGTCCGTGTGGAATTTGCATGTTCTCCCTGTGTCTGTGTGGGGTTTCCTCCGGATGCTCCAACTTCCTCTTACAGCCAAAAGATATGTGGGTTAGGTTGATTGGTCATGCTTAATTGATCCTAGTGTCAGTGGGATTAGCAGGCAAATGTGTGGGGTTACGGGAATTGGGCTTGGGTGGGATTGTGGTCAGTGCAGGTAGGCCAAGTGATCTTCTTCTCTACTGTAGGGATTCTATGATTCTATACTGGGACATTAAGGGGCAATTTAGCACAGCCAATGCACCTAACCTGCACGTTTTGGACATTTGATTGTGATATACAAAACTGTGAGTTAATTGAAATCCCTCATTATTCTATCATAATTGCCACTCTCTGTAATTGCCCAGCAGATCTGTTGCTCTTTACTTCCGCCACTAGTTTGTGACTGACACCCTACAGGCTTGTGATGGCTGGCTTGTGACGCAGATCGAGCATGGTTTCAATCCCTGCACTGGCTGAGGTTCTTCTTGATGTCCTGCCTTCTTAAACTGTCCCCTCGTCTATGGACAGTGATGGTAGACTTCCGTTTCACATCCTGGCTTATCATACTCTTACCACCTGCCATTGGCATAGGTTGGAAGGATTTGCACATTGGTAATCAACCTGCTTGGCCAAGTTAGGCCAAGTTATGAATAAGCCTTCCTTGACCAACAAGTCCTCGGCTGGCCCTTGACCCCAGGGCTTCAGCCTCAGAGGCAAGGATGTTACTCAGTGAGCCACAAGACATTTCCAAACGCATAGCAGTCAAGTATCAACCAATATTGATAATGAGTCCACTCAACATAGAACATTACAGCGCAGTAAAGGCCCTTCGGCACTCGGTGTTGTGCCAACCAGTGAAACCAATCTAATGACCCTCTAACCTAAACTATTCCAATATTATCCATATATCTATCCAATGACCATTTGAATGCTGTTAAAGTTGGTGAGTCCACTACTGCTGCAGGGAGGGCATTCCATGCCCTTACTACCCTCTGAGTAAAGGTATGAGTAAAGATATCCTCAAGGATTCTCAAGGATATCCTGAGTAAAGATATCCTCAAGGATGAGGACTCAACATCTTTACACAGCGAGTGCTCGGAATGTGGAATCGAGTACTTGGAATAGTTGAGTTGAGTGGCATAGATGTACGCAGGAGGAGGTTTACTCAGTGTGTTAGCGAGAAAGGTTAGATGACGAAAGATGAGAGGAGACTCATGTGGAACATAAACACCAGCATTGACCTGTTGGGGTCAAATGGCCTGTTTCTGTCCTGTAAATTCAATGTCATATTAGCTAACAATTAGTATGGATTATGAAAGCTTATCTGCAGAACATTAAGAAGGCAGAATTCCCTCACTGATTCCCGGGAGATTGGATCCTGGTATCCGCATGTGGGGAAGTGCTTATGATCCAATTAGCAAAGGCAAATGTCACAGCGAAATGCAAGTCTGCACTTGGTAGATTAACCGGGTACCTACCCAGCTAGAATTAGTAAAATACAATTGAGCTGAATGTGCAGACATGGGGATTGTGGTGTCAAACATGTTACACAAAAATGTGTAAATGGTTAATAATTCAGAGAATGAGACTCTGTGGAAGATTGAAAATTTGAATTTTGTCTTCAAAATAAATAAGCTGGGATCAGTAATAGAATGGTCATCATTGTTGTAAAAACCCAGTTAATTCAACAGTGGTCTTTAGGATAGGAAACCTGCTGTCCTCTGCTGCTCTTCTTACAGGTGACTCCAGTCCAACACCATTGTGGTTGTTTCTTAAACAAAAGCAGAAAATGCTGCAAAATGCTGTGGAGAGAGAATAGAACAGTAAGAATCTCACAACACCAGGTTAAAGTCCAACAGGTTTATTTGGTAGCACTATCGGAATGTTGCTCCTTCTTCAGGTTGCTGTGACAAGTGTTGTTAATCAGGGATCAGTGCTGGGACCTTTGCTGTTTGTAATATATATAAATGATTTGGAGGAAAATTTAACTGGATTGATTAGTAAGTTTGTGGACAACACAAAAGGTTGGTGGATTTGAGGACAGCGGTAGGACCATAAGAGGATACAGCAGGATGTAGAACGATTGGAGACTTAGGTGGAGAGACGTCAGATGGAATTTAATCTGGACAAATGTGAGGTAATGCATTTTGGAAGTCTAATAGAGATAGGAATTATACTATAAATGGCAGAACACTTAAGAATATTGATAGGCAAAGGGATCCGGGTGTGCAGATACACAGATCATTGAAAGTGGCAATGCACATGGAGAAGTTAGGCAAGAAGGTGTATGGCATGCTTGCCTTCATCGGACAGGATATTGAATTTAAAAATTGGCAAGTCAGAACCTTACAGAACCATAGTTAGTGTTCAATTTTGGTCGCCAGACTACCAGAAGGATGTAGAGGCTTTGGAGACAGCACAGAAAAGATTTACCAGCACATTCCCTAGTATGGAGGGCATTGATATGAGGAGTGGTTGGAGAAACTTGGTTTGTTCTCACTGGAGCAACGCAGGTTGAGGGGCAGCCTGATGGAAGTCTATAAGATTATGAGAAGCATGGACAGAGTGGATAATAGAGAAGCTTTTTCCCAAGGTGGAAGAGTCAATTACTAGGGGGCACAGGTTTAAAGTGTGAGGGCAAGGTTTAAAGGAGATGTATGAGGCAGTAGAGTAGCGGGTGCCTGGAACTCATTGCTGGGGGATGTTGTAGAAATGGACACGGCAGTACTTTTAAGGGAGCATCTTGAAAAGTACTTGAATAGAATGGAAATAGAGGGATTTGATCCCCGAAAGGTGGGGGAGTTTTAGTTAAGTGAGGCAGCAAGGTCGGTGCAGGCTTGGAGGCCGAAGGGCCTGTTCCTGCGCTGTTAGTTTCTTTGTTCTTGGGAAGGTGATGGTGAGCTGCCTTCTTGACCCGCTGTAGTTCATGTGGTGTAGATACACATCCACAATGCTGTTCGGAAAGGAATTCTAGAATTTTGACTCAGCAACAGTGAAGGAACAGCAATATACCTCCAAGTCAATATAATGTGTGACTTGGAAGGAAAGTTGAAGGTTGTAGTGTTCCCAAACATCTCAGATTATGTCGAGCTTCTTGAGTCTCTGGGCAAATGGAGACTCCTGATCTTGCCTTTCAGATTCTGTCTACACTTCCCGTTCCTTCAACAAAGCAGGGATTAAAGATCCCACACACCTCAGACATACACTCTTTCTCTCTCTTCCGTTGGAGAAAAGACACAAAAGTCTGAGGTCATGTACCAACTGACTCAAGAACAGCTTCTTCCCTGATGCCATCAGACTTTTGAATGGTCCACCTCGCATTAAGTTGATCTTTCTCTGCACTCTGGCTATGTTTGTAACATTACATTCTGCACTTTCTCCTTTCCTTCTCGATGACTGGTATGCTTTGTGTATTTGGCTCAAGTGGCAATACCGCTCACAGTATGTTAATACATGTGACAATAATAAATCAAATCAAATCAAAGTAGATGGGAGACAGACCTTTGGGAGTCAGGAGGTGAATTAGTCACTGCAAAATTTCCAGGTTGTGACCTGCTCTTGTAGCTATCGTATTTATATGGTTGTCTCAGTTATGTTTTTAGTCAGTAGTAACCCTCACAATGCTGATGGGGTTTCAATTATTCTAAAGCTATTGAATATCATGGGTGGAAGGTTAGATTCTGTCTTGCTGGAAACTGAAAGTGTGCTGGTTATCGTACTCAGATTTTCCTCTGGCTCATCACTAAGAGATATCTCGATCGGTGGGCACTCACAGGGCTTTTTTTTTTAAAGTGAGTCTTTTTATTGAATGAAACAAAGAAAAGATTTTCAATGCATCACCATCATTAATTTCTAAATGGCTCTTGGTCACCAAGCTATCCTCAAGCTATCCGCTCACGCAATATGGACGGAATTTTGTGCATGGGAAGAGATCAAGAACAAGGGGGCATAATCTTACTTTTAGCGCCAAGCTATGGCTGGCATGGTGGCACATTGGTTAGCACAGCTGCTTCACAGTGCCAGGCACCCAGGCTTGATTCCAGCTGTATCTGCATTGGTTTCTTTCAGGTGCTCCGGTTTCCTTCCGTAGTCTGAAAGACGTGCTGATTGGATTATTGGCCATGATAAAATTGTCCCCTCGAGTCAGGGAGATTAGTAGGGTAAATGCGTGGGATTAGGGAAATAGGTGGATGGGACTGTGGTGGTTACAGACGCATAGAAAACTTCAGCACAGAAACAGGGCCCTTCTTGGCTGTGCCAAACCAGTTTTCTGCCTGGTCCCACTGACTTGCACCTGGACCATATTGCTCCACACCCCTCTCATCGATGTACCTGTCCAAGTTTATCTTAAACATTAAAAGTAAGTCCGCACTTCACCTGGAGGGAGAATTGAATAATGCCAGTGTACCTGACTAGTACATCTTTTGGAGTGTAGGAGGAAACCGGAGCAAACGCAACCAGATATGGGGAGAATGTGCAAACTCCACACAGACAGTGACCCAAGCCACGAATCGAACCGGGGTCCCTGGCGCTGTGAAGCAGCAGTGCTAATCATTGCGCCACCGTGCCAGTGAGCACTTATGCACAGTCAACAAATGCTGACATTGTTAACACGACCCACGTCCTGTGAAAATGTTTTTTTTTAAGAAAAGGAGTCAGAATTTTATTTTAGGCCCCTTTATGTTGCCAGTCAGAAGCCGATTCGCTTCAAGATTTTCAATTTTGAGGAACCTTTAAATGACATAGTTTCCAATCCAATTTAGGTGGATAAATTCCTGATGCTAGGTGATGACTTATCAAAAACATTGGAAAAAAAAGAAAGCAGCCAGTGTGGTGGGGAGGCTGGGGATGGAGCGGGAAACCCCTCTACAGGTTGGTTTTGGCTCTTCCTTCACCCAAGTGGTGGAGAGGTCTTGTAGGCCTGACAGGAGCACTGACATCTCTTGGTGTCCATCTCCAGGCAGTGGGTCAGCTCCCTTCCATCAACCCTTCTTTCCAATACCTCTGTTGTACATGAAAGGGAAAAACCCCAGACCGGCCTCCTTAATCCGTACTTGACAAGATATTTAACAAGATATTGCCCACTTCATGGGTTTGATCAGCCTCCCAAATCCACGTCAGCCAAATTTCAGGAATGGGGGGTCGAAAAGCCTGCACTTCCCCTGTCCACTTATGTCATGGAAACGATGCAGTGGCAAAAATGGGGTTTGCAATTCCACAACAGCGAAGGAACACAGGAATTAAAGTGGAGAAGACTGCGCGTGGGTGGAACTCTCCAGAGGTGCTAAAGAACTCTGTCTTTTCTCTTGCAAAGCAGCCACTCCATGCATCAAAGCAATTAGCCCGAGTGAAGGGTGGACTACAGGCGGAGCCACTGTCATCATTATTGGAGACAACTTCTTTGATGGATTACAGGTTGTTTTTGGAACGATGTTGGTCTGGAGTGAGGTACGTCCTAAATCTTATAAAGCAACCCATTGAGCTGTCAATTAGGATGCAGTCAGTGTTACCATTGTACAAACGGAAGTTCCATTAATGTTTTAAATGTGCATGAGTCACTGTTAAACAAAATAATAAGAATGTATTTCTTTCCGACTATCCCCATTATTCAGTCTCACTCCTTGGAGAGTATTCCCTAAACTGGGGGGAGAGATGGGGAAGGGAGGAGTGAATCCACGATATGTTCTTCCTCCTTTTCCGATGCATTCCTCATATCAGCTGCTGGAATGTTTTGCCACATTGCCTCCTGTTGTTTCATTTCACTCCCAGGGAACAGACCACAGCTCTTTTTATTAATGATCCTGGATTTTCCTGCACAGTTTTGGCTTTCTGGCCAAGAGGTCGATGATATTGATGTATTTGTTTTATCCTACAGGTACTTCAGTCTGCCTTGTCTAACGAGGGGCCTACACGCGATGGGTCGTGAGGGGGCTGCTCTTGGATTTTTTTTTCGAGAGCATCCTAGTGCTTCACGTCGTTAGTGTACGCTTGACCTGGACCATTTGATGGGCAACACGACAGCTCAGTGACTATCGCTGTGCTGTGCAGATACGTGGATTTGGGCCTGTGTCTGTGGGAGTTTGCGCATTCTCCCTGTGCTTACGTGGGTTTTCTCCGGATGCTTCGGTTTCCTCCCACATACCAAAGATGTGCTCTTAGGCTGATTGGCAAAACAAATTCTCCCTAAATTGTCTCAAATTTGGTTTTTTAATCCATAGATCTATAAACATTGACAGGGATCATGGGTAAAAGTGGGAACATCGAGGTGGCGGTGCAGTCTCGTTGTGCCAAAGGGCCTGTTTCCTGTGCTTTTTTGTTCTTTGTTCTTTGAGGTCCTGGGCTCCATCCTGACTGCCACAATCTCCCCTCGCATTGGGTCCTCAACTGGAAGACACCTGGGCTATGGAGGGTAAAAGATCTGTCAGGGCAAGATCTCACTCTCTTCTTCTCCCTCCCTGATTTCTCTCTCTGTTGAGCTGTATCTAGTGAGCCCATGTTCTCCTCTTTCTACAAAGTTGGCTGTGAATAGTATTGAACTTTCACCATGGTCAGATAACTTGGCAGGACACATTACCCAATATGAGTGACCAAATGCTCCCTGGTATAGGGTGACAGAGGGCAGCAAAGGTCTATGGTCCACACTGCCTGCAGAGACGGTAAATTTCAAAGATAAAACAAATCTGCCTATTGGTTAAGATAACAACTCATGACAAGTATTAATTTAGCAGCAGATTTATGAGACATCTTCGAAATAAAATGAGGAGAGATGTTTCTTCTTTAGGTTATTTGCAATTCAAGAGGAGACAAAATCAACACTTGTATAAAAATTTGAAAATAAGTGGCTTGCATGAATGCAAAGTACTGTCTCTGCTCTCCCAGCAGATCGGGCAGTTAAATTGTAGGCAGAAAGATTGGCCAAATAGAAAGTGAGTGAGTTGTTTGGCCTGTTTTATTGGTATTGGGATGAATGTTGGCCAAGCACACTAAGTGAGCACTCTTAAAATTTTCAAAGGTGCAACTAGAAATATTTTCTTCTTATTTACTCTGAACAATAGTTAATTAGTCACAAGAAGGCTTACATTACAAAGAAAAACAAAGAACAACACAGCATAAGAAACAGGCCCTTTGGCCTGTACCTCCCATTTTAACATTCAGTGAATCCCTCATTCCAATCCTTTTTCTACCTACGACTTTTGTCTAAATTCCTTGGACTCCACAATAAAGGGGTGAGAATTGTATGTGAGCCAGATTAAGGGAGATCTAATTTAGGGACAATTATTAACAACAATTAGCACTGCAATGAAATGACTATGAAAGTCCCCAAGTCGCAACACTCCAGCACCTATTCGGGTACATTGAGGGAGGATTTTGCATAACCAATGCACCTAACCAGC
Source organism: Sphyrna mokarran (assembly GCA_024679065.1). Classification (NCBI taxonomy): domain Eukaryota; kingdom Metazoa; phylum Chordata; class Chondrichthyes; order Carcharhiniformes; family Carcharhinidae; genus Sphyrna; species Sphyrna mokarran. The sequence goes on along the minus strand of JAGIQG010000001.1, from coordinate 11,710,589 downwards.
ATATCAGTCAAAGTGTGGAATGAAACAAGAGCACTTGGAGGAAATCCACATTGACAAAGGGAGAAGATGCGGACTCTGCACAGACAGACCCAAGCTGAGAATCGAACCCTGGTCCTTGGCGCTGTGAGGCAGCGGTGCTAACCACTGTGCCACTGTGCTGGCCTCCAAAGCATTCTTGGTTCTGAATACTTCTATTAAATCTCCTGTTCACCTCTTAAGCTGTGAGGAGAATAATTCCAATTGCTACAATCCCTCCATTAGGTTGAAGGACTGGTCAAGGAAGGACAGTTGTGTCTCTGACTGTTCCCTGTGTTTTCATGTCATTTGGGTTTGCTGAGTTTGTGGAGATTTTGTCATTGATTTTGGTGTTATTTTTCTCCCTGTTCCTGATCCAGTTGATCACGCCTCATGCGATCCGAGTGCAGACACCCCCACGGCACATCCCAGGAGTGGTGGAGGTCACGCTATCTTACAAGTCGAAACAGTTCTGTAAAGGAGCACCAGGGAGATTTGTCTATACAGGTTAGTGTTGTGTTCTGTGGCTATGCCACCTGGTACACCTGCACTCACAAGTCTCCGAAGCTACAGAAAAAGTCAATCCTACAAAGCACCCACCTCAACACAGGCCCACAAATCACACTGCACAAAGGGAGTTCTGCCGAGGTTCAAGAAGGTAGCTCACCATCACCTTATCAAGGGAAGTTAGGGATGGGTAATAAATGCTGGTCTAGCCAACGACACCCACATCCCACAAACAAATTTTTGAAAAAGACTATTCATCCTGTCCAGCCTGTGTCAGCTCTTTAAAGGAGCTACAAAATCAGCCGCATTGTGGCATCCTTGGATTTCGGAGCAAGAGTAGACCATTCAGCCCTTCGAGCCTGTTCTGCCATTCAGTAAGACCTCATTGTGGTCTCACTTCCATTTACCTGCTTACTCCTCCGTAATCTTTGACTGCCATGGCGATCACAAATCCTACCCAATTCATTGTTGAATAAATTCAGTGACCCATTCTTCACTGCGTTATCTCATTCTTATCCCATAGCCCAGATCCCTTGTCCCCCATTTTTGCACATTCTCCTTGTGCAAATGAGGATTTCCTCCTCCGGATACTCAAGTTTCCTCCCACAGTCCAAAGATGTGCGGGTTAGGTTGATTGGCTATGCTAAAAAATTGTCCATTAGTGTCTAGGGATGCATGGGTTAGAGGCATTAGTGGGTATAAAATGTAGGGATATAGAGGATAGAGCCTGGGTGGGATTGTGTTGGGTGCAGACTCAATGGGCCGAAGGGCCTCTTGCTGCACTGTAGGATTCTATGATTCTATGATTTTAAGTATTCATCTAATTTAGTTTGCAAGATGCCATTGAATTTGATTTCACCTTTTATAGAATTATAGCATCCCCACAGTACAGAAAGAGGCCTTTCAGTCCATGATTCCTACATTGACAGTAATCAAACATGGGCCATTTCCCCATAATACCACATATTTACCCTGCTAATACTCCGTCACTAATTTAGCATGGCCAGTCAACTGAACCCTGTACACTTTTCGACAGTGAGAGGAAACTGGAATTCCCAGAGGAAACCTACACAGACACAGGGAGAATGTGCAAACTCCACACAGACAGCACATTTCAGCTTGTAATACAACTCGTTGTGTTGAAGAAAATGACTTTCCATCTCTCCCTCTGGCCAATTATCTTAATCTATTACCACCCGTCCACCAGTGCATACAATTTCCTCTTTGTGCTTTTACAATGATCCCTTTGTAATTTTGAATACAACAATTAAATCTACTCTTAACCTTCTCTGCGGTAAGGAGAAGAATCCCAATGTCTCCAAGTAGCCAAAAACACTTAGCAATCCTGCTTGTAGAAGTGCTGCAAGTCACTCAGCCATGTCAGTCAGTGTGTATACCTCTAACTTCTCAGGACAATTAGGGATGGGCAACAAATGTCAGCTTTGCTACGATATCCACATTCTGGGGAGTTAATAATACTAAAAATGGAATAAGGATAGTGCAAGCATCCCTTAGCAAACTTCACCATTGTCAATCAGACGTTAGATTAGGAAGAGAGTTAAGGCAGGGAATGAGGAGAGCATTGTCATTGGATGATTGAAGAGTTTAAAGTTTATTTATTAGTATTACAAAAGCTTACATTAACACTGCAATAAAGTTACTGTGAAAATCCCCTAGTTGCCACATTCCAGCACCCTGTTTGGGTACAATGGGTGGCACAGTGGCTAGCATGGGTGCTTCACAGTGTCAGGAATCTGGGTTCGATTCCTAGCTTGGATCACTCAATCTGCACCCATGTTTACATGGGTTTTTTTCAGATACTCCAGTTTCCTCCCACAGTTCGAAATACATACTCGTTAGGTGCATTGGCTATGTTAAATTCTCCCTCGATGTACCCAAACGGATGATGGAATGTGGCGACGAGGGAATTTTCATGCTAACGTCATTGCAGTGTTAATGTAAGCCTACTTGCAACACTAATAAATAAACTTTAAGCTGAGGGAGAATTTAGAGCAGCCAGTTCACCTAACCAGCATATTTCTTGGACTTGGGGGGAAACTGGAGCACCCGGAGGAAACCCGTGCAGACACGGGGAGAATGTGCAGATTCCGCACAAGCCAGAAATCAAACAACAGGTTCCTGGGGGTATGAGGCAGCAGAATAGGCACTGTGCTAGCACACTGCCCTGAGGGAGGTATAGAAAGTGTTTACTCTGCGGACATAACATTTGTCTTATGTTTAGATCCAAAAGGGGTGCTGATGCCATATGTCGAGGCTGGGCAGTGGCTTTAGTACTGACCATAGTGGAAACTAATTGAACTGATCAGCATTGAAGTAATGACCAGCGCTGCCATTGTTCTAGATATCTTTCCTACAGGGTTATTATCATTTTATCTTCTGTTATATCAGACTGTTTTAATGGTGACCTTTAGGCTGTAATATAAAGTCCTCTTGGTTAGGGCCGCAATGAAAGTCCAATTTCTAACCATTAGATTTGTCAGAAGGATACGCTTTTGTCAAGCTGTCCACATTCCCTGGCAATATCACCGGACAATCTGTTCGTACAGTGTCGAGGAGCCAATAGTTTGAAAACATGGATTTGCTTATGAAATGTGTATTTCATAGACTTGCTGTTACAAAAAGGAAAATCTACCAACCCAGCAAGTCGGTTACAAAAGAGACCAACACTGAGTATTGACAAAAGCAGAATGAGGAAATCAGACCACCTTCAAGGGAAATGTATTAACCCCTTCAAAGGACTCATTCTCTTTGCTCTTCATATTAAAATGGGTCACCCTGTTTATTCAGAGTGGTATGAGAAAAAGATCCACTTGCAAGGCACTTGGATAAATATTTGTATGGATTTTCAGTCGTAGATTGTTCTCATTTCAAATACCCCGTTTTCCCAATTGACTCAAACAACAGCAAAAAACCTTGTCTTTCTGTTGTACTTTTGATGTACGAAAATGTCCTGGATCGTTTCACAGGGTGGATGGGGCATTAATAGATGAAGAGGTTTTTAGACTGAGCACAGCACAGGAGTAACGATGGCTCGTGGTGTTATCAGTAGGCTAGTAATCCAGAAACTCAGCTCATGTTCTGGTGACTCAGGTTCAAATCCTGCCATAGCAGATGGTAGAATATAAATTCAATTAAAAATATTTGGAATTAAGAATCTACTGATGATCATGAAACCATTGATGATTTTTCGATAAAAGGCATTCATCATTGTGATGCCTCTTTCACCTTCTCTGGTCTAAGATGTTTAAGGGGCATCTTGCCAAATACATTAATAGGATGGGAATAAAGAGATACTGTCCCTGAAGGATAGGGAGTTTAGTTCCATCGGGCAGTATGGTCGGCGCAGGTTTGGAGGGCCAAAGGGCCTATTCCTGTGCTGTAATTTGTTGTTTAAGGAGAACAATCCAAGCTCCTTCAGTGTCTCAATGTAACTGAATTCCCTCTTCCCTTCTGCCATTCCCATGAACTCCGCTGCCACCTTCTCCAAGGCCTTGACATCTCCCTAAACTCTATTGCCTCAATTAGACACAGTGACTAGTATGTTCTTGCCATTCCCTAGTGGGAGCTTCTGGTCCTGTCAACAGTGCTCCCCCCCCAATCCTCTGCTCCATCCATGCAACATCGAGGGCCGAAGAGCCTGTTCTGCGTTATAATGTTCTATGTTCTACCCATGGGTAAGTTCCCTCATGGTAGAAAGTGCAAACAACAGGAAACGTCATCAACAGCAGTGGATAGGAAGATCCCACCGGTCCATGGTGAACTAATTCTACCACCTGCAGATGATGGAGAGATGGAAAATCCAGCGGACATCCAAACAGTGATTTATAATCAGCAGGATTCTCCAGTCTCATCCATGGAAACCCCCCTCCCCACTCCGATTCCCTCCCAGCGACGCTGGAAAATCCCAGCTGCGAGCGAGGGTGGAGGTTTCCAATGAATATATTTAGCATGCGTTTTAGACCTCTTCGCATTTTGGTGGATTTCTTACCATCACAACAAAAAAGCGTTGTTTGTTCTGTGACAATAAATCTGCTTATGGTTCACGTGTGAGTAGTTTTTATTGTAACAAGCTTGATCACCAAATTGGTCTTCCATTTATATTTGATGATATGCTACTAATACAACCTAATTGCTAGGCTTTGCCTCTCTCTGAGAATCTGTTCTGATGGCAGAAAATGCAATTCCTAAAGTAAGGAATGCCAGGCCCTTGTGTGAATCAAATGCTCCTGCAATATCATGTTGAAATAACCTGGGTCTATTCTTATGCAGCCCTATGCTTACAGAATACAAAGTTTGCATGCTATCATTTCTGATCTCACCTTTTATGGTGTACTCAGCAAGGCCAGTGTCTGTTGCCCATCCCTAATTGCCCTTGCACTGAATGATTTAGTATACCATTTCAGAGGAAATTTAAGTGTCAACCAGTGACAGGCGGCACTGTGGTTAGCACTGCTGCCTCACAGTGCCAGGGACTTGGGTTCAATGTCCAGCTTGGGTCACCGTCTGTGCAGGCAGAGTCTGCACATTCTCCCTGTGTCTGAGTGCTCCAGTTTCCTCCCATGGTCTGAAAGATGTGCCGGTTAGGCGCATTGGCCGTGTTAAGTTCTCCCTTAGTGTACTCGAACAGGCGCTGGAGTATGGCGACTCGGGAATGTTCAGAGTAACTTCATTGCAGTGTTAATGTAAGCCAACCTAATAAGTAAACTTTAAACTTTAAACTAATGTAGTGGCGTTTTCACTGGACTAGTTATCCAGAAACTAGTGTAATATTCTGGTTCAAATCCCACCACAACTGATAGTGAAACTTGAATTCAATAAAAAGATCTGGAATTAAAGTCTAATGATGACCGTGAAACTATTGTCAATTGTCATTAAAAATCTCTCTGGATCACTAATATCCTTTAAATAAGGAAATTTGTCATCCTTACCCTACATGTGATTGCAGAGCCACAGAAATGTGGTTGACTCTTAAATGCCCCTCTGAAATGGCCTAGTGAGCCTTTCAGTTCATGGGCAATTCGGGATACTCAAGAAATGCCAGCGACACCTACATCCCATGGGCAAATAAAAAAAACATTGCTGTGGGATTGGAGTCACATGTAGACCAGGTAAGATTTTCTTCCCTCATGAGCTTTGATGAACCAGATGAGTGTATACACTGACAATAGTTTCATACTTTCAATTTTGTATTTATGAACTGAATTTAAAATTCCATCAGCAGACGTGGCAGGACTTGAACCCATGTCCGTAGACTGGGTCACTGGATTACTAGCCCAGTGATATTGCCACAAGTGTAAGTTCATTTGTCAGTGTCACAAGTTGGCCTACGTTAACACTGCAATGAAATTACTGTGAAAACCCCCTAGTCCCCGCGCCCTGGAGCCTGTTTGGGAACACTGAGGGAGAATTTAGCATGGCCAATGCACCTAATCAGCATGTCTTTTGGAGTGTGGGAGCAAACCAGAGCACTCGGAGAAAACCCAAGTAGATACGAGGAGAACATGTAGACTCTGCATAATCAGTGACCCAAGCCGGGAATCGAACCTGGTTTCCTGGCACTGAGAGGCAGTAATGCTAACTACTGTGTCACCATGTCGCCCCTTCTTTAACACTCAAAGAGGTGGCATTGCATCCACCACTCTTACCCTACTCTTGATATCACCTCACACAACAACAAAATAGGGTTAGGGCAGTGAAGGGGAAGGTGGTGAAGGGAAGCGGGCTGGGTGTGAACTGATTGTTATTGTGATCTGTTAGCATTAATCAGGATTGGTATTGTGTTTAGTTTTTGGGTGTCTAACTTAGAGGGCAAGGGTGCCTACTTTCTGGCAGAGGCCACAGCACACCTCGATGACCAGATAGGCTTGGTGCTGTCCCTGAGAGGGGTGGAGAACTCCCTTCAGACCCAAATATTCCACTGCTCACTGACGCTTCTGCATACAGCTCAGAATGCCAAGCTCATAACGTCAATTTTATTACTGTTCTTTGTCAATCTAATGATAATCTTTATTGAGTGCATTCACTAACAGCTGGAATAAGGATTTCATACCACATTAGCTACAAGATTTACACTCCCACTCACAGTTCTGAACGGGAAATAGTGAAGACCTGTTTTTTTTTTAATCCTGAATCCTACCCAGGAGTGGTTAGTACTGCTGCCTTGTAGCACCAAGGACCCAGGTTCGATTCCCACCTTCTGTCACTGCCTGTGTGTTGCTTAGGTGCATTGGCCGTGCTAAATTCTCCCTCAATGTATCTGAACAGACACCAGAGTGTGGCAACTAGGGAGATTTCACAGCAACTTCATTGTAATGATGTAAACCTATTTCTGACACTAATGAACAAACTTGAAAACTTTAAGGAAGGAACATTGACCAGACCAATTACTTGGAGTGTGGAAGCAAGAAGAGGCTATTCAGCCCTTCAAAACTGTTCCCATTCAACTACGTTCTGGCTGATCGACAACTGAACTCTATCTATCCACCATCTTGATTCCATGAACATTAATACCTAACAAATCAGTCTTAGTTTTGAAATTTGGCATGGCCAAAGCAACACATTATGTCATAGCCATGCTAAATTCTCCATCAGTGTACCCGAACAGGCGCTGCAGTGTGTTGACTTGGGGATTTTTACAATAACTTCATTGCAGTGTTAGTGTAAGCCTACCTTTGACACAAAAAAAGGAAAAAAAAGTGTAATCACTGTTGCCACATGGGAAATGTGCATAGCAACACTCCACAAACAGCAACAAGGTGATGTTTTTGATGTATTGTTCAAATCATAAATATTGGCCAGCGCATGAAGGAGAAATCTCCTGCTCTTCTTCAAAGCCTACCACGTGACCTTTTATCTTTTATAGGGAGGCAATGGCCCAGTGGTATCATCGGTAGACTATTAATTCCAAAACTTAGCTAATGTTCTAGGGAGCCAGGTTCAAATTCTGCCATGGCAAATGGTAGAATTTAAATTTAATAAAAAAAATTCTAGAATTAAGAATCTACTGATGGCCATGAAGCGATTGGAGAGAAGGAAATCTGCCTCCTTACCTGGTCTGACCTACATGTCATTCCAGAGCCTCAGCAATGTGTTGATTGAAGGGCATCTTGGGATGTGCAATAAATGAACAATAAGCTCCAGAGCCACAACAATGGTTGATTCCCAACTGTCCTCTGAAGTGGCCAAACAAGCCACTCAGTTCAAAGGCAACCAGGAACGGGCAATAGATGTTTGGCCAGCCAACGGCACGCATGAACCATAAATTAATTAAGAAAAAAATCCTTTTCTTGAAAGGAAAGACTGGGGTTCAACGGCACCTCTGACATTGTAGCATTCCCTTCATACTGAAGTGTCAGTTATGAGTATATGGACATTTTAGAGATGGACTGGTTCTGCTTTTTGAAGAATCCTGAAGAACTCATTTCTCCACAGCAGCAGGTATTAGGCCACTAATTAACACATTGAAGGCAATTAAAACCTGCCTTAGACATCCGCTGGGGATTTCTTCAAAAATACAAACAGCAAATGTTCGCAATGCTGGGCTCAGGGCTGCTGTGGAAACAGAAACAAGAGAATCATTTCACACTGATCCCCGCTCTTCAATTAGTGTTGAAGTTTGAGATCTTATTTGGCTTTAAGCAAAAACAGAGAGAGAGAAAGGGCAGGGCCAGGGGAAGTGGGGGAAAAGGAAGGGGAGATTAGATGACAAAAAGGAATGATAGTGCAAGATTAAAGGGTAATGATTTGATTTAATTTATTATTATCACGTGTATTAGCATATAATGAAAAGTATTGTTCCCTGTGCTCTACACAGAAAACAACCATACCATTCATAGAGTACATAGGGGAGAAGGAAAGGAGAAGGTGCAGAATGTAGTGTTACAGTCATAGCTACAGTGTGGAGAAAGATCAACTTAACATAAGGTGGATCCATTCGAAAGTCTATTGACAGCAAATAAGTTGTTTTTGAGTCAGTTAGTACGTGATGTCAGACTTCTGCATCTTTATCCTGATAGAAGTTTGAAGAGAGTTATTGGAATTTTACTGTCTCACCTGCCCGAGGCTCGTAAAATCCTGCCGGAGGAAAACAGACAAAGCCGTTCTACAAGCCTCCACTGGAATCGGGCGTGCTGGTAAAATTCTGGCCAGTATGTCTGGAATGTGTCCTTGATTGTGCTGGCTGCTTTTCCGAGGCAGTGGGTAATATAGACAGAACCCAATGGATGGGAGATTGGTTGGTGTGATGGACTAGGCTAAGTTCGTAGCCCTTTGTAGTTTCTTGCAGTCTCAGTCAGAGCAGGAGCCGTACCGAGCTGTGATACATCCTGAAAGGATGCTTATCATGCAGCTATTAAAAGTTGGTGAGAGCCATAGCAGACATGTTGAAATTCCTTAGCCTTCTGAGAAAGTAGAGGCATTGTTAAGGTTTCTTAACTATAAGATTCCCTGTGGAAGACAAATTGTTGTTCATCTGGACACCTAAAAACTTGAAATTCTCGATCATTTCCAGTTCACCGCCATTGATGTAGACAGGGGCACGTCCTCTATTACACTTCCTGAAGCAATAACTTCAAACATTTTCCATGTTACAGACTTACGTTGTTGGTCATTAGGCCTCAGATCTCATTGCTTAGACTGTGCAAAATAAATCACACAGATTTAATCGGGCCTCACATCTGATCCCGGGACTATCAAACCTCCCTCTTTGCTCCACAGGCGCTATTGCTTCCTCAGAGTTTGTAACCTCAATTGCTTGTTCTTCTCTCTTCCACCCCATTCTACCCACTGAGGCTCAAAGCCCAGAGTAAAGGCATAAAGAGGAGGTGTAAATCGCAGAATCTTTACTGTAACCTGCTAGTTATTTATTTGGAGTGTTGCATGCAGTTGTGGTCACCAAACTGCTGGGAAGACATGAAGCTGTGGAGAGAATGCAAATAAGGTTCACCAGGATGTTGCCTGGTCTTGAGGATGTCAATTATAGGAAAGGTTAAAATAAACTAGGATTGTTTTCACTGGGGAAGACAGAGGCTGAAGGGAGACCCTGATAGAGGTGTACAAAATTATGAGAGACATTGACAGGGTGGATAGTCAGAGGCTTTTTCCTAGGGTGGATGTGTCAATTATAAGCAAGGCACAGGTTCAAGGTGAGTGGGGGAAAGTTTAAGAGAGATGTGCAGGGAAAATTCTTTACACAGAAAGTACCTAGAACATAGAACATTACAGCACAGTATAGGCCATTCGGCCCTCGACCAGTGGAACCAATTTAATGACCCTCTAACCTAAACTATTCCAATGCTATCCATATGCCTATCCACTGACCATTTGAACGCCCTTAAAGTTGGCGAGCCCGTAACTACTGCAGATAGGGCATTCCATGCTCTTACTACCCTCTGAGTAAAGAACCTACCTCTGACCTATAATTACCACCCCTTAATTTAAAGCTATGTCCCCTTGTGTTAGCCATCACCATCCGAGGAAAAAGGCTCTCACTGCCCACCCTATCTAACTCTCTGATCATCTTGTATGCCTCAATTAGGTCACCTCTTAACCTTCTTCTCTCTAACAAAAATAACCTCAAGTTCCTCAGCCTTTCCTCATAAGACCTTCCCACCATACCAAGCAACATCCTGGTAAACCTCCTCTGAACCCTTTCCAATGCCTCCACATCTTCCTTATAATGCGGCGACCAGAACTGTACGCAATACTCCAAGTGCGGCAGCACCAGAATTTTTTGCAGTTGCAACAAGTACTGGGTGCCTGGAACGTGCTGCCAGAGAAGATGGTGAAAGGAGGCACATTAAGAGGCACCTGGACGGGTACAAGAATAGGAAGGAAATAGAGGGATACAGACCGAATAAAGACAGAAGGTTTTATCTTTAATTAGGGCATCCAGCACAGGCTTGGAGGGCCGAAGGGCCTGTTCCTGTGCTGTACTTTTCTTTGTTCTTTGTACTCAAAAGAATGGGGGGAGAGGAATGATCACGAACATAATATGTCACTATAGTTTGGTTTTTTTGGTATTTATCATGATAACCTGTCTTTGATTCATCTTGTGGCCAAGGCAGGGAAAGCAGTGTTTATGAAACTTTCACAAGGTTAGATTAGTCTCTTCACTGAATATGCAGCAACTGGCTTTTTCCATTCTTTCTGACAGAGCTGCCTGCAATAATTGTTATAACTTAATTTCTGCACCTCACTGGGATGAAGTCCTATGCTGGTAAACACAGGACGTGGTGCCAGTTCTGATATGGGCAGTGAAGTTTTGAATTAACTAAAGTTCATTTGATTTGATTTTTGTCGCGTGTATTAGGATACAGTGAAAACTGTTGTTCCTTTGAGCACTATACAGATAAATCATACCATTCATAGAGAAGAAAAGGAGAGGATGAGAGTTTATAAAAGTTAGAGTTGAGTTTTAAAAGCATTGAATGAGTGTAAAGGATAGAATTAGAGGGGAGGCTGGGGACAGCTTGCAAGAGGTCGCCATGCACCATTTTGAACATTCAGGATGGAGTCCACCAATTCCTCTACTTTCTCAGAAGACTAAGGAAATTTGGCATGTCTGCTACGACTCTCACCAACATTTAAAGATGCACCATAGAAAGCATTCTTTCTGGTTGTATCATAGCTTGGTGTGGCTCCTGTTCCATTCAAGACCGCAAGAAACTATAAAAGATTGTGAATGTAGCCCAGTCCACCTGCAAACCAATCTCCCATCCATTGATTTTGTCAACACTTCTAGTTACCTCAGCAAAGCAGCCAGCATAATCAAGGACCCCATACACCCCAGACATTCCCTCTTTCAACTTCTTCTATTGGGAAAAAGATACAAAAGTCTGAGATCATGTACCAACTTCTTCCCTGAATGGATTTATTAAGTTGATCTTTCTCTACACCCTAGCTATGACTGTAACACTACATTCTGCACTCTCTCCTTTCCTTCTCTGTGAATGGTATGCTTTATCTGTGTAGCGTGCAAAAAACAATACTTTTCACTGTATACTCATACATCTGACAACAATAAATCAAATCAAATCAGAGGGAAACAGTGCAAAGGGTTTTGTGACCACTGTCAAGGTTTTTTTTATCAGTCAGGAGAAACAGGGATGAACAGACTGACTTCAGAAAGCATTCATCCTCCAGACCTATTGATCATACATCATCCGTAGGTTTAATCAGGCCCCTTTTAATGGTGACACCACTTTATCAAAGGGCTAATCAAGATGGGGGAAGGGCTGGTGAGCTGGGGGAGGGGGTTAGGGATGCTAAGCCTTTCATTTAAATGTTACTCGCCCCTCCCCATGGATTACAGGCTCTGGCCCCTTGTGAGAAACTGTCTGATTTTAAAGTTCATGAAATTTCTATGAGAATTGATTGGATTCAATTGATTTTCTTTTGCTCTCTTTCCCCTTTGCAAATCTTTTGAAATTTTAATTTCTTTTACAGAGTGCACTCCTTTATATTTTTCTTGTCTGGCTGAAGCGATGGAGAGGCAAACAGGTCAATTAACTCCCAGGCACTGTTCGCAAGTGGGCATTTTTGACACATTTGTTGCGTTAAGATGCAAAGAAAGAGACAGTTCTGCACTGGGGCAGTCCCATTCCCCCAAAACTCAGGGATATTTCAAAGGGATATCGCGTGCAATGAACTCTTTTGCCACACATAACCAAGACATGCTTGAAACATAGAAACTAGAAGCAGGAGCAGGCCTGCTTCTAGTTCCACCATTCGAGCTCCACCATTCATTTTGATCATGGCTTGATCATCAAATTCAATATCCTGATCCCGTCTTCCTCCCTTATCTCTTGACCCCTTTAGCCCCAAGAGCCGTATCTCATTATTATATCTTGAAATCACACAATGCGTTGGTTTCAACTACTTTCTGTGGAGGTGAATTCCACACATTCACCAACCCGAGTGAAGAAATTTCAGTTCTAAAAGATTTACCCTTTATCCTGAAACTATGATCTGTAGTTCTGCACTCACCCAACCATCAGGAACATTTTTTCTGAATCCACCATGTCTAATCCTGTTGGAATTTTGTAAGCTTCTATGGGATCCCCTCTCACTTTCCTAACATAGAACATAGAACACTACAGCACAAACAGGCCCAATGGGCCACAAGTTGTGCCGATCATATCTATACCTACCAGGCCATAGAACTATCTGTAACTCCCAATCCCATTTAATCGCATGTACTCATCCAGAAGTCTCTTAAAAGACCCCAGCGAGTTTGCCTCTACCACACTGACGGCAACTGATTCCATTCACTCACCACCTTCTGAGTGAAAAACTTACCTCTAACGTCTCCTCTGTACTTGCCCCCCAGCACCTTAAACTGACCATTTCAGCCCTGGGAAATAGATTGGAGCAATACCGCATGGAAACAGGTCCTTTGGCACAACAGACCTCTGCCAACCATGATATCCTCCCAGCTAGTCCCAATTTCCTGAGTTTGAACTGTGGCCCAGGAGATCAGAAAAAAACTTCACTCGTCTGTAAATTCACTGTAAAGCCTTCAATGACCAATCAAAGCAGCCAGCATAATTAAGGACCCCACACATCCTGGATGTTCTCTCTTCCACCTTCTTCCTTCGGAGAAAAGATACAAACATTTGAAGTCATGTACCAACTGACTCAAGAACAGCTTCTTCCCTGCTACTGTCAGACTTTCGAATGGACTTACCTTGCATTAAGTTGATCTTTCGCAACACTCTATCTATGACTGTAACACTACATTCTGCACTCTCTCCTTCCATTCTCTATGAACGGTATGCTTTGTCTATAGAGCATGCAAGAAACAATACTTTTCTTGGGCGGCACGGTAGCACAGTGGTGCTAACCACTGTTTCAGTTTCAGGGTCCTGGGTTTGATTCCCAGCTCGGGTCACTGTCTGTGTAGAGTTTGCACATTCTCCTCATGTCTGTGTGGGTTTCCTCCAGGTGCTCCAGTTTCCTCCCACAGTCCAAAGATGTGCAGGTTAGGTTGATTGACCATGCTAAGAAACTGTCCCTTAATGTCCAGGGATGCGTAGGTTAGAGGGATTAGTGGGTATAATATGTAGGGATATGGGGCTGGGGCCTGGGTGGGATTGTGTTCAGTGGAGACTCGATGGGCCGAAGGGCCTCTTTCTGCACTGTAGAGTTCTATGATTTTATGACTTTTCATTGTATCTCAGTACATGTGACAATAATAAATTAAATCAAATCAAAAACAAAACTACTGGTTTGAGGGAACATAAAAAAAACTTGTATTAATTACAGTATTTGATTTCATGGCTTTAGTGCATTAGAAAATGCTTCATCATTGATGAAGTGATATTTTTGTAATGTTATCTCTTGTGAACGTAGGAATTATGGCCGCCAATTAGAGCACAGCACATTCTCACAAACAGTAATGAGATAAATACCCAATTTTTTTTTGGCTCCCAGCACATTAAGCTTTCTCAAAATGATGCCATGGAATCTTTTACATCCACTTGAGAGGAATATGTAGTGACAAGCAGAAAATGGAATAATTAAAAAAAAAAATCATATTGTGAAGATCCCCTAGTCACAAAACTCTGGTGCCTGTTTGGATACATTGAGGGGGAATTTAACATAGCCAGTGCACCTAGCCAGCACATCTTTTGGACAGTGGGGGGGAAACCAACACAGACAGGGAGAGAATATGCAAATTCCATACGGACAGTGATCCAAGGCTGGAATTAAACCCGGGTCCTTGATGCTGTGAGGCAGCAATGCTAACCAGTTTGCTGCCTGTTGAATATTTTCTCTTTTTGACCAAGCTTTTGATTACTTGACCCTGTAATACCTCCTTGTGTGACTCAGAGTCAGCTTTACCAAAATGTTGCCTGATATAGAGGGTCTTAGCTATAAGGCGAGATTAGGTAGACTGGAGAATGAAGGGAGACCTAATAGAGATGCACAAAATTATGAAGCGTTTAGATAGGGTGAACAGTGGGAAGCTTTTTCCCCAGGTCGGAGGTGATGATCACGAGGGGTCACGGGGTCAAGGTGAGAGGAGAAAGATTTAACTCAGACATCAGAGGAACGCTTTTTACACAGAGGGTGGTGGGGGCCTGGTATGCGCTGCCAAGTAGAGGCGGACACGCTGGAATTGTTTAACATTTATCTGGATAGTCACATGAGGCTCGGAGGGCCAAAGGGTCTGTTTCCTGTGCTGTACTGTTCTTTGTTCTTTGTTATGGCCAATTTTTTTCTTCTATGGCACGCTGGTGCAAGTCATTGTTTTCCTGATGGGAAGGAAAGAGGCATAGCAGAGAGGAAAATTAATCTCAGTGAGAATGGTACAAGGAGCTATTATTTAACAGAGAAATGTTCTCTGCTGCCACAGTTTCATCCCTCATCTTAATGAGCAGCAGAATGAGAGTAAAAAGGGCTTGAACAGGATAATAATGACTTAGGAAACTGTATAAAACTGTTAAGGTAGCATTGTGTGTATTTTTAATACAGCCTTGTTTCTCCCCTGCATAACCTGGCATTTTCCGTAGATTGATGGTAATTGCCATTTGCTGGCACTTCATCATTATTCGACAATTTATTATTGTCACTGCAAAACACAAGCCCTTGCTGACTGCCTTCCTTCCTGAGTTTGCCTCATTAGGGAGTGGGGTCTTTAGTAATAAAAGGTTGAGTCTCCTTACCCCTTTCATGCTTTGCTCGGATCCAAATGAGTTTCCTGCAGTAGAAATAGGCCTGAGGTCCAAGAAGTCTGTTCCGATCGTCACTGGCCCTTGCCTCTTCTCCCTGCTTCTCCTCCTGGTCTCCTCAATTTCTTCTACTCTTTTCCAAAAAGCACTTGACATGTCATAACATTCAAGGATATGGACAAAGTGCTGGTAAATGGATTAAGCGGAGAGTCAGGTTCCTGGATTGTTAGAATCATAGAATCTGCAGTGAAGAAAGAAGCCTTTCAGCCCATCAAATCCAGCCCAGGCCTTATCCCCATATCCCTACATATTTACCCACTAATCTCTCTAACCTATGGATCAGGAACACTAAGGGGCAATTTAGAATGGCCTATAACCTAGCGCTTGGACTGTGGGAGGAAACCAGAGCACCCAGAGGAAATCCACGCAGACACAGGCAAACTCCACACAGACAATGACCCGAGCCAGGATTTGAACCCAGGTCTCTGGAGCTCTGAAGCAGCAATGCTAATTACTGTGCTACTGTGCCCCCTTGGCACAGATTGTTGGTGCAGACACAGTGGCCGAATGGCTTCTCCTACGCTGTATGATTCTATCGGAGTGTGACAGATGTTAATCCAGAAAGAACTCTTCAAATGTAATCGACACAAATATAACAAAAGTTACTTCAGCTTATGAATGAAAGATAAAGTTCAATCAAGAAACTTCATTATTCCAAACTCGAGGCCTCACCCTGGGCTATTCCAAGTTCCCCGCAATTCCTAACATGTTCTAATTTATACTGAGTCAGCTGAGCATCACATTGATTGCGTGGTTTATTGGGTCAGCTGATCTTTACAGCTTGTTACCATTGGTTGCATTTGCAATAGATCCAATGTGATCACTGGTTATATTCTAACAATGGAACATGTTATCTGGATGAGTGCAGCTCCAACAACACTCAAGGAGCTTGCCATCATCATCACAAAGCAGCATATAAAACTGGCACATTATGGCAGTAACGATACTTCAAAAGCATTTCATAGGCAGTTTGAGAAATTCAATGGTTGTCAAATTAATGAGGCCTTTCTTTATTTCCACTCCAGCTTTCCCCTCCAATATTCACTCCCTTAGACATTGGCATTCAGAGGGAAAATGTTGTCTTAGTGGTATTATCACTGAGCTAGTAATCCAGAGATATAGTAATCCAGGTGGTGGTCTGGGGATCCGGCAAATATTCATCCAGATACTTTTTAAACGATGTGAGGCGATCCGCTTCTATCACCCTCTCAGGCAGTGTATTCAAGATCATCAGCATCCTCTGGGTAAAAAGGCTTTTCCTTACTTCCCTCCAAACTTCCTGCCCTCATCTTGAAGCTATGTCCCCTCATTACTGACCCTTCAACTAAGGTTGCTCCTTCTCACTCTGCCCATATCACTCAAAATCTTGTATACCTCAATCAGGTCGCTACCCACCCACTCCCCCCTACCATTTTCTGCTCCAACAAAAACAACCCAGACCTATCCAACCTCTCTTCGTAACTTAAACGTTTCATCCCAGACAGCATCCTGGTGAATCTCCTCTGCACCCCCTCAATTTTGCCCATTGTGTTGCCTGGGGGTATTGGATGTGAGGAAAAGGAGTAGGCCATTTGACCCTTCAAGCCTGCTCCATCATTCAAAACATTGCGACTGATCTTTTACGCTACCTCACTTTTTCCACACTACCTCTTAATTCCCAAAGACCTTTTGATCCCAGGCTCCAATATACTAAAAAAACAGGGTAAAAGAGTCCCAAAGATTCACAATCTTGCTGAAAATTTTAATTAATCTCTTGTATGTTGGAGGGAGATTCCTTTGAGGGGCGGATTCTGCTTGGACCATGTGATATATTCATTCAATAAAGAAGGGAGTTGGTGTGACCTAAAAAAAGGGCTTTTGTCCTCAGTTTTTTGGTCTGGAAAGTATCAGAATCTGTGTATTGTTGTTGTTTGTATAGTGATAGTTGATTATTAACTGGTGGTCATCTGGAGTCTCCATTACTACATTGGCGATGAGAAAAAAAATTGGATAATGACTGTGTGGGGCAGCACGGTAGCACAATGGTAAGCACTACTGCCTCACAGCATCAGGGACCCGGGTTCGATTCTTGCCTTGGGTCAGTGTCTGTGTGTAGTTTGCACGTTCTCTCCATGTCTGCGTGGGTTTCCTTCGGGTGCTCCCGCAGTCCTCCGACAATCTAAGATATGCAAATTAGGTGGATTGGCCATGCTAAATTGAAGTCCACAATTGTGGAATCTCTGATTGGCCTGAAGCCTCAGGGATCCACTCAATTGGACAGGAGAGAAGGGGGTGGGGGAGCCTCCTGGAAGATTATGCCAGACTATGCACAGCATGGAATTTGGAATGGTCCCAAATCCTGGGAAAAGAAGCTTCTCTTTGCAAGCTAAAGCCCTTCCTCTGGAGATGACCAAAAACTATGATCCAAGAACTGATGAATTGTGTTACGGAAGGAGAAGTGGGTATTGCACAGAAGGAGGCCATTACCTCTTCCAGAGTTTGGGGCCTAGGCAGCTGCAAGCGCAGCCGGGAACGTTGGAGCGATTTAATTCGTGGATGTACAAGAGGCCAAAAGGGGATAAACACAGATATTTTTAGAAGTTTGGAGGAGGTTACTGAGGTAGGGAACAGTGATGCCAGGGAAGGATTCAGAAACAAAGAAAAACGGAGGCATAGCTGGACTGAGAGTGAAGAAAAATAGGACGGATTACACTGCCAGACATGGATTATTCTTGTGGAGTTACCTTTAAACTACTAGCGGTGTGATAAAGTGCATTGTCGATTGGCGGACATTAGCACCTCACAGTGACACAACCGCATCTCCTGTGACCCTTTTACCCCCTTCCTATCCCATCTCTGATTGGTAGATTCCAGTACATTCAAACCAATCAATAAACACTTTCCTGTTTCATCGCCAGGTAATTATGAAGGGGTGGTTGGGATGGAGGTGGGGGAAGCTGAGCTGACCTTTAACCCAGAGTGCATTACTTAGCTGATATGAAGATGGATTGCTTGATTCTACACAAACATATGCTGCAATTGGAGGAATCAGCGTCATGGCACTCTGAGGTAATTGGTATTGATTTTCCCTCGGCCCTTTCACGAGTCGCTGAGCAGACGATTACACAAAGGAGATAATGCAGTTGAGTTTTTGCAATATTCAATTTCAAAGAGTGCACGAAGAAATAAATTAACAGCAAACCTCTGGGTCCCAGCACTGTTCCGGAAAAGCCCCCGTAGGTTTGTGTGTCACTCGGTGGCGATGGTGCTCATCTCTATCCCTTCCCCCTTTTGCGAAGGCCTTTACTTAAAAGGGTTTTTTTTTCCTGTGAGAAAGCGGACCCTTTTATCCCCGTGTCTTTCTCAGAGAGGGAGAGAGAGAGAGCTGTTAGCCAAGCTTTTGTCTTCCCACTTAAGTGGAGATTGAAGATCCTGTCTCCACCGGCAGATTAAATGGTCAATCATCGCATTGGTGTTTGTGGGTGAGGTGTTCGGAATGGCCTGTTGCTTACATAATAACAAATCACTGGATTCCAATCATTATTAATTGTCTGAAAGAATTTTGCGGCGTTTTTGAGTTGGTAAGGTGTGATATCAACGTATCACAAAATAGCGCTGTATGATTTTTCACTGAGAGGGCTGGTGCGGGCCTCAATTTAATATTTCATGCTTCCAAATCCACAGACTCCATTATCTAGAAAGACGTGCTGGTTATATGCATTGTCCATGCTAAATTCTCCCTCAGTGTACTCAAACAGGCGCCGGAGTGTGGCGACTAGGGGATTTTCACAATAACTTCATTGCAGTGTTAATGTAAGCCTTCTTGTGACACTAATAAATAAACCCAAACTTAGAATGACAAGAATCAATCAGCTTGAATCATAGAACCCTACTGTGCAGAATGAGGCCCTTCGACCCATTGAGTCTGCACTGAATACAATCCCACCCAGGCCCTACCCCCATAACCCTACATATTATACCCACTAATCCCTCTAACTTACACATCCCTGGGCACTAAGGGGCAATTTCTTAGCGTGGCCAATCAACCTAACCGGCACATCTTTGGACTGTGGGAGGAAACCAGAGTATCTGGAGGAAACCCACGCAGACATGAGGAGAATATGCAAACTCCACACAGACAGTGACCCGAGGCCAGAATTGAATTCTCTATGAGGCATCAATGCTAACCACTGCTCCTCACCCTCATTGGATCAAAACCTCTGAACACCCTCTGAACAGCACTGTGGGAGTTCCTACGTCACATGGACTGCAGCAGTTCAACACCACCTTCTCAAGGGCAATTAAGGATGGGCAATAAATGCTGGCGTAGCCAACAGAGTCTACATCCTATGGAAGAGAGAAATAGCACCTATGGCCATGCAGCACTTCCTTGCTTCGACATTGAAATGTTAGCTATATTTTTGTGCTTCTGATTCTGGAGTGGAATTTGAAACTGTAGGAATCTGACACAAAACAGCCATGATCAACACAGACTAATGGAGTGCGCTAGTCTGTATATTGTAGGTTGACATCCTGATGGTGTTGGTTTTAAACAGCCAATGGATTCAAGACCTACTCTAGGTCTCCAGCTGGTCACTTCGGTGCAGTACTGTATACTACAGTAGAGAGAGAGTGGGTGGCATGATGGCACAGTGATTTGCACTGGTACGATACTCTGTCAGACTTGATGGGCTGAATGGCCTCTTTTGCAGAGTTGGGATTCTATGAGAGGAATCTGAAGGGAAATTTTACTGTGATGCATAAAATTATAAGAGGCATAAATAGAGTGGATAGAAAGGAACTAATTCTGTTAGCAGAGAAGATTTATATCATAAATTCCTATGATTCTGAGTAAAGGGGTGACTAATTGAGATGTTCAAGATGGTTAAAGGAGTTGATCAGGTAAATTGAGAGGAACTATATCCTGCACAGTTAGGGAATCGATAAAGAAGTGCACATTACCTTACTGTTAGCATAGGGTGGCACGGTAGCATAGTGATTAGCACTGCTGCTTCACAGCACCAGGGACCTGGGTTCGATTCCCGGCTCGGGTCACCGTGTGTGTGGAGTTTGCACGTTCTCCTCATGTCTGTGTGCTCCAGTTTCGTCCCACAGTTGAAAGATGTGCGGGTTAGGTTGATTGGCCATGCTAAAAAATTGCCCTTTAGTGTGCTGGGATGCGTAGGTTAGAGGAACTAGCGGGTAAATGTGTAGGGGCATGGGGCTAAGGTCTGGCGGAGGGGGGGGGTGCGAGGGGTTATGCTCAAAGCAGACTCAAAGGGCCTCTTCCTGCACTGTAGGCTTCTATGATTCTATAAAGCCATTCAGGTGTGATGTCAGGGAGTACATGTTGATACAAAGGGTATAAATCTGGAAGCTAGCTCCCCTGTCCCTCCCAAAAAAAGCCCCTGAGGTTGAAGGTCAGTTGGAAACTTCAAAACTGAGGTTAATAGATTTTTATTATGCAAAGGCATGATTGATTACCGAATCGAGGCGGGTAGCTGGAGTTGAGATGGCTGTTTGGCTATGATCTGATTCGCAGGGGCTGAATAACCTCCTTTGCTCCTTTGATTGTGCCTCCTCCTACTATTCCTTGATGTGAAAACTGGACGTTACATGTGGGGCCAGCCAGAATCACATGCACTCCTCCTGGCCTCAATCTGGGAAGTTTTCGAACATAGAACATAGAACATTACAGCACTGCACAGGCCCTTCAGCCCTCGATGTTGTGCCAACCAGTGGAACCAATCTAATGACCCCCTAACCTAAACTATTCCAATGTTATCCATATGCCTATCCACTGACCATTTGAATGCCCTTAAAGTTGGCGAGTCCACAACTGCTGCAGGCAGGGCATTCCACGCCCTTACTACCCTCTGAGTAAAGAACCTACCTCTCACATCTGTCCTATAATTATCACCCCTCAATTTAAAGCTATGTCCCTTCATGTTAGTCATATATGACACACCCCAGTGTATTTATGACTGTTTAAATACTTTAATTGTTTCCACAGGCTATTCGGTCCACCTTGTTGACCAACAAGGTGCATGCATTCGGCAGGTCGTGCGAGGGCTGCTCCTGGAGGTTACTTCAGGAGTGGCCTAGTGCTTCACGTCATTAGTGTATGTTTAAACTGGACCATCAGATGGGCAACATGACAGCTCAGAGACTATCGCTGTTGCTGTGCAGACATATGAATTTGGGCCTGTGTCTGCGGGAGTTTGCGCGTTCTCCCCGTGGTTGCGTGGGTTTTCTCCGGGTGCTCCGGTTTCCTCCCACATCCCAAAAATGTGCTCTTAGGCTAATTGGGTCACAAATTGTCCCTATATTGGTCTCTATATTGTTATTAAGACGTTAGGATGGCGGCGCGGGCTTGTTGGGCCGAAGGGCCTGTTTCCCGTGCTGTGTTGTTCTTTGTTCTTTGTTGTTCTATTACCCTGGCTGCCTAAGAAGCTCACTGAGCAGGTGGGACCTCACCCAGGATGGAGCCTGGCAGGCTAACAGATGGCCTGTTGATCGGGAGGAGTTGGGCCTCTCATTTAGTCGCTGCTGTACTCATTCTGACCGGATGGGCCACAGTGGGAGAGTGTTCAGGCTGGGAGGAGAGAACGGTGTAGCAAAGACAGAGCAGATGGAGAAAGAAGGACGCTTGATTTCCAACCTCATTAGTTGATTGAGGGCTCAATCACGATGGGACATAATTTTAGGGTAAGGGATTCAGAGGGCATTTGAGAAAATAAACATTTTCGCTCAGAGAGTGGTGGGAATCTGGAATGCAGTGCCTGGAAAGGTAGTGGAGGTCGGAAACCTTACAACTTTTAAAAAAAACATTTGAATTGGGTAGCACAGTGGCACCGGGGTTGACACTGCTTCCTCACAGCGCCAGGGACTCGGGTTCAATTCCGGCCTTGGGTCACTGTTTCTGTGGAGTTTGCATGTTCTCTCCGTGTCTGCGTGGGTTTCCTCCCGGTGCTCCGGTTTCCTCCCACAATTCAAAGTTGCAGGGTAAGTTGATTGGCTGTGCTAAATTGCCCCTTTAGGGGATTGGCAGAGTAAACATGTGGGGTGCGGGAATAGAGTCTGGGTGGATTGATCGATGCAGGCTCGATGGGCCAAATGGCCTCTTTTTGCACTGTTGCGTTTCTAAGATTCAATGAAATAGCACTTGAAATATCATAATGTTCAACGACAATCCTACTCCCTTCCCTCCTTTTGGCTACTCCTTCAACCATACATCTTTGTTTAAGCTTTTTGCCAGCTGCCCTAACATCCTCTTGAGTTTCTCAGTGTCAAATTTTGCCTGATAACCAGAAGAGCATAAGATATAGGAGCAGAATTAGGCCATTCTGCCCATCGAATCTGCTCTATCATTCAATCATGGCTGATAAGCTTCTTAACCGCATTCTCCCGCTTTTCCCTCATAACCCTTAATGCCCTTATTAATCAAGAACCTATCTATCTCTATCTTAAATGCACAATGACTTGGCCTCCGCAGCCTTCCGTGGCAATGAATTCCACAGAGTCACCACTCTCTGACTGTAGAAATTCTTCCTCATCTCGGTTCTAAAGGGGTTGACCCTTTATTCTGAGGCTGTGCCCTCAGATCCTAGTCTCTCCTGCTCACGGAAACATCTTCTCCATGTTCACTCTATCCAGGCCTTTCAGTATTGTGTAAGTTTCGATGAGATCAAAGGTAGTCAGCAGCTTTTCTCAAAGATAGGGGAGTCTAAAACTAGAGGGCGTACGTTTAAGATGAGAGGGAAGAGATACAAAAAGGTCCAGAGGGGCAATATTTTTGTAGAGAAGGTGGTGAGTGTCTGGAACGAGCTGCCAGAGACAATATTAGGGGTGAGTACAATTTTGTCTTTTAAAAAGCATTTAGACAGTTACATGGGCAGGATGAGTATAGAGGGATTTGGGCCAAATGTGGGCAACTGGGACTAACTAAAAGCTGGACAGCATGGACAAGTTGGGCTGAAGGGCTCGTTTCCATGCTGTAAACCTTGATGACTCTATGACACCATTCACCCTCATCCCCGGCATGCTGTTCAGACATATTGGTGACGCTCTACGAAAGGAGGTTGTTGTTGAAGGAGTCAGAGGCAGATAAAGGATGCCGAAAGACAGAACGAGCCTGAGATAAACAGAGGGAGATGAACGACAATGAAATATGGTCCGGGAAACACACAGAGAGTGTAAAGCAAAGAGAGAGAGAGAGAGAAAAGAACCAGCGTAAATATTTAAATAGGTGAGGGATAAATAAATCAGCCATTTGGATGTAATCAAGCGTGTTGCAATAGAACAGCCCAAGTAACAATCCTGAGCTTTAACACCCCTTTTGCTCTGTGCAAACAATCTGCCTTAAATCAATTTGATTTATCACAGAGCTCTTGGAAGTAAATCCACCGCAAAGGGTGTTTCAGTGGAAAGCAAATATTGTAATTTGAGAAATAAAGTCTATCTGCAGTTTGCTGACTGAGTTCCAATCTTTGTAAAGGTGTGCGTGCATGGGGAGGGGTGGGGGGAGAACCTCTGATTGTTATTCATGAAACGGTGAGTTATGCATATTAGTGCAAACAAGGTATTCGACTTGCTTATATTTGGAGTGTCAATCATTTTAGCGAATACAAGATTTGTACTTGACAAACTGGAGTGAGCAACTTGCTTGACAAATTGTCCCCAAAGTCAAATCTGACAGCCTTTTTGTGATTAATGGCCTGATTATGGGAGCGTTTTTTTTTCTTACACACGTTTTGAATTTGCATTACATAAAGATGGAAATTGTTTCCACCGTGCAGCCACAGAGAGGGAAATGGATGGCATTTAGTCAGGAGATGTTGTATATACTTTAGTCCGGAAAGGAGACCGGTCTATTGGAGTGGCCGTGGGCACTGTGTGGCCTGCTGCCTCACGTTTATCGCTGTCACCGCACCGGGACCGGGGCTTATCTCTGATCTGATAACAGAGCTTTGGAGATCAACAGGTCAGTACACGTGTTAACATCGGAACAGGAGTAGACCATTCAATCCATCAAAACCATTCCGCACTCGGATAAGGTCTTCAGTTTTTTTTATTATTCACTCATGGGATGGCACCGCTGGCAGTTTTTGCCAATCTCTAGTTGCCCAAGGGCAGTTAGGAGTCACCAACATTGCTGTGGCTCTGGAGTCACATGAAAGCCAGATTTTTTGATCTATTATTGTCACATGTATTGAGAGATAGTGAAAAATACTATTTCTTGGGCGCTATAGAGACAAAGCATACTGTTCATAGGGAAGAAGGAAAGGAGAGAGTTATAGCCATATTTAGCATGTAGAGGAAGATCAGCTTAAAATGTGATAGGTCCATTCAAAAGTCTGACAGCAGCAGGGAATAAGCTGTTCTTGAGTCGGTTGGTACATGATATCTCAGACTTTTGTATCTTTTTCCCAATGGAAGGAGGTGGGAAAGAATGTGTCCGGTGTGCTTAGGGACCTTGATTACGCTGGCTGCTTAAGTAAGGACAAACAAAGAACAACAAAGAACAGCACAGCTCAGGAAACAGGCCCTTCGGCCCTACAAGCCGGCACCACCCATTTTCGCACTCAGTGTGTGCCCTTTTCAAGACTTTCGTAAATCGTCAACATTTTTGTCTACCTCTAGTGGACTCCACAATAAAAGGGGGTGCAAATTTAGGGAATTATATGTGCACCAGATTAAGGGAGATCCAATTCAGGGACAATTTATTGACATCAATCAGCTTAAAAGGATGGCGGGTTTCCTTCCCTAAAGGACATTAATGAACCAGATAGATTTTTCTGATAATCAACAATGGTTTCATAGTCATTAATAGATTCTTAATTCCAGATTTATTTTCTATTTTATTTCAAATTTCTCTACTTGCCATGGTGGGATTCGAACCCAGGTCCCCCGACTTGTTTGAAATCCTTGCATTTGCCCTGATGAGTGCCAAATAAAAAAGCTTCAGAAATGTGTTGTTCTTCCAGCAATAATCCCCCTTTGTTCCTTCCTTTTGAAGCATGCTCCTTCATTGAGTCCTATCCAATACTTTAAGGGTTTGAAATTACTTGGCACACCACTCTTAATGAGTTTGGAAAATCTTTCTAATCACCATTACCAAAGACATTAATTCAGTGTCAATCTAACGGGTTAATGACTTAATTAAAATAGCAATCAGAGGAATTTTGCCCGAGTCTGTTTGTCAATTTGTACATAATAAGACATTCATTTCCATCCCATAGTGTTGCTGTGCCACCGTTTTTGTGTTCTGTGGCCCTTCATTTCTATAACAGTTTGAGGCTGAACACAGAACATGGTGTGAGAAAGAAAGACTTGCATTTATGTAGGGTTTTTCATAATTAGGACTGAGGTAAGAAATGTTTCCACTCGGGGCAGGGGAGTGGTTATGAATCTTTGTAATCTTGTCTCCCGACTCCCCACGTCTGTGGGCTTTCAGTGTTCGAGTGTATCCAAGAAAGGACTACAAGTATTTTATACAAACGCACTCAAGAAAAATGGGGCTAGTACAGGGCGGTATAGAATTAAGGTTGAATAGGGAGGCAATGGCATTTAATATTGTTCTCATGGGATCATAGAATCCCTCCAGTGCAGACGAGGCCATTCGGCCTATCAAGTATGTGATGACTCTCTGACAGAGTATCAGGACATCTCAAAGCGTTTTACAGACAATTAAATATTTTTGAATAGTGTTCACCGTCGTGGAAAATGTAACAGCCAATTCTTGCTCATAGGCCTGGACACACAAACACCAAAGACATTGAGGGAAATTTTTCCATCCCACCCACCACGTGAATTGCAGTGTGTGGGAGGGGGAGCGATGCAAATGTCCATTGACCTTGGGTGGGATTTTCTGGTTTTGGAGCGAATGCAGCCACAAAATTGGGCCCATAATGTCCATGTTGTTGTTTGACGGAGAAACCCCCTCTTATTCTTTGAAAATAATAAGAACAAAGAAAACTACAGCACAGGAGCAGGCCCTTCGGCCCATCAAGCCTTTGCCGATCATGATGCCCCCAACTAAACTAAAAAAAAACCCATCTGCCTGGTCTGAATCCCTTGATTCTCTATTTGTGTACCCACAGATACCACCTCTTAAATCTTGCTAATGTGCCTGTTTCCACCACCTCCTCCAGCAATGCATTCCAGGCACCCCCCACTCTCTTGTGTGAAAAACTTTCCCCGCACATCTCCCTTCAACTTTCCCCCTCTCACCTACATCCCTCTTGTAATTGTCACTTCTACCCTGGGAAAAAGTCTCTGACTATCCACCCTGTCTACGCCTCTCATAATTTTGTAAACCTCTATCAGGTTTCCTCTCAGCTTCCATCTTTCCAGGGAAAACAAGACACTGGGACCTTTAACATTCGTTGAGAACTCAGTGAAATATCTTAGAATGAAGGTCGGGCTAGGATTGTGTTAAGACATTTCTTCACTTGGGGCAACTACAAGGTCTATGGGCTATATTCAAGACAGGGCTGTAAGTATTTTAAACAAAAGCACTCAGGAGATACAGGGACAGTACAGGAAGGAGGGATTAAGATTGAATGGAGAAATGGTGGTATTGTCATATTGTTCTCATAGAATTACAGAATCCCTCCAGTGCACAAAAGGCTATTCAGCCCATCAAGTCTGCACCGACTCTCTGACAGAATATCTGATCCATGCACTGTACCCCACCTTATCCCGGCAACACCACACACTTACTATGCAAATGCATCTAATCTACACATTTTGGGATACTAAGAGCCATTTTACATGGCCAAGCAACCTGATCTGCACATCTTTGGAGTGTGGGAGGAATCCAGAGCACTCAGAAAAGACTCATGCAGACATGGGGAGAATGTGCAAATCCCACACAGAGTCAGGAGGAAACCAGATCAACTGGAGGAAACCCACGCTGACACAGGGAGAACGTGTAAACCCCATAAGGCTGGAATTTAACCCGTCTCCGTGGAGCTGTGTAGTAGCAGTGCTAACCACTGTGCCACCGTGCCATCCATGACAGTCTGGAAATCCAGAGGACCCAGGTTTGAATCACAGTAGATGGTGAAATGTGGCTTCAATGATAATCTGGAATTGAAATTGTTGATCGACATAAATTCTATTTGATTCACTAATGCCCATCAGGGAAGGAAATCTGTTGTCCTTTTCTGATCTGGCCACATCCAGAGAAATGTGCTTTACTCTCAAATGGTCGATTGAGCTATTCGGTTCCAGGGCAATTAGGGATGGACAATAAATGCTAGCCCTGCCAAGGATGCCCAAATCCCAAGAATGAATTAAAGAAAAGCTGCCATATGATCTACTCCAGCTTCTTGTTCTTATGTTTTCATTTGAAGAGCATCATCGTTGACAACACAGCACTCTGTCAGTACCTCATTAAGGCCCTTGGCCTAGCTGTTGAAGTTACTGAAGGACTGAAAGAGTGTTTTTTTTTATCATTTTCCCACAGTCTGTGCTAGTAAAGGCAGGATTTAATGCCCATCCCTAATTGCCCTTGAACTGAGTGGCTTGTTGGGCCATTTCAGAGGGCAGTTAAGAGTCAACCACATTGCCGAGGCTCCGGAGTCACATGTAGGCCGGATCAGGTAAGGACGATAGATTTCTTTCCCTAAAGGACGTGAATGGGTTTTTCCAACAATCAACTATAGTCTCATGACCACTCTTACATAGGTTCTTGATGTATATGGGGATCAAGGGCTACAGGGAGGAGGCAGGAGAATGGGGATGAGAATCATATCAGCCATGATTGAATGATGGAGCAGACTCGATGGGCCAAAAGGCCTATTTCTACTCCTATATGGGAAACTGATGTCCTCATGGTATTATCACCAGACTATTAGTCCAGACACTCAGCTAACGTTCTGGGTACGAATCCCACCGTGGCAGATAGTATAATTTAAATTCAATAGAAAATATCTGGAATTAAGAATCTATGACTCCAAAACCATTGTTGTTTATTGGAAAAACTCATATCATTCATTATTGTCCTTTGAAGAAGGAGATTTGCCATTCCTACCTGGTCTGACCTACATGTGACTCCAGAGCCACAGCAATGTGGTTGGCTCCCAACTGTCCTCGAGCAACTCAGGATGGGCAGTAAGTGCTGGCCAGCCAGTGATGCCCATAGCACATGAATGAATTAATAAAAATCTTCTGGTCTTACTGAGAGAGAGAGAAAGAGAGAGTGAATGAACTTTGATTTATTAAGCTCTTTTCACAAGGTCCACATATAACAAAGCGCATGCAGCTAAGTGTGGCCAATCAGAAAACACAGCAGTCAGTGCAAAGCAAACTCCGAGAAGCAACAATGTGATAATGGCCAGTTACTCTTTTCATTTTTGTGATGGTGATTGTGGTATAAATATATTGGCCAGGGCTCCCAGAGATCTTTTCATTCAGAGGGTGGTGGGTGAGTGAAATCGGCTGCCATCGGTGGTGGTGGAGGCAAACTCGTTGGGGTCTTTTAAGAGACCTTTGGATGAGTACATGGAATTTAATGGGATGAAGGTTATAGATAGGCTGGTAGGTAGGGATATGATTGGTGCAACTTGTGGGCCGAAGGGCCTCTTTATGCGATAGTTTTTCCATATTCTATGTTCTATAATCCTCCTACTCCTCTTAAATTATTGCCAAGGCACCTTATACATCCACCTGAACAGGCATCGCTCACCCCAAGCACAGCACAGCGCTCCCCTCAGTAAACATTCTCCCCTCAGGTAGAGTCAGTGCAGATTTTTATACTCAAACCTTAGGTGTGAACCTTGTGACTCTGAGACAATAGTACTGCCCATTGAATCCCAGCTGGAAGCACATCAGCTAGCACCCACCAACTGGCAATAGATAATAATGGTGTCATCACAGCTGGTTAGACCTCAATCTTGGACAACAGACTAAATGAAAATCTATTAAGCGCAAGACTTCAGATTATTACTCACAGGATTAGAGAGGAGCAACACAAAGACAGCCAGCTACAAAAATACAGAAGAAGTCCAGATGGGAGTTTGAGGGACGTAAATCCGGTTCTAACTATCTAGCCTAAACTTATATGAAGAAAAGAATTACACTGGATTTGGCATCTAAAAGTAATGCCTTATTACCATTTGTTTCATAAGAGTACTTTCAATTTATAAATTAGTGTTACAATTAGACGTATATTAACACTGCAATAAAGTTACTGTGAAAATTCTCTAGTTGCCACATTCCAACACTCATTTGGGCATACTGAATTTAATATGGTCAAAGCACCCAACCAGACTATGGAAGGAATTTGGAGCATCCAGACAAAACCAAGCAGAAATGGGGAGAACATGCAGACTCCACACAGACAGTGACCCAAGCTGGGGATATGGCTGGGGCAGAATGTCTAGGTAAGATATCCTGTCAAAGAATTGATGCAGACATGATGGGCTGAATAGCCTCTTCTGCACTCCAGAGACCCTATAACTCACCAGATAACCCCCTCCTCAGTCTGCTCCGCCATTCAATTATGGCTGATATGATTCTCATTCCCATTACTCCACCTGGAGCATATTCTGTCTGGAATGCAAGAACATGGCTGTTTTGATGGGCAGTTGTTCCTTCAGCATTACCACTATCCCCCACTATCAACATCCTTGGGGTTACCATTGACCAAAAACTCAACTGGACTCAACACATAACACAGACCCCCCCGAGCCTATCCAGCAGCTACAAGGTGCAAGTCAGGAGTGTGATCGGATACTGCCCACTTGCCTGGATGGGTACAACTTCAACAACACTCAAGGAGCTTCACATCTTTTGGGACAAAGCAACCTGCTTGATCACATCCACAAACATCCACTCCCTCCCGCACCGACGCTCAGTAGCAAAAACTATCTCCAAGATGCACTGCAGCAATTCACCAAAGATCCTCAGATATCAAACACGTAACCACTTCCATCTAAAAGGCCAAGGGCAGCAGATACATGGGAACACCACCACCTGCGAGTCTTCCTCCAAGCCACTCACCATCCTGACTTTGAAGTATATCACTCTTCCTTTGCAGTCACTGGGTCAAAGTCCCAGAATTTCCACCCTCACTGCATTATGGGTCAACCCACAGAATGTAGACTGCAGCTCAACACCAACTTCTCAAGAGCAACTAGGGACAGGCAGCCAGTGCCACCCATGCCCACGACTGAAGACAAAATAAGACCTTGTCCTTTCCATCCAGCTTAACCTTTCTTACTTCTCTAATTTTGTCAATATAACTCCACTCAGTGCTGCACCTCAGATCGAAAAACGCTGTCTCCTTTTTAGCTTCTGCAGAGTTCCTCTCTGCCCCATCTCAGCTGCTTTCATTTGTGAAACTTCTTTGTTGTAAAGGAAATTGGATAAGTAATTGAATTACCCGGGTGATGGAGAAATGGATCGAACTGGCCGTTTCATTCTAAAGGGCCAACACACATAGGATGGATGGAGCAGCCTTCTTCTGGACTGTGTGACGTTATGGTTTTGTGAGAACCTCTGACTCAGAGAGGAGCGTTCCACCATCTAAACCAGATGGCTCTCTTCCCAACTTCTTAGGATCAGAAGCTGAACTTTGAATGTTCCTCCCTGATGGCTTTATTGGATGTTGCAGTCTCTGAGGTAGAACTGCTCAATGTAAACTAGTAATGTCTCATTTACAATGTGTTCATCACTGACATCATTTGGGGGCAGCAATAAGACCTCTGCCATTGGCCTCAGCACTCTGGGGTGAGGTTGTGGATTAGTCTCTTGTCTCAACCAAAGTCAACAGCAGGTTAGCTGTGGCTGAGCCTTACTGTGCACTGTCCTACCGACATGTTACTAACTGATTTCTTCTTGTTCTCCCTTTAATCGACAGCATTGAATGAACCCACCATTGACTATGGATTTCAACGGCTACAGAAGGTGATCCCACGGCACCCCGGCGACCCTGAGCGATTACCCAAGGTTAGGTTTTTAAATACATGATTTTCCATTCGCCAAAGAAAGACATTGCAAATATTAAGGTTAACAGGGTATCGTATGGTAATGGGATTGTAGAAAAGCCATCAGTCATTAAGAGAACACTGTGATTACAGCAATCTTTTAGGGTTTGTTCATACATTAGAATGAGTGATGGCACATTGGGGCGAAGGGATGCATTTGGGTGAAGGGGTACATTGGGGTGTAGGGTACATTGGGGTGAAGAGTATATTGAAGTGTATGATGGTACATTGGGGTGAAGGAGTACATTGTGATTGTGGTCAGTGCAGACGCGATAGGCCGAAAGGTCTTATTCTGCGCTGTAGGAATTCTGTGAACCCAACAGGTATTTTACATCGAAACACAGAACCTAAAAGCAGGAGTAAAGCATTCGGCCCCTTGAGTCTGCTCCGCCTTTCAATTTGATCATGGCTGATCATTGAATTCAATTTTCTGAATCCCTCTTCCCCTCTTGATCCTGAGAGCTACATCGAATTCCTTCTTGAAATCAGACATTTTGTCTTCAACTATTTTGCAGCAGTTTTCACTAAGAGGATATAAACAACAAGCTGCAGAGCTGGGCTGGGAGGTGGCAAATGGAGTTTAATGCAGAAAAGTGTGAGGTGATTCACTTTGGTATGAGTAACAGGAATACAGAATATAGGGCTAATGGAAGGACTCTTAGCAGTGTTGACAAGCAGAGAGATCTCGGTGTACATGTGCATAGATCTCTGAAAGCTGGCACCCAGATTGATAGGATTGTTAAGAAAGCATATGGTGTGTTAGCTTTTATTGGTAGAGAGATTGAATTTCGGAGCTGTGAGATCATGTTGCAATTGTACAAAACTCTGGTGCAGCCACACTTGGAGTATTGTGTACAGTTCTGGTCGCCACATTATAAGAAAGATGTGGAAGCATTGGAAAGGGTGCAGAGGAGGTTTACCAGGATGTTGCCTGGTATGGTGGGAAGATCTTATGAGGAAAGGCTGAGGGACTTGAGATTATTTTCGTTAGAGAGAAGAAGGTTAAGAGGTGATCTAATTGCGGCATATAAGATGATCAGAGGATTAGATAGAGTGGACAGTGAGAGCCTTTTTCCTCAGATAGTGATGGCTAACATGAGGGGATATAGCTTTAAATTAAGGGGTGGTAGTATAGGACGAATATCAGAGGTAGGTTCTTTACTCAGAGGGTAGTAAGGGCGTGGAATGCCCTACCTGCAGCAGTTGTGGACTCGCCAACTTTAAGGGCATTCAACTGGTCGGTGGATAGGCATATGGATAACATTAGAGGGTCATTAGATTGGTTGCACTGGTCGGCGCAACATCGAGGGCCGAAGGGCCTGTACTTCGCAATAATGTTCTTTGTTCTAACATGTCAGAAGCAGCTATAAATTAGGGAATGGACGGGAGGGAGGAACTCAGGAAAATTACAGTCACCAGAGAAGTCGTACTGAACAAATTGTTGGAGCTGCAGCTGACAAGAACTCGGGTTCCTGTCAGATTTCATCCAAATGTCTGGCCTATGAGATAGTTGATGGATTGGGGAAGGTCCCATTAGGTTGGAAGATAGAAAATGTAACTCAATTATTCAAAAAGAGAGGAAGACAGAAAGGGGGGAAATTACAGGCCAATTAGCTTAACATCTGAGATAGGGAAAGTGTTAGATGCTATTTTTAAAGACGATATTATGGCAGGGCATTTGGATAAGTTCAAGTTAATCGGGCAAAGCCAACATGGTTTTGTGAAAGGAAAATCATGTTTAACTAACTTATTAGAATTCTTTGAGGAAGATGCTGTGGATAAAGGGGAACTGGTGGATGTACTGTACTCAGATTTCCAGAAGACTTTTGATAAAGTGTCACACCAAAGGTTATTGCAGAAGATAAAAGCTCATGGTGCAGGAAGTAATATATTGGCATGGATAGAATATTCTGGCTAACTAGAAGCAGAGAGTATGCAAAAATGGGTCTTTTTCAGGTTGGCAAGATGTGATAAGAGGTGTGTCACTGGGATCAGTGCCATTTGCAATTTATATAAATGATTTAGATGCAAGGATTGAAAGGATGATTGCCGAATATTCTGATGACAAAAAAGATAGGGAAGAAAATAGGACCTAAGAAGGCTACAAAAACATATAGATTGGTTAATGCATTGGCAGAGATGTAGCAAATGGAGAATAATGTGGGAAAATGTAAAATTGTCCACTATGGCAGGAAGAATAAAAAAGAATCATATCTAAATTGCAGAGCTCTACAATGCAAACTATGTCCCAGTGCGTGATCACAAAAGGCTATTATTCGGGTACAACAAGTAATTTGGAAAACAAGTAGAATGTTATTGCGACGGGAATTGGTTACAAAAGTAGGGAGGTTATGCTGAAGTTGTACAGAGAATTTCTGAGATCAGGAATTCTCCAACCTTGCACATGCCAGGCTTATCCAGTCCTACTGTTGTGAATACACATTTGGCTGAATGCCAACTTCTCCATTCTCGCTAGCAGCAGTTGCAAGCCATGTAAAACCAGAGGATTCCAGCAACACGTGGAGTACTATGCATAGTATTTGTCACTTTATGTAAGGAAAAATGTAAATGCATTGGGGACTGTTCAGAGAAGATTTACCAGGCTAATGGGCAGGCTTTTCTTTGTTCATTCAAGTTTTTTACACAGAGGGTGGTGGGTGCCTGGAACTTGCTGCCAAGGGAGATAGCGGAAGCAGATGTAGTAGTGACTTTTAAGAGGCATCATGACGTATATATGAATAGGATGGAAAAAGAGGGATACGGTCACCAGAAGGGTAGGGGGCTTTAGTTCAGTCGGGCAGTATGGTCAGTGCAGGCTTGGAAGGCTGAAGGGCCTGTTCCTGTTCTTAATTTTCTTTGTTCTTTATTCATTTGTGGAATATGGGTGTCACAGGCTGTGCCAGAGTTTATTGCCCGTTCCATTGTTCAGTGAGCATTTGAGAATCAGCTACATTGGGGTGGCTCTGGAGTCACGTGTAGCCAGACCAGGAAAGGAAGGTAGATTTCTGGTGCAGACTCAATGGGTCAAACGATCTCCTTCTGCATTGTAAGATTCTATGATTCTATTCATCCAGAAACTCAGCTAACGTTCTGGGGACCTGGCTTCGAATCCTGCCATGGCAGGTGGTGGAATGTGTTCAATAAAAACTATCTGGAATTACGAATCTACTGTTGATCATGAAACCATTGTCCATTGTCGGACGACAGAGTTCCTTCCCTAAAGGACATTAATGAATCAGATGGGTTTTTCTGCCGTTTTACCCATTGAGTCTGTTACGACCACAATCCCACCCAGGCCCTGTCCCCATAACCCAATGCATAACCCTAGTTCATCCCCTTGACACTAAGAGGTAATTTAACATGGCCAATCCACCTAACCGGCATGTCTTTGGATTGTGGAAGGAAACCAGAACACCCAGAGGAAACCCACACAGGCATGGGGAGAATGTGCAGCCTCCAGACAGCTGGGAATTGAACCCAGGTTCCCTGGCTCTGTGAGGCAACAGTGCTAATACTGTGCCACCATGATAATACCACTGGACCATTGCCTTGAAACTCTATTTCTTAAAGGTGGTGGAAGCAGAGTTTTTGAATATTTATACAGCAGAGCTGGCTAGATTATTGATAAGCAAGGAAGCGATCAATTATCAAGGGTGGGATGCAGATATCATAGAACATAGAACATAGAACATTACAGCGCAGAACAGGCCCTTCAGCCTTCGATGTTGCGCCGACCAATTAGGAACAAGCAGTGACCCTGCTTACTCTGATATCAGGTTAACTATCAGATTGAGTATGAGCTTATTCAGTGGGAGAGCGGGCTTGAGGGGCTGAATGGCCTTCTCCTGCTTTTTGTCCAACAGTGACCACCCTCTGAAAACACTTTTGGAAGGATGATAAATGGTGATAAATGGCACTAAAAAAAATGCAATCTTTCTTTCCTTCCTTTCATCCTTATTTCCTTTGCTTCCTTCCCTCCATCACATTAGTCTCAGATGGATTCAGAATTAGGCACCAGAGATTAAAATATGGGACACTTATCTATTGTACCGCCCAGGCTCTCAGCATATTATATATGTTATTAAATAATAGATCATATTATTGCTATAAAAGATTGAGGATTGTTTAATTATCTGTTGTACCGTGTTTTTTTTTTAATAATCTCTTGGTGTTCTGCTTAATATTGAAGTCCTAAAGGGGGTCACATGAATTTTTACAATTTTCTTCTTAATTGTTTTATCTCTGGATTCCGTTATCCCTCAGGAGGTAATTATTATATTAATATAGTAAGGGTTCTTAATATAATATGAGGAGGAATGGAGGTAGTGTTAGCCTACACATGATGGTGTATCAGGACTGCCAAGCTGAAAGGTGTGTACATGCCCTGTATATACAGGCTTAAGGGCGTTACGTGGGCCTGGAAACTTGATGCTCTCGTCCGCGTGAGCAGATGTCAAGGAACATGGCAATTTGGCGATTCCAGTTACTACAGTTATTGTGTGAGCTTAGTGGTGATGTTAGTGGACGAGTCCTGGATTAATAACCCTGAACCATGAATTCAAATCCCACTGCAGAATTTAAATTCGATTAATTAATTGAATAAAAAGCTAGTAACAGTGTTTTTTTTTTAAAATTCATTCATGGGATGTGGATCTCGCTGGCTGGGCCAGCATTTATTGCCCAATTCTAATTGCCTCGAACTAAGTAGGTTGATTTGATTTGATTTGATTTGATTTGTTATTGTCACATGTAATGCAAAACAGTAATAAGTATTGTTTCCTGCTTGCTATAGAAACAAAGCACACTGCTCATAGAGTACATAAGGGACAAGGAAAGGAGAGGGTGCAGAATGTAGTGTTACAGCCACAGCTAGGGTGTAGAGAAAGATTAACTTAATCTAATGTGGGTCCATTCAAAAATCATAGGGGAGGAAAGGAGAGAGTGCAGAATGCAATGTTCCAGTCATAACTAGGGTGTAACGAAAGATCAACTTAGTGCGAGGTAGGTCCAGTCAAAAGTCTGATGGCACAGGGAAGACGCTGTTCCTGAGTCAGTAGGTATGTGACCCCAGACTTTTATATCTTTTCCCCAACAGAAGAAGGTGAAAGAGAGAATGCCGGGTTGCATAGGGTTCTTGATTATGCTGGCTGTTTTCCCAAGGCGGGGGAAACGTAGGCAGAGTGAATGGACAGGAGGCTTGTTTGCCTGATGGATTGGGCTTTGTTCAGAACCCTTTGGATTTTCTTGAGTTTTTGTTCAGAGCAGGAGCCATACCAAGCTGTAATACATCTGGAAAAGATGTTTTCAACTGTGTATCTGTAAAAGTTGGTACGAGTCGTAGCGGACACGGTGAATTTCCTTAGCCTCCTGAGAACGTAGAGCCGTTGGTGGGCTTTCTTAACTCTAGGCCATTTCAGAGGCAATTTCAGAGGCATTTAAGACAAAACCACATTGCTATGTCTCTGGAGTCATATGTAGGCCAGACTAGGTAAGGATGGCAGATTCCCTTCCCTAAAGGACATTAGTGAATCAGATGGGTTTTTGACGATGGTTTCATAGTCATGACAATAAAGCAACTGGATTTTGTAAAGAGCCACCTGATTCTCCAGTGTTCTATCTAGCCTATGTGTGACCCCAGGCCCACAGAATGTGGGTGACTCTTAATCGTTTAGCACTTTACTCAGTTATCACAATCCCGGAACTCCCTCCCTGATAGCATCATGGATGTATCAAAGGGACTAGAGCAGTTCAAGAAAGTGGCTCACCACCTTCTCAAGGACAATTAAGGATGGGCAATAAATGCTGGTTGAGCCAGTGATGCCTGCAGCCCATGTATAGCTATTTGAAAGCTGGACCATGCTCAAGGACCACATCCAGTAACATTTGACAGAGGGAAAGTCGAAATATTGGAATGATCATGACTATAAATAGAATTATAGATTCCTATAGTGCAAAAGGAGGCCATTTGGCCCATCAAGTTTGCACTGATCACAATCTCACCCAGTCCCTATTTCCATAATCTTATGCATTTACCGTAGCTAAACCCACATTATTGGAGACATGTTATTGGTGGCACAGTGGTGAGCACTGTTGCCTCACAGTGCCTGCACTGACAAAGATCCCACCCAGGCTCTAACCCTGTAACCCCACATATTTACACTGTTAGTCCCTCTGATACTAAGCACAATTTAGCATGGCCAATCAACCTAACCTGCACATCTTTGGAGGAAACCAGAGCACCCAGAGGAAACCCATGCAAACACAGTGAGAACGAGTAAATGCCACGCAGACAGTCATCCGAGGCTGGAATTGAAGCTGGGTTCCTGGCGCTGTGAGGCAGGATTGCTAATCACTGTGCCACCATGCCGCCCATACTTTACAGTAATTTGAAGAGTGGGTTTCTCAGAGGAAATTGCAATTAAGTCTATTAGCAATTCCCATCTCTAAAAAAGGACCCCAAGAAAGATCAAGACTGAAGCATCTACTGTGAAGAAAACACCAACTGCCATGTGAGAGGAAACCATCTGAATGCGTTCAGTAAACTTAAAAGTGAGCCAGCAAAGGGGCTGCGCTGTGACAAGTTAATCAGAATTCTTTGGGAGAAATTATTAGAATTAATGGTTGATAGAAGTGCAGTTGGAAAATATATCAGGAAGCAGTTGATTCCTCACCAGAGATCTTGGCTAATTTAAAAGCTTCGAAGGGTTAAAGAAGAAATAATAATCTGGCAATGAATTTGAATCTAATTGAGGTAATCAATAAAAATGTAAGTTTTATTTCAGTCTGTGTAAAACTCATTGACCCACAAATGCCAGACAATGGCCACCATCAATAAGAGACACTCTGAACACCGCTCCTTGATGTTCAATGGTACTAACATCACTGAATCTGCCACTGTCAATATCCTTAGGGTTACCATTGACCAGAAACTCGACTTGCCACATAAACACAGTGGTTACAAGACCAGGTTAGAGGCTAGGAATACTGTGGCGAGTAATTCACCTTCTGATTCCCCAAAGCCTGACAAGGAAGGAATGTCAAGAATGTGATGGAATCTCTCCACTTGACTGGATGGATGCAGCTTCAAAAACACTGAAGAAGCTTGACACCATCTAGGGCAAAGCTACCCGCTTAATTGGGACCACATTCACAATCATCCACTCCCTCTGTGTGTACTATATACATGTATATAGTACACACTGCTGTTACACTCTCAGTAGCAGCAGTGTGTACTATCTACAAGATGCACTGCAGCAATTCACCAAAGATCCTTAGATAGCACCTTCCAAACTCTCAACCACTTCTGTCTAGAAGGATAAGGTCAGCAGATAAATGGGAACACCACCACCTGCAAGCTCCCTTCCAAGTCATTAACCATCCTGACTTGGAAATATATCGCCATTCCTTCACAGTCATTGGGTCAAAATCCTGGAATTCTCTCCTTAATAGCATTGTGGGTCAACCCACAGCACGTGGGCTGCAGCATTTCAAGAAGGCAGTTCATCACCACCTCAAGGGCAACTAGGGATGGCCAACCAGTGACACGTTTGTCCCAGGAATGAATAAAAAAATCCCCCTCATTCCCATCTGCTTTAATGGATCAACTTGATGTAACCACCATGAGATAAACTTCCCTCTCACTCTATTTGAGATCATTTGCAATGTCCATCATAACTCACTCGCGTACTCTTCAGAATCATACAGCAAAGCGGGCCTTTCAGCCCAACTTGCCTGTGTCAGCTGTTTGAAAAGAGACAGCGCGGTAACACAGTGGTTAGCACAGCTGCCTCACAACACCAGGGACCCAGGTTTGATTCCAGCCTCGGGTCACTGTCTGTGTGCTGTCTGCACGTTCTCCCTGTGTCAGTGTGGGTTTCCTTTGGGTGCTCTAGTTTCCTCGCACACACCAAAAATGTGCAGGTTAGGTGGATTAGCCATGATAAATTGTCCCTTCATAGGACAGGGAGAGTAAATCTATGAGGTTACGGGGATGGAGCCTGTGAAAGATGCATCTCTGGAAGGTCAATGCAAACTCGGTGGGCTGAATGGCTTCCTTCTGCACCATAGGGATTTTATGAACTATCCAATTCATCCCATTCGTTGTCACCTTCCTCACTGTCCTGCCACTTTTTCATTTTCAAGTATTTATCATTTGGAAGTTGTTCTTGAAACTGCTTCCAACACTTTCTTCCAGATCACAAGATCTGGAACTTGGTCAGTGATTAGGACATTAAGGAGGAGGGAGGATGCAGTTTGGAGAGAGAAGAGGGCCTGAATTTTACCAGCCTGCTCACCATGGGATTCGGAGTGGACGAGGAACAGGTTAATGAAATATCCATTGACCTCGGACAGGATTTTACAGTTTTGGGATGAACAAGATGTAAAATCTCATCTCCTGTTTTTCTGCCTCTCTTTCTTTCTCTACCTATTGATCTTTCTCTACCTTTCACACTTTCCTTCTCTCTCTTTCTCTATCTCACTCCTTTTCTCTGCATCTCTCTCTTTCTCTACCTCTGTCTCTTTCTCTCACTCGTTCTTTAACTCTCTTTCTCTGCCTCTCTCTCTTTTTCTGCCTCTCTCTCTGTCTATCTCTTTCTC
The DNA here is from genome assembly GCA_024679065.1 of Sphyrna mokarran. NCBI lineage: Eukaryota > Metazoa > Chordata > Chondrichthyes > Carcharhiniformes > Carcharhinidae > Sphyrna > Sphyrna mokarran. Next base: position 11,670,742 of record JAGIQG010000001.1, on the reverse strand, counting down.
TAAGTCACTTTCTTTCTCTGTCTCTTTTTCTGCCTCTTTCTCTACTTCTGTTTATCTGTCTCTTTCTCTGCCTCTTTCTCTTTCTCTGCCTCTCTTTATCTCTCTTTCTCTGCCTCTTTCTCTTTCTCTACATCTCTTTCACTGCCTGTCTTATTTCTCACTCTTCCTCTTTCTCTCCCTCTCTCTCTCTCTCTTTTTGTCACTCTCTCTGCCTCTCATTCCCTGGCTTCCTCTTTCCTCCTGTCCCTCACTGCCTGTGTTTCTTTTGATGTTTTTTCCTCTTTATTTTTTCTATCTCTGCTACACTCCCTCTCAATGTGTGGAATTTTGAGACCCATAATCCCACCAATGGGATTTTTCAGATTTGCTGAAGTCAGTGGGCTTTTTTAACAGCTTTCCCCATTTTCCAGTGCCGTCTCCTCAATGCTGAGGCGGTAAACGCCGGGGTGGTATAATTCCACCTTATTTTTCCCTGTCTCTCTGCTTCGATGTGGAGATGCTGGCGTTGGACTGGGATAACAACAATAAGAAGTCTCACAACTCTGCCACTGTGTTTTCTCTGCTTCTTATTCTCTGTCTCCTTATCTTCTTGCTTGTCTCTATTTCCCTGTAACCTGTTTCCCTCTTTCTTTATAGAATCAGAGAACCCGACAGAGCAAAAACAGTCCATTCAGCCCATCAAGACCATAGCCCCTACTCAGACCCTACTTCCGTAACACAACATATTTAACCTGCTATTCCCCTGACACCAGAGTCAATTTAGCATAGCCAACCAACTTAACCCACACGTCTTTGGACTATCATCTGCCTCTTCTGCTATTTCACATTCCCCGTTACCCCTTTGACACCTCGCTCATTTCCTCCCTGTTTCTCTGCACTTTCAATCCCCTTTCTCTGTTTCATTCCTCCACCACTGTGATGTCTCCCTCATATCTCTATTCTCTCCTTATTTTTGCATCGCTGAGGCTTAATCTCTTTGCCTGCTATCTCTCTCTCTCTCTTCTCCATATGTAACAAAGTCGTAATCCCATGCTAATTTGTACTCAAATGAGAGAACCTCTGTGATATTTGGTGACAACCATGCTTGCAACTCCTGGCAAGGAATGAAAAGAAGGATGACACTAAGCCCAGAAGCACCGTTCCTGATTCCTTCAGGGACCAGGCGAGAATATTTGGAGTGTGCCATCGCATCAATGAGGCAGGAGTAGAAAATTCAATTTGAGACAGGTAGAACTATCAAATTCACTTCTGTCCATTTCAACCAGATACATGTCAAGGAGCGTTCCAGCCCTCAAAGTGTTTGTTACGTGCTAACTGCATTACCCGAGGCTGGGGAATCCACACATTGTGTCATATCTCCATTCCTTCCCTCCCCCCCCCCCCCCCCCCCCCCCCCCCCCCCCCCACCCACAGCTCCACTCCGTCCCCAGGCCCCCAGAGAAGCAATCGAGTAGCAAGCTTAATTCAACCCTCTCCTGTCCGACAGACGCTCATTGGAAAAGACATGGCCCGATGTGATTAGGCTGAAGTAAGGCTGCTGTGTCCCCGATACATTATCTGAAATATATTTTGATGATTTCTTTCGCCTGCCAGAGTATTCTTCAGGCTGGCAATTTAGTTAGAGTTGAGGAAGTGGTGATAGATGTCATGGAAGGATGGGGGTTTGGGTGGGAGGAGGCGTGGGTTATTGGGAGGAAAGGGGAGGAGTGCAGAGAACAAGTGATTTATCATTGTTAAAGGAACTGTCCAAGGTTGGTTTGCCTGGAGAGGACTGAGTCAGACTGGAGGATTTTCCATCTGCGGGCCACTTTTCATGAACATTCCCAGTCAGTCAATCCAATAAGGTAAAAGTGACACTTTTTATACAGCTAAGCCCCAATTTTAAAGGACATATAACATTTTTTTCTCTCTCTCTCTTTTGCTTGCCTTTTGAAACTTAGAATTATGCAGCTCAGCAAATTCCTGTGTCTGTCAATTAAGTTTAGGTTGAAAATTTATTTCTTATTGTCACAAGTAGGCTAACATTAACATTGCAGTGAAATTACTGTGAAAATCCCCTAGTCACCAAAAATTCAATGGAAATCTGGGATTAAAAGTTTAATGGTGACCATGAAGCAATCATTGATTGTTTTAAAAAACCCATCTAATTCACTAAAGTCCTTTAGTTTCAAGCTTATTTATTAGTGTCACAAGAAGACTTAGATATGAATCCATGTGATTGAGGGTGATTTAGCGGTTTGGATCAGGAGTTGGCTAGCTGATAGAAGACAGAGGGTGGGTGGTTGTTGGGAAATATTCAACCTGGAGTTCAGTTACAAGTGGTGTACCTCAGAGATCTGTTTTGGGGCCACTGCTGTTTGTTATTTTTATAAATGACCTGGGTGAGGCTGTAGAAGGATGGGTTATTAAATTTGCAATAAAGTAGGAGGAGTTGTAGACAGTGACGATGGATGTTACAGTTTGCAGAGAGACATAGATAAGTTGCGGAGCTGGGCTGAGAGGTGGCAAACGGAGTTTGATGCAGAAAAGTGTAAAGTGATTCATTTTGGTAAAAGTAACTGGATTACAGAGTATTGGGCTAATAGAAATACTCCTGGTAGTGTCGATCAGTAGAGAGATCTCGGTGTACATGTGCGTAGATCCCTGAAAGTTGGCACCCAGGTTGATAGGGTTGTTAAGAAGGTGTTAGCGTTTATTGGTAGAGGGATTGAATTTAGGAGCTGTGAGATCATGTTACAACTGTACAAAACTCTGGAGCAGCCGCACTTGCAGTATTGCGTACAGTTCTGGTCGCCACATTATAAGATGCGGATGCATTGGAAAGGGTACAGAGGAGGTTTACCAGATATTGCCTGGGATGGTGGGAAGGTCTTATGAGGAAAGGCTGAGGGACTTGAGGTTATTTTCATTAGAGAGAAGAAGGTTAAAAAGTGACTTAATTAAGGCATACAAGATGATCAGAGGGTTAGATAGGGTAGAGAGTGAGAGCTTTTTTCCTTGGATGGTGATGGCTAACATGAGGGGACATATGTTTAAATTGAGGGGTGATAATTATAAGACAGATGTCAGAGGTAGGTTCTTTACTGAGAGGGTAGTAAGGACATGGAATGCCCTGCCTGCAGCAGTTGTGGACTCGCCAAGTTTAAGGGCATTCAAATGGTCAGTGGATAAGCATGTGGATAATATTGGAATAGTTTAGGTTAGAGGGTCATTATATTGGTTCCACTGGTCGGCGTAACATTGAGGGTCGAAGGGCCCGTACTGTGCTGTAATGTTCTATGTTCTATGTTAATTCTCCAATTAAGCTACTGTGAAAATCCCCTTGTCACCACACTCTGGCACCTGTTCGGCTGCACTAAGGGAGAATTTAGCAATTGAGAATTTAAGAATTGAACCCGGGTTCCTGGTGATGTGAGGCAGTATTGCTAAGCACTGTGCCACCGTGTCACCCCTAAAGGAAAGGAAATCTGTAAACCTGACCTGGTCTGGTCTATATGTGACTCCAGATCCACAGCTGTAGACTCAGGGATGGGCACCGAATGCTGGCCCAGCCAATGCTGCCCTCATCCCATGAACGATAAAAAAATTGATAAGAAATGGCAAACCGCAGGTAGTTTTGGCCTGGGTGATCTTAAAATTGAGCTAAGAGCTGTTGGTGTCTTAATTCACTAACTAATGTTGTTTGTGTAATCATTTCACATTTCTAAGTCTTTTCCTTGGCGTGTCCAGCTAATACTGAGTCAACGAGCCATCAGCTGTGGCCTCTGTTATTTGTGCCGGCAAGGCAGTGTCATTGTGCATGGGATTAAGAATCTTTTATTAAAATCCGTTTTGTAGGACGATTCTGACAAATTGCCCCCTGTCCTCAATCAGCTGTCTAGCCTCAGGGGGCCGTGAGGAACAAGCAGTGAAATTACTTCAGTGCCCTGAACTGAGACTTGAATAACCTGCGCCGTGGGCGACGCGGTTTCCTGTTATTCTTGGTCATGTCCCGATCCCTCCGCACAAATCTGAGGCAGGCTACTTCATTGAATAATCATAGAATCCCTAAGTACAGGAGGAGGCTATTTGGCCCATCAAGTCTGCACCGATCACAATCCCACCCAGACCCTATCCCCATAGCCCCCCATATTTACCCTGCGAAACCCCTGACACTACCGTCAATGTATCATGGCCAATCAACCTAACCTGCACATCTTCAGAATGTGAGACAAAACCTGAGTACCTGGAGGAAACCCATGCAGACATGGGGAGAACATGCATACTTCACACAGACAGTGACCCGAGACTGGAATTGAACCGGTGTGCCTGGCGCTGTGAGATAGTAGTTCTAACCACTGTGCCACCATGCAACCCACATAGAATTATGTCACTATTGACAACATCATTGTTCAGCCCTAATGCTTAGCACTGCTGCCCCACGGTGCCAGGGACCCAGGTTCAATTCCCGGCTTGAGTCACTATCTGTGTGGAGTTTGCACATTCTCCCCGTGTCTGTGTGGGTTTCCTCTGGGTGCTCGGGTTTCTTCCTACAGCCTGAAAGACATGCTGATTAGGTGCATTGACCACGCTAAATTCTCCTTCAGAACAGAGCCAGAGTGTGGCGACCAGGGGATTTCCACAGTAACTTTACTGCAGTGTTGATGTAAGCCTAATAAATGAACTTTAAACATTTTAAACTTCAGCTACATGTCACTGACCCGACATTATTTGGAAAAGCCCCTACCTGTAACATATGTGCTGTGATTGTGTTTGTCATGAGCACAAACAGGAATGTGGGAGCAGAATCTCACAGAACTCAGAAAACACGAATCTCACTGGTGAGACCTTGTTTTCCAATTGTCACCACCCGCCCTCCATAACCCGTCAGAGACATAACAAGGTTCCTGTCCAGAAAAGTTAGGAACCTCATTTCAACCAATTATAATATAATCGTGCTATGGTCCCTCTTACTCCTCCCCATCCCGCACCCTCCCTGCTTTGTAGATTTAAAATATGAGCCCTGCAAAAGGAAGGCTGCCAGGGGAGCACAGTTCAGTACAGCCCCCTGGAGGCGGGGAGGTGAAACATATCTGGGCAGTACCCTGGAACTGTCTGATGGTACACCCTTTATCATGATTACAGAGGAGGCCCTTTGGAAAGCTTCATCGGGGTGGGGTCTGGGTGGGGGGGTTGTTCTCCAGGAGGATAGAGGATTTGTTTTTCATCACTGTAGAACTGGCACAGAAACTAGAAGCAAGAGGAAGACATTTGGGCCTTCTAGCCTGCTCCACCCTTCATTTTGATCATGGCTGATTATCAAATTCAATATCCTGATCTCCCCTTATATCTCTTAATCCTTTCAGCCCCTAGAGCCATATCTAATTTCTTCTTGAAATCAGACAATGTTTTGGTCTCAACTACTTTCTGTGGGAGTGAATTCCACACATTCACCACCCTCTGGGTGAAGAAATTTCTCCCCAGCTCTGTGCTAAAAGGTTGACCCCCTTACCCTCAAGCATTGACCCTAATTCCACTTATCCATGATAAGGATTTGGAGGATTTGTGGCGGCGGGGGGTGCGGAAATGGGACTTTTCTCGGCTGCTGCCCCCCTCCTTCTTAAACAACGATGTTACACTCACTCTTTTCCAGTCCTTTGGGACCTTCCCTGCCTCAGTGATTCCTGAAAGATCACCACAATGCCTCCACAATTTCCTCAACTTTCTCTTTTAGAACCCTGAAGTCTAGTCCATCCGGTCCAGGTGATTCATCCACTTACAGATTTTCAGTTTTCCCAGAACCTTCTCCTTAGCGATGGTCACTACGCCCCTGGATTCTCCTGGAGCTCTGGCATCCCACTGGTGTCCTCCACTGTGAAGACTGATGCAAAGTAACTATTCAATTCCTCTGTCATTGCTTTGTTTCCTATTATTATTTCTCCAGCCTCATTTTCCAGGGGTCCAATGACTATTTCTGCCCTTTTTATATATTGAAAATAATTTTCCTATCTTCCTTTATATTGCTAATGAGCTGACATTCATATTTTATCTTCTCCCCCTCTTATTGCTTTTTTATTTGCTCTCTGCTCACTTTTAAAGGCTTCCCACTAATCTTCACCACTCTATGCTGATCTTGACTTCCGTCATCAGCCATTGATGCCTCATCCTCCCTTAGCATGTTTCCTTCTCCTTGAGATAAATTTCTGTTGTGCCTCCCGAATAACCCCCCAAAACTCCTACCATTGTTGGTCCATTGTCTTCCCTGCCAGGATCCCTTTCCAATTAACTCCGGCCAGCTCCTCCCTCATGTCTTTGCAGTTACCTTTATTTAACTACAATACCATTATATCTGATTCCAGTTTGTCCCCCTCAAATTGCAGGGTAAATTCAATCATATTGTGGTCACTGCTCCCTAAAGGTTCCTTCACCTTAAATCCCCCCCCCCACCACCGCCAGTTAAGTCTGCATCAGATGAGTGGTGATGAAGGAGCAGCACTCTGAAAGCTTGTAATTCCAAATAAACCTGTTGGACTTTATCCTGAGATTTCTTACTGTGCTCACCCCAGTTCAAAACTGGCATCTCCACATCATTCTGGTAAACCTTCATTGCACCTTCTCTGTAGCTTCTTTATCTGCACTTCTTATTCACCCCATTTGATTCTTTTTCTCTTCTATGACTCACTCTTAGCCTTTCTTCCTCCCTATTAGTAAATTTGCAGATGACACTAAAGTCGGTGGAGTGGTAGATAGTGAAGAGGGGTGTTATAGTTTCCAGAGAGACTTGGACAAGTTGCAGAGCTGGGCTGAGAGGTGGCAAATGGAGTTTAATGTGGAAAAGTGTGAGGTAATGCACTTTGGCAGGAATAATAAATGTGTAGAGTATAGGGCTAATGGTAGGATTCTTAATAGTGTTGATGAACAGAGGGATCTTGGTGTATATGTGCATAGATCCCTGAAAGTAGGCAGTCAAGTCGAGAAGGTTGTTAAGAAGGCATATGGAGACTTAGCTTTTATTGGTAGGGGGACTGAATTTCGGAGCCGCAACCTCATGTTGCAACTGTACAAAACTCTAGTGCGGCCGCACTTGGAGTATTGTGTACAGTTCTGGTCCCCGCATTATAAGAAAGATGTGGAGGCATTGGAGAGGGTACAGAGGAGGTTTACCAGGATGTTGCCTGGTATGGAGGGCAGGTCTTATGAAGAGAGGCTGAGGGATTTGAGGTTGTTTTCGTTAGAAAGGAGGCGGCTAAGAGGGGACCTAATCGAAACATATAAGATGATTAGAGGTTTAGATAGGGTGGACAGTGATAGCCTTTTTCCTAGGATGGAGAAAGCTAGCACGAGGGGACACAGCTTTAAATTAAGGGGTGATAGTTATAGGACGGATATCAGAGGTAGGTTCTTTACCCAAAGGGTGGTTCGGGAGTGGAATGCCCTGCCTGCGGCAGTTGTAGATGCACCAATTTTGGTGGCATTTAAGAGGTTAATTGATAAGTATATGGAAGAGAAGGGAATGGTTTAGTTTGGAGGGTCATTGCTTTTTATTTTGGTCGGCGCAACATCGAAGGCCGAAGAGCCTGTTCTGTGCTGTAATGTTCTATGTTCTATCCTTTCTTCCATTATTTTCTTTTCTCCTTCTGGAATTTTCTCTTTCTCTGATTTTTTTTTTATTTTCCCATTCTTCTCTCTCACCCCTTCCCCCCCCCCCCGCGATATTTTCTCTCTTTTCTTGCCATCCTCCTTCTTCACTCAGCTAGCGAGCTGAAGTTTCCCGCTGTGCATATAATGAAAAGAAAGGTTTTGCGTTTATAAATTTCTCATTCATTGCTCAGCATTTTGTACCAACGCTGCCCAATTTGAGGCGGGTAACTGATTTTGGAACTTTGCATTTCTATCGCGCCCTTCACAGCCTCAGGTTGTCCCCAGCTGCTTCAGAACTCAAGAAATACTTTTGAAGCAGGAGTCATTATTATAATGGGGGACAAGTGATAGCAAATATGCAACCCCAACAAACAGCAGTGAGATAAGTGACTGGACAACTTATTATTGTCATATTGGAGAACTCCCTCCCCTTCTGAGTATGCTTCCATTAGTAGAAGAGACTAGGATCTGAGGACACAGCCTCGGAATAAAGGAATGACCCTTTAGAATTGAGATGAGGAGGAATTTCTTCAGCCAGAGGGTGGTGTATCGATGGAAATAATTTGTTTGACTACATTTATTATTGTCACCTGTATTGTTTTTTGCAAGCTACACAGACAAAGCATACCATTGAAATGGAACAGTATTAGAGAGTTAGAGTAGAGTTTTAAAAACATGGAACTGGAGTAAAAGGTAGAATTACAGGATACGCTGGGCACAACTTGCAAGAAGTTGTCATGCTCCAGAAAAATCTTGAATTCATTGCAGTGGAAAGCCGTGAAGGCCAGGTCATGGAGTGTAGATAGGTTCTACAGAGATCAATAGGTTCTTGATTGGTAAGGGGATCAAGGATTATGGGGAAAAGGCAGGAAAATGAGGTTGGAAAATTTAATAGCCATGATTGAATGGTAGAGCAGACTGAATGGGCCAAATGACATAATTTTGCTCCTCTTTCTTATGGTCTTACCTCAATAGTGGATGTGGGATATTTTTTACATCTACAAGAAAGGACATAGAAGGCTTCAGTTCGATATCTCATTCAAAAGATGGCACCTCTGACAGTGCAGCACTCCCTCATCACTGCCCGAAAGTGCCAGCCTGGTTATTCCTACTCACTTAGAATAGAATTATCATACAGTCATTTAGGTCATAGATTCCTGTAGTGCAGAGGGAGGCCATTCAGCCCATCGAGTCTGCACCAACCACAATTCCGCCCAGGCCCTATTCCTGTAATTCTATGTATATATTCACCTACCAATCCCCCTGACACTCGGGTCAATTTAGCATGGCCAATCAACTAACCTGCACATCTTTGGACTGTGGGAGGAAACCGGAGCACCCAGAGGAAACCCACGCAGACAGGAGGAGAATGTGCAAACTCCACACAGACAGTGACCCAAGTCTGGAATTAAACCTGGACCCCTGCTGCTGTGAGGCAGCAGTGCTAACCACTGTGCCACTCTGCTGCTCCTTTTAACACCAACAATGTTAAACTTGCATAAAACACTTCAACTGGAATATTGAAATCACTTTCAATGTCACATTTTAGGAAGAATATAAAACCGTTGTAGAGAGTGCAGAAAGGATTGAGAAAAGTGTTTCCAGGGATGATAGACTTCAGTTATGTAAATAGATTGGGACTGTTTTCTGTGACAAAGAGAAAGTTGAGAGGAGATTTGATAGAAATGTTCAAAATGGTAAGGGGTCGGGTGAGAGCAGACAGGGAGAAACTGTTCACATTGGCAGAAGGATCAAAGTGCAGATTTAAGATCATTGGCAAAAGAAGCAAGGGAGACTCAAGGAGAAACATTCTTTACACAGCGAATGGTTACTTGAACAGAAGGATCTTGGTGTATATATGCATAGATCCCTGAAAGTTGGCAATCAAGTCGATAAGATTCTTAAGAAGGCATGCGGAGTCTTGGCTTTTATTGGTAGGGGGATTGAATTTCGGAGCCGCAACGTCGTGTTGCAACTGTACAAAACTCTAGTGCGGCCGCACTTGGAGTATTGTATACAGTTCTGGTCCCCGCATTATAAGAAAGATGTGGAGCATTGGAGAGGGTGCAGAGGAAGTTTACCAGGATGTTGCCTGGTGTGGAGGGCAGGTTTTATGAAGAGAGGCTGAGGGATTTGGGGTTGTTTTCATTAGAAAGAAAGCGGCTAAGAGGAGACCTTATTGAAACATATAAGATGATTAGAGGTTTAGATAGGGTGGACAGTGATAGCCTTTTTCCTAGGATGGAGAAAGCTAGCACGAGGGGGCATAGCTTTAAATTAAGGGGTGGTAGTTATAGGACGGATGTCAGAGGTAGGTTCTTTACCCAGAGGGTGGTAAAGGTATGGAATGCCCTGCCTGCTGCAGTTGTAGATGCGCCAAGTTTGGGGGCGTTTAAGAGGTCAGTAGATAGGTTTATGGATGAAAAGGGAATGGTTTAGGTTAGAGGGTCATTGCTTTTTGCTAATTGGTCGGCGCAACATTGAGGGCCGAAGTGTCTGTTCTGCGCTGTAATGTTCTATGTTCTATGAATGTATTGACTGAATGTGTGGAGGCAGATTCAACTGAGATCTTAAAGAGTGAAATATCTGAAAAGGAAGAACATGCAAGGTTCTGGACAAAAGGTGGGTGGACTAGCACTGGATGAATTGCTCCTTCAGAAGGCTAGCATAGGCATGATGGGCCAAGTGGCCTCCTCCTGAGCTGTAGTTTGAAATTTATTGATCAGTGTCACAAGTAAGCTTATATTAGCACTGCAATGAAGTTACTGTGAAAATTGCCGAGTCACCATACTCTGACACCTGTTCGGGTACACTGAAAAATTGGCCAATGCACCCTAACCAGCACGTCTTTCGGACTGTGGGAGGAAACCCATGCAGATACATGAGCCTCCACACAGACAGTGATCCAAGCCAGGAATTGAACCCAGGTCTCTGACACTGTGGGGCAGCAGTGCTAACCACCGTGCCGCCCTGTAAATCTGCTGTGAAGTCTTTTATATAAACCCTGGGGGAAATGCGGATTGAGATCTGGCCTTTGAGAGGTGTATCGCAATGAGTTCTGGGCACAATGATATTTTGCCTGGCGGCTCACCTCAACAATAAAGCTCCTGGTATTTTGATTGCCAGACATGGAGCTGGCCTGACCCTGGGGTTAAGTAGATAATGTCAAGGATGTAAAACAGCCAACTCCTGCCAGCTCACAGCTGAGGCCTAGCAGTGATGGTTGTTCAGGATGTAATTTGTGCGCCCAGTCAATTTAAACAAATAGAGAAGTGATGAATAATAACCCACTTTCAGCTGCAGTGATGCATGGAATTCCTCACAAGCCTATAATTTCTCAATTGATATAATGATGGCTTAGGGCTCCTCCAACTGCTGGGTACTGTTGAAGCTGCCACTGCACTGTGTACATTCATGAGATTCAATGAATGAGGCAGTATGAAGCAGGCCATTCGGCTCATTCCTGCAGTGCTAGCCCTTTGGATTTTCATTTCTCTTTGCCTACAGTCATCCAAATGCTTTCCCTCAGTCCTTTTAAGTTTACATTTATTTATCAGTGTCACAAGTAGGTTTATATTAACACTGCAGTGAAGTTATTGTGAAAATCTCCGCGTCGCCACGCTCTGGCGCTTCTTTGGGTGCACTAACATAGAACATAGAACACTACAGCACAAACAGGCCCTTCGGCCCACAAGTTGCGCCGATCATATCCATACCTACCAGGCCTATCTATAACTTCCAATACCATTAAATCCCATGTACTCACCCATCAGTCTTTTAAAAGACCCCACTGAGTTCACCTCGATCACCATCAATGGCAGCCGATTCCACTCACTCACCACCCTCAAAGTTTCCGAGCAGTTCATTCTTTGGGCATGAGCAAGCTGCACAAAACACTAAGGGAGAATATTTTTAGCACGGCCAATGTACCTAACCAGCACGCCTCTCGGACTGTGGGAGGAAATCGGAGCACCCAGAGGAACCTCATATTGACACAGAGAGGACATGCAGACTCCGCACAGGCAGTGACCCAAGCTGGGAATCGAACCTGGGTCCCTGGTGCTGTGAGGCAGCAGTGCTAACCACTGTGCCCACCATACCGTTCACCTTACGCTATTCACATTGAAATTACTGTTGAATCTGATTCCACTGCCCTTTCAGGCAATGCATTATAACTCGCTGCATTTCTTTTCCCTCGTGTCACCTCTGGTTCTTTTCCTTTATTCTATTTTTTGTGGGTCTTTTTTTTAATTGTTCTTTGGGTGTGGGCTTTGCTGGCGAGGCCAGCATTTATCGTCTATTCTGAAATGCCCTTGAGAAGGTAGTGGTGAGCCTCTATCTTGAATCGCTGTCGTCCCAGTGGGGATGGTACACCCATTATCATGTTAAGGAGATTCCAGGATTTTAACCCAACAACAATGCAGGAACAGCGATATGGAATCATAGAATCCCTGCAGCACAGAAGGAAGCATCCCACCCAGATCCGGTCCCCGTAACCTCACATATACACTCCGCCTCATCTACACATCTTGGGGCACTAAGGGGCAATTTAACATGGCCAGTCAACCTAACTTGCACATCATTAGAGTGTGGGAGAAAACTGGAGCACCCGGAGATAAAACCAGACAGACATGGAAAGAGTGTTCGAATTCCACACAGTCACCCAAGGCTGGAATCGAACTCAGGTCCCTGGCACCGTGAGGCAGCAGTGCTAACCACCATGCCGCCATGCACAGATCCAAGTCAGGATGGGGGAATGCCTTGGAGGGGAAATTGCAGGTGGCAGTGTTTCCATGTGTCTACTGCCCTCATCCTTTTGCGTGGTAAACGCTGTGGGTCAGGAAGGTTATGTTAAGAGAGTTGCATCTCGTAGATGGTGCGCATTGCTGTGTAACAGCAGGCGCCTGGGGGGACAGGAGAGAGGGGTGGTGGTGGCAGGATGGGTGAGGGATTGATTGTGTTGGATAAACTGGGTGACAATCAAGTGAGTTGATTTGTCCTGGATGGTATTGAGCTTGTTCTTGAAGTGGGAAATATTCTACCACACTGCTGACTTGTGTCTTGTAGATGATGGAGAGACTTTGGGGAGTCAGGAAGCAAGTTACACACTGCAGAATTCCCAGCCTTTATCCTGCTCTTGTAGCCACAGTATCTATATGCTCAGCCCAATTCAGTTTCTGGATAAGCTGGCCATTCACACTGCTCACCCAACCTGTCAGTAAGAAGTCTCACAACACCAAGTTAAAGTCCAACCCTGGTGACCTGGTGTTGTGAGACTTCTTACTGTGTTTACCCCAGTCTAACGCTGGCATCTCCACATCACCCAACCCCTCCCCAGGTGTAAACAGTGCGAGTGGAAATATTTTCTTGTCTGCTCTGTTAAAACCCACGGAAACACTATCAAAATTTTCACTGGTGTTTATTGCTTGTAAGTCAGTCGTGAGAATTTGCAACTTTAATGTTCATAATGTCAGAAATTCCTCTCACCCTTATTTCAAAAAAAAATTGTACTTCACACCCAGTGAGTATGTTTTAAGTATGGTCACTGTTATAAGAAAAGCGTTGAGCGAGATTCTCGGCCTCCCCTCAGAGTTTTGCTTGGTGGTGGGAGGTGGCATGCGGTTTACTGGTGGCAGGATCCCCTGGTCCATTGTCAAAGAAAATTCCCATTGAATCCACTCCACAGCACCAGGAAATCTGCATCAAGGATTGCGCCAGTGGTGGAACCAGATGATCCCGCTGGTGTGTGTATGAGCACAGAATTCCAGCCTATATTTACTTTGGTTTGATTTGATTTATTATTGTCGCATGTATTAATGTAGAGTGAAAAGTATTGCTTCTTGCGTGCTACACAGACAAAACATACCGTTCATAGAGAAGGAAACGAGAGAGTGCTGTGTTACAGCCATACCTACGGTGCAGAGAAAGATGAGCTTAAGATACAGTCAGTCCATTCAACAATCTGATGGCAGCAGGAAAAAGCTGTCCTCGACTCCGTTGATATATCATCTCAGACTGTTGTACCTTTTTCGCGATGGAAGAAGGTGGAAGAGAGAATGTCTGGAGTCCATGAGGTCCTTAATCCAAGGCAGTGGAGAGCATAGATAGAGTCAATGGATAGGAGGTTATTTTGAATGATGCACTGGGCTTTGTTCACAACCCTTTGTCGTTTCTTGTGGTCTTGGACAGAGCAGGAGCCATACCAAGCCGTAATACAGCCGGACTCACCTGCTGAAGGAGCAGTGCTCCGAAAGCTCATGCTACCAAATAAACCTATTGAACTTTAACCCGCTTTTGTGAGACTACTCACTATACATCCGGAAACATGTGGTGCATCTGTAAAAATCGGTAAGAGTTGTAGCGAGCATGCAGAATTTCCTTAGCCTCCTGAGAAAGTACAAGCGCAGTGCTTAGCACGTAATTACAGTGAGAAAGGAGTGTGCGATTGGGTTGAGGAGTGGTCTATGTGAGCGATGGAATGGGCTTCATTGATGCAAAGTCTCTGTATTGCTTTAAATGCTACACAAGCAGCAAATCTATCAAAAATAATTCTTAAGAGTGCTAACTTGGGAATGTGCAGTTATGTGGTTAAAAACATTGATGATGTTCATAGAAACCCTACTGTACAAAAAGAAACCATTCAGTACATCGAGTCTACACCGACCATAATCCTACCCAGGCCCTACCCCCGTATCCCTACATATTTTACCAACTAATCACTCTAACTTACACATCTCAAGACACTAAGGGGCAATTTTGGCCTGGCCGATCAATGTAACCCGCACATCTTTGGACTGTGGGAGGAAACCGGAGCACCCGGAGGAAATCCACGCAGACACGAGGAGAATGTACAAATTCCACACAGACAGTGACCCGATCCAGGAATTGAATCCATGTCCCTAGAGCTGCGAAGCAGCAGTGTTAACCATTGTACCACCATGCCGCCCATATTAATGGACTATTGCCATGACTACAATCTTGGAGGAATCTGAATGAATGAATGACACCGTGGTGCATGGGATCTCTCTTTTTTGATTTGGAAGAGTATAGATATCAATAATATTTTACATCATGGTCATATAGACATTATAACCATTATAACCTTCCCAAGCGGCTGGAGAATTGGGAGACAAGCTCAGTTTGGTTTATTAGTAATATTTAGTTTCAAAATATTGGAAAGGAAAAATACAACATTAAAAATGAATGAGAGCAGCCCTCTAATGCACAGTGTAACTCCGCACTATTAAACAAACTGTTTTTATAAATCATTAGCAACCTCCTAGTTTAATCAACTCTTTCAAAGCAGAATGTCGAATTCTGGCAGAGGACCACACAAACCACTTGATAAACCCCAGCCAATCTACTTTTCCCTAGTTTGAACTCAGCCTTGAGGCAGGAGGTCAAGCATTTAAGTCTCCTTCTTGCTCTCTGCACATGTAATCCCTTGATCTTCACTGACTACAGAGAAGGGATTGTTGTACTTTCAGTGGTATATCACCCTTACATAGTAACATAGGAATTAGGAGCAGAAATAGGCAAATTCTGCCCTTCGATCCTGCTCTGCCATTCAATCAGATCTTGGCTGATCTCTCTTTGGTCTCAAATCTGGGTGGCACAGTGGTTAGCACTGCCACCTTACAGTGCCAGGGACCTGGGTTTGATTCCTAGCTCGGATCACTGGCTATGCAGTCAGCACGTTCTCCGTGGGTTTCCTCCATGGCCATGCTAAATTCTCCCTAGTGTTCCCGAGTAGGCGCCGGAGTGTGGCGACCCGGGGATTTTCAAGGTAATTTCATTGCAGAGTTAATGTAAGCCCACTTTGATGAATAAATAAACTTTACACTGGAGGCTGAGTTATTGAATTTATTTAAGGTTGAGTTAGACTTTTGATTGACTCTAATAAATAAACTTTAAAAAAAATTTAAACATCTATACCAACAAGGGTGTGCAAATGATAGTCATTGTTTAAGGAGGGGGAGGCAGTGGTGTAGTGGCATTGACATTGGGCTAATAATTCAGAGACCCAGGGCAAGATCTGGTGATCCAGGTTCAAATCCCACCATCCAACCTGAAATTATAGATCTAGTGAAGACCATGAAACTGTTGACGGAAAAGCCCATGTGTTTCACTAATGTCCTTTAGGGAAGGAAATCTGCCATCCTTACCCAATCTGGCTGATATGTGACTCCAAAGTCATAGTAAAGTGGTTGACTCTGAAATGGAAGGCAGTTAGGGATGGGTGATAAATGCTGGCCCAGCCAGAGATACCCACATCTGTAAATGTGTTTATTAATGTTAGTGTTTATTAACAGGAGCTTTTGAGTTTAAGAGCTTTGGGGTTATGCTGCAATTATACCGGACCTAAGTGAGACCACATTTGGAATATTGTGTGCAATTCTGGTCACTTCACTATAAGAAGGAGGTGAAAGCATTGGTGACAGTGAAGAGGAGATTTACCAGGATGGTTTGGAGGGTAGATCTTATGAGGAAAGGTTGAGGGAGCTGGGGCTTTTCTCTTTAGAGCAGAGGACGATGAGAGGTGACTTAATAGAGGTTTATAAGATGATGAAGGGAATAGATAGAATGGATGTGCAGAGACTATTTCTTCAAGTGGATGTAACTGTTACTAGGGGGCATGACTTTAAGGTTCATGGTGGGAGATATAGGAGGTGTCCGAGGTAGATTCTTTACTCAGAGAGTGGTTGGGGTGTAGAATGCACTGCCTGTTGTGAGCGTGGAGTTGGACACTTTAGGAACTTTCAAGCAGTTATTAGATAAGCACATGGAGCACACCAGAATGATAGGGAGTGGGATAGCTTGATCTTGAGTTTGGACATAGCTCGGCACAACATCGGGGGCCGAAGGGCCTGTACTGTGCTGTATTGTTCTACGTTTGTACGTTTCTATGTAAATGAACTTAAAAAAAAAGGATGTCTCTGTTAAATGTGGCGTGCAGGGATGAATATGAGTACAGGGTGCCCTGGGGCTCCTCACAGTGAGGGGTCAGTATGCGCGGTTAAAGACTTGCAAGGTACTCATTTCAAACTCAAAACAGAACAATCAGAAACATGCAGCTAGAAGCCAAAGACAAAATGACAAATTGACATTTTTGTCACTAGGGATTAACTAATCCTTGCTTTTCTCAGCAAGTGCCTTTGTTACTTTTTGTCTCTATCACATGGTTGGCTTTGTTCAGTTAGATCAAAAGTTAGTCTGTCAGCGTTCACTATTATGAGGGGTTTTGATAGTGCAAATCAGGAGAATCTGTTTCTTATGGGCAGGAGTGTCATTAATCAGAGGCGGGTGGTGGTGTCGTGGTAATGTCATTGGAAAAGTAATCCAGAGACCCCAGGAAATTCTCGAGGGACATGGGTTCAAATCCAACTGGTGAAACTTTAATTCTGTGAATAAAATCTGGAATTGAAAGGCTAGTCTCCATAATGGTGACCATAAAGCTATCATTGATTGTGGTTAAAAAAAAACATCTAATTCAGTAATGGTGTGTTTTGTCCTTAACCTGTCTGGCATACGTATGACTCCAGATCCGCAGCAATGTGGAACTCTTAACCTCTCTCTGAAATGGCTCAGCAAGCCATCCAGTTTAAGGGCAATTAGGGATGATCGGCATGGTGACTGTGTGGAGTTTGCACATTCTCCCCGTGTCTGCATGGGTTTCCTCCAAGTGCTCCTATTTCTCCCCACGCTCCAAAGATATGTACATTAGGGGATGACAAGATTAAAATTATGTGGATTGACAATAATTGGCAAAAGAGCCAGAGGGAGGAATGAGAATTTTTCTTAAGGGCGGTGGTAACCAATCCAACAACAATTTGTACAGCAACTTAAAACGGGTAGAGAAATAGTCGTCAGTGGAGAGAGAACAGGAAATTATGATAAATTGAATCACATTTTCAAAAGGCTGTCACAGATGCAGTAGGTCAAATGGCTTCCATCTGTAAAATATACACAATCATCTGACAGAAAGATTTCGCATTACTTTTATCTATCTTCAAGATCTGAGTGATGGTCAAAGGCTACATCTACTGCTAGTTGCTTTAAGAAGTTGATGGTGGGGGGACTTTTCACAGAATCATAGAATCCCTATAGTATAGAAGGATGCCATTCAGCCCATTGAACCTGCATCAATAACAATCCCACACAGGCCCTGTCCCCATAACCCCATGGAGGTACTCTGCTAATTCCCTTAACACTAAGTGGCAATTTTAGCAGAGCCAATCAATCTAACCTGCACATCTTTAGAGTATGGGAGGAAACTGGAGCACCTGGTGGAAACCCACGCAGACATGGGCGGGATGTGTAAACTCCACATAGACAGTGACCCGGAGGCCAAATAGAATCTTGTCTTTGGAGCTGTGAGGCAGCAGTGCGAACCACTGTGTCACCGTGCTGCCCAAGTTGATGGTGGTTATCCCATTGCTGTTTATAGGAGTGGGCTGTGCACAATTTGTCTGCTACATTTCCTATATTATCACAGCAACTACAGAAGTATCCAGTAGCTGTAAAGAGTTTTGGGTTAATGAATGCTTCATTCTTCCTGCTACCTCCCTTGTTTCTTGGCTTTTAGAACAAGCTAACAACTTCCATGTCCATTTCCACTTGTAACAAATAACAAACTTGATTTGGATTTCAGAACTTAGAATTATAGAATCCCTACAGTGGAGAAGGAGGCCATTTGGCCCACTGAGTCTGCACTGACCCAGGCCCTATCCCCATAACCTTATATATTTATACCACTGATCCCTTTAACCTACTCATTCCAGGACACTAAGTGGCAATTTAGCACAGCCAATGCACCTAACCCGCATATCTTTGGAGCGTGATAGGAAACCAGAGCACCCGGAGCAAACCCACGCAGACACGGGGAGAATGTGCAAACTCCTCACAGACAGTGACTCAAGCCAAGAATCGAACCCTGGTCCCTGGAGCTGTGACAGGAAAGTGGAGTTGAGGTCACATCCGATCTTATTGTTGAGAGAGCAGACTTGAAGGGCTGAATGGCCTATTCATGATTTTTTTTCAAGCAACCTGCATCCACATATTTATGTATGGGTGCTTTACAATATCACTCACTCTTTCTAACGAAGGAAGTTGGAGCATTCAATAATCAAAAAACATATCCTTCTTTCCATTGGTATTTCCGACTACTAACATATGAAGTACAAATGTGCGTTGGTACAGTAGCAATTATATAACTTGACCATTAAGGCAGGACCTTTTCCATCAGTAGAATCTTCCAGTCCTTCCAATGGAAGCCGCTTACAGCAGGTTTCACCTGGAGTGGGAAATGTGAGCCACACAGAATGCCATAGACATTAACAGATATTACATTCCTGGCCATGTCCAATTTCAACTTGCCTCCACTGCCAAAAAAAGTTCCCCAGTTGTCGGGTGGGGGGGGGGGGTTCAGAAAATCTTGCCCTAAATTGATGTGCTGGTTGACACACACACACACACACACACACACACACACACACACACACACACACACACACACACACACACACACACACACACACACACACACACACACACACACCTTGTGAAACCAACTTGCATTTGTATAGTACTTTTAACATCATAAAATGCCCTGGAATACATCACAGGAGCATTGGCCTGGTGCTATTATCACTAGATTATTAATCCAGAAACTGAGTTTAATGTTCTTAGGGACCCAGGTTTGAATCCTGCCATGGCAGGAGATTGAATTTCAGTTCAATAAAACATGTCTGGAATTAAGAATCTACTGATGACCATGAAACCATTATTGGAAAAACCCATCTGGTTCACTAATGCCCTTCAAGGAAGGAAATCTACCTGTCCTTATCTGGTCTGGCCTACACATGACTTCAGAGCCACAGCAATGTGGTTGACTCTCAACTGCCCTCAGGTAACAAGGAGTGGACCATAAATGCTGGCCAGCCAGTGATGCCCATGTCCCATGAATTAATTAAAAAGGAACTAAATCTGACATTGATCCACATAAGGAGAGATGTGGACAGGTGATCAAAGGTGAGGTCAATGAGTTAAGGATTTTAGGAGTGCCCCCTGAACATGTTATGACTTCCTGTTTTGTTTGGCCATCATTAGGCCCCCTGGGAGGTACAGATGAACGAATAAGTCTCGCTACACACATCCCTGATTATCTGCCAGACCTTAAACTCACAATCAGGAAAGCAACCCGAGAGAAAGGTGCCGGGCTGGAGAGACTGTTCCTTTGAAATAGCGATAAGCCTGTCATCCCCTTTGGTGCAAACTTTAATCAGCCAGCGGCTACATCAGTGGATTAAACTCGCAATTCCACAATCCCCCAACCCCGCAATCCCTCGGCTCCCAATTAATTTCAAATCACTTTGAGAGGGGATGAAAATGAAAAAGTGAACCGCAGGAAGGAGATGACTGTGGTTCACGCTGCAAACCAGCAGCAGAACAGAAGCATGTCTGTGTGTGTGTGTCCTGCTCCATGAATCTGTCTGTGTACTTAAACAGGGTAAGAAGTCTCACAAAGCCAGGTTAAAGTTCAACCAGTTTATTTAATAGTAAACTCACAAGTTTTCGGAAACGCTGTTCCTTCATCAGGTTCTGAAAGCTTGTGGGTTTACTATCAAATAAACTGGTTGGACTTTAACTTGGTGTTGTGGCACATCTTACTGTGTTTACCCCAGTCCAAACCCGGCATCTCCACATCATACTTAAACAAGTGCTTGCTGGTTATTTGTTTATGCGTGTGTACCCGTTGTCTGAGATCATTTCAGGAATTCAAAACTCTTCTGGCCGTGTTTTCTACATCATAAAGACGTGAAGAGATAGGGGGATAATGTGGGCAAATAGCATTAAGGTCAAAGATCAGCCAGGATTTAATTCACTGGCAGGGTAGGTTCCAGGAGCCAAATGGCCAAACCCTGCTCCTTTTTTAAAATATTCATTTTTGGACATGGGTATCGCAGAATGGCTACTATTTATTGCCCATCCCTATTTGCCCAAGGGCAGTTGAGAGTCAACAACATATGAAGTACAAATGTGCATTGGTACAATAGCAGTTATATAACTTGACCATTAATGCACGACCTTTTCCATCATGGAATCTTCCAGTCCTTCCAATGGAAGCCCCTTACAGCAGGTTTCATCTGGAATGGGAAATGTGAGCCATGCAGAATGCCATAGACATTAACGGATATTACATTCCTGGCCATTGCTGTGGCTCTGGACTCACGTGTAAGCCAGAACGGGTACAAAGGGCAGATTTCCTTCCCTAAAGAGTATTAGTGAATCAGACGGGTTTTCCAACAATCAAGAATGGTTTCATGATCACCTGTAGATTCTTAATTCCAGATTTTTTTTATTGAATTCAAATTTCACCAGCTGCCATGGTGGGATTTGAACCCGTGGTCCTAGAACATTAGCTGAGTTTCTGGATTAATAATCTAGTGAGAATACCACTTGGCCATCATTTCCTCATTCCCTATATTCCTGCTAATTCACACAGTATTCTGGGGCCTTGCTGACCTGCATTGACTCCTGGTCCAGCAACACAATGACTTTAAAATTTTGACATATAATTCCAAATCCCTGTCTCTGTAATCCCCTCCAACCACACAACTCCTTGAGATATCTGCACTCTAATTTTGGCCCTGGAATATCCTCCATTTAATCATCCCACCACTGGTGGTGGTATGCCTTCAGGAGCCTAAGCGCTGAACTCTGGAATTCTCTCCTAACACTTCTCCTTTCTCTCTACCCTATTTTCTTCTTCAAGATTCTCCTTAAAACCTATCTCATTGACCACGCTTCTAGCCATCTGGGGTGGCACGGTAGCACAGTGGTAAGCACTGCTGCCTCACAGTGCCAGGAAGCTGGGTTTGATTCCCACTCTAGGTCACTGTATGTGTGTAGTTCGTACATTTTTTCTGTGTCCCCACACGGTTTGTCCGGGTGCTCCAGTTTCCTTCCATTGTCTGAAAGGTGTCTGGTTAAGTGCATTGACCATGCTAAATTCTCCCTCAGTGTACCCAAACAGGTAGTGGAGTGTGGCAACAAGGGGATTTTCACAGTAACTTCATTGCAGCCTACTAATAAATAATAAAATTTAAAAAAAATCTGACCTCACATCCCTTTATAGTTTTGACGTCAAACTATGTTTTATAGTGTTTTCAGCAAAGTAGCTTGATCCATTTTGTTATGATAAAGGCCCTATCTAAATTAAGTTGTTGTCATTGCCTCCCTGTCTGTATCACTGCTTCTCTATCTTTGTTTGCCTGACTCTCTATTTCTGTATATTTATCTGGCTCCTCCCCTGTATCTTCAGCTTCCTATCTTCAGGACGCAGAAGAGCAGTTGTGTAGTCAGATATCAAAAAAGTGTGAAAAAAGCAGGATAGTTGTGATGGGTGACTTTAACTTCCCCCATATTGACTGAGAATCCCTTATAACCAGGGATTTGGATGGACAGCAATTTGTTAGATGTGTCCAGGATGGCTTTTTGATGTAGTATGTTGACAATCCCACCAGGGAGGAGGCCATACTAGACTTGGTACTGGGGAATAAGCAAGGCGACCAATGTTTCAGTGGGCGTGCATTTTGAACTTAGCGATCATAATTCCATAAGATTTGAGGTAGTCATGGATAAGGACAAGAGTGGCTTTGGGTGAGGGTGCTTAATTGGGCAAGGTCTAATTACATCCAAATTAGAACTGGGGAATGCAGATTGGGAGCAAATTTTCAGGGCAAACCCATGTCTGGAATGAGAAAAGCTTTTAAAGCTAGTAGATTGAAGTGCGGGACAGGCATGTCCTTGCAAAATTAAAGGATAGAAATGGCAGGACCATGAATAACAAGAGAAATTGTAAGCTTAGTAAAAAGGAAAAAGGAAGCAGACAATGGGTCTAGGCATCTAAAAACTGACAAAACACTTGAGGAGTATAGTGAAAGCAGGAACATAGAACATTACAGCGCAGAACAGGCCCTTCAGCCCTCGATGTTGTGCCGACCAATTAAGAAAAAGCAATGACCCTCTAACCTAAACCATTCCCTTTTCATCCATAAACTTATCTACTAACCTCTTAAACGCCACCAAGCTTGACGCATCAGCAACTGCAGTGGGCAGGTCATTCCATACCCTTACCACCCTCTGGGTAAAGAACCTACCTCTGACATCCGTCCTATAACTACCACCCCTTAATTTAAAGCTATGTCCCCTCGTGCTAGCTTTCTCCATCCTAGGAAAAAGGCTATCACTGTCCCCCTATCTAAACCTCTAATCATCTTATATGTTTCAATAAGGTCTCCTCTTAGCCGCCTTCTTTCTAATGAAAACAACCTCAAATCCCTCAGCCTCTCTTCATAAGACCTGCCCTCCATACCAGGCAACATCCTGGTAAACCTCCTCTGTACCCTCTCCAATGCCTCCACATCTTTCTTATAATGCGGGACCAGAACTGTACACAATACTCCAAGTGCGGCCGCACTAGAGTTTTGTACAGTTGCAACATGACATTGCGCTCCGAAATTCAATCCCCCTACCAATAAAAGCTAAGACTCCGTATGCCTTCTTAACAACCTTATCGACTTGATTGCCAACTTTCAGGGATCTATGCACATACACACCATACAAGATCCTCTGTTCTTCAACTACCTTCAACAGAAAGGTAGTTAAATATAAGGAATTAGGAGCTCTGAAAGGGGACAGGAACTGTCTTTAGTAAACAGGATCAAGGAGAATCCCAAAGTTTTGTAGGCATATATTAGGAGCAAGAGGTAGCAAGAGAAAGAGTAGGCTCACTCAAGGACAATGGAAGGAGTCACAGGAAGTGGATGAGATCCTTAATGAGTGGTTTGTATCAATATTCACCAAGGAGAAAGACATGATGGATGTTGAGGTCCAGGAATAAGTGAATGAGTGCTCTAGAGAATTTCAGTATATCGAAGGAGGAAGTATTGGATATCCCAAATTACATTAAGGAAGACATGTTCCCCGGGCTAGATGTGGAGGCAAGGGGAGAAATAGCTGGGGTATTACAGATACCTTCCTTTGGCCACAGGTGAGGTTCCAGAGGACTGGAGAACGGACAATGATGTCCCCTTTTTTAAAAAAGGAAGCAGGGATAATCCAAGAAATTATAGGCCGGTGAGTCAGACATCAGTGATGGGGAAGCTTTTGGAGAAAATACTGAGAAACCGGATATGTGCATATTTGGAGAAAAATTGACTAGTTAGTGATAGGCAGCATTTTTGAATGGGAAGGGTCATGTCTCACCAATTTGATTGAGTTTTTTAAAGATGTGACAAAGGTAATTGATGAGGGAAGGGCTTTGTATGTAGTTTATATGGACTTTAGAAAGGCATTTGACTAGTGCCACATGACAAAAACTAAAATCACATGGGATTCGGCGGGGGTGGGGGGGGGGGGCTGGCTAGATGGATAATCTAGCATGGTACTGGTACACAGAAAGTAGCAGTTTTTCAGAATGGAGATCTGTAGTTAGTGGTGTTCCTCAGGCATCAGTGCTGGGACCTCTTTAAATAAATATAAATGATCTGGAGGAAAATGTGGGTGGTCTGATTGGTAAGTTTGTGGAAGGCACTAAGATTGGTAGAATTGCTGTCAGTGTTGAGAATTGTCGGAGATACAACAGAATATAGATAGATTGGAGACTTATGCACAGAATTGCCAGATGAACAATTCAAAGTGATCCATTTTGGAGGATCAAATTTAGGTGTGAATTATATTGTAAATGGCAGAATCCTCAGGAACATTAACATACAGAAGGATCTGCAGGGATGTCTGAAGTTGCAGCGAGACATAGATAGGATGCAAGACTGGGCAGAGGAGTGGCAGATGGATTTCAACGCAGATAAAT
This sequence comes from Sphyrna mokarran, assembly GCA_024679065.1. Taxonomy (NCBI): domain Eukaryota; kingdom Metazoa; phylum Chordata; class Chondrichthyes; order Carcharhiniformes; family Carcharhinidae; genus Sphyrna; species Sphyrna mokarran. Next base: position 11,646,249 of record JAGIQG010000001.1, on the reverse strand, counting down.
GTGTGGTGGTCCATTTTGGCAGGAACAATGGGATGAAGCAGTATAATATCAAGGGTAGGAGTCTTGGCAGTGTTGAGGAGCAGAAGGATCTTGGGATCCAGGTCCATAGGTCTCTTAAATCTGCCCCACAAGTGGAGGATGTGGTCAAGAAGGCATATGGTGTACTAGCCTTCATTAATAGAAGAGTTTAGGAGTTGGGAGGTAATGCTGCAACTTTATAAGACCTTTGTCAGACCCCACTTGGAGTATTGTGTGCAGTTCTGGGCGCCTCACTACAGGATGGATGTGGAAGCTATTGAGAGGGTGCAGAGGAGATTTACAAGGATGTTTCCTGGATGGGAGGCATGCCCTATGAAGATAGGTTGAGAGAGCTAGGTCTCTTCTCCCTGGAGAGACGATGGTTGAGAGGTGACCTGATAGAGGTTTATAAGATGTTGAGAGGAATAGATAGAGTGGATTCTCGGAGGCTACTTCCCCATGCTGAAATGTTCGCTATGAGAGGACACAGGTTTAAGGTGCTGGGGGGCAAGTACAGAGGAGATGTTAGAGGTAAGTTTTTCACTCAGAGGGTGTGAGTGAATGGAATCGGCTGCCATCAGTGGTGGTAGAGGCGAATGCTGGGGTCTTTTAAGAAACTTCTGGATGGGTACATGGGATGTAATGGGATTGGGAGTTACAGATAGGTCTATGGCCTGGTAAGTATAGATATGATCGGCACAACTTGCGGGCCGAAGGGCCTGTTTGTGCTGTAGTGTTCTATGTTCTATGTTCTATGACATGCTTGCCTTCATCTGGTGAGGCATTGTGTACAAGAATTGGTAAATCATATTCCAGCTATATTAAACATTGGTCAGGCCGCATTTGGAGTAATGCATGCAGTTCTGGTCACCACACTACCAGAAGGGCATGGAAACTTTGGGGAGAATGCAAAGAAGGTTCACCAGAATGCTTGCCTGGTCTCGATGATGTTGGCTGCATGGAAAGGTTGAATGAACTAGGATTGATTTCAATGGAAAGACAGAGGCTCAGGGAAGTCCTGATAGATGTCTACAAAATTATGAGAGGCATAAACAGGGTGGATAGTCAGAGGCTTTTTCCCAGGGTGGAAGAGACAATTAAAAGCGAGCATAGGTTCAAGGTTAGAGGGGGAAAATTGAAGGGAGATATGTGGGGGAGGTTTTTTACACAGAGAATGGTGGGTGCTAGGGATGCATTGCCAAAGAGGGCGGTGGAAACAAGCACATTAACAAAATTTAAGACGCATCTGAATGGATACGTGAATAGGGAGGGAATAAAGGAATATGTATCAAGTAAGGGCAGAAGGATAATTTTCAGTTTAGTTAAGGCATCATGTTTAGTACGGGCTTGGAAGGCTGAAGGGCCTGTTCCTGTGCTGTACTTTTCTTTATTCTTTGTGTTCATCAGTATCTCTCTCTCTCTCTCTCCCTCGCTCCCTCTCTCCGTCTCTCTCTGAATCTCTCTTTCAATCTCTCCAATTCCAACATTGCCAAGAGCTCTAAATCCACAGGAAGGCAGTGTTGCTGGGGAGGCAGCAGTGCAGTGGTGTTGTTACTCGATTGGCAACTCAGAGTAATGCTCTGAGGGTGGGTCCAGCTTCGGAACCCATTGCAGCAGTTGGTGGAAATTAGTTGCAATAAAACGTAGTTAAAAAGTCTAATGAAGACCATGAAACTATTATCAATTATTGTAAAAGCCCATTTGGTTCACTGTGGTCCTTTAGGGAAGGAAACCGACTGTTGTTACCTGGCCATGGTTGACTCTCAACTACTCTTGGGCAACTAGGGATGGACAATAAATGGCCATCCCTAGTTGTTCTGGCCAGTTATGCCCACATCCCATAAATGAATTAAATAAACAAGGAGGGCCTGTTTTTAAGTCTAATTCTTTCTTCTACAGGAGGTTCTGCTGAAACGAGCTGCTGACCTCGTCGAGGCCTTGTATGGGATGCCACACAACAACCAGGTGGGTGACAACAGGGGATAGGTTGCCATGACAGCAACACCTGGCAGTAAATTACTCCCAGTTTCCTATTGGAGTAAAATTATAGAATTGAACAGCACTGAAAGAAACATAGAAACCAGAAGCAGGAGTAGGCCATTCAGCCCTTCTAACCTACCCCGCCATTCACTTTGATCATCAAATTCAATATCCTGATTCCCCCTTTCCTCCCATCCCTTGATCCCTTTAACCCCAAGAGCTATATCTAATTTTTTGAAATCACTCAAGAAGGATTACCTTAACAAGCTGCTGCTAAGAAAGTTCGGTTCAACTGAGCAGATAGCAGATCACACATCAGCGCAAATGGAAGATACTCAACTGAAAGTTCATTACATTACCTACAAAGTCCTCATTAATGAACTCATATGGGGCACTTCCAGGTTCGCTGGATCTGGGCCTTTCCTCATTCTGTGGTAGTGAATTCCACACATTCACCACCCTCTGGGTGAAGAACCTTTTCCTCACCTCAGTTCTAAAAGTAAGCTTACATTAACACAACCATGAAGTTACTGTGAAAATCCCCGAGTCACCACACTCCAGTGCCTGTTCGGGAGATGTTAACACGGCCAATGCAGCTATCCAGCATGTCTTCTGGACTGTAGGAGGAAACTGGAGCACCTGGAGAAAATCCACGTAGACATGAGGAGAATGTGCAGACTCCGCACAGGCAGTGACCCAAGCTGGGAATTGAACCTGAATCACTGACACTTTGAGGCAGCAGTGCTGACCACTATGCCCATAGTATCTCTCGTATAATATGGATTTAGCTAGGATTTCTTCACTCAGAGAGTCATAAGGGCATGGAATGCCCATGCCCTGCCTGCAGCAGTTGTGAACTCGCCAGGTTTAAGGGCATTCAAATGGTCACTGGATAGGCATTTGGATATCATTGGAATAGTTTAGGTTAGAGGGACATAAGATTGGTTCCATTGGTCGGTGCAACATCGAGGGCCGAAGGGCCTGTACTGCGCTGTAATGTTCTATGTTCTGTGTTCTAAATGCATGGAGTTAAGATGATAGGACCTAGATGGGACTGTGGTTGGTGCAGATTTGATGGGCTGAATGGCCTCCTTCTGCACCCTATGATTCTATGATTCCAGAACTGCAGACAATATTCTAGCTGTGGCCTAACCACATGGGATTGAATTTCGGAGCCGCAACGTCATGTTGCAACTGTACAAAACTCTAGTGCGGCCGCACTTGGAGTATTGTGTACAGTTCTGGTCCCCACATTATAAGAAAGATGTGGAGGCATTGGAGAGGGTACAGAGGAGGTTTACCAGGATGTTGCCTGGTATGGAGGGCAGGTCTTATGAAGAGAGGCTGAGGGATTTGAGGTTGTTTTCGTTAGAAAGAAGGCGGCTAAGAGGAGACCTTATCGAAACATATAAGATGATTAGAGGTTTAGATAGGGTGGACAGTGATAGCCTTTTTCCTAGGACGGAGAAAGCTAGCACGAGGAGACATAGCTTTAAATTAAGGGGTGGTGGTTTTAAGACAGATGTCAGAGATAGGTTCTTTACCCAGAGGGTGGTAAGGGTATGGAATGCCCTGCCTGCTGCAGTTGTAGATGTGCCAAGTTTGGTGGTGTTTAAGAGGTTAGTAGATAATTTTATGAATGAAAAGGGAATGGTTTAGGTTAGAGGGTCACTGCTTGTTCCTAGTTGGTCGGCGCAACATCGAGGGCCGAAGGGCCTGTTCTGCGCTGTAATGTTCTATGTTCTATGTTCTAACCAATGTTAGCTATAATAGATCCTCCTCTTTCAGATACTTAATGAGCGATTGGGTGCTCCTAGAAATGTTCCACCTTTGTTAAACCTTGTCCCATCTGCGTTCTCCCCCCTCCCCCAGGAGATTATCCTGAAGCGAGCAGCAGATATTGCGGAAGCCCTGTACAGTGTCCCGCGGAGCCACAACCAGCTTCCATCCCTCGCCAACACACCAGGCCACTCGGCGATGATGGGAGTGAACTCCTTCAGCAGCCAGCTGGCAGTCAACGTCTCGGAGACATCACAAGCCAACGATCAAGGTTTGTACCACCGGTTCGCTCTTCTTTTCTTCCGGGTGAGGGGGAAAGCAGGGTGAAGGGTCAAGGCCGAAATTTCACGAGAGAAGTCAGAGTTGGAAGCAACGGAGAGGAAATGAAGAAAGTCAAAAAAGAAAAGTGAGGCCAACCAATCTGGGCTTGTAAATGAGGAAGGAGGGATGGAGTGCACAATATTCCCACCATACCACTCCCATGTAAAGCTGCCCTCAACCGCAATTTGATTTGGTTTATTATTATCCACGTGTATTAGTATACAGTGAAAAGTATTGTTTTAACAACTTCAGATGATTTGCTGTACCCCACCTCAACCCTTTGTATTCTTTCTGTTCTACTTAACTTTTTACTATTCTCTTTCTTTTATTTCTACTTGTCTTTTTTCATTTTCTCCCGTCTCTCCCACATTTTCCCCCTCCTTTATCCCCCTTCCCTTTCTTTTACTCCCCCTTTTCTAAACTTTACCTCTGTCCCATTCATTACCTCCTCCGCAACACTTCCATCTGTCATTTTACCTTCTCTGCCATTTGGCCTTTATTCTCTCTGTGGACAGCCATTAGTAGTCTTTCCCCCTAGCTTCTGTGGCTATGACTCATCTTTCATTCCCTCCCCATGCAGTACAATATCTCCCACTTCCTATGCCTTTTAGCTTTGACAAAGGGACTCGAAACGTCAGCTCTTTTCTCTCCTTACCGATGCTGCCAGACCTGCTGAGATTCTCCAGCGTTTTCTCTTTTGGTGAAAAGTATTGTTTCTTGTGCGTTATACAGGCAAAGCATACCATATATAAAAAAGGATACGAGTGAGTTCAGAATGCAGTGTGACAGTCATAGCTAAGGTATGGAGAAAAATCAACTTAATTTGAGTTAAGTCCACTCAAAAGTCTGATAGCAGCAGGGAATAAACTGTTCTTGAGACCAAAAGACCATAAGACATAGGAACAGAATTAGGCCACTTGGCCCAATGAGTGTTCCACCATTTAATCAAAGCTGATTTTTTTTTTGTCATCCATTCTCCTGCCTTTTCCCCATAACCCCCGATCCCCTTGTTAATGAAGAAATTATCTATCTCTGTCCTAAAGACACCCAATAGCCTCCACAGCCTTCTGCGGCAAAGAGTTCCACAGATTCACCACTCGCTAGCTCAAGAAATTTTTTCTTATCTCTGTTTTAAAGGATCGTTCCTTTAGCCTGAGATTGTGCCCTCTGGTTCCAGTTCTTGAGTTGGTTGGCACGTGATCCCAGAGTTAGGTTTAAAAAAGGGTGGCATAGACAAGTTGATGCAAAGGGCCTGTTTCCATGCTGCAAACCTCGTAAGACCCTATGACTCTATAACTTGATGAATCACTTGATTGAAAGTAAACGCCATTTTCCAAACTCCATTTGGCCCCTAACAATCCCCTTTGCAGGGTTTCATTACCACTTAGGGCTTAGGGCCCCACAAGTGTCGCCCCCATCTGGTGAGCCTTTTTTTTATTCATTCATGAGACGTGGGCATCGCTGGCTGGCCAGAATTTATTGCCCATCCTTTGGGCAAAGGACCACATTGCTGTGACTCTGGAATCACATATACACCAGGCCAGGTAAGGATGGTAGATTTCCTTCCCTAAAGAACATTAGTGAACCAAATGGGATTTTCCAACAATCGACAATGGTTTGATGGTCATCATTGGATTCGTAATTCCAGAATTTTTTTGTTATTTAATTCAATTCTGCCACCTGCTGTGGTTGGATTCGAACCTGTGTCCCTAGGACGTTACCAGGGGTCTCTGGGTTGCTAGCCCACTGACAAAGCCATGACACCATCACTTTTGAACACAGGATTGATTTCTAGAGGTTGCATTGTGTGATAACTGTTCTCCTGGTCAAATATTCCAGCTGGAAAGGAAATCTGATATCCTTACCCGGCTTGGCCTTCATGTGACCCCAGATCCACAACAATGTGGTTGACTCTTGAAGTGGCGTGGCAAGTCATTCAGTTTGAGGGCAATTAGGAATGGATAACAAATGCTAGCCTTTGACTGAATAAAGTAACTAGCCTCAGAATGGAAACAGGCCCTTCGGCCCAACTTGGGAGAGACAGAGAGACAGAGAGGAAGCTTACTTCCTTGGGAGGGGAAGCGACAGTCTGCTTACTCAGAGGTGAGAGGAATTATCCACTTAATGGATAAGGATAAATGATAGAGAGTGGAGTGAGGGTACAAAGAACAGAGAACAATACAGTGCAGGAAACAGGCCCTTTCGCCCTCCATGTTTGCGCTGCTCATTTTTCCAACTGGACCATTCTTTTGTATCCCTCCATTCCCAGTCTGTTCATGTGACTATCCAGATAAGCCTTAAATTAAGCCCAGCATGTCTGCCTCCACCACCTTGCTCGACAGTGCATTCCAGGTCTCCACCACCCTCTGTGTAAAATATGTCCCTTTGATATCTGAGTTAAACCTCGCCACCCCCCTCACCTTGAACCTGTGACCCTTGTGTTCGTCACAGGGTATGGGCTTCTATCCAGAGATTTTTACAGATCACGGGCAGCAGGTTTGGCACAGTGGTTTGCCCTACTGCCTCACAGAAACCTGGTTAACAAAGAACAAAACAGCGCGGGAAACAGGCCCTTCGGCCCAACGCGCCCGCACCGCCACCCCGATGTTCCCACCTCTACCCGCGATCCCTGTCCATGTTTATAGATCTATGGATTAAAAACCAAATTTGAGACAATTTAGGGAGAATTTGTTTTGCCAATTAGCCTAAGAGCACATCTTTGGGATGTGGGAGGAAACCGGAGCACCCGGAGAAAACCCACGCAAGCACGGGGAGAATGCGCAAACTCCCACAGACACAGGCCCAAATCCATGTACCTGCACAGCACAGCGATAGTCACTGAGCTGTCGTGTTGCCCATCAAATGGTCCAGGTCAAGCGTACACTAACGACGTGAAGCACTAGGATACTCTCAAAAAAAATCCAAGAGCAGCCCTCTCACGACCCATCGCGTGTATGCCCCTCGTTAGACAACAAGGTGGACTAAAGCACCTGTAGGATAAAAACAAGTACATCAATATCATCATCTATTTACACACTTCCCAGGGACTCCCAAGGCTCATGATCCCTATTTTAAATCAGTTTTCTATACCCCTCCATTCCTATTCTGTTCATGTGCCCATCTAAGTATTATTCAATTTTGGCCTCGGAGAACTGCCTATGCAAAGTTTGCACATTCTCCCCATGTCTGCGTGGGTTTCTTCCCAAAGATGAAAGATGTGCAGGTGAGGCTGATTGGCCATGCTAAATTGCCCCTTAGCGTCAGGGGGATTAATAGGGTAAATACTTGGGGTTAAGGGGATAGGGTTTGTGTGGGATTGTTGCCGGTGCTGCCTCGTTGGGCTGAATGGCCTCCATCTGCAGTGCAGGATTCTAGATTCTGTGAACAGTGCGATAGCCAGAGTGTGTTTCATATTATCTGTACATCTCTGACTAACATCACCTTTCCGTTTATATTTCTATCACTGCCTGCCCCCGAAAGAGAATGTAATGGAAAAAATAAAGCATGATTACTCTGGCCCGAGACCTCTCCTCAGGTTTTGTATTTGACACATCTCAAAGGGGAAAGAGAGAAATCTCTCTTTGAGACGAGGTAACAGAAATAAATTGGAACAATTTGTGTCATCACCAATTGGGCCAAATGCCATTTTGATATATAACAGAGAAACGTGCCATTGCTATGGTCTCCTCTTATTGCATGGTCACTTGAGCCTCTCCAGACTTAATGTGCTGTGCCTGTGGTGCTGCTGGAGTCCAGGGACTGCAGGCGTGGATCCCAGGCGGTCTCAGACATGAGAGTGCCTCTTGAAAGATCCCCTCGGCTTCTCAGCAGCCATCCTGCTGATTGCATGGTGCGCGCTCTCGTAACTGCGGCCAATTACAGGACCGCGGGAGGTCTGAGCTGGATCAACCGAGGCCTTAATCGAGAAGCTGTGTCCTCGCAGATGTCACGTGCAATCAGAGAGAGAGAAAGAGAGGGGTTGGGGAGGAAGAGAGAGAGAGAGAGAGGAAGCTCACTTTTCTATCTCAATCAGCGGGCCTAGCAAGGCCTGAGGTTGGTGTTAGTTAAGAGGGCAGAAACCCCAGGCCTCAGGCACAGCTGTGATCGACCCACCCACCCCCAGCTTTGGCCCCTCCTCACACAGCTTGTACGTGGCTGCTTTATTGAACTTGTTCGGAAAGAAATGCCATTTAAAATTTAACCGTTGAGTTTGCCACCACTCCTTTTACACCTCTATCCTGGCAATGCAGGGGTTAACTATTGCTGGGGCGCATTCTGGTAACCCCTTGATGGCTCTTGGGCCACAGTTCATGGCAGTAAGTAAGGCATTTCACAACCAAGATAAGTTATAAATTGTTAGAGCTTAGAATCAGGCCATTCAGCCCGACAGCTCCATGTTGGTATTTAAGCTTCAGTTTATCTTTTAGTTTCATGAGTGGGCTTTTACTAACATCGCAATGAAGTTACTGTGAAAAAGCCACAGTCGCCACACTCTGGCGCCTGTTCGGGTACACAGAGGGAGAATCTAGCATGGCTAATGCACCTAACCAGCACGTCTGTCGGACTGTGGGAACAGCCGAAGAAACCCATGCAGACACGGGGAGAATGTGCAGACTCTACACAGGCAGTGACTCAAGCTGGGAATCAAACCCAGGTCCCCAGCGCTGTAAGGTGGCAGTGCTAACCACAGTGCCACCATGTGAATGTTCAAGTTCTTTATGAAATCAATCCCACTGACTTCTGTTTTCTAGACAAGAGTAACATTGCTATCTTTCCCTGTTCTGTGTACCTTGTTTCTCAGCTTCCCAGGACTCGTTGTAGTCTCTGTGTGTGTATTTTGACTGAATCCAAATCATTATGCACGGCTCCACCTGGAGAATTTCACTCTGTCATTCCAGTGAATGTCAGATGCAAAGTGACCCCAGACTAATGATGCACCCTGCAATAAAGAGGACCACACTATTAAACAAATTGTTGGAGAACACTGTCACATCCCATTATCTGCAAGTTTCATTTGCATTTACGTTGCATAATGCACCAACAACCATTCTCTGCTCAGCTCAGCCAATATCCAGTACATTTAGGGTGGATGGTCAGAGACTTTTTCCCAGGGTGGAAGTGTCAATTACAAGGTTTTTTTACAGTTTGGTTAAGACATCATGATCGGCACAGATTTATAGGGCTGAAGGGCCTGTTCCTGTACTGTACTTTCTTGTTTTTTGTTCTTTACTCTGTGTAACTCACTCCCAGGTATCTATTACTCCCCATGTACCTCCCAGGTATCTGTTACTCTGTGTAACTCACTCCCAGATATCTATTACTCTTTATGCAACTCACTCCCAAGTATCTATTACTCTCCATATAACTGACTCCCAGGTATCTATTACTCTCCATATAAACCAGTCCCAGATATCTATTACTGTATTTCACCCCCAGGTATCCATTAGTCTGTGTATTTCACTCCCACATATCCATTACTCTGTGTAATTCACTCCCAGTATCAGTTATTCCCTGTAACCCACTTCCAGGTATCCATTACTCTGTGTAACTCATTCTGAGGAATCTATTGCTCTCTGTGTATCTCACTTCCAGGTACCTATTACTCTGTGTAACTCACTCCCAAGTATCCAATACTCTGTGTAACTCACTCCCAGTTTGCATTACTCTGTCTAACTCACTCCCAGATATCTATTACTCTGTGTAGCTCACTCCCAGATATCTATTACTCTGTGTAGCTCATTCCCAGATATCTATTACCTTGTGTAGCTCATTCCCAGATATCTATTACCTTGTGTAGCTCACTCCCAGATAGCTATTACCTTGTGTAGCTCACTCCCAGATAGCTATTACCCTGTGTAGCTCACTCTCAGATATCTATTACTCTGTGTAGCTCACTCCCAGATATCTATTACTCTGTGTAGCTCACTCCCAGATATCTATTACCCTGTGTAACTCACTCCCAGATATCTATTACTCTGTGTAGCTCACTCCCAGATATCTATTACTCTGTGTAGCTCACTCCCAGATATCTATTACCCTGTGTAACTCACTCCCAGATATCTATTACTCTGTGTAGCTCACTCCCAGATATCTATTACCCTGTGTAACTCACTCCCAGATATCTATTACTCTGTGTAGCTCACTCCCAGATATCTATTACTCTGTGTAGCTCACTCCCAGATATCTATTACCCTGTGTAACTCACTCCCAGATATCTATTACTCTGTGTAGCTCACTCCCAGATATCTATTACTCTGTGTAGCTCACTCCCAGATATCTATTACCTTGTGTAACTCACTCCCAGATATCTATTACCTGTGTACTCACTCCCAGATATCTATTACTCTGTGTAGCTCACTCCCAGATATCTATTACCCTGTGTAACTCACTCCCAGATATCTATTACTCTGTGTAGCTCACTCCCAGATATCTATTACTCTGTGTAGCTCACTCCCAGATATCTATTACTCTGTGTAACTTATTCCCAGATATCTATTACTCTGTGTAGCTCTCTCTCAGATATTGATTATTCTGTGTAACCCACTTCCAGGTATCCAATGGAACAGTATCTTATCTTCCAGAGAAGGCACGGTACAGCCTTCTGGTCTCAACATTGAATTCATCAACTTCAGATGATTAGCTCTACCTCATCTCAACCCCTTTGTTTTTATTTTATTTATTGTTTTTTACTGTTCTCTACCTTTTATCTCATTATTGTTTTTCCTTATTTTTCTTTTCCCCCTCACCCTGATGAAGGAGCAGTGCTCCGAAAGCTCATGATTCCGAATAAACCGGTTGGATTTTAATTGGGTGTTGTAAAACTGCTTACTCATTGTGTTTATAACATAATTGGATTTGTGCTGGAGGTGCCAAGGGTGGAATTAGGTTGAATGAATCATTTTCAGCTGGCATTGACATAAAGGGCTAAATGGCCTCCTCCTACCTTGTGTATCGTATGTTTCTGTGTTTCTCTCCATGCAGGTTACTCCCGCAATACCAACAGTGTCTCCCCTCGGGGCTACGTGACAAGCTCAACCCCCCAACAGTCCAGCTACAACACTAGCAGTATGAACGGATACGGGAATGCCGGAATGACCAATTTGGGAATACCCGGCTCTCCGAGCTTCCTGAATGGTTCGGCTGCCAACTCTCCTTATGCCAGTAAGTTGCACAAAGCTATGCAGATGATCTTTGAGGTGGCAAGACCAAATTAACGTTCTTTCCCGACTTCAGAGATGGGATTGGGGCATGAAGACAGGGAGGTAAATGTTTGACTGGGGTTGGGTGGTGTTGCGGGGGGAGGGGAGAGTTGTCAGTGATGTGAGATGGGTGATATAAGTGGGATGGCCATTAAATACCTCTCTCCCAATTACTGGAAACCTGGCGAGATTCCCTGTCAGCGAGAGGTGGCGTGTTGTTTGTCAATGGCGGGATTCTCTGATCCTGCCACTGTCAGTGGGAATTCCCATTGACTCCCACCTCACGGTGACAGGAAATGCACGGGCAGGGGTACGCTGCCAACAGGACCAGAGAGTTTCACCAGGGTGAACGGTTGGAGAATTCCAGCCCAGGATTGAAACACTTGATACAAACTTGAACCATTCAGACTCTTGTCCGAAATCAAAATTCCCAATCTCCTAGTGACAGTGTGGTCCTAATTGTGAGAATATCCTAACCTGTGTCAATGCATAACAACCATTTTAATCCCATGTTGAGCCATTGCTGTTATGCTTCGAATTATTCATGATTTCCCTATTGCTCATGCTGTCAGTCTCCTTCCACTTTGCCCCTTCGCTCAAACCCTGAAACCCTTTCATCGAGAAAATAGAGACAAATAGAATCTACAACAGTATAGCACAAGAACAGACCCTGTGACCTATAGTACTGTGCTGAACATGATGCTAAATTAAACTAATCCCTTCTGCCTGCCCTTGTTCCATATTCCTCTATTATTTACATATTCATGTGCTTATCTAAATGCCTCTTGTATCTGCTTGCACCACCAACCCTGGCAGTGCATTTCAGACATCTACCACTCTCTGTGTAAAAATCCCATCCTTCACGTATCTTTTGACCTCCCCTGTGCAGACCGGAACCAGATTTCACAAACATTGTGAGTTGGAGCTTGGGTATTTTTGAGCACAATTCCCCTTCCTTCCCAAGTTTACCAGCTGATTACGGGAGGAATGGGGGTAGGAGCCATTCCACCTATCTGAACTCAGGGACCTGAGGTCATTTACCCTCGCATTGGTATTTCTCCCATTGTGGTTGCAGTGAGCCATGTATAAGAGCACCAGTCAGAAATAATAGATGCCAATCTGTGAAGCTGGCATGACCTCATTTATAGGCCTCTACTAACCAATGCCAGTCACCCTATAACAGTTACGAAGTCAGGGAGAGAAGCCTTGATGTGATTTTCCGCTCGTTAGTTAGCCTATTGCATCGTGAAAATGCTGATCTGGGTTACAGTCAGCCAACTCAGGAGGAAGTATGGATTTAACCTTGGACTGTCCCGATGATTCGGTACAACACAATACCAAACATGCAGTGAAGGTTCTACCTGATCCAGCTGATCCACTGTTTGAATAACCTACCTGCCCTGGCCAGGGAAAATTATGAAAAAGTGATAAAATGAGCCAAACTTAATCAAGGTTGCATTTCCTCAACATATCCACAGGCTAGATCAGAAACTACAAGGTACATTATGGAGTTAATCTGGACCCCTTTTTTTTATTATTTTGGCATTAGCACAATCATAAAGTGTTTTACTCCAGGTATGATTCAATTAACCTCCAAGGAAGCTTTTCCTAAAACAAACTTTATTTAACCACACAGTTAAAATTTAACAAATTTAGTTAGCATAACTTTTACCAATTGAAATACTTAAACATGATAAGATATCATTCTTAGCAGCTAGCTATCTCTACAGTTCCAATTTAAGCAATATCTCCACAGACACGAACCCCCCTCTTTAGAATCAATTAGCATAAAAACATATAGGCTTCCAGCCTTTTAACACTTCTGGAGAGAGATACAGAAAAATACCTCTTCTAGCTCCCATACAATAGCTTCCAAGAAAAATTCACCATCAAAACAGCAGAATTTCGGAGAAAGAGACCTTTTTTGGCAGGTCCCAGTCTCCAATCACCCGAGAGAGAAAAAAACAAAGAGCAACTTCTCTCTCAAGATCCCAAGCAGCAACTGAGCTTGTGTCACTCTGTGACCCTAGTCCATAACTTTCCTGTCAATCAACCCAATAAACCCTACTCTGAAAAATCCCAGGAGAGAACACAAAAATAACAATACTGCATTAACTCAGATTAAAACAAACATTCCAGCAATTAAGATCAATTATGCTTCTATAGAATCAACATGTAGTCTGCAATTAAAGATAAAGCAATAAATAGAAACTGACTGTTAAAAAAAATCCTGCAGAAGAAACATGACACAAATACATTTCTTAAAACATAGCATCTTCACAAGAGATACAGAAGTAATGACAGAGAGATAAAGACTCTAAACATGAGCATACAAGATCCTTGGCTTCATTAGTCAAGCAATAGAGAACAAAAGCATGGAAGCTCTGAAAACCCCTTATTAATTATTGGCTAGACCTCATCTAGACTATTGTAATGAATTCCGAACATGGCATTTTACAATGCTGTCAAGGCCTTGGAGAGGATACGGATAAGATTGTGGTCCCAGGTACGAAGGGTTTCAGTAATGCGGAGAGACTGGAGGAATTGGGATCATTCTCCTTCGAGCCAAGGAGGTCAAACAGAGATTATGATAAAAACTTTAAAAAGAAAAGAAATGATAAGCTACAGGCAAAGACCAAGGGAAGTGAATAGTTGATTCAAAGAGAAGACATAATGGGCCAAATAGTTTCCTTCAGTGATAATATGTAAAAATAACGACAAGTTTGTTTGAAACTGCTTCTTAAGTAAATAACCCTATGCTAAATTAAACTAAAAGCAAATTTCTGCAGTGCTGGAACCTGAAACCAAAAATGAAAATGTTGGAAAATCTTAGCAGATCTGGCAGTATCTTTACGGAGAGAAAAGAGCTGATGCTTCGAGTCAGGGTGACCCTACGTCAAAGCTCAAAGCTTTGACAAAGGGTCATGTAAACTCGAAACGTCAGCTCTGTTCTCTCCTTACAGATGCTGCTGGATCTGCTGAGATTTTCCAGCATTTTCTCTTTTCGTTTCTGTGCTAGAGTACTTTACGATAATAAAACAGAGAAGTTCTGGCAAGGCCAGGCAAGTCTGGCAGCATCTGTGGAGGGAGAAGCAGAGTTAATGGACAGAAATTACCCAAAGGATAAATAAGGGCCTGATCTTACTGGTTCGCTGGGCAATCATCAGGATGATAGCATGAGAGGACAAAAGGAGCGGGCCTATGGGGCTGGGCATGCTGGGGTGAATTATGGCAGGGGTCAACCAGGGGACTAACGGGAGGCCCCTCATGCCCCAATGTCAGTGACCCATGTTGGTGTAGGGCGGAGGTGACAATGTCACTGATGATGGGAGAGGTCGGGTGGGGATATGGTTGGACGTCCGCAGGGAGGGATAGAGGAAGGGAACTCTGCAGAAGGGCTGGTGATGGAGTTGGGAGGGAGGAAACTTGCGTAGGGAGGTTATCAACACAATGAGGGGGGGGGGGGGGGGGTGGTGGGAGTGTGTTGGCATTGTCCGTGGGGTGGAGATAGCAGGAGATCTTCCAGTTCACTGGTCAGCTCAGGCTCCCCACTCCTCCTAGTGGCGAGAATTGCATTCTGGCTTTTTTTTTGCACTATGCGCCATAAGATTGTATTTTTAAATTTACCCAAAAAAACAAGTCTGGAACTCTCCCAATTTCTCGGTCATTTGGCACTTAGAATTTTATCATCAGATTGTGTCCTGAGAAACAATTTGGAAGAATTCCGCCCGCAGTGTCATTTCAGGGAAGAAAACTGTCATGATTTGCACTAGCAGATTGACAGTGCCGGGCTGGCAATGCCAGATGGACAATGCCCATCCAAGTCCTTGATCACTGGGGCATCAATGGCCTCCAAGCCCACCTTACCCCAGTGTGATCATCAGCCTTGGTCTCCATGAAGGGAGACCACTAGTGATCATCGTCAAGTTCTCGCTGTGTCCTAGGGTCGGAAAATCCCAGGAACAGGAATATCTGGCGTTGAACAGAACCAGCATATTTAAATGCCCATTAACTCCGTACTCACTGAGTGGGAAGCAGATTATGCCAGGTAGCAGTGGCTGGGGTGGCACCAGTGAGGCTTGGCCCCAGTGCAGAACATGCCAAGCTGCTCACTCATGATAAAAGTCAAACCAATTTATTTGATTGTAAACTCACTGAGTTTACTATCAAATAAATTGGTTGGGCTTTAACCTGGTGTTGTGAGCCTTCTTACTGTGTTTACCCCAGTCCAACACCAGCATCCCCACATTCTGTCATCAAGCTAATTTTGTACCCAGTTGGCTACCTCAGCCTGGTTATCTCTGAGATTTAACCTAATCTCTTGAAACCTAGGTTTAGACTTTATAACCAATGGCATGCTTACAGAAGTACGCCACTGTTATAATGAGAGAACCTTGCATCATTAAAAGACAGAGAACTGCATGGGATTTTCACACCCCCCCTTGTCATGTGCCCTGTTTTAAAGCGATGGAGGCAACTTGACATTGGCTCTGGCCCAGCCAATGTCTACAACATTTTGCATGGTTTGCCAGTCCCGCTACCATAGGGGTTACCTTCAGCGGGACTGGAAGATCCTACTGGTGGTAAGGGCTTGAAAACCCCACTCAGTGGAATGAAAGGGAAAATGAAGGTTGAGGTAAGAAATGAACTGAAGACCATGGGTGGCACTTTCCGGCTGTGCTCACTCCAAGACTGGAAAATCCTGCCTGAGGTCAACGGACCTTTGCATGGTCCGTGACGAGGCAGGAAAATTCCATCCCATGAAACATGGGAGGGCGGGTAGACCATTCAGCCCCTCAAGCCTGTTCTGTCATGCTGTTAGCTCATATCTGATCTGCACCTTATCTCCATTAATGAACCTTTGATCTATACTGAACCACTCAATTTATCTGACCGCGTCCTTTCACAACATCTTACTCTCTCCACACAATTGACTGCATCTTGAGACATGGTGTCAGCTACACCCATGGGAAAAGGTAGAAATCTTCCAGAGGTCAGTGGATGGCTTAGTTTGTGAAATGCACCACTTGGTGGGCCATTGTATCATCGTGAGAAGGGAGGACCCCTTTGAAGTTGGCCTATAGCTTGGCCATCCAAAAATCACCAGAGGTGTGGCTGGCCTGGTGGTATCTCCCTCACTGCTGCCCGCGTCCTTCTCCACTCCCCCACCACCAGCTCCTACACCTCCCCATTTCAAACCACCCCCCCCGCCACCCATCTCAAACCATCCTCCCCCCTAGACCTGCCAACCATGAATCTTGACAGAGTGCACTTTGGGTAGGTAAGGAATTGGATTCAGCATCGATGCCTGTTGCAGTTGAATTGCCACTGATTCTTATTAAGTTCACACGCAAGGTGGATGCCTTGTGAGAAAAATTAAACACAGGAGGAGGCCATTCAGCCCCTCAGGCTCACTCCCTAACCACAACCCCAACCTTAACCCTAACCTTCGGATCCACATTCTTACGTATTATTGCTTAAAAAGTGTCCAGCAATCTCAGTTTTCAAAGCTTTAATTTAATCCCAACACTAACAGTGTTTTGGGAGGAGAAGATTTCAATTTCCAATGTCTTTTGGTAAATTAATACTTGCTGATCTCTCTATCTCTTAAATGGACTAACGCTCACTTTGAAATGTTTGTGATTTTTCTCCATCTCCCTGAATAAACGTGTCGAACATTTTAAAACAGCTTGTATTGACCACTTTTCAATCTTGTGAAAACACAAGAATATAAACCAAATTTAGAACATAGGAAAAAAAACTACAGCACAAAACAGGCCCTTCGGCCCACAAGTTGAGCCAAACATGTCCCTTCCTATTAGGCTTACCTATAACCCTCTAAATTTACATAACCTGTCCATATAATTTAACTCCAGTGCACTACAGGTGCTCCGGTTTCTTCCCACACTGCAAGGATGTGCAGACTAGCTGGATTGGCTGTGCTAAATTGCCAGGAGGTTTTGCAGGATAAATACATGGGATTACGGGGATAGGGTCTGAGTGGGATTATTGTCAGTGCAGGCTTGATGGGCTGAGTGGTCTTCTTCTGCACTGTAGGGATTCTATGATATTCTCCCTTTCCAAGGTCAACTTATTTCCTTCCTGATGAATAAAACCTCGCAGTGCTCCAACTGGATAGAATTTCAGGGGTGGGTGAATGGAGAGGGGAATGTGGGCAGGGAGGGAGAGAAACTTTGCTCAGAGTCGCCTAAGGCAATCTGCAACTTAGCCTCCCTTAACCACAATGAATGCTAACGTGTATTCCCTTCGTATCTGTCTTCTGTTTCAGTCGTGCCGTCCAGCCCACCTATGACGGCACCCTCCATCACCCTCTCTTCCAATGGTAACACTACCCCAGGCATTTTCTCATTCTCTCCTGTCAATATGATCTCTGCAGTGAAACAGAAGAGCGCCTTTGCCCCTGTCGTTAGGCCTCAGGCCTCTCCGCCCCCTACCTGCACCGGCTCCAATGGGAACAACCTGCAAGGTGAGCTAAAGCTGCCACGTTCAACGGTACTGCTTCTTTACTTTAAGTTTACGCTTAAAGGGCTTTAGTTTCCTTTTTTTGTTGGTAGTTTTTTTCAGGCAAGTGAAGCCACAAGGTGGGGGAGAAGGGGAGGATCAAAGTGCTGGGTGTGAAAGGTCAGAGGTCAGCTTGTGGGTTAGTAGGCTGCACTTGAGTCCTGTAGTGACATATTCCTATTAGGATAAGGAGCAGCTCAACTTGCTGGAGGTAGGTGGCCCACTTGGGGAATGCCTACGCGCTACACAGGAGGAGTTATTACAGCGCAGGATTTTCACAAATAAAATAGCCTCAGAAAAGATGTGATCCAGGTCACATCCTCAAGTCTACAGGGAGGTTTTGAAAAGCAAAGGACTTTTTATAGTTTCAATTTAAGATCTTGCCTCAAGAGTGCCTGCCTCCTACAATCCTTCGCCCCACCATGTCCCATGATTAGCCTGGATTTTGCTTCATTCTTCTCAACTCCTGAAGGTGCTGAGCCTTGCTCAGATTCACCCAAAACCTCATGTGTAAACCTGAAGTGGGAGTGTCAACAGCAACCCATTGGGACCATTGCAAATAACAAAATTGCATAAGCCAGTCACTTAACAGAACTTTAAACTTGTTGCTGGAAAGAGAAACATGCTACCAAATCTTTTCACCTTGGACTCATCAGGACAATTGCAAGAATACCAAATTTCAGACGGTCGCAATAGTTTATGCATTCTCCATAGCGATGCTTCAGCCAATGGGAGTCGACTTGCCAACAAATCAGTACCCTTTTCTCCTGTGGCTGTAATCATTTGAAATTAAGCATTCTTGTATTCGATCTGCTGAATACAAAAGATCAGAAAGATCAGGAACATGCCCGTCGAGACTGTACACTACAGAAACAGGCCCTTCAACTCAATCAAACCATGCAGCATTTTCCATAACAGTTCAGCACACAATAGTGGCAACATTGGCAAGGCCACAATTACTGCCGATTGTTACTTGTCCTGTCAGGATAATGGGAATGGTAAACTAGCAATTACAACTGAATGGTTTTCCTATTGAGGTTATTAAGGTTCAATTTAGTAACTATAGAATCCCGACAGTGCAGAAGGAGGCCATTCAGCCCATCGAGTCTGCACTGACTCTCTGACAGAATGTCTTACTCAGGCCCTCTCCTCCGCCCAAACCCTGTAACTCTATACATTTCCCATGGTCAATCTAACCCGCACGTCTTCAGACTGTGAGAGGAAACTGGAGCACCCGAAGGACACACACAAACACACAGGGTAAACATGCCAGCTCCACGCAGGCAGCCACCTGAGGCTGGAATTTGTACTTGGGGGGCCCCCGGTCATGCCAGCCAGCATTTGCACCACGTTCTGTCTAAATGTAAATGTTGCCCCAGGTCCCAGAGGTAGCACAGTGGTTAGCACTGCTCCTTCACAGCTCCAGGGACCTGAGTTCAATTCCTGGCTCAGATCACTGTCTGTGTGGAGTTTGCACATTCTCCTCGTGTCTGCATGGGTTTCTTCCCACATCCAAAGAGGTATGGGTTAAGTTGATTGATGATGCTAAAATTGCCTCTTAGTGTCCTAGGGTGTGTAGGTTAGAGGGATGAGTGGGTAAAATATATAGGGATGGGGGTGGGGGGGGGTGTTAGGGCCTGGATGGGACTGTGGTCAGTACACACTTGATGGGCCGAATGGCCTCTTTCTGTACTGTAGAATTTCTATGATTTCTATGATGGGCTGCTATCCCCTTTGAGAGCTGACTGGTGGCAATTTTGACCAGAGGATCACCATATCTCAGCCGAGGAGCAAGGTTGAGAAGAGGAATCTAAGTAGATACAGGAATTGAACCCATGCTTTGGCTTTGCTCTGCTTCATGAACTCACTGTCCAGCTAAACCGACTTCCATAGGATTGGAGTCACGTGGGACTGCACCCACAAGATTGGCACGTTTCCTTCATTAAGCAATGAGTTCAAGATAACAAAATAACTGTTTTTTTTTTAAATCTCCACATCTTCCCTCTTCTGGCAGTTGTATTAAATTTGTTTCCTCTGGATACTCCTAGCAATGGGAATAATTTGTCCTGATTTAAACAACTAAAACCCTCATGATTTTGAACACCTCCACCCTGAGCCTTCTCTGATCTAATGAGAACAATCCCAGCTTTATCAGTGTCTCCACATACCTCAGGCCTCTCATCCCCATATCCCGTCCTGGTAAATCTTCCCTCCAATGTCTTCACAGACTGTAGTGCCTGAAATTGGACACATTATACTTCAGCTGGGGGCTAAAAAAATGATTGAGTAAATCTTTTTAATTTTCTTACTTTTATACTCTACTCAAAGCCAGGGATAGAACGTGTATTTTTATTAACTGCTTTGTTTTTTTCCCCCTCCTCATTCTTCCTATCAAAACACATTCACACTTCGGATCAGGAAAGTTGTTTGATGTTAAGGCAGTCCTAGAATCCTTCAGTGCAGAAGGAGGTCACCCGGCCCATCGAGTCTATACTGACCACAATCCCACCCAGGCCCTATCCCCATAACCCCATACATTTACGCTAGTTATTCCCCCTGACGCTAAGGGGCAATTTGAATGGCCAATCTACCTAACCCGCACATCTTCAGACTGTTGGAGGAAACCGGAGCATCCGGAGGAAACCCACACAGACACGGGGAGAAAGTGCAAACTCCACACAGACAGTGACCCGAGGCCAGAATTGAACCTGGGTCCCTGGCACTGTGAGGCAGCCATGCTAACCACCCTGCCAGTAGGGGAACTATAACCAAGGGACTGGAATTTCCTTCATATTGAGCAACCAAACAAAGTTTCTCTCGTTCAGAGAATCATAGAATCCCTAAAGTGTAGGAAGGAGACTGTTCAGCCCATCGAGTCTGCACTGACCACAATACACCCAGACCCTACTGCTGTAACCCCACATATTTAGCCTGCTAATTCTGCTGACACTAGGGTTAACTTAACATGGCATCTTTGGACTGTAAGAGGAAACTGGAGCATCCAGAGGAAACCCATGCAGACACGGAGAGAATGCGCAGATTCCACACAGACAGTGACCCAAGCCTGGGAGTCGAACCCAGTGCTAACCACTGTGCCACTCTGCCGCCCCCTCATCCTCAAACAATGAGCTCTACCCCCCACCTCGACCCCTTTGTTTCCATTTTATTACATTTTAATTGTTCTGGACCTTTTATTTCTTTATTTTCTTTCTTTATTTTTCATTCCCAACCCCATTCTTTCCTCCTATTTTATCCCCCTTTTTCTTACCTTTTGTCCCCCTTTGCTTCCCTCTTCCCCCCTGGCTGATGGGATCAGCTATTCTGCTGTATACAGTGCTGTGTAGCCAGCACTTAAACGAGAGAAGAACATTGGAGACAGAAACAAAATGCCATAACAAATGATTCCCATTCCCAAAAATGACCCACACACACTCAGTGGACACTCTCTCCAAAATACAGATTCTCGTGATCAAAGGTCCATTTGTCTTGACTATCTATACTTCATCCAATACCTATTAATATTTTCTCAACATTCCTCTCAATCCTCATGAAATTAATATTCAAGGACTCCCCTTTCTCTAATCATGGCCTGTTGTCTTATTTGAGCCTCATGCCCTTCATGTACATCTTGTTGTTCATTATTAAGCCCACTAACCATCCAAATCACTTAGTGCCAGTGATAAGTTTCCTTTATTACAATTTTCATTCAACTTATTTACTTACTTTTTTTTTTTATTGGTGTCACAAGCAGGCTAACATTATCACAGCAATGAAGTTTCTGTGAAAAGACCCTCGCCGCCATATCTAATCCCGTTCGAACGCAGTGCACTTGTTGGTGGTTGAGGGGAAGGCCATTCTAAAACGTGTTTTCTTTCCTTCTTTCCCTCAGCCATGTCTGGCCTGATAGTTCCCCCGATGTAGAGGAGACTCGCACATGACAAAGGCAAACAGCTCCGCAAGTCAACAGATGGGTCAAGCTGGAGACAAGGCCCGATGTCATCTATTTCTTTTTGTCTGTGCCCACCCATCCTTCCAACACCCCCCCCCAACCAAATCCCCCAAATTTGAGATGTCTCACGCAAGCGATGATATTTTATCCATGGAGTCGTGGGCTTTGTATTCCGAGGCGAATGGAAAAATACTCTGGAGCGGCCATCCATGAGTTGAACGGCGTGAGGCGTTTGTGCAGGAGATGGACAGCGAGTTTTCTCTCCCAATTCCTGTCCCCTACCCATCCCCCTACCAGACAAACCCCCCCCCCCCCGTCCACACACCGCCCTTACCCCACCCCTCCCCACATCTGCCTTCCTTCAAAGTCGGGCCAATAATGGTGGGCTATCAACATTTCTAAAATAACCCAAACAGAGTTGGGGGGGGGGTCTTCCTTTCCCTCGATTTATTTTCATCTTTCTTCTCGGAGGGAAAGAGAGAAATGTGACGGTGGAACTCTTGGAGGAGAAGGAAGACATTCTGAACAAATGACAGCAGTGTAAAAAAAAAACTGAGGAATATTCTTTGGAATCAAACTCTATCCCGACGATGCCAAGACTGGTGGTGAAGAGAAATCAAGAGATTGTATTTAAAGGGGGATCAAGTTGATTCTATTGTGGGTGAAGGCAAGATCCCTTCAGGCCTTTTGACCTCCACATAGTTATGATGGTCTTTATCATTGAGTGAAGTACACCAATTGGTGCACTCTTCCTTGGGCATTCTGTTTTTGCAGAAAGTGTAGTGACCGATTATTCAAAGGTTATTGGAAACATTAAATATGTGACACAAATTCCCTCTCTCTTTCTCTCTCCCTCTTTCTCTTTCTCTCTCTTGCCTCCTCTTCCTCTCTTGCCTCCATGGTCGAAATCCATCTTCCACAATCAACCTTTTAGTGAAGCAGAAAGGGCTGGAGGAATTTTCTGAGGGCCCTCAGTCTGGTTGGGCTTACATCCCACGGCTTGTTGGAAAATTCTGGATGATGCAGACTTCGCCATGCGGGATTTTCCCAGGGTCTCAGACGGTTCCACCCAGTGTGTTTAATTCATGGTTGAGGTCCCAGCTTCCCTGAGTGCTTGACGCTTTAACAGGTGGCACCATTCTGCTCCATGACCCATTGTCAACAAAACAGGGAGAGTAGCATCCATCTCCTCTTCATTGTGGAAGATAGAGCAGAGGTGAGTTGCTGTTATGATCTATGTCTATGGGTATCGCCTCAGAACATAAGAAATAGTAGGCCATCTAGCCTCTCGAGCCTGCTCCACCATTCAATAAGAAATCAGAATCAGAAGATTATGCGTTTCAGTTCCCCTCCAGAGGTTTGTGCACAACATCCAGACTAACCTTATTCTGCAATACTGAGGGAGCACTGCACTGCTGGAAGTGCTGTCTCTCAGATAAGACTTTACATAGAGCTTTTGTCAGCCCTCCCAGACAAAGATCCCTTATACCACTCTGAAAAAGATATCCCCCGGAAGTCTTGGAACAACATTTATCCATCTCTCCATCACCACCTAATCAAATGATCGAGTTATTATCACATTACTATTTGTGGGAGCTTCCTGTGTAGAAGCTGGCTGCCACCCCTTATACCGATGACTTTAGAAGTACTCCATTGGTTATGAAAAACTCGGGGGACGTCCTGAGGTTGTGCCAGGCACTAAATAAACACCAATTCCCCACCAGCAGGCTATTTGCAGTTTGCCTCCAGTATCTTTACCTTTCTGTCCATCTGGCCACACTCACACTAGATCCTGTTTGGTGCTACACACAACGGGCTCAGATTTCCAATGAGGGAGGCTAGAGGAGTGGTAAGAGTTTGAGAAACAGGAGCAGGAGTCGGCCATTCAGCCCCTTGAGCCCACCTCCACCGACTCACTCACTCCGAGTGCAAGTGTGTAGACACTTCGCCTCGCTGCACTTTCCGTAACGTCCCGTACAAGCTGCAGATTCTGACCTTATCAGGGATTAACAGGGACCAAACTTAGATGAAGCACGACGTTGTACAAAATGGTGTTTGCTGAATTGTAAACTTAACGCTGCAAAATCTGATCTTGTCGGACTGTAGATAGGAACTGAACAGGCAATTTCTTGGACTCCTTAAGGGGCCACGCTCAGTGTGGTTCAATGGTCTTGTATGTGTTGCTGGAAGGAGATTTGTTGCTTTTGCATTGCAAGGTTGAAATAATCTGTTTGGGAGTGACGTGGCAGGCGGAAGTGTTTAGCTGACAATCAATCATCTTCCTTTTGGCCTCCATTTCACCAACTAACTCATTTTGTGACTTGGTACCGAGATGCCATCTGTCTGGTCTGTCAGATGCCATCTTGGGGGTTGGGTGGTAAACCAAGGCTTTGTCTGCCATGCCAGTTAAGCAGAAAAGAGTCGCTCCCGCTATTTGCATGCCAGAGAAGGAGTTCTTGTTCTGCCTCAGCCAACATTTTGTCCCCAACCAAAAGCAAAAAGAACAACAGAGGTACTAGCTCAGTGACTATCGCTGTGCTGTGCAGATACATGGACTTGGGCATGTGTCTGTGGGAGTTTGCGCATTCTCCCCGTGCTTGCGTGGGTTTTCTCCAGGTGCTCCGGTTTCCTCCCACATCCCGAAGATGTGCTCTTAGGCTAATTGGCAAAAGAAATTGTCCCTAAATTGTCTCATATTGATTTTTAATCCATAGATCTATAAACATTGACAGGGATCATGGGTAGAGGTGGGAACATTGGGGTGGCGGTGCGTGCTCATTGGGCCGAAGGACCTGTTTCCCGTGCTGTTTTGTTCTTTGTTCTTTGTACCAGCCATTCATTCACTTGCTAATGTTTGGAATCTTGCTGTGCAGAAAATGGCCTCTGTCTTTCCTATCTAGCTGCAGAAATTGTATTTCAAAATTGTTCATCTTCTGTCACTTAATTTCATCCAAAGGGAATTAAGCTGTTTGGGAAGAGGGCAGGGAAGCGGGATTTGTTTTGTTTCTTTTGGGGATGTGGGTGTCGCTGGTTATCAGCCAACATTCGTTACCCATCCCTAATTGCCTTTGAGAAGGGGGTGGCGAGCGTTCTTTTTAATCCACTTCAGTTCATATGCTGCAAATACACCCACAGTGCTTACTTTTCAGTTACGGGTTCGTCATAACTGAACAGTTTTGATTTTCATTTGATTTGATTTATTATTGTCACATGTATTACTATATTGTGAAAAATATTTCTTGCACATTATACAGACAAAGCATACGGTTCATAGAGAAGGAAAGGAAAGGGTGAAGAATATAACGTTATAGTCATAGCTAGGGTGCAAAGAAAGATCAACTTAATGTGAGGTAGGTCCATTCAAGTCTGATGGCAGCAAGCGTTCTTGAGTTGGTTGGTACGTGACCTCAGACTTTTGTATCTTTTTCCTGACTGGAGAAGGTGCTCGGTAATTAAGACCAAACTCATTGTTGTGTTTTGAGTCACATGTAGGTCAGACCAGGCAAGGATGGCAGATTTCCTTCCTGAAAGCGCATTACTGAACGAGATGGGCTTTTAAGAGCAATCCATGATATATTCATGATTTTTTTCATGAGAAAATTCCAGATTTTTATTAATTAATCAATTTTAAACTCCCTGTAGCTGCTGTCAAGGGATTTGAATTTTTTAAAATGTATTCATTCATGGGATGATGGGATGTTGGTGTCGCTGGCTGGGTCAGCATTTATTGCCCATCCCTGAGGGCATTTAAGAGCCAACCACATTGCTATAGGTCTGAAGTCACATGTAAGCCAGACCAGGTAAGGATGGCAGATTTCCTCTTCCACCAGTTCGGATTTTTATGACAATTGACAAGAGTTTAATTATCATAGGATCCTTACTGGGCAGAAGGAGGCCATTTCCCTATCAAACCTGCACGGACAACTATCACAACCAGGCCCTATACCCGTAACACCATGCATTTATCCTACAATTCCCCCCGGACACTAACAGTCAATTTAGAAAGGCCAATCCACCAAACCCGTCCACCTTTGGACTGTGGGAGGAAACCGGAGCACCTGGAGGAAACCCACACAGTCATGAAGAGAATGTACAAACTCCACACAGACAGTCACCCTCAGCTGGAATCAAACCCAGGCCCCTGACACTGTGAGACAAGAGTGCTAACTACTGTGCCACCACGCTGCCCGCAGTCATTAGGCTTTTTTAATTCCAGACTTTTATTAAATTCAAATTTCACCATTTGCTGTGTCCCCAAAGAATTAGTCTAGTTCTCTGGGTTACTAATCCAATGACAATTCACATAGTTAGAGCTTTAGTCCAAACCACTAGTCGGGTAACATTACCACATGTTACCAGAATCTCTCTGGAACTGACACAGGAGATTAGCCAAGATCCTTTTGAATGACGAAACAGGCTCAAGATGACCGGACATGTAGTTCTTATATTCTTGTGTTCCAATTTGAGATATTCCTGAGAGAATAATAAAGTGCAGTACCAAGAAAGGCTAATCTAGCTTCCTCCCTAACAATAATTCATTAACTAATCCCTACAAAGTTTCTGTCCTCAGTATTGATGAAAACCATGACTTAAAGCAGATCAGTTACCATAGTTGCTCATGGAATTTTATAGATATATATCTTCCTGGTTTATTGTGATTGAGATTGTTTCTCATGCTCAGTGAGCTAATGCATGGCTGCAGTGTGCACCACCCACAGAATGCACAGTAGAAGGTGATGGCCGAATGGTATTATCACTCAGCTATTAATTCAGAAATTTAGCTAACGTTCTGCGGACCCGGGTTCGAATCACGTCATGGCTTATGGTGGAGTTTGAATTCAACAAAAAATATCTGGAATCTATTGATGACCATGAAACAATTGATTGTCCAAAAATCTCATTTGGTTCACTGATGTTCTTTAGGGAAGGAAATCTGCCATGCTTGCCCGGTCTGGCCTATGTTTGACTCCAGAGCCGCAGCAATGCAGTTGACTCTCAATTGCCTTCGGGTAACTAGGGATGGATAATAAATACTGGCCAGCCACTGATGGACAAATGAATAAAAAGAAAGGAACTTGCCACTGCTCCCTTGAGAGCCTCCCAAATCATAACCTGTCCCACCTAGAACAACAAGGATAGCAGGCACATGGAAACCACCTACCATCCTGATTTGCATTTACATTGATTGTTCCTTCATTGTTGCTGGGTCAAAATCCTGGAACACCCTCTCTAACAGCACTGTGGGTGAACCTACACCACACTCATTACAGCGGTTCAAAAAGGTTCGCCAACTGCCTTCTCAAGGAAAATTAGGAATTGGCAATAAATTCTAGCCTAATTAATGCCACACATAACCTGACAAATTTTTGTTTTGTAAAAGTTGATATTATT
This sequence comes from Sphyrna mokarran, assembly GCA_024679065.1. NCBI lineage: Eukaryota > Metazoa > Chordata > Chondrichthyes > Carcharhiniformes > Carcharhinidae > Sphyrna > Sphyrna mokarran. Next base: position 11,619,090 of record JAGIQG010000001.1, on the reverse strand, counting down.
GAAGTAAACATCATTGCAGCAAGATCAGATTTTGCAGTGTTAAGTAGGGCCTTACAGCATGTGTTAGATTCTCTGATGCATAGTTCTTGGGGCAGGGTTTTCACTGTTTAAAAAGAAAAAAAAATAGTTTCATAAGCAACTTGTATCTCAGTGCAAATAATTTCTAAAGAATACTAAGAGTCTCGTAGAATGGGCTCAGAGATGACGTTCTTTTTTCTGTAATATTGGTAGTTCTAGATGCTTGTTGAAATGCAATAATTGCTTTCTCTTTTTTGTAAGCCAAAAGTTTCCATGTTAAATAATAAAACAGCAACAAAGGGACACACAAGAAAAATCTGTCGAAACGGGAGCAAAATATATGTTGAGAGGTGATGTAAATGCGGGGGTATGTGAGAACAACAACATGCAGGGATATAGCATCTTACATCTTTACTGAATCATTGAATGGCTACAGCACGGAAGGAGCTGTTTGGCCTGTCTTGTCCGAGTTAGCTCTCCGAAGAAGCAATTCACCCATTGCCACTCCCTTGTCTTTTCCCTATTGCTCTCTTCCAGGAAATGATCCAATTCTCTTTCTCGATTGAAGTCTCGATCGAACCTGCCTCCCCATTACATTCAGTCAGCGTACATCAGATCCTCATCACTCACTGAATAAAAGGCTTTCTCCTCACTCTGCAACAGCCTCATTTACCAATTGCCTCAAACCTGCCCCTTTCATTCTCGATCCATCCACCAATGGGAACAGTTTCTCCCTACCCACTCTGCCCAGAGTCCTCATGATTTTGAACACCTCTATCAGATCTCCTCTTGACTTTCTCCCCTCCGAGGTCCAAATTCTCCAATTTTTTTGAGGTAACTAAAGTTTCCCATTCCTTGCACATGAATGGCATCTGCACTGCCTCTCACACCCTTCCTAAATTGTGGTTTCCTAGAATTGCCCTTTTGAATTGCCTCGATTGAACTGCCTCAACCACACTTCTGGGCAGTGCATTCCAGACCTCCAATGACTCACTGTGTGAAAAAGCTTTTTCTCCCATCACACTTGCTTCTCTTGCAAAGCAACTTAAATCTGTGCCCTCTCATTCTTGTTCCCTTTCCAAAGGAACAGTTTCACTCTATCTACTCTGCCACTGTGCCGCCAGATAGAGTACAGTGGTTAGCGTGGTTGCCTCACAACTCTTGAGACCTGAGTTCAATTCCCGGCTTGGATCACTGTCTGTGCAGAGTTTGCACAGTCTCCCCATGTCTACGTGTGTTTCCTCGGGGTGCTCCGGTTTTATCCCACAGTCCAAAGATACGTGCGTTAGGTTGATTGGCCATATTAAATTGCTCCTTAATGTCCCGGCATGGGTAGGTGAGAGGGATTAACAGAGTAAATATGTGGGGTTACGGAAATAATGTGGGATTGTTGTCGGTGCATACCCTTCTGCACTGGAGGGTTTCTATGATTCTATAATTCCACTCTGTCCTGCCAACCCCCTCGTGCTTTTGAACTTTCCTACCAAATTTCTTCTTAGCCTTCTTCTCTCTAAGAAAAGTCCCAACTTCTCCAATCTATCTCCATAACTGAAGTTTCTCATCCCTGAGACCATTCTTGTAAAGTTCTCTCCAATGCAGTCACATCCTTCTTATAGTATGTGCCCAGAACCTTACACAATATTCCAACCGATGTCTAACTAGTGTCTTGTGTCAATTCAGTATAACCTCTTTGCTTTTATATGCTATACCCCTATTAATAAAGCCCAGGATCCTCTATACTTTATACTTGCTCTCTCTACCTGCCCTGCCACCTTATATGATCTATGCACATACACACCTATATCCCTTCATTCCTGCACCCCTTTTAGAATTTTATATTTTCTTTGTTACCACATTAGAATTCACAGCATCTGCCACCTAGCTGCCCACTGCACCAACTTGTCTATGTCCTTCTGAAGTTTTAGACTATCGCCCTCACAAATTACAATGTCTCCAAGTTTTGTCTCACGCTCAAATTTTGAAATTATCCCCGCACCAAAATTTAGATCATTAATATGTATCAGAAAAACCAAGAGTTTCATTAGCAACCTCTGAGGAACTCCACTGTGAATCTTCATATGCAGTAAAATGCAGAGCCTTTAAGAATATTGATAGGCAAAGGGATCTGGGGTACAAGTATACAGGTCACTGAAAGTGGCAATGCCGGTGGAGAAGGTAGTCAAGAAGGCATACGGCATGCTTGCCTTTACTGGCCAGGGCATTGAGTTTAACTTTGTAAAACCTTAGTTAGGCTGCACTTGGAGTATAGTGTTCAGTTCTGGTCGCCACTCTGCCAGAAAGATGCGGAGGTTTTGAAGAAAGTACAGAAGAGATGTTGCCTGAGATGGAAGGTATTAGCTATGAGGAGAGATTGGAGAAACTTGGTTTGTTCTCGCTGGAATGACAGAGGTTGAGGGCTGACCTGATAGAAGTCTACAAGATTATGAGAGGCATGGACAGAGTGGATAGTCAGAAGGTTTTTCCCAAGGTGGAAGAGACAATTACTAGGGGGCACAGGTTTAAGGTGCAAGATATAAAGGAGATGTATGAAGCCAAATTTTTTACACAGAAGGTGGTGGGTGCCTGGAACTCATTGCTGGGGAAACATACGATAATGACTTTTAAGGGGCGTCTTGAATAGGATGGGAATAGAGGAATAGGAAATCCAGAAGGGCCGGGAGTTTTAGTTAAGTAGGGCAGCATGGACGGTGCAGGCTTGGAGGGCCGAAGGGCCTGTTCCAGTGCTGTAATTTTCTTTGTTCTTTCTCCAGCCTGAAAAATATCCTTTGTCCATTACTCTCTGCTTCCTATTGTTCAGCCAATTTCGCATCTACATTGTGTCTGACCTTTTGCCCACATCAACCCTCTCTGTTGCCTCTTCAGAAAAACACCAGCAGGTTAGTTAAACATGATATTTTCGTGACAAACCTGTGCTGGTTTCCCTTCAATAATCACCCTTTGCCCAAGTGACCAATTAATTTAGTGCTGAATTATCATTCACAGAATCTTGACAGTGGAGAAGGAGGCCATTGAGCCCATCGTGTCTGTGCTGACCACAATCCCATTCAGGCCCTACTCTCACAACTCCACTGACTAATCCCTCAACACTAGGGGCAATTTAGCACGGCCAGTCAACCTAACCTGCACATCTTTGGACTGTGGGAGGAAACCGGAGCACCCGGAGGAAACACACACACAGACATGGAGAGAATGTGCAGACTCCACATAGACAGTCACCCAAGACTGGAATTGAACTCAGGTCTCTGGCACTGTGAGGCAGCAGTGCTAACCACTGTGCCACCGTGCCACCCTAAAAGCTCCAAAAAAGCTTTCCTACTGATGACATTAAAGTGACAGGACCTCAGTTGTTGGGTTTGTTTTTCCAGCCTTTTGTCAACATGGGTGTAACTTTAAGTTTAAAGTTGATTTATTAGTTACAAGTAGGTTTACATTAATACTACAATGAAGATGCCCTAGTTGACCCAAGCTGGGAATCGAACCTGGAACATAATAATACTGTCCTAAGGCATTTCACAGGAAAGATATCAGGCAGGTTTTGCTACATAAGTAGATAGTGAGATAGATGACCAGAAATGAGTTTGTATCGTGTAGGAACATGTAGAGTTTGTGGATGTAGAAAGCTTTTCCTCTCTTTCACTGGCTCTGTTTGGTCTTATATGAGGTCAACACAAAGACACACAAATTTACTGCCTAATGTTGATGCCACTTTTCAGCATGGTTTGTGGGGTAGGCCTGGGTGGGTTGGGAGGGAGCATTGGTGAGCCAGTGGGATTAATTAGTTGATTTGTATATTGGGCATGGGAGGAGAGAAGGGGGCCTGGATGGCACTGCTCAGCATCTTCCACGTCTTCTGTGGGAAGATCAGATGGCAGAGGTAAAGGGGTAGTGGGGGGTTTCCAAGATTAGCCAAGGATAAAAGTTCATAGAGAAACCAAACCCACCTCATGATTTGTAGAAAGGAGAAGAAGTTCAAAGAAGGGCAAGTTTGTTACACAGAGAGTGGAAAATTCATTACATGCTGCCAGGAGTGGTGGTGCAGGCAGATACAATAGGAGTGTTTAAGGGGCTTTTGGATAAGCATATGAATATGCAAGGAATAGAGGGATATGGACCAAGGGCAGGCAGAAGCAACAAAAATAGAAAATGCTGGAAAATCTCAGCAGGTCTAACAGCATCTGTGGGGAGGGAATAGAGCCAAAGTTACAAGCTGGATGACCCTTCATCAGAGCAGAAGGGATAAGTTTAATTTAGTGTCATATTTGGCACAGGATGATGGGTTGAAGAGCCTGTTCCTGTGCCGTACTGTTCTATGTTTTAAAGCTACAGTGATAGTAGTCTCTAGAAAAGCAGCCTTTTCATGTTGAGCTCAAGGGCATATGTGATGAGAGAGTGCAGAGAGAGCCTCACTCTGTATCTAATCCATGCTGTTGCTGCGGATGGGGTGTTCAATGGGTGCGGTGTAGAGAAGGATACATTTTGAATGGGACCTGTGAGGTATACCTACTTTGGGGAGTATAGAACGATCTTTATATTGAGCCAGGCCTGGGAGTGATCGTCACTGACACCGGATATGAACAGTGAAACAAATTCCAATCTTCGCTGCTCTCACCTCTCCAATAAGCACAAAATCAAACTCAGCAAAATAAATTACAGAGAATGTGTTGCAATCTAGGAATGCTACAGTGAGCTTTTACAATACTGAATGCACACACACACACACACACACTGGCACAGGAGTGCCAGATACAAGCTATTACTTTGACTGAAAGCAGACCAATTTCCGCAGAGTGAATAATTGTCAAAACGAAAGGGTCCAGAGGGTCAATTTTTTCACACAGAGGGTGGTGAGTGTCTGGAACAAGCTGCCAGTAGTAGTGGAGGCGGGTACAATTTTGTCTTTTAAAAAGCATTTAGACAGTTACATGGGTATAGAGGGATATGAACCAATTGTGGGCAAATGGACAAGCTTAGGGTTAAAAAGAAAGGATGCATGGACAATTTGGGTCAAAGGGCCTGTTTCCATGCTGTAAACCTCCATGACTCCACGTTGGCCTCAATCATGGTAACCACAGTGACAATGTGGTCTTAGCATCCCATGGACTGGGATGGATGGGGAGAGGGGGAGGCGGGTTTGGAGCAGTGGTGTGGGACATCAGCTGAGATTCCAGCTCTCAATCCCTGTTGCCTGATTTGTGGGCCGCAGTGTCCTGTCCGTTATGTGTGTATATGTGTGAGTATGAGTGTGAATGTGTGTGTGTGTTTGTGTGTGGTTTGCATGTGTAAGTGTGTGTGTGTGTGTGTGTGTATGTGAGTATGCGAGTGGTATGTGTGTGATTGAGTACGAATGTGTGTGTGTGTGTGTGTGTGTGTGTGTGTGTGTGTTGTGTGTGTGTGTGTGTGCGTGTGTGTGTGTGCGAGTGGTTGTGTGTGTGTATGTCTGTGAGCGTGAGTGGTATGTGTGTGTGTCTGTGTGTGTGTGTGTGAGTGGTATGTGTGTGTGTGTGTGTGGTGTATGTGTGTGTGTGTGATATATGGTGTGTGTGTGGGTGTGTGTGTGTGGGGGGGGGTGTATGTGTAAGTGTGTGTAAATGTGTGTGTGTGTACATATATATATATATATATATATATGTATGTGTGCGTGACTATGTATTTGGTCACACACACTTAATAAGATTAGCCAGTTATTTAATGATGACCCCTCGGTCAAGGTCGGAGGAATTCAGGGAAAAGTACCAATTAGAGTGAACGTCTTGCTTACATCCATTCAGCTGACAAGAGGGCTGGCAAGTTTCTTAGATGGCCCAGTTTTCTTTTAGCTTCCAATGTTCGTATTACTCCCCTCCCTGTCGTGAAGGTGCAGGGGTTTTGTTCACAATTTTCTTACCCAAGTGATTCAGAATTAAATCTGCCCCCATCCCAACCTTCATAAGACCATAAAATACAGGAGTAAAATTTGGCCATTTGGCCCATCAAGTCTGATTCAATCATGGCTGATATATTTCTCAACCCCATTCTCCTGCCTTTTCCCCATAACCTTTGATTCCCTCACCAATCAAGAATTAATACATTCAATGACCTGGCCTCCACTGCCTTCTGTGGCAATGAATTCCACAGATTCGCCATCTTCTGGCTAAAGAAATCCCTCATTATCTCAGTTCAAAAGAGTCATTTCTTTATTCTGAGGTTGTGCCCTAGGACCCTAGGCTCCATTACTAATGGATACATCTTCCCCATGTCCACTCTACCCAGACTTTCACGATTCTGTAAGTTTCAAGGAGTTTCCTCCACACAGCTCCCTCTTCCCCCCATAATCACCCCTCGCTTTTCTCCCCCTGCATGACTTCTCCAACCACCCTCCCCAAGCTAAGAAGACACTGAGGCCAATTGCAACAACCCAACTGCTTAAGCTCATCCACTTCTGTACAGACTAGAAAACCGGACTTGACACATTCTAGTCTTTAAAGCCTGGTGTCGATAAACTGAACAGGGAAATGAGGCAATGTTATCTATAGCACAAGAGGCGATACTTCCACAGATGCTGCGAGAGTGTGTGTGCATTGTACAGGCTATGTATATATTGATATCAAAAGGGTTGAACATTCTCTGGGCTAGGTGGGGTTTTTGCCGAGTACTGTACAGTACAATATGTTTAAATGCTTGCTGTTCCTGTGATATGAAACTGGTACCAATTTGTTGCTTAACGATCCTTTCTCTGTTGTGTTTTTTTGTACGTAGTTCTAAAAAAAAACTGTTAACACTTTGTGATTTTTTAATTTTTTTTTAAAACTCCCGCTGAAAGTTGTACTTAAAAAAAGCTGTGTATAATATCAGTGTGTTCATGATGACTTTTACAATTCCTAAATAAATTAATTCAAACAACTTTTCTTTCCTTTTCTGAGTCTGTCACCCATAGAAACATAGAAACTAAAAGCAGGAGTAGGCCATTCGGCCCTTCGAGCCTGCTCTGCCTTTCATTTTGATCACCAAATTCAATATCCTGATCCCACCTTCCCCTATATCCCTTGCTCCTTTTAGCTCCAAGAACTATATCTACTTTATTTTTGAAATTAGACAACGTTTTGGCCTCAATTACATTCTGTGTTAGTGAATTCCACGCATTTATCACTGTCTGGGTAAAGGAATTTCTCCTCGCTTCAGTTTTAAAAGGTTTACCCTTTATTCTCAAACTATGGCCCCATAGTTCTACTCTTCCCCACCATCGAGAACATTCTTTCTGAATCTACTCTGTCTAACCCTGTTAGAATTTCATAAGCTTCTATGAAATCCCCTCTCATTCTTCTAAACTCCGGCGAATATAATCCTACCAAAAATAATCTTTTTGATTCAATTTGATTTATTATTTTCACATATATCGGTACATAGTGAGAAGTATTGTCTCTTCCGCACTGCATGGAAAAAAGCATACCATCAATACATTAGGAAAGGAAAGTGTTACAGAATATAGTGTTGCAGTCATAGCTAGGGTGTAGAGAAAGATTAACTTAACAAGGGAACAGCAATGCCTGAGATTTTCACAGTATTCAGGAGTCAAGGCAAATTTACAAGTCTCAGTCCCTCGCTTAAATCGCTGCACGCACAAAGCAATGAGATCTTCCCAAGGCAATCAATCAATAGGCTACCCCTGCAGGGTGTCCTGTTAAGGGTGAGTGGTGGGCACTTTCATGTAGAAAGCTGGGCACTCTGCTGTAGGAAGGAACCCATGAGCTTACAAGAGCTATGGCTTCTGATCCCTTGAGCCTAAGCACAGGACTTACTGGCTCCTGGTCAATTGCTAGAAAACTATCTCTGGGCACCTATCAGGTTCAAAGTAGGGTCCAATCATATTCCAGGTAGATCCTGCTGGCCACTTCATTATTCATATTGGCTACCCTCCATTACGTTGTTGGTGTTGACACACATGCAGGCAGCAAGGTGTTGGGCTGTTAACCTGGCGCCCTTATGTGACACAGTGGTTAGCGCTGCTTCTTCCCAGCGCCAGGGACCTGTGTGTGATTCCCAGCTTGGACCACTATCTGTGCAGAGTCTGCACATTCTCCCTTGTCCACATGGGTTTCCTCTAGATGCTCTGGGTTCAAAGAACAAAGAAAATTACAGCACAGGAGCAAGCCCTTCGGCCTTCCAAGCTTGCACCGAGCATGTTGTCCGATTGAACTAAACTGCGCCCCCCACTTTTCTAGAAGCATATCCCTCTATTCCTATCCTATTCATGTATTTTTCCAGAAGCCCCTTAAAAGTCATTATCATATCTACTTCCACTACCTCCCCCAGCAGCAAGTTCCAGGCACCCACCACTCTCTGTGTAAAAAACTTGCCCTGTACCTTTAACCCTTGCCCCCCCCCACCTTACGCCTATGCCCCCTAGTTCCTTCCATAGTCTGAAAGATGTGCTGGTTAGGTGCATTGGCCATGCTAAATTCTCACTCAGTGTACCTGAACAGGCGTCAGAATGTGACAAGGAGGGGATTTTCACAGTAACTTCATTGCAGTGTTAATGTCAGACTACTTGTGACAATAAATAAATAAACTTTGGAAATATTTTCCCAGTCCCACCTTCAAGCATGCCTTTAAGGAATTGTGATCCCTTTGACCCTTCAACACATCGTGTGAATTTTGGTGAAGCCATCCAATTAACCATACTCTGTCCCTTGCTCTTCATCCTTGTAACTTCATACAATCCCTACAGTGCACTATTCGGCCCATCGAGTCTTCACTGACTCTGCAACAGTGTATCTTAACAGAAACCTATTCCCGTAACAACACATATTTGAACAAAGAACAAAGAACAAAAAACAGCATGGGAAACAGACCCTTTGGCCCAACGAGCCCATGCTGCCACCGTGATGTTCCCACCTCTACCCATAATCCCTGTCTATGTTTATAGATCTATGGATTAAAAACCAAATTTGAGACAATTTAGGGAGAATTTGTTTTGCCAATTAGCCTAAGAGCACATCTTTGGGATGTGGGAGGAAACCGGAGCGCCTGGAGAAAACCCACGCAAGCACGGGGAGAATGCGCAAACTCCCACAGACACAGGCCCAAATCCATGTGTCTGCACAGCACAGCGATAGTCACCGAGCTGTCGTTTTGCCCATCAAATGGTCCAGGTCAAGCGTACACTAACGACGTGAAGCACTAGGATACTCTCGAAAAAAAAATCCAAGAGCAGCCCTCTCACGACCCATCGCATGTATGCCCCTTGTTAGACAACAAGGCAGACCAAAGCACCTTTAGGATAAAAACAAGTACATCAATCTCATCATCTATTTACACACTTCCCAGGGACTCCTGAGGCTCATGATTCCTATTTTAAATCAGTTTTCTATACCCCTCCATTCCCAGTCTGTTCATGTGCCCATCTAAGTATTTGCCCTGCTAATTCCCCCTAACTTATATATCTTGGGAAATTGGCGGCAATTTTGCATGGCCGATTGACCTCACCCACACATCTTTGGACTGCGGGAGAATCCAGAGGAAAAACCGCACAGATGCGAGGAGAACTCGTAAATTCCACACAGGCAGTCATCGAGGTTGGAATCGAACCCAGGTCCCTGGCACTGTGAGGCCCACACAAGCAATTTATTTTTCCCTTCCAGTTCAATACTTATCCATTTCCATTTGTCACAGAGTCGAGACACAGCAGAGGACTTAGCAAAGAAGAGACTATGTCCAGAAAAGGAGAGAGTTAAGCCTGGATTCTTGCTTCCACCTTGCTGCTAGCTCGTGGCATAGCTGAAAATGAGAACAAACTAGCACATAACAAATGAGAAGCACACAAGCTTAACTCGAACCGACAACCCTCTAGAGTCACAGGTCAATGTGGTGTGTCTAATGTTTGGGTGAAGAGAGCAAGCATCAGCAGCAAAGGACACAGGTTTACAATAATTGGCAAAGCAAGAAGTATATGATGCAATGACTTGTTATAGTGTAGAGGACATTGCCTGAAAGGCTGGCGGAAGCAAAATTAATCACACAATTTGCCACAAACTTGGTAGAAACCAGCAACATTTTTTTTTGAAGGGCAAATCCCAACTGTTTACGAAAAGAGTGATGCACCAAGATTCCATGGCATGAAATAGAAGAGATTTCATCATGCAAACTCTAAATGTAACCTCCTATCCTCTCAAACCCAGTGTCACTATGTTTAAACATGAATTAGCAGGCAATTTGCAATTCATTAGAAATTATAAATTACAGATTAAGTGGCAGATACAACTAAAACAGATTTTATCGCTGTGGCCCACAGCATAAACAATACCAACAAAAACAGCAGAAAATTCTCAGCAGGTCTAACAGCATCTGTAGATAGAAACTAGAACAAATGCTTCGAGTGAAGAGTCATCCAAACTCAAAATGTTGGCATGATTCTTTCTTCACAGATGCTGTCAGATCTGCTGAGATTTTCCAGCATTTCCTGCTTTTGTTTCAGATTTCAGCGTCTGCAGTATTTTTCCTTTATATGAATGTCATCAATCTCAGTCATAGAGTCATAGAGGTTTGTAGAACAGAAAGAGGCCCTTTCGCCCCACTTGTCCATTCTAACTTCCTTTAGTCAATAAGCTAATTCCAATTGTCCACATTTGACCCATCTCCCTCTATACCCATCTTACTCATGTAAATGCTTTTTAAAAGCCAAAATTGTATCCGGTTCTATTACCATCTCTGGCAGCTCGATCCAGACACTCACCTTTCTCATTTCAATGTTTCAGTGTGTGTAGCAAGTGCTCTCAGGACTGGTACAGCATGAATAAGAAAGGTTCATTCATTGAAGAAGAAGAAGAAGAATCAGAGAATGCAGGAGGAGGCCATTCAGTCCATCGAGTCTGCACCTAGCACAATATGATTCACCCAGGTCCTGAACCCCATATATTAACCCTAGTAATCTAAGGGACAATTTAGCATGGCCAACCAACCTAACTCATGCAGCTTTGGAGTGTGGGAGGAAATGAGACCATTCAAAAGAAGTCCACACAGACACTGGGAGAATGTTCAAACTCCAAGTAGACTGTCACCTGAGGTGGGAATTGAACCCAGGTTTCTGTCGCTGTGAGACAATGATGCTAATCCACTGTGTCACTGTGTCACCCTTTGCTAGGTAAAGAGGAGATGGGCAGATTTGTCATCATGAATAGTCCAGACAGAGTAGACAGGGAGAACCTATTCTGATTGGTGTAAAGATCATGACCCAGAGGAGGATTGGTAAAAGAAGTAAAGATAACACGAGCAAAGCCTTTTTAACTCAGCGGATAGTTATGATCTGGATTGCACTGTCTGAAAGTGTGGTGGACCCAGATTCAATAGTGGTTTTCAAAAGGAATTGTAGAAGTACCTGAAGAAACTTTATTTATTAGTGTCACAAGTAGACATACATTAATACTGCAATGAAGGTACTGTGAAAATTTCCTAGTCGCTGCACTCCGACACCATTCCAAGTCAATGCATCCAACCAGCACATTTTTCAGACTGTGGGAGGAAACTAGAACATGCAAAGGAAAGACAGAGACATGGGGAGAATGTGCAAACTCTACACAGACAGTGACCCAAGCCGGGAATTAAACCTGGGGCCCTGGCACTGTGAGGTCGCAGTGCTAACCATTGTGCCACCGTATAATTTAACCACAGGCTCCAGCGAGAATTGAACCCATAACCCCTGGTTTACAAGACCAGTATCCTAACCACTGAGCTATGGAGCCAATAATTATAGAGCTATGTTGGGAGAGTGTGAGGGAGTGAGACGAGCTGATTTGATCCTGCAGAGTGCTGGCACAGAGAGGATTTGGATTGCATGGCCTCCTTCTGTCCTGTGACTTTTTTATGATTCCATGGCTGCTGTCCTCGGATTGTAAAGGCATGTCACCATGATCCCTTCCGAAATTTTCCAGAGCTTCCTGTTCTCCTCCAGAATGATCTCATTAGTTGCCAAGTAGCTTCCACCCTAGAGGAGTGTCTGAATGAAGATGTAAGGTTGGGATTATCTGGCTGTTCCTGAGAACGTCCAACTCAGCTGTCAGAGAGATATCGCCACAGGCCCCCTGGCACAGGAGGGTATGAGTAATGGTAAACTCTATCCACAGTAGCTGGACCAGAAGGTCCCTCCACCAATCAACGGCAGGCCACCTCCACTGCTGTGGGAGCAAGGGAGGGGGTATAGAAAATCCTGCTTGTAAAGTGTTTATATAATTGTATTTCCCACCACTTGTGAGCTGTGAATTTTGAATAATGCACTCTTTGTGTGTTTTCACGCTTTACAGATATCTTTGTTTGTCCCATCTCTCCTCTCCAAGCAGACTCTTCATATTGGTGCCTTTTTAAGCTTCCATCTTACATAAGAACATGAGAGGTAGAATCGAATCATACAAACCCTACAGTGCAGAAGGAGGCCACTCGGCCCATTGGGTCTGCACTGACCACAATCCCACCCAGGCCCTACCCCCATATCCCTCCGTATTTATCCACTAATCCCTCTAACTACATATCTCATGACTCTAAGGAGCAATTTTTAGCATGGCCAATCAACTAATCCGCACATCTTTGCAGATAAAGCATAAGACGACAAAGGATGAAGGAGTACGATATCAAAGGTAGGAATCTTAGTAGTGTTGAGGAGCAGAAGGACCTTGGAGCCCAGGTCCATACGACTCTTAAATCGGCCTCACAGGTGGAGGATGTAGTTAGCTTTTATTAATCGAAGGATTGAGTTTAGAAGTCGGGAGGTAATGCTGCAACTTTATAAGACCCTTGTCAGACCCCACATGGAGTACTGTGCACAGTTCTGGTCGCCTCACTACAAGAAGGATGTGAAAACTATTGAGAGGGTGCAGAGGAGATTTACAAGGATGTTTCCTGGATTGGGAGACATGCCTTATGAAGATAGGTTGAGGGAGCTCTTCTCCCTGGAGAGACGAAGGTTGCGAGGCTACCTGATAGAGGTTTACAAGATGTTGAGAGGAAAAGATGGGGTGGATTCTCGGAAGCTATTTACCAGGGCTGAAATGGTCCCTACGAGAAGACACAGGTTTAAGGTGCTGGGAGCAAGCACAAGGGAGATGTCAAGGGTAAGTTTTTCACCCCAGAGGGGGGTGAGTAAGTGGAATCGGCTGCCATCGGTGGTGTGGAAACAAACTCGCTGAGGTCTTTTAAGAGACTTCTGGATGAGTACATGGGATTTAATCGGATTGAGAGTTATAGTTAGGCCTGGTAGGTATGGATACGATGGGCACAACTTGTGGGCCGAAGGACCTGTTTGTGCTGTAGTGTTCTATGTTCTATGTTCTAAGACATTGTAAGGCCACATTTGGAACAAAGAACAAAGAACAAAAACAGCACGGGAAATAGGTCTTTCGGCCCAACGAGCCCGCGCCGCCACCTCGATGTTCCCACTTCTACACGTGATCCCTGTCCATGTTTATAGATCTATGGATTAAAAACCAAATTTGAGACAATTTAGGGAGAATTTGTTTTGCCAATTAGCCTAAAAGCACATCTTTGGGATGTGGGAGGAAACTGGAGCTTCCGGAGAAAGCCCATGCAAGCACGGGGAGAATGCGCAAACTCCCACAGACACAGGCTCAAATCCAGCGATAGTCACTGCGCTGTCGTGTTGCCCATCAGACGGTCCAGGTCAAGCGTACACTAACGACGTGAAGCAGTAGGATACTCTCGAAAAAGGTCCAAGAGCAGCCCTCTCACGACCCATCGCGTGTATGCCCCTCGTTAGACAACAAGGTGGACCAAAGCACCTGTAGGATAAAAACAAGTACGTCAATATCATCATCTATTTACACGCTTCCCAGGGACTCCCAAGGCTCATGATCCCTATTTTAAATCAGTTTTCTATACCCCTCCATTCCCATTCTGTTCATGTGCCCATCTAAGTATTTCTTAAATAACTCCAGAGTACCTGCCTCCACCACTTTACTTGGCAGTGCATTCCATACCCCCACCACCCTCTGTGTGAAAAAACTCCCTCCAGCATCCAAATTATACCTTACCCCCCTCACCCTAAGCCCGTGACCCCTCGTGCTATTTGAGTCCATCCTAGGAAAAAGCTTAGCCCTGTTTACTCTATCTATCCCCTTCAAAATCTTGTACACCTCTATTAGATTTCCTCTAAGTCTACGTCTTTCTAAGGAAAACAGTCTCAATTTGCCTAATCTCTCCTCGTAACCATACCAGGCAGTATCCTGGTAAACCTCCTCTGCACTCTCTCCAGAGTCTCCACGTCCTTCCAGTAGTAAGGCGACCAGAACTGGACGCAGTATTCCAAATGAGGTTTAACCAGCGTTTTATACACAACTACAACATTAAAGGCAGCTCTTGTACTCTATACCCCTTCCTATAAAGGCTAACATACTATATGCTTTCTTCACAACCTTCTCCTCTTGCTCTGCCACCTTCAGAGACTTGTTCACCTGCACCCCCAGGTCCCTCTGCGTTTCTATACTCTTAATAGGTCTACCCTTTACCATATACCTCCCCACTACATTCTCTCTCCCGAAATGCATCACCTCACATTTATCAGGATTGAATTCCATCTGCCATCTGTCTGCCCAAGCTACCAGCTTATCTATGTCCTGCTGCATCGCCTGACAATGCTCCTCACTATCCGCAAGTCCAGCCATCTTTGTATCGTCTGCAAACTTGCTGATCACTCCACTTACTCCCTCTTCCAAGTCATTTATATATATTACAAATAGAAGAGATCCCAGTACCGAGCCCTGCGGCACACCACTAGTGACCGACCTCCAGCTAGAGAGACACCCTTCCACTATTACTCTCTGTCTCCTATTACCAAGCCAGTTGCTTATCCATCTAGCTACCTGTCCTTGTATCCCATTAGCCTTGACCTTCTCGACTAACCTTCCACGAGGGACTTTGTCAAACGCCTTACTGAAATCCATATAGACAACATCAACGGTTCACCCTTCGTCCACCGTTTTCGTCACCTCCTCAAAAAATTCTACCAGATTTGTAAGGCACGACCTCCCCTTAACAAATCCATGCTGCGTGTCCCTAATCAGATTGCAACACTCTAAGTGCCTATGTATCCTGTCTCTAAGAATCCTTTTCAACAGCTTCCCTACCACTGACTTCAAACTCACCGGCCTATAATGGTCACCCCATTATAGAAAGAGTGCAGAAGAGATTTATATGGATGTTACAGGGACTTGAGTTATAAAGAGAAGCTGGATAGACTGGGACTTTTTTCCTTGGTGCGTAGAAAGCTGAAGGGTAATCTTATAGAGGTCTATAAAATAATGAGTGGCACAGATTAGCTAGATAGTCACTACCTTTTCCCAACGAGATGGGAATCTAAAACTAGCGGGCATTGTTTCAAAATGAAAGGGGAGAGATACCAAAGGGTCCAGAAGGGCATTTTTTTTCACACAGAGGGTGGTGAATGTCTGGAACAAACTGCTGGAGGTAGTAGTAGAGGCAATTCCAATTTTGTCTTTTAAAACATGTTTGGAAAGTTACATGGGCAAGATGAGTATAGCAGGTTATGGGTCAAATGTGGGCAATTGGGCTAGCTTAGTGGTTAAAGCAAAAGGACAGCATGAACAAGTTGGGCCAAAGGGCCTGTTTCCAAGCTGTAAACCTCTATGATTCAATGCAATGGATTAAGGTTTTGGCGTACAGCCCTTTGAACCATTCCAACAAGCAACAAGATGACAGCTGATCTTCACTCAGATTGAAGAATTGTCCCCGGATTCCTTCGTACCCTTTGCATTGGAAAACTTTCATCTGGAATATACTCAACCGCTCTTTGGAGTGTAGTCAGGTAGAAAATTAACTATTGTCCATGAGGAACCATAGACATTTCTCTATGTGACAGACAAATGGTTATCTAGCTTGAGAGATACCATTCCATATAAAGCTCAGTCCAGGTGAGGAGTCAGGTGCAAAGTCTACTTCAGCCAGAATGGGAATTGAAATTGAGTTGTTGGTATTACCCTAAAACACAAGTGAACCACTTTATAATAGCCACGTCCCAGATTACCCTCTCTGTTGATTCTCTGTCAGGAACCCACGTTGACACACTGACAGGAATCCACGATGATTCCCTGACAGGAGTCCCAGTTGACTCACTGACAGGAATGCATGTTCATACTGTCTGGCAGAAATCCATGTTGAATCTCTGACAGAAAGTCATGTTAACTCTCGGACAGGAATCCATATTGACTCTGTTAGGAACCCATAATGATGCTCTGACAGGACTCCATGTTGACTGTCTGTCAGGAATTCATGCTGACTCTCTGACAGGAATATATGCTGATTGTCTGACAGAAATTCATGTTAACCCCCTGACAGAAATCCATGTTGACTCCCTGTCAGGAATCCATATGGATTTTCTGACAGAAACCCATGTTGACTCTCTCTGACAGGAATCCATTTTGACTCTCTACAGGAGTCCATGCTGATTTTCTGACAGCAATACATATTGACTCTCGAAAGGGAATTCATGTTGACTCCCTGACAGGAATCCATGTTGGCTCTCCGAAGGGAATCCATGTTGAAACACTGACAGGAATCCATGGAGAATCTCGGACAGGAATCCATGTTGACTCTCTGACAGGAATCCATGCTGACTCTCTGACAGGAATCCATTTTGACTCTCTGACAGGAATCCATGTTGACTTTCTAACAGGAATCCATGTTGACTCTCTGACAGGAATCCATTTTGATTTTCTGACAGAAATCCATGTTGACTTTCTAACAGAAATCCATGTTGACTTTCTAACAGGAATCCATGTTGATTCTCTGTCAGGAATGCATGTTATCACTCTAATAGAAATCTATTTTTGACACACTGACATGAATCCATGTTGAAACGCTAAGAAAAATCCATGTTGACTTTCTGACAACAATACATATTGACTCTCTAAAGGGAATTCATGTTGAATGTCTGACAGGAATCTATTTTGACTATCTCACAAGAATCCATGTTGTCTGTCTGATGGGAACTCATTTAAACTCACTGACATGAATCCATGTTGTCTCTCTGATAGGAATCCATGTTGACTTTCTGACAGCAATACATATTGACTCTGTAAAGGGAATTCATGTTGACTCCCTGACAGGAATCCATGTTGGCTCTCCAAAGGGAATCCATGTTGAGTTACTGACAGGAATCTATGGAGAATCTCGGACAGGAATCCATGTTGACTCTCTGACAGGAATCCATGCTGGCTCTCTGACAGGAATCCATGTTGACTCTCAGACAGGAATCCATGTTGACTCTCTGACATGAATCCATGTTGACTCTCGGACAGGAATCCATGTTGACTCTCGGACAGGAATCCATGCTGACTCTCTGACATGAATGCATGTTGACTCTCTGACAGGAATCCATGTTGACTCTCGGACAGGAATCCATATTGACTCTCTGACATGAATGCATGTTGACTCTCTGACAGGAATCCATGTTGACTCTCAGACAGGAATCCATGTTGACTCTCGGACAGGAATCCATGTTGACTCTCTGACATGAATCCATTTTGATTCTCTGACAGGAATCCATGTTGACTCTCTGACATGAATCCATTTTGATTCTCTGACAGGAATCCATGTTGACTTTCTAACAGGAATCCATGTTGACCCTCTGACAGGAATTTATGTTGACTCTCTGACAGGAATGTATGTGTCTTTCTTACAGAAATCCATTTTTGACACAGTGACATGATACCATGTTGACACGCTATGAAGAATCCATGTTGACTTTCTGACAGCAATACATATTGACTCGTTAAAGGGAATTCATGTTGACTCCCTGATGGGAATCTCTGTTGGCTCTCCGAAGGGAATCCATGTTGAGTCACTGACAGAAATCCATGTAGAATCTCGGACAGGAATCCATGTTCACTCTCCGACAGAGAGTGTTAATCCATGTTAAATCTCTGACAAGAATAAGTGTTGACTCCCTGGCAGGAATCTATGTTGTCTATCCAACTGGAATCCATGTCAACTTACGAACAGGAATCCATGTTGAGTCTCTGAAAGGAAACCATGTTGACTCTTTGTTGGGAATCCAAGTTGACTCTCAGATGGGAATCCATGTAGATTCACTGACAGGAATCCATGCTGCCTTTCTGAAAAGAATCCATTTCGACTGTGTGGCAGGAATCCATATTGACCTTCTCACAGGAATTCATGTTGATTCTCTGACAGGAATTCACGTTGACTCTCTGACAGGAATCCATGATGACTCTCTGACAGTAATCTGTATTGACTCTCTGACACAAATCCATGGTTATTCTCTGACAGGAATCAACATTGACTCTCTGACAGGAATCCACATTGACTCATGGACAGGAATTCAAATTGACTGTCTGACAGGAATGCATGATGATTCTCTGACAGGAATCCATACTGACTTTCTGACAAGAATCCATTTTTATTCTCTGACAGGAATCCATATTGACTCACTGTCAGGAATCCATATTGACTGTCTGATAGGAATGCACTCTCTTACAGGAAACCATGTTGACTGTCTGTGGGGAATCAAAGTTGACAGTCCGACAGGAATCCATGTCTATTCTCTGACAGAAAGCCATGTTTACTCTTTGACAGGATCCATATTGACTCCATGACAAGAATCCGTTTTGACTCTTTGGCAGGAATCCATGTTGACCGTCTCATAGGAATCCATGTTGACTTTCTAACAGGAGTCCATGCTGTCTCTCTGACAGGAAACCATATTCACTCCCTAAAAGGAATCTCTGTTGACCCTCTGACAGGAATTTAAGTTAGCTCTGTGGCAAATGTTCATTTTGACTCTCTGTAAGGAATCCATGATGATTCTCTGAAAGGAATCCATGTTGTCCTCTGATGTGAATCCATGTTGACTCTCTAGTAGGACTCCATGTTAACTCTGTGACAGAAATACATATTTACTCTCTGTGAGGAATCCATGCTGAATCTCTGACAGGAATTCATGTTGTCTCACTGTGACAGAAATCCATGTTGACTTTCTGACAGGAATCCATGTTGACTTTCTGACAGCAAATTAGATTGACTCTCTGAAAAGAATCCATGTTGACTCACAAACAGGAATCCATGTTGACTTTCTATCAGGGATCCATGTTGTCTCTTTGACAGGATCCATGTTGACTTTCGGACAGCGATATATATTGACTCTCTGACAGGAAATCACGTTGACTCTCTGACAAGAACCCTCGTTGACTCTCTGACAGGAATCCATGTTGACTCTGACAGGAATCCATACTGACTCTATGATAGGAATCCATATCGACTTTCTCACATGAATCCATATTGACTGTCTGACAGGAATTCATGTTGATTCTCTCAAAAGAATTCATTTTGACTCACTGACAGGAATCCACGTTGACTCACGGACGGGAATCCAAATTGACTCTCCAACAGGAATGCATGATAACTCTCTGACAGGAATCTGTGTTGACTGTCCAATGGGAACCCATGTTCTCCGTCCAACTGGAATCCATATTAACTCTCTTTAACGGGAATCTATGTTGACTCACTGACAGGAATCCATTTTGAATCTCTCACAGGAATCCACGCTGATGTTCTGAGAAGAAACTATGTTGACTCTCTGTGGGGAATCCAAGTTGACAGCCCGATGGGAATCCATGTCTATTCTCTGACAGGAATCCATGTTGACTCCCTGACAGGAGTTCACACTGTCTCTCTGACAGGTATCCATGTTGACTCTTTGACAGGAATCCATGTTGTCATCTGACAGAAATCCATGTTGCTTCAACAGGAATCCATGTTGTTTCTGTACAGGAACTCATTTAGACGTTCTGACAGGAATCCATGTTGTCTCGCTGACAGGAATCCATTTTGACTTTCTGACAGGAATCTATGTTATCCTCTGATGTGATTCCATTTGGCCTCTCTCGCAGAACTCCATGTTAACTCTGAGACAGAAATACAAATTTACTCTCTGTCAGGGTTCCATGTTGTTTCTCTGACAGGAATTCATATTGTCTCTCTGACAGTGATCTATATTGACTCTCTGACAGCAATCCAGACTGACTCTCCAACAGGAATCCATGTTAATTCACAGACACGAATCCATGTTGACTCTCAGTTTGGAATCCAAATTGACTCTTTGGCAGGACTACTTGTTGACTCTTTGACAGGAATCCATATTTACTCTCTGCTAGGGGTCCATGTTGTCTCTATGACAGGAATCAATGTTGACTTTCTGACAGTAACACATATTAACTCTCTAAAGGGAATTCATGTTGACTGACAGAAATCCATGTTGACTCTCTCACAGGAACCCATGTTGTCTCTCTGATGGGAACCCATTTAGACTGTCAGACAGGAATCCATTTTGACTTTCTGACATGAATCCGTTTTGACTCATAGATAGGAATCCATGTTGATTCTCTGTTGGTAATCCAAATTGACTCTCTGGCAGGAATCCATGTTGACTCTTTGACAGCAATCCATATTTACTCTCTGTCAGGGATCTATGATGTCTCTCTGACAGGAATTAATGTTGACTTTCTGACAGCAATACATACTGACTCTCTGAAGGGAATTCATGTTGACTCTCTGACAGGAATCCAAGTTGACTCTGTGGCAGGTATCCAATTCGACATTCAAACAGGAACCCATGTTGACTTTCTGACAGGAATCCATGTTGTCTCGCTGACAGGAGTCTATTGAATCTCTAACAGGATTCCATGTTGTCCTCTGATGTGAATCCATGTTGACTCTCTGGCAGAACTCCATGTTATCTCTGTGACAGAAATCCATATTTACTGTCTGTGAGGGATCCATGTATCTCTCTGTCAGGGATCCATGTTGACTTTCTGACAGCAATCCAGATTGACTCTCTGAAAGGAATCCATGTTGTCACTGTTACAGGAATCCAAATTGACACATGGACAGGAATCCATGTTTTCTCTCCGAAAGGAACGCATTTTGATTCTGTAAAAGGAACCCATGTTTTGTGTCTGACAGAACTCCACCTTGACTCTCGAAAAGGATTCCATGTTGGGTCACAGTAATACAGTTTGACTCTCTCTGACTGGAATCCATGTTGACTATTTGACGGGAATCCATGCTGTTTCCTTGAGAGAAATCCATGTAAACTCTCTAACAGGGATCAACAATGAATCTCTGACAGGAACCCATGTTGACTCTCTGTCAGGAATCCATATTCAATTGTAACAGGAATCCATGTTGACTCCCTGACAGTAATACATTTTGAATCACTGAGAAGAATCCATGTTGACTCTTTGATAGAAAACCATGTTGACTCTCTGACAGTAATCCAGTTTGACTCACTGAGAGGAATCCGTTTTGACTCTCTGACAGGAATCCCTGTTGTCTCTTTGACGGGATTTCATGTTGACTATTTGACAGGAATCCAAGCTGACTTTCTGACAGGAATCCATGTTGACTGTCTGACAGGAATCCGTTTTGATTCTCTAAGAAGAATCCATTTTGACTGTCAGGAATCCATGTTGTCTCTCTCACAGGAGTCCAAATTGACACACTGACAGGAATTCATGCTGAATCTCTGACAGGAATCCACATTGACTCTCTGACAGAAATCCATGTAAACTCTCTAACAGAAATCATTATTTACTCACTGAGAGGAATCCATTTTGAATCTCTGAAAGGAATCCATGTTGACTTTCTGATAGGAATCCGTTTTGACTCTCTGAGAGAAATCCATGTTGATTGTCTGACAGGAATCAAGTTGACTCTCTGACAGGAATCTGTATTCACTCTCTGACAGGTATTCACATTGACTCTCTGAAAGGAATCCATGTTGACTCACTGGCAGGTGTCCATATTCACTCTCTGACAGGAATCCAGACTGACTGACAAAAATCCATGTTGTCATCTGACAGAAACCCATGTTGACTTCTAACAGGAATCCATGTTGTCTCTCTGACAGCAATCCATATTGACTCTCTAACAGAAATCCAGTTTTTCTGTCTGTCAGGAATCCATGTTGACTCTCTGACAAGATTCCATGTTGAATTTCTGATAGGAATCCATATTGAATTTCTGATAGGAATCCATGTTGACTCTCTGACAGGAATCCATGTTGAATTTCTGATAGGAATCCACGTTGACTCTCTGACAAGAATCCATGTTGAATTTCTGATAGGATTCCATATTGAATTTCTGATAGGAATCCACGTTGACTCTCTGACAAGAATCCATGTTTTCTCTCTCTCTGACAAGTATCCATATTGACTCTCTAACAGTAATACATGTTTTCTGACTGACAGACTCCATGTTAAGTCTCTGACAGGAATTCTTGTTGAATAATATACTGCATATTCTCATATCCATACTTCATCTGGCCCATCACCCTCTATATCCATTTTATGGAACTGTCTATACGCTTTTTAGAATACAAAATTATACCCACCTCTACTATTATCTCTGGCTGCTTGTTCCAGAACGTCATCACCCTCTGTGTGAAAAAGTTGCCTCCCTGGACTCTTTTATATCTCTCCCCTCTCACCTTAAAACCTACACTCCTCCGCCCTTTGGGAAAAGATAGTGACAATCTAGATGGTCATTATTTTATAGACCCCTGTAAGATCGCTCCGAAGCCTCCTATGCTCCAGAAAAAAAGTCCCAGTCTATCCAGCCTCTCCTTATAACTCAAACCATCAAGTCCCGGTAGCATCCTAGTAAATTTTTTCTGCACTCTTTCTAGTTTAATATCCTTTCTATTATAGGGTGACCAGAACTGTGCATAATATCCCAAATCTGGCCTTACCAATGTCTTATACAACTTCAATAACACATCTCAATGTTCACGTATTCATTGTTCTAGCCAGTGAAACAAAGGATACCGAATCCCTTCTTCACCACTCTGTCCACCTGTGAGCTATGAACCTGTATCCCTAGAACTCTTTGTTCTATAACATTCCCCAACTCCCCACCAATAACTAAGTAAGTCCTGCCCCTGTTTGATCGACCAAAATGCATCATTATGTTCTCCTGGAAAGACGGAGGTTGACGGGTGAACTGAAAGAAGTTTATATAGTTATGAGGGGCATAGATAGGGTGAACAGTTGGGAGCTTTTTCCCGAAATAACAATTACAAGGAGGCACAACTTCAAGATAAGGTTCAGTGGAAATATGTGGAGGAAGTTTTTTACACAGAGGGTGGTGGGGACCTGGAATGCACTGCCAAGAGAGGTGGTTGAGGCAGTTACGTTAACCACATTTAAGACATACCCTGATAGGCACATGAACAAACAGGGAATAGAATGTTATAAGCAGTTGGTCTCGATAGTTAAATGTAATTGGCTCAAGCTTGGAGGATTGAAGAACCTATTCTGTGTGGTACTGTTCTTTGTTCTTTGCTCTTTGCACTTTGTTCTATCTGTAGAAAAAATGAAGTTTAGGCTGACAACCTTCTACCAGAGATAGAGGATATTAACATCTACAGAGGGTTTAAACCAGTCAGGAGCGAAAGCAGACAGGGAAAGGCAAAGACGAACATGGTCTGTAATAAAGTGGAGCGTAGAGGTTTACTCTGAGGTGATAGCACAAGATAGCTGATATGGATGCAGAACAGAGGAAAACATTTAGGATGGCATGTTGGCACAGTGATTAGCATCATTGCCACACAGCGCCAAGGTTCAATTCCCAGCTTGGGTCACCGTCTGTGCAAAATTTGCATATTCTCCCGATGTCTGCGTGTGTTTCCTCCGGAAGCTCAGGTTTCCTCCCACAGTCCGAAAAACATGCTGATTAGGTACGTTGGCCATGCTAAATTCCCCCTCCGTGTACCTCAGCAGGCACCAGAGTGTGGCAGCTAGGGGATTTTTGCAGTAAATTCATTTTGCAGTAAATTGCAGTGTCAATGTAAGCCTACTTGCGACAGGAATAAATAAACTTTCAAACTTAGTTGAAGGGAGAGAAACTCGGAATCAGTGAGAATTTAAGAGGAGCATTCGAACATTCCCAGACACTTCTGAACTTATTTAATCTCTTGATGTTGTGAATAACGAGAGGGAAAACAGCCCGATATCTCCCTGTCTCCCAAAGGTAATCGAGTGAAAGTGCAGAATATCAATCTCGCATTATCATCCTGATTATTCAACCGTGACTGGATGCATTAGACAGAGCATATTCCCAGTGCCCCTGGATTGAGCCTTTGAGCTCTGCGGAGTATGAATTCATCAGTATCTATACTTATCACTGTTAACTTTCAATCCCGCACCTCACCTGCCATTCTTCCATCAAATTCAGTTCCTTTTACTCATTTCATTTTGATTGAGATCCCTGTCCATGTATTGCAAGCAAACTGAACAAGTATGCACATAAACTGGGAGGCGATGGGCTAGTGGTATTATCACTTGACTGTCAGTCCCAAAAACTCAGCTAACGTCCTGGGGACCTGGGTTCGAATCTGACCACGGCAGGTGGTGGAATTTGTATGCAATTCACAAATATTAAGAATGGCCATGAAACCATTGTCAATTTTCTGAAAAAAACCCCAACTGGGTCCTTTAGGGAAGGAAATCTGCTGTCCTTACCCTGTCTGACCCACATGTGACTCCAAAGTCACAGCAATGAGGCTGGCTATCAATTAGGAATGATGTGGAGATACCAGCGTTGGACTGGGGTAAACACAGTAAGAAGTCTGACAACACCAGGTTTAAGTCCAGCCGATTTATTTGATTGTAAAACTCGCAAGCTTTTGGGCTTTGCCCCTTTGTCAGGCGAATGGAGAGTTCTGGCCTCCAACAGAACATATAACAGCACAGACAGTAACCCCGAAAGCTTGCGAGTTTACTAACAAATAAATCGGTTGGACTTAAACCTGGTGTTGTCAGACTTCTTACTATCAATTAGGAATGGACAATAAATGCTGGCCAGCCAGTGATGTCCACCTCACACAAATTAATAAAAAAAAGACCAATTCTGTTCTTATCAGTCTAGCTGTGGAGTTTTTTTGT
Source organism: Sphyrna mokarran (assembly GCA_024679065.1). Lineage (NCBI taxonomy): Eukaryota > Metazoa > Chordata > Chondrichthyes > Carcharhiniformes > Carcharhinidae > Sphyrna > Sphyrna mokarran. Next base: position 11,594,095 of record JAGIQG010000001.1, on the reverse strand, counting down.
GGATGGGCCAGCGATTGACAGGAAAATTCCAGTGTTGTTAAATTCACTGACCTTGCTGAAGGATGTAAACTTGCCTTCGTTGAGAGAAGGCAACAGGTTCTGACTTCAGAATTTCTTTGCTGGCTGTCTTTCGGAATGTGCTGAAGGTGTAGAGGACGCTATCTAAATGTAGCCTATCCCCAAATGCAACTATTGCTAGTAGTTTATGCTGTATGTTCTCAGCTGAGGCTCAGCGGGTCACTGTCAGGGGATTGTGGGCTCAAGTTTACATCCCGGGGGGCTCTGGGTAGCAGTTCTTCCCTCCCGCCTCCACATACCCTCCCCCCAAACCATGGCGGGTTTTCCACTGATGGAGGAGACTTGCTATTGACTGCCAGTGGAATCTTTTAGCCCCACTGATGTCTACATCCTACACTTTGCGGGCCTACACTTTGGTGAGAAAAATGGTGTGAAAAAAGCAGAAAAGCGAAATGGCGGCACGATTCAGAGACATCGTTTCCCCCGAGGAAGAGACAGAGTGCTGGATACCTTATACAGAGAGCTTTAGTCCTTAGTCCCCTTTGCAGCTGCTCATACGCGAGAGAGCCAAGTTCAATTCCCAGCTTTTTTTATAAGTTTATTTATTTGTCGCAAGTAAGGCTTACATTAACACTGCAATGTAGTTACTGTGAAATTCCCCTTTTCGCCACATTCCGACATTTGAGTCAATGCACCTAACCATCACATCTTTCAGATTGTGGGAGGAAACCGGAGCACCCGGAGGAAACCCACGCAGAACAAAGAACAAAAGAACAAAGAACAAAACAGCACGGGAAACAGGCCCTTCAGCTCAACGAGCCCGCGCCGCCACCCCGATGTTCCCACCTCTACCCGCGATCCCTGTCCATGTTTATGGATCTATGGATTAAAAACCAAATTTGAGACAATTTAGGTAGAATTTGTTTTGCCAATTAGCCTAAGAGCACATCTTTGGGAGGTGGGAGGAAACCGGAGCACCCGGAGAAAACCCACGCAAGCACGGGGAGAATGCGCAAACTCCCACAGACACAGGCCCAAATCCATGTATCTGCACAGCACAGCATAATCCACCTGTAAGGGTCAGGTTCCCCATCCTTAGGCTATGGATCCACCACCTTACTATGTCTCCCTTCCATTATTGCCTCGTTCTCCCTGACTAAAAATGCATCTTCCAATCGCCGCTCTAGTTGCTTGACCCGAGCCCTCAGACGCTGCAGCTGCAAACACTTGACACATACATGGACTTTCGGGAGAGGTCTTGCCCCCAGTAACTCCCACATATGACACCGTACGCAGGTGAGGCATCTTCTCATTAACCCTGCCATTGTCCTGAACACCTTTGCAGGTGTGAATGCAGCTGGAAAAACCAGTAGCACATAGTGCCTAAGCCTGCTCTGGCCCAAGCCCAGTGAGCCAAAGCCTTTGTATTTCTCAGTCTGCTTCCCAACTCACTCCGCTGCCTGCTCCTGACGCTGCCCGCTGTCTACTGACACTTCCTTTTTATACTCCCCAGCTAGCCCTACGCCTAACTACAGCAGCAAAAAGCAATCGAAAACAGAGAGAGAGAAAAAGCAAATTGAAAAATTCACTTCCAAACGCTCTGTCCCAGAGAACAAGCCGGAAATCGTACCTGTGTTCCTGGTGCTGTGAGGCAGCAGTGCTAACGACCGTGCCACCATGCTGGTCCTGGAATTATAGACGCACCATTGGCAAATTTCGAACTGCTGTGCCTATTGAAGTGCAGTCATCTCACCCACTGTTATTCTGTGCTTCCAGTAGAAGAATGGCTTCCCAAACACCCTAAGCAAATATGGCTTCCGGCTGAGAACCCTGCTCCTCCCTCTAACGGACTGAATAGCATTGTGTCATCTCTACTTATTTTCCCAGTTACATTTGTTCTTAGATGAAAAAGTTTATTAATGACTGAAATCATTGAAAGTAACTGATTTGATTTCTGCAGAAAGCACTTCAGCAACCGAAACAACGAAGAAAGAAACAAAAACATGGGGAGAATGTGCAGACTCCCACACAGTGACCCAAGCTGGGACCTCATAGCGTCCCTGCCGCTATAAGGCAGCAGTGCTAACCACTGTGACACTGTGCTGCCCCGAATTATCAATGCAATGGCCACTTGAAAGAAGTGCGTAAAGATTCGCCAGGATGTGGCCTGGTATTGAAGGTGTTGGCTGTGAGGTGAGAGTGAATAAACTAGGATTGATTTCGCTGGAAAAATGGAGGCTGAGGGGAGAGCTGATCGAGGTTTGCAAAATTATGAGCGGCATAGACAGGGTGGATAGTCAGAGGCTTTTTCCCAGGGTGGAAGAGACAATCACAAGGGGGCACAGGTTCAATGCGATAGGTGGAAACTTTAAGGGAGATGTGGTGGGGAAGGGGCAAGTTTTTCACAGAGAGCGGTGGGTGCCTGGAACTTGCTGCTGGAGGAGGTGTTGGAAGCAGGCACAGTAGCAATATTTAAGAGGTTTTTATTTTGTTTAATTAGAGCATCATGTTCGGTGCAGGTTTGTAGGGCCTGTTCAAAAGAACAAAAAGAATAAAAGAACAGCACAGCACAGGAATCAGGCCCTACAAGCCTGTGCCGTCCATTTTAACACACTCAGCGAGTGTCCTATTCAAGTCTTACATTACTCATCGACATTTTTGTCTACCTCTTGTGGAACTCCACAATAAAGGGGGTCGAAATTTAGGGAATTGTATGTATGCCAGATTAAGGCAGATCCAATTAAGAGTCAATTTATTGACGCCAATCAGCCTAAAAAGCACGTTTTTTTGGGATGTGGGAGAAAACCAGAGTACCCGGAGAAAATACACACAAGCACAGGATAATGTGCAAACTCCCTTACTTTACTTTCCTTTGTTCTAGTTGGCCAACTCTTTCAAAAGGCTAGCACAGTTATGACGGGCCAAATGGTACCCTTGTGTTCTGTAATACAATCGAATATTTTTAGGAGACTTCCGACCAGGTTAACAACTTCCATCGGTTCCCTTCAGTGTGACGTTCAGTGCAGCAATACCTGTGGCTCTTCCCCACACAGCACCGTTAGTCTCGAAATGTTGTTGAAATAAGCCTTCAGGCTGCTGTTTCCGTTCTGTTTCAACATTACCGTGAGTCTGATGATGCACTGGGGCTCCCTTCGGCAATTACAACAGTTGGCGACACTGAGATTAACAATTAAATGTCAATCAACACCAAATTATGCCGCTCGTAAAAAGCTCAAAGCAAACCCACGCTCAACAATAATGTTCCACAGAAACAAGCTGACTGGCTTCTTTTAATGTCTTTATCCAGCAAATACTTCCATTATGCATTGAGAATCAGAATCAAGCAATAAAGGAAAGGTTGACTGATAACCAGGAACAGGGTAGGTGACAGAAACACCTCTAACAGTAGATAAAGTTACTCTAGGTACACCAGACACAGTAAGAAGTCTCATAACACCAGATTAAAGTCCAACAGGTTTATTTGGCAGCACAAGCTTTCGGAGTGTCGCTCCTTCTTCAGGTGAATCCACTTCATACAGCAGACATAGCAAAGGTTATGAACATAAAGAACAAAGAACAACACAGCACAGGAAACAGGCCCTTCAGCCCTACAAGCCCGCGCAGCCCATTTTAACGCTCAGTGAGTGCCTTATTCCAATCTTTCTTCTACCTACGACTTTTGTCTACATCTTGTGGACTCCACAATAAAGGCTGCAAATTTAGAGAATTATATGTGCAGCAGATTAAGGCAGATCCAATTTAAGGACAATTTGTTAACACCAATCAGCCTTAAAGCACGTTTTTGGGGTAAACAGGAGCAGCTGGAGAAAACACATGCAAGCATCAGGAGAACATGAAAACTTCCACAGATACCGACCCAAGCCAGAGATCTGACCCGGGTCCCTGTAACTCAGTGATAATCACTGAGTTGTCATATTGCCCGTCAATTGGTCCAGCTTAAGCATACACTAACGACGTGAAGCACTAGGCAACTCTCGAATCGACATCCGAGAGCAGCCATTGCATGACACACCCCGTGTATGCCCCTTGTTAGCCAACTTTAGTGCTGAGGAAATTGGAATGGAATCCTCACCAATAAGTCTGTTAATAGAGCCTTTTATTCATTTATTCGTGGGACATGGACATCGCTGGCTGGCAAGCACTTATTGCCCATCCCTAGTTGTCTGAGTGCAATTGAGAGTCAACCATATTGTTGTGGACCTAGAGTCACAGGTAAGGTAAGGACGGTAGATTTCCTTCCCTAAAGGACATTTGTGAACCAGGTGGGTTTTTCCAGCAATTGACAATTGTTTCATGGTCACTAAAGCTTTAAAGTTTATTTATTCGCTTCAGAAATAAATTACATTAACGTTGCAATGAAGTTACCGTGAAAATATCTGAGTCGTCACACTCAGGTCCCTGTTCAAATACTCTGAAGGAGTACGGCCAATATACTTAACCAGCACAACTTTCAGACTGTGGAAGGAAACTAAACCCCTGGAGGAAACCCACGCAGACACAGGGAGAATGTGCAGGCTCCACATAGTCAGTGACCTAAGCTGGAATTGAACCCGGGTCCCTGTCGCTGTGAGGCAGCAGTGCTAACCACTGTGCCATTGTATTTTGGGATCATGTGAGGCACTACATAAATCTAAATCTTTCTCTCCTTTTTTCTGTGCTTCCCTCTGTCCATCTTTTGTCTCTCAATTGATAAAACAGACACAGTCCAATGTTAGCTGGCCTATAAATCCAGCGAGGAGAATTAAATCCCTTTTTTATCTTTTAACCAAACGCTGATAAATTTTTCATTTGCTTTTAAACACATGAATTGCAGGTAAAGTGTCAAATTCTCAGGAAGAGGCAGTCGCATTTCCAAGAGGCAACTTGGGGCGGGATCCTCTGGCCTCGCTCGCCACAGAACTGGAGAACCCCACCCCAAAGTCAATGCGTGGTGTTCCCCCCACCCCTCTGGCCCTCACTCCACCCCCCACACATGTGCTATCATTCCCATGCTGGGCAGGAGGGGAAAATTCACCCATAGTGTCTTAATGAGTTCAGAGGTCAAATAAAAGCAAACTACGGCAGACTCTGGAAATCAGAAATAAAAATGGGAAGTGCTGGATGAAGTTAGGATGTTTGGCAGCATCTGTGGAGAGAAACAGAGTCAATGGTCAGGACTTGCTCGAGTGAGGCTCGTAAAACCCTTTCCAAGGCCAACAGAGAGTTCCGTTCTGGGAGCCTCGCTCAGCCAGATTCAGAGACAGGTACGCGGTAAAATTCCAGTCAACGTTTATATCCGAAACATTGATTAGAATCCCAATCTCGCCCAAAGCTGTTATTATCTGGTTCCCCTTGTTGGAATGAAGCCTTTGCTGAGCATCAAGTTCTCTTGTCCCACTGGCAATGGTAGCATGGCCTATGATACGGAAGAATTCCAGCTGTTAGCTCTGCTTCTCTCTCCACAGACGCTGCCAGACCCGCTGGGTTTATCCAGCACTTTCTGTTTTTACTTCAGAGTCCAGAGGTCATTGAGTGAGCATTTTATTCAGGAGAGAGGCTAAAACAAATCCCCATCTGCCTGAAGTGACGGTAACCTGTAAGACCATAAGAAATAGGAATAGAATTAGGTCCATTGAGTCCACTCCGCCATTCAATCATAGCTGATGCTTTTCTCATCTCCATTCTCTTCCCTTTTCCCCATAACCCATGATTATTAATCAAGAGCATACCTATCTCTGTCTTAAAGACAGTCAGTGACCTGGCCTCCACAACCTTCTGCGGCAAAGAGTTCCACAGATTCACCACACTCTGGCTGAAGAAATTCCTTGTCTTCTCTGTTTTAAAAGATTGTCCCTTTAACCTGAGGTTGTGCCCTCTGGTTCTGGTTTCTCCTTGTAGTGGAAAGATCCTTTCCACGTCCACTCTATCCAGGCCTTACAGTATCCTGTAAGTTTCAATAAGATCCTTCCAAACTCCAGTGAGTACAGATCCGGAATCCTTAACTGTTCCTCATACGATGATCTGATGGATGTTGGGAACCCCGTGGTGCGGTTCAAAGCTGAGGAGATTTCTCCTGGTGTCTTGGCCAACATTCCTTTCTCAAACAACACCGACCAAAATGGATTAAATGATAAAAGGTTTCAGATTCATGTGACCTCAGATGACCTCAGGTCATCCCAGAGTGAGTTATAACTGATTAAGTACTTTTTGATGTATAGTTATTGTTACGACGCAGTGGCCAGTTGAAACACAGCAAGCTCCCACACACAGCAATGGGCCAATGAGATGCCAGTAACTCCAACAAACATTAAATTTAATTTAAGTTGCACAATTCTTTAAGATGTCCTGGACTCATGCAATATGCGATAAATGCGCCAGTATAACAGAATAGAAAGTTGACCATCCAAGTTTCATAGAATCCCTATAGTGCGAAAGGAGGCCATTCAGTCTGCACTGACCACAATCCCTATCCCCATAACCTCCACCTATTTACCCTAGCTAATCCCCTGACACTAATGGGCAATTTAGCATGGCCAATCCCCCTAAACCACACACCTTTGGGCTGTGGGAGGAAACCAGAGCACTTGAAAGAAACCCAAGCAGACATGGGGAGAATGTGCAAACTCCACACAGATAGTGATCCAAGCCGGGAATCGAACCCGGGTCCCTGGCACTGTGAGGCAGCAGGGTTAACCACTGTCCTACCATTTGCCACAAGTTTGTGAGATCACAAATCAGAAGTGAGATTAAGTAGTGAAATTACATACAGACATATGGATTAGGAGCAGGAGTAGGCCATTTGATCCCTCAAGTCTGTTCCACCATTCAAGATCATGGCCTATCTGATTGTAATCTCAATCCCATGTACCTGTCAGCCCATGATAACCCCCAGGTTAGTTAAGAATCTAACTAGTTCTATGTTAAAAATATTCAAACAATCTGTTCCCACTGCCTTTTGAGGAAGAGTTCCAGACTTGCAACCCTATGAGAATTCTCCTCAGCTCTGCCTTAAATGAGTAACACCTTATTTTTAAACAGTTGGCCCCTCATTCCAGATTCTTCAATCAAAGGAAACATCCTCTCCACATCCACCCTGTCAGGACTCCTCAGGATTGTAAAGATTTGTCTCTTATTCTTCAAATTCTAGCTTGTATCGAGTGGATTCTCAGAGGCTTTTTCCCAGGGCTGAGATGGTCGCTACGAGAGGACACAGGTTTAAGATGCTGGGGAGTAGGTACAGAGGAGATATCAGGAGTAAGTTTTTCACTCAGAAAGTGGTGAGTGAGTGGAATTGGCTGCCGGCAGTGATGGAAGAGGCAGATTCAATAGATCTTTTAAGGGACTTTTGGATAAGTACATGGAACTTCGTAAGATAGAGGGTTATAGGTAAGCTTAGTAGGTACAAACATGTTGACGCAACTTGTAGGCCGAAGGGCCTGTTTATGCTGTAGTTTTTCCATGTCCTATGTTCTATGCATACAAGCCTAACTCCTCAACCTTTCCTCGTCAGACAACCGATCCATTTTGGAAAAGTAAATTAATAGATATAGCCAGGTAGAGGTTTACAGCATGGAAAGAGGCCCTTCGGCCCAACTTATCCATGCTGGAAGAAATGTCAGTCCATCTGCTTTGATCTAAGACGTGTATTATATGCATGGTAAAAATCATAGGACACAGAATTGATTTGACTGTCAATTCTAGAGGTTATTGGTGAGACCATATTGGGAGTACCACAGAATCCCTGTAGTGCAGAAACAGGGTGTCAGGAACATAGTATATAGCTTGGTTTAACTCCTGCTCTGTCCAAGACTGCAAGAAAAATGTCATAAATGAAGCCCAATCCATTATTAAAGACCTCATGCACCCCAGACATTCTCTCTCCCATCTTCTTCCATCGAGGAAAAGATACAAAAGTCTGAGGTCACATACCAACCGATTCAAGAACAGTTTCTTCCCTGCTGTCATCAGACTTTTGGATGGACCTATCTAGTATGAAGTTGATCTTTCTCTCCACCCTAGCTATGACTGTAACACTATATTCTGCACTCTCTCCTTTCCTTCTTTATGAATGGTATGCTTTGTCTTTACAGCGTGCAAGAAACAAAATGTTTCACTGTTACGTTAATACATGTGACAATAATAAATCAAATCACATCAAATAAAAGCTAGTGCATAGTTACCAAATGTAATCAGAAAATGTTCATGAAAGATTTGCCTTCCCTGAAAGTGACTAAAATACAAAGTTATGCTTCAGTGGATGGGGTGTTGGATTGATCTCATTTGAGTATCGTGTTTGGTTTTGGGCCAGCAACCTCTGGAAGTGTATAGTGGTCTTGGAGGAAATGTAGCACTGGCTGTTACAATGATGCCAGGAAACAGAGAGGATTAAAACATTAGCTGAGGTGACAGAAACCAGGCTTGAAATCCCCTGGTGTTTCGAAAATTAAGGACTGATATGATTATGTCTGAAATGTTAAGAGAAATCAATAGGAGCAAACGTGGAGAAATGATTGCCTCTAATGGGAGCAGGACGAGAGGAGATAGTCCAGTGGCAGACCAATTAGGAATCAGGAATTACTTTTTCACACAAAAGATAGTGGAAATCTTACACTTAATAAAAGGCCATTGATGCCAAAGGTTAATTGTAGCAGTAACTGTAACACTACAGTCTGCACTCTCTCGTTTCCTTCTCTATGAATGGTATGTTTTGTCTGTATGGCACGCAAGAAACAATACTTTTCACTGTATAATAATGCATTTGTCAATAATAAATCAAAGTGTTTTCTTCACTGCAACAGTGATAAAACTTCAAATGTTCTTGGTTGGTTGATAAGCATGTTGGGTCATTGTGGAGTGCAGTATATTGTCTTTCTACAAATACACGTTGTGGACTTTTTCTGCCCTCTGTAACATTTGGTGACATGTTTGGGTGATGAATGAAGCTGATGAAACATAGAAAATAAATGCATGAGTAGGCCACCCGATCCTTCGAGCCTGCTCTCATAGAATCATAGAATCACAGAATCCCTACAGTGCAAAAGGAGGCCATTTGTCCCATCAAGTCTTCGCTGTCCACAATCTCACCCAGGCCCTGTTCCCGTAACCCCGTATATTTACTCTGATAACTCTTCCTGCCTCAAGGGTCGATCAACCTAACCCACACATCTTTGGACCTTTAAATATTAATCTTTCATATTTTTTGGATTGTTCAATGTGATCATGGCTGATCGTGCATTTTCAGTATCCTACTCCAGCCTTCCCTCCATACCTCTTCATCCCTTTAACTGCAAGGGATCGGGGGAAAGAGGGGTAGTTGGAGGGTGGGAGTGGGAAGAGGACATTTATTAATTTTATATTTCTGTCAGAATTCTTCAATCTCATTTGTGCCAACACAGCCGTCAATGAGGACAGAGAATTTGGCACTCAGCCAAATCTCCGTTCACTGCAGCGGGCCTGGAGAATCTCAGCCATGGGCAAGGTAGGAGAATCCCGGCCTTAGTCGCCTCGTCAACCTGCTGTGAAGATTTGTGAGACTTACTCTGACCACCGCTTAGCATAAGTTCACCTTATTACTGAACTTCCACGTGTACATTAGACACATGTATATTTAATATATATGTGAAAAAGATGGGACATCACACACCAGTTCAAAATCCATGGAAACGCCCAGAGATAAAGATGAAACAAATTACTACATTGGTTTCCTGACTTATTTCTCCAGCTCCCTGAACCGATATGTAAAGAAAAAAGGAGTTCAGAATGCGCTTTGCAAACGCGGAATTGCATGGGACTGGGTGATTATCTAGTCAGCAGGAGTCCTGCAGTGCGAGTGTCTCTGATTCAGTGAGACAAATAAAGTCAAGTGATAGGAAAGGGCAGAATGAATGGACAATATATATTCTGCCACCATCCCCCACCCCACAACCCCCTCCCCACCTCCACCACTGCCTCCTACCCCCTCCCCCACACCTCCCATTCACAGACAGAATTTGATGGTGCCCCTTTAGCTTTGTGTGGACTTAGTCGGGAACAAGACAGGCAGTGGGATGGCACCGCGCTGAGGGACATAGTACAGTGGAAGACCGTAACAGAATGTAGGCAGCGTGAAGAAATTCTCCGAATCGGATGCATGAATTTGTGTGAGGCAGTGTGGGTTGGTGGGTGTAACAAGGAGAGCAGAGACCCAGGGGAAATGAGAGTCCAAAATGTAATAGAGGAACAAAGAAGGTGTCAGTATCAAAGAATAGTGATGCTGTAAAAATACATGCGAATCACTGTTCATTAGAATAGAAAAGCAGCCTTTCACAGTAGCTTCAGTTGTGTTCTTTACCCAAAGGGTGGTTCGGGAGTGGAATGCCCTGCCTGCAGCAGTTGTAGATGCGCTAAGTTTGGTGGCGTTTAAGAGGTTAGTTGATAAGTATATGGAAGAGAAGGGAATGGTTAGTTTGGAGGGGCATTGCTTTTTATATTGGTCGGCGCAACATCGAAGGCCGAAGGGCCTGTTCTGTGCTGTTCTGTAACATGTTCTATGTTCTATGTTCATTGCAGTGTTAAGGTAAACCTACTGTAACATGAATAAATAAAGTAAATTTTTTTTTTGTGAAACCTGCTCACAAACCACCGACAAATCATGTAGGTAATTCAGGATAAATGTATTTCAGAACTATAGAACCCTCACAGGGCAGAAAGAGGCCATTTGGCCCATTGAGTCTGCACCGATTCTCCAAAAAAGCATCCCCTGCTCAGGACCATCCTGTCCCGGTAACATTGAGCATTCACCATGGCCAATCCACCGAACTCATACATCTTTGGAGGAAACCAGAGCACCCAGAGGAAACCCACGCAGACATGGGGAAAATGTGCAAACTTCACATAGACATTGACCCAAGGCCACAATTGAACCCAGGTCCTTGACGCTGTGAGGCAGCAGTGCTAACCGCTGCACCGCCTTGCTGCCCTTACTAGTTAGAAAGTTACCTAGAAAGCATGTTGGAATGTAGACTATGCAACTCCAACATGTTGTGGCGTACAGTGTGCTACATTTAAAAGGAACCTCATGAGGCAGAATGAAATGAAAGGATACACTGCCAAGAGTGAATGGAAGTAGAATGGGAGGAGGTTTACGTGTAGAAAGGCATGGGTTAGTTGGGCTGAATGGCTTTATTACACTGTAACTTCCTTGTCATTCTCTTTGTTGGACCAAGCTGAGGATGTGACAGGCTGTTAAAGAAATGCAAGCCCCTTCTTTCATCTTTCTGAATGCTGACTGAGTTGCCACTGTCACCGATGCTGGCAGTCTGTTACATTCTCCTTTCACCGCTCTGCGGCCTGCGGCTTTAAGTAAGAGATCTCAGGAGTCGGGGCAGTGACTGTCCCTCGCATGAGTGCTTGGTGTTTTGTTACTTTCCCGTGTCGCTTGAAGAATGAAACAAGAAAATACAAATCAATAAAGGACAAAGGAATTGGCAGAAATCAATTTGTAATTCCATTAGAACTTTCAGCTTAATTGCTTCGGTTCAGATTTAATTAGTTTTTTAATGTCAGAAGGGGAGGAAAACTGGAAGCAGAAATGATCAAAGAGTGGTGAATAATTGTCGGAAGGTCTCTGCTGACACTGTCCCATTATAAGTGGTGAAATATAAAATTACACAGAATATATCACACAGACTCAGGCCATTTGGCCCAACTGCTCCATGCCAGGGTTTCTATTTCACACAATCTTCTTCCAACCCTATCCATCTCACTTTCTTGCCATATCCTTCCAATATGGGGCGGCACAATGACACAGTGATTAGCACTGCTGCCTCAACTGCCAGATGTCTAGGTTCGATTCCCGGCTTGGGTCACTGTCTCTGTGGGATTTGCACATTCTCCTCATGTCTGTGTGGGTTTTCTCTGGGATATGCTAGTTAGGTGGATTGGCCATATTCAACAGTCCAGTGTATCTGAACAGGCGCCGGAGTGTGGGGATTTTCACAGTAACTTCATTGTAGCGTTATTGTAAGCCTTACTTGTGACTAATAAATTAACAAACTTTCTTCTAAAAGTCAACCACATTGCTGTAGCCCTGGAGCTACATGTAGGCCAGATAGGATAAGGACAACAGGTTTCCTTCCCTAAGGGATATTTGTGAATCAGATGGATTTTTACAATGGTCTCACTGTCATCATTAGACTTTTAATTCCAGATTTTTACTGAATTCAAGTTCTACCATCTACTGTGGACCTTGCCCTGGCTCTGGATTATGAACTCAGTAAGAAATCCCACAACACCAGTTTAAAGTCCAAACAGGTTTATTTGTAGTAAAAGCCTCAAGCTTTCGGGACAGCCTGTCTCTTCGTCAGGTGGCTGGGAGTTCTGATCGTAAAGAGGACACAAAGACACAAACTCAATTTACATGCATAATGATTGGAATGTGAGTCTTTACAGCTTAAAGATACAGACAATGTGAGTGGAAAGAGCTTTAAGCTCTTTCTGGTGTTGTTGCCTGGTATGGAGGCAAGGTCTTATGAGGAAAGGCTGAGGGATTTGAGGTTATTTTTATTAGAGAGAAGGCAGCTAAGGGGTGACCTTACTGAGGCATATAAGATGATTAGAGGTTTAGATAGAGTGGACAATGATAGCCTTTTTCCTTGGATGGAGAAGACTAGCACGATGGGACATAGTTTTAAATTAACGGGTGGTAGTTATAGGACGGATGTCAGAGGTAGGTTCTTTACCCAGAGGGTGGTAAGGGTATGGAATGCCCTGCCTGCTGCAGTTGTAGATGCGCCAAGTTTGGGGGCGTTTAAGTGGACAGGTTTATGGATGAAAAGGGAATGGTTTAGGTTAGAGGGTCATTGCTTTTTCTCCATTGGTTGGCACAACATCGAGGGCCAGAGGGCCTGTTCTGCGCTGTAATGTTCTATGTTCTAAGCACAGGTTAAAGAGATGCATACTGTTTCCAGACAGGACAGTTGGTGAGATTTTGCAAGCCCAGGCAAGTTGTGGGAGTTGCAGACAGTGTGACATGAACCCAAGATCCCCATTGAGGCCGTCCTCATGTGTGTGGAACTTGGCTATCAGTTTCTGCTTAGCGACTCTGCGCGGTCGTGTGTCCTGAATGCCACCTTGGAGAACGGCCACAGAAAATCTGAGACCAAATCCATCCAGTGTGCATCAACCACAAACTCACCCAGGCCCTACCCCCATATTTTACCTGCTAATCCCTTTAACCTACACATCTCAGGACACTAAGGGGCAATTTTTAGCATAGTCAATCAACCCAACCCAGACATCTTTGGACTGTGGGAGGAAACCGGAGCACCCCGAGGAAACTCCACACAGATAGTGACCCGAGCTGCGTATTGAACCCAAGCCCCCTTGGAGCTGTGAAGCAACAGTGCTAACCACTGTGCTCCCATGCCACCCCAAAAACAAACAAAACTATCTTGTGACAGTTGTCACAACTATGCTTCAAGGCATCTCACAAGGCTATTAAACAAGGTTGCAGCAGAGTGGTATTGTACTAGTAAGACAGCGTAATATTTTTAGCAGCCAGTTCAAATCTCACCAAGTGGTGAAATTTGAATTCAATAAAAATCAGAATTAAATCCAATAATGGCCATGAAACTATGGTCGATGGTTATAAAAATCCCATCTGATTCACTAATGCCTTTTAGGGAAGGAATTCTGTGATCCTGTTCTGGCCTACATGTGAAATGACTTAGCAAACCACTCAGTTTAAGGGCAATTAGAGATGGGCAATAAATGCTGGCCTAGCCAATAATACCCACATCCATTAAATAAATAAAAAATACAATTCAACAATAAATGACACAAGAAGCTACCAGAACTGGTCTCTAAAAAGCAGGGTCGTTGAACTAGATTTTGAGGATGATCTTAAACATAGAAAAAACATATAGAAAGTAGGAGCAAGAAGAGGCCATTTGGTTCTTCGAGTCATTCCTTATGATCATGGCTGATCATCCAACTCAATAGCCTGATCCCACCTTCACTCTCATATTCTTTGATTCCCTTCTGCCCAAGTGCTATTGTCTAACTGCTTCTTGAAAACATTCAATATTTTGTCCTCAACTGTGGTAGCAAATTCCACAGGTTGACCACTCTCTGGGTGAAGAAACTTCTCCTTGTCTCTGCCCTAAATGGTCTACCTTGTATCCTCAGGCTGTGGCTCCTGGTTCTGGACATTCCCTATCACTGGGAACATCCTCCTTGCACGGGACGACATGGTGGCACAATGGTTAGCACTGCTGTCTCCCAGAATCAGGGAGTTAGGTTCAATTCCAGCTTCAGGTGACTGTGTGAAGTTTGCATGTTCGCCCACTGTCTGTGGGGGTTCCCTCTCACAGTCCAAAGTATTAGATTAATTGGTCATGCTAATATTGCCACTGGGAAATACATGAGATGAGATAAGGCCTAAGTGGGATTATTGTTGGTGCTGGCTCAATGAACTAAATGGTCTCCTTCTGCACTGTAGGGATTCTATGATTCGACAAAGGTCTGAGGTAAATGCAAGTTTATTTTGACATGGAAGTGGCCCATTTATCAGTCTTTCACAAGGCAACTAATCACTCCCCGACAGATGTGTCGCACCCAGGCAGCCTCTTGCTCTGTGCAGCTGCTCCATCCTTACCCTACTCCAGCACTGCTTGTCCCGCAATGACTGATTGATGATGATTCAGGGAAGAGATCCATCAGTACGCAGAGGGGCTGCTGTGATTAATAGGACTGAGCCACTCTGAGTTGGTGCAACGTGGAAGGACTCATTTGGAAATGACATAACTGGGGTGGTAGGTGAAGATCTGGTCAGCAGGGATGAGTGAGTCATCAAACGAACCATGCAACACAAGTCAAAGGCCATTCCTTACTCCTTTATTGTTAAAGGGGCACTGTCTTGTTGGAAGAAGCTCTTCATGTTTTATGGATGCTTCAGATGTAATTGCTTATGTCTCATCAATTTGTGTGCTTTTTTTTTGTTTTGAGCTGGTTTTTGATTTGATTTGATTTAATTTCTTATCGTCACGTGTATTGGTATGCAGTGAAAGCATTGTTTCTCGCTCATTATACAGACAAAGCATATCATTCCGAGAGTAGAATAAGGAGTCTACAACACCAGGTTAAAGTCCAGCAGGTATCACCAAACAAAGTACAGAGAATAAATAGGGGAGAAGGAAAGAAGAGGGTGCAGAATATAGTGTTCCAGTTAGAGATATGGTGTAGCTAAAGATCAGCTTAAAATAAGGTGCAAAGTTTATAAGACAGTAAAGTTTTAAAAGCATAGAATGAGTGTAAAAGATCAAATCAGAGGACATGCTGTAATGTGAAGATGCCGGTGTTGGACTGGTTTGATCACAGTAAGAAGTCTAAGAACACCGGGTGAACATCCAACAGGTTTATTTGGTAGCCCAAGCTTTCGGAGCACTGCCCCTTCATCAGGTGAGTGGAAGATTGGTGCATACAACGCAGAATCGTCGAGCAGAAACTGATAGCCAAGTTCCGCACATATGAAGATATCTCAACTGAGATTTGGGGATAATGTCACACTATCTGTAACCCCCACGATTGCATGGGCTTGCAAAATCTCACTAACTATCCTGGCTGGAGACAATTCACACCCCTTTAACCTGTGCTTGACACTCTTTGCACTCATGTCTGTACCCGTAAAGACTTGTTTACCCGTTAAGACTCGCATTCCAGCCATTATTTTGTAAATTGAGTTTGTGCTTTATATGCCCTGTTTGTGAACCTAACTCCCGCTCATCTGATGAAGAAGCAACGCTCAAAAACTTATGCTACCAAATAAACTTGTTGGGCTTGAACCTGATGTTGCGAGGATATGCTGGGCACAACTCACAAGAAGTTGCCGCTCTCTGCCGCCATCTTGAATTTTTTTTCCCTCAACAATCCTTCTGTTTTCATCGCTAACTTTCTGTCTTGTAGAGATTGCAATATTGAAAATCAAGCCAAAAGCTAGTATGTGCGTTCACGATTCAGAAGAGCACCCACCAAAATTAAGAAGCCAATTTAAATTAAATTAAACAGCAATTGATTGAGATTTGGCATGACCTTCTGCTTTTACTGTTCAGCCGGTGGGCTGATTGGTACAGCCGTCTTTACACTGCCACCTCAACTTGTGGGGGGGGCGGGGTGGATATCAAAGCTCCAAATAAGATTAAGAAATGTATCTGGGACTGAGCTCTGTGGGTGACTGTGCTAATGACGTGGAGATGTCAATGTTGGACTGGGGGTAAACATAGTAAGAAGTCTCACAACACCAGTCCAACAGGTTTATTTGATAGTAAATGCCACTATGGGCAAAGTATTGGAGAGAATAATTAGGGATAGGATTTATAGTTATTTAGTGAGTAATGAATTGATTGGAGATAGTCAGCATGGTTTTGTGAAGGGTAGGTCGTGCCTTACTAACCTCATTGAGTTTTTTGAAAAAGTGACTAAGGAGGTGGATGGGGGTAAGGCGGTTGATGTGGCATATATGGACTTTAGTAAGGCGTTTGATAAGGTGGCCCATGGAAGACTTCTGCAGAAAATGCAGATGTATGGGATAGAGGGTGATTTAGCTAATTGGGTTAGGAATTGGCTAGCAGATAGAAGACAGAGGGTGGTGGTTGATGGGAGATATTCATCTTGGAGTTCGGTGACAAGTGGTGTACCTCAGGGGTCTGTTTTGGGGCCCCTGCTGTTTGTAATTTTTATAAATGATCTGGATGAGGGTATTGAAGGATGGATTAGTAAATTTGCAGATGACACTAAAGTCGGTGGAGTGGTAGATAGTGAAGAGGGGTGTTATAGTTTGCAGAGGGACTTGGACAAGTTGCAGAGCTGGGCCGAGAGGTGGCAAATGGAGTTTAATGTGGAAAAGTGTGAGGTAATGCACTATGGCAGAAATAATAAATGTGTAGAGTATAGGGCAAATGGTAGGATTCTTAGTAGTCTAGATGAACAGAGGGATCTTGGTGTGTATGTGCATAGATCCCTGAAAGTAGGCAGTCAAGTCGAGAAGGTTGTTAAGAAGGCATATGGAGTCTTGGCTTTTATTGGTAGGGGGATTGAATTTCGGAGCCGCAACGTCATGTTGCAACTGTACAAAACTCTAGTGCGGCCGCACTTGGAGTATTGTGTGCAGTTCTGGTCCCCACATTATAAGAAAGATGTGGAGGCATTGGAGAGGTACAGAGGAGGTTTACCAGGATGTTGCCTGGTATGGAGGGCAGGTCTTATGAGGAGAGGCTGAGGGATTTGAGGTTGTTTTCGTTAGAAAGGAGGCGGCTAAGAGGGGACCTTATCGAAACATATAAGATGATTAGAGGTTTAGATAGGGTGGACAGTGATAGCCTTTTTCCTAGGATGGAGAAAGCTAGCACGAGGGGACACAGCTTTAAATTAAGGGGTGATAGTTATAGGACGGATATCAGAGGTAGGTTCTTTACCCAAAGGGTGGTTCGGGAGTGGAATGCCCTGCCTGCAGCAGTTGTAGATGCGCCAAGTTTGGTGGCGTTTAAGAGGTTAGTTGATAAGTATATGGAAGAGAAGGGAATGGTTTAGTTTGGAGGGGCATTGCTTTTTATATTGGTCGGCGCAACATCGAAGGCCGAAGGGCCTGTTCTGTGCTGTAATGTTCTATGTTCTATGTTCTACTAGCTTTCGGAAATGCTGTTCCTTCGTCTGTTAAGTAGAGAGTTCTGATCAGAAACAGGGCATATAAAGGCACATACAGTTTACAGAATACTGGTTAGAATGCGAGACTGTGCTACCCAGACACATGTTGTGCAGTTTTGAGATGTCAATATTTATATTTCAGTGGTTGGCAGCTCTGTGAGACAGCTTCACGCCGTACATCTACCCCCCGACCCCACCCCCACCAATGCCCCCACCCTTAGTAACGTCAGCCCATCCCTTCCCTTTTCTCTGCTCCTGCACACAATTCACCCTTTCCAGCAGCACATAGCTTCTCAGAGGGCGTGTTTTATGCTAGATGACCATTAATTGACCATCAAATGTGAAATTGTGCTGGGGGCTGACCATGACCACCCTTGCTTCTGAGGTTTGCCGAGTGCGCGTGCCCAACAGATGAAAAATTCAGGCCACAGAATAGAAAATGACAGCACACAAAATTGAATATTGAGCACAAGCATTCTCCCAGATGATGTGCTTACGTCTTGAATGGTTCAGAACATTGAGCCAAACCTGTATAAAGTGTGTCCAATTCTGCTTACCACATTTTAAGGGACAGCAGAGCGGTTAGCACTAGTGCCTCGCAGTGCCAGGAACCCAGTTTGATTTCCGGATCGGGTCACTGTCTGCGTGGAGTTTGCACGTTCTCCTTGTGTCTGTGTGGGTTTTCTCCCAAAGATGCGTGGATTAGGTGGATTGGCCATGCAAAATTACCCTTTAGTGTCAGGGGATTAGCAGGGTAAAGATATGGGGTTACAGGAATAGGGCCTGGGTGGGATCATTGTCGGTACAGACTCAATGGGCCAAATAGCCTCCTTCTGCACTATAGGGATTCTGTGATCCTAAGAAGGATGAGTGGGATCTTGAAAGAGTATAAAAGAGATGTACGAGGTAATGAGAGACTGTAGCTTCCAAAAGCTAGGTTGGAGAAGTTGGGCTTGGTATTCCTTGAGAATTAATGAGATTGGGGTGAGATTTGATTGAACTGTACAAGATTGTGACTGGTTTAGATCAGGCAGGCAAAGATAGTGTAAGGCTGATGGCACAAGAGCTAGGGGAGACGAAACTAAGAGTTGAGAAAGTGATGCAGGTGGTTGTGAGGAAGGATGTTTTACACAGCTGGAGACTCACTGTGCACACTGGAAAGAGATAGTTGGAGGATAGTTTTATAAAGACTTAAGTTTTTAACTTTATTTATTAGTGTTGCAAGTAAGCTTACGTTAACATTGCAATGAAGTTATTGTGAAAATCTGCTAGTCGCCACACTCCGGTGCTTGTTCGGAGAATTTAATTGGCCAATGCACCCAACCAGCACATTTTTCAGAGTGTGAGAGGAGACTGGAACACCTGGAAGAAACCCACTCAGACACGAGGAGAATGTGTAGACTCCACACAGACAGTGACCCAAGCCAGGAATCGAACCTGGGTCCCTGGGTAACAGTGCTAATTGTGAAAGAGAGGCAGAAACTGAGTCATTGTTCCTTAATGAGCGAATGGCTGTCTCAAGGTAGCAGGAGATAATTTCATGCCAACATGTTCAGTAGCTCACTCTCAGTGACATCTGAGCAAATCAATGAAATTTAGCCAGTGCTTAATGATTATCTGTTTTCTGTGTGTGATGACTGATATTGTCCTGCTTTTCTCTATGGTGGTCACCAGTGCCCTCTGTTGCCTGAGCCAGGGGAAGCATATATAAATCCCCAGTTGACACTGTGAAAACACAAACGCATAAGACAATCTGCAGCACCAACCTCTGTGAATAAAGACGTCAGCAATCCTGGGAATACGTCCGCTGACCTATATCAGCTCTCAAGGTGACGACATTGTGCTTCTAAAATTTTCATCCTTTAGTTTTCTTTCTCAACTTCTTCCACAGCTTCCCTCCTTCCTCACTCACTCTGTCGTTCCACAAGGAGAGGCGATGGCCTAGTGGTATTATTGCTAGACTATGAATCCTGAAACTCAGCTAGGGACCTGAGTTCGAATCCCGCCATGGTCAGTGGTGGAATTTGAAAAAATCTGGAATTAAGAATCTACTGATGACTGTGAAACCATTGCTGATTGTCAAGAAAAACCTATGTGGTTCACTAATGTTCTTCAGGGAAAGAAATTTGCCATCCTTATCTGGTCTGGCCTACATGCGACTCTAGAGCCACAATACTGTGGCTGACTCTCAACTGCCCCTCCAAGGGTAACTTAGGGATGGACAATAAATGCTGGCCAGTCAGCAATGCCCATGTCCCACAAATGAATAATAAAAAGAAAACCTCCAAACCAATCCTTACCCCTTGGCCATTTCTGAATTTAATAACCTCACTATCAGAGACCTCACCTTCAACATCCTAAAACCTAGAATTTCATTCCTAAATCTCTCCATCTGCAACTCTTCCTGCCTCTAAGTTGTCCTTTGACCAAGGTCAAAGCTTTCGATCATTTGTGCTAATGTCTCTTTATCAGGTTCAGTGACTAATTTTGTTCAGTAATAGTCCTGTGAAGTGTGTGGGGAGATTTTACTACCTACAGAAGTTATATGCTGCATTATGAGGAGAGACTAAATTGACTAGGATTATATTCACTGGGAACTCATAGAAACTTATAAAATTCTAGAAAGAGAGGCAGGCAGGTAGTGCCAGAATCTCCTGTGACTATTCCCTTTCAAACAGGCATACCGTTATAAATCCTATTGAGGGGGATTGCCTGTCAAGGGGAAACATCAGCAACAACCAGGTCTGTGGCACCCACAACTGGTTCTGCTGCAGAGCAGGGCTGGACAAAGAGCAAACGAGCAGTAGTAATAGGGGACTTGCTTGTTAGAGACACAGGCAAGTGTTTCTAAGGCCGCAATTGAGACTCCAGGATGGTGTGTTACCTCTTTGGTGCCAGGGAAAAGCATGTCTCTGAGTGATTGCAGGACATTCAGTGTAAGAGAGATGTGGAAGCCATTGAGAGGGTGTAGAGGAGATTTGCCTGGATTGGGGGGCATGCCTTATAAAGATAGGTTGAGAGAGCTAGTTCTCTTCTCCCTGGAGAGACGAAGGTTGAGAGGCGACCTGATAGAGGTTTATAAGATGTTGAGAGGAATAGATAGGGTGGAGGCTATTTCCCAGGGCTGAAATGGTCGCTACGAGAGGACACAGGTTTAAGGTGCTGGGGAGCAAGTGCAGAGGAGATGTTAGAGGTAAGTTTTTCACTCAGAGGGTGGTGAGTGAATGGAATTGGCTGCCGTCAGTGGTGGTGGAGGTGAACTCGCTGGGGTCTTTTAAGAGACTTCTGGATGAATACATGGGATTTAATGGGATTGGGAGTTACAGATAGTTCTATGGCGTGGTAAGTATAGATATGATCGGCACAACTTGTGGGCCGTTCTATGTTCTATGCTCTATGTTCTATGTTCTATTCTCAAGGGCAAAGGTGAATAGCCAGAGGTCAAAGTACATATTGGTAACAACAACATAGGTAGGAAAGGCTTGAGAAGTGTGAATACAGAGAGTTAGGCAGAAGGCTAAATTGCAGGACCTTGAAGGTAGTAATTTCTGGACTACTGGTGTCATGTGCTAGTGAGAGCAGGAATAGGAAGATTAGGCAGATGAATGTGTGGCTTGAGAGCTGATACAAGGGGCATGGATTTAGATTTTTGGATCATTGGGATGTTTTCTGGGCAAGGGGTGACCTGCTCGAGAAGGACAGATTACACCTGACCTGGAGGGGCACCAACATCCTGGTGGACAGATTTACTAGAGCCATTCAGGAAGGTTTAAACTCATTTGGAAGGGGGATGGGAACCAAAGTAATAGGGAGACAGAAGAGAGGGCAGCACAGAAGTTAAAGAGAGCATATAAAATAGTGTCAGCAATCCTAGTACCAGATAGATCAGGCAAAAACAAGGCAGACAGCAAGGAAAGTTTGGATTAAACTGCATTTATTTCAATGCAAGAGGCCTGATGGGCAAGGCAGATGAAGTCAGGACATGGGTAGATACATGGGATTGGACATGGCTAAGGGAGGGACAGGATTGGCAGCTCAATGTTCCAGGGTACTGATGCTATATGAATGATAGAACAGAGATAATAGAGGAGAGGGATTAAGGAAAACATCACAGCTGTGCTGACAGGAGGTATATTCAAGGGTTCAGCCAGTGAGTCTGTGTGGGTTGAACTGAGAAATAAGAAGGGGGTAATCACTTTTATGTTGTTCATCCACCATCATCGATGGGGACCTCGACACCATTAATCATCTTGAGGCTGGTTGCAGTGTGCTGGAAGATGAGTGAACTGACCAATTTGGACACTAAGTGTCCTGGCATATATTGGACAGACTTGTGTAGACAGTATAGTTGTTGCGTTGGTGGCTCTGAAGTTGTGCACCTCGCGCATAAGTTGTGCTTCAGCAATATATCTTGCTTCATAAGCTTGACAGCCCTTGTGGATGATGCAGCATCAGGTAGGGCGGTTTTGTGCCAGCATTAAGTGACTTCAGAGAGGCCTTGAATGTGTCTTTGTAATGCTTCTTCTGCCCTCCATGCGAGCGTTCCCCCAAAAAAAAGTTGGTTGGGTATGCACTCGCCTGGCATCTGGTTCACTTTTATAGAGTTGTAGTGTAGGCCCCAAATTGTTGGCTGGAAATTGAGGGGCAAGTATGTAAGGACATTGTGGATAACTCCAAGAAAAATAGGGTGATAAAAATCGGACATTTTAATTTTCCAATGTTGACTGGGACAGCCATAGTATTAGAAGGTTGGATAGAGAGAAATTTTGGAGTGTATTCAGGGGGAATTTTGCATTCAGTACGTGGATGGTCTGACTAAAGAGGGGACAAAACTTGACTTCCTCTTGAGAAATAGGAAGGACAGGTGACAGAAGTGTTAGTGAGGGATCACTTTGGGATCAGTGACCGTAATTCCATTAGTTTTAAGATAAGTGTGGAGAATGACAGATCTGTCCAAAAGTTAATATTCTAAATTGGGGCAAAGCCAATTTTGATGGCATCAGGCAGGAACTTTCAAAAGTTAATTGGGGGAATCTGTGAGAAGGCAAAGGGATATCTGATAAGTGATAACACACATATCTGATAAGTGATAACACACTTTCAAAAGTGTGTTAACCAGGATTCAGGGTAAGCACATTCGTGTTAGAGTGAAGGGTAGGGTTAATAGAAATAGGGAACTCTGGATGACTCAGGATATTGAGACTCTGGTCAAGAAAAGGAAGGAGAAACATGACATATATAGCAGCTGGGCTCAAGCAAATTCCTTGAAGAGTATAGAAGGCGTGGAGTTGAACTGATTTAGGAGAGAAATAAGGAGGGCAAAAAGATGGACATGAGATTGTTTTAGCAGATAAGGCAAAGGAGAATCCAAAGAGCTTCTACAAATATACAAAGGACAAAAGAGTAACTGAAGAGAGAGTAGGATCTCTTAAGGATCAACAAATTCAGCTGTGTGCGGATCCACAAGAGGTGGGTGAGATCATAGAAACATAGAACCCTACAGCGCAGAAAGAGGCTCTTCGGCCCATCGAGTCTGCACCAAACACAATCCCACCCAAACCCTAGCCCCATTTATTATACCCACTAATCCCTCTAACCTACGCATCCTTGGACACTAAGGGGCAATTTCCTAGCATGGCCAATCGATCTAACCTGCACATCTTTGGACTGTGGGAGAAAACCGGAAACCCATGCAAACATGAGGAGAATGTGCAAACTCCACACAGACAGTAACCTGAGCCAGGAATCAAACTCAGGACTCTGGAGCTGTGAAGCAGCAGTGCTAACCACTGTGCTACCGTGTTGCCTGATCCTCAATAAATATCAGTATTTACTGCTGAGAAAGACATGGATGGTAGGAAACTTGGGGAAATAAATAATGATGTCTTGAGGAGTGTACATAGACAAAGACAAAGACAAAGAACAACACAGCACGGGAAATAGGCCCTTCGGCCCAACGAGCCTGCGCCGACATCCTAACGTCTTAATGACATATAGAGACCAATATAGGGACAATTTGTTACCCAATCAGCCTAAGAGCACATTTTTGGGATGTGGTAGGAAACCGGAGCACCCGGAGAAAACCCACGCAACCACGGGGAGAACGCGCAAACTCCCGCAGACACAGGCCCAAATCCATGTGTCTGCACAGCAACAGCGATAGTCTCTGAGCTGTCATGTTGCCCATCTGATGGTCCAGTTTAAGCATACACTAACGACGTGAAGCACTAGGCCACTCCTGAAGTAACCTCCAGGAGCAGCCCTCGCACGACCTGCCGAATGCATGCACCTTGTTGGCCAACAAGGTGGACCGAACAGCCTGTGGAAACAATTAAAGTATTTAAACAGTCCTCCTATATCCCTCTATCTGCAGACCGCTCATGTGGCTGCCCAAGAGACCCTTAAACAACCCTAGCGTGCCTGCTCCCACCACCTTACTCGGTGGTGCATTCCACACCCCCACTACCCTTTGTGTGAAAAAATGTCCTCTAATATTAGTCTTATACATAGCCCCCCTCACCCTAAGGCCGTGACCCCTCGTTCTATCTGATTCTACCACCATTTACTCTATCTATACCCCTCATAATCTTATATACCTCTAATAGATCCCCTCTACATATTACAGAGAAGGAGGTGCTGGAAGTTTTAAAGCGCATCAAGGTAGATAAATCCCTGGGACCTGATGATGAGTATCCCAGGATGTTGTGGGAGGCCAGGGAGGAAATTGCAGGTCCCCGAGAGGAGATATTTGAATCAGTGATAGTCATAAGTAAAGTGCCTGAAGATTGGAGAGTGGCAAATGTTGTGCCTCTGTTTAAAAATGGCTGCAGGGAAAAGCCTGGGAACTACAGACAAGTGAGCCTCACATCTGTGGTGGGTAAGCTGTTAGAAGGTATTTTGCTACAGGTATTTAGAGATGCAAGGATTGATTACGGACAGTTAGCATGGCTTTGTGAGTGGAAAATCACGTCTCACAAATTTGACTGAGGTTTTTGAAGGGGTAACCAAAAAGGTAGATAGGGGCAGTGCAGTTGACGTTGTCTACGTGGACTTTAGCAAGGCCTTTGACAAGGTACCACATGGTAGGTTGTTGCATAAGATTAAATCTCACAAGATCCAGGGTGAGGTATCCAAATGGATATAAAATTGGCTTGATAACAGAATGCTAAGAAGTCTCACAACACTAGGTTAAAATCCAACAAGTTTATTTCGTAGAACAAGCCAGAAGCTTTTGGAGTGCTGCCCCTTCATTAGGTGAGTGGGAATTTTTAATGACAGAAAACAGAGGTTGTTTATAGAGGGCTGTTCTTCAAACTGGGGACGTGTGACCACCAATGTGCCTCAGGGATAGGTATTGAATTCACTGGTATTTGTCATTTATATTAATGATTTGGATGAGAATACAGGAGGCATGGTTAGTAAGTCTGCAGATGACACCAAAATCAGTGGCATAGTGGACATTGAAGAAGTGAAGATTGCAATAGGATCTTGATCAATTGGGCCAGTGGGTTGACAAATGGCAGATGAAATTTAATTTAGACAAATACGAGGTGACGCATTTTGGTAGATTGAACAGGGGCAGGACTTACTTACTTAATGGTAGGGCACTG
This sequence comes from Sphyrna mokarran, assembly GCA_024679065.1. Lineage (NCBI taxonomy): Eukaryota > Metazoa > Chordata > Chondrichthyes > Carcharhiniformes > Carcharhinidae > Sphyrna > Sphyrna mokarran. Next base: position 11,568,788 of record JAGIQG010000001.1, on the reverse strand, counting down.
GGGGAAGCTACAGAATAAAGAGATCTAGGGGTACATGTTCATAGCTCATTAAAAGTGGAGTCACAGTTGGGCAGAGTGGTGAAGAAGGCATGCGGCACACTTGGTTTCATTGGTCAGAACATTGAATACAGGAGTTGAGATGTCTTGTTGAAGTTGTACAAGACTTGGGAAGGCCACACTTGCAATGCTGTGTACAGTTTTGCTTGCGTTATTATAGAAAGGATATTAAACTAGAAAGAGGGCAGAAAGGATTTACAAGGGTGCTACCAGGACTTGATGGTTTGAGTTATAAGGAGAAGCTGAATAGACTGGGATTTTTTTTTTTCTCTGCAGCGTAAGAAGCTTAGGGGTGATCTTATAGAGATCTATAAAATAATGAAAGGCATAAATCAATTCGATAGTCAATATCTTTTCCCAAAGGTAGGGGAGTCTAAACCTAGAGGGCAGAGGTTTAAAGTGAGAGGGATGCGACACAAAAGGGTCCAAAGGGGTAATTTTTTTCACACAGAGGGTGGTATATATCTGGAACAAGTTACCAGAAGCTGTAGTAGATGTGGGCAAAATTTTGTCTTTCAGTAAGCTCACATGAGTAAGATGGGTATAGAGGGATATGGACCAAGCGCAGGCAATTGGGACTGGCTTAGAGAGGCTAAAAAAAGGGACAGCATTGGCAAGCTGGGCAAAAAGGTCTGTTTCCATTCTGTAAACCTCTCTAACTCTATAACAGGATTAGATAGAGTAGAATTGAAAAGAATATTCCTGATGATGGGGGTTTCCAGAATTAGGAGATCATAGTTTGAGGATAAAGGATAAACTTTTAGGAATGAGGTGAAGAGAAATTTCTTCACCCAGAGAGTGGTGAATGTCACTGGCACAGAATGTAGTCGAGGCCAAAATGTTGCGTGAATTTAAGAAGAAATTAGATATAGCTACTGGGACTAAAGGGATGAAGGGATATGGGGAGAAGGGGGATCAAGATATTGAAATCAATGATCAGCGATGATTAAAGTGAATGGTAGGGCAGACTTCAAGGACTGAATAACTTAATCTTGCTTCTAGTTTCTATGTTTCTACTATGCAATCCCTCAATCAGATCATATAGCAACTATATTGCTATTCCTTCATCGTTGCTGGGTCAAAACACTAGAGCTTCCTCCCTAACAATGCTGCGGGTATTCAAGAAGGCAGCTCACCACCCTATTTGCAAGGAAAATTAGGGGAATAAATATTGGTCTCACCAATAAAACCCACATCCTATGAATGACTTTTCTAAAAAGTCAGGAACTGGTCCCATCCATTTTCACTGAGAAACATTTGTGAAAATTGTGTGGGGCAGAGCTTTAAGTGTAACAGTAGAAGCCAGGGTACTCATCATTTTGTTATGGCGGCCATCTTTGAAGGTGTCAGGACAGATTGAGAGAGAGTATTTGGCAAAGTGTACGTGTGCCTGGGCTTCATCAATAGAGGCGTTGGTTACAAAAGTATGATGAACTTTTATAAAGCTGTGGTTAGTTTTTAAACATGACTTTGTAGATGAAAGCAAAATACTGAGGATGCTGGAATCTGAAACAAAAGCAGGAAATACTGGAAAATCTCAGCAGGTCTGACAGCATCTGTGAAAAAAATTGAGTCGATGTTTCAAGTCTGGAGCCTTGAATTGCTCTGACGAATGATCATCCAGACTTGATTCATTGGCTCTATTCTCTCTAAAGTTCTCCCTGACATGTGGGGTGGCATGATGGCACAGTGGTTAGCACAACTGCCTCATAGAAGCAAGGACCTGGCTTCGAACCCTGGCTTGGGTCACTACCTGTTGTGAGTCTGCATGTTCTCCCTGTGTCTGCGTGGGTTTCCTCCCACAATCTGAAAAATGTGCAGATTAGGTGTACTGTCCATGTTACATTTCCCTCAGTGTATCCAAACAGGTGCCAAAGTGTGGTGATTGGGGGATAGAACATAGAACATAGAACACTACAGCACAAACAGGCCCTTTGGCCCACAAGTTGCACCTATCATATCCATACCTACCAGGCCATAGAACTATCTGTAACTCCCAATCCCATTAAGTCCCATGTACTCATCCAAAAGTCCCTTAAAAGACCCCAGCGAGTTCGCCTCTACCATCACCGACAGCAGCCAATTCCACTCACTCACCACCCTCTGAGTGAAAAACTTACCACTGACATCTACCCCTGTACCTGCTCCCCAGCACCTTAAACCTGTGTCCTCTCGGAGCGACCATTTCAGCTGTGAGAAATAGCCTCCGAGAATCCACTCTATCTATACCTCTCAATATTTTATAAACCTCTATCGCCTCTAAACGTTCTATAGATCTATAAACATAGACAGGGATCACGGATAAGGTGGGAACATCAGGGTGGCGGTGCAGGCTCGTTGGGCCGAAGGGCCTGTTTCCTGTGCCGTTTTGTTCTTTGTTCTTCATCTCTCCAGGGACAAGAGACCTAGCTCCCTCAACCTACCTTCATAAGGCATGTCTCCCAATCCAGGCAACATCCTTGTAAATCTCCTCTGCACCCTTTCAATAGCTTCCACATCCTTCCTGTAGTGAGGTGACCAGAACTGCACACAATACTCCAAGTGGGGTCTGACAAGGGTCTTATAAAGTTGCAGCATTACCTCCTGACTCAGAAACTCAATCCCTCGATTAATGAAGGCCAGTGCACCATATACTTTCTTGACCACATCCTCCATCTGTGAGGCAATTTAAGAGTCCTATGGACCCGGACCCCAAGATCATTCTGCTCCTCAACAGTGCTAAGACTCCTACCCTTGATATTGTACTCCTTCACAATAAAATCATTACAGTGTTAATGTAAATCTACTTGTGACATTAATAAACAAGTTAAAACTTCAGACCTGCTGAGATTTTCCAGCGTTTTGTGTTTTGCCTTTTGGTCTCCTGACTGTGTGTGGAAGTTTGCTGTATGCAAATTGATTGCTGCATTTCCTATTATAAGTGTGGCAATACTTTGTGCATCCCCTCATTGGCTGAAAAGTACATTCCGAGGTTGTGAAAAATGTTTTCAAAATGCAAGCCCTTTCTTTGCATTTATTCCCTTGTCCATCCTGCAAGAGATCGAGCCTCTCCTCTATTAAGTTTCATCACGAAAGGAGCCCGAGAGGGGGTTAAAATCCCAATGGCAACACAAGCTGCTAAAAGAAAGGAAATCATAGAGGGCAAAAGAATGTAGACATCAATCAATATGTTGTGAAATAACAATTCCCCTCAGCCTGGTCGCAGACAGTTGATACTGACAGGTATGACAACTCTCGGATGGTCAGAGCTGAAAAGCTGCCCGCCCAGAGACCTGATGAAGAACCACAAAGCCGTCGGCCTCCTTTTCCTTAGAAAGCGTGCCGACATCGATTGACCCACGCAATCGGATACTTCATCTCAGGATTGACACGCCGGGACACATCACTTTGCGAGGAGTGAAGGAAGTTGCATTGGCGTCACGCCTTCCGTGACTCTGGATGTCCCAGAGTGTGACACAGTCATCCCCCACGTTCTTTCAACAGAGCAGCCGCTGTTGTAATCACGCAAATTACACAGCATGGGCAGAGGCCATTCATCCTCTCTGTTAGCTGTTTGAAAGAACTATCCAATTAGTCCCACTCCCCTGTCCTTTCCCTTTTTGCCAAACAGATTCTTTTCCTTTGAGTGTTTAATCTATTCAGAAACATAGGAAATAGGAGCAGGAGCAACCCTTCAAGCCTGCTCTGCCATTCATTATGGTCATTGAGTCACAGAATCCCTATCGTAAAGAAGGAAGCCATTCAGCCTGTTGAGCCTGCACTTATCAAAATCCACCCTATCCCCATAACCCAACATGCTTACCTTGTTAATCTGCCTGAAACTAGGGTCAATTTAGCATGGCTGATCAATGTAACTCGCACATCTTTGGACTGAGTTGGATGAGCATGGCTAATCATTCAACTCAGTAGCCTGATCCCTCCTTCCTCCCATATCCTTTGATCCCCTTACCTCTAGAGTTTTATCTAACCTTGAAAACTTACGCTGAGAACATCAGAACAAGGAGCAGGAGTCGGCAATTTAACCCTTTCAGCCTGTTCCACTATTCAATATGACCATGGATTATCCCCTCTCAGCCACAACATTATATTCTCCATAACCCTTCAACCCATTGCTAATTAAAAATCTGTCTGTATCCTCACTACTGCAAGTTTCTATCGGATCTCTGCCGCCATCAGACTTTTGAATGGACCTACACTAAATCAATTACACTAAATTGATATTTCCTACACCCTAACTATGACTATGAGGCACTCACAATGTTAAAGTGGTGACACAGGTTTGTTGTGCTGTGTTGTTCTTTGTCTTTTGACTATAACATCACATTCTTCACTCTCCCATTTCCTTCTCTATGAATGGTATGCTTTGTCTGTATAGTTGTCAAGAAACAATACTTCTCATTGTATGTTAATGAATGTGACAATAGTAAACAAGTCAAACCTGCATCCATTACTCTTTCAGTTAGGGCACTCCAGATCTTAATAACTGACGGTGTAACAAATGAATAAATACTGCGCGACAATCACCAGGCAAGGCTGTTCCCTTCCTGTTGGTGGACACTTCAGCAGTCATGGGCATTCAGTCTCTGATCTTCGGGTAAATGTTCTCCAAAAAGCCTGCCCTAATTGGAGGGTGTTAAACTGGGGGAGGGCTAGATATAGCCAGATTAGGCAGGATCTTAAGGATACCTACTGGGATAAGCTGTTCGAGGGCAGGTTGATGCTGCACATGTGGGCGTCTTTCAAGAGAAAACTAAAATTTTTGCAGGAAAGACACGTGCCGGTAAGGAGGAAGGATGGGAAGGGTAGGATTAGAGAACCGTAGGTTACTAGGGATGTTGAGGACTTGGTCAGGAAGAAGCGGGATGCGTACGTTAGATCCAGGCAATGGGGGACAGAGGCAGCGCTTGAAAAATATAGAGAGTGTAGACGGGATCTTAAAAGGGGTGTCAGAAAGGCAAAAAGGGGCCACGAAATGGCTTTGGCAGGTAGGATTAAGGAAAATCCTAAGGCATTTTACTCCTATGTAAGGAGCAAAAGGATGGTTAGAGGGAAGATTGGACCTCTCAGGGACAGAGGAGGGGAACTATGCTTAGAGCCTGAGGGAATGGGGGAGATCCTGAATGAATACTTTACGTCGGTATTCACGCAGGAGAGGGGCCTGATGTCTGATGCCGTCTTTGAGGATTTTGAGGACCCGTTAAAGGAAATAATCATTACGAGGGACGAAGTGTTGGGGCTTTTAGGTAGCATAAAGACTTATAAAGCCCCGGGGCCTGATGGTATTTATTCCAGGCTGCTAAGGGAGGTGAGAGATGATATTGCTGGGCCTCTGACGCAAATCTTTGTCTCTTCTTTGGACACAGGTGAGGACCCAGAGGACTGGAGGATTGCAAATGTAGTACTGTTGTTTAAAAAGGGTCAGAGGGATAATCCAGGGAACTATAGGCCGGTGAGCTTGACTTCAGTTATAGGTAAGCTAATAGAACATAGAACATAGAACATAGAACATTACAGCACAGAACAGGCCCTTCGGCCTTCGATGTTGCGCCGACCAATATAAAAAGCAATGCCCCCTCCAAACTAAACCATTCCCTTCTCTTCCATATACCTATCAACTAACCTCTTAAACGCCACCAAACTTGGCGCATCAACAACCGCTGCAGGCAGGGCATTCCACTCCCGAACCACCCTTTCGGTAAAGAACCTGCCTCTGATATCCGTCCTATAACTATCACCCCTTAATTTAAAGCTGTGTCCCCTCGTGCTAGCTTTTTCCATCCTAGGAAAAAGGCTATCACTGTCCACCCTATCTAAACCTCTAATCATCTTATATGTTTCGATCAGGTACCCTCTTAGCCTCCTCCTTTCTAACAAAAACAACCTCAAATCCCTCAGCCTCTCCTCATAAGATCTGCCCTCCATACCAGGCAACATCCTGGTAAACCTCCTCTGTACCCTCTCCAATGCCTCCACTTCTTTCTTATAATGTGGGGACCAGAACTGCACACAATACTCCAAGTGCGGCCGCACTAGAGTTTTGTATAGTTGCAACATGATGCTGCGGCTCCTAAATTCAATCCCCCTACCAATAAAAGCTAAGACTCCATATGCCTTTTTAACAACTTTATCCACTTGACTGCCTACTTTCAGGGATCTGTTGACACATACACCAAGATCCTTCTGTTCCTCAACACTATTAAGAGCCCTACCATTAGCCCTATACTCTACACATTTATTGTTCCTGCCAAAGTGCATTATCTCACACTTTTCCACATTAAACTCCATTTGCCACCTCTCGGCCCAGCTCTGCAACTTGTCCAAGTCCCTCTGCAAACTATAACACCCCTCTTCACTATCTACCACTCCACCGACTTTAGTGTCATCTGCAAATTTACTAATCCATCCTCAATACCCTCATCCAGATCATTTATAAAAATTACAAACAGCAGGGGCCCCAAAACAGACCCCTGAAGTACACCACTTGTCACCGAACTCCAAGATGAATATCTCCCATCAACCACCACCCTCTGTCTTCTATCTGCTAGCCAATTCCTAACCCAATTAGCTAAATCACCCTCTATCCCATACATCTGCATTTTCTGACAGCAGTGGGAAGTTGTGCGTGGAGCCTGAAGAGATTGGTGAGGCACTGAATAAATATTTCTCTTCGGTATTCACGCAGAGTGCTGGAAATGTAGCTATGGAGATCACTGAGGTACAGGGTTGCAAATTAGGAAGTATTGTAGTAGATAGGGAGGATGTGCTAGATATTCTTGAGGGTTTGAAGTTGGATAAGTCCCCTGGGCCGGACGGGATTTACCCTAGGATTCTCTGGGAGGCAAGAGAGGCGATTGCAGAGCTCTGGCTCTGATCTTCAGGTCGTCGTTGGTTATGGGTATTGTGCCGGAAGACTGGAGGATAGCGAATGTGGTCCCATTGTTCAAGAAGGGGAAGAGAGATTTTCCGGGGAATTATAGGCCAGTGAGTCTTACTTCTGTTGTGGGCAAAGTATTGGAGAGAATTATTAGGGATAGGATTTATAGTTCTTTAGAGAGGAATGAATTGATTGGGATAGTCAGCATGGTTTTGTGAAGGGTAGGTCGTGCCTTACTAACCTCATTGAGTTTTTTGAAAAAGTGACCAAAGAGGTGGATGGGGGTAAGGAGGTTGATGTGGTATATATGGACTTTAGTAAGGCGTTTGATAAGGTGGCCCATGGAAGACTTCTGCAGAAAATGCAGATGTATGGGATAGAGGTTGATTTAGCTAATTGGATTAGGAATTGGCTAGCAGATAGAAGACAGAGGGTGGTGGTTGATGGGAGATATTCATCATGGAGTTCGGTGACAAGTGGTGTACCTCAGGGGTCTGTTTTGGGGCCCCTGCGGTTTGTAATTTTTATAAATGAGCTGGATGAGGGTATTGAAGGATGGATTAGTAAATTTGCAGATGACACTAAAGTCGGTGGAGTGGTAGATAGTGAAGAGGGGTGTTATAGTTTGCAGAGAGACTTGACAAGTTGCAGAGCTGGGCCGAGAGGTGGCAAATGGAGTTTAATGTGGAAAAGTGTGAGGTAATGCACTTTGGCAGAAACAATAAATGTGTAGAGTATAGGGCTAATGGTAGGGCTCTTAATAGTGTTGAGGAACAGAAGGATCTTGGTGTATGTGTCAATAGATCCCTGAAAGTAGGCAGTCAAGGGGATAAAGTTGTTAAGAAGGCATATGGAGTCTTAGCTTGTATTGGCAGGGGGATTGAATTTAGGAGCCGCAGCATCATGTTGCAACTGTACAAAACTCTAGTGCGGCCGCACTTGGAGGATTGTGTGCAGTTCTGGTCCCCACATTATAAGAAAGATGTGGAGGCATTGGAGAGGGTACAGAGGAGGTTTACCAGGATGTTGCCTGGTATGGAGGGCAGGTCCTATGAAGAGAGGTTGAAGGATTTGAGGTTGTTTTCGTTAGAAAGGAGGCGGCTAAGAGGGGATCTTATTGACGCATATAAGATGATTAGAGGTTTAGATAGGGTGGACAGTGATAGCCTTTTTCCTAGGATGGAGAAAGCTAGCACGAGGGGACACAGCTTTAAATTCAGGGGTATGAGTTATAGGACGGATATCAGAGGTAGGTTCTTTACTCAAGAGTGATTAGGGAGTGGAATGCCCTGCCTGCAGCTGTTGTAGATGCGCCAAGTTTGGTGGCGTTTAAGAGGTTAGTTGATAAGTATATGGAAGAGAAGGGAATGGTTTAGTTTGGAGGGGCATTGCTTTTTATTTGGTCGGCACAACATCGAAGGCCGAAGGGCCTGTTCTGTGCTGTATTGTTCTATGTTCTATGTTCTATGTTCTAAGTCTTCCATGGGCCACCTTATCAAACGCCTTACTAAAGTCCATATATACCACATCAACCGTCTTACCCCCATCCACCTCCTTAGTCACTTTTTCAAAAAACTCAATGAGGTTAGTAAGGCACTACCTACCCTTCACAAAACCATGCTGACTATCTCCAATCAATTCATTACTCTCTAAATAACTATAAATCCTATCCCTGATTATTCTCTCCAACACTTTGCCCTCCACAGAAGTAAGACTCACTGGCCTATAATTCCCTGGAAGGTCTCTCTTCCCCTTCTTGAACAACGGGACCACATTCGCTATCCTCCAGTCCTCCGGAACCACACCCGTAACCAACGACGACCTGAAGATCAGAGCCAGAGGCTCTGCAATCTCCTCTCTTGCTTCCCAGAGAATCCTAGGGTAAATCCCGTCCGGCCCAGGGGACTTATCCAACTTCAAACTCTCGAGAATATCTAGCACATCCTCCCTATCTACTTCGATACCTTCCAGTTTGCTACCCTGTACCTCAGTGTTCTCCATAACTACATTTACCTCACCCTGCGTGAATACCGAAGAGAAATATTTATTCAGTACCTCTCCAATCTCCTCAGGCTCCACGCACAACTTCCCACTGCTGTCTATGACTGGCCCTAATCTTGTCCTAACCAATCTTCTATTCTTAACATATCTAAAGAAAGCTTTAGGATTCTCCCTAATCCTATCAGCCAAAGTCTTCTCGTGTCCTCTCTTAGCTCTCCTCAATTCACTCTTTAGCTCCCTCCTGGCTAATCTATAGCTATCCATTGCACTAACCGAGCCTTCAATCCTCATCCTAACATAAGCCTCCTTTTTCCTTTTAACCAGCAAATCAACTTTTTTCGTACACCAAGGTTCTCTTACTCGACCATTTCCTCCTTGCCTGACAGGGACATACTTATCAAGGACCCGCAGCAGCTGCTCCTTGAATAAGCTCCACATTCCAGATGTTCCCAGTCCCTGTAGCTTCCTAGTCCAATCTATGCACCCTAATTCTCTCCTGATGGCCTCATAATTACCCTTCCCCCAGCTATAACTACTGCCCCCAGCTTCATGCCTATCCCTATCCATCACTAAGGTGAACGTAACCGAATTGTGGTCACTATCACCAAAATGTTCACCAACTTCCAAGCCTCACACCTGGTCTGGCTCATTGCCCAGCACCAAATCCAATGTAGCCTCACCTCTAGTTGGCCTATCTACATACTGAGTCAAAAAACCTTCCTGCACACTTTGTACGAAAACTGACCCTCTAACGAGTTAGAGCTATAGCTATTCCAATCAATATTAGTAAAGTTAAAGTCCTAATGGAGAGGATCCTCAGGGATAGGATGTATGACCATCTGGAGCGCTGCGATCAGATCAGGGATACGCAGCATGGCTTCGTTAAGGGGAGTTCGTGCCTTACGAATCTAGTGGAATTTTTTGAAGAGGTGACAAAAACGGTTGATGAAGGATAAGCCGTTGATGTCATCTACTTGGATTTCAGTAAGGCGTTTGACAAGGTTCCCCATGGTAGGCTGATAAAAAAGGTGAAGGTGCATGGGATACAGGGCCAGGTATGTAGATGGGTTGAGAACTGGCTTGGGAGGCAGCGGGTAGTAGTGGAAGACTCTTTTTCCAACTGGAGGTCAGTCACTAGTGGTGTGCCACAGGGCTCAGTACTAGGACCTCTTCTATTTGTGATTTATATAAATGACTTGGAAGAGGGGGTAGGTGGTGTGATCAGCAAATTTGCTGATGACACTAAGATACTTGGATTGGCGGGGACTGAGGAGCAGTGCCAGGCAATACAACAGGACATAGATAGGCTGGTAGATTGGGCAGATAGATGGCAAATGGAATTTAATCCGGATAAATGCGAGGTGATGCATTTTGGCCGGAATAATGTAGAGGGGAGTTATAGGATAAAAGGTAAAACTATCCGGAGTATAGAGACGCAGAGAGACCTGGAGGTGCAGGTTCACAAGTCTCTGAAGGTGTCAGTACAGGTGGAAAAAGTGATAAAGAAAGCGTATGGTATGTTAGCCTTCATAGGAAGGGGTATAGAATACAAGAGTAGGAGTCTGATGTTGCAAGTGTATAGAATGTTGGTTAGGCCTCACTTGGAGTACTGCGTCCAGTTCTGGTCGCCGTACTACCGGAAGGATGTGGAGGCCTTGGAGAGAGTGCAGAGGAGATTTACCAGGATGCTGCCTGGTATGGAAGGGCTGTCTTACAAGGAAAGATTGAACGCACTGGGGTTGTTTTCCCTTGAAAGACGTCAGCTGAGAGGGGATCTATTAGAGGTATATAAGATTATGAGGGGTATAGATAGAGTAAATGGTGGTAAGCTTTTTCCACCATTAGAATCGGATAGAACGAGGGGTCACGGCCTTAGGGTGAGGGGGGCTATGTATAAGACGAATATTAGAGGGCATTTTTTCACACAAAGGGTAGTGGGGGTGTGGAATGCGCTACCGAGTGGGGTGGTAGGAGCAGGCACGCTAGGGTTGTTTAAGGGTCTCTTGGACAGCCACGTGAGCGGTCTGCATATAGAGGGATATAGGAGGACTGTTTAAATACTTTAATTGTTTCCACAGGCTGTTCGGTCCACCTTGTTGACCAACAAGGTGCATGCATTCAGCAGGTCGTGCGAGGGCTGCTCTTGGATGTTACTTCAGGAGTGGCCTAGTACTTCATGTCGTTACTGTATACTTAAACTGGACCATCAGATGGGCAACATGACAGCTCAGAGACTATCGCTGTTGCTGTGCAGACACATGGATTTGGGCCTGTGTCTGCGGGAGTTTGCGCGTTCTCCCCATGGTTGCGTGGGTTTTCTCCGGGTGCTCCGGTTTCCTCCCACATCCCAAAAATGTGCTCTTAGGCTGATTGGGTAACAAATTGTCCCTATATTGGTCTCTATATGTCATTATGACGTTAGGATGTCGGCGCGGGCTCGTTGGGCCGAAGGGCCTGTTTCCCGTGCTGTGTTGTTCTTTGTTGTTCTTTGTTCTAAAACAGCCTTCACGACACATGACAGCGCAGAGTTGCTGAGCAGAAACTGATGGCCAAGTTCCGCATGCATGGGGATGGCCTCAACTGGGATCTTGGTTCACTAGCTGTAACCCTCCATGACTTGCCTGAACTTGCAACATCTCACTTACTGTCCTGTCTGGAGACAATGCACATCTCTTTACCCTATGCCTAATACTATCTCCACTCACATTGTCTGCACCATTAAGACTTGAATAGCAGATGAGCTGCAAAGACTCACATTCTAATCAGTATTCTGTCAACTGTCTGTGTCTTTATATGCCCTATTTGTGATCAGAACTCTTCAATCACCTGACGAAAGAACAGCGTTCCAAAAGCTAGTGGCATTTACTACCAAATAAACCTGTTGGACTTTAACCTGGTGTTGTGAAACTTCTTACTAACACAATTAAAACAGACAAGAGACAGCTTGATTCCATTTGGGTCAATTACAAGGGGCACAGATTCAAGGTAAGAGGGAGAAAATTTAATGCAGATGTTCCTGGGCTGTAATTTTCTTTAATCTTTCAGCATAAGGGATTTAGTTCAGTTGGGCAGCAGGGTCAGTGCAGGCTTGGAGGGCTGAAGGGCCTCTTCCTATGATGTCAATTTCTTAGTTCTTTATGTGCGGGGAAGGTTTCTCACACAGAGAGTGGTTGGTGTTGGAACACGCTGCCAGAGTAGGTGATGGAAACAGGCACATTCGTAACCTTTAAGAGGCATCTGGAAGGGTACATGAAGATGGAGAGAGTAGAGGGATATGCATCAAGTAAGGGCAGAAGGGTTTTTGCTTAGTTTAGTTAGGGCATCATGATTGGCACAGACTCAGAGGGCTGAAGGACCTGTTCCTATGATGTATATTTATTTATTCTTTGTTCAAATGATGAAGACATGATCCAGCTGTTAAGTTTTTATGTATCCCAGATAGACATCAGAAACTCTTCTTAATAACCCTTGAACATGTTAATTAGTGTCTACAGTAAGGTCCTTGGCTGCCTATTGTCATTTGATGCCTCCCTGAACAAGAAGTGGAAACAGATTCATGTTACCCTCTATTTGAAGAAATATTTACAGGACCCAGAGGAAAAAGCAAGGACAGTGGGAATAATTGGATAGTGCTTTCAAAGAGCTAGGAAAGGCACAATGGGCTGAATGGCCAACTCTTCCATGCTATAAAAATCTACATGATTCTCGATGGGGCAGGTCTTAGTGCTTAGAATTGGTGGTTGCTTTGTCCAGTTGTCTGTGAAAGGTAGGCTTGAAAAGTAATGTTGTAAAAATTTTCCTATGCAGTGGAATTATAACTGATCTCTACCTACAGTTCCCGTCTCTCCACACACTCTATATCCCCCTGTAGCCTGAATTAATACCTTGCCTCTGGGGAGTAACTTCCCTGTGGGGCTGTGCCAAGCACCAACAGCTGACAAGGCCAGAGGAGTCATTTGCTTTGCTCTTTGGGCCTAGTTCAGACTGGTGTCTGGGCCCAAAAATGGGACCCAGTCTAATTTCAAACCCAACAATTCTTAAAGATCCAACCACTTGTTCACACAAAAGTATGGGCAGCACGGTGGTACAGTGGTTAGCGCTGCTGCCTCACAGCGCCAGGGACCCAGGTTCATTTCCTGCCCTGGGTCACTGTCTGTGTGGAGTCTGCCTGTTGTCCCCGTGTCTGCGTGGGTTTCCTCCGGGTGCTCTGGTTTCCTCCCACACTCTGAAAAACGTGTGGTGAGGTGCATTGGCCATGCTAAATTCTCCCTCAGTGTACCCGAACAGGTGCCAGAGAGTGGCTTCATTGCAGTGTTTAGGTAAGCCTACTTATAACTAATAAATAAACTATACCAAAGGCATGCTTTATATTGAGCATGAATAAACTTCTGGGGAGGAGCCTGTCATTTTGATTTGATTTGGTTTGATTTGACTGATTTGACTTATTATTGTCACGTGTATTGGGATAGAGCGAAAAGTATTGTTTCTTGCACAATAAACAGACAAAGCATACTGTCCATAAAGTACGTAGGGGAGAAGAAAAGGAGAGGATGCAAAATATAGTGTGATCGTCATAGCCAGGGTGCAGAGAAACATCAATTTAATGTAACATAGGCCCGTTCAAAAGTTTGATAGCAGCAGGGAAGGAGCTGTTCTTGAGTTGGTTGGTACATGACCTCAAACTTTTGTATATTTTTCCCAACAGGAGAAGTTGGAAGCGAGAATGTCCGGGGGGGTCATGGGGTCCTTAATTATGCTGTATGCTTTTTATGGTGATCTCTAACACAGCCCTAAACTATTTTACACTGAACTTGTCCTGTCAACGTACCTGCTGAAACTTTACCACTTTCCAGAATTGGGGTGGGTACATCTCACAGAATGGCATTCTCCGTTGACCTTGGCGGGATCTAATGAGCTCAGAAGGGCGAGGCAGTAAAATTCTGGGAGTGATTTCCTGATTCAGAATCAATTACTGACTGTATTCCATGACAGAAAGTCCTTGTTATGTAGTAATTCAGTTACAGCACAGCACCACACTGTGGCATATGCCAGTTTCCTGCATCAGTCTAAGACTTGAGTCGATCTGGTTTACACAGCTTCAGTTTGAGAGATGCCAAGTGGATCAGGCAAATCAAACTTGGCCTCTCGGTCTTTCCTGACCTGTGTTAACACAGGATTTAGCACGCTTGGGAGCAGTGCACACAAACAGCAACTGCTACTCAAATTGGTCTCAGTGGGGAGAGGTTACAAGTCCTGTGCCATGAGTTGTTGAGGGATGGAGAGCCAGACAACTTGGATCTACTGAATTAAATTAAACTGGATTAGGGTAGGTGATTTAGTTGATAACATTCTCATCTCTGGGGTCCAAGAATTATTTTAATATATTCGTGGGACATGGATATTGCTGCCTGGCCAACATTTATTGCTCACCCATAGATGCCTGAGGACACAGTTAAAAGACAACCACATTGCTGTGCTCTTGGAGTCACATGTAGACCAGGTCAAGTAAGGATGGCAGATTTCCTTCCGTAAAGGACATTAGTGAACCAAGTAGGTTTTTTTCTAGCAAGCGACAATAGTTTCATGGTCATCAATTGATTCTTAATTCCAGATCTCTTTAATTGAATTCAAATTCCACCATTTGCCTGACAGGATTCAAACCCAGGTCCCCAGAACATTAGCTGAGTTTCTGGATTCATAGTCTAGCAATAATACCACTAGACCATCGCATCTCAACAAATCCCACTTTAGAAAATTCTAATCTGGGACATCCTAAGGTTCGAAATGTTGCTGTAAAAATGCAGGTTTTCATTCCTTACTTATCTAATTTTCCTTGTACGCTTTTGTTTTTAGTGTCTGAGAGATAAATGACCTCAATTTGTGTTGTGCAATGTCTGCCATTGTAAAATTTGGAGTGATTATGGAAATAGACTACAATCAAGATCTTACTATGGGATATTCTGAAATTAAATTCAATAAATCTCGTCCTTTGCGGACCAGCCACGGAAAGATGACCATGAGAACTGCCAATTTAAAGATGATTGTTCTTAGTACATTGCTGAGCTAGCATTTATTGCCCATCCCTACCTACCCTTGAGAAGGTGATAGTGAACCATCTTCTTGAACTAGCTGCATTAAGGGCCTCTTCTGCACTGTAGTATTCTGTGATTCTGTGATACCCGGTCTGGCCTACATGTGATTCCAGAATCACAGCAATGTGGTTGACTATCAACTACTCTCCAAGGGCAACTAGGGATGGGCAATAAATGCAGGCCAGCTGGCAACACACATGTCCCACAAATGAATAAAAAAATCCCTTCAAAACGGCATTGTAAGCCATTCAGTATAAGCACAATTAGGAATGGGCAATGTAGAAGAAATGCTACATTATTTTGGCGTTTGTTAAGAAATTCAGAACTTGACCATTATCCTTAAATGTGCCAATGTTTGCCAAATCACAAGTTGAGTTTTAATTAAGATACTGTTTAGTAGGAATAAAACTGATTCCTTGTTGATTCAGAGTTAGCCATCTCAAGCAGGGTAAACCAGGAAGCACTTTCCCACACAATGGCTAAGTAGAAATCTGGAATACTCTTCCCTCAAAAGATTGAGGATGCTGGGAGTTGGACGAGTTTTCATGACAGAACTCCATATATTTTTGTTCGATAAGGAAACATTGCGATCGAAGCAGTTGGGGTGCTGACCAGCCAGACTCCAATGGAGTAACCGGAGTGAATGTGAGGGGCTGAGTGAACTTGAAATCGCCTTTGATTTTCACTTCATCTAATTGGTGCATTGAAAAGAGGCCCTGCCCTCTGCCATAATTCAATGGAATATTTCACCTTTGCACTTGTTACTTCAGAAACCAGAAAAGGATTCACTACTTTAACCTTTGCATCTGGAACTCTTAACACTATTGGGTCATGGGATGTGGGTGATGTTGGCTGGGCCAATATTTGTTGACCATTCCTAATTACTCTTGAACTGAGTGGCTTGCTAAATTTAAATTTATTCTTTAGTGTCACAAGTAGACTTACATTAACACCGCAATGAAGTTACCATGAAAATCTCCTAGTCACCACACTCCAGCACCTATTCGGGTACACTGAGGGAGAACTTAGCATACCCAATGCATCTTAACTGGCATTTTTTAATGACTAAGAGAGAAAATTAGAGCATTTGGAAGAAACCCATGCAGACATGGGGAGAATGTGCAGACTCTGCAGAAGCAGTCACCTCAGCCAGGAATCAAACCCTGGCACTAGGAACCTGCAGTGCTAACAATATGCCACAGTGCCATTTGGGCATTTGCTGTGGGCCTGGAGTCACATATAGGCCTGACCACGTAGGGATGGCAGATTTCCTTCAAAGATCAAGGACCAAAGAACAAAGAACAAAACAGCACAGGAAACAGGCTCTTCGGCCCAACGAGCCCGGGCTGCCACCCCGATGTTCCCACCTCTACCCGTGATCCCTGTCTATGTTTATAGATCTATAGATTAAAAAACAAATTTGAGACAATTTACAAACAAGGAACAAAGAACAAAGAACAACACAGCACGGGAAACAGGCCCTTCGGCCCAATGAGCCCGCGCCGCTGTCCTAATGTCTTAATGACATATAGAGACCAATAAAGGGACAATTTGTTACCCAATTTAGGGAGAATTTGTTTTGCCAATGAACCTAAGAGCACATCTTTGGGATGTGGGAGGAAACCCACGCAAGCACGGGGAGAATGCGCAAACTCCCACAGACACAGGCCCAAATCCATGTATCTGCACAGCACAGCGATAGTCACTGAGCTGTCGTGTTGCCCATCAAATGGTCCAGGTCAAGCGTACACTAACGACGTGAAGCACTAGGATACTCTCAAAAAAAAAATCCAAGAGCAGCCCTCTCACGACCCATCGCGTGTATGTCCCTCGTTAGACAACAAGGTGGACCAAAGCACCTGTAGGATAAAAACAAATACATCAATATCATCATCTATTTACACACTTCCCAGGGACTCCCAAGGCTCATGATCCCTATTTTAAATCAGTTTTCTATACCCCTCCATTCCCATTCTGTTCATGTGCCCATCTAAGTATTTCTTAAATAACTCCAGAGTACCTGCCTCCACCACTTTACTTGGCAGTGCATTCCATACCCCCACCACCCTCTATGTGAAAAAAAACTCCCTCTAGCATCCAAATTGAACCAGGTGGATTTCTACAAAATCAACAATGATTTTGTGGTTGTCATTGGACTTCTAATTTCAGATTTTTATTGAACACAATTTTCATCATCTGTTGTGATGGCTTTTGAAACCAGGTCATCAGATCTGGGCCTTTGCATTACTAGTGCAGTAATAATACCACTGTTACCACCTACCTATAGCACGGTCATTGCTGGTCTTAGTATACTCCAGTGTGCTACTTTGCATATTTGGACATATTCAGGTTCTGAATACATTCATGACTGGCTGTGAGTGACCAATCAGTAACGCTGTAATCAAATTATCTGCGAAATCACTCCACAACACAATGACAGGCCCATTGAGACTCTGCTCATTAAAGGAAATTTGTATACATTTGACTTTATTTGTTGGGGCCTGATGGAGCATGCTATTTTAATGCATGCATTACAGAGCAGCTCTGTAATCCAAAGAGAGAGGTCTTGCAAGTCTCTTGGATAGACCACCACTGAAACATTATTCCAGGCTGGTGCTCACTGACCTACTTTCTCTCCTGGTCCTGCAATCTCCCAAATTTAAAATTGTTACCCTCATGCTGAAATCCCTCCTTGATGTCACCCTATCTCTGTGACCTTCAGCATCATACCCAAGAGGTCTGCATTGCTCCATTTCTAGCTTCTTATCTATACCTCTTCATCATGCAATTGTCTTCAGGCATAGAGTCAGAGAACAGAATCACAGTATCTCAACAGTGCAGTAGGAAGCCATTTGGTCCATCGAGCTTGCACCAACTCTCTGATTCAATGTCCCATCCAGGCATTATCTCTGTAATGCTTAGTATTTACCCCACTAATTCTCCTAACCTTCTTGGGACATTAAAGTGAAATTTACAAAGAACAAAGAGAACAAAGCTAACTTGGAC
This sequence comes from Sphyrna mokarran, assembly GCA_024679065.1. Classification (NCBI taxonomy): domain Eukaryota; kingdom Metazoa; phylum Chordata; class Chondrichthyes; order Carcharhiniformes; family Carcharhinidae; genus Sphyrna; species Sphyrna mokarran. The sequence goes on along the minus strand of JAGIQG010000001.1, from coordinate 11,550,758 downwards.
ATCTTAGGACTACGGGAGGAAACTGGAACACTTGGAGGAAACCTATGCAGGCACAGAGAAAATGTTCAAACTCCACACAGTCACCCAAGGATAGACTTGAACCTGGGTCCCTGGTGCTGCAAGGCAGCAGTGCTAACCACTGTGCCAATCCATGCCCTATTCTCTGTAATGCCCTGCTAAAACCTCTTTCTGCTCCACCTCTCTCCTCCTTCCGGGATATCCTTAAATCTTTTTCTTTGGCCAAACCTTTGGTCATAGAGTCAGAGAGGTTTACTGCAGGAAACAGGGCCTTTGGCCCAACTTGTCCATGCCATCCAGTTTTTACCACTAAGCTTGTCCCAATTACCTGCATTTGGCCATCTCCTGATAACTATCGTATCCATGTAATTGTCTAAACACTTTTTAAAAGAAAAAAGTTGTATCCGCCTCTACTGCTACCTCTGGCAGTTTGTTCCAGACACTCACCATCCTTCGTGTGAAAAAATTGCCCTTTTGGACACCTTTGTATCTCTCTCCTCTCACCTTAAACCTATGCCCTCTAGTTTTAGACTCCCCTACCATCGGGAAAAGATATTGACTATCTATCTGATCTATGCTCCTTATTATTTTATCGACCTCTATAAGATCACGTCTCAGCCTCCAGAGAAAAATGTCCCAGTCTATCCAGCCTCTCCTTATAACTCAACCATCAAGTCACAGTAGCATCCTAGTAAATTTTTTCTGCATTCTTTCTAGTTTAATAGTATCCTTTCCAAAGTAGAGTGACCAGAACTGTACACAGAATCCCAAATATCCTTATCAATGTCTTGTATAACTTTAACAAGATGTCCCGACTCCTATATTCAATGTTCTGACCAATGAAACCAAGCATGACAAATGTCTTCTTCAGCACCTGGCCACCTGTGACTCCACTTTCAATGAACTATGAATCCCAAGTATCCCAAGATCTCTTTGTTCTATAACTCTTCCCAATGCCCTGTCCTTAACTGAGTAAGTCCTGCCCTGGTTCGATCTAGCAAAGTCCATCACCTTGCGTTTATCTATATTACACTCCATCTACCCACTGGCCCAATTGATCAAGACCTCATTGCAATCTTAGATAATCTTCTTCAATGTCCACAATGCCATTAATCTTGCTGTCATTTGTAAACTTACCAACCATGCCTGCTAAATTCTCATTTCAAAACATTAATATAAAATGATAAGTAACAGTGGACCCAGCACCGATCCCTGAGGCACACCAATGGTCACAGGCCTGCAGTTTGAAAAACAACCCTCTACAACTACCCTCTGTCTTCTATCATTAAGCTAATTTTGCATCCAATTGGCTACCTCCACCATCACCTTCACTGCAATATGTACATCCTCAAGATATCACTATTTATTTCTCCAAGTACCTTAACATCCATACTTTTCTCAACAGTAAATAGTGATGAGAAATATTAATTTTGGATCTGACACAGCTCTTGTGGATCTGCACATAGATGATTTTATTGATCCTACTCTCTCCCTAATTACTCTTTTGCCCAATATTTATTTGTGGAAGCTGTTTGGATTCTCTTCTGCCATATCTGCCAAAATAATCTCATGTCCTCTTTTTGCCCTCCTGATATCTCTCTCAGCTCTACTCAGACACCTTCTATACTCTTTAAAGGTTTTGCTTGATCTGTCTATGCATGTCATCGTCCTTCTTCTTCTTGACCAGATCTCAGTATCCCAAATCATTCAGGGTTCCCTACTTCTACCAGCCTTGTCTTTTACTCTGAGAGGAATGTGTTTACCATAAACCCTGATTAACATACTTTTGAAAGCCTCTCATTTACCAGACATTCCTTTGTCTGCCATCAGACTCCCCCAAATCAACTTTTGAAGATTCCTGTCTAATACTACCAAAATTGGCCTTGCCCCAATTTAGAATATTAACTTTTGGGCCAGACTTATCATTCTCCAGTGCTATTGATGGTTCACATTGCTACTCCAGAGTGCCAGGGAGTTGGATTCAATTCCCAGTTTGGGTTACTGTCTGTGCACATTCTCCCTGTATCTGTGTGGGTTTCCTCTGCATGCTCCAGTTTCCTCCCACATTCTGAAAACCGTGCTGGTTTCACCTGACCTGAATAGGTGCTAGCGTTGCTAACTAGAGGAATTTCATAGTAACATCATTACAGTGTTAATGTAAGCCTTACTTGTGACAAATAAATAAGCATTACTTACTTTACCTTAAAACTAATGGAATTATGGTCACTGGTCCCAAAGTGATCCCTCACTAAAACTTCTGTCACCTGCCCTTGCTAATTTCCCAAGAGGAGGTCAAGTTTTGCCCCCTCTCTCGTCAGGCTATCCACATACTGAATGAGAAATTCCTCCCGAATACACTCAACAAATCTCTCCATCCAACCCTCCAGTACAATGGCTGTCCAAGTCAGTGTTGGGAAAGTTAAAACCCCTTACTATTACCACCCTATTTTTCTTGGTGTTTTCAATAATCTTACATATTTGTTCCTCAATTTGCTGCTATTTTGGGGGCTTATAATGCAATCCTGTCAAAGTGATCTCCCCTTCCTTATTTCTCAATTCTAACTATGTAGACTCAGTGGGTGAACTATCAGGAATATCCCTTCTCAGTATTATCGTAATGTTCTCCTTAAATAAAAACATAACTCACCCTCCTCTCTTACCTCCTGGCCAATTTTGATGATATTAAACAGGAACCTTCAAAGATTGATTGGGGGAGTCTGATGGCAGACAAAGGAATGTCTGGTAAATAAGAGACTTTCAAAATTGTGTTAATCAGGGTTTAGGTAAATGCATTCTTATAGCATCTGTACCCTCCTCTTTGATCTCCTGTTCTTTCTTTCCTATAGCATCTTTAACCTGAAACATTGATTTGCCTGTTCTGTCCCTCCCTTAGTCATGTTTCAGTAATAGCTGTAATATCCCGATCCCTTGTACCCATCCTGGCCCATTAGGCCTCAAAATAAATGCAGTTTAACCTGGATTTCATTTGCTGTCTGCTCTGTTCTTGCCTGACCTGTCTAGTATAAGGACTACTGACATTGCCTCTGCTATTTAATTTGCTGTTTCTAACTTCCGTGCCATCCTCCACCTTCTCTTTTGTCTCCCTGCTGCTTTGGGTCCAACATTCCTGCCAAACTAGTTTAAACTTTCCCGTCCTATCCTAATGTCTCCAACTGTGACAGGGTATCAAATATTGCTTGATTGCACTCCCCTGAAGCCCCTCTCGATATTTTACTATGGTAAAGCCCCTGTTGCCATTCATTTTTAGTGACTGCTACATGTATTTTGAGCTGCAGAATTCATCCTCAACATTGTGCACAGTCCTCACTTTTTGTTTTGACAAAGAAAGTAAAAGTTTACAGCTATTTGCAATGCCCAACAAAATCCGATTGCTTTTTTAACGTTTCCTGTCAGGCTTTGGACAGAGTGTCTCTGTGGCACAAGGCTGAAAATAAATGTCTCAGGGCTAAGGGCTTTGTCAGACAGCACACACAGGCGCCCATCATCCATCTTACTATTGTCACTGGTGTAGAACTGCTCCAATAAGGTTAGCTTTATAAATAAGTTCTATCTGTCTTTTTGCCCATACTTTTTATTTTACATCTCCCCATTGCCTCTTTTCCTGAATCCAAAACCATGGTCTTGAATCACATCGCCAAAGAGCCAGTTCCAGGTTGCTTGCTCTTGATTTAGGAGGTAAAGGATTTCCAGAGGGAGCCCTTTCAGTGCAAAGAATTCCATTCAATTAGAGTTACCATCTTGAGTACAGGGATTCGCTTTGATGCAATGAATAGCATACAGATTTGCCAGAATGATACCTGGACTTAAAGGGCTAAGTTACAAAGAGAATTTCATAAAACTAACACTTCATGCCCTGGAACTTAAGACATGGAACATAGAATATTATAGAACAGTACAGGCCCTTCGGCCCCTGATGTTGTGTTGAGCTTTGATCGAAACCAAGATCAAGCTACCCACTCCTTATCATTCTGGTGTATCCATGTGCCTATCCAATAACCGCTTGAAAGTTTTAAAGTGTCCAACTCCACTATCACAGCAGGCAGTGCATCCCACACCCCAACCACTCTCTGAGTAAAGAACCTACCTCAGACATCCCTCCTATATCTCCCTCAATGAAACTTATTGTTATTCCCTACAGTAACAGCTATATCCACCCGAGGAAATAGTCTCTGTACGTCCACTCTCTCTATCCCCCTCATCATCTTTTAAACCTCTATTAAGTCACTTCTCATCCTCCTCTGCCGGAAAGAGAAAAGCCCCAGCTTCCTCAACCTTTCCTCATAAGACCTACCTTCCAAACCAGGCAGCATCCTGGTAAATCTCCTCTGCACTCTCTCCAACACTTCCACATCCTTCTTACAGTGAGGTGACCAGAACTGCACATAATATTCCAGATGTGGTCTCATCAAGGCCCTGTATAGTTGCAGCATAATCCCACAGCTCTTAAACTCAAAACTCTGTTAATAACCTCTAACACACTATTAGCTTTCTTCATCGCTCTATCCACTTGAGTGGCAACCTTTGGAGATCTGTGGGTATGAACCCCAAGATCTCCCTGTTCCTCAAAATCCCGTCATTGACGCTGTAATCCACATTCAAATTTGTCCTACTAAAATGAATCACCTTACACTTATCAGGGTTAAACTCTATCTGCCATTTTTCAGTCCAGCTCTGCATTCCATCAATGTTTCTTTGCAGTCTACAAGAGCTACCTTGTAACCCTCGAGCGACCCACTGAATATTGTTTTCTCATCCTTACACACGCTTCCTTTTTTCTCTTGACATGATATTCAATCTCCTTTGTGGGTCATGGTCCCCTCACTCGGCCATTTCCTCCCCAGGGCCCTGGGTTCAATTCCCAGCCCTTGGGTTCCTTCCTAAATTTGATGCCTATCAAGGACACACAGTATCACAGTATGATACAGCCAGTTATTTATCCTATCGGCCAAATTTTCCTCTATCCCATACTCGTTACTTTCCTCATGAGCCTACCATAAGGAACCTTATCAAATCCATGTATACAACATCAACTGCTCTACCTTCATCTACACACTTAGTATCTCCTCAAAAAATTCATTCAAATTTGTAAGGCAAGACTTAACCTTCACGAATCCATGCTGACTATTCCGGATTAAGCTGCATCTTTCCAAATGATCATAAATCCTCTCCCTTAGGACTTTTCCATTATCTTACCAACCACCGAAGTAAGACTAACCGGCCTATAATTACCAGAGTCATTCCTATTTCCTTTCTTGAACAGAGGAATAACATTCTCCACTCTCCAGTTCTCTGGCACTATCCCTGTGGACAGTGAGGATCCAAAGATCAAAGCCAAAGACTCTGCAATCTCATCCCTTACCTCCCAAAGAATCATAGGATACATCCTATCTGGCTCAGGGGACTTATCGACACTCAGGTTTTTCAAAATTGCTAATACCTCTTCCATCAGAACATCTATCAGCTTGAATCACACTCTCCTCCTCGAAAACATGGCCTCTCTCCTTGGTAAACACTGATGAAGAGTATAATTCATCGCCTCTCCTATCTCTTCTGACTCCATGCACAAGTTTCCACTACTATCCGTAACCAGCCCTCACCTCACCCTAGGCATTCTTGTATTTCTTACATAAGAGTGAAAAGTTTTGGGGTTTCCTCTATCTGACCTGCCAAGAACTTCTCATGCCCCCTCCGAGCTCTCCTAAGCCCTTTTATTAGCTCATTCCTTGCTACCTTGTAACCCTTAAGCGACCGACTGAATCTTGTTTTCTCAACCTTACATACGCTTCCTTTTGCCTCTTGACAAGACATTCAATCTCCTTTGTGAGCCATGGTTCCCTCACTCGGCCTTTTCCTCCCCAGAGTCCTGGGTTCAATTCCCAGCCTTTGGGTCCCTTCCTAAGTTTGATGTTTGTCAAGGACACACAGCATTTGTTCCTTGAACAAGCTTTACTTTTCATTTGTGCATTTCCCTGACAGTTTCTGTTCCCATCTTATGCTCTCTAATTCTTTTCTATTCGCATTATAATTACCCCTGCCCCAATTATAAACCTTGCCCTGCCGTATGGCCCTATCCCTCTCTATTGCGATAATGAAAGATAGCGAATTGTGATCACTATCTCCAAAATGCACTCCCACAAACAAATCTAACACTTGGCCCGGTTCATTACCCAGTACCAAGTCTAATGTGGGCCCACCTCTTGTTGGGCTATCTACATATTGTGTCAGGAAATCCTCCTGCACACATTGTACAAAAACTGCCCCATCCAAACTATTCGACCCATAAAGGTTCCAATTAACATTTGGAAAGTTAAATCCACCCATGACAACTACCCTGTAACCTCAACGCCTATCCATAATCTGCTTTGGAATTTCTTTTATATTACTATTTGGGGGCCTATAGAAAACTCCTAACAACGTGACCACGCATTCCCTATTTCTAACTTCAAGCCCATATTACCTCCGTGGGCAGACCTCCCTCGAACTGCCTTTCAACAGCCGTTAAACTTTCATTGATTAACAATGCTACTCCTCCACCTTCCCAACTCTTACTGAAACATCTATACCCCGGAGCACCCGGAGGAAATATGAATGGCGGAGTGGGCTCGAGGGGCGAGGTTAGCGTACTCCTGCTCCTAGTTCTTATGTTCTTCTGTCCTCCCTGTATCCACGTGAGTTTCCTCCAGGTGCTCTGGTTTCCTTTAACAGACTAAAGATGTGTGAGTTAGGTTGATTGGCCTTGGTAAATTGCCCCACAGTGCCTGGGAGGTTAGCAGGGTTATAAGGATTGGAGCTGCGTTTGTCGGTGCAGGCTCGATGGGCCCAATGACATCTTTCTGCACCTTATGGATTCTATGATCCTCAGAGCTTTTGAATCCAACTGACGGACTGGGTTTATTATCTCACCTGAAGAATAGGAGCTCTTCTAGTTCAGCATTCCCTCAGTACTGTACTTGGAGTGTCAGGCTGAATTCAGTGCTGAAGCTTGTGGAATGGGCTTTGAAGCCATGGACTCCTGAGCCAGCAGCATTGAATGGAGACTGCCCTGGCGAAAATGGATAATCCCCATTTTCCTCGTAACTCTTATCACTTGCCTCTTTAAAACCAGTTCTTCACTTTAGTAAAGCATATTAACCATATTGAAGTGATGGTGGCAGCTTACGTCAACTTAGTTCGTCTTTCCTTGAGCTTAGAAAGGGTAAGATAAGTGGGGGAGTTTAAACCGATGAAGAGATATATTTTATTTTATTCATTCGTGGGGCATGGGTTTTGCTGGCTGGCCAGCATTTATTGTCCATCCCTACTTTCCCGAGGGTAGTTGAGAGTGAACCACATTGCTGTGTCTCTGGAGTCACATGTAGTCCAGGGTGAAGGAATGATGGTAGATTTCCTTCTCTAAACAATATAAATGACTCAGATGGGTTTTTCCAAGAATCGATAGTAGTTCCATGGTCATTGGTCATGATGGGATTCGAACCCCAGTCTCCAGAATATTAGCTGAGTTTCTGGATTAATAATTAAAATGACAGTAATTTTGTCACCCCTGCCTCTGAGCCAGGAGTTTTGGGTTCAAGTCCAAAGAACAAAGAACAAAGCACAAAACAGCACGGGAAACAGGCCCTTTGGCCCAATGAGCCCACGCCGCCATTTCAATGTTCTCACTTCTACCCATGATCCCTGTCTATGTTTATAGACCTATGCATTGGCAGTTCCTTCCTAGGATGGCCAAGTTTCATAATGTGGCCAAAACAAGTGAATGTGTCAATCTGCAAAATCCTTCCAAAGTTGCCAATGGTTGGTGGTAAGAGTGGGAGAGACTCCTGGTCAGCCATGCCTGATGTGGAGTGACAGGCCCTCAAGTGATAAGACCCTGGTGAAAGTCAGGTGACCTATTCCAGGAATAACTCGCAATGGAAACAGGAAGAGAATTGGAATTGAATAATTAAATTGAATGTTTGTGACAAGTTAGAGGGGCTGAATGGTCTTTGTTTCTTTTAAAACCAATGCAAAGCATTCTGATCATCTATAAATTGGTAACCCTTCACTCTCAGTGTCCCATCTTACTTTTAATAATTCTCTTGATGTTGGTATACTTGGAGGAATAAAACGCAAACCCATTTATATTTGTACACATTCCATACTTGCTTGTTCTGAATCTTATTTTTCTTATATTCTCATATCCTTCATTATTATTCTTATCCACATCAAAACTCTTCTTTGATTTTACTTGGTTTCTAATCTCCTAATTTATCAATGACATGTGAAAACCAGGAATAGTTTTTTTTATTGGAGTATATTGTGTTTGGGAGCTAGGCTCTTAACTGAGCTGCTTTTCACTGAAGTTCACGGGACAGTGATTCAGTATCTTCCCGGAGATTAGCTTCCTTGTCTCCATGTTGCTTTTATTTGGTTTGAAATTAAAACACTTGACAAACTTTTCCAAGCCTGCAGGAGAGAAAGAAGACAGGTACTGTTGTTATCCCCAGCTAGAAGCCTCTGCTGACAGACTTGTGACCTGTTCAGGTGTTCGTAGCTATGGAAATGGACAGAAGTCTGCCTTAGTGCATCACTAAGTGTGGAAAGAGAATTGGATTGCACGATTTATTTGAATGATTGGAACAGGTTAGAGGGGCTGAATGGTTTCCTGTTCCTTTGAAAATCAATGCAAGGGATTTCGATCACCTATTAATTTGATTTATAGAAACCAGAAGCAGGAATAGGACATCCAGCCCTTCAAACCTCCTCCGTCATTCATTTTAATCATGGCTGATCATCAAATTCCATATCTTGATCCCACATTCCTCCCATACCTATTGATCTCTTTAGCCCCTAGAGCTATATCTAATTTCTCCTTGAAATCAGGCAACGTTTTGGGCTCAATTATTTTCTGGTAGTGAATTCCCACTATCAGGTAGGAAATTTCTCCTCACCTCAGTTGTAAAACACTTACTTCTTATCCTCAAAGTATGACTCCTAGTTCTGGTCTCCCCCAACATCTTTCCAAATCTACCTAGTCTAACCCTGCTGGAATTTTATAAGAGGCTCCCTCTCATTCTTCCGAAAACCAATGAATATAATCCTAACTGACTTAGCCTCTCTTCGTATGATTGACCTGCCATCCCAGGAATCAGGTAAATCTCCGCTGCACTCCCCCTAAAGCAAAGACAGCCTTCCTTAGATAAGGATACCAAAACTGCACACAATACTCTGGGTGTTGTCTCACTAATGCACTATGTAACTGCAATGAAAAACGCGCCCCTCTCAGGGTCGCACCTTACTTTCAATTGTTCTCTTTATGTTGATATATATGGGGAAATAAACACACAGCTCCCTTGCAATTTTGCTCCCTCACATGTTGTAAGCCTGCTTCACACTGCTAGTTTAAGCCTAATTTAAGTCCCCAGTTTGCTGATTGCCCTCTCCCACTTTAATTGGAGCTTTGCCTATCTTGTGCCCACTGGACTCATGTACCTGATTACTTCATTGCCCACAGCCAGATAGAACAACACTCCCTGACCATATAGACCTGCTAGCAACACTTCTTGCTTTACAATAGGGACCATGCTTCCTCACGTTCTTTTAAACGGCACTACCCTCATTTAGAACATAGAACATAGAACATTACAGCACAGAACAGGCCCTTCGGCCTTCGATGTTGTGCCGACCAAAATAAAAAGCAATGCCCCTCCAAACTAAACCATTCCCTTCTCTTCCATATACTTATCAACTAACCTCTTAAACGCCACCAAACTTGGCGCATCTACAACAGCTGCAGGCAGGGCATTCCACTCCCTAATCACTCTTTGAGTAAAGAACCTACCTCTGATATCCGTCCTATAACTCATACCCCTTAATTTAAAGCTGTGTCCCCTCGTGCTAGCTTTCTCCATCCTAGGAAAAAGGCTATCACTGTCCACCCTATCTAAACCTCTAATCATCTTATATGCTTCAATAAGATCCCCTCTTAGCCGCCTCCTTCCTAACGAAAACAACCTCAAATCCTTCAACCTCTCCTCATAGGACCTGCCCTCCATACCAGGCAACATCCTGGTAAACCTCCTCTGTACCCTCTCCAATGCCTCCACATCTTTCTTATAATGTGGAGACCAGAACTGCACACAATACTCCAAGTGCGGCCGCACTAGAGATTTGTACAGTTGCAACATGATGCTGCGGCTCCTAAATTCAATCCCCCTACCAATAAAAGCTAAGACTCCATATGCCTTCTTAACAACTTTATCCACTTGACTGCCTACTTTCAGGGATCTATTGACACATACACCAAGATCCTTCTGTTCCTCAACACTATTAAGAGCCCTACCATTAGCCCTATACTCTACACATTTATTGTTCCTGCCAAAGTGCATTACCTCACACTTTTCCACATTAAACTCCATTTGCCACCTCTCGGCCCAGCTCTGCAACTTGTCCAAGTCACTCTGTAAACTATAACACCCCTCTTCACTATCTACCACTCCACCAACTTTAGTGTCATCTGCAAATTTACTGATCCATCCCTCAATACCCTCATCCAGATCATTTATAAAAATTACAAACAGCAGGGGCCCCAAAACAGACCCCTGAGGCACACCACTTGTCACCGAACTCCACGATGAATATCTCCCATCAACCACCACCCTCTGTCTTCTATCTGCCAGCCAATTCCTAATCCAATTAGCTAAATCACCCTCTATTCCACACATCTTCATTTTCTGTAGAAGTCTACCATGGGCCACCTTATCAAACGCCTTACTAAAGTCCATATATACTACATCAACCGCCTTACCCCCATCCACCTCTCTGGTCACTTTCTCAAAAAACTCAATGAGGTTAGTAAGGCATGACCTACCCTTCACAAAACCATGCTGACTATCCCCAATCAATTCATTTCTCTCTAAATAACTATAAATCCTATCCCTAATAATTCTCTCCAATACCTTGCCCACAACAGAAGTAAGACTCACTGGCCTATAATTCCCTGGAAGGTCTCTCTTCCCCTTCTTAAACAATGGGACCACATTCGCTATCCTCCAGTCCTCCGGAACCACACCCGTAACCAACGAGGATCTGAAGATCAGAGCCAGAGGCTCTGCAATCTCCTCTCTTGCCTCCCAGAGAATCCTAGGGTAAATCCCGTCCGGCCCAGGGGACTTATCCAACTTCAAACCCTCGAGAATTTCTAACACATCCTCCCTATCTACTACAATACTTCCCAATTTGCAACCCTGTACCTCAGTGTTCTCCATAGCTACATTTCCAGCACTCTGCGTGAATACCGAAGAGAAATATTTATTCAGTGCCTCACCAATCTCTTCAGGCTCCACGCCCAACTTCCCACTGCTGTCTTTACCTTCTTGTTTACTCCTTCAGAAAACTCAATCAAATTTGTCAGACGTGATTTTACACTCACAAAGCCGTGTTGACTTCCTCTAATCAGTCCTTGCCTCTCCAAATGCCTGTAGATCCTGCCTCTCAGAATACCTTCCAACAGCTTACCAACTACAGGCATTAGACTCACTGGCCTGCAGCTCTCAGACTTCCCTCTGCAGCCCTTCTTAAACAAAGGTACAATGTCTGCCACCCTCCAACCTTCAGGCACCTCATCTGTAGCTGTCTGTGATTCAAATATCTCTGCTAGGGGATTTTCAATTCTTCTCTAGCTTCTCACAATGTCCTGGGATACATCTTATCAGGTCCCAGGAATTTATCTACTTTGATGTTCTTTAAGATTTCTAGCACCTCCTTCCCTGTAACACTCGTCAAGTCATTACTATTTATTTCGCCAAGTTCTCTAACATCCATGCCTTTCTCAACAGTAAATACCGATGAGAAATATTTATTTAGGATCTCACCCATTTCTTGTGGTTCCACAGATAGATGACCTTGTTTATCCTTAAGAGGGCCTCCTTTCTCCCTAGTTACTCTTTTTCCCTTTATGTGTTTGTAGAAGCTCTTTGGTTCTCTTTTGCCTTATCTACCAAAACAATCGCATGTCCCCTTATTATCCCCCTGATTTCTCTTTGAGCTCTAGTCCAACAACCTCCATACTCTTCAAGGGATCTACTTGGTCCCAACTATCTGTGTATGTGACATGCCTTCTTCTTTTTGACCAGAGCCTCAATATCCCACATCATCCAGGGTGGGATGTGTCCTCAGACTTTTGTATCTTTTTCCCGACAGAAGAAGGTGGAAGAGAAAATAAACGGGGTGCATGGGGATTAAGCTGATGGCTTTTCTGAGGCAATGGGAAGTGTAGACAGAGTAAATGGATGTATGGCTGGTTTGCTCTCGGACTGGGCTAAGTACACAACGTTTTGTAGTTTCTTGCTGTTTTGGGCAGAGCTGGAACCATACAGATCTGGATACATCTGGAAAGGATGTTTCTATGGTGCATCTACAAAAGTTGGTGACAGTCATAGCAGACATGGAGAACATGCAAACTGCACACCGAAAGTGACTTGAGGGTAGTATTGAACCTGGATTCTTGGCGTTAAGGCAGCTATCCATTGTGTAGATTTTGCAATTCTCTCTGTGTCTGTGTGATTTTCCTCTGAATGCTCCAGTTTCCTCCCTCAGTCCAAACAACATGCTGATTAGATGCATTGGCCATGTTAAATTCTCTCTCAGTGTACCCAAACAGGTGTCTTGGTGATTTTCACAGTAACTTCATTACAGTGTTAATGCAAGCCTACTTGTGACACTAATAAATAAACTTTAAAAAATGCCCATACCCCACAATTGAATTTCACAAAATAAATACAAGGATGAAATGTACGATTGCTTTCTTTAAAAATGAAAGTCGTATTGTCGATAACCATAAGGTGGGAGAGAGTTAAATCGACCATCCTAATAAACTGCTTTGTCCTTTTAATAAGACTCTTTACACTGCTTACCATAAATAATAATTCTTGTCAAAATTAATGAAAGAAAAGGCCTTGATATCAACTGAAAGCAATATGATTTCAGCATGGCCCATAATTAAGGTAATTATTCCTTTAATATACACAGCGAAACTGATGCTGAAGTCGTACTGTTAATTTAATGAACACTGTAAAATTGAGATGTTCCATATATGTTCTCTCTAGGGGTAAAGCGAGCTTGCTTGTGGGTACTGCAACAAGGGCGCAGTGTGATCTCATATCTTATCTATTGAGCTAACTGCAATCGTGTTGCTGGTTAGTGTTACACTTCATTACTCTGCAGAAGCTCACAATCTCTGCATTTCACACCCCATATAAGGTACTTCCTCAGATTTAACCCAATGACAGTGTCCAGATCACCAACAATCTGTCCTGGACCCTCCATGCTGACACTATAGTTAACAAAGCCCACCAACGCCTCTACTTTTTTTCAGGAGGCTAAGCAAATTGGGTTTCCTCCAGGCGCTCTGCTTTCCTCTCAAGGTGTTTGGATTCGGTGGCTTGGCAAAGGTAGATTGTCCCTTGGTGTCGGGCAATTAGCAGGGTAAACAGATGAGGTTACAAGATTAGGGATTATGGTATACAGATTCGATGGGCTGAATGGCCTCCTTCTGTACCGTGGGGATTCTATGATTCTCTGACAGTGACCAAAGCCAAGAATCGAACTTGGGTCCCTGGCACTCTGAGGCAGCTATGCCTCAGAGTGCCATAGTGGCACCATTTATCGCCATTTCTGATTGTCTTTGAGATGATGAACGGGCCACAGATAGCGAGCAGATCAATAAAACTGAATGTTTTTTCTCAGAGAGCAGTCTCCAGTCAACTATTGATGAAGCAATGGAGTCACACCTATCTTCTTCTTCTGAGATAATCCTTGTGAATGACTTGCTGCCATATTATAAATGAGTAGAGGGCCCTGGGGGTGCAGGTGAACAAGTCTCTGAAGGTGGCAGAGCAAGTGGAGAAGGTTGTGAAGAAAGCATATAGTATGTTAACTTTTATAGGAAGGGGTATAGAGTACAAGAGCTGGCCTTTAATGTTGCAGTTGTATAAAACGTTGGTTAGACCTCATTTGAAATACTTCATCCAGTTCTGGTCGCCTTACTACCAGAAGGACGTGGAGACTCTGGAGAGAGTGCAGAGGAGGTTTACCAGGATGCTGCCTGGTATGGAAGGTCTGAGTTACGAGGAGAGGTTAGGCAAATTGGGACTGTTTTCCTTAGAAAGACGTAGACTTAGAGGAGATCTAATGGAGGTGTACAAGATTATGAGGGGTATAGATAGAGTAAACAGGGTTAAGCTTTTTCCTAGGATGGACTCAAGTAGCACGAGGGGTCACGGGCTTAAGGTGAGGGAGGTAAGGTATAATTTGGATGCTAGAGGGAGTTTTTTCACACAGATGGTGGTGGGGGTATGCAACGCGCTGCTGAGTGAAGTGGTGGAGGCAGGCACTCGAGTTATTTAAGAGATACTTAGATGGGCACATGAACAGAATGGGAATGGAGGGGTATAGAAAACTGATTTAAAATATGGATCATGAGCCTTGGGAGTCCCTGGGAAGTGTGTAAATAGATGATGATATTGATGTACTTGTTTTTATCCTACAGGTGCTTTGGTCCACCTTGTTGTCTAACGAGGGGCATACACGCGATGGGTCGTGAGAGGGCAGCTCTTGGTTTTTTTTCGAGAGTATCCTAGTGCTTCATGTCGTTAGTGTACGCTTGACCATTTGATGGGCAACATGACAGCTCAGTGACTATCGCTGTGCTGTGCAGATACATGGATTTGGGCTTGTGTCTGTGGGAGTTTGCGCATTCTCCTCGTGCTTGCGTGGGTTTTCTCCAGGTGCTCCAGTTTCCTCCCACATCCCAAAGATGTGCTCTTAGGCTAATTGGCAGAACAAATTCTCCCTAAATTGTCTCAAATTTTGTTTTTAATCCATAGATCTATAAACATGGACAGGGATCACGGGTAGAGGTGGGAACATCTGGGTGGTGGTGTGGGCTCATTGGGCCGAAGGGCCTGTTTCCTGTGCTGTTTTGTTCTTTGTTCTTGTTCTTTGACTGAAGACTCTGACATGTGACCTACAGCCTCTGTCACAGGTGAGGCAGATGACGGTTGGAGGAGCAGTAGACAGAGTGTCCAAATTGCCACATATAAGGAGACTAAGTGGCAGCCTTATCTCCCTCAAAAGCTTTTTCCAATTTCTATTACCCCTTCTGTGTCAAAATGCTGCCTGACATCACTTTGTATGACCAAACTCTAACTTTGAAGTTATCTGGGGAGTTACTGTGTGTGATATGGCCCCTTTAAGAGGTTGGTTGGTCACGTGATCACCCCATGACATTAATGGGACCTCCGTAGCTTGCTGGCTATCAGCGATTGCAACCTGCACACTGCACACCTTAAATAAAATCACTCCCCAAATACACAACACAACCCTTATTTTGAACTATCCCCACAACACCAATTGTCTCCAACTGATAACTCCCTTCTCCACCCATTCCTCTTTCCCAACACCATCACCATCACTGCTGGAGGTTATAGAATCAAAAGTCATGGGGACAGACAGTATAGTCAAACTAAGATGGGAATCAGATCAACTGTGATCTTTTTCAATTGACGGAAAAGATGTGATGGGCTGAATGGCCTTTCCTGCTCCTATTTCTCATGATCTCATTACCATCAATCTATGGAGAGGGTGCAGGAGAGGTTTACCAGGATAGGGGGTGTGAGCTAAAAGGAGAGGTTGAACAAACTTGGGTTGTCTTCTCTGGAGTGGTAAAGGCTGAGGGGAGACCTGATAGAAATCTGTAAATTATGAGTGGCACAGATAGGGTTGACAGTCAGAATCTTTTTTTTCCCAGAGTTGAAATGTCTAAAACTACAGGACATGCACTTAAGGTGAGAAAGAGAAAGTTCAAAGAAGAAGTGAGGGGCATTTTTTTCACACAGAGAGCGGTAGATATCTGGAATGCACTACCAGGGGTGGTGGAGGCAGAAAAGATAGGGACGTTTGAGGAGCTTTTAGATAAATACATGAACATGCAAGGAATAGAGTGATATAGACCAAGGGCAGGCAGAAGGAATTGTTTAATTTGGCGTCATGGCGTTAATGCGGTGGTCACTTTTAACATTTAATAAATACTTGGACGGGTTCATGGCTGAGAGGGGTGTGGAGGGATATGGTCCAAGTGCAGGTCAGTGGGACTAGGCAAAAAATGGTTTGGAACAGACAAGAAGGGGCGAAAGGCCTGTTTCTGAGCTGTAATTTTCTATGGTTCTCTGGTCAGATTCAGCACAACATTATGGAGTGAAGGGTCTTTTCGTATGCTGCACTATTCTATATACTTTCCATTTCTTTCATCGTGTGAAAGACCTTGATTAGACCCCACTGCTGATCTCCGATTCTCGAGGAGATTCCTGAGAGAATGCACTTTTGCTGTTTGAAATCTCACTGTAGAATTCCTTGCGTCCCCACTTGAGAGGCAGACAGGACCCCTGCGTAATGTCTGATTGACAGCTCCTCTGACTGTGCAGCACTCCTTCATTGCCAACATTTTTGAGGTGCTCGAAAGCCAATACATCCTTCCCAAGGTGTGTACTGTTCAGAAGTGAACATGGTAACTCAGATGGAGGGAGGGAAAGTTCTGACGAGTGATTTTTAAGTGTAGTTTAAACCATTGGATTGCAGCCAGGAGGTCTATTGGCAACCGTTTGACTTTTTTTTCAGAAAAATGGAATCTAGCTGGTGACTCAGTTCTGAAACCTGTGCTTAATGGTGACAAAATGAAATGACTCCATCATTAGCTGAGACAAGAAAAATAAAAGTTTGAATGTAAAATTTATTAAACTGCTCTAAGCCGCCTGCAGGCACTTGAGGGAATAGTGTGAAAACCAATTATATTCGTTATGAGAGAGTTTCAGACCAGAATTTATTATAATTTTATAACGTTACACGGAGGTACTAACATTAGCCATGCAGCTCGATCACACGCCAGGGAGTTGGGAGTTAGGCGAGTGCCCCGGTGTAGCATGATACAAAGCACTTTTCAGGGGGAAATAAAAGGGACTCTCACATCGCTGTGCTTCTCTTCCAATTGCAGAGGTGCCATCTGTGGTTGTGTGGGTGGGGTTGTTACCCTGGAGTCTGTAACCAGTGCGTACAAGTCCCAACCTCGTGACTTCTGCAAAGATTCTTTCACAGGGTCGCTGATAAGGCCAGTTTTTGATCCCTAACCACCTTTGAAAGGTGCCAGTCAGATGGCGTAGTCTTGTTAAAATGCTGGAGGGGAGTAAATTCTGATGGCACAGTGGTTAGCACTGATGCCTCACAGCGTCAGAGACCCGGGTTTGATTCCCAGCTTGGGTCACTGCCTGTTCTGTAAGTTCTCTCTCCGTACCTCTGTGCTCCAGTTTCCTCCCACAGTCCGAAAGACATGCTGGTTTGGTGCATTGGCCATGCTGAAATCTCTCTCAGTGTACCTGAAGAGACACTGGAGTGGGGATTTTCACAGTAACTTCATTGTAGTGTTAACGTAAGCCTACTTGTGACACTGATAAATAAACCTTTGAAATCTTTCCACTAATTTTCCACATTAGGAGAGCATGAATCTGTTTGTTTTAACCTATTGCGAGGTTCTATGCCAGGCTGCATGGTCTGCAGCTCTGGGAGAAGAGATGGATTGTGGCAATGTCATCATAAGCAGGAAACTCGTTCGTTCTGTAAAGGGCTTGACATTCTCCGGACATGAGATTAAGAACGAGAAAATCAGGAGTGGCTCAATAACCCCCTCCATCCCAAGAACTTGCAGATTTATAATGCCTCACACTGCCTCAGGACGTCCCAAAGTATTGCAAGACTTTCAAATTACGATGATTAAAGTACAGTGTTGCCAAGAAGTGGTGGGGGGAGGAGGTGCATGGCAGGCAATCAACTGATAGCAAAGTCTCACAGACGGAAATATGATAATGTCGGATTGGTAATGTTGGGATCAAAATGGAAGGGAATTCATGAAGATTTGAGCACACAATCCTGATTCGGAGGGTATTAGCTATGAGGAGAGGTTGGAGCAACTCGGTTTTGTTCTCATTGCAACACTGAGGTTGAAAGGCGACCTGATAGTTGTTCAAAAGACTATAAAGTGGCATGAACAGAGTGGATAGTCAGATGTTCTTTCCTAGGTTAGAAGAGTCAAGTGCTAGTGGGACATAGATTTAAGGTGCGTGGGGAAAAGTTTAGAGGAGATGTGTGGGGCAAGATTTTTACACAGAGGGTGGTGAATGCCTGGAATGCGCTGCCCAGGGAGGGGGTGGGAGCAGCTACAATAGCGACATTTAAGGGGCATCTAGACAAATACATGAATAGGATGGGAATCGAAGGATACGAACGTCATAAGTGCATAGGTTTTTTTCTTTAGGCAGACATCATGATCAGCAGAGGCTTGGAGGGCTGAAAGGTCTGTTCCTGTGCTGTACTTTTCTTTGTTCTTTGTATAATCTTTATTGAGTGAATACAGCCCTGTTTGGAACGCAGGTTTTGGGGGGGTGGGGGGTAGTGGGGCAGGATGTGAGGACAAGCCTCCTCTTTAAAGGGCCTGCACTCTTTGGTGGACAGAAGAGATCTCACAGCAGGGAAGTCCTGCCTTGTATCCTGACTCAGGAACTCTCTTTACTCAGAGGGTAGTAAGGATGTGGAATGCCCTGCCTGCAGCAGTAGTGGACTCGCCAACTTTAAGGGCATTTAAATGGTCATTGGATAAACATATGGATGATATTGCAACAGTGTAGGTTAGATGGGCTTTAGATTGGTTTCAGAGGTTGGCGCAACATTGAGGGCCGAAGGGCCTGTAATGTTCTTTGTTCGATGAGTCAATGGGTGGGATTTTCCAGCCCCTCCTGGAGCCTGTTCGTCATTGGATGTGAGACAATTCTCTGGTCCAGAACATATCATCGATGTTTTTGTATGGCTGGCCCAGTCTTTCACTGAGGAACCCACCAGCAGGAAGGACAAAAATATCCCAATATTCATCCCCATTGGCCAACATTAACAAAAACAAATGGCCACATTTGTGTTTAATTGTGAGATCCAGCAGGGAGCAGAATGGATCCTGTTTCTCACGCTTTTTTTTAAGTTTCAAGTTTATTTATCAGTGTCACAAGTAGGCTTACATTAACACTGCAATGAAGTTACTGTAAAAATCTACTAGTTGCCATGCACAGTGCACCTGTTTGGGTGCAAAGAACAAAGAACAAAACAGCACGGGAAACAGGCCCTTCGGCCCAACGAGCCCATGCCACCACCCCGATGTTCCCACCTCTACCCGCGATCCCTGTCCATGTTTATAGATCAATGGATTAAAAACCAAATTTGAGACAATTTAGGGAGAATTTGTTTTGCCAATTAGCCTAAGAGCACATCTTTGGGATGTGGGAGGAAACCGGAGCACCCGGAGAAAACCCACGCAAGCACGGGGAGAATGCACAAACTACCACAGACACAGGCCCAAATCCATGTATCTGCACAGCACAGCGATAGTCACTGAGCTGTCGTGTTGCCCATCAAATGGTCCAGGTCAAGCGTACACTAACGACGTGAAGCACTAGGATACTCTCGATAAAGATCCAAGAGCAGCCCTCTCACGACCCATCGCGTGTATGCCCCTCGTTAGACAACAAGGTGGACCAAAGCACCTGTAGGATAAAAACAAGTACATCAATATCATCATCTATTTACACACTTCCCAGGGACTCCCAAGGCTCATGATCCCTATTTTTAAATCAGTTTTCTATACCCCTCCATTCCCATTCTGTTCATGTGCCCATCTAAGTATTTCTTAAATAACTCCAGAGTACCCGCCTCCACCACTTTACTTGGCAGTGCATTCTATACCCCCACCACCCGCTGTGAAAAAACTCCCTCTAGCATCTAAATTATATCTTACCCCCCTCACTCTAAGCCTGTGACCCCTCGTGCTATTTGAGTCCATCGTAGGAAAAAGCTTAACCCTGTTTACTCTATCTATCCCCTTCACAATCTTGTACACCTCTATCAGATCTCCTCTAAGTCTATGTCTTTCTAAGGAAAACGGTCCCAATTTGCCTAATCTCTCCTTGTAACTCAGACCTTCCATATCAGGCAGCATCCTGGTAAACCTCCTCTGCACTCTCTCCAGAGTCTCCACGTCCTTCCGGTTGTAAGGCGACCAGAACTGGACGCAGTATTCCAAATGAGGTCTAACCAACATTTTATACAACTGCAACATTAAAGGCCAGCTCTTGTACTCTATACCCCTTCCCATAAAGGCTAACATACTATATGCTTTCTTCACAACTTTCTTCACTTGCTCTGCCACCTTCAGAGACTTGTTCACCTGTACCCCCAGGTCCCTCTGCGTTTCTATACTCTTAATAGGTCTACCCTTTATCATACACCTCCCCCCTACACTCTTTCTCCCAAAGTGCATCACCTCACATTTATCAGGATTGAATTCTATCTGCCATCTATCTGCCCAAGCTACCAGCCTATCTATGTCCTGCTGCATCGCCTGACAGTGTTCCTCAATATCTGCAAGTCCAGCCATCTTTGTATCGTCTGCACTGAGAAAGAATTTAGCACGGCTAATGCATCTAACCAGCATGTCTTTCTGACTGTGGGAGGAAACTGGAGGATTTGGCGGAAACCCACACTGATATAGTGAGAACGTGCACACTCCGCTTCTGGATTCCATTCCCCCACCTTCCATCCCCCCCACCCACCCCAAAATCAGGAACATTCTTTCTGAACCTACTCTGTCTAATCCTACACTGCAGGTGCTAGGCATCTGAAACAAAAGCTGGAAAAACTCAGCTAATCTGACAGTTTTTTAAGTTTAACCAGTGCATCTTTCAGCCTGTGGGAGGAAATGGGAGCACCCGGAGGAAACTCACGCACACACGGGGAGAATGTCCAGACTCCATACAGACAGTGACCAAAGCCAGCAATCGAGCCCAGGTCCCTGGCATTGTGAGGCAGCAATGCTAACTGCTGTGCCATTGCACCACCCTTTCATTTAAAGCATAGAGTTTGAAACTCAACAGTACTTACTGATGTTCAGAGATACTGAAAGGCAATAAAAAAATGTAAGTTTTTTTTGTTTAAGTATACCACAATTTATTGCAAAGTTAATGTAAGCCAGCTTGTAATACTAATAAATAAATAAGTAGATATATAACTTGTCTCTCAAACCCACTTATTCTGTCCTTCAGTGACAATAACCCCCTGTTCTGCAATCTGATGATACTTTCGGGCGAAGGGAGTTACTGACATGCTCCTAACTTCCTCATTTTTAATCTCCTCTCCACGAGTAGTTGAATCATCCACCAAAACAAACGTGTTTCCTGCTCCCAACCTCATTGCCTCAGTCCATTCCTTCTCCCAGTGCTGCACACTACGCAGCTACAGATAAATTCATATACAGGATGTGGGCATTCGGCAGGGTAGATTCAGGAAGACTGTTCCCAATGGTGAAGGAGCCCAGAACCACGGGTCATAGTTTGAGGATAAAGGGTAAACCTTTTAGAACTGAGGTGAGGAGAAATTTCTTCACTCAGAGATTGGTGAATGTGTGGAATTGAGAAGTGTGAGAGGGCATCTCATAGAAACTTAAGATTAGACAGGGTAGATTCAGAATGTTCTCAACGGCAGGGGAGACCAGAACTAGGGATGAGAGCAAAGATAAGGGGTGAAGAGAAATCTCTTCATCCAGAGGGTACTGAGTGTGTGGAATTAACTGCCACAGAAAGTAGTTGAGGCCAAAATGTTGTGTGATTTCAAGAAAATAAATAGATATTGCTCTTAGATATTGCTAAATGGATCAAGGAATATAGAGAGAAGGCAATATCAGGATATTAAATTCGATGATCAAAATGAATGGCTGAGTAGGCTCAAAGGGCTGAATGGTCTACCCCTGCTTTATGACTTTTGTGTAGGAAAAACCAACGCATTAGATAATCCTGGAACACGGAGTCTGAAAACACATCAAGGTAGGTAAATTTCCAGAACGTGATGAAGTGTATCCCAGGACATTGTGGGAAGACTAGGGAAGAAATTGGGGGTCCCCTACGTGAGATATTTGAATCATCAATAGTCTCAGGTGAGGCGCCTGAAGATTGGAGAATGGCAAATTTTGTGTCTTTGTTTAAGAAAGGCTGCAGGGAAAAGCCTGGGAACTACAGGCCAGTGAGCCTTATATCTGTGGTG
The DNA here is from genome assembly GCA_024679065.1 of Sphyrna mokarran. Classification (NCBI taxonomy): domain Eukaryota; kingdom Metazoa; phylum Chordata; class Chondrichthyes; order Carcharhiniformes; family Carcharhinidae; genus Sphyrna; species Sphyrna mokarran. Next base: position 11,528,561 of record JAGIQG010000001.1, on the reverse strand, counting down.
GGTAAGTTGTTGGAAGGTATTTTGAGAGACCGGATTTACAGGAATTTAGTTAAGTATATTGATTAGGGACAGTCAGCATGCTTTGTGAGTGGAAAATCATGGCTCACAAACGACTGAGTTTTTTGAAGGGGTAACAAAGAAAATAGATCGGGCAGTGTAGTTGATGTTGTCTACATGGACTTTAGCAAGGCCTTTAACAAGGTGCCACATGGTAGATTGCTGTATAAAATGAAATCTCATGGGATCCAAGCTGAGTATCTAAATGGATACAAAATTGGCTTCTTGACAGGAGACAGTGGATGGCTGTAGAGGCTTATTTTTCAAACTGAAGACCTGTGACAAGCGGTGTGCCTCAAAGATCGGTGCTGGGTCCACTGTTATTTGTCATTTATATTAATGATTTGGATGAGAATTTAGTAGACATTAAAGTGAGTAAGTTTGCAGATGATACCAAGATTAGTGGTATAATAGATAATAGATCGTACAATCTAGGATTGCAATGGGATCTTGATCAATTGGACCAGTGGGCTGACAAATGACAGATGGAGTTTAATTTAGATAAATGCGAGGTAATGCATCTTGGTAGATCAAACCAGAGCAGGGCTTACTCTGTTAATGGTAGGTCATTGGGAAGAGTTACAGCACAAAGAGATCTTGAGGTACAGGTTTGTAGCTCCTTGAAAGTGGAGTTACAGGTGGACAAAGTGGTGAAATAGACATTGGATATGCTTGGTTCCATACCAATACAGAAGTTGGAACGTCTTATTGAAGTTGTGCAAGACATTGGTGAGGTCACACTTGGAATTCTGTGTACAGTTCTGGTCACCCTATAATAGGAAGGATTTTATTCAACTAGAAAGAAGGCAAAACATTTACTAAGATGCTACCAAACTTGATGGTTTTTGAGTTATGAGAGGCTGAAAAGACTGGGATGTTTTTCCCCTGGATGTAGGGGCTGAGAGATAATCTTATAGAGGTCTATAAATTAGGGGATAGATCAGCTAGATAGTCAATACCTTTTCCCGAAGGTAAGGGAGTCTAAAACTAGAGGGCATTGGTTTAAGGTGAGAGATGTGAAATACGAAATGGTCCAGAGGGGCAAGTTTTTCACACAGAGGGTGATGAGTGTCTGGAACAAGCTGCCAAAGGTAGTAGTGGAGGCGGTTACAATGTGGGTACAATAAATAGTTTTCTTCAGTGTTCACTACGGAGAGGGGCTATGTTTTGAGGGTGGGAGTGTGATACAGGCTGAGAGGCTGGAGGAGGTAAATGTTCTAAGGGAAGATGTATTAGCAATTTTGAAAAACCCGAGGGTCGATAAGTTCCTTGGGTCAGAAGGGATACACCCTAGAATACTTTGGGAGGCGAGGATGAGATTACAGAACCTCTGGCTTTGATCTTTAGGTCCTCACTGTCCGTGGGGATTGTGCCAGAGGACTGGAGAGTGGCGAATGCTATTTCTCTGTTCAAGAAAGTAATCAGGAATGACTCTGGTAATTATCAGCTGGTTAGTCTTACTTCAGAGGTCGGTAAGTTAATGGAAAGGATCCTGAGGGATAGGATTTATAACCATTTGGAAAGATGCAGCTTAATCCAGGATAGTCAGCACGGTTTCGTGAGGAGTAAGTCCTGTCTCACAAATTTGATTGGATTCTTTGAGGAGATAACTAAGTGTGTAGACAAAGGTAGAACAGTTGATATCATATATTTGAATTTTAGTAAGACATTTGATAAGGCTCCCCAATGTAGGCTCATGAGGAAGATAAGGAGGTGTGGGATAGAAGGAAATTTGGCCGATTGGATCAGTAACTGGCTGTATCATAGAAGACAGAGGGTGGTACTGGAGGGAAAATTTTCAGTTTGGAGGCCAGTTACCAGCGGTGTACCACAGGGGTCAGTGCTGGCTCCTCTGCTATTTGTGATTTTTATCACAAATAAAAATTTGTGATAAAAATTTTGGAGGAAGCGGCTGAAAGGTGGGTTCGTAAATTTGCTGATGACACCGAGATTGATGGAGTAGTGGGGTGAGAGGGAGGGTTCTTGTAGAATGCAGAGCTGGCCCAAAAAAATGGCAGATGGAGTTTAACCCTGATAAGTGGGAGGTGATTCATTTTGGTAGGACAAACTTGAGTGCAGATTACAGGGTCAATGGCAGCGTTCTGAGGAATGTGGAGGAACAGAGAGATCTTGGGGTTCATATCCACAGATCTGGAGGTTGTCACTCAAGTGGATAGAGACATGAAGAAGGCTTATAGTATGTTAGTGATTATTAACAGGGGGTTTGAGTTTAAGAATTGTGGGGTTATGCTGCAACTATACAGGACTTTGGTGAGACCACATCTGGAATATTGTGTTCAGCTCTGGTCACCTCACTGTAAGAAAGATGTGGAAGCATTGGAGAGAGTGCAGAGGAGATTTACCAGGATGTTGCCTGGTTTAGAGGGTAGGTCTTATGAGGAAAGAATGAGAGAGAGCTGGGGCTTTTCTCTTTAGAGAGGAGGAGGGTGAGAAGTGACTTAATAAGATGATGAGAGGGATAGATGGAATAGATGTGCAAAGAGAATTTCCTCGGGTGGATGTAGCTGTTACTGGGGGCATAACTGTAAGGTTCATGGTGGGAGATATAGGAGGGACATCTGAGGTAGATTCTTTACTCAGAGAGTGGTTGAAGTGTGGAACGCACTGCCTGCTGTGATAATATTTACCCTGCTAATCCCCCAGCACTAGAAACAATTTATCATGGCCAATCAACCTAACCAGCACACCTTTGGACAGTGGGAGGAAACTGGAGCACTCGGGGAAACCCATGAAGAAATGGGGAGGAAGGACACACTCCGCACAGGCAGTGACCCAAGGCTGGAATTTAACCTGACACTGAGGCGCTGTGAGGAAGATAAGGAGGTATGGGATAGAAGGAAATTTGGCCGATTGATTCAGTAACTGGCTTTATCATAGAAGACTGAGGGTGGTAGTAGAGGGAAAATGGAGGGTGGTAGTGGATGGAGTGGTTTGTTAACCACTGTGCCGCAATGCTGCTCATTAATTGAATTCAATATTTTTCCACATCTACTTCTCTTCTGCTCCAAAAAAAGTCACATTGACTAAATGGGTGGGATTTTATAGCTTTGGGATGAGTGAGACTGTAAAATCCCACCCAAAGTCAACATGGTCCACCCTTGTCCACTCTGATTCCTGTGGCGGGCAGGACGGTAAAATTTTGCCCAAAATGTTAATTCTCTGTGCAGACGCTGCCAGATCTGCTGAGATTTTCCACATTTTTCTGTTCTATTATAACACCTTTTTGCCCTGTTAAGATGAAACGAACTCGGTCAGAACTTTTCCCTGGTTGGTGCTGGCTGGATTTCCAGTCCCGCCGCCAGCACATCCCCCCACCATGGGTTTCCCAGTGCGTTCAACGGAAAACCCCTGTGACAACAGTGAGACCAGCAGACCCCACAACCGGCCTCCAACCCTGTGAAACATAAAGCCGGTTCCATGGATAATCCCACCATAAACATTAAACAAACCATCCTCAGCAACAACGCTTTTACTGCCAGTTGCATCTTGGAGTTTGCAGGGTTGGATGGTGATGATAGCTTAAGAATGGCCACCAGCAGGAGAATGCCAAGACCAGACGTTATTTCTCAGATGGCAGAGATCGCCATCCAGGGTATGACCGGAGTGTTCAAATGGTTTCTTCTCTGTGGTCAGACTTCCCTTTTATCGCCCTGTTGAATTATTGGATGCTTCTGTTTGGTTGTGGGTTCTAACACAATATCAGATGGTGATGAATTCCACAGCCTAGTTGAAACTCCATGGACTGCCTGTGGTCTAGATGGCCTACTCCTGCTCCTATTTCTTATGTTCTTATTATGCCACATCAAAATGAATGGTACAGCAGGCTCGAAGGGCTGAATGGCCTACTCCTGCTTCTAGTTTCTTTGTTTCTAACCTCCCAAGAAGTTTGCTCCTACCCTGCAGATAAATATGCATCAGAGCCAGTTTCCTGATGCTTCATCAATTTCTGCTTATTGAAACTTCTACTTCACCCAGTTTTTTTAAGGTTTATTTATTAGCGTCACAAGTAGGTTTACATTAACACTACAATGAAGTTACTGTTGACAATCTCCTAGTCGCCACGCTTCGGCACTAGTTCGGGTACACTGAGGGAGAATTTAGCACGGCAAACGTATCTAGCTAGCATGTCTTTTGCACTGTGGGAGGAAACCAGAGCACCCAGAAGAAACCCAAGCAGGCATGGGGAGAATGTGCAGACTCCAAACTAACCATGACCCAAACCAGGAATCGAACCCAGATCCTTGGTACTGTGAGGCAGCATTGATAACCACTGTGTCACCTTCCCACCCATGAGCAGCTTTACTGGAAGAGAAGGGGTTGGAATGAGCCTGAATAAGATTAACTTTCAGCAAGTTGGTGCAGACTCGATGGGCCAAATGGCCTCCTTCTGCAGAGATTCTATGGCTCTATGGCTCTTTACAGGAGCTTGTCGTATGCTAATTGGCTGCCACATTTCTTCTACAACAGTGAAGACACTTGAAAAGTAAAGTGCTTGCGGATATCCAAAGTTTGCGATGGGCAGCTGCACTAATGGAGTTCTCTCTCGTTTTCTGCCCATGTCTCTCTCCATCTAAGTATTCAAAGCCGGCAAGCTCGCGTTCATTTTTCTGCTTCTGTAATCCCGTCTGCTCATTCCCAGGGTGTTGCTTCCCCGAAACATCTTGATGTTTCTACCGCTCTCAACCCTGAACAAAGGAAAAGGCTTAACCTCAGAAGAATTCATAATGATTCGAGCCGAATGCATCATGAGGTGAGGAGAAAGCGAGCGAAGCAACATATTCCCACGTTTAAATCACTCACCGATTATCTGACTGCATGTATCTCTCCCCCACCTGCCTTGGGGGTTGGGGGGGATGCAGCGCGTGATATTCTCCCTGTAATACAGATTGCGCATTGAGTCATTGCCTCGAGCTATCTAGCGAACAAAGCCTGTGGTAGGTTTACAGTTATAATTAGCACTCCTGTGTTAAAGTATTCCTGATTCCACTTAGATCTACACAAGTGTGTATTCATACATTTGAGGGCAAATCAATCAACTTGTCAGTGTGAAAAATTCCTTCCCTTCTCCTGGTAACCTGCACAAACCCCAACGCACGAGCTATTTTTGGCCCACTTCTTCCCCCCACCGCACTCAAGGCTGAGATAATATGTGCCTGTTTTCAAAAGACAAATCAATTTAATACTTAGTTTGAGATTGTGTTACGAAGCAGGGAGTTTTGCTTTCTTTTACCTTGGCTCTATACAGCTGTGGGTCTTGGCAGCACTCTCTCCTCCGTGAGGGGGATGAAGACCAAGTTGTATTATTGCTAAAGTTGTCATCCGGAAACTCAACTCATGTCCTGGGGCCTTGGGTTTGAATCCCACCAGGGCAGATGTGGAATTTGAAATCAATAAAGAAATATCTAGAATTACGAATCTGCTGATGACCGTGAAACCATTGCTGGAAAAACCCATCTGGTTCACTCATGTCCTTTAGGGAAGGAAATCTGCCACCTTTACCTGGTCTGGCCTACATGTGACTCCAGAGCCACAGCAATGTACAAAGAACAAAGAACAAAGAACAAAACAGCATGGGAAACAGGCCCTTCGGCCCAATGAGCCACCTCGATGTTCCCACTTCTACACGCGATCCCTGTCCATGTTTATAGATCTATGGATTAAAAACCAAATTTGAGACAATTTAGGGAGAATTTGTTTTGCCAATTAGCCTAAGAGCACATCTTTGGGATGTGGGAGGAAACCAGAGCTCCCGGAGAAAACCCACGCAAGCACGGGGAGAATGCACAAAATGTAGTTGATATAATACTACAGGAACTAGAAGCAAGGCCCTCTCAACTGCCCTCAGGCAATGAGGGATGGGCAATAAATGCTGGTCAGCCAATGACATCCAAGTCCCATGAATAAATATTTTAAAAAATTAAAAAGTTTATCAGGCACTTTGATCCATCAGGCCTCATAGGCAGGAAATTAAGAGGGCAAGGGAAATGATCAAGCCTCAGGGCAAAGAAGCAATTTAATCACACCCCCTATAATAAGGCCGCAATCAGGAAGGATAGGCAACAACATCTCCTCCACGATTATCAACACCAGTGCCCTACAAAGCTGTGTTTCAGCCCCCTACTATACTCCACTTCCTGCTTTCTCCCCATAACCCTTAATTCCCTTGTCAATCAAAAACCAATCCACTCTTGACTTGAACATATTCAGCGACGACCATATCACAGACAACCAACTCAAGAAGGGCTTTTTCGATTGGCTTTTGTATCGCCCTATCATATATTTAGTTGACCTTTCTCCACACCTAGCTGTGACTGTAATACTCTATTCTGCACTCTCACGTTTCCTTTTCCCTTATGTACTCTATGAATGGTATGTCTTTTTTTCGTAAGCACACAGTCACCCGAGGCCGTAATTGAACCTGGGTCCCTGGCGCTGTGAGGCAGCAGTGTTAACCACAGTGCCACTACCAACAGTAAAGGGCTCTCTTGGTGAAGAAATTTCTCCTCATCTCAGTTCCAAAAGGTTTATCCTTTCTCCTCAAACCAAGATTCCTAGCCCTGAATAAGGCTGGGTTCAATGTCCCATCTGAAAGATAGTGGGGGGCATTTTCCCAGCCATCCACTTCGGGAATTGTAGCAAGCAGGGTGGGAGGGGGACTATGCAAAGTTCTGTTGAATTCAGGTAGGATTTTCTGATTTTGGGGTGAGCATGGCCGAAAAAAGCCCACCTAGCACTTCGAACAGTGTAGCACTCCTTGTACAGCACTGTACAGTGTTCGACTTTTTAAAAATTCTTTCATGACACGTGGGTGTTGCTTGAAGGCCAGCGTTTGTTACCCACTCCTCCTTATTGCGCTTACACTGAATGGCTTCCAACACCATTTTGAAGGGCAGTTTTTTTTTAAATTCATTCGTGGAACGTGGGTATCACTGGCTGGCCAGCATTTATTGCCCATCCCTAATTGCCCTTGAATTGAGTAGCTAACTAGAGCAGTTCAGAGGGCAGTTGAGAGTCAAGCTGTGGCTCTGGAGTCACATGTTGGCCAGACCAGGTAAGGATGGCGTTTTTCTTCCCTGAAGGACATTAGGGAAACAGATGTTTTTTTTCTGACCATCTACAGTGGTTTATGGTCATCAGCAGATTCTTAATTCCAGACATATTTTATAGATTTCAAATTTCACCATCTGCTGTGGCGGGATTCGAACCCAGGTCCCCAAAATATCGTCTGTGTTTCTGGATTACTAGTCCAGAAATAATATCACTAGGCTGTCGCTGTGAATCTGGAAACACTATATAGGTGAGGCCAGTTCAGATTTGGTTTTTAATAGCGATCTAACCATTTCATAGTCAGAAGTCTCAACACAAGGTTGAAGTCAAACTTTATTTGGAATCGCAAGCTTTCGGAGCATTGCTCTTTCATCAGGTGAGAACCTAACTGTGCCTCCCCCAGTTCCACCTCATAGCTAACCATTTCACAATCAGAGTTACTGATTAATTGAATTCAAATTCCACCAACTACAATATTGGGATTTGAACCTGGGTCTCTAGAGCTTTGGACAAGTACTCTGGATGACTTGCCCAGTCTCATTGGTACTGCATCGCTGTCTCACTTTATAAGTTCAGATTCCCTCGAGTGAGACTTGAACCCATGACTTTCTGACTCAGAAGAAAATGCAGTAGCCAAAGTTGCCATGGCTACTCATGTTGTGGCAACAGACAAAATGCAATCACGATGATGGATGACTTTTACCTGCCAGTTTAACAACCTTCACCCCTGTCCCCCCACCTCCCCTCCCCGCTTGATGTTTATGTAATTAATAATTGAAACTGCTCTAAGAAAATGGGAAAAAGAGTCACTTTTTTCCTCTTCGAAATGCCCCAACCATATTTTCCCTGCCTTCTCCTTGCAGTAGGTTTTCGGAAGATTAATCTGTTCAATTTGGGAGATTCCTCTGCAGTCCTGGAAGGTTGTCGAGCCTCAGTCCAGTTGAGTTGTGATTGTGGCACGTTGAGCAGAGTAGCAAAAAAAAAATGATGGTTGGATAAAGTTCTTCATGGATTGCTGATTATCCCTTTGAGGATTGAGCACGGCAGAAAGAAAAATAAGTGGTCATGTTCACATTTATGCGAAGGGGCACCGTAAATTACAAACTGCGTTCGGAACATTTTTTGCTGAGTTGGAAGATGCTTTTTCCAGATGTTTATTTGAGAGTTAGGAAATGTCTTACTTTGAAAGCTGAAACAAAAGTCCCCTCATTCCTCTTTGTTTGCTCATTTCATTTTTGGAAAGGGAGGTGAATTTGCATTGTATTTGCCAACTCATCAGAATGAACTTCCTTTGTGATTTTGACGGAACATTTTTTATGTTCACTCATGGGACATGGGTGGTGTTGGCTGGCCAGCATTTATTGCATGTCTCGAGTTCGCCTTACTCAGTGGCTTTCTGGACCATTTTGTGTACTCATGTCACCATTTACATCTCAGTCCTTTACTTATCTTCTGTTGATGAAGATCAGAGATGTTGGTGCTGGTTAAATAGACCTCAACATGGAGTCACAGAGTCAGGGGTGGCACAGGAGTACAGTGGTTAGCTCCAGGGACCTGGGTTTGATTCCCAGTATGGGTCACTATCTGTCTGGAGTTTGCACATTCTCCTCATGTCTGTGTGGGTTTCCTTCAGGTGCTCCAATTTCCTCCCACTGTCCAAAGATGTGCAGATTACGTTGATTGGCCATGCTCAAAAAAATTGCCCTTAGTGTCCTTAGATTAGTGCGTAAATATGCAGGGATATGGGCCTGGGTGGCATTGTGGTTGGTGCAGACTCAATGGGCCAAATGGCCTCTTCCTGACTGTGGGGCTTCTATGATTCTATGAGATGTATACAGCATGATAACATGTCCTTTGGCCCAACTTGTCAATGCCGCCCAGTTTTTACCGTTAAGCTAATCCCAATTGCCTATATTTAGCCCATATCCCTCCAAACCAATCTTACCCTTGTAACTGTCTAAATGCTTTTCAAAAAACAAAATTGTACCTACCTCCACTATTACCTCTGGCAGCTCATTCCAGACACTCATCTCTTTCATTTCAATATTTCAGTGTGTTTAATAAGTGGATTCAGGACTTGTACAGCATGAATTAGAAAGGTTCATTTATTATGTTCAGCACTATTTGTGACCCCTCAGATATGGAAGCAATCCATGTCCAAATGCAACAAGGTCAGGACAATATCCAGCTTCTGCTGACAAGTTTCAAGTAACACTTGTACCACATAAGTGCCAGGCAATCACCATCTTGATCAGTCTAATAATTGTCCCATGATCTTCAATCACTGAATTCCCTCACTATCAACACCCTGGGGATTACCATTGACCAAAACTGAATTGGACTGGCCATATAGATACAGTGGCTACAAGAACAGGTCAAAGACTAGGAATACTATGGCAAGTAACTTCCCTTTTGACTCCCCAAGCCTACCCACAAGCTAGGAGTATGATGTAATATTCCCCACTTGCTCGGATGGGTGCAGCTCCAACAGCTCAAGAAGCTCAATACCATCCAGGACAAAGTAGCCCACTTGATAAACACCACATCCGCAAACATCTACTGCTTTCACCACCAATGCTCAGTCGCAGTAATGTGTACCATACACAAGATGCACTCAACAGTTGCAAGCCCTTCTTTCTATATGATATCTTCAACAGGATAACCCTCTCTGTGCTGTTACTGACAATATGGATACAGAGAGCTGCTATGAGGTTATAACGGTGCTGGCTCTTCCTACAAGAAGAAAGGAAGGTTATTGCTAAAGCCGTTAAAGATGGCTGGGCCTTGGGTAAATGTGAGGAGACAAAAACTCTCTTCAATAAAATATATCAGCAAACTTTATAAGAAAGCCAGGCAGGTTGATGACTGGGCATCAGAGAGAAAGTCATAGCCTTTACACCTAACAATTTATTTATGTAATATCCGGGATTGATTTCTTAAGAGGGAATTTTCCATGTTTTTTTTTTAACCCCTTTATCGGCCTGGCTTTTTTCCCCTCTCTAGAGAGATTACAGGGGGACGGAGTGGAGAAGAGAGGGGAATAAGCGTCTTCTTAAGATGCAGTGAAATATCTCACAACTACAGGCTAAAGTCCAACAGGTCTATTGGGCATCATGAGCTTTTGCAGTGCTGTTCTTTCATCAGGTAAGTGGGATTCAACGCCAGCATCTTCACATCATTCTTAAGATGCTGTGTTCTTCATCCGTGTAACGTAGTCTTCAATCTACTCAATTTTATATCTTCCTCTATTAGGGTTAATCTGCAGTAGAAAGTGTTATAAAACAACTTGGAAACATTAGAATCCTGAATAGCTGCCCTTCTGCAGTAACATTATCAGAGTGGCTTCATTCTCTTGGCTGAATGGAACCTGATGAATCACGGGGATCAAATGAGTGGATCACCTGAAAAAATGAATTCGCTCAATGACCTCTTCCTCGCAAACTTTATTGAAGAGAGTCTGTGTCAGCTCACATTTATCTGAGGCCCAACTGCTTCCTCAATGAGCTTTCTTTCGTCGTAAGGTCAGGAGTGGGATGGTCACTGATGATTGCACAATGCTCACAATAGTTGCACGGTGGCACTGTAGTTAGCACTGCTTCCTCATGGCGCCAGGGGCCTGGGCTCAATCCGGGTGACTGCCTGTTTGTGCATTCTCCCTGTGTCTGTGTGAGTTTCCTCTGTGTGCTCCGATTTTCTCCTAATGTGAAAAGGTGTATAGATTAGCTGGACTGGCCATGCTAAATTGCCTCTTAGTGTCCAAAGATGTGCAGGCCAGGTGAATTAGATATGGCAAATGCACAAAATTATGGGGATAGAGTGCGCTCTTAAATTCTGCGCTCTTAAGGATTCTCTGGTTCTATCATTTGTCATTTCTCTGATACTGAAGCAGTCCATGTGTAAATGCAACAAGATCTGGACAATATCCAGGCTGGCAAGTGGCAAATAATATTCGCACCACACTAATGCCAGGCAATGATTGTCACCAATAAGGGACACTCTAACCACTGCCCCTTGACATTCAATGGTGTTACCATCACTGAATAACCCGCTGTCAGCATCCTTGGGGTTACATTGACCCGAATCTTAACTAGACTCATACATAAACACAATGGCTACAAGAGCAGTGAGAAGTCTCCCAACACCAGCTTAAAGTCCAACAGATTTATTTGGTAGCAAAAGCCATTAGCTTTCGAAGTACTGCTTCTTCATCAACTGAGCAGAATTTCCATTCGCAAACAGGGCATATAAAGATACAAACTCAATTTACAAAATAATAGTTGGAATGCGAGTCTTTGCAGGTAATTATTAATTTATATGCCATGTTTATGAACTGAAATTCCACTCACCTGATGAAGAAGCAGTCCTTCGAAAGCTAGTGGGTTTTGCTCCCAAATAAATATGTTGGACTTTAACCTGCTGTTGTGAGACTTCTTATGTGTTCACCCCAGTCCAACACCAGCATTTCCACATCATGGCTACAAGACCTGGTCAGAAGCTAGGAATACGGCTGCGGATAACTCAACTCCTGACTCCCCAAAGACTATCCACCATCTACAAGGCACAAGTCAAGATGTGATGGAATATCCCCCACTTGCCTGGATGGGTGCAGCTCCAACAACACTCAAGAAACTTGAATCATCCCAAACAAAGCATGTCACTTGATTGGCACCACATCTACAAACTTTCAATCCCTCCACCACCGACACTCAGTAGTAGCAGTGTGTACTATCTATAAGATGCACTGCAGCAATTTACCAAACATCCTTAGACAGCACCTTCCAAACCCATGACCACTTCCATCTAGAAGGACAAAGGCAATAGATAAATGAGAACACCGCCAACTGCAAGTTCCCCTCCAAGCCACTCACCATCCTGACTTGGAAATACATCGCAGTTTCTTCACAGTCACTGGGTCAACATCTTAGAATTTCCCCCCCCCAACAGCATTGGTGGTCAACCCACAGCACATAGTCTGCAGCAATTCAAGAAGGCAGCTCACCACCACTTTCCAAGGGTAACGAGGAATGGGCAATAAATGCTGGCCAGCCAGTGACACCCATGTCCCATGAATAAATAAAACAGAACATATCTGCACATCTTTGCACCCTAAGGGGCAATTTTACCATTTTTTGTCTAAATGCTGTGTGGATCTGAAATAGGGAGAGTTCCAAATCTATTTTTTCAGTATGTTTTCAGCCCCCCCCCGCCCGCCAGCGTACACACCCTGCCTGCAAAATTCTGAGCAAGCCTATTGCTTGCTGCAAAAGCTTGTGGGCGGGACTTAATGTGCCCAAAAGCCTGCAGAGGGAGGTAGTGTGCATGTGCAGGCAACTGATGCTACACATGTCTATTAAGAGCAGCAGGGATGTGACAGACAAAGAGAGAGCTGTCAGGCCCTTGCTGGTGCAAGCAACCTGAAGCAGCTCCTCTTCTGCAAACATGATGGTAAAATCACACCTCTTGAATGAGTTTGCACATCCTCCTCGTGTTTGTGTAAGTTATCTCCAGGTACTCCAATTTTCTCCCACTGTTTGAAGCTATGAAGCTTAGGTGGATTGCTAAATTGCCTCTTATGGCGTGATTTTACTCTAATGTTGCACCTGTTTTGGGGCGTGCTGTGGTTGTAAAGTGGGACGTAAAGTAATTAGCGTGATTGGCGCTGATTTTAGCGACCGATGCCATTTTACGAGTGCTGGATTTCCGGCATGGTCATCCTCTCGCTTGAAATGGTGGAGGGGAAAGTTAATGCATTGAAATTTATTTTAATGCTGCTTAACATCTGCTTTGTGAGCCCAGCACTCAATTGTCTGGGCACCACCCACCCCCCTCCCCTTTCTCATGACCTCACCAGAAAATGCAAGCACGTAGAACATAGAAGTTAGAAGCAGGAATAAGCCATTCAATCCTTCAAGCCTGCTCCGCCATTCATTGTGATCATAGCTGATCATCAAATTCAATGCCCTATAGAGATCTATAAGATAATGAGGGGTACAGACTAGCTCGATAGTCAACATCTTTTCCCAAAGGTAGGGGAGTCTAAAACTAGAAGGTTTAGGTTTAAGATGAGAGGGGAGAGATACAAAAGGGTCCAGAGGGGCAATTTCTTTACTCAGAGGGTGGTGAGTGTTTGGAATGAGCTGCCAGAGGTGGTAGTAGAGACTGGTACAATTTTATCTTTTAAAAAGCATTTAAACAGGTAAGTGGATAACACTGGTAAAAAGGGACATGGGTCCAATGCAGGTAATTGGGATTAGTTTAGTGGCAAAAACTTTTAATCCAGAAACTCAACTAATGTTCTGGGCACTTGAGTTCCAAATCCACCATGGTTGCTGGTTGAATTTGAATTCAATGAAAAGTACCTGGAATTATGAATCTACTGATGATCCTGAAACTATTGTCGAATTTCAGGAAAAATCTATCTGGTTCACTAATGTCCTTCAAGGAAGGAAATCTACCATCCTTACCTCATCTGGCCTCCAGAGCAAGAAGTCTCACAAAACCAGGTTAAAGTCAGCAGCTTTATTTGCTAGTAAACGCCGTTAGATTTCAGAACACTGTTCCTTCATCAGATGAGTGGAGAGTTCTGAACACAAACAGAGCACATAAAGGCGCACACATTTGGATGTCTTTATATGCCCTGTTTGTGTTCAGAACTCTCCACTCATCTGATGAAGGAACAGCGAACCGAAAGCTAGTGGCATTTTCTACCAAATTAACCTGTTGGACTTTAACCTGGTGTTGCGAGACTTCTTACCGTGTTCACCCCAGTCCAACGCCGGCATCTCCACATCATGACTCCAAGGCCACAGCAATATGGTTGACTCTCAGTTATCCTCCAAGGGCAATAATAAATGCTGGTCAGCCAGCAATGCCCATGTCCCACAAATGAATAAAATAAAAACTCTGGCTGGAGTAGATAATCAAACTCACAACCTGTTAATTTGGAGACAAGAGTGCTATCACTGAGCCAAGCAAACATACAATAGCGTAGCTGATTAAAGTCCCTAATAAATGTTCCTCAGCAGTGAAGCATATTTCAGAACTCAACCTGTAATCCATTTTTATTTCACCTTGCCTCTATTCCTCCTTTTGAGTTGGCAGGAGGAACAACCTGAAGCTAACATGACATCATGATTGGTCATGGTTGGCTAACTAACTGGACGGTTGCCATTGGAAGAGAACCTCATGATCTCATTTCTTGGACAGTTCCAGACAAGATGTGAACTCCTAAACTAACTTGCAATTTTAAAAGTGTAAAATAGGGGAAGCAGGAATGTCTTAGAGACACAGATGGGCTTATTTGGAACGTATTTGACAACTTAGTAGCATTTTTCTTCCAAATTATAATTGTGATTGATGATAGAGCTCTGAAAGAACTAATATAGAATCCCATTCAAAAAAGAACTTGTTTGTAGGAAAGGACATTTTGAACGAGTCAGAACATTTTGAATAAGAAGCTGCAGGACTGTCTTGCCTGCCAGTTTGAATCATAGAATCCCTACATTTCAGAAGTAGGCCATTTAGCCCATTGGGCCTGCACTAATAACAATCCCACCCAAGCCCCATCCTCATAAACCCAAGTATTGCTCTGCTAATTCCCCTGTCGCATGGCCAATCAACCTAACCTGCACATCTTTGGATGGTGAGAGGAACTGAAGTACCCGGAGGAAACCCACATAGACACGGAGAGAACATGCAGACAGTGATCTGAGGCCAGAATTGAACCCAGGTCCCTGGGGGCTGTGCAGCAACAATATGAACCACTGTGCCATCATACTGCTCCAAATTTGAAAACTGGTTTTGTCACCGTAATGACCCAGGAAGCCGGATTGGAAAATAACATAGCTCATGACAGAATGCAAAGTCAAAACGCTACCGTGATGTACACACACTCACCCCTGTCTGGGACTCCATACAGTGCATCAGACCTAGTCCTGGGCCTGCCTTATAAAAGGCTAATTTCCAGCTGGGCGGCCACAACCTGTTACCAGGGGAACACAAGAAGCCCCACAATCAATGATTCCCCAGAGACTTTGTGGGAGTCATCTGCATTTAAAGATTTCTGTCTCTGATGTAACGATGACCATGTCTCCATGAATAAAAGATAATGACTCCCCAGGAGATGCCGAGCTGATTCTGATAATATCAAAATGGGTCTCACATACTTGTCGACACCCTGAATTGAATCAGGCCAGTCTTAATTTGTAATTTTGCACAGTATTTTTAGTGCAGAATCTTTTGATCAATATCTCCTGCCACACACGGCGCCTGTTCAGGTACACTGAGGGGGAATTTAGCATGGTCCACTGCATCTAACCAGCATCTCTTTCAGACTGTGGGAGGAAATTGGAGCACCTGTAGGAAACCTAAGGGGAGAACACACGGACTCCGCACGGACAGTGACCCAAGCTAGGAATCGATTCTGGCTCCCTGGTGCTGTGAGGCATCAGTGCCAATCACTGTACCACCCCACTGTGGGAGAATGGCACTTGCGAAGTGATTTGATTCATTACTTCACATGTATTAACATACAGTGCAAAGTATTGTTTCTTGCACGCTATGCAGACAAAATAAACTGTTCATAGAGAAGGGAAGGAAAGGTTGCAGAATGTCAATGTTAGAGAGTTTAGAAGAATAGAGTTTTAGAAGCATAGAACAAGAGTGAAGGATAGAATTAGAGGTTATGCTGGGCTCAGCTTGCAATAAGTTGCCATAGTCTGGTGCCATCTTGAATTTTGCTCGTACAGACACTATGGGCTGGTTCTGGGCAAGAGATACCATGGCGGGATTCAAACCTGGGTACTCAGATCATTTCCCTTGGTCTTGGGATTACTGATCCAGTGACAATACCACCACACCATCTCACCCTGCCCCACACACCTGCTCAGTGGTACTATTACTTGGCTAGTAACCCAGAGGCCCAGGCCCTGGAGAAATAGAACATAGAACATAGAACATTACAGCACAGAACAGGCCCTTCGGCCTTCGATGTTGCGCCGACCAATATAAAAAGCAATGCCCCTCCAAACTAAACCATTCCCTTCTCTTCCATATACTTATCAACTAACCTCTTAAACGCCACCAAACTTGGCGCATCTACAACCGCTGCAGGCAGGGCATTCCACTCCCGAACCACCCTTTGGGTAAAGAACCTACCTCTGATATCCGTCCTATAACTATCACCCCTTAATTTAAAGCTGTGTCCCCTCGTGCTAGCTTTCTCCATCCTAGGAAAAAGGCTATCACTGTCCACCCTATCTAAACCTCTAATCATCTTATATGTTTCAATAAGGTCTCCTCTTAGCCACCTTCTTTCTAACGAAAACAACCTCAAATCCCTCAGCCTCTCTTCATAAGACCTGCCCTCCATACCAGGCAACATCCTGGTAAACCTCCTCTGTACCCTCTCCAATGCCTCCACATCTTTCTTATAATGCGGGGACCAGAACTGCACACAATACTCCAAGTGCGGTCGCACTAGAGTTTTGTACAGTTGCAACATGACGTTGCGGCTCCGAAATTCAATCCCCCTACCAATAAAAGCCAAGACTCCATATGCCTTCTTAACAACCTTCTCGACTTGACTGCCTACTTTCAGGGATCTATGCACATACACACCAAGATCCCTCTGTTCATCAAGACTACTAAGAATCCTACCATTAGCCCTATACTCTACACATTTATTATTTCTGCCATAGTGCATTACCTCACACTTTTCCACATTAAACTCCATTTGCCACCTCTCGGCCCAGCTCTGCAACTTGTCCAAGTCCCTCTGCAAACTATAACACCCCTCTTCACTATCTACCACTCCACCGACTTTAGTGTCATCTGCAAATTTACTAATCCATCCTTCAATACCCTCATCCAGATCATTTATAAAAATTACAAACAGCAGGGGCCCCAAAACAGACCCCTGAGGTACACCACTTGTCACCGAAAATGGTTTCAAATCTCATCCTGTAGCTGGTGGAATTAAATTCACTTAATAAAATATGGAATTTAAACCAGTCCCAATGATAGTGCTTGACTTGGCGCAGTGCTTAGCACTGCTGCCTCACAAAGCCAGGGACCTGGGTTCAATTCTAACCTCGGGTCACTGTGTAAAGTTTGCACGTTCTTTCCCATGTCTGTGTGGGGTTCCTCCCACGGTCCAAAGATGTGTGGGTTAGGTTGATTGGTCATATTAAATTGCTCCTCAGTTTCAGGGAGGATGGTGGTTAGCAGGGGAAATATGTGGGGTTACGTGAATATGTCCTGGGTGGGATTGTGGTTAGTGCAGATTCAATGAGCCAAATGGCCTCCTTCTGCACTGTAGGGATCTTATTAGATTCTATGCTTCCTGCCTGGGTCTCCCTGTGTGTGGAGTCTGCATGTTCTCCCCGTGT
The DNA here is from genome assembly GCA_024679065.1 of Sphyrna mokarran. Classification (NCBI taxonomy): domain Eukaryota; kingdom Metazoa; phylum Chordata; class Chondrichthyes; order Carcharhiniformes; family Carcharhinidae; genus Sphyrna; species Sphyrna mokarran. The sequence goes on along the minus strand of JAGIQG010000001.1, from coordinate 11,511,048 downwards.
CTGTGTATGTTTCCTTTTGACTCTCCAGTATCCTCCCACAGTCCACAAATGTGTGGGTTAGAGATATTGGCTATGCTAAATTGTCCTTAGTATTCTGGGATGCATAGGTTAGAGAGATTAACGGGGCAAATATGTGGGGTTACGAGGATAGGGCCTAGGTGGGATTGTTGTCAGTGCAGACTCAATGGGCGGAATGGCCTTCATCTGCACTGTCGGGATTCTAATAAATAAACTTGATGAGTCATCAATCGTCATCAAATCCAGACTGGTTCATTAATCTCCATTAGGAAAAGAAATCTGCCGACCTTACCTGGTCTGGCCTATCTGTGACTCCAGCTCCGTAGCAATGTAGCTACCCTCTGAAGTGGCCTAGTAAACAGTTCAAGGGCGATTAGGGATGGGCAGCAAATACTGACCTAGTTAGCAATGTCCATTTCTCATGAAAGTATCAGAAATTTGAGAGAATTAAACAAACGGAGCTGTATGAAGCAAAGCTGGGTGGGAGGGTGAGTGATGAGGAGGATACAGAGATGCTTCAATGTGATTTGGATAGACTGAGTGTGTGGGCACCTGCATGGTAGATACAGTATAATGTAGATAAATGTGAGGTTATCCACTGTGGTAGCAATAATAGGGAGGCAGATTATTGGTATAAATTGAAAGAGATTGATAGTCAGTGCCTATGTGCTCTCGTGCATCAGTCGCAAAATAAGCATGCAGGTACAGCAAGCAGTAAAGAAGGCAAATGGTATGTTGACCTTCATAGCCAGAGGATAGAGATGTTTTGCTGCAATTGTTTAGGGCATTGGTGGGACAACTGGACTATTGTGTGCAGTTTTGATATTCTTATCTGAGGAAGGATGTCCTTGCTATAGAGGAAGTGCAGCGAATGCTAGGATGTAAGTCTGTCCTATGAGATTTAATGAGATTAAATTGGTTCAGATTATATTCACTGAAATTTTTAAAAATGACAGGAGATCTATGAGAAACTTATAAAATTCTAACAGGTTAGACAAGGTAGATTCAGAAAGAATGTTCCCAATAGAACATAGAACTTTACAGCGCAGAACGGCCCTTCGGCCCTCGATGTTGCGCTGACCAATTAAGAAAAAGCAATGACCCTCTAACCTAAACCATTCCCTTTTCATCCATAAACCTATCCACAGACCTCTTCAACGCCCCCAAACTTGGCGCATCTACAACTGCAGCAGGAAGGGCATTCCATATCCTTACCACCCTCTGGATAAAGAACCTACCTCTGATATCCGTCCTATAACTACCACCCCTTAATTTAAAGCTATGTTCCCTCATGCTAGCTTTCTCATCCGAGGAAAAAGGCTATCACTGTCCACCCTATCTAAACCTCTAATCATCTTATATGTTTCAATAAGGTCTCCTCTTAGCCTCCTTCTTTCTAACAAAAACAACCTCAAATCCTTTAGCCTCTCCTCATAAGACCTGCCTTCCATACCAGACAACATCCTGGTAAACCTCCTCTGTACCCTCTCCAATGCCTCCACATCTTTCTTATAATGTGGGGACCAGAACTGTACACAATACTCCAAGTGCGGACGCACCAGAATTTTGTACAATGGTGGGGGAGTCCAGAACTAGGGGTCATAGTTTGAGGATAAGGGGTAAACATTTTAGAACTGATGTGAGAACAAATTTTTTTCACCCAGAGCGTGGTGAATATGCGGAATTCAGTACCACAGAATGTAAGAAAAAATGGGTAGCACGGTAGCACAGTGGTTAGCGCTGCTGCTTCACAGCTCCAGGGTTCCGAGTTCAATTCCCAGCTCAGATCACTATCTGTGTGGAATTTGCACATTCTCCTCATGTCTGCGTGAGTTTCCTCCAGGTACTCCGGTTTCCACCCACAGTCCAAAGATGTGCAGGGTTAGTTTAATTGGCCAAGCTAAAAAATTGTCCACGGATGTGTAAATTAGAGGGATTAGTGGGTATAATATGTAGGGATATGGGGGTAGGGCCTGGGTGGGGTTGTGTTCGGTGCAGACTCGATGGGCTGAAGGGTCTCTTTCTGCACTATAGGGTTCTATGATCCAAATTAGATATAGCTCTTGGGGCTAAAGGAATCAAGTGATATGGGAAGGAGGGAGGAAGGAATCAGGATACTGAATTTAATAGCCAGCCATGACCAAAATGAATGCCGGAGCAGGCACAAAGGGCCGAATGGCTGCCTCCTGCTTCTAGTTCCAAATCACGTGTGGATTTGGGGCAGAAATATGAGACTGCTTTACAGAGACAGGACATGGGTATGATGGGCCCAATAGCCCCTCAGAGGGACTAAGCAATCGCAAGCCATTTTGCCTCACTGTTATTCTCGCTGCAAATTCCAGCACAAAACCTCGAAAGGGTTAAACTTTGCAGGATGTAAAATGAATCAAGTTAACGTACATTTTTCTACAGCGACTTAAAAAACAAAATGTAGTTGTTAGCTTTGGCCACATAAATGTTGGAAATTGTACATTGCCGTACACTGAGTCAAAATATGAAACCGGGTTCCTCTCACCCACGTTTGGTTTTCATTATTTTTAAAGAGCAAAGTAACAATAGGACACTGGGATGAAGTAATGCAGCAGGCCAGAGGCAGCAGCCAAGGAAAACATTCAGCGTCCCTCAGACAATAATGATGAATGAGGAAGGAAACAGGTGTAAACAGCTCTGCACTGGGGGAAATATAACCAGCATTATTACCGTCAGTTCCCTTTCTTCAGCAACTAGCTGAAGATTAACTTAGAGTAGATCTTCATTATTGGCCAAGGAAATAGGGAGGCCCAGGAGAACGTTTGAAAACTTTCTCTGGCTTAGAATATAAATGTAAAGGCTTGGTGTGGATATGTTTGGTATCGAGGGGTGCAAGTGGCAGTGGGGAAGAGGGAAATGTCTTCAGAAGACAGAAGCCTGCATTTCCATCGAGTCACTAAACCTGACAAGAAAAGAACTACGCTGTTTGCATGCCATGGTGGCACAGTGGTCAGTGTTGCTGCCTCACAGTGTCAGTGACCTGGGTTCGATTCCAGGTGACTGTGGAGTTTGCCCGTGTCCACGTGAGTTTCCTCTGGGTTCTCAGGTTTCCCCCAACACTCCAAAGAAGTGCAGGTTAGGTGGATTGGGCAAGATGGACAATAGGAGAATTAGCAGGGTAAATACGTAGAGTTCTCGGGATAGGGTCTGCGCAGGATGCTCTGTCAAAGAATTAGCGGAGACTTGATGGACAAAATGGCCTCCTTCTGCATTGTAAGAATTCTATGAATTCTATGGTCATGCCTATGTCAGTTTTTTCAAAGAAATAAATCCCCCTCTCCCTGCTCCATAACCCACTTTTATTCCCCCCTTTTATTCCTATTTTCCAATTCCCATTTTATTCTGATCAATAAGGGAATTAAAGGGATTGAGGGTTATGGGGAGCAGGCGGGAAAGTGGAACTGAACCATTTTCAGATCAGCCATGATCTTATTGAATGGTGGGGCAGGCTCGAGGGGCTAGACGGCCTACTCCTGCTCCTATTTCTTACGTTGTTATGTTTCATTCACATCGCTGTGCTTTCGGGGAGGGAAAAAAAGACACATTCTCCTTACGTTCATCTCATTTTCTGTTTGTGCATTTGGCCAAATGTAGTGCCCTATCTTTCATCATCTAAGTAGCTCCCCGCTCACTGAGTGAGGAAGGCAGATGGGGGCTGCAGGAGAGCAGTACCCCAATAGGTGGGGGTAGAGTGAGGGAGGGAGGAGGGGTCGGCGATGGCAGAATCAATTACGTTGCCGCCCCCCCCCCCCCCCCACCACACACACAACACACACACACCACAACCCCCCCCCCCACCCCCCCAGTCACTCATGGGTACCTGATGACATTGTGAGCCAACACACAGCACGTGGATTGCAGTGAATCAAGAAGGCAACTCACCAAACTACGGATGGGTAATAAATGTTGGCCTAGCCAGTGACACCATGTCCCACGAATAAATTTTAATAAAATCACCTGGTGAACAGCCCACGATGAGGACTCACCCACCTCAAATACCCCAACGCCTGGAGTTCTACTGGAGACTGATATTGGACCAGTTGGAAGAGACGGGGAAGCAAGAAGCTTTACAAATTTGGATGAAGACTTAGCCAAGAAAATCGCAGTGATAATAACTTCTATTTATTTGGTGTCACAAGTAGAGTTATATTGACACCGCAGTGAACTAACTGTGAAAATCCCCTACTCACCACACGCCAATGACGCCTGTTCAGGTCCACTGAGGGAGAATTTAGCATGGCCAATGCACTTAACTAGTACCCCTTTTGGATTACGGGAGGAAACTGGAGTGCGCAGAGGAAACTCACGCAGACATGGGTAGAATGTACAAACTCCACACAGACAGTGACCCAAGCCAGGAATTGAGCCGGGTTCTTTGCGTGTGAGGCAACAGTGCTAACCACTTTGGTACCGAACCAGCGATGTTCATATCCCACGAATGAAGACCATGAAGGCTCACTGGATGAAAGCAAATTGCTGCGGATGCTTTGACAAAGTGTCGCCTGGATTGGAAACATCAGCTCTTTTCTGTCCTTACAGATGCTGCCAGACCTGCTGAGATTTTCCAGCATTTTCTCTTTTGGTTCCTTGAGGAATAAAGAACACCACTTGGTCCAGTGCCTGGAAAGCAGCTGAAGATTGATATTGGACCAGTTGGAAGAGATGAGAAAGGAAGAAGCTTTACAAATTTGGATGAAGACTTGGCCAAAAAAAAAAAAATCGCAGGGGCAAAAACTTAAAATTTACACACAAAAATGGGCCAATCAACCCAAATGGTCCATGTCGGTGCTTATGCTTTCCCTCTTTTACCCGACCATTAAATTAAACACAAAAGGAAGGCAGTCAAGAGCATTAGAAATCAAAGTGTACACATTCACTGGCAAAATCATCTCCCAGTTGTCAGATTAAGTTAATACTACATATTCAACTGAGAAGCTTCAACATGCTCAGAGTGCTGACTAACTTTACACTTTACAAGGAGGTCGCGCTGCAGAAGCACTGTTTGTGGATTTGTTTTTTATTTCTTGCCTACGCAAAGCCCTGGACTTTAATAGACACATAAAGCGTTGATTTTAATACCAGCAAGCTAGCTCTGCCTGCAATTCTCCCCTGTCCTAATTAAGAAGAGAGATTTAGGTTGATGAATCAGACAAGATAAGAGAGGTGGTGGTGGTGGTGGCGGTGACCCCTGAGACTAATCCCTCAGTAAAGAAAGATAGCAGTGCTCTCTGCTTCATGACCTGCCCTGCTGCTACCGATCTGTTGACGAATCTATCCACAAGTGCTGTCCCTACTCTGCAACTCTGCCTTTCCTTAAGTGAGGATTTTAGCAGCAGGACTGAAGCTTTGCAACGTGAGACTGAAGATGAAGGTGAGATAGGTCAAGGAGTCACATTCTGATGATGTGACGTGTAGGGTTTGGAAAGCCAATAGGTCTGGCGGCTCCATATGATGATCTAGTGGGCCTATTCAGGGCTGATATAGTTCCTACTCATGTTCTATTCAAAATCTATTCAAGGCCTGTTCAGGCACTATTTAAGACTTATTTACGGCCAATTCAGGGCCCATACAGATTCTATTCATGGCTAATTCATGCTGTATTCAGGGTCTATTCAGGGCCTATTCATGTCCTGGCCAGGATCTATACAGAGCTTATTCATGATACCCAAGGCCTATTCAGTTGCATTCCATCCCTTCTTCTCCTGAGCCATGTCAATCACGTCCACCAAGTCCAAGCAACTTAGTCCTATTTGGAGCTAGTACAAAAGTCACTCATAGCAACATTGAACATGGGACCATTCGACCCTTCGAGTCTGCTCCAGCAATCATCGTAATCATGGCTGATCCAATTCAATAGCCTAATCCTGTTTTCTCCCCATAACCTTTGATCCCATTCACCATAAGTGCTATGTCTAGTCCCTCTTGAATATATTCAATGTTTTGGCATCAACTACTTCCTATGGTAATGAATTCGACAAGCTCTTTGGGTGAAGAAATGTCTCCTCCATTCTAAATGATCTACCCCGAATCCTCAGACTATGACCTCTAGTTTTGGACTCCCTCACTATTGGGAATATCCCTCCTACATCGACTCTGTCTAGCCCTATTGGAATTTTATCAGTCTCTATGAAATTCCCCCTCATTCGTCTGAACTCCAGCAAAAACAATCCTAACCTAGTCAATCTCTCTTCATACAGCAGTCCCACCATCCTCAGAATCAGCCTAGACAATCAGACAAACATGCCTGCAATAATTTGAACCCAAAATGCTGACGGTGTTGCAGAGGTAAAGATGCCATCTTTTGGAAGAAACATTAAAACCAAGTACTGACCTATCCTTTCTGTTAAATATGAAAAACATTGCATTGTTCTGTACTGAAAGAGAGCAAGGGAAACCTCCTGGTGTCCAGGCCAACACTCCTCCCTTAACCAACAACCAAAACAAATGTTCTGGTTATTATTATATTACATTTTATGGGATCTTGCTGTGTGAAAATTCACTGGCCAGAATTTTCCAACCATTTATGTCAGTGGGAATTTCCCATGTTGCTGCAATAAACAGAGATTAGATTGTCACCAAATTTCCCATCTTCACTGCAGTGGGAATGTAACGGAAACAGGCAGTAAGATCATGCCAACTGTCTTTTTTCCTACATTAGAACAGCTAATGTACTTTAACATAAGAATATAAGAACGTAAGAAATAGGAGCAGGAGTAGACCATCCAGCCCCTCGAGCCTGCCCCACCATTCAATAAGATCATGGCTGATCTGAAGGGGATCAGTTCCACTTTCCAGCCTGTTCCCCATAACCCTTAATTCCCTTGTCTATCAGAAATCTATCTACCTGTGACTTAAATATATTCAATGAGGTAGCCTCCACCACTTCAATGGGCAGAGAATTCCACAGATTCACAACCCTTTGGGTGAAGAAGTTCCTCCTCAACTCAGTCCTAAATTTACTCCCCCTTATTTTGAGGCCATGTCCCCTAGTTCTAGTTTCACCCGTCAGTGGAAACAACCTCCTGCTTCTATCTTATTTACTCCCTTCATAATTTTACATGTTTCTTTAAGATCCCCATTCATTCTTCTGAATTCCAATGAGTATAGCTTCAGTCTACTCAGTCTCTCCTCATAAGCCAACCCCCTCAACTCTGGAACCAACCCAGTGAACCTCCTCTGCACTCCCTCCAGTGCCAGTACATCCTTTCTCAAGGGGACCAAAACAAAGATCAAAGAACAAAGAAAAAGAAAATTATAGCATAGGAACAGGCCCTTCGGCCCTCCAAGCGTGCATTGACCATGCTGCTTGACTGAACTAAACTTCCTCCCCTTTAAGGGACCACACCCCTCTATTCCCATCCTATTCATGTACTTGTCAAGATACCCCCTAAAACTCATTACCGTATCCGCTTCTACTACCGCCCTGGCAACGAGTTTCAGGCACCCACTACTCTCTGTATAAAAAATCTACCTTATACATCTCCTTTAAAGCTTGCCCTCACATCTTAAACCTGTGCCCCCTAGTAATTGACTCTTCCACCAGGGGAAAAAGCTTCTGACTATTCACTCTGTCCCTGCCTCTCATAATCTTGTAGATTTCTATTAGGTCTCCTTTCAACTTCCGTTGCTCCAGTGAGAACAACCGAAGTTTCCCCAACCTCTCCTCATAGCTAATGCCCTCCATACCAGACAACATCTTGGTAAATCTCTTCTGTATCCTCTCCAAAGCCTTCACATCTTTCCAGTAGTGTGACAAACAAAATTGAACACTATATTTCGAGTGCGGCCTAACTAAGGTTCTATAAAGCTGCAACATGACTTGCCCATTTTTAAACTCAATACCCCAGCCGATGAAGGCAAACTGTACATAGTACACCAGGCGTGGCTTCACCAGCACTTATACAGCTGCAAGATAACCTCACTGTTTTTGAATCCATATCTCCAGCAAAGAACAAAATTCCATTTGTCTTCTTAATTACCTGCTGCACCTTGCAAACCAATTTATATCTTTTTCCCAATGGAAGAAGGTAGAAGAGAGAATGTCCGGGACGTGTGGGGTCCTCAATGATGCTGGTTGCTTTGCCAAGGCAGCAGAAAATATTGACAGAGCTAATGAATCGGAGACTGGTTTGAACAAAGATCAAAGAACAAAACAGCACAGGAAACAGGCCCTTTGGCCCAATAAGCCCGCGCCGCCACCTCAATGTTCCCCCTTCTACCCGTGATCCCTGTCTATGTTTATAGATCTATGCGTTGAAACCAAATTTGAGACAATTTAGAGAGAATTTGTTCTGCCAATCAGCCCAAGAGCGCATCTTTGAGATATGGGAGGAAACCGGAGCATGAATTTTTGCGATTCATGCACGAGGAAGCCCAGGTCTTAATTGAAACAAAATAGAATGGGAGCTAAAGTTAACAAAGTTAACGAGCTAAAGTTAGCTAAAGTTAGTGTCAACGAGCTAAAGTGAGCTAAAGTTAGTGTCACAAGTAAGTTTACATTAACACTACAAGACTGCAAGAAACTACGGAAGGTCATACCTGTATCCCAATCCATCAGGCATGTCGATGATATTGATGTACTTGTTTTTATCCTACAGGTACTTTGGTCCACCTTGTTGTCTAACGAGGGGCATACACGCGATGGGTCGTGAGAGGGCTACTCTTGGATTTTCTTCGAGAGTATCCTAGTGCTTCACAGCATTAGTGTACGCTTGACCTGGACCATTTGATGGGCAACACCACAGCTCAGTGACTATCGCTGTGCTGTGCAGATACATGGATTTGGGCCTGTGTCTATGGGAGATTGCACATTCTCCCTGTGCTTGCTTGGGTTTTCTCCGGGTGCTCCGGTTTCCTCCCATATCCCAAAGATGCGCTCTTGGGCTGATTGGCAGAACAAATTCTCTCTAAATTGTCTCAAATTTGGTTTCAACGCATAGATCTATAAACATAGACAGGGATCACGGGTAGAAGGGGGAACATTGAGGTGGCGGCGCGGGCTTATTGGGCCAAAGGGCCTGTTTCCTGTGCTGTTTTGTTCTTTGATCTTTGTTCAAACCAGTCTCCGATTCATTAGCTCTGTCAATATTTTCTGCTGCCTTGGCAAAGCAACCAGCATCATTGAGGACCCCACACGTCCCGGACATTCTCTCTTCTACCTTCTTCCATTGGGAAAAAGATATAAAAGTCTGAGGTCACATACCAACTGACTCAAGAACAGCTTCTTCCCTGTTGACGTCTGACTTTTGACCCTGCATTATGTTGATCTTTCTCTCCACCCTAACTGTGACTGCAGCTCTACACTCTGCACTCTCTCATTTCCTTCTCTATGACTGGTATGCCTTGCCTATATAGCAGACAAGAAACAACACTTTTCACTACACATTAATACATTTGACAATAAATCAAAGCAAATTAAATCAAAGCTGTGAAAATCCCTTAGTTACCACACTCCGGCACCTGTTTGGGTACACTGAAGGAGAATTTAGCATGACCAATGCACATTACCAATATGTCTTTTAGACTGTGAGAGGAAACCGGAGCATCCGGAGGAAACCCAGATGGACACGGGAAAGAACATGCAGACTCTGCACAGATTGTGACTCAAGTTGGGAATAGAACCTGGGTCCCTGGCGCCATAAGACATCAGCACTAACCACTGTGCCACCGTGCCACCTTAATAATGGGGCAAAATAGTTGTAGAGAGGGAAAAACAAGGGGGCAAATCCTGCAGTCCAGTTTGTCTTACCGATGATAATCTTACCTGTGAAACTGCAGAGTGAAACATGTTAAGACTGAACAACAGCACATTGCGGAATAGTATAACCATATTATGAAGGGAATGATGAGGATGTGGGAGGTGAAGGAAGTGGTTGCAGAGCCCCTGGCAATGATCTTTGCGCCGTCCAAGGATACGGGAGAGGTTCCGGAGGATTGGGGAATTGCGGATGTGGTTCCTATCTTTAAGAAAGGGAACAGGGATAGCCCAGGAAATTACCAACTGGTGAGTTTGACTTCAGTGGCTGGTAAGCTGATGGAGATGCTTCTGAGGCATAAGATATATGAACATTTGGAGAAGTTTGGACTGATTAGAAATGGTCAGCATGGTTTTGTCAAGGGCAGGTCATGCCTTACGAGCCTAATTGCTGGGCCTCTGACGCAAATCTTTGTCTCTTCTTTGGACACAGGTGAGGTCCCAAAGGACTGGAGGATTGCAAATGTAGTACCGTTGTTTAAAAAGGGTCAGAGGGATAACCCACGGAACTATAGGCCGGTGAGCTTGACTTCAGTTATAGGTAAGCTAATGGAGAGGATTCTCAGGTTCAGGATGTATGAGCATCTGGAGCGCTGCGATCTGATCAGGGATACGCAGCATGGCTTCGTTAAGGGGAGGTCGTGCCTTACGAACCTAGTGGAATTTTTTGAAGAGGTGACAAAAACGGTTGATGAAGGACAAGCCGTTGATGTCGTCTACATGGATTTCAGTAAGGCGTTTGACAAGGTTCCCCATGGTAGGCTGATAAAAAAGGTGAAGGCGCATGGGATACAGGGCCAGGTATGTAGATGGGTTGAGAACTGGCTTGGGAGGAGGAGACAGCGGGTAGTAGTGGAAGGCTCTTTTTCCAACTGGAGGTCAGTCACTAGTGGTGTGCCACAGGGCTCAGTACTAGGACCTCTTCTATTTGTGATTTATATAAATGACTTGGAAGAGGGGGTAGGTGGTGTGATCAGCAAATTTGCTGATGACACTAAGATACTTGGATTGGTGGGGACTGAGGAGCAGTGCCAGGCAATACAACAGGACATAGATAGGCTGGTAGATTGGGCAGATAGATGGCAAATGGAATTTAATCCGGATAAATGCGAGGTGATGCATTTTGGCTGGAATAATGTAGAGGGGAGTTATAGGATAAAAGGTAAAACTATCCGAAGTATAGAGACGCAGAGAGACCTGGGGGTGCAGGTTCACAAGTCTCTGAAGGTGTCAGTACAGGTGGAAAAAGTGATAAAGAAAGCGTATGGTATGTTAGCCTTCATAGGAAGGGGTATAGAATACAAGAGTAGGAGTCTGATGTTGCAAGTGTATAGAACGTTGGTTAGGCCTCACTTGGAGTACTGCGTCCAGTTCTGGTCGCCGTATTACCGGAAGGATGTGGAGTCCCTGGAGAGAGTGCAGAGGAGATTTACCAGGATGCTGCCTGGTATGGAAGGGCTGTCTTACGAGGAAAGGTTGAATGCACTGGGGTTGTTTTCTCTTGAAAGACGTCGGCTGAGAGGGGATCTATTAGAGGTATATAAGATTATGAGGGGTATAGATAGAGTAAATGGTGGTAAGCTTTTTCCACCATTAGAATCGGATAGAACGAGGGGTCACGGCCTTAGGGTGAGAGGGGCTATGTATAAGACGAATATTAGAGGGCATTTTTTCACACAAAGGGTAGTGGGGGTGTGGAATGCACTACCGAGTAAGGTGGTGGGAGCAGGCACGCTAGGGTTGTTTAAGGGTCTCTTGGACAGCCACATGAGCGGTCTGCAGATAGAGGGATATAGGAGGACTGTTTAAATACTTTAATTGTTTCCACAGGCTATTCGGTCCACCTTGTTGACCAACAAGGTGCATGCATTCGGCAGGTCGTGCGAGGGCTGCTCTTGGATGTTACTTCAGGAGTGGCCTAGTGCTTCATGTCGTTAGTGTATGCTTAAACTGGACCATCAGATGGGCAACATGACAGCTCAGAGACTATCGCTGTTGCTGTGCAGACACATGGATTTGGGCCTGTGTCTGCGGGAGTTTGCGCGTTCTCCCCGTGGTTGCGTGGGTTTTCTCCGGGTGCTCCGGTTTCCTCCCACATCCCAAAAATGTGCTCTTAGGCTGATTGGGTAACAAATTGTCCCTATATTGGTCTCTATATGTCATTAAGACGTTAGGACGGCGGCGTGGGCTCGTTGGGCCGAAGGGCCTGTTTCCTGTGCTGTGTTGTTCTTTGTTCTTTGTTCTAGTTGAGTTCTTCGAAAATGTGACTGAAAACATTGACGAAGGAAGGGCGGTGGACGTAGTGTACATGGAATTTAGTAAGGCATTTGATAAGGTCCCACATGCAAGGCTTCTGGAGAAGGTGAGAGGGCATGGGATCCAAGGGGCTTTGGCCTCATGGATCCAGATCTGGCTTGCCGGCAGAAGGCAGAGAGTGGTTGTGGATGGGTCTTGTTCTGCATGGAGGTCGGTAACCAGTGGAGTGCCCCAGGGATCTGTTCTGGGGCCCCTGCTGTTTGTCATTTTCATAAATGACCTGGATGAGGAAGTGGAGGGATGGGTTAGCAAGTTCGCCGACGATACAAAGATCAGTGGTGTTGTGGATGGTCTGGAGGGATGCCAAAAGTTGCAGCGGGACATAGACAGGATGCAAGACTGGGCGGAGAAGTGGCAGATGGACTTCAACGCAGATAAATGTGTAGTGGTCCATTTTGGCAGGAATAATGAGATGAAGGAGTACAATATAAGGGGTAGGAGTCTTAGCTGTGTTGTAGAGCAGAAGGATCTCAGGGTCCGGATCCATAGGACTCTTAAATCAGCCTCGCAGGTGGAGGAAGTGGTCAAGAAGGCGTACGGTGTACTGGCCTTCATTAATCGAGGAATAGAGTTTAGGAGTCAGGAGGTAATGATGCAGCTCTATAAGACTCTTGTCAGACCCCAGTTGGAGTATTGTGCGCAGTTCTGGTCGCCTCATTATAGGAAGGATGTAGGGGCTATTGAGAGGGTTCAGAGGCGATTTACAAGGATGCTGCCTAGATTGGGAGGCAGGCCTTATGAAGATAGGTTGAGGGAGCTGGGACTCTTCTCACTGGAGAGATGTAGGTTGAGATGCAACCTGATAGAGGTTTATAAAATGTTGAGAGGCACAGATAGGGTGGACTCTCAGAGAGTATTTCCCCGAGATGAAATGGTCAATATGAGAGGACACAGATTTAAGGTGCAGGGAAGCAAATACAAAGGAGATGTCAGGGGTAGGTTTTTCACTCAGAGGGTGGTGAGTGAATGGAACCGACTGCCTTCGGAGGTTGTTGAGGCAAACTCACTGGGATCTTTTAAGAGACTTCTGGATGAGTATATGGAAAAGAATAGGATAGGGGGTTATAGATAGATCTGTGGATTGGTAGATGTGATTGGCGTAACTTGTGGGCCGAGGGGCCTGTATTGTTCTATGTTCTATGACTCTAGTGATTACATAAAATGTGTCTTTGTTATTGTGATTATTTAATAGGAATTTTTTTTTACCTTAAGTATCATCTGCCCAGTAATTCATGTGTATTTTGCTTTTGGGCCTGCACATTCTCCCTGTGTCTGTGTGGGTTTCCTCTGGGTGCTCCAGTTTCCTCCCACCATCCAAAAATGTGTGGGTTAGGTGGATTGGTGATGCCAAATTGACCCTTAATATGAAGGGCACTAGCCAAGATAAATACAGGGGTTATAGAGATAGGGCCGAGCTGAGACAGTGCAGACTCGATGGGACAAATGGCTTCCTTCTGCACTGTAGAATTCTATGAAATTCAATTGCAGCTTTAAAATGGGAATTAGACCCTGACCTGAGGAGAATTGCACGGCTGTTGGGAAAGGGGCAGGAGAATGGAACTAGAATGTCACAATGGGCCAAATGGCCTCCTTCCAAGCTACAACCATTCTGTGACTTTCTGCTAAGTGCTTTGAGAAAGAAGCTTTCTTACTGAGGAAATCCAATCTCATTCTCCCACTCACTCTCCATAGCTTTGTTTATTGTTCTGTGTCAAGCGCTTATTTAATTTTCCTTTCAAAGTCATCTCTGCTCCAACAACTTTCTTCGCACAATCATGTTTTCTGAACTCCTCACTCTTGGAGCAGTTCCCTCACTCAGGGTATTATTCTTTCTGAATTCACCCCTTTCATCATTTTAAATATTTCTCTTAAATCTCATCTTGACTTGCTTCTCAAACCACTCTGACCTTTGGTTTTCTGTCTCTGAAGCGAAGAGAAAAAGCATAAAATTATAAGGATAGGCGTAGACCATTTGGCTTCTTGAGTCTGCTTCAATATCCGATAAGATCATGGCAGATCTCTTCCCTCAACTCCACCTTTCTGCCCACTCCCCATATCACAGTATCAGTATACCCTAGAAATAGGCCATTTAGCCTATCGAGTCGGCACGTACTCTTTCCCCACCTTATCCCAGTAATCCCACAGATTTGCCATGGCTGATCCATCCAACTTTAACATTTGGGTCAGTAAGGGGCAATTTAATGTGGCCAATCTGCTGCACATCTTTGGATTGTGGGAGGAAACTGGAGCACCTGCAGGAAACCCAAGCAGACATGGTTCCTTGAGTTCCATCAAAAATTTACCTCCTTCAGCTATTCAATAATACAACATCAGCAACCCCTCAAGGTTAAAGAATTACAAAGATTCACAACTCACTGAGTGAAGAAACTTCTACTCATCTCAGTCCTAATTGATCCCTCTCTCATTCTGAGGTTATATCTCATGTTGTATATTCCCCAACCTTGCAATGTCTACCCAATTCCAATCGAAGTGACCCTGTGCTCCGGTTTCCTCCCACAGTCTGAAAGACACGCTGATCAGGTGCACAAGCCAAGCTCCTTCAGTGTACCCATCAGAGTGTGGTAACTGAGGGATTTTCTCAGTAACTTCATTGTAGCCTGTAATGTAAGCCTACATGTGATACTATTAAAATAAACTTTAATAGTGGGGAAAATGCCATTGAAGTGGATGATCAGCCACGATCTCTCTGAATGGTGGAACAGTCTCGATGGGCTGAGTGGCCTACTGCTGCTCCTATGTTCCTGTGACCATTGTGGAATTCTCCTTACCCGCAGTGATCATCCTAACAACTGGGCAGCTGCTTCACCAACTGACCATCAGGAGGGAATTACTCTTTTTCTATTCTCTCACTCATTTTCACAGGTATTTCTTTTCTCCACCAACTCCCCCCCCACATTTCATCTCACTTTCACTCCTTCCTCCGTCCCTCACAGGTTAAATGTGCACCAGCCTCGAAATGCTTCATTGTGGTTTATGCTTACACTTGACCTCAGCCAGTGCCAATGTGGCATTTTCTGCTTTCCGCAGTCTTGTCTCTCTGGCCTCTGACTGTGTGATTAATGGGTTTGTGCCACTCGTTGTAATTTGAGAGCAGTTTTCTCATATTCCCGAGGGGGGCTGGACGGACTTGCCAAGATCCATCTATGGGATGCTGAGCAGCGATCAACAAGGACATTCTTGCTTAACTACTTGTGCGTGTTAACCATTCCACGGCCAAAAGCTCCTAATTCTCTTGCCGTGCTCACTCCCAGCCCTCATGGGTAACACAGTGGTTAGCACTGTTGCTTCACAGCAACAGAACCTGGATTCCCGGCTTGGGTCACTGTCTGTGTGGAGTTTGCATGTTCTCCCCGTGTCTGTGTGGGTTTCTTCCGGGTGCTCCAGTTTCCTCCCACAGTCTGAAAGATGTGCTGGTTGGATGCATTGATCCAAAAAGGTGCGCAAGTGTGGAAACTAGGGGATTTTCACCATAATTTCATTGCAGTGTTAATGTAAGCCTTACTTGTTACTAAAAAATAAGTAAACATAAAAACTTTTTGACCCAATTTTGAGGAGCATTGGTTGACAGATCAAATTCTAAGTCATTTTGTTCAGTATTTCCTGAGATTGAAAAGAAGGCAAGAGACTTCAAGGTAGGCCAATGGTTAGCACTGCTGCCTCACAGCACTAGAGACCTGAGTTCGACTTTTGGCTTGGGTCACTATCTGTGTGGAGTTTGCGTGTTCTCCCCGTGTTTGCCTGGGTTTCCCCTGAGTGATCTGTTTTCCTCCCACAACCCAAAGATGTGTGGATTAGGTGGATTGGTCATGTTAAATTGCCCATTAGTGTCAGGGGGATTAGCTAGCTAAATACATGCAGTTATGGGGATAGGGTCTGGGTGGGATTATGGTTGGTGCAAACTCGATGGGCCAAATGGTCTCTTTCTGCATTGGGGATTCTATAATTCTAAGAAATAATGCATACCTCAGCAAGGTCACAAGCCTTCATAGCTCCAGAGATATTTACAACAAACAGCATTTCAAGAAGGTAGCTCACCATCACGTTCCCAAGAGCAACTAGAGATGGACAACAAACACTGACCAGCTAGAGACGCCCACATCTCATAAATTAATATTTTTTTAAAAGCTGCTTTTTTTTCCCCCTTCCTCTTTGCTTCTTTTAAATCTTGAAATGTGGCTCTTTTTATTCATTCACAGAATGTGGGGGTCACTGGCTATATCAGCATTTATTGCCCATCCCTAACTTCCCTCCATTTCAGAACAGTTGAGAGTCAGCCACCTTGCTGTGGACCTGGAATCAACTCCAGGCCAGGCCAGGTAAGGATGGCAGATTTCCTTCCCTAAAGAACTTTAATGAATCCAATGGGTTTTTGTGACAAATCAATAATGGTTTCATCATCCGAATGACCTATTCCTAGAAGGAGGCCATTCAGTTTTTCATAAGAGCATAAGAACTAGGAGCAGGAATAGGCCATCTGGCCCCTTGAGCCTGCTCCACCATTCAATAAAGAACAAAGAACAAAACAGCACGGGAAACAGGCCCTTCGGCCCAACTGGAACTAGGGGGCATAGCCTCAAAATAAGGGGGAGTAAATGAGCCCGTGCCGCCATCCCGATGTTCCCATCTCTACCCGTGATCCCTGTCTATGTTTATATGGATTAAAAACCAAATTTGAGACAATTTAGGGAGGATTTGTTTTGCCAATTAGCCTAAGAGCACATCTTTGGGATGTGGGAGGAAACCGGAGCACCCAGAGAAAACCCACGCAAGCACGGGGAGAACACGCAAACTCCCACAGACACAGGCCCAAATCCATGTATCTGCACAGCACAGCGATATTCACTGAGCTGTCATGTTGCCCATCAAATGGTCCAGGTCAAGCATAAACTAACGATGTGAAGCACTAGGATACTCTCGAAAAAAATCCAAGAGCAGCCATCTCATGACCCATCGTATGTATGCCCCTTTTTTGTGGACTCAGGTCCATTTACCCGCCAGCTCAACATAACTGTTAATTCCTTTACTGTTCAAAAATTTATCTAACCTTACCTTAAAAACATTCAATGAGGCAGCCTCAACTGCTTCACTAGGCAGGGAATTCCACAGATTCAACCCTTTGGGTGAAGGAGCTCCTCCTCAACTCAGTCCAAAATTTACTCCCCCTTATTTTGAGGCTATGCCCCCTAGTTCCAGTTTCACCTGCCAGTGGAAACAACTTCACTGCTTCTATCTTAACTATCTCCTCTATAATCTATAAGCTTATATGTTTCTATAAGATCTCCCCTCATCCTTCTGATTTCCAATGAGTATTGCCCTCGCCTACTTAGTCTCTCCTCATAAGCCAACAATCTCAACTTTGGAATCAACCTAGTGAATCTCCTCTGCACCCCCTCCATTGCCAGTATGTCCTTTCTCAAGTATGGAGACCAAAACTGTACAGAGTTCTCCAGGTGTGGCTTTACCAGCACCTTATAAAGCCGCAACATAACCTCGCTGTTTTTAAACTCCATCCCTTTAGCAATGAAGGGCAAAATTCCATTTGCCTTCTTAACTACCTGCTACACCTGCAAACCAACTCCTTGTGATTCCTGCACAAGGACACCCAGGTCCCTCTGCATAGCAGCTTGCTGCAATTTTTTTACCATTTAAATAATCATTCATTTTGCTGTTATTCCTACCAAAATGGATGACCTCCATTTACCAACATTGTACTCCATCTGCCAGAGCCTCGCCCACTCACTTAGACTATCTCTATCCCTTTGCTGACTTTCAGCATCCTCTGCACACTTTGCTCTTCCACCCATCTTAGTGTCATCTGTGAATTTTGACAGACTACACTTGGTCCCTAACTTTCGAGACTGCTTCGCATTTCATTATGATCATGGCTGATCATCCAATCTGATACCTTGATTCTGCCTTGCCCCATATTCCTTGATCCCTTTAGCCCCAAGAGCTTTGTTTAATTTTTTTTTTTGAAATCAGACAATATTTTGATCTCATCTACATTATGCATTCCGCGTATTCAACACCTTCTGGCTGAAGACGTTTCTCCTCACCTTAATGCTAAAAGATTTACTCCTTATCCTTAAATTATAACAACCCCCTAGTTCTGGACGCTCCTCACTTGTGTTAAAAGAAACACCCTTCATTTCCCTCCAATTTGTTTGCTTGTTAATCACCAGACTTTTAATTCCAGTATTTTTATTGAATTCAAAATTCAATATCTGCTGTGATGGGATTTGAACCTAGATCTTGCTCTGAGTCAACTGCACCGCTCATCTAGTGAAATATCACTGAGCTACAACATCCCCTCAAAAATGTTCAACCGAGGCAATGATGCAGCTCAATAAGACTCTTGTCAGACCCCAGTTGGAGTATTGTGCACAGTTCTGGTTGCTCATTATAGGAAGGATGTAGAGGCTATTGAGAGGGTTCAGAGGAGATTTACAAGGATGCTGCCTGGATTGGGAGGCAGGCCTTATGAAGATAGGTTGAGGGAGCTGGGACTGTTTTTACTGGAGAGACGTAGGTTGAGAGGCCACCTGATAGAGGTTTATAAAATGTTGAGAGGAATAGATAGAGTGGACTCTCAGAGACTATTTCCCCGAGCTGAAATGGTCACTACGAGAGGGCACAGATTTAAGGTGCAGGGAAGAAATACAAAGGAGATGTCAGGGGTAGGTTTTTCACTCCGAGGGTGGTGAGTGAATGGAACCGACTGCCTTCGGAGGTTGTTGAGGCAAACTCATTGGGATCTTTTAAGAGACTTCTGGGTGAGTATATGGAAAAGAATAGGATAGGGGGTTATAGATAGGTCTGTGGATTGGCAGATGTGATCGGTGCAACTCGTGGGCCGAGCGGCCTGTTTGTGCTGTAATGTTCTATGTTTATGACTCTAGTGATTACATAAAATGTGTCTTTGATATTGTGATTATTTAATAGGAATTTTTTTTTTACCTTAAGTATCATCTGCCCGATAATTCATGTGTCTTTTGCTTTTGGGCCTGCACATTCTCCCTGTGTCTGTGTGGGTTTCCTCTGGGTGCTCCGGTTTCCTCCCACCATCCAAAAATGTGTGGGTTAGGTGGATTGGTGATGCCAAATTGACCCTTAATATGAAGGGCACTAGCCAAGATAAATACAGGGGTTATAGAGATAGGGCCGAGCTGAGACAGTGCAGACTCGATGGGACAAATGGCTTCCTTCTGCACTGTAGGATTCTGTGAAATTCAACTGCAGCTTTAAAATGGGAATTAGACCCTGACCTGAGGAGAATTGCACGGCTGTTGGGAAAGGGGCAGGAGAATGGAACTAGAATGTCACAATGGGCCAAATGGCCTCCTTATCCCTGAAAGTAGGCAGTCAAGTCGAGAAGGTTGTTAAGAAGGCATATGGAGTCTTAGCTTTTATTGGTGGGGGGATTGAATTTCGGAGCCGCAACGTCATGTTGCAACTGTACAAAACTCTAGTGCGGCCGCACTTGGAGTATTGTGTGCAGTTCTGGTCCCCACATTATAAGAAAGATGTGGAGGCATTGGAGAGGGTACAGAGGAGGTTTACCAGGATGTGGCCTGGTATGGAAGGCAGGTCTTATGGAGAGAGGCTGAGGGATTTGAGGTTGTTTTCGTTAGAAAGGAGGCGGCTAAGAGGGGACCTAATCGAAACATATAAGATGATTAGAGGTTTAGATAGGTGGACAGTGATAGCCTTTTTCCTAGGATGGAGAAAGCTAGCACGAGGGGACACAGCTTTAAATTAAGGGGTGATAGTTATAGGACGGACATCAGAGGCAGGTTCTTTACCCAAAGGGTGGTTCGGGAGTGGAATGCCCTGCCTGCAGTGGTTGTAGATGCGCCAAGTTTGGTGGCGTTTAAGAGGTTAGTTGATAAGTATATGGAAGAGAAGGGAATTGTTTAGTTTGGAGGGGCATTGCTTTTTATATTGGTCGGCACAACATCGAAGGCCGAAGGGCCTGTTCTGTGCTGTAATGTTCTATGTTCTATGTTCTATGTTCCAAGCTACAACCATTCTGTGACTTTCTGCTAAGTGCTTTGATGGTCCGGAGGGTTGCCAAAAGTTGCAGCGGGACATAGACAGGATGCAAGACTGGGCGGAAAAGTGGCAGATGGACTTCAACGCAGATAAATGTGTAGTGGTCCATTTTGGCAGGAATAATGGGATGAAGGAGTACAATATAAGGGGTAGGAGTCTTAGCTGTGTTGTAGAGCAACACAAAATACAAAAGAGATGTCAGGGGTAGGTTTTTCACTCAGAGGGTGGTGAGTGAATGGAACCGACTGCTATCGGAGGTTGTTGAGGCAAACTCACTGGGGTCTTTTAAGAGACTTCTGGATGAGTATATGGAAAAGAATAGGATAGGCAGTTATAGATAGGTCTGTGGTTTGGTAGATGTGATTGGCGCAACTCGTGGGCCGAAGGGCCTATTTGTGCTGTATTGTTCTATGTTCTATGTTCTATGTTCTATGAGGCTTGTAGTTATAGTTACCTCCATGATAAAGGAGGCTACGTAGACGCTACAACAACGGATGAAAGGACACCACTCGACAATCACCAGGCGGAAGTGTTCTCTTCCTGTCAGGGAACACTTTAGCGGTCACGGGCATTCAGCCTCTGATCTTCTGGTAAGCGTTCTCCAAGGTGGCCTTCAAGACACGCGACAACGCAGAAACTGATAGCCAAGTTCCACATACATAAGGATGGCCTCAAACGGGATCTTGGGTTCATGTCACACTATCTGTAACTCCCATGACTTGCCTGGGCTTGCAAAATCTCACTGGCTGGAGACAATACACATCTCTGCAACCTGCGCTTAACCCTCTCTTCACTCACATTGTAAAGGTTTGTTTACCTATTAAGACTGGCATTCAATTACCTTGTAACTGAGTTTGTGTCTACATTTGCCCAGTTTGTGAAACAAATCCTACATTCACCTGGTGAAAGAGGGGTGTTCTGAAAGCTTGTGCTATCAAATAAACCTGGTGTTGTGAAACTACTTACTATGCCTATCCCAGTCCAACACTGGCAACTCCACATCACAATAAAGGATTGTACAGAAAATCCTCTCTTCGCCTTAGCAGGTCTGACAGGTAGGCAAGGACTGATCCAAGACTGAGTTGAAATACCTGTCCACGTTTTGGAAACAGCCGTGGTAGAGGGCAGACTCATTATCGAGATGTACAAATTAGCCCATGATAGAAGGGAAGCAGAGGAATATCCATAACCCTAGCCCCAAGGCCTTACTGTATCAAATCCTGTACAGGGCAGTACGCATCCAAGAAATGTTTTGACACTCAGCAGTTAGATCACTTGAATCGTTTCGATCTATTAATCGTCAATTTGCAGGGAAGTTGAAAAAAAGGACTCCTGGCTCTAATCAACTGAAGGATCCCATATCAGAGAGTGAATGCACAGAATGCTAATTTAATGAATAATTCTAATGTCTGAAGGAGGTGATTATCACAAACTATGCTAATTAAGCTCAATCCTCACTTAGAAGGGTTTTGCGAGAGCAGATTGTGAGAAATTATTTCCACTGACAACCAGAAGTCAGAGATTTAAGACAATTGGCAAACGAGCCAGATGAGAGATGAGAAGAAATGTTCTTTCTTTACACACAGAGTTCTCGTGATGTGGAAGGGATTGCCTGAAAGAGTGTTGCAAGCAGGGTCGATCATAACATTTACAAAAGAATTGGAAACATATTCGAAAAGGGGAAAAACAGTGGCAGAGGCACAGGGTTCGGCACGGTGGCACAGTGGTTAGCATTGCTGGCTCACAGCACTAGGGATCCAAGTTTGATTCCTGGCTTGGGTCATGGTAAGAAGTCTGACAACACCAGGTTTCAATCCAACCGATTTGGGTCATGGTCTTTGTACATTTTCCTTGTATCTCCGCTCAGGTAATGACCCAAAAATGGAATTGAACCCAGTTTTCCTCTGGGTGTTCTGGTTTCCCCACATTCTCTGAAAGAAATACTGGTTAGGTGCATCGGCCGCGCTAAATTCTCCCTCAGTGTACCCGAACAGGCGCTGGAATGTGGCGACTGGGGGATTTTCACAGTAACATAATTTCAATGTGAATGCAAGTCTACTTGTGACACTAACAAATAAACTTTAAACTTTAGGGAGAAAGCAGCATGAGTGAGATTAATTGGACAACTCCTTCAAAGAATAAACATTGAAACAATGGGCCGAATGTCCTCCTCCTCCTCTGCTGTAAGAATTTCTGCTGCTATAAGGTGTGATTCGGGAGCTGGAAAATTGTATTGCCCACCATGAGGTCCAACTACACGTTCCAAATCAATTCATCTGAAACACCTTCTTAGAAACTGAGTGCTTTGTTACTTCTTTTGTTTAAATCCCTCCTACCCCGTGTTCGTACAGCACTGACTACAAATTTATAGCTTAAATTAATCTTTGTACAGTTTATTTAATTAGGCATTGGAGAGGGCGCAGAGGAGATTTGCAGTGATGATGCCAGAACTAAGGGGTTATACCTCATGGGAAAGATTGAACAGGCTGAGGTTCAGAGGTCACCTGATAGAGATTTTTATGGTTGTGAAGGAATTGGAGAGGTTAGCTTGTTGAGGGAGGTGGTCCACTCAATTGACTAGACAGCTAGCGCACAGCATCAGATTAACACCAACAGTTCAGAGTTCAATTCCCTGTTCTGGCTGAAGTAGACTTGGGGCCTACCTGAGACTCTTCAACCTACTGTAGTGAAGTCAAGCACTTTTACTGCAGTTCGGCAAATAGTCATCAAGGACTGACCTTTAGCAGACAGCTAAGGAAGCAAGCATATTTCCATTTGTGGGCCAATGAACAGAAAATACTCATAAATACACCCCATAAGGAGAATTTTACCTAAGAACAGCTGAGTTTATTGCTATTCATTTACAAGATGAGGATGTTTGCTGGCTAGGAGATCATTTATTTCCCATTCCTAGCTTCCCTTCAGAAGGTGGCACCATGGCACAATGGTTATCCTTGCAGTGCCAGGGACCCGGGTTTGGTTCCCGGCTTGGGTCACCGTCTGTGTGGAGTCTGCACATTCTTCTTGTGCCAAGCGTGAGTTTCCTCAGGAGCTCCGGTTTCCTCCCGCAGTCTGAAAGACGTGCTGGTTAGGTGCATTGGCCATGCTAAATTCTCCCTCAGTGTACCTGAACAGGTGCTGGAGTGTGGCAACAAGGGGATGTTCACAGTAACTTCATTGCAGTGTTAATATCAGTCAAATTTTGACTAATAAATACATTTTAAATTTTAGAAGTTGGTGGTGAGCTGTCTTCTTGAAGTGTTACAACTCTTGAGGAGTAGATACACCAACAGCAAAGTGACCTGAAACAGAAGCACTCAGCCTATTTCCCTGAACAAACTCTGTTTGTTACAGAAAATGCTGCAAACACTCAGCAGGACAGAGGGTATCGAGAGGTCACCGGACTGAAGTCTGAATCCAACTTTCCTGTCCCGGCAATGACCGATGACCAGCAGATCTCTGTGTACGAACAGGCACCAGTGTGGTGACTAGGGGATTTTCACAGTAACTTCATGTAAGCCTACTTGTGACACTAATAAGTGAAGTTTTTAAATTTGAAGTTTTAATATGTCTCCAGTGTTTTAATTTTCAGTTGCAATAATTGTGGCATTCTGCTCTTTGTTTCACCTCAAATTTATTGAACCATAGCCAGTGTAAGTGCACGTCAGTGAGTAGCAGCTTTTCCTCTGTGTCATAACATAGAACATAGAACATTATAGTGCAGTACAGGCTCTTCGGCCCTCGATGTTGCGCCGGCCAGTGGACCCTCTAACCTAACCTATTCCAATATCATCCATATGCCTATCCACCGACCATTTGAATGCCCCCAAAGTAGACAAGTCCACAACTGCTGCAGGCAGGGCATTCCACGTCCTCACCACTCTCTGTGTAAAGTTCCTACCTCTGACATCCATCCTATAACTACCACCTCTTAATTTAAAGTTATGTCCCCTCGTGTTGGTCATCACCATCCGAGGAAAAAGGCTCTCACTATCCACCTTATCCAGTCCTTTGATCATCTTATACGCCTCAATTAGGTCACCACGTAACCTTCTTCTCTCTAATGAAAATAACCTCAGGTCCCTCAGCCTTTCCTCATAAGGCCTTCCCACCATACCAGGCAACATCCTGGTAAACCTCCTCTGCACCCTTTCCAATGCTTCCACATCTTTCTTATAATGCGGTGACCAGAACTGTACGCAATACTCCAAGTGCGGCCGCACCAGAGTTTTGTACAGTTGTAACATAACCTCACGGCTCCTAAATTCAATCCCTCTACCAATAAAAGCTAACACACCGTACACCTTCTTAACAACTTTATCAACCTGGGTGCCAACTTTCAAAGAGCTATGTACTTGTACCCCAAGATCCCTCTGCTCGACAACACTATTAAGGGTCCTTCCATTAGCCCTATATTTCATATGCCTGTTATTCCTACCAAAGTGAATCACCTCACACTTATCCGTATTGAATTCCATTTGCCACCTCACGGCCCAGCTCTGCAACCTATCTATGTCCCTCTGCAAACTGTAATATCCATCCTCGCTGTCTACAACTCCCCCCATTTTGGTATCGTCAGCAAATTTACTAATCCAACCCTCTACACCCTCATCTAGGTCATTTATAAAAATGACAAACAGCAGTGGCCTCAAAACAGATCCTTGAGGTACACCACTTGTAACTGCACTCCAGGTTGAATATTTCCCATCAACCACCACCCTCTGTCTTCTATCAGCTAGCCAATTCCTAATCCAAACTGCTAAATCACCTTCAATCCCATGCATCTGCACTTTCTGCAGTAGCCTACAATGGGGAACCTTATCAAACGCTTTGCTAAAATCCATATACACTACATCAACTGCCTTACCCTTATCTACCTCTTTGGTCACCTCCTCAAAAAACTCAATAAGGTTTGTGAGGCACGACCTACCCTTCACAAAACCGTGCTGACTATCCCTAATCAATTTATTTCTCTCTAGATGCTTATAAATCCTATCCCTTATAATTCTTTCCAAGACCTTGCCCACAACATAAGTCAGGCTCACCGGTCTATAATTTCCAGGATGGTCCCTACTCCCCTTTTTGAACAAAGGGACAACATTTGCCATCCTCCAGTCTTCCGGCACTATACCTGTAGCTAACGACGACATGAAGATCAAAGCCAAAGGCTCTGCAATCTCCTCTCTAGCCTCCCAGAGAATCCTAGGGTAAATCCCATCTGGCCCAGGGGACTTATCAATTTTCATACCCTCAAGATTCGCTAACACCTCCTCCTTATGAACCTCAATCCTGCCCAGTCTACAACCTGGTATCGCAGTATTCTCCCCGACAACACTGTCTTTCTCCTGCATGAATACTGACGAAAAATACTCATTAAGTGTCTCTCCTATCTCCTCAGGCTCCACGCACAACTTCCCACTGCTATCTCTGGCCCTAATCTTGCCCTAACCAATCTTTTATTATTTATATACCTGTAAAAAGCTTTAGGATTCTCCTTAATCCTATCTGCCAAAGTCTTCTCGTGTCCTCTTCTAGCTCTTCTCAACTCCCTCTTTAGCTCCTTCCTGGCTGATTTATAGCTCTCCATTGCCCTAACTGAGCCTTCACGTCTCATCATTATATAAGCCTCCTTCTTCCTCTTCACCAGAGATTCAACTTCCCTAGTACACCATGGTTCCCTCACTCGACCACTTCCTCCCTGCCTGGCAGGTACATATTCATTAAGGACATGCAGAAGCTGTTCCTTAAATATGCTCCACATTTCAGATGTCCCCAGCCCCTGCAATTTCCTGCTCCACCCTATGCATCCTAAATTTCTCCTAATAGCCTCATAATTACCTTTCCCCCAGTTATAACTACTGTTATTCGGTACGTGCCCATCCCTTTCCATCACTAAGGTAAACGTAACTGAATTGTGGTCACTATCACCAAAGTGCTCACCCACCTCCAAGTCTAACACCTGGTCTGGTTCATTACCCACTACCAAATCCAATATAGCCTCACCTCTTGTTGGCCTATCTACATACTGAGTCATGAAACCTTCCTGCACACATTGAACAAAAACTGACCCCTCTAATGTACTTGAACTATAGCTTTTCCAATCGATATTAGAAAAGTTAAAATCCCCCATTACAACTAGCCTGTTACTTTCACACCTATCCAGGATCAACTTTGCAATCCCTTCCTCTACTTCTCTGGAACTTTTTGGAGGCCTATAAAAACTCCCAACAGTGTGACCTCTCCTTTCTTGTTTCTAATCTCAGCCCACACTACCTCAGCAGACAAGTCCACATCAAGCGTCTTTTCTGCCACAGTAATGCTGTCCTTAACTAACAATGCCACTCCTCCCCCTCTTCTACCACCACCTCTGCTCTGACTGAAACATCTGAACCCCGGAACCTGCAACAACCATTCCTGCCCCTGCTGTATCCACGTCTCTGAAATGGCCACAAAATCGGAGTCCCAAGCACCAATCCAGGCTGCAAGTTCACCCACCTTATTGCGTATGCTCCTCGCATTAAAGTATACACACTTCAAACCACCCTCGCGTTTGCCACTATACTGCTGGCAAACGGGAGGACAGGAGTAGGCCACTCGGCCCATCGAGCCTGCTCCACCATTCAATTCGATCTTGGTTGATGGTCTGTCTCAATGCCTTTTTGCCAAGTGTCACCAATACCTTTACAAGGGCAACTAGGGATGGGTAATAAGTGCTGGCCAGCCAGTGACGTACATGTTCCATGAATGAATAGAAAAAAATTAAAAATTAAATGAGAAACAAAGAACAGTACAGCACAGGAACAGGCCCAATCAGCCCACATGACACCTTTCCAAATGAAAGACAATTTGCCTGTATGGGGTCCATATGCCTCTATTCCCTGCCTATTCATATATCTGTAAAGATACCTCTTAAATTGTATCTGTTTCTACCATGTCCTCTGATAGCACATTCCAGGCAATTACCACCTCTTGTGTAAAAAATACTTGCCTCTCACACCTCCTTTATTCCTTTCAGCTTAAACCTACATCCCCTATTAACTGATATCTCTACCCTGGGAAAAGGACCACGGCTATTATTCTATCCATGCCTCTCATAATTCTGTAAACATCTGTCAAAGTCACCCCCTCAGCCCCTGATGCTCGAGTGAAAACAAACCAAGTTTGTCCAACCTCTCCTCATAGCTAAGGTCCCCCAAACAAGGCAACGTCCTGGTAACCTTTTCTGTCCTCTCTCCAAAATCCCCACATCTTCTGGTAGTGTGGCAAGCCAGAACACAAAATTCCAAACATGGTCTGTCTAAAATTCTCTACAGCTGCAACATGACTTGCCAAGTTTTATACTCTATGCCCCAACTGATGAAAGTGAGACTGTCATATGCCTTCTTGACCATGTAATCCACTTGTGTTGTCGCTTTTAGAGAACTGAAAGTAGCAGTACGAGTATCCATTAGTCTATCAATCTGTTTTATTCATTAATCTATCAATCTCTGTCTTGAACACACTCAGTGACTGAGCTTTCACAGTCCTTTGCAGTAAAGAATCCGTGTTCGCCATCCTCTCAGTGAAAAAAAATCCTCATTTCAGTCTTAAATACATTCTCTCCACATGTCACACTCTGTAATAATGTTGTAAGTTCCGTAGAACATAGAACACTACAGCACAAACAGGCCCTTCGGCCCACAAGTTGTGCTGATCGTATCTATACTTAGCAGGCCAGAGAACTATCTGTAACTTCCAATCGCATTACATCCCATGTGCTCATCCAGAAGTCTCTTAAAAGACCCCAGCGAGTTCGCCTCTACCACTACTGACGGCAACCAATTCCATTCACTCACCACCCTCTGAGTGAAAAACTTACCTCTAACATCTCCTCTGTACTTGCCCCCCGGCACCTTAAACCCGTGCCCTCTCGTAGCGACCATTTCAGCCCTGGGAAATAGCCTCTGAGAATCCACCCTATCTATTCCTCTCAACATCTTAAAAACCTCTATCAGGTTGCCTTTCAACCTTCGTCTCTCCAGGGAAAAGAGACATTCAATGAGATTACCACTCATTGTTCAAAACTTTAGAGAATATTGGCTCAGTCTCCTCAAATCCATCCGTCCCTGGGCTGAGTTTATTACATTCCATTGCACTTCCTCTATGGCAAGTATATTCTTCTTCAGATAAGGAGACCAAGGCTGTACACAATATTTCAGGTGTGGTCTCACCAAGGTTCTGTACAATTGTAGCAAGAAATCTTTATTCTTGCACTCAAATTTCTCTTCCGGTGAAAGTCAACATCCCACTTCCCTTTCTAACTGCTTTCTGCATTGCCTGCAAACTTTTAGTGACTCATGAACAAGGGTCTCTTGTTGGACATCAACACTCCTCAACTCCTCACCATTTGAGAAACACTCTGCCTTTTTTTTATATACCAAAATAGCTAACTTCATCCTTATTCACATTATATTCCATCTGCCATATTCTTGCCTCATCATTTAAACTGTTCAAATCCCTACGAAGCCAAATTGCATCTTCCTCGTGACTAACATTTCCTGCTAGTTTTGAGTTTTCAGCAAATTTGGAAATGTTACACTTACTTTCCATGTCCAAATCAATTCTGTGATCTGTGAACCGCAATGACCCAGCACTGATCCTTGTCGAACCCACTAATAACAGCCTGCCATCCTGAGAATTACCTATTTATTCTCTGTTTTGTGTTTATCAACCAATTCTCAATCCGTGCCAATCTGTTACCCCCAATTCTATGTGGTCTCATTTCCTTTATTAGCCACCTTATCAAAAGCCTTCTGAAAATTCAAATTCATCACATCAAAACAAATAGGAGCAGCCTGTAGATGGTCTACCAATGTGGAGATTGTGAATATTTAAGGTGGTGAATGAGGTAACAGTTAAGTGAGCTGCTTAGTCCTGGATAAAGAAAGAGTACAAAGAACAAAACAGCTTGGGAAACAGGCCCTTCGGCCCAACGAGCCCGCGGTGCCACCCCAATGTGATCCCTGTCCAAGTTTATAGATCTAGTTTATAGATCTGGATGGTGTCAAGCTTTTTGATTGTTGTTGAAGCTGCACACATCATGCTCCTGACTTGTGCCTTGTAGATGGTGGACAGGGTAGTCAGGAGGTGAGTTACCCTCCACAAGATTCTAGCCCTCTGACCTGCTCTTGTAGCCACAATATTTATATGACTTGTCCAGTTCAGCTTCTGGTCAATGACAACCCCCTAGAACATGGGGGATTCAGCGATGGAAATGACATTGAAGGTCAAAAGTGCTGGTTGGATTCTCTCTTGTTGAGATGGTCATTGCCAGATATTTGTGTGGTGCAAATGTTATTTGCAAATTGCCACTTAACAGTCCAAGCCCGAATGTTGTCCAGGTCTTGCTGCACTCATCTGATGAAGGAGCAATGCTCCAAAAGCTTGTGATACCAAATAAACCTGTTGGACTCTAACCTGGTGTGCAAGACTTTTTACTGTGTTCACCAGCATCTCCACACCATTGGTGCACGTGGGCATGGAGTGTTTCAGCTTGTAATCTTACTAATCTACACATCTTGGGACACCAAGGAACAATTTAGCATGGCCAATCCACCTAACCCGCACATCTTTGGATTGTGGGAGGAAACCGGAGCATCCAGAGGAAACCCACAACAGGAAAAAGTGGAGACTCCACATGGGATGGAATTGAACTTTGGCCATTGAACCCATGTGAGCCAGCAGTGCTAACCACTGTGTCACCCATTCATCCACACTCCAAACGATGACTCTATTCTCTTTCCAACAGGTGCAATCAGATGGACTGAGGCCTTCCAACTTTTTTTTTGTTTTTGTCGCAATGAAGAGAACTAAGTCTTGTTGGGGAAGGAGGAAGGGTGGCAGGAGAAGTGAAACGACCCTTAGAGTCCCCTTCAAAAAAAAATTCCATCATTCTCCTCCCCCTCTTTCTGCAAGAGAAAGTAATAATAATTTTGGATAATGAATGTTTAAATCTGCGGTAATGACAAATGTAACCGCATTACATGAAAATGAGTAAATTCAATTAGGGAAAGGAAAACAGAGGAAAAGTGTAATTTGCACTCCTTGCTATGTATAACTCCATTATTAAAATTGTAATATAAACGTGCATCCAAAATGAAATGGTGTAAAGGCGAGCTGGAGGATTAGTATGGCTGATTGAACATTGTGTTAAATCACTTTGGGAAATTTAATTATTCCTACGCACCATATATTATTAACCATCTTTATTGATTTCTGCTTGCTTTTTTTTTCCTTGCATGAGAGTATGGAAATGAAGGCCCATTAATAGGTGGAGTGGTTCATCTGTATCATCTTCTTTCTGAAGTGGCTTTTGCCTATTAAAAGAGACAGTGGCACGGTCTGTGAGTGTTTGAGCGGGCATGGGGGGTGCCGCAAGTCAAAAAGATTAATATTAAAAATTAATATTTAGTCTGATCATATTTAGTGGGTCTTTGAAAGGTATTGCTACGGTTAAAGAGAGGGTGGGGTGGGGTGTGACAGGAAGTGAATCATCTATAATTAGCAAAAGGGTACTGGTGTATCCAAGATATAGGCCCCTGAAGTGATACTGTGAGGTAGCCAGTTTTTAATAGGATTAACCATTGGGATCCAGCTGGTCAATAGTGAACCTTCTCCGACTTCTCTTCATCTTATCCATTAACATATCCTTCTATTGTTTTCCCACTTATCCAGTGCCACGCTGAATCCATCTTCATTGCCCTAACCCATACCATGTGTTCATGATTTCTATAATACCCACAAGATAGGCTTGGATTGTTTTCTTCAGAGCAGAGAAGGCTAAGAGGGGATGTGATTAAGTTGTGTAAGATTATGAGGGGTATTGGACAGGCTGAGTAGGGAACAGTTGTTCCCCTTGGTCGAGAGGGTCAATTACAAGGCGGCACAATGGGTGGCATGGTGGCACAATGGTTAGCCTCGCAGTGCCAGGGATCCGAGTTCACTTTCTGGCTTGGGTCATTGTCTGTGTAGATTTTGTACATTCTCCCCATGTCTGCTCCGGTTTCCTCCCACAGTCCAAATGACGTACTGGTTAGGTGCACTGGCCGTGCTAAATTATCCCTCGGTGCACCCGAACAGGAGCGTAGTCACTAGGGGATTTTCACAGTAATTTCATTGCACTGTTGATGTAAGCTTATTTGTGACACTAATAAAACTTTACAACTTTAAACTTTAATCACTGTTGTGTGAAGTGCAAGAAATTCAGGGGCGATCAGATGTGCACATTCTCCCAGTGTCTGCATGGTTTTCCTTATGGTGTTTTGGTTTCCTCCCACAGTCCAAAGATGTGCAGGCTAGGTGGATTGGCCATGCTAAATTGCTCCTTGGTGTCTCCAAGACGTGTGGGTTAGAGGAATTAGCAGCTGAAACACTCCATGCCCTCATGCACCAATGATGTGGAGATGCCAGCGTTGGATTGAAGTGAACACAGTAAAAAGTCTCACAACACCAGATTAAAGTCCAACAGGGTTATTTGGAGATGCTGGTATGGACAGGAGTGGGCTCAGTAAGAAGTTTCACAACATCAGGTTAAAGGCCAACAGGTTTATTTGGTATCGTGAGCTTGTGGAGCACTGCTCTGGGAGGCAAGAGAGGAGATTGCAGAGCCTCTGGCTCTGATCTTCAGGTCCTCGTTGGTTACGGGTGTGGTTCCAGAGGACTGGAGGATAGCGAATGTGGTCCCGTTGTTCAAGAAGGGGAAGAGAGAACTTCCAGGGAATTATAGGCCAGTGAGTCTTACTTCTGCTGTGGGCAAAGTATTGGAGAGAATTATTAGGGATAGGATTTATAGTTATTTAGAGAGAAATGAATTGATTGGGGATAGTCAGCATGGTTTTGTGAAGGGTAGGTCATGCCTTACTAACCTCATTGAGTGTTTTGAGAAAGTGACCAAAGAGGTGGATGGGGGTAAGGCGGTTGATGTAGTATATATGGACTTTAGTAAGGCGTTTGATAAGGTGGCCCATGGTAGACTTCTACAGAAAATGAAGATGTGTGGAATAGAGGGTGATTTAGCTAATTGGATTAGGAATTGGCTAGCAGATAGAAGACAGAGGGGGGTGGTTGATGGGAGATATTCATCTTGGAGTTCGGTGACAAGTGGTGTACCTCAGGGGTCTGTTTTGGGGCCCCTGCTGTTTGTAATTTTTATAAAGATCTGGATGAGGGTATTGAAGGATGGATTAGTAAATTTGCAGATGACACTAAAGTCGGTGGAGTGGTAGATAGTGAAGAGGGGTGTTATAGTTTACAGAGTGACTTGGACAAGTTGCAGAGCTGCGCCGAGAGGTGGCAAATGGAGTTTAATGTGGAAAAGTGTGAGGTAACGCACTTTGGCAGGAACAATAAATGTGTAGAGTATAGGGCTAATGGTAGGGCTCTTAATAGTGTTGAGGAACAGAAGGATCTTGGTGTATGTGTCAATAGATCCCTGAAAGTAGGCAGTCAAGTGGATAAAGTGGTTAAGAAGGCTTATGGAGTCTTAGCTTTTATTGGTAGGGGGATTGAATTGAGGAGCCGCAGCATCATGTTGCAGCTGTACAAAACTCTAGTGCGGCCGCACTTGGAGTATTGTGTGCAGTTCTGGTCCCCACATTATAAGAAAGATGTGGAGGATTTGGAGAGGGTACAGAGGAGGTTTACCAGGATGTTGCCTGGTATGGAGGGCAGGTCCTATGAAGAGAGGTTGAAGGAATTGAGGTTGTTTTCATTAGAAAGGAGGCGGCTAAGAGGGGATCTTATTGAAGCATATAAGATGATTAGAGGTTTAGATAGGGTGGACAGTGATAGCCTTTTTCCTAGGATGGTGAAAGCTAGCACGAGGGGACACAGCTTTAAATTAAGGGGTATGAGTTATAGGACGGATATCAGAGGTAGGTTCTTTACTCAAAGAGTGAGTAGGGAATGGAATGCCCTGCCTGCAGCTGTCGTAGATGCGCCAAGTTTGGTGGCGTTTAAGAGGTTAATTGATAAGTATATGGAAGAGAAGGGAATGGTTTAGTTTGGAGGGGCATTGCTTTTTATTTTGGTCGGCACAACATCGAAGGCCGAAGGGCCTGTTCTGTGCTGTAATGTTCTATGTTCTATGTTCTATGCTCCTTTATCAGGTGAGTGCAGTAAGACCTGGACAACATTCAGGCTTGGACTCTTAAGTGGCAATTTTCACTCAGATGATGGGAATCTGGAATGCACTGCCTGGTTATGCAGGCTGGAACCCTTACAACCTTTAAAAAGTATTTGGGTGAGGACATGGAACAAGTGCTGGAAAATAGGATTAGTGTGACATTAGTAGTAGTCATTGTTAGTTCAGACACAATGGGCCGAAAGGCTTTTTCTGCACTTATGACTCTATAACCACATTTTGGGTAAAGCAACTTCTATTCCCTGATGGATTTATTGCTGGCTATTTTATATTCATGGCTCTTGCTTTGGTCAATCCTTTGTAAATATTGAAAACACCACTAGGCCACTTCGAGACAGATGTGGCTATGCCGCTGGATGAGTGATCCAGAGGTTCTGCGGAACAGGGCAGCTAGTGGAATTTGAACTCAATGAATAAAAAATAATTGCTTCTTTAATGGTGACCACAAAACAATCATCAGTTGCTGCTAGAAACCCATCTGGTCCACTAATGGTCTTCTAGCGAGGGTTTCTAGGGCTGAACAATAAACGCCAGTCTCGCCACCGATGCCCATATCCTGTAAATGAACTTGTTAAAAGCTGCCATCCTTACCCAGTCTGCCCTTACATGTGATTCCACACCCACAGCAAGGTCAGAATTGACCTGGCATGCCACTCAATTCAAAAGCAATTAGGGATGGGCAACAAATACGGGTGTTGCCAGTGATGCCCTCATCCCATCGAAGATATAAAGGAAAAGAAAAGAAGTCACCCCCAAGTCATCTTCTTCTAACCTGTACAGCCTTTCCTGAGAAGTGTTATCTCTCAATATCATATTGACAACCACTACCTGATTTGATTTGATTTGATTACTGTCACGTGTATTAGTATAGAGTGAAAAGTATTGCCCCTTGCGCGCTATACAGGCAAAGCATACCGTTCATACAGAAGGAAAGGAGACCCCACAAAATGTAGTGTTACAGCTAGGGTGTAGAGAAATACCAGCTTAATGCAATTAAGGCCCATTCAAACATCTGACAGCAGCAGGGAAGAAGCTGTTCTTGAGTGGGTTAGTACATGATCTTAGATTTTTGTATCTTTGTCCCAACGGAAGAAATTGAAGAGAATATGTCCAGGGTGTGTGGGGTCCTCGATTACGCTGGCTGGTTTTCCAAGGCAGCTGGAAGTGTAGACACTGACAGTGGATGGAAGGCTGTTTTGCATCATTGACTGGGCTTTGTTCATGACCCTTTGTATCTTCTTGCAGTCTTGGACAGAGCAGAAGCCACACCAAGTTGTAGTACAGCCACAAAGAATGCTTTCTGTGATGCATCTGAAGAAGTTGGTGAGGGTTGTAGCGGACATCCAAATTTCCTTAGTCTCCTGAGGAAGTAGAGGCGTTGGTGGGATTTCATATCTATAGCATAGAGGGATCAGGACAGATTGTTGGTGATCAGGATACATAAAAAAACTTGAAGATCTCAACAATTTCTGCTTCATCCCCATTGATGTAGACAGGGACATGTTCTCCACTGTGCTGCCTGAAGTCAATGACTATCTCTTTCATTTTGTTGACATTGAGGGAGAACCTATTGTTGCCGCACCAATTCACTGGTTTCTCTCTCATTCCTGTTCTCTATCTCATCATTGTTTGAGATCTGACCCACTATAGTGGTGTCATCAGCAAGCTTGAAAATTGAGTTGGAGAGGAATTTGCCCACACAGTGAGATGCATATAAGGTGTACAGTAGGGACTGAGGACACTGCCTTGTAGGGGACCATTGCTGAGAATGATCATGGAGGAGGTGTCTTTGCCTATCCTTACTGATTGTGGTATGGGGGTTCAAGGTCTAGGATCCAATTGCAGAGGGAGGAGCCGCGGTGGCAAATATGGGACCATGAAGCCTTTCACTGTTAACATTTCACAAATATATTTATCTTCTCAATACGTCTTAGAACATAGAACATAGAACATAGAACAATACAGCACAGAGCAGGCCCTTCGGCCTTCGATGTTGTGCCGACCAAAATAAAAAGCAATGCCCCTCCTAACTAAACCATTCCCTTCTCATCCATATACTTATCAACTAACCTCTTAAACGCCACCAAACTTGGCGCATCTACAACAGCTGCAGGCAGGGCATTCCACTCCCTAATCACTCTTTGAGTAAAGAACCTACCTCTGATATCCGTCCTATAACTCATACCCCTTAATTTAAAGTTGTGTCCCCTCGTGCTAGCTTTCTCCATCCTAGGAAAAAGGCTATCACTGTCCACCCTAGAAAAAGGCTATCACTTCCGAGTTTTTCACTGACCATCTCAAACAAAAAATACAGAAACACAGTAAAAAAGCAGATTCACTGAAGGCTCATTAAAAAAATTGTAATAACCTCAAGAAAATAAACTTCGTATAATTTATATAGCATCTTAAGATTTCCCAAAGTCTTTAAGTGACAGATATATAGAATTTGCATTTATACAGCGCTGGCTGAAGACTCTATGGATGCCCCAGAGCACTTTACAGCCAGTAATGTACGTTTGAAAGTGCAATCATTGTTGTAATGTCGGAAGAAAAGCAAACATTTTGCAAACAGCAACCCCCAGAAATAGTAATGTGATAAGTATCAAGTAATCTTTCTTTTAGCAATGTTGTGCGATAAATATTGACCAATACACCGGAAAGAACTCCACTCTTCTTCTGTAAATAGTGCTGTGTAAGTTGAGAGGGCAACCCTCAGTAACAGGTTAGGTAACAATGGTTAGCACTGCTGCCTCAAAGCAACAGCGACCTGGGTTCAATTCCTGGCTTGGATACAGTCTGTGCAGAGTTTGCACACTCTCGCTGTGCCTGAGTGGACTTGCTCCGAGTGCTCCAGTTTCTTCCCACAGTCCAAAACATGTGCTGGTTAGGTATGTTGACTCAAACAGGCCCTGGAGTGTGGTGACTAGGGGAATTTCACATTAAATTCATTGCAGTGTTAAGGTAAGTTTTAGTTATGACTATTACCGCACCAACTGTGTATAGTTGTGGTCTCCTCGCTCAACTAACAATGTACTAGCCGTAGATGGGGTCCAATGAAGATCCACTAGAATGATCCTGAAGTTGCAAGGATTGTCCTATGAGGAGACTGGGCCAATATTCTCCAGAGCTTAGATTAAGTTAAAGTTCATTTATCAGTGTCACAACTGGCTTACATTAATACTGCAAAGAATTTAGTTTTTATCGGTAGAGGGATTGAGTTTTGGAGCCATGAGATCATGTTGCACGTGTACAAAACTCTGGTGCAACCGCACTTGGAGTATTGCGTATAATTCTGGTCGCTGCATTATAGGAAATATGTGGAAGCACTGGAAAAGGGTGCAGAGGAGATTTACCAGGATATTGCCTGGTATGGTGAGAAGGTCTTATGAGGAAAGGCTGAGGGACTTGATGTTGTTTTCATTAGAGAGAAGGTTAAAAGGTGACTTAATTGAGGCTTACATGATCAGAGGATTGACAGCCTTTTTCCTCAGATGGTGGTGGCTAACACAAGGGGGCATAGCTTTAAATTGAGGAGTGATAAATATAGGACAGATGTCAGAAGTAGGTTCTTTACTCATAGGGTAGTAAGGGCATGGAATGCTCTGCCTGCAGCAGTTGTGGACTCGCCAAGTTTAAGGGTGTTCTAATGGTCAGTGGATAGGCATATGGATAATATTGGAATAGTTTAGGTTAGAGGGTCATTATATTGGTTCCGCTGGTCGGTGCAACTTTGAGGGCCGAAGGGCCTGTACGCGCTGTAATGTTCTATGTTCTGTGTTCTATTGTGAAAATCCCCCGGTCACCACATTCTGGCACCTGTTCAGGTACACTGCATGGCCAATGCACCTAACCAGCACATCTTTCAGCTTGTAGTAGGAAACCGGAGGAAAGCCACGCAGGAACGGGGGGAACATGCAGGCACTGCACAGAAGGTGACCCAATTGTAAGGCAGCAGTGTTAACCACTGTGCTACCATGCTGCCCATAGAAGAATAACTGGTGAACTCAAAGAAGCATACACAATTCTTTTTGGGCTTGTTAGGGTAAGTACCCTGGCTGGGAAGTGTAGAATCCTGGGACACAGTCTCAGTAGGACTGAGATAAGAAAGAATTTCTTCACTGAGAGGATGATGAATCTTTGGAGTTCTCTACTTCAGAGATTGGGGAGGCCCAAGATATCAGTGATACGAGGATAATGTTGGAAAATGGCATTGATAGAAAAATCAATCACAATGCAGTTGAATGCAGAGCAAGTACAAAGGGCCGAAATGGCTTACTCTAGCTCCCATTTCCTGTGCTTCCTGCATTCCCTATTCCTCGAAAAAGACAGCACCTCTGACAGTACAGCAGTGGTAAGAAGAGGATCTGTTTCAAAAGCTGATGAATTAGCACATGGATGTAATATCCAGACCTGCAGAGCTGATTTAACACGATCGAGGCTGCAGTGCTCCCAAATGCTTCGACTTCTGAAGTACGATCCTCTTTTCACAACGTAAGGATGACGCCTATTCTCAAGGAGGACACTCAATGGAACTGACATTGTGGCAACGGAGCACCTTTCTCTAAACCTTGACATGTGGCAATGCCTCATCCAACAAGCCTGTTAGAGTCAGAAACTGACCTCATAAACTCCGCTGTGGCTCAGAAATAGAAATGGAAGGAGATAGAGGAGCCTCTCTAGCTCAGGCACGCCCTTTTCTTCAGGCAACTCTCTCCCTCCCTGTCTAACAACTCATGGCTCCAAGATACTAGGGTGATTGCTGCCTGTGAGGAGTCTGCACATTCTCCCCATTTCTGCAAGGGTTTCCTCTGGGTACTCTGGTTTCCTCCAGCAGTCCAAAGATGTGTCGATTAGGTGGATTGGCTAAATTGACCCTTATTGTCAGGGAGACTTGCTAGGGTAAGTGCATGAGATTATGGGATGGGATTGTGGTCGGTGCAGACTAGATGGGCTCAAAGCTCTCCTTCTGCACTGCAGCGTTCTATGAGCTATGATTTAGCATGTTGAATGACCTCGGCACACAAATTGTGAATCCTGACAGACATCAGGTTCTTATTCGCAGATCCCTGAGGTCAGCAGAGGAAGTGAATTGGATAGTTAAGAAGGCTTATGGGACACTTGCTTTTATCATTTGTGGCAAAGAGTACAAGAGCAAGGAGGTAATGTCAGAATTTACAGAGTGTGTTGATTAGGCCACAGATGGAACACTGTTTGCAGTACTGGCCACCTCGCTGCTGGAAGGCTATGATTGCACTAAAGGAGGTACAGAGGAGATTCACCAAGAATTTGCCTGGGATCGACTATTTGAGTGATAAGGAGAGACTGGGTAAGCTTGGATTGCTTTCTTTAGAACAGAGAAGACTGAGGGGGGGGGGGGTATATTTGAGGTATATAAGGTTATGAGGTATGACAGGGTGAGTCCGGAGCAGCTATTCATTTTTAGTTGCAAGATAAGTAGTTTTAGAATAAGGGGTAGAATATTCAGGGAACTTGAGAAAAATAAATTTCACTTAGCAGATGCACTGTCTGGGAAGATAGTGGAGGCTGAAAACTTTACAACCTTCAAAAATATTTGGAGGAACAATTGAATTATAACATTCAAGGATATGGGAAAAGTTCAGCAAAATGGTATTAAAGCGATTTTAATGGTAGTTAGTGTCAGTGCAGACTTCTTGGGCCAAAGAGGCTTTTCTGTGCTGTATGACTCAATGACCCCTGTTGAGAGATGGGTGATGATGGCAGTGATGATTCTTTCAGAGCTGATAGTGGGATGTCAACATAGATTTTGTGTTCAATCCTCATGAGTGGCAATTAATGCAGAGTCAGTGGGTAATATTTAGTAACCCAGAGTCAGTGCTAATGCCCTGGGGATATGGGTTCAAACTCCACCATTGTGGCTGGTAGAATTT
This sequence comes from Sphyrna mokarran, assembly GCA_024679065.1. Classification (NCBI taxonomy): domain Eukaryota; kingdom Metazoa; phylum Chordata; class Chondrichthyes; order Carcharhiniformes; family Carcharhinidae; genus Sphyrna; species Sphyrna mokarran. The sequence goes on along the minus strand of JAGIQG010000001.1, from coordinate 11,471,768 downwards.
AAGTTCAGCTAAGAAAAACCTGAGTATAAAGTGGGTATCAGTAATGAAAACTGTCATTATTTGTTGTGAAAATCTTGTTCATTGAATCTGTGGAATTTCCTACCCAGTGAAGCAGCTGAGGTTACCTCATTGAATGGTTTTAAGGCAAGGATAGATAAAGTTTTGAACAGTAAATTAACAGCTATGGTGAGAGTAAGTGGATCTGAGTCCACAAAAAGATCAGCTATGATCTTATAGAATGGCAAAGCAGCCTGGAGGGACAAAATGGCTTACTCCTGCTTCTAGTTCTTATGTTCTTACATTTTTACATCCTCTACTGAAGAAAATCTGCCATCTGTGTCTGATTTTGATTTGATTTGATTCATTATTGTCACATGTATTAGTATACAGTGAAAAATATTGTTTCTCGCACGCTGTACACACAAAGCATATGGTTCATAGAGAAGAAAATGAAAAAGTGCAGAACGTAGCGTTACAATCATAGCCAGGGTGTAGAGAAAGATCAACTTAGTGCGAGGTATGTCCATTCAAACATCTGGTGGCAGCAGGGGAGAAGCTGTTCTTCAGTCAGTTGGGAAGTGGACCTCAGAGTTTTGAATCCTTTTCTCCATAAAGGAAGGTGGAAGAGAGAATGTTCAGGGCGACTGGGGTCCTTGATTATGCTGGCTGCCTGGTATCCTCTGTCTGGGAAGTATAGACAGAGTCAATGGATGGGACGCAGGTTTGCATGATAGATTGGGCTACATTCACAATCTCTTATGATGTCGTGTGGCCTTGGGCAGAACAGGAGCCATACCAAGCTGTGATACAATCGAAAAGAATGTTTTCTATATCTGTGATGCTAGGAACTACAACAACGTTGTCAACTCTCTTAATTGCTTTCTGTAAGCTGTTCTAATCATAGGCAACTCAGGATGGGTAACCAACCATGTTGGCCTTGATACACACACCCCATGAAAGAATAAAGAATTGGACTCCCAAAGTACACCTCATCGAACTCGAATCAACTCTGCGAGAGGGGAAGGTTGAAGCCTCTGTCCTGTGTTAGACCACAAAGACCTGCGCTTTTGATTTCTCTTTCAGAAGTAATTTGGCAAAGGAAACCCCTGAGAAAACAAGATGTCACCAGCTGGGAAATGAGGTCATTGCCTGGACAAGCACTGGGACTGAAGATAAGCTGAAGATGATGATAAGAGTGAGACTTTCGCTCACTTGGAGCCAAGAATAGAAACGCATTTCACTGTTCCTTCTTATGCGATGATTGGAAGATCGGCCTGATCAAATAGGATCTCTGGTTTCCCTGTGTTGCTGCTCGTGAATATTGTCGGCTTCAGTGTTTGAAGATACTTCTCATTTCTCCTTCCCATGAGGACTACGGTTGTAATCTTCCTCCAAAGTAGCAAAACACAAATAAAGTGACAAGCTTTTTTTTCTATCAGACAGTCTGAATTAGTTCTCGATCAGATGTCTGTAGCCTTTGTATTTGTTTCTTTCATGTGAGTCAAACCGGAAGTCTCTGATGCTCATAAACTTGTTTGGCCCATGTTTCGTCTGGCTTGTAGTTGCCGCTTTCCAACCTTCTCCCGTACAATGCATGCTGAAATAGAATTAATTCAGAAGACAAAGTAGAAATGGTTGAGGGCTTCAAATTTCTTGGTGTGCAGATCACCAACAATCTGTCCTGGTACCCTCCATGCTGACACTATCGTTAAGAAAGCCCACTAACGTCTCTACTTTCTCAGAAGACAAAGGAAATTTGGCATGTCAGCTACAACTATCACCAACTTTTACAGAAGCACCATAGAAAGCACTCTTTCAAGTTGTATCACGGCTTGGTATGGCTACCACTCCATAGGAGCAGTAATAGGCCATCTGGCCACTGGAGCCTGCTCTGCCCAAGACCACAAGAAACTCGAAAGTTCATCAATGTAGGCCAATCTATCAAACAAACCAGCCTCCCATCTGTTGACTCTGTCTACACTTCCCACTGCCTTGGCAAAGCAGTCAGCATAATTAAGAACCCCACACACCCCAGGCATTCTTTTTTCCACCTTCTTCTGTCAGAAAACGATACAAAAGTCTGATGTCACATACCAGTCAACTCAAGAGCAGCTTCTTCCCTGCTGCCATCAGATTTTTTGAATGGACCTATCTTGCATTAAGTTGATCTCTCTCTACACCCTAGCTAAGACTATAATTACACTTTGCACTCTCTCATTTTCTTCTCTATGAATGGTATGCACAGCGCTCGAGAAACAATACATTTCATTGAATCCCAATTCATGTGACAATAACATATCAAATTAAATCAAATCAAATATCTAGACATTTCAAGACTCAGAAATAAAGGTCCCTGAACCAGGGAACTGGGATCAGGGCTGCAGGACCTACGTGTCCTTGTGCATGAATCACAAAAATTTGGTGTGCAGATGCAGCCGGTAATTAAGAAGGCAAATGGAATTTTGTCTTTCATTGCTTGAGGGATAGACATAGAACATTACAGCGCAGTACAGGCCCTTTGGCCTTCAATGTTGCGCCGACCAGTGGAATGAATCTAATGACCCTCTAACCAAAACTATTTCAATATTATCCATATGCCTATCCGTTGACCATTTGAACGCCCTTAAACTTGGCGAGCCCACAACTGCTGCAGGCAGGGCATTCCACGCCCTTACTGAGTGAAGAACCTAGCTCTGACATCCATCCTATAATTATCACCCCTCAATTTAAAGCTATGTCCCCTCGTTTTAGCCATCACCACCCGAGGAAAATGGAGTTCAAATACGGTGAAGTTATGTTGTATAAGGTGTTGGTGAGGCTGTAGTACATCTGAAGTACAGTTTTAGTCTCCTTACTTGAGAAAGGATGTACTGACACTGGAGGGCGTGTAGAGGAGATTCTCTAGGTTGATTCTAGAGTTGAGAGGGATAGCTTACGAAGAGAGATTGCATAGACTGGGGCTATGCTCGTTGGAATTTAGAAGATTGAGAGGGAATCTTATAAATACATAAAATTATGAAGGGAATAGATAAGGTAGAAGCGGGAAGCTTGTTTCCACTGGCAGATGAAACTAGAAATAGAGGGCATAGCCTCAAAATAACAGGGAACGGATTTAGGACTGAGTTGAGGAGGATCTTCTTCACACAAAGGGTTGTGAATCTGTGGAATTCCCTGCCCAGTGAACCAGTTAAGGCTACCTCATTGAATGAATTTAAGGCAAAGATAGATACATTTTTGAACAGTAAAGGAATTAAGAGTTATGGTGAAATTGGAGCTGAGTTCATGAAAAGATCAGCCATGATCTTATTGAATGGTGGAGCAGACTCAAGTGACCATTTGATGGGCAACACGACAGCTCAGTGACTATCTCTGTGCTGTGCAGATACATGGATTTGGGCCTGTGTCTGTGGGAGTTTGCGCATTCTCCCCGTGCTTGCGTGTGTTTTCTCCAAGCGCTCTGTTTCCTCCCACCTCCCAAAGATGTGCTCTTAGGCTAATTGGCAAAACAAATTCTCCCTAAATTGTCTCAAATTTGGTTTTTAATCCATAGATCTATAAACATGGACAGGGATCACGGGTAGAGGTGGGAACATCGAGGTGGCGGCGCGGGCTCGTCGGGCCGAAGGGCCTGTTTCCCGTGCTGTTTTGTTCTTTGTTCTTCGTTCTTGGCCAGATTGCCTACTATTGCTCCTAATCCTTTTGTTCTTACGGTGGCACAGTTGTTAGCACTGCTGCCTCAGAATCATGGACCCAGGTCAGATTTCCAGCTCGGACCACTGTCTATGCAGAGTCTGCACATTCTCCCCATGTCTGCATGGGTTTCCTCTGGGTGCTCTGGTTTCCTTCCACAGTGTATTGGTCATGCTAAATTCTCCCAAAGAGAGCGTGGCGACCAGGGGATTTCCACATTAACTTCTTTGCAGTGTTAATGTAACCCTACTTGTGATACTAATAAATGAACTTTAAAATTAAGCTGTCAGCTGATCATTCAGTTGCCTTTTCAAATTATTCATTGAATCAGGGTAAGGGGTCACCCAGTTAAGACACAGATGGGAGGAACTTCTTCCCTCAGAAGTTAGTGAATCTGTGGAATTCTTCACCTCAGAGAACATTAAAGGATGGGTCACTAAGTATGGAGGAGTTAATGATATAGTGGCATGATTGCTGGACTAATAATTCAGAGACCCCAGGGTAATGCTCTGGGACCTGGGTTTGAATCCCATCACAGCAGATGGTGACATTTGAATTCAGTAAAAACCTGGATTTAAATACAAGGAATTTGAAATTCTGGAATTGAGGTCAATCAAAGTGGCACGGTAGCACAGTGGTTAGCACTGTTGCAGCACAGCACCAGAGACGTATGTTCGATTCCCGATTTGGTCACTGTTTATGTGGAGTTTGCACATTCTCCCCGTATCTGCGTGGGTTTCCTCCAGGTGCTTTACCAATCAGAAAGATATGCTGGTTAGGTACATTGGCCATGCTAAATTCACCTCAATTTGCCCAAACAGCTGCCAAAGTGTGGCAACGAGGCATTTTTCACAGTAACTTCATTGTAGTGTTAATATAAGCCTACTTGTGACACTAATATATAAAGTAAAAAAAAAGTGATGACCATGAAATTAATTCAAACTGATTGTCGTAAAAAGCCATTTGGTTCACTAATGCCCTTTAGGAAATTTATTATCTCTACCTGGTCGGGCCTATAGGATACCCCAGATCCATAGCAAGGTGGTTGACTCTCAAATGTCCAAAGGGATGGGCAATAAATACTGGCCCAGCCAGCATTGCCCAAAGCTCCCCAGAACATTAGCTGTGTTTCTGGATTATTAGTCTGGTGATTATACCACTATGTAATGAGGTGGGTCAGTATTTATCCTTCAACCAACTTCAATAAAACAGATTGTCTGGTCATCATTGTGTGTGGGAGCTTGCTGTGCAGTTTGGTTGCCACAATTCTTATGTTGTAGCAGTGACAGCACCTCAGTATTATTTGAAAATCTCAGCAGGTCTGGCAGCTCCTGTAAGAGGAGAAAAGAGCTGAGGTCTGAATCCAAATGACCCTTTGTCAAAGCCCTTTCGGGTCATCAGGACTCGAAACATCAATAATTTTCTCTTCTTACAGGTGCTGTCAGACCTGCTGAGATTTTCCAGCATTTTCTCTATTTGGTTTGAGTTTCCAGCATCCGCAGTAATTTGCTTTTCCCTCAGTAGTACTTTTATTGGCTGTGAGGTAGTTTGATATGTCCTGAGATGGAGAAAATTGCAATAGAAAAACAATTCCCACTTTCTTCTTACTGTGAGTGAAGGAATAAAAACAAGAAAAATCCTGCATTGATATGCACTCAGCTTCGGGATAATTAGGGATGACACCATTAATGTGGTAAATCCTAACCTTAACCTGAATCTCTTTGATGATTTTCACGCCATCTCAGTCTTTCCATTCAATGGGTAAGTGTTGAATTTCTCAATCCTTTATGAAGAGGCTGAGCTCTTCAGTCATGAACTGAGGACCATTGTCACTTATCACAGTATATGGAATCCTGTAACAATTGAACAGTGCTTTCAAACATTCTAGTACATCTCCTATCATTGTCAAATTGTCTAATTCCCAGAAATCAGAATAGTAGTCTATAGTGACAAGATAATTCCAATTCTCTTCCCACGCCTAATGGAGTACTAAGATAGCTTGTAATTCCTAGAACAGGTTGCCAGTCTGTTGCCAAGAGCTTATAGTTTGAGGGCCACCACTTCACATCAAACGTGGCTAATCAGGAGTCTTTCCCATTCTTACTGCCAACCACTGGTATGTTTGTATGAGATTATTTCCATTTACCTTGATTTGTGCTATCAGTTCATATACTTTATTCCAAGTGCTTTGTGCATTTAATTACAAAGCTTTCCTTTTTGACATTTTTCATCATCTTAACTTTTCTTTGTATCTGGCTCCATTTGCTGCTCGCCTTTGATTACTCTGTCTCTATTTTTGCACCTCACTGTTCTTTCTTTTATCACTGTCCTTTTTCTCTTTACCTTGTCACCCTGCTTAGGTTCCATCCCCCACCATTCTAGTTTAAACCCTTCACAACCATACAAGCAAATACTCACCCTAGGACATCAAAGAACAAAGAACAAAGAACAAAACAGCACAGGAACAGGCCCTTCGGCCCAACGAGCCCGCGCTGCCACCCTGATGTTCCCACCTCTACCCGTGATCCCTGTCCATGTTTATAGATCTATGGATTAAAAAACAAATTTGAGACAATTTAGGGAGAATTTGTTTTGCCAATTAGCCTAAGAGCACATCTTTGGGATGTGGGAGGAAACCGGAGCACCCGGAAAAAACCCACGCAAGCACGGGGAGAATGCGCAAACTCCCACAGACACAGGCCCAAATCCATGTATCTGCACAGCACAGCGATAGTCACTGAGCTGTCGTGTTGCCCATCAGATGGTCCAGGTCAAGCGTACACTAACGACATGAAGCACTAGGATACTCTCGAAAAAAAACCCAAGAGCAGTCCTCTCACGACCCATTAGACAACAAGGTGGACCAAAGCACCTGTAGGATAAAAACAAGTACATCAATATCATCATCTATTTACACACTTCCCAGGGACTCCCAAGGCTCATGATCCTTATTTTAAATCTGTTTTCTATACCCCTGTTCTGTTCATGTTCCCATTTAAATATTTCTTAAATAACTCCAGAGTACCTGCCTCCACCGCTTTACTTGGCAGCACATTCCATATCCCCACCACCCTCTGTTTGAAAAAAACTCCCTTTAGCATCCAAATTATACCTTACTCCCCTCAACCTAAGCCCGTGACCCCTCGTGCTATTCGAGTCCATCCTAGGGAAAAGGTTAACTCTGTTTACTCTATCTATACCCCTCATAATCTTGTACACTTCTATTAGATCTCCTCTAAGCCTAAGTCTACATCAATCGGTGCTTGCCCAGGTATAACCCATCCAGTTTGTACTGGTCAGAATTGATCCCAACTGGCACTGGAGGAGGTACAGAGGAGATTCGCTAGGTTGATTCAGGCTTATGAGGAGAGGCTGAGTAGATGGGGCTATACTCATTGGATTTCTGAAGAATGAGAGGCATTTTAGATCATAGATCATAGAATCCTACAGTGCAGAAAGATGCTCTTCAGCCCATTGAGTCTGCACCGAATACAATCCCACCCAGAGCCTACTCCCATAGCCCTACATAATTGACTCACTAATCCCTCTCATCTGTGTATCTCAGGACATTAAGAGGCAATTTTTTAGCATGGCCATCAACCTAACCCTGATATCTTTGGATTGTGGGAGGAAACCGGAATGCCTGGAGAAAACCCATGCAGATATGAGGGGAACATGCAAACTTCACACAGACAGTGATCTCAGCCAGGTATCGAACCCAGGTCTCTAGAGCTGTGAAACAGTAGTGCTAATCACTGTGCTACCGCATTAATCTCATAGAAACACATAAGATTATGAAGGGAATAGATAAGTTAGAAGCAGGGAGGTTGTTTCCACTGGCAAGTGAAACTAGAACTAGGGGGAATGGCCTCAAAATAAAGAAGAGCAAATTTAGGACTGAGTTGAGGAAGAGCTTCTTCACACAAAGGGTTGTGAATCTGTGGAATTCCCTGCCCAGACAAGTAGTTGAGGCTACCTCATTGAATGTTTTTAAGCCAAGGATAGACTAATTTTTAATCAATAAAAGATTTAAGGGCAATTGGAGCTGAGTTCACAAAAAGATCAGCCATGATCTTATTGAATGATAGAGCAGGCGCTAGGGGCCAGATGGCCTACTCCTGCTCCTGATGCTTATGTTCTTATTAGCTGTTCCCTTCCCCCTTGCTCACGACTCCCAGCGCAATGCTCCTGACAGTTAAAGAAATTGATGGAGCGTTGGAAGATTGCAGTGTTGAGCTCAGACTTTATAAAACAAACTTCTTGGGAAAATTCCACCAGTTGTATTACTTACGACATGTCCCTTCCGTTAGCTACTGCCTGAAGTTCAAAGTCTGCTGGATTTTAATGAAGAATTATAGCCTGTTGTTTTAATAAGCTATTTTCTTTCTCTTGCCAAATGAAGTATTGCTCCATATAAACTTTACCAGACTGGGAGTAGTGTACACCAGTATTTTATTGAATCACAGCTGGCCCAGGTAACGGGAAGAAATTATCCATCAATAGTTAATAAGGTTTGGGAATTATTCAGGAGACAACATTATGCATTATTTTTAGGTTCAATCATGTTCCCAGATGTTGGTTCTTTGCTGATCCCTGCCAGTTAGGCATCAGTCGCATGTGGCATCCATTCTGCTCTGTGGCTTGTGCCAACATTCCAAATGCAGCCTGAAGTCGCTCACACCTGTTTCCTGCTTTTCTCTGCCACTAGATAAAACATAGAAACATAGAACAGTACAGCACAGTACGGGCTCTTCAGCCCTCAATGTTGTGCCGAGCTACATCTGAATCCAAGATCAAGCGATCCCACTTCTGATCATTCTGTATGCTCCATATGCCAATCCGATAACCGCTTGAAACTTCTTAAAGTGTCCGACTCCACTATCACAGCAGGCAGTGCGTTCCACAAGCCAACCATTCTCTGAGTGAAGAATCTACCTCAGACATCCCTCCTAATGGCTACATTGGATTTGGTGCTGGGCAATGAGCCAGACCAGGTGTTAGACTTGGAAGTTGGTGAACATTTTGGTGATAGTGACCACAATTCAGTTACGTTCACCTTAGTGATGGATAGGGATAGGCAAGAAGCTGGGGGCAGTAGTTATGGCTGGGGGAATGGTAATTATGAGGCCATAAGGAGGGAATTAGGGTGCATATGTTGGACTAGGAAACTACAGGGATTGGGAACATCTGAAATGTGGAGCTTATTCAAGGAGCAGCTACTGCGAGTCCTTGAAAGTATGTTCCTGTCAGGCAAGGAGGAAATGGTCGAGTAAGGGAACCATGGTGTACTAAAAAAGTTAATTCGCTGGTTAAAAGGAGAAAGGAGGCTTATGTCAGGATGAGGCTTGAAGGCTCAGTTAGTGCAATGGATAGCTATAGATTAACCAGGAGGGAGCTAAAGAGTGAGTTGAGGAGAGCTAAAAGGGGACACAAGAAGAATTTCACTGATAGGATCAAGGAGAATCCTAAAGCTTTCTTTAGATATGTTAAGAACAGAAGATTGGTTAGGGCAAGATTAGGGCCAGTCAGAGACAGCAGTGGGAAGTTGTGCGTGGAGCCTGAAGAGATTGGAGAGGCACTGAACAAATATTTCTCTTCGGTATTCACGCAGGGAGATGTAAATGTAGTTGTGGAGAACACTGAGGTACAGGGTTGCAAACTGGAAAGGATTGAAGTAGATAGGGAGGATGTGCTAGATATTCTTGAGGGTTTGAAGTTAGATAAGTCCCCTGGGCCGGACGGGATTTACCCTAGGATTCTCTGGGAGGCGAGAGAGGCGATTGATCCTCTGGCTCTGATCTTCCGGTCGTCGTTGATTACGGGTATAGTGCCAGAAGGCTGGAGGATAGCGAATGTGGTCCCATTGTTCAAGAAGGGGAATAGAGACTTTCCGGGGAATTATAGGCGGTGAGTCTTACTTCTGTTGTGGGCAAAGTATTGGAGAGAATTATTAGGGATAGGATTTATAGTTATTTAGAGAGAAATGAATTGATTGGGATAGTCAGCATGGTTTCGTGAAGGGTAGGTCATGCCTTACTAACCTCATTGAGTTTTTTGAGAAAGTGACCAGAGAGGTGGATGGGGGTAAGGCGGTTGATGTAGTATATAGGGACTTTAGTAAGGCTTTTGATAAGGTGGCCCATGGAAGACTTCTACAGAAAATGCAGATGTGTGGAATAGAGGGTGATTTAGCTAATTGGATTAGAAATTGGCTGGCAGATAGAAGACAGAGGGTGGTGGTTGATGGGCGATATTCATCGTGGAGTTCGGTGACGAGTGGTGTGCCTCAGGGGTCTGTTTTGGGGCCCCTGCTGTTTGTAATTTATATAAATGATCTGGATGAGGGTATTGAGGGATGGATCAGTAAATTTGCAGATGATACTAAAGTTGGTGGTGTGGTAGATAGTGAAGAGGGGTGGTTTAGTTTACAGAGTGACTTGGACAAGTTGCAGAGCTGGGCCGAGAGGTGGCAAATGGAGTTTAATGTGGAAAAGTGTGAGGTAATTCACTTTGGCAGGAATAACAAATGTGTAGAGTAGAGTATAGGGCTAATGGTAGGACTCTTAATAGTGTTGATGAACAGAGGGATCTTGGTGTATGTGTGCATAGATCCCTGAAAGTTGGCAATCAATTTGATAAGGTTGTTAAGAAGGCATATGGAGTCTTAGCTTTTATTGGTAGGGGGATTGAATTTCGGAGCCGCAACGTCATGTTGCAACTGTACAAAATTGTAGTGCGGCTGCACTTGGAGTATTGTGTACAGTTCTGGTCCCCGCATTATAAGAAAGATGTGGAGGCATTGGAAAGGGTACAGAGGAGGTTTACCAGGATGTAGCCTGGTATGGAAAGCAGGTCTTATGAGGAGAGGCTGAGGGATTTGAGGTTGTTTTCATTGGAAAGAAGGCAGGTAAGAGGAGACCTTATTGAAACATATAAGATGATTAGAGGTTTAGATAGGGTGGACAGTGATAGCCTTTTTCCTAGGATGGAGAAAGCTAGCCCAAGGGGACATAGCTTTAAATTAAGGGGTGGTAGTTATAGGATGGATATCAGAGGTAGGTTCTTTACCAAGAGGCTGGTTAGGGTATGGAATGCCCTGCCTGCGGCAGTTGTAGATGCGCCAAGTTTGGTGGCGTTTAAGAGGTTAGTGGATAAGTTTGTGGACGAAAAGGGAATGGTTTAGGTTGGAGGGTCATTGCTTTTTCCTAATTGGTCAGCGCAACTTCGAAGGCCGAAGGGCCTGTTCTGCGCTGTAATGTTCTATGTTCTAATCTCTCACCATGAGCCTTATAGTTATGTCCCCTAGTAACAGCTACATCCACCAAAGGAAATAGTCTCTGCATGTCCATTCTATCTATCCCCCTCATCATCTTATAAACCTCTATTAAGTCACCTCCCATCCTCTTCCACTCTAAAGAGAAATGCCTCAACTCCCTCAACCTATCCTCATAAGACCTATCCTCCAAACCAGACAAAATCCTGGTAAATCTCCTCTGCACTCTCTGCAATGTTTCCACATCCTTTCCATTGTGAGGTGACCAGAACAGAACACAATATTCCAAATGTGGTCACACCAAGGTCTGGTAAAATGAGAACATTTTTTGAAAAACTCAGCATTGTCTGGAGCCAGGAAATGGCCTTTAAATCTGAGGGTGCTGGGTGGTGTGGGTAGAGGGTCAACTTTCTTTAAAATTTCATTTGTGGGATATGGGCTTCGCTGGCTGGCCAGCATTTATTATCCATCTCTAGTTGCCCGAGAGCTGTTGAGATTCAACCACATTGCTGTGGCTCTGGGATTACATGTAGGCCAGACCAGGTAAGGACAGCAGATTTCCTTCCCTAAAGGACATTAGGGCTTTTCTGACAATTGGTAATCGTTCCATGGTCATCAGTAGATTCTTAATTCTAGACTTTTTTATTGAATTCAAATTCCACCATCTGTCATGGTGAGATTTTAGCTCTGGACCCGAGAACATTTACTGAGTTTCTGGATTCATAGTTGAGTGATTGTCCAATGGATAATCAGAGGCTTTTTAGATAGAAGCTTTTTCCCAAGGTGGAAGAGTCAATCACTAAGGAACACTGTTTGAGGTGAGAGGGGTAAGGTTTAAAGGAAGTGTGCAAGGGAAATGCTTTACACAGAGAGTGGTAAGTGCCTGGAACTTGCTGCCAAGAGAGGTAGTGGAAGCAGATACGATAGTGACTTTTAAGGAGCATTTTGATAAATACATGAATAGGATAGGAATAGATTGATGTGGTCCCTGGAAGATAGGAGGTTTTAGTTAGTCGGCAGCATGGTCATGCAGTCTTGGAGGATCGGAGGGTCTATTCCTGTGCTGTAATTTTCTTTGTTCTTTGTTTTCTGTTCTTCAATGACTGTGAAACAATTGGCCATTGGTGGAAAAACCCATCTGGTTCACTAATGCCCTTTAGGGAAGGAAATCACCTTCCCTCAATTTAAAGGGATGCCCGCAATTGCAGATAGGCAAAGTGATAAAATATAAATTGGTTTAATCAGGAAAAGTGTTTGTCTTTGGAATCTTAATCCATTGGAATCACAAGCTTTCAGAGCGCTTCACTCATCTGATGAATGAGTAGCACTCTGAAAGCTCATGATTCCAAATAAACCTGTTGGACTTTAACCTAGTGTTGTGAGGCTTCTTACTGTAGACACTGTAGATGCAGAAAGTATGTTCCTGATGGCAGGAGTGTCCAGAACCAGGGGTCAGAGTTTGAGGATATAGGGTACACCATTTAAGATGGAGACTAGGAGATATTTTTTCACCCAAAGAGTTGTGAGCCTGTGGAATTCATTACCACAGGAAGTAGTTGATGCCAAAACATTGAATGTATTCAACATAGCACTTGGAGTGAATGGGATCAACATTATGGGGAGAAAGCAGAATTGGGCTATTGAGTTGTTTGATGAGCCATAATCATAATGAATAGTACAGCAGGCTCAAGGGGCCAAATGGTCTCCTCTTGCTCCTATCTTCTATGATTCAATGTTTTCATGACTACTGAATATTGTAAATGATTTTGTCACCAGTGAATTATTCATTACTGTCATAATGTTGGAATTCTCTTTTATTCATTCATGGGATGTAGACATCTAAGAGTCAACCACATTGCAATGGGTCTGGAGTCACATGTAGGCCAGATTAGGTAAGAATGGCAGATTTCCTTCCCTAAAGGATATTAATGAGCCAGGTGGTTTTTTTCTGACAATCGATAATGGCTTCATGATCATCATTAGGCTTTTAATTCCAGATTTTTATTGAATTCAAATTTTACATCTGCCATACAGGCACTTGAACCTAGGTCCACAGAGCGTGACCCTGGGTGTCTATTTTACTAGTCCAATGACAATAACACTGCACAACCACATCCTCCAAGAGAAAGAAGAGAAAAGCATGTCTCCCTGCTGTCTTGACCAATATTTGTCTCGAAACCAACTTAAGCAGATTATCTGGTTATTACCACATAGTATAAATCTTTAGTACTGTTGTGAAAAAAGACACGCACTGGAATTCTGCCACCCCAGCTGCTACGGAATTGGAGCAAGTGAGGGGCGGATAATGGAAGTATCCATTGACCTCAAGCGGGAATTTTCAATCTCATTTGAGCAAGACTAGAAAATCCCGCCCATGTTGTCAAAAGTTTTCATCTTGCACTCATCAGGAAAGAATCACAAGAATACCAAATTTCAAAGGGGACAACAATTTACAATGTATGAGAAAAGAGACTGGCCAACCAATCAGTATCTTTTTCTGCAGAATAAATTGTTGCTCCTTTTGAAATTTGGTATTCTTGCATCTGTCCTGATGAGTGCAAGATGAAAAGTTTCAGTCAACTGTCTCTTTTTCAGCAATACATGCAAGCTTCCTTTGTGCAGATTGCCTGCTGCATTTCCTACATGGAAATGGTAATTCCACTCCAAAAGTTCTTCATTGGCTGCAAAAGGCTTTGAGATGTGAGAGGCATGGTATAAATGCAACTTCTTTACTTCCTCTCCCCCAGAAACAAGGAGAAGGGGGCCAGTATTTAGCTCAGGAGTTGTGTTTAACGACCACTGGCCTTGTGTTCTCCTCTGATAGTGCTCTCCCAAGCTGACTTCGGCCGAATTCATGCCAAAGTGGGAGTCAGAAATGTAGGCTTTCTTCCTCAGACAGACTCAGAAATGGTTGCAAGCAGGGACCATTTCCAAGTCCTGATTCTGCTCATTTAATGTTCATTTGCTAGTGTCACAAGTAGACTTACATTTTATTTTAATTCATTCATGGGATATGGACGTTGCTGGCCAGATTTATTGCCCATTCCTAGTTTCCCGTGAGAAAATAGTGATAAGCTGCTTTCTTGAATTGCTGCAGTCTGTGTTCTGTGGGTTGATCCACAATGCCATTAGGGAGGGAATTCCAGGATTTTGATCCAGTGACTGTGAAGGAACGGCGATATATCTCCAAGTCAAGATGGTGAGCGGCTTGGAGGGAACTTGAAAGTGGTGGTGTTCCCATTTGCCTGCTGCTCTTGTCCTTCTAAATGGAAGTGGTTGTGGATTTGGAAAGATCTTTGGTGAATTGCTGCAGTGCATCTTGTAGATAGTGCACACTGCTGCTACACTGTTGGTGAAGGGATTGAATGTTTACAGATGTGGTGCCGATCAAATGCCCTAGATGGTGCCAAGCTTCTTGAGTATTGTTGGAGATGCACCTATCCAGCAAATTAGGGAGTATTCCATCACACTTCTGACTTGTGCTTTACAGATGGTGAATAAGCACTGGGGAGTCAAAGGTGAATTACTCGCCGCAATATTCCTAGCCTCTGACCTGTCCTTGTAACCTTGTGTGTTTATGTGCTGAGTCCAGTTGAGTTTCTGATCAATGGTAACTCCAAGAATGTTGAGAGTGGAGGATTCAGTGATAGATACACCACGGAATGAGAAGGGGCTGTGATTAGAGTGTTTCTTATTGGTGATGGTCATTGTCTGGCATTTGTGTAGCACGAATGTTACTTGCCATTTGTTAGCCCAAGCCTGGATATTGTCCAGATCCAGTTGCATTTGAACTTGGACTGCTCCAGTATTTGGGGGGTCATGAATGATGCTGAACATTGCACAATCATCAGCAAACATCCCCACTTCTGACCTACTGATGGAGGGAAGGTCATTGATGAAGCAGTGAAGATTGTTGGACCTGGTGCACCATCCTGAGGGGCTCCTGCAGAGATGTCCTGAAACTCAGATGACTGACCCTCCACAACCACAACCACCTTCCTATGTACCAGCTACGTATCCACCAGCAGAGAGTTTGTCTGCATTGATTCCAGTTTCACTAGGGCTCCTTGATGCCACACTCAGTTGAATTCAGCTTTATGTCAAGGGCTGCCACTCTCATCTCACCTCGGGAATTCAGCTCTCTTGTCCATGTTTGAACCAAGGCTGTAATGAGGTCAGGAGCTGAGTGCCCTGATGAAACTCAAACTGGTCATCACTGAGCAGGTTATTGCTGAGCAGGTACTGCTTGATAGTGCTGTTCATGACCCTTCCATCATTTTACTGATGATTGAGAATAGACTGATTGGTAATTGGCCAGGTTGTGTACAGAATACAATTGGTCAACTTTACACATTGTTGGGTAGATGCCAGTGTTGTAATTGTACTGGAAGAGCTTGGCTAGGGTAGCGACAAGTTCTAGACCACATGTCTTCAGTACTATTGCTGAAATATTATCCGAGCCCTTTGCCTTTGCAGTATCCAGTGCCTCCAACCATTTCTTGATATCACGCGGAGTGAATCGGAGGCTGGCATCTGAGATGGGGACCACTGTAGGAGGCCGAGATGGATCATCCACTCAGCACTTCTGGCTCAAGATTATTGCGAATGTTCAGCTTTATCTTTTGTACTGATGTTCTCCTCCAACATTTAGAAATGGGGATATTTGTGGAGCCTCCTCCTCCAGTGAGTTGTTTAGTTGTCCATCACCATTCACGACAGAATGAGGAAAGACTGGAGAGCTTCAACCTGATCCATTAGTTGTGGGATCGCTCAGCTCTGTCCATCACTTGCTGCTTGGCATGTAAGTAGCCCTGCATTGTAGCTTCACCAAGTTGACACCTTATTTTTAGCTATGCCTGGTGTTGCTCTGGCATGCCCTCCTGCACCCTTCATTGAATCAGAGTTAATAGTTGAATAGGGGATATGCCAAGTTGCAGATTGTGCTGGAATATAATTCCGCTGTTGCTGATGGCCCACAGTATCCCATTGATGCCAAGTCTTGAATCGCTAAATTAGTTCGCCTGTCCCATTTAGCAGGATGATAGTGCCACACAACACAATGGAGATTATTCTCAAAGTGAAGGAGGGACTTCATCTCCACAAGCACTGTGCAATGAAGTTACTGTGAAAATCCCCGAGTTGCCCTGTTTGGGAGAATTTAGCATGGTCAATACACCTAATCAGCATGTCTTTCCAGACTGTGGGAAGGAATGGGAGCACCCGGAGAAAACTCATGTAGACACGGGGAGAGATTGACCACACATTGACCAAGATTGGGAATCGAACCTGAGTCCCTGGCGCTGTTAGGCAGTAGTGCTAACCACTATGCTACCACGCCATCTTCTGAAAGCCACTGATGGCTTGGAAACTATTTTCCCAGAACTGCAACCTTGAACACAAAGCTTTGGAAGAATGTGGATGTTCAAGTCTTGTGCAGGGACCTACTTCCATCCTATTTCCCAATTTCAAGATATTTCCCTGCACACTTTCACCAGTACTTTGTTAATACTACTTACACACATCAACTGTCCACATTTTACAACCTTCTAGTATAGTATTATTACACAATATAATTTTTAAAACTCCACAATATAATTTTTAAAACTTCCACATTAAGATCAAAGCTGAATCATTGCAATAATGTTAAATTATGAAGAGATTTTTTTTTTTTCCTTTTCAATTTCTTCTCCTGCATTTTTCATTGAAGTTGGTTTGATCCTCGGGTTCAGTGGTAACGGTAGAATGGAAAATCTGCTGGGCCATGACATTACAGATTGTGGTTGTATAATTCTGATGCCTCCTCGTCATAGTTTTCCCTAGAATCCATATAGTGCAGAAGGAGGCCATTTGTCCCATCAAACCTGCACCAGCCACAATCCCACCCGGGGACTATCCCAGTAACCCCATCTATTTTACCTGCTAATCGCCTTAAGGGACAAGTTAGCAAGGCCAATCATTCTAACCTGCACTTCTGTAGCGTGCGAGAGGAAACTGGAGCACCCAAAGAAAGCCAATGCAGATATAGGGAGAATGTGCAGACTCCACACAGACAGTCACCCAAGGCCGGAATTGAACTCAAGTCCCTGGAGCTGTGAGGCAGCAGTGCTAACACTCTGCTGCCATGCCACCCTTGTCCTGGATCAGTTAGCACGGCGACAATGCCACACAACACAGTGTAGTGTGTGCAACCTGAAGATGGAATTTTGTCTTCACCAGGACCTTGCGATGGTCATTCTACACTATAATTAACAGTTACATCTATAATTGCTAGATTGTTGAGAATCGATTGCATAATTTTATCCTTCTTGTTGGTCCCCTTGCCACTTGCTGCAGGCCCAGTTTAACAGCTTTGTCCTTCAGACTAGACAGTAGTATTGCCACCAATACACTCTTGGTGATAGAAATTGAAGTTTCCCAATCAGAATACATTCATAGCCCTTATCGCCCAAGAGTACATCCTACAAATGATGTTCAATTTGAAAGAATACTTACTGAGAAACTGACTGAGAGTAGTATGTAATAATATAGTAGTGGGTGAGTAGGATCGGCTGTATTGGTGGTGGTGGAGGCAAATTTGAGAAGTTCTTTTAAGAGACTACTGGATGAGTATATGAGATTTAATAGGACTGAGGGTTATAGGTAAGCCTAGTAGGTAGGGATATGATCAGCTCAACTTGTGGGCCAAAGGGCCTGTTTGTGCAGTAGTTTTTCTATGTTATAATGCAGAGTTCCTTGCCCATGTTTGACTTAATGCTATGAGACTTCATTAACTCTGGAATCAAGGAAAATTCTAGCACGACTGTATGCCACTGTGCTGCCACCTCTGCTGGATAAGACAGGGCAAACCTGAGAATGGTGATTGGTGTGTGTGTAACATTAAGGTATGATCCTGTGATCATGATTCTGTCGGACTGTTGCTCAAATAGTCTGTGAGACAGCTCTCCCAGTTTTGGATATGACCCCAGATGTTACTATGGAGGGCTTTGTAACTTTGTGAGGGGGGGATGTGGCATTGTTGTCTCTGATAACTAACCTGATGTCAGGTGGCCCATCTAGACTTATTCTTTCATACTATTCTGTCGCAACTCAATGTTCCGCTCTGTCGCTTCAGAGGGAAATTCAGAGTCACCATATTGCAGTGGGTCTGGAGTCACAGGTACGCCAGACCAGGTAAGAACATACAGCCATAGAGTCTTGGAGATTTACAGAATGGAAATAGACCCTTTGGCTCACCTTGTCCATGCCACTTTTTTTGTAAAACCCCAAGGCTAGTCTCAATTGCCCACGTTTGGCGCATATCCCTCTATACCCATCGTACCCATGTAATTGCCTAAATGTTTTATCAAAGTCAAAATTGTACTCGCCTCCACTACTACCTGTGGCAGCTTGTTCCAGACACTCACCACCCTCTGTGTGAAAAATAATAGATTTCCTTCCCTGCACTCTCTTCTTTCCTCCTCTATGAATGGTATGCTGTGTGTATAGCACGCACAAAACAATACTTTTCACTGTCTACTAATATATGTGTCAATAATAAATCAAATAAAAATAAAGGTATTAAATGAGAAAGGTTTTTACCATAATCAGTGATGGTTTCATGCCTACTATCACTAAGTTGTTTTTTTGCAAGGTCCTAACTATGTTAGAAATTATGGGTTTTAAACAAAAAGAAAGAAAATATGGTTTGCACATGTAGATTCAAAGTAACATGCAACAGGTTTCGTGAAAGAGATGCTAGGTGAGGTTTTTGTATCTCTCAGCTGCGTGTTTCCTGCTGGTGGTACGTGGCATGTTGTTTGCTAACTGAAGTATTCTCCAGTCCCGCCGCTGTCAATGGGAATTCCCACTGATGTCATCCCCACGCAAGTAAGAAATCCACGGGTGAGGTGCACTGCTAGTGGAAGCAGAAAATCCTGCCAGCATGTCTCCGTCCATTCTCTGCACTGCACAGAACTGAAACTGAAACTAAAATAGGAACCTGTGCAACACTCTAATCACATCACCGTCAAATCATGTACCTGGCACTTAATGCAATCATACAACCACTTAAATATGTAACACCCCTCCCCCTTTTCTCCTATGGCCATGACAACAAATTGCTGCCATTTTAAACATAGTGTCAGTAATACTCTAGGCATAGTGCTATGCACCGTTAACCATTATACACTGTCAATAAGATCAGGAGAGCAGGTATTCCACTTTGGTTGTATACGATGTTCTGGAATTTGACTGTCCTTAACCCTATAAGCATGATTTGAAATTTCAGTAAACACTTCAACCAGAATTTTACTGCCTTCTCCGCCCCAAGTCTTGCAGAACGGAATTCTCTGTTGGCCTCGGGGTGGGATTTTACAAGCCTTATCCTAGCAAGATCATGAAATTCCATTATTTTTCACTTGGAACTAATTCTGTATCTGTTTCAGGTAGTTTAGTGGTAGTTTAGTCGCAGAGACATTATCTTCAGGCAACTCATATTCAGCAAAGTCTTCCATAGTAGTATTTACAACATGAGTGACTTCAGTGTCGGTGCTTCTGGAGATGATTCCGAGAAATGATTTTAAGATAGCAATTGGTCAGCATGACTTCACCAAACTAATTCATCTTTAGTTTGAACCATGAAAGAAATTAGACCTGTCTTTGATAAAATTATGGCTGGGACCCCTTTCTCACTTGTGGCATAATTACACGATGTCCGAGTATATCATAATAAAGGGAATTAAGGGATATGAGGGGGGAGAAAAGCAGCAGCACAGTGGCACAGTGCTTAGTACTGCTACTTCACAGCACTGGGGACCCGGGTTCGATTCCCGGCTTGGTCGCTGTTTGTGTGGAACCTGTACATTCTCCTCGTGTCTGTGTGGGTTTGTTCCAGTTTCCTCCCACACTCCAAAAATGTATTGGCTAGGTGCATTGACGATGTTAAATTTTCCTTTAGTGTTAGGGGACTAGCTGGGGTAAATGCCAGGGGCTATGGGGATGGGGCTTGAGTGGTCAGTGGAACTCGATGGGCCAAATGGCCTCCTTCTGCGCTGTATGATTCTATGATATTAAACACTCTATCTCCTTGACTATTGTTTTGGCCCATCTCTTGTGTAGAAACTTGAGATTGTTAATGTTTCACCGTTGCTGTGGATTCTGGAGGTAATAACATGTCAAAACTAGCTCTCGGTTTTCTCTTTAAGCATAGCAAACTTTAAGCAAGTGAACTTGAGTCGTCTCATGAGTAGTCTTTTCCTGTCTGTGTAGAAAAACACAGGCAAAAATAATGGAGCAGGCTCAGCTTCATGTAGCAGATGCAAGTCACCATTCATTCATGAGGGTGAAAGGAAGAGAAGGATATACATGTGGTAACGAGGTCCCTTTAATGGACACTGGCCATCAGGTCGGAGCCAATAGGTTGCAAGTGTGCAAACCTGTGTCGATCAGGAGTGAGGGCACACATCCCCGGGGCTGGAATCTGCAGTTGGAATCAGGATGTTGTTAGGAGTAGAGCTGTATAGTTGTGCTATTAGAACTTTCATTGGACTAGTTCTTCTCAATCAATAAATCCTTTAGTTTGTTCCTTGTCACATCAAGTCTTCAAATCCTAGGATTCCTACAGTGCATCCTTATTTGGAAATATATTACTATTATTTCACTGTCACTGGGTCAGAACTTTGGAACAGCACTGTGGGTGTCCCTACACCACATGGACTGCATGGGTTCCAGAAGGCAGCTCACCACCACCTTCTCAAAGGCAACTAGGGATGGACAAAAATAATGCTGACCTATAGCCGGCGCTTCCGCATCCTGTGAAACCATTTTCAAAAAAAAACCTTTTGACATCAGCCTATGCCCCTCAGTTATGAGTTGGGAGCATTTGATTCAGCTGCGGAAGGAGTTTGAGGTTTTAACAGAAGGAAATAACTTGTAATCATATAGTGCCTCTCATAGCCAAGAACATCTCAAAGTATTTTACGGCCAATGAAGGACTACTGTGGTGTTGCGATTGCATCATAGAATCTCTAAAGTACA
The DNA here is from genome assembly GCA_024679065.1 of Sphyrna mokarran. NCBI lineage: Eukaryota > Metazoa > Chordata > Chondrichthyes > Carcharhiniformes > Carcharhinidae > Sphyrna > Sphyrna mokarran. The sequence goes on along the minus strand of JAGIQG010000001.1, from coordinate 11,450,791 downwards.
GAGGAGGCTATTAGGTCTTTCTGCCCTAACCTGCTGACAGAGTATTTTACCCAAACCCTGTCCTCTGACCTATTCCTGCAACCCAATATATTTATCATGCCTAATCCATTTAACATTCACACCTTTGGACAAAAGGGGCAATTTAGCATGATCAACCCACCTAACTTGCTCATCTTTGGAGTGTGGGAGGAAACCGGACCACCTGGAGGAAACCCAGGCAGACACAGGGAGAATGTACAAAATCCACATAGATAGTCACCCAAGGCTGGAATTGAACCCTGGTCCCTGGAGCTGTGAAGCAGCAGTGCTAACTACCCTGCCACCCTGTTGTAATGTAGGAAAGTACAGTAAGAAGTCTTACAATACCAGGATAAAGTCCAATAGCTTTATTTGAAGCAAACACTACTCGCTTTCGGAACTGGCTGTTCCTTCATCAGGTGGGTGTGAGTTCTGATCACAAACAGGGCATATAAGGACACAAACTCAATTTACATGAATAATGATTGGAATGTGAGCCTTTACAGCTAATCAAGTCTTAAAGGTACAGACAATGTGAACGGAGAGAGCATTAAGCACAGGTTAAAAATATGTATATTGTTTCCAGATAGGAAAGTTTGTGAGTTCTAAAAGCTAGTGGTATTTGCTACAAATAAACCTGTTGGACATTAATCTGGTGTTGTGAGACTTCTTACCGTGTTTACCCCAGTCCAACGCCGGCATCTCCACATTGTAATGTAGCACATTACAAGCTTCCACAATGATCTGACAATCTGTTCTGGTAACATTGGCAGAGGGATAAATATTGGTTAAGACACCAGGGAGACCTCCCTTACCCTTCTCCAGAACAGTGTTGTGGGATCTTCTGCATCCTTCTGGTTCTTAGCTGACGTGTATTCCGATGACTACGTATAAAACCAGCCCGTTCAATTAAAATAAATAGTGTCAAGCTTTCAGTCCTTTTCCTAAGCTTCCCCCTCCTCCTCTACCATCAACTTTGATCCAGTCACTTATACCGGGATGTGGGTTTTGAGGGACACCAGCAGCACTGCCTCCCCTTCCCACAAACCCCCACCCCTGCATCCATGATAGAATCCCTGGAGGACAGAAGGAGGCCATTTGGCCCATTGAGCCTGTACCGACTGCAATCCCACCTAGGCCTTATCCTCACACATTTACCACATTCTGCGCTCTCTTGTTTCCTTCTCTATGAGCAGTATGTTTTATCTGTAAAGCACGCAAAAAAACACTTTTCGCTGTATGTTAATACTTGTGACAATAATACATCGAATCAAATTCTGGGAGGGAGGTGAGGCCTCGAGTTTAGTGTTTTGTTTGAAAGACAGCCAATCGGACAGTGCTTTGCTCCCGTATATCAGCTTGGATTACACCTCAAGCTCCGTGAGTGCGGAGGAGCGAAGACCTCCGGGGATTCCTTCCCATTTATCCCAAGCCGAAGGGAGGAAGCAAGAAAGCTCGAGACGTGAAGTTTATAACGTGTATAATTGTACTTTACGACCAGAAAAGTGCTTGAGGTCTCGCGGTGCAAGGTTGTTGCGTTTCTCCTTCACAAACCCTCAGGGCAGCATCAGAAATAAAATCTGATACTGATTAGCCGCGGTGACAACTGACAAATGTTTCCGAATGCAAGTGTGCGATTAAGTGTGCCTAAAGTGTTAGTACCAGACACCAACACAGCTCACTTCTAATTTAAAGCAAAGTCAAAATCAGACACAGCCTCCAATATTTCAAACTCCAAGACACCCGTCTTGAAGTACTGCCAATCCTCAGCTGCACAATACATTGGTGAGGTGATATAATTTCTGGGCAATGCCTTTGCTTTTCCTTTCAGAGAGGTGAAATGCAGGGGAAAAGAAAAATAGAGAACAATGTTTCCTTTCATGAAAGGCGCTTGGACCCTCGAACTCGAAATCTGCTTTCGAACATCCGAGGAGGAATGTTTTCACAGCTGGGCCGCGAATTCCCAGCTTCCCAGTAAAACTCCGACCAGTGGAACGCTGGAACTGGTGAATAAGATCATTCTTGGCAGCTTGTGGGCTCCAATCGCTCCTGGGGAAGTGGGGAGTTGGATTGCTGGGGGGTAGGGGGGGATGAGGGTTGGATGAGAGCAGGAGCGAGGGTGACGGGGGTGAGTGGGGTTTGCCTATCCATGAACCACTGGTATTGGTAAAACGTCAAATTAGCAGTTAAAGCTTGTGTTTCTCTTTTGGAGGCAGATGGAAAATCATTCAGATTCTTAGCTATCATGCGCTCACCGTAATTCCGATGTTAGCGAGCAAAAACGTGACTCCATATAGCATTCCCGTTCAATTAATTTGATTTGATTTTTTGATTTGATTTTTTGATTTATTATTGTCACATGTATTAACATACAATGAAAATATTGTTTCTTGCGCACTATACAAACAAAACATAGAGAAGGAAAGGAGTGAGTGCAGAATGCAGTATTACAATCATGGCTAGGATGTGAAGAAAGATCAATTTAATGCAAGTTAAGCCCATTCAAAAGTCTGACGGCAGCAAAGAAGAAGCTGTTCTTGAGTTGGTTGGTACGTGACTTCAGGCTTTTGCATCTTTCTCCCAAAATAAAAACTGCCAAGCTTTCAGTCTTTTTCCTAAACTCCTCCCTCCTTCCGCACCATCAACTTTGACCCTGTCACTTTTATGGGGATGTAGGTTTTGAGGGACGCCTGCAGTCCCCCCCCCCACCACCACCACCACCTCCCTCCACCCCATTGTAGAATCCCTACAGTACAGAAGGACGCTAGTCAGCAAATCGAGTCTGTACCAACCACAATCCCACCCAGGCCCTATCCCCATAGCCCCCATACATTTATCCTGCTAATCTCCCTGAAACTAGGGTCAATTGACCATGGCCAATCAACCTAACCTGCACATCTTTGGAGTTCTTTGGTTTATCGCCTGAGTGGATGGGCTGGCAAACTAATTTTGAGGGTTCAGTAACAACCAGCCTGTTACTGAAATGCAACTTGAGTAGTTTCCACTGATATCAAAGCTGAGTCATCCATTTAGCTCCTCGAAACAGTTCGGAGACCATTAAAACTCAGCCACGTCAGTCGAAGTGGTATAGTCACTACACTGGTAATCCAGAGAACCCAGGAAATGCTCTGGGGATAGGAGTTTGAATCCCAGTACCAAAGAAAAGCCACGCAGGGTGCCTTAATGACTATTGTCCAAAGGCTCTGACATCAATCAGTATGATGCTTCGAAAGGTTATGTAAGAACATAAGAAATAGGAGCAGTAGTGGGCCATGTAGCCCTTCGAGCTTGCCTCATCATTCAATAAGATCATCACTAATCTGAAGTGGATCAGTTCCACTTACCAGCCTGCTCGCCATAACCCTTAATTCCCCTATCTATCAAAAATCTATCTACCCGTGACTTAAACATATTCAGCGAGGAAGCCTCCACCACTCCAACGGGCAGAAAATTCCAGAGATTCACCACCCTTTGAGTGAAGAAGTTCCTCCTCAACTCTGATCTAAACTGCACCGCCCCACCCCCTTATTTTGAGGCTATGCCCTCTAATTCTGGTCTCCTTACTAAGTGGAAAGAATCTCTCTTACCTCTATCCTATCTAGCCCCTTCATTATCTTGTAAGTTCATTATCTTGTAAAGTTAGTCATGGCACAAATCATTTCTGGTCACCCAGATCCACTACAGTTTGCTTACTTCCAGAACAGGTCCACAGCAGACACCATCTCCCTGGTCCTACACTAAATCCTGGTAACGCCTAGGTCAGATTCCTATTTATTGACTACAGCTATGAAACTCACCTCCAAATTCTGTGGCCTGGGCCTCGGCTCCTTCCTCTGCAACTCGATCCTGAATTTCCTAACTCACAGGTCACAACCATTATGGTTAGGCAATAATACCTCCTCCACGATCATCCTCAGCACCAGTGCCACACAGAGCTGTGTCCTATAATCCTTATACACCTGTGTGGCCAAATTCCCTTCCAGCTTGATTTTCAAGTTTGCTGATGACACCACCGTAGTGGGTCGGATCTCAGACAACGATGAGATGGAGTATAGGAAAGAGATAGAGAATCTGGTGAACTGGTGCGATGAAATCAATCTCTCACTCAATGTCAACAAAATGAAGGAGATAGCCATCGACTTCAGGAAGTACAGTGGAGGAAATAGCGAAATGTACATCAATGGTGACAAAGTAAAAATGGTCGAGAGCTTCAAGTTTTTAGATGTCCAAATTAGCAACAACCTGTACTGGCCCCCACATGCTGACACTATAGATAAGAAAGCACACAAATGCCTCTACTTTCTCAGAAGACTAAGGAAATTTGGCATGTCAACTACGACTCTCACCAATTTTTATGGGTGCACCATAGAAAGCAAACTTTCTAGTTGTATCACGACTTGGCATGAGTCTTGCTCTATCCAAGACTACAAAAAATTGCAAAATATTGTGAACAAAGCCCAGTCGATCACTCAAACCAGCCTCCCAATCATTGATACTGCCTACACTTCCAACTGCCTCGGAAAAGCAGCCAGCATAGTTAAGGACCTTTCTATCAGGAAAAAGATCTGAGGTCACGTACCGACCAACTCAAGAACAGCTTCTTCCCTGCTGCCATCAGACTTTTGTATAGACTTACCTTGCATTAAGTTGACCTTTCTCTACACCCTAACTACGACTGTAACACTGCGTTCTGCACTCTCCTTTCCTTCCTTATGAAAGTATGCTTTGTCTGAATAACACGCAAGAAACGTGTATACTCATATATGTGACAATAATAAATCAAATCAAAGATTGTGAAATTTGAATTCAATACACTCTGGATTGAAGAATCTAATGATGACTATGAAACCATTGTCGATTGTTGTAAAAACCCATATGGTTCACTATTGTCCTTTAGGGAAGGAAATCTGCTCTTCCTGGACAGCCTGGCCTCCATATGACTCCAGAACCACAGCAATGCGGTTGACTCTTAAATGCCCTCCGAAATGATCCAGCAAGCCACTCAGTCCAAGAATAATTAGTGATGGGCAATAAATGTTGGCCAGCCGGTGATACCCACATCCGATGAATGATTAAACAAATAAGTGTATAAGCACAGACTGATCTGGGGATAGGTGAAGCGGCAGTGGAGGCATTAGTGGTGATTGTTGGAAAATTGTAGGAGTCAGGGAAGGTCCCAGAGGGCTGGTGAACTATTAATGTAACACACTGTTTAAGAAGGGAGGGAGGCAAAAGGCAGCAAATTACAGGTCTGATCTTGGTCGTTGGTAAGATTTTTGAGACCATTATTAAGGATGAGATTTCAGAATACTTGGAGGTGTATGGTAAATTAAGGCAAAGTCAGTGTGGCTTCATTAAAGGGAGGTCATGCCTGACAAATCTGTTAGAATTCTTTTAGGAGGCAATGAACAGATTAGGCAAAGGAAAGCAGTGGATGTTATCTGCTGGGACTTCTCGAAGGCTTTGACAAGATGTCACACAGGAGGCTGCTGAGTAAGATAAGGATCCATGGTGTTCAAAGCAAGGTACTCACATGGAAAGGAGATTGGCTGATTGAAACGATCTGGCAGAAGGCAGAGAGTGGGGATAGAAGGGCCCTTTTCAGGATGGCAGCCGGTATCCAGGAGTTCCATAGTGTCAACTTTTGGAGCACTGCTCTTTCACCAAGTGAGTGACTCACCTGATGAAGGAACAGCACTCCAAAAGTTCATGCTACCAAATAAACCTGTTGGACTTTAACCTGGTGTTGTGAGACTTCTTACTGCTCCAGTAAATGGTACAGAATGTAGTATTACAATCAGCAGTAGGGTATAGAGAAAAATCAACTCAATATATGATAAGATCATTCAAAAGTTTGATGGAGGAGGGAAGAAGCTGTTCTTGAGTCTGCTGGAATGTGACCTCAGACTTTTGTATCTTTTCCCAATGGAAGAAGATGGAAGAGATCTGGAATGTGTGAAGTCCCTCGTAATGCTGGCTGTTTTCCTGGGCAGTGGGAATGTTAATGGAGCCAATGATGGGAGACTGGTTTGCATGATGGACTGGGATTCATCTACAACCACTTTGTAATTTCTTGTGATCTTGAACAGGAAGCATATCAAGCTGTGATACAACCAGAGAGAATACTTTTTATGGTGCATCTGTAAAAATTGGCACGAGTCATAATGGACATGCTGAGTTTTCTTAGTCTTCTTAGAAAGTAGAGGCATTAGTGGATTTTCTTAACCAAAACATTGGCGTGGAGGGATCAGGACAGATTGTAGGTAATCTGGACATCTAGGAACTTGAAGCTCTTGGCCATTTCCACTTCACCGTCATTGAGTAGACACTAAGCTTCCTGAAGTCAAAATCTATCACCTTCGTTTTTCTGACATTGATCGAAATGATATTATCATTGCACAAGTTCACCAGATTCTTTGCGTTAGGTTGAAATATTGGCTACTTATGTACCAATTAAATGATCATTGGATAATTATATGGAAGATATTGAAATAGTGTTGGTTAGATGGGCTTTAGATTGATCGAGGGCCGAAGGGCCTGTATTGCACTATAGTGTTCTATGTTCTAATTCTTATTTGATAATTATGTCTCTGAATAGGCTATTCACCAGTTGGGACAATGTGCGTGCTTAAATCTGCAATACATGTACAGAACTTGTTTTCTTTTTAATTTATGGGATGTGGGTGTCATTGGCTAGGCAGTATTTATTGATGTTTATGATGATTAAAGAATATGAGAGGGTAAATGGAAATAGAGTATTTCCTCTGATGTGGGAATCCTGAATGTTCAACCTTTGAACAGCAGTGAATGGGTCAGTGGGTAGATGGGTGGAGAATTGGAAGGTAAATGAGTGGGTGGGTAATTGTGTTTTAATTCATTTGTGAGACATAGGCATCACTGACTGGGCCAACATTTATCCCTAATTGCCTGAGGACAATTGAGAGCCAACCACATTGCTGTAGCTCTGGAGTTGCATATAGGCCAGACCAGGGAAGCATGCCAGATTTCCTTCCCTAAAGAACATTAGCGAACCAGATGGATTTTTCCGACAATCACAATGGTTTCATGGCCATCAGTAAATTCGTATTTCAAGATATTTTAATTGAATTCAAATTCCTCCATCTGCTGTAGTGGGATTGGAACCTGAATCCCCAGAACATTAGCTGAATTTCTATATTAGTAGTCTAGCTGAATTTCTATATTAGTAGTCTAGCGATAAAACGGCTAGGCCATCTCCTCCCAAAACTGCAAATTCTATAGTTTCAGAGGTGTTAGATGAGGTCCTAATCTTTTGAAGGCAACAGAGGATGCTGGGAGGCAGGGGGAGTTGCCCATCGGAAGTTGAAACTTTCTGGGAGTTTCCCATATGGATTCATGTGGCAGAAGTCCTGGAATGCACCATCGTCTATACGTTTGGTCTCTGGCAGTCCAGAGGTCAGATGATGTGACTCATTATTGGTAATCTGGAACTCTTTCCCCTTGAAAGGGGAGTGGGGGCGGTACGTGGGGGAGGTGAACAGAAAATTTGGATGGATCGAATTTTTCTGGGTAAAGTTGTCAAAAAATCAATGGGGACGAAGTAGAAATGGTCGAGAGCTTCAGGTTTTTAGGTGTCCAAATCAGCAACAACCTGTCCTGGTCCCCCCGTGCTGACACTATGCTTAAGAAAACCCACCAACCCTCTACTTTCTCAGAAGACTAAGAAAATCTGGCATGTCTGTTACCAATTCTTAAAGATGCACCATAGAAAGCATTCTTTCCAGTTGTATCACAACTTGGTATGGATTTTGCTTTGTCCAAGACTGCAATAAACTGCAAAGTATTGTGAACAAAGCCCAGTCCATCACTTGGACCAGCCTCCAAACCATTGACACTGTCTACGCTCCTCACTGCCTCGGAAAAGCAGCTAGCACATTACGGACCCTTCTTCTGTCAGGAAAAAGATACATAAGTGGCCATGGTAAATTGACCCTAGTTCCAGATGGGGGTAGATGGAGTCAGGATTCAGATCAAGCAGAGCTGAACTGAATTGCAGAACAGGAACAAACCTGAGGGGCTGAACGGCCCTCTCTGGTCCTGAGCTGCTGTGGAGGAAGTGGGTCATTATAGTGTTCCAGAGAGGGGAATAAAGAGACAGAGGAGGAAGGGAGGAAAGGAAAAACGGAAAGAGAAAGAAAATGATGATTCCTAGTCTTCATTTGGACTCACAAATAAGAAAACACTACCTTTGGCATTAAGGAATGAGTGCGCATAAGCTGCTCCTCTCTACCCGCATGTGTCGTATAAAGTGTGTTAATGTGATGCCAACTGCTCCCAAAATATCCAACTCTAATTAACCACAGTTCATTATAAGACATGAGGACACTTTCTTGGCAGGCGAGCAAGCCTGAATTATACAGCACTGGCCACAAAGGTATTAAGGATGAAATCTCGATTCATGCATTTTCATGCAAAGTTAATGACTTTGTGCTTTTTCTCTTTCCAGCCGAGAAAAGTTACAACGAGCTGGTTTGACCAGATGTTTCGTGAGACGCCTTCCCTCACCCCCCCTTCCCCCAACATCCCCACCCACCCCCTACCTCCCCTACTCCCCAACCCCCACCGATCCGCACAACTGCCAGGAGCTCGCGAGGATTAAATTTTTTATTGATTTTCTTTTTTTTATTTTCAGGCTTAAAAGCTCGTTTCGGATCATGTGCCCACTGAGACCTGTGGAGAACCTGCGCTGTCGCCGTTCCGAGGCTACCATCTCAATTAAAATTTAAAAGCAACGTGTGGCTGGGGCGATCAATGTAGCAATTCATTACACAGAAATTACAAAGGACATGCAGTGCAGACGCGGGCCAGTTGGTCTATGCCAGGGTTTATGCTCCACATGAGCCTCCTGTTACTCTCTTCACCTTAGCAAAGCTTGTGTGCTGATTACACGCAGCACACCAGACTGATTAGTGGTTTCTAATATATATCCGTCCCCATACAATTCCACTGGTAAGCCAATATATTGGCAGCATTGGGTGAAAAGTGCGGCACTAAATTCTGTGCTGTAATGTTCTATGATTCTACAGTTCTAAGCCAGTGGTTATCGCTACTGCCTCACAGCACCAGAGACCTGGGTCCAATCCCCGGCCTTGGGTGACTGTGCAGAGTTTGCACATTCTCCCCGTGTCTGCATGGGTTTCCTCCACAGTCCAAAGATGTGTGGGTTAGGCTGATTGCTAAATTGCCCCTTAGTATCAGGTGGATTAGAAGGATAAATACATGGGAATATGGCCTGGGTGGAATTGTTGTCGGTGCAGACTAGATGGATGTCTTCTGCGCTGTAGAGATTCTCTAATATATTCTTAAGTGGCGCTGTGTTATATTTTGTCCAGCAAAGCTTCAGTGAAGCACTTTAGGACGTTTGGTAGTTAAATTTGCTCTGTCAAATTATGTTGGTTATTTAATCCTGTAGGGGGATTTCCAAAGAGTCAGAAAGGATCTTTCCCTATGCATAGATAAATGTCTCCCAGACCACAACTAACTGGAAGGAGCAGCATAGACACTGCCCGCAGACATTCCCATCTGAGTCTTACATCATCTTATCTCCAACACAAGTCCTTCTCTTTGAGTTTCATGATTAGATTTGATTTGCTTTATTGGCACACATATTAACGTACAGTGAAAAGTATTGTTTCTTGCGTGCTATACAGATAAAGCATACTGTTCATAAACAAGGAAAGGAGAGAGTGTGGAATGTATTATTACAGTCGTAGATAGGGTGTAGAGAAAGATCAATTTAATGTGAGGTAGGTCCATCCAAAAGTCTGACAGCAGCAGGGAAGAAGCTGATCTTGAGTCAGTTAGAACCTGACCTCAGACCTTTTCCCGACGGAAAAAGGTGGAAGAGATTACGTCTGTCTCAAGAACCGTATTTGAGCTGTCAGTAACAAAACGGTCCAAATCACAGTCTAGATAATTATTTTCTGAACATGCCTCACTCATTCTTCTGACAAACGCAATCTAGAATCTGAAACAAAAAGAGAGAAATACTGGAAAATCTCAGCAGGTGTGCAGCATCTGTGGAGTTCTGACAAAGTATTATCTAGACTCGAAACATTGGCTATACTCTCTCTCTCTCCCTCTCTCTCTCTCTCCCCATAGATGCTGTCAGACCTGCTGGGATTTTCCAGCATTTTTCTGTTTTTGCTACTTATTTTTCTGCTGAGCAATTCATTGTGGTTGGAGAGTTCGAAGTGATTGCTATTCTAACTGATTTCTTTCTGCAGATGACACAAAGTTGGGTGGGAGGGAGAGCTGTGAGGATTGTGCAGAGATGCTTCACTGTGATATGGACAAGTTGAGTGAATGGGAAAATGCATGGCAGATGCAGTAGAGTGTGGATAAATGTGGAGATTATCCACTTTGGTAGCAGAAACAGGAAGGCAGATTATTATTTGAATAGCTATAGATTAAGTGAGGGAAGTGTGCAATGAGAACTGGACGTTCATATACACGAGTCACTGAAAGTAAGCGTGCAGGTACAGCAGGTAGTGTGAAAGGAAAATATATGTGACAGAATTCGAATGCAGGAGCACGGATATCTTGTGGTAATTAAACAGGACCTTAGTGAGGCCACACTCGGAATAATTTGAGCAGTTTTGGTTGCCTTATCTGAGGAAGATTGTTTTTGCTCTTGAGAGAATGCAGAATAGACCAGACTGATTCTTGGGATGGCAGGATTGATGTATGAGGAGAGATTAAGTCGGTTAGGATTATACGTTAAGGAGTCCAAAAGAATGAAGGTGGATCTCATAAAAACAAATAAAATTCTAATAGTACAAGACAGGATTGGTGCAATAATGGATTTCCTGATAGTAGGGGAACGAGGGGTCATATCCTAAGAATATGGGGTAAACATTTTAGGCTTAATATGAGAAAAAATATTTTCACCCAGAGAATGGTGTGCTTGTGGAATTCTCAGAACGCAATTGAGATAAAAAGACTGTGAAAAAAGTGTTGAATTTATGTGAAAACTGGAGCAAATCTGGGACTTCAGAGAAGAATCTACTATAGCCTGAGCTCTGTAGAGTGCGTGATTCACTGCAGAATTCAGTGGGCAGGGGCTATTTCCATTGGAGAGGCAGGTGCTGAGGGAGCCATTGCGCATGCACCAATCTGTCAGTGTCAATATCAACATGCGTAGTGACCTCTGTTTGCCGGCTCGGTTGCTGGCTAACCCCGCAATCCCCGCAATGCCAACTCTCTCAACCACCCCTCCAACCCAATAGCTGCACCCTCCCCCATGGTTGGGCCAGCTCAACACCACACCACCCCCACTCCCTTCCACCTCCTGGCTGGCCCTTACCTTCAATACCTCCCTCACTCTGCTCCCCCCCCTCACCTCTCCCCGATGTCCCCATCATCCCACCCCCTGCAGCCCTGACTCTACCCCCTCAAGCAGGCTCCTCCTTCCCCCCAACTTGGATTGTCAGCCTCAATATCTGGCCTCTCTCCCTCCTCGGTCGATCCCAACTGCAGAGTGATAGCGGGATACCCTCCCACCCCCATTGATTGCCCCATGAGGCCCAACCTCCCCCCCCTCCCTCCCCCATCAGTTCCTGTTCCCCCTTTGACTCTGCCTCCTTGGCACTGCCCCATCCTGATAGCAGTGCTATGGATGCTCCCTGGGCAAAGGCACTTTGCCACTTGGGCATGGGGCAGTGCCTACAGTTGAAACCATGTCTGTCGAAGCTGGAACAATTAAAATCGGGGAACGCACAGGAGGCCAGGTCAAGGGAGGAACGCTGAAAATTGAGGAATGAAGAAATGAACGAAGAATAAAGATATTTTTGCTTGTGTTTGAGACAGAACATTGACGTCTGTTATGTTGTCATGTGGGGAAGCAAAGGGGAAAGGTCAAGGCCTTAAATATAGGTTACCACTAAAGTTGACGAGAAAAATTGAACAGATCAGGAAATAACCTATATCTTAGTAATGCAGTGCATTAAAATGAATTTCCTGATAAAATCTGGGACAAAATTATCTTCGTGAACCCAAGTGATTCAGAATAATTTTAGTGTCACTCCTCGCGTCAATTTTGGGTTTTAGTGCCTTTGAAATCTGCATCCGTTTAAGCATCGCGTCCGGCCGACAGTGATTTATTTCTTTTTTTTGGTAATTAAAAGGCTCAATCTGTCGAATATTTCCACAAATGTAAGCTGAGGTAATTATAATGGTGCTACGTACCACAAAGGGTTTCAGGCCACAGATCATTTCACTAAGAGACCAAATGCCCACTGAAGTTTACATCTGTTTACATCTGTTACATCTGTTTACTTTCTTTGACAGGGTAGATACCCTCCCACCAGCTCCCTGGATCCAAGGATATTTACCTCATCTGCCTTCCTTCAATTAAATGCTTTTAACCCTCGGCTTCACCCTAGCTCCTTGCCGCAGTGTTGTGTGACTGCTGTTTTTAACCCCATCCGCCCTCTCATAGAACATAGAACATTACAGCGCAGAACAGGCCCTTTGGCCTTCGATGTTGCGCTGACCAATTATGAAAAAAGCAATGCCCCTCCAAACGAAACCATTCCCTTCTCTTCCATAAACTTATCAACTAACCTCTTAAACGCCACCAAACTTGCGCATCTACAACTGCCCCAGGCAGGGCATTCCACTCCCGAACCACCCTCTGGGTAAAGAACCTACCTCTGATATCCATCATATAACTATCACCCCTTAATTTAAAGCTGTGTCCCCTCGTGCTAGCTTTCTCCATCCTAGGAAAAAGGCTATCAGTGTCCACCCTGTCTAAACCTCTAATCATCTTATATGTTTCGATAAGGTCTCCTCTTAGCCGCCTCCTTTCTAATGAAAACAACCTCAAATCCCTCAGCCTCTCCTCATAAGACCTCTCAGATCGTGGTAAGCCATCCCGCAGCTCTAATTCGAGAAAGGTTTTACACAACGTGCCTGAATACATTTCCATATTAAAGGCTACGCATAAGTGTCTTGTGTTGACCTCCACCTATGTATCTAACTGCAATGTGTTTCTATCTAACACAATAGGGTCCATTATGTCTTCAATAACTTGGTGTTAACATAGAAACTAGAAGCAGAAGCAATTTGGCCCTACAATCCTGTTCCGTCATTCATTTTGATCATGTCTGATCATCAGACTCAATATCCTGATTCCCCTTACTCCCATATCCATTGATCCTTTTAGCCCCAAGATTTACATCTAATTTCTTCTTGAAATTTTGGCCTCAACTACATTTTGTGGTCGTCAATTCTATGCATTCACCACCGTCTGGGGTGTAGGATTTCTGCTCACCTCAGTTCTGAAAGGTTTATCCCTCATCGTCAAACTATGACCTTTAGTTCTGGACTTCCATTGCTCGCATTCTTTCTGAATCTATCCTGTTAAAGATCAAAGAAAATTACAGCACAAGAACAGGCCCTTCACCCCTCCAAGCCTGCACTGACAATGCTGTTCGACTTAGCTAAAACTCCCGACCCTTCCAAGGACCATATCTCTCTATTCTCATCTTATTCGCGTACCTGTCAAGATTTCCCTTCTAAGTCACTATTGGATCCATTTCCACTGTCTCCCCTGGCAACGAATTCCAGGCACCCAACAATCTCTGTGTAAAAAATCTATCTTGTACATCTCCTTTAAACCTTGCTTCTCGCACCTTAAACCTATTCCTCCTAGTAATTGTCTCTTCCACACTGGGAAAAAGCTTCTGACTATCCACTCAGTCCATGCCTCTCATAATCTTGTAGATTTCTATCAGGTCATACCTCAGCCTCTATCGTTCTAGTAAGAACAAACCAAATTTCTCCAACCTCTCCTCATAGCTGATGCTCTCCATACCAAGCCTCACCTAAATATATCTTTTCTGTACCCTCTCCAAAGGCTCCACATCCTTCTGGTAGTATGTCAGCCAGAATTGAACACTATATTCCAAGTGCAGCCTAATTAAAGTTCTATAAAGCTGCAACATAACTTGCCAATTTTTAAACTCAATACCTTGGCCAATGCCTTCTTCACTACCTTCTCCACCTGCATTGCCACTCTCAGTGACCTGTTATTTGAACACCCAGATCCCTCTCCTAATTAATACTTTAAGGTTCCTACCATTTGCTGTATATTTCCTATCTGTAATTAGACCTAAATTTGTATGGCTCAGCTTGCCATCTTTCCACCAAGTCTCCAACTGATCTATATCTTGCCTGATGTTCCTCATCACTATCCACAAAACCACCAACTTTTGTGTCATCCGCAAACTTACTCATCAAACCAGTTACATTTTCCTCCAAATCATTTATATACATTACACATCACAAAGGCCCCAGCACTGATGCTTGAGGTAGGCCACGTGTCACAGCCCTCCATTCAGAAATGCACCCATCCACCACTACCCTCTGTCTTCCATGACTGAGCCAGTTTTGTATCCACTTTGCCGGCTCACCTCTGATCCCATGCGACTTCATCTTCTGCACCAGTCTGCCATTAGGAACCTTATGAAAGGCCTTATGAAAGTTCACGTAGACAACAACCTCTGCCCTACTCTCATCAATCATCTTTGCTTAGAATATAAAAACAGATAACAAAAGTTTCTACAAATATATAAAATGAAAAAGAGTGGCAAAAGTAAACATTGGTCCTTTAGAGGATGAGAAGAGGGATGTAATATTTGGAAATGAGAAAATGGCTGAGGCACTGAATGTGTCAGTATTCACAATGGAAGATACAAATTACATGCCAAAAATTGATGACAAGAAGACAATTTCAGGTGAGAAACCAGAAACTATCATTATCACGAAAGAGGTAGTGTTGGGCAAGCTAATGGGGCTAAAGATAGACAAGTTTCCTGGTCCTGATGGAATGCATCCCAGGGCACTAATAGAGGTGGCAGGAAAAATAGCAAATGCACTAGCAAATAGCAAATCATCGAAATTCGCTGGACTCTGGAATGGTTCCCACAGATTGGTAAATAGTAAGTGTGACGTCACTGTTTATAAGAGGAAGTAATCAAAGGTGGGTAACTGTAAGCCGGTTAACTTAACTTCTGTAGTAGGGAAAATGCTTGAATCAATCACCAAGGAAGAAATAGCAAGACGTCTGGCTAGAAATTGTCCCATTGGGAGGGTGTACCATGTGTTCATGAAAGACAGTTCATGTTTGGCTAATTTGATGGAATTCTTTGAGAACATTACATGCACGGTGGACAATGTGCATGTCCGCATGCACATAGGTATGGTGTATTGGGATTTCCAGAAGACATTTGACAAGATGCCACACAAAATGTTGCTGCACAACTTAAAGGTGCACGGCATTATAGTTAATATATTAGCATGGATAGAAGATTGATTAACTAACAGTAAACAAAGAGTGGAGGTAAATGGGGTTTTTCTGGTTGGCTCAGGAATCACTGTTTACAATCTACATAGGTGATTTGGAATTGGGGACCAAGTGTAGTGTGTCAAAGTTTACAGATGACACTAAAATGAGTGGTAGAGCAAACTGTGCAGAGGATGCTGAAAGTCTGCAAAGGGACAGACATATTTTAAGTGAATTTAGTTTAAGGGCCTGGCAGATGGAGTACAATGTTGATAAATGTGAGATCAGCCATTTTGATAGGAATAAGAGCAAAATGACTATTATTTAAATGGTAAATAAATTGCAGCATGCTGGTGTGCAGGGGGACCTGGGTGTCCTTGTTCAGGAATCTCAAGGAGTTGGTTTGCAGGTGCAGCAGGTAATTAAGAAAGCAAATGGAATTTTATCCTTCATTGCGAGAGGGATGGAGTTTAAAAACAGCGAGGTCATGTTGTAGCTGTACAAGCTGCTGACAAGGCCACACCTGGAGTACTGTGTGCAGTTTCGGTCTCCTTACTTGAGAGAGGATATACTGGCACTGGAGGGGGTGCAGAGGAGATTCACTAGGCTGATTCCAGAATTGTGTGGGTTGGCTTATGAGGAAAGACTGAGTAGATTGGGATTATACTCAATGGAATTTAGAAGTATGCTAGGGGATCTTATAGAAACATATAATATTATGAAGAGAAAAGATAAAACAGAAACAGGGAGATTGTTTCCATTGCCCGCCAAAACCAGAACTAGGGGGCAAAATAATGGTGGGGGCAGATGTAGGACTGAGTTGGCAAGGAATGTTTTCACCCAAAGGGTTGTGAATCTGTGAAATTTCCTGCCCAATGAAGCAGCTGAGGCTTGTTGAATGTTTTTAACGCAAAGATAGACAGAATTTTGATAAGTAAAGGAATTAAGGGTTATGGTGAGTGAGTGGTAAGCGGAGCTGAGTCCACAAAAAGATCAGCCACGATCTTATTAAATGGCGGAGCAGACTCGAAGGGCCAGATGGCCGACTCCTGCTCCTAGTTCTTATGTGCACAGCACGTATACTCACATATAGTCACATCGTCTCAAACTCACACAAACGTGTTCACATATACACGCTCATACACATACACATTCACAAATATGCTCACACAGGATGCACAGTAGCGCACTGCTCCCTCACAGTACCAGGATTAGATTCATGGCTTGGGTCACTATCTGTGCAGAGTCTGTACATTCTCCCTGTGTCTGTGTAGGTTTCCTCCAGGTGCTCTGGTTTCCTCCCACATTCTGAAAAATGCAGTGGTTAGGTGCATTAGCCATGCTAAATTCTCCCTCAGTGTACCCGAAAAGGTGCCAGGATGTGGCAACTAGGGGAGTTTCACGGTAACTTCATTGTAGTGTTAATGTAAACCTACTCCTGAAATGAGTAAAAATAAAAACTTAAACATTCCCAAGAATTGTGTGTACCCACATACAAACTCAGGCATATGAACACACACAAACACGCATGTCCACACACTTCTACACATACAAACTCACACACACATATGCTCACTGAAGCATCACCACATACAAACTTGCATGGACAGATGTACTTACAGTCAGACACACGTATAAACTCACACACAGGCTCAAATGCACAACAGCGTGCTCACACAAATGTGCTCAAAAGCATAAACTGGCAGAAAAGTGCACACTTCCAAACAGTCACATACACATTCAAACAGACACACACATACAGACACTTGTTCACAGACACACGTTCATATGTAGATGCATACTCACACACACACACACACACACACACACACACACACACACACACACACACACACACACACACACACACACACACACTTACATACTGACACATACTGACTACAGGCGCACTCACACAAGCATGCTCACACTTAACACTTATACAAGCATAACTCAAATAGACCCAATCAACACAGCAGCACACAGACATATATATAGATACATGCACACACGCATGCATGCAAAAGCGCACACATACACACACACACACACAGAAGGTTGCATGAACACACACATACACATAGGCAGAAGATTGTATACACACATATGTTCACATGAATAGATGGACACAGAACCTTGAAGCCATTCTTAACTGGAATAAAAATGTTAACTTGCCAGAGAAATCTCCCAGATGTATGGGCCTCATTGCGTTTTAATATTCCATCACCGGCCGAGAAAAGAATGAGCTCCAGATGTTTGGGTTCTTTACCTTCCTGTTCCTCTCACATTTCCCACAGAGCAATGGAATGTAACCATTTTTTTGAGGTGGGGTGGGTGGAATTAATCTCCTCCAAGAAGCAAAGGGAAGAAAAATATGTAAAAACATTTCTGTTCATACGTTAGAGGCAAGCTTTGAACTTGATAGGCTGGCAAAATCTCAGCTTTCACATCCATTCCAACATTTTGAACAGGGTGTGGGAGTAGGGGTGAAGCATTAAATATAAGATGCTGGATATATTGGATCATTGCAGAATCAACATTGTGATGTGCCCACTCGAAGCAGTGATATTTATTGAAATTATTTAACAATGTAATCTCCCAAGTCTTGCTGCCTTTGGACATGGTCTGCTTCAGTATCTGCCATATAATACACTAAAAATAAAGTTACATGTAAGGCATACATCAACACTGAAACACTGAAATTCCCCTAGTTGCCACTGTCCAGTGCCTGTTCGGGTCAATGCACCTAATCAGCACATCTTTCTCAATGTCGGAGGAAACCGACATCTGCAGTATGCAGATAGAGGGATATATTAGGACTGCTTAACTACGGCTTTTTTCCACAGGTAATTCGGTCCATAATTTGAGCACGCATTCGGCAGGTGGTGCAGGTACAGCTCTTGGATGTTGATTCATGGGTTGCCTGGTACCTCATGTCGTAAATGAGTGCTTTATGTGGACCATCTGAAGGGCACCATGACAGCTCAGAGACTATCGATGTGGCTGTGCAGACACTTGGAATTGGGCCGGTGTCTGCGGGAGTTTGCGCGTTCTCCCCGTGGTTGCGTGGGTTTTCTCCAGGCACTCCGGTTTCCTCCCACAACCCAAAAATTCGCTCTTAGGCTGATTGGGAAACAAATTGTCCCTATGGTGAAAATTTTCCATATTAGGAATAATATATATATTATTATATAGGAATATTAAAATAGGATAATGTATTTGCTACTATTTGGTATGACGGCGGCGCGGGCTCGTTGGGCCGAAGGGCCTGTTTCCCGTGCTGTGTTGCTTAAAAATAAAAAAAAAGAAAAAAAAAAAGAAACCAGTGCACTCGGAGAAAACCCATACAGATATGGGGAGAATGTGCAAACTCCACACAGACAGTCACCCAAGCTAAGAATCGAGCCTAGGTCCCTGGTTCTGTGAAGCAGCAATGCTAACCACTGTGCTACTGTGTTGCCCAAAAGCTGTGAAATCATCAGCAAACGTCGTCACTTCTGATGTTATGATGGAAGTTTGGTCACTGATGAAGAGCCCTGGACACTACTCTGTGGAACTCCCACAGCAAAGTCAGTAGATTGAGTTGATTGACTCTTAACAACAGCAACACCTTCCTTTGTGCCAGATATGACTCCAACCAGCGGAGGACTTTCTGCCAATTGCCATCGACTCCAGTTTTGCTTAGGCTCCTTGATGCCACACTTGGTCAAATTGCTGTCTTATTGTCAAGGGCTGTCAATCTCACCTCACCTCTGGAATTCAGCTCTTTTGTCCAGTTTGGAGCAAGGCTGCAATGAGGTTGGGAGCCAAGTGGTCCAGGCGAAACTCAAAGTGGATGTCACTGAGCAGATTATTGCTGAGCGGGTGCTTCTTGATAGCACTGTTGATAACCCCTTCCATCACTTTACTAATGATCGAGAGTATACTGATGCAATGGTAATTGGCTGGCTTGGATTTGTCCTGTTTTTCTGTGGGTAATTTTCCACATTGTCAGCTTGACTAGTGATGCAGCAAGTTCTGGAGCACAAGTATGATGGCTGGAATGTTGTCAGGGCCCATTGCCTTTTCAGTATCAAGTGCAATCAAACATTTTTTAATATCAGTGGGTGAATCAAATTGGCTGAAGATTGGCATTTGTGATGCTGAGAACCTCGGGAGAAGGCCAAGGTGGATCATCCAATTGACATTTCAGGCTAAAGATTGTTGCAAATGCTTCAGTTTTTTTCTTTGATGTGATGGACTCTTCCATTGTTGAGGATGGTGATGTAATGTGGAGGCTCTTTCTTCAGCGAGGGTGGCACAGGGATTCGCACTGCTGCCTCAGAGTGCCAGGGACCCGGGTTCAATTCCCGGCTTGGGTCACTGTCTGTGTGGAGTTTGCACACTCCCCCCATGTCTGCTTGGGTTTTCTCTAATGCTCCGGTTTCCTCCACAGTCCAAAGATTTGCTGGTTATGTTACCTGTTGCACCTGCCATGCTAAATTCCCCCTTATTGTCAGGGGGACTAGCTAGGGCAAAGTACTAGATAGGGTCTGGGTGGGATTATGGTCAGTGCAGACTTGATGGACCGAGGTTGGCCTTTTTCTGCACTTCAGGATTCTATGAACTAATCAATAATATTCACTACTAGGGCTGCAAAGCTTTGGCCTGATGCACTGGTTGTGGGATTGTTTTGTTCTTTCACAAGTTGCTTATACTGTAGTTGGAGCCTCAGATTATGTATGCCTGTTGCTGCCCTTGGTATGGCCTCCTGCATTCTTCAGAGAACCAAAAGAGATTTTATAACAATCTAGTAGCTTCATGACTGTAATTACTGGCTTTTTATTCAAATTTATTTTAACTTCCTTGAGCTGCTGTGGTGGGATTTTAACTCATGGCATCAGGGTTGTTAGTCTAGACATTTGGATTATTAGAATTAGCATCATTCTCACTGTATTATCATTCTCCTGGACCTTATCTCATTGTTGTTCATGAGATTTTGCTGTGTGAAAATTGGCTGCTAATCTTTCAGCTGCAACTGGAAGTCAAACGAATTTTTTTTAGCTATAATGCAGCCCAGCATATAGAATCTATAGTATCCCTACATTGAAGATGGAGACCATTCAGCCCATCGCATGTGCACCAAGTCTCCAAATGAAAACATAATCTATGTCCATTCCCCTACATCTATCCCCACAACTTTGTGTGTTGACCATGGCCAATCCACCTAATCTGCACATCATTGGACACCATTCCAAAGAGCAAAGGAAAGTACAGCGCAGGAACAGGCCATTCGGCCCTTTAAGCCTGTACTGATCATGATACCCTAACTAAAAGAAAAATCTTCTGCCCTTACTCAGTCCATATCCCTCTATTCCTTCCCTATTTATGTACCCATCCAGATGCCTCTTAAATGTTGCTGATGTGCCTACTCCCCCCACCTCCTCTGGCAGCCATCATTCCAGGAACCCATCGCTTTCTGCATGAAAACCTTTCCTTCTCCCTTAAAGCTTCTCCCTCTCACCTTGAACCTGTGCTGCCTTGTAATTGATGCTTCCATCCTGGGAAAAAGTTACTGACTATCCACCTATCTATGCCTCTCATAATTTTGTAGACCTTTATCGAGTCTTCCTTCAGCCCCTGTTTTTCCAGTGAAAACAATCCTAGTTTATTCAACCTCTCCTCAATGCCAATACCTTTGAGACCAGGCAACATCCTGGTGAAACTTCTTTGCACTCACACCAAAGTGTCCACATCCTTCAGATAGTGAAGTGACCAGAACTGCACTCAACACTCCAAATACAGCCTAACCAAGATTTTATGTAGATGTAGCATGATTTCCCAACTCCTGCGCTCAGTGCCCCGGCTGATGAAGGCAAGCATGCCATATGCCTTCTTAAACACCTCGGCTACCTGAGTTGCCACTCTATGGGAACTGTGGATCTGTGGATCTGCTTGCCTAGATCCCTCTGTATGTTAATGTTCCTAAAATTTACTAAATTTGACCCTCCAAAAGGAATCACCTCACATTTTCCTGGATTAAACTCCGTCTGCCATTTCTTTGTCACCCAAGCCTCCAATCTATCTGCACCTTGTTGTATTCTGTTGTATCCTCTGACAGTTCCTGACACTTTCAGTAGCTCCACTAATCTGACTGCATATCTGCTCCTTTGTTTCCTGCAGGCTTTTGGGAGGCTGATACTTACATTCCCAACAGTGTGATTTCACCCTTCTTATTCCTAAGCTGCTCCCATAACACCTGACTACAAGATCCCTCCAAAATCTGTCCTCCCTCAATAAAGCTGTGATTTGCTCCCTAACCAGGAATGCAGCTCCCCCACCTCTTGTTTCCTTTTCTGTCCCATCTAAATCAACAATATCCCGGAATGCTAAGATGTCCCTCCTTTAACCATGTCTCCATAATTGCAATAACATCATAATTCCATACAGCAATCTAGGCTCTCAGTTCATCTGTCTTACCTGTTATATCTCTAACATTGAAGCAAATGCAGTCCAGACCTCCAGTCCCACTGAGGCCTGCAGTTCTCTGCCTGTTCTTATTCTGCACTACATTTATCTCATCCCATCTTAATTACCTGCTGCACCTGCAAACCATCTTTTTGCAATTCCTGCACAAGAACACCCAGGTTCCTCTGCACAGCAGCATGCAGCAATTTTGTACCATTTAAATAATAGTCAGTTTTGTTGTTATTCCTACTAAAATGGAGACCTCACATTTATCAACATTGTACTCCATCTGCCAGACCCTTACCCATTCCCTTAAACTACCTGCAGACTTTCAATGTCTTCAGCACACTTTGCCCTGCCAGTCATCTTAATGTCATCTGCAAACTTTGACATACTGCGCTTAATCCCCAACTCTAAGTCATCTATGTAAATTATAAACAATTACAGTCCCACCACTGATCCCTGAGGCACACCACTAGGCTCTGATCGCCAACCAGAAAAACATCCATTTACCCTCACTCTTTGCTTTCTGCTAGTTAACCAATCTTCTATCCATGCTAATACGTTACCTGTAATACTGTGAACCTTTACCTTACGTACAGCACCTTGTCAAATGCCTCCTTGAACTCCAGATACACCACATCTACAGGTTCCAAATTGTTCACCAAGCTCGTAATGTCTTCAAAGAATATCAGTAAAGAACCAGTTAAACATGAACTGCCTTTCATGAACCCATGCTGCATCTTCCCAATGGAACAATTTCTATTGAGATGAATCTGTGATTGCGTGATTCCAAGTGTATATGTGTTCATATATGAGTGTCTGTGTATGTGAATGAATGGGTATGTATGTGCCATTCTGACTGCATGTCTGTTTTTGCATGTATGAGTATTTATATATGAGTATAAGTGTATTTGAATGTATGTATATGAGTGTGAATGCATGTGAATATATAAATGTATATGTATGTGTGAGTATGCATATATATATTTATATATATATATATATACGTGTGCGTGTGCGTGCGTGTGTGTGTGTGTGTGTGTGAGAATATATGTGTATGTGTAATTCTGACTGTGTGGTTTTGTGTGTGTGTTTGTGTGAGCATGAGTGTATGTGAGTACCTTTAACTTCAGACTGCATAGAAACATCTCTTCATTTCTCTAGCTTCCTTAACTAGTTGTTACTCAGATCTCTGCACTTATTTTCTTAACAATTACACCATGGTATGACTTTTCTTCTAGTAAAGCCAAGGAAGATGTTCTGCCTCTCATCTTCCAAACTTACTGTTTCTAGCAGAGCAGTGAGGGCTGCCTTCTCTCTCACTACATATCTCCAATTGCCTACAAATTTGCTAAAGTAAAACTTAAAAGCTTCTCTACCTTACAAGGCCTCAGTTGCTAAACATGCTTTGCCTTTTACTTATTCATCACACCGTAGCTCTCTCTGAGCATAATAGAAATACAACTGGCACTTAACCAACCTCTACACATAGAACCATCTTTGTCCAGCATGAATCTAACTACAGGTTTTACCCTTGCAGGACAGAAACATTAAATTAAACCCACTTAAAAATACTTTATTTCTAATTTTTTATCAAAAAATAAATAAATTCTATAGTGTTGTATTGGTATTGTCATTGGGCTAGTAATCCAGTGTAATGCTCGGGGGACCAAGGCTCAAATCCTATTACACAGATGGTGAAATGTGAATTCAGTAAAATATTTGGAACTAAAAGTCTACTGATGACCATGAAACCATTGCTGATTTTATACATGAATGATCTGGAGGTAATCTGCCGTCCTTACCTGGCCTGTCTTCCAGAGCCACAGCATTGTGGTTAACTCTTAAAAATGCCCTCAGGGATAGGCAATATATCCATTGTTGGCCCAAGCCAACAATGCTTACATCCCATGAACAAATCAAAAAAAAAACTCCCTTTGTTTTTCTAACACCATTCTATGATTCTGTGATGATTATTCCTTTAAGGGCAACACAGCAGAATAAAGGTCATCCAATGGGAGCTTAGGGTAGGGGGGGGCGGAGGTGGGGGGAATCACCCTAGGGGCAGGGATTCTCCAATACAAATGTATTTTAGAATTAACTTCAAACATGCTGCATGACTTGTAAATAAATCCATTTTGGTTTGATGATGAAGTCTTGGAAAGTGCATCACCGCGTGTTCTATAATAACGATGCCTTTATACCAGTGATGCTGCTGTTTGTGGGATTTTACTGTGCACAAGTTGCCTTCTGTATTCACGCGGATGAAATAATGGCAACATGTTCTTCGAAGTATTCCATTTGTACAGGAAATACTTTGGAAGAATGCGTGAAGGCACTGTGTAAATACTAATTCTTCCTTTCTTGTCAGGAGGCCAGTCTCCCTGGGGTTACACTGTTTCTGTTTTGGAAGGAGCATGAAGTTTCTCAGAATGCTTGTTAATATTACAGCACCGACTTCTTTTAATGCAGCACCCCGCACTCGCAGGAAGAGTTCTCAGAGTTGTTTTCTTTAAAAATTAATGCTTGGGATGTACCTGATTCTGGCAGGTCCACATTTGTCACCCCCAACCTCATTGCTTTGAAGAGTCAGCCACAAAGTGCGGACTGGAGCCACACTTTAAGTATGGCAGCTCCTTTCCCTGAAAGCAAGTGAGAACAATCCAACCACTGTCAAGGTGACCAGCCCATTCATTTCCACTGCAATTGACACATCATGCATTCAAGGTTCTGGGCCAGCTGTTAGTAAATGAGATTCAGTAGGCGAGATATCTCTCACTTATCACTGCAGACTTGATGGGCCGAAGGCCCTCTTCGTCAATGTTGATTCTGTGACAGAGGTGACTTACCTGCAACCTCTTGAGTCCAAAATTCTTCAGAGAAACTTTATGAAGGCAATCTATGCAGGGAGTGGGTGAAGGTACTCAAGTGTGTACAAATCACTAAATGTTCACACAAAGGTAGCATAAGCAATCGGATAGGCTAATGGAATGTCAGCTTTTGTCACAGGGGGCCAAGGATGCAAAAAGGAGATAGTGATGCTTCGGCTAGATGGACAGATATAATGTGGAGCCATTATGTTCAGTAGAATCATAAAATCTACAATGCAGAAGGAGGCCATTTGGCCTATAGAGCATGCACTGACAACAATCTCATTCATTCCTATTTCTGTAATGCCACAGATTTACCCTCCTTGACACTAGAGGGCAATTTATCATGGCCAATCAACCTAACCTGCACATCTTTGGAGTGTGGGAGGAAACCAGAGTACGCACAGGAATCCCGTGCAGGCACAAGAAGAACATGCAAACTTCACACAAACAGTGACCTAAACCAGGAATCGAACTCAGATCCCTGGCACTTTGAGACAGCAATGCCAATCACTGCCACCCGTTCTGGGCATTTCACCTCATTAGAGTACGTATTAGTACTGGAGGGGATGCAGTGCGGATTCTCAAGAATGATATGAGGGCTTTAAAGATTAAATGGTGAGTCTAAGTTGCACAGATCTTGCTTCCATCCTTTTCAATATAGAAGAGGATCTAAGTGAGGTGTTTATAATAATTAAAGGTTTTAACAAGGTTGCATTGTGAGTTTATAATTATGCAAAGGTATTGATTACTCATAAGGGACTGTGTAAATGCATTTGGATTCATTTTCTTAAAGTAGGCACTTGTGAACCTTTTTACAGATAGAAAGTTTAAAGGCATCAGCAGCAGAGTTGTGTCTGCTGTGTGCTACTCAAAATCAAAAGTGCAATGACACACTTCCTTCAAGTGATGTCATGCTGCTCTCTTAGAAGCATGTTGCACAAATAGACAGGAACTATTTCCTCTAGTGGGGGAGGGGAAAGTCCAGAATAAGAACAAGGCTAGAATATTTAATGAGCACCTTGTATCTACGTTTACTAAAAGACAAGATGCTGGAAAAATATGCACAGAAGTGGAGAAGGTAAAATGAACGGATGGGGTGAAAATCGATAAGAAGGAGGCACTGGAAATGGTGGCAATGATTGGAACGGTAAAGTTACCTGGACCAGATGGATTGCATCCTAGTTGCTATAGGAAATTGGGGTAATGGAATTGTTGCCACATCTTCCAATCTTCCTTGGGACAAAATTCCAGTGAACTAGGGATGGCAAATATAATAAGCTTGTTCAAGAAAGGACAGACCTAACAACTACAGGCTATTCATTTTAACATCAATAATGGGTAAAAGTTTAGTAAAATGAATTAGGGAAATTAAATCATCTAGTGTATTGAGAGATTTGAGTTAATTAAGAAGACCCAGCTGGTTTAGTAAAAGGCAAATTGTGCTTGATTAATCCCATACAAAACAGAGAAGCGAATACGGGGAATGCAATGTCTGTTGTCTGTAAGGATTTTAAGAGAATGTTTGAAAAATTACCTTGTAAAAGACTAGCAAACAAAGTTGAGACTCATGAAAAATGAGGGTCAGTGTCAGTTTAGATAAAATATTGACTTTAGGACAGAAAGCAACAAGTTGCACTAAACAAGTTGTTTTTTCGACTATGTTCCATGTAGCAATGATACCAAAATTGGAAGTGTAGCATGCAGTGAGGGTGATTCGGCTGAATGCAATGGGGCTAACAGAATGGACATACAAGTGGCAGATGGAAATTAATGTAGAGAAATGTGAGGATTTTATTTAATCCATTCATGGGATATGGGTGTCGCTCAATGGCCAGCATTCATTGCCATCCCTAGTTGGTCTTGCAAGTTGGCTGTCTCCTTGAGTGATTGATACAATTGAATGGTTATCTAGATCATTTCTAAGGACAGTTGAGAGTCAACGCATTGCTATGACTCTGGGGTCACATGTAGGCCAGATAGTTAAAGATGGCAGATTTCCTTCCCTAAAGGACGCTAGTGAACCAGTTTTTTTCTTTGATAATTGACAATGGTTCAATGGTCATTTGTAGCTTCCTAATTCCAGACTTATTTTATTGAATTCAAATTCCACCATCTGCCATGGCAGGATTCGAACCTGATACCCAGAACGTTAGCTAAGTTTTTGAATTAATAGTCTAGTGATGATACAACTAGGCCATCTCCTTTGCTAGGTGATGCAGGAGGGATAGGGAGAGATGATGCACACTTAATGGCATGGTTCTAAAATGTACACAGGCAGAGAAAGATCTGGAGGTGGATGTCCAATCATTTTTGGAATTGATGGGACGTATTGAGGAGAATTAGTGAAGGATGTGGGATCTTTGACGATTGAGTATGATTGTGGTCGAAACCTGCACATAGCAACAGGGTGGCACAGTGACACAGTGGTTAGCACTACTGCCTAACAGCATCAGGAACCTAGGTTCAATTGGCCTTGGCTCACTCTCTGTATGGGGTTTTCACATTCCACCCATGTCTGCATGAGTTTCCTTCCAAGTCTAAAGCTAAGTGAGTTAGGTTGATTGGCCATGCTGAATTAGAACATATAGAACATAGAACCCTACAGTGCAGAAAGAGGCCCTTCAGCCCATTGAGTCTGCACTAAATACAATCCCACCTAGGCCCTATTCCCGTATAATACACCCACTAATCTCTCTAACCTGCGCATCCCTAGATACTAAGGGGCAATTTCTTAGCATGTCCAATCAACCTAACCAGCACATCTTTGGATTATGGGAGGAAACCGGAGAACCCAAATGAAACCCACACAAATACGAGGAGAATGTGCAAACTCCACACAGACAGTGACCTGAGTCAGGAATCGAACCCAGGACCCTGGAGCTGTGAAGCAGCAGTGCTAACCACTGTGCTACCATTCTATCCAGCTAGGTTATTGATCCTAATGTCAGGGGGGTTAACAGAGTAAATTAACAGATACAGTAAATTAACAGATACAGTAAATTAACAGATACAGACTCGTTGGGCTGAATGGCCTCCTTCTATTCTGTGAGGTTCTAGGTTTCCTGATCCTATCAACATTACGCAAAATCATTGTTCACAAAGAACGTAAGAACTCGGAGCAGGAGTAGGCCATCTGGCCCCTCGAGCCTGTCCCACCATTCAATAAGATTCTGGCTGATCATTTCATGGACTCAGCTGCAATTACCTCCCCTCGCACTATAATCCTTAATTCCATTATTGTTCAAAAATTTATCTATGCTGGCCTTAAAAACATTCAATGAGGTAGCCTTAGTTGCTTCACAGGGCGGAGAATTCCACAGATTCACAACCCTTTGTGTGAAGAAGCTTCTCCTCAACTCAGTCCTAAATCTGATTCCCCTTATTTTGAGGCTATTCCCCCTAGTTCTAATTTCACCTGCCAGTGAAAACAACTTCCCTGCTTCTGTCTTATCTAATTCCTTCATAATCTTATATGTTTCTATAAGATCTTCCCTCATTCTTCTGAATTCCAATGAGTAAAGCCCCAATCTACTCAGTCTCTCCTCATAAGTCAACCCTCTCAACTCTGGAATCAACCTAGTGAATCTCCTCTGCACCCCCTCCAGTGCCAATATATCCTTTTTCAAATAAGGAGGCCAAAACTATAGACAGTACTCCTGGTGTGGCTTCACAAGCATCTTATATGGCTGTAAATAACCTCACTGTTTTTAAACTCCATTCCTCTATCAATGAAGGAAATTCCATTTGCCTTCTTAATTGCCTTAATTGCCTTCTTAATTCTTCAATCTTATTGAAGCATATAAGATGATTAGAGGTTTAGATAGGGTGGACAGTGATAGCCTTTTTCCTAGGATGGAGAAAGCTAGCACGAGGGGACACAGCTTTAAATTAAGGGGTATGAGTTATAGGACGGATATCAGAGGTAGGTTCTTTACTCAAAGAGTGATTAGGGAGTGGAATGCCCTGCCTGCAGCTGTTGTAGATGCGCCAAGTTTGGTGGCGTTTAAGAGGTTAGTTGATAAGTATATGGATGAGAAGGGAATGGTTTAGTTAGGAGGGGCATTGCTTTTTATTTTGGTCGGCACAACATCGAAGGCCGAAGGGCCTGTTCTGTGCTGTATTGTTCTATGTTCTATGTTCTATATTACCCATTGCACCTGCAAACCAACTCCTTGAGATTCCTGCACAAGGACACCCAGATCCCTCTGTAAAGAACAAAGAAAAAAGAACAAAACAGCACGGAAAACAGGTTCTTTGGCCGAACGAGCCCGTGCCGCCACCCCGATGTTCCCACCTCTGCCCGCGATCCCTGTCCATGTTTATAGACCTATGGATTAAAAACCAAATTTGAGACAATTTAGGGAGGATTTGTTTGGTCAATTAGCCTAAGAGCACATCTTTGGAATGTGGGAGGAAACCGGAGCGCCCGGAAAAAACCAACACAAGCACGGGGACAATGCGCAAACTCCCACAGACACAGGCCCAAATCCATGTATCTGCACAGCACAGCAATAGTCACTAAGCTGTCGTGTTGCCCATCAAATGGTCCAGGTCAAGCGTACACTAGTGACGTGAAGCACTAGGATACTCTTGAAAAAGATCCAAGAGCAGTCCTCTCACGACCCATCGCGTGTACGCCCCTTGTTAGAGAACAAGGTGGACCAAAGCACCTGTAGGATAAAAACAAGTACATCAATATCATCATCTATTTACACACTTCCCAGGGACTCTCAAGGCTCATGATCCCTATTTTAAATCAGTTTTCTATACCCCTCCATTCCCATTCTGTTCATGTGCCCATCTAAGTATTTCTTAAATAACTCCAGAGTACCTGCCTCCACCACTTTACTTGGCAGCGCATTCCATACCCCCACCACCCTCTGCGTGAAAAAACTCCCTCTAGCATCCAAATTATACCTTACCCCCCTCACCCTAAGCCCGTGACCCCTCGTGCTATTTGAGTCCATCCTAGGAAAAAGCTTAACTCTGTTTACTCTATCTATCCCCTTCAAAATCTTGTACACCTCTATCAGATCTCCTCTAAGTCTACGTCTTTCTAAGGAAAACAGTCCCAATTTGCCTAATCTCTCCTCGTAACTCAGACCATGCTGCTGTACAGCAGCATGCTGCAATTTTTTTACCATTTAAATAATAGTCCAAATTGCTGTTATTCCTATCAAAATGGATGACTTCACATTTACCGACATTGTACTCCATCTGCCAGACCCTCGCCCAATCACTCAGACTATCTATATCCCTTTGCAGACTTTCAGCATCTTCTGCACACTTTGCTCTGCCACCCATCTTAGTGTCATCTGTGAATTTTGACACACTACACTTGGTCCCCAACTCTAAATCTTTTATGTAAATGGTAAACAATTGTGTTCCAACCCTGATTCCTGAGGCACACCACTTGTCGCTGATCGTCAATCAAAAAAACACCCATTTACCCCCACTTTTTGCTTTCTGTTAGTAACCAATCTTCTAACCATGCTAATACATTATCTGTAACATGGTGTTGATGGGTTGATGGTTGGAATTTGGTGACGTGTAGAACTACACTGTTTGCGGCCACCTTGCTGCTGCAGCATTCTTCCACCTTCAGCGAGACGCAGGAACTTCCTTCACCTCTTCCACCATTGAGGAATTCTTGGAACTGATCTTTATCTGGCACCTCCGCCCTAGTCTTGACAGCACTGGTATCCCTACCGGGGCAAGGATCTCCTGATGGCATCACTCAAGGGACGATTGGACCTTTTTTTTCATTCATTTGTGGGACGTGATTTGCTGGCTGGCCAGAATTTATTGTCCATCCCTAGTTGCCTGACGGCAGTTGAGACAACCATATAGCTGGGGCTCTGGACTACATGGTTGAGGTATTGCCCATCCCTGATTTGTTGGGCCATTTTCAGAGACATGGAGGCCAGACCAGGTAAGGACAGCAGATTTCCTTCTCTAAAAAACATTAGTGAATCAGTTGAGTTTTTACAACAATCAACATTGCCAGATTTCCTTCCGTAAATGACATGAGTGAACCAGATAGGGTTTTTCCAACAATCCTCAATACTTTCATGGTCATCAGTAGATTCGTAATTCCAGATATTTCATTTATTGAATTTGAATTCCACCACCTGCAGTGGCGGGATTCGAATCTGTTTTGCCAGAATATGAGCTGAGTTTCTGGATTAGTAGTCTAGCCATAATACCACTAGGTCACCAACTCCCCAAAGCCCTCCAAGGTGGTATTCCAAAAGCTCGGGAGGGTTTCTGAACTTTTATGAAACACTTCTTAGGCCACAACTAGAGTATTGTTTTCAGTTCTAACCAGCACATGTTAGGAAGAATGTGAAGATTCTTGAAAGAAATGATGATCAGAATAGTTCCAGAGATGGGGAATGTTAATTGTAGGTTTGCTTTAGGTGATGCTGGCATTGTTCTCCTTGAAGCAAAAAAGACTTAGGAGTGATTTGACAGATTTGTGTAACC
Source organism: Sphyrna mokarran (assembly GCA_024679065.1). NCBI lineage: Eukaryota > Metazoa > Chordata > Chondrichthyes > Carcharhiniformes > Carcharhinidae > Sphyrna > Sphyrna mokarran. The sequence continues at coordinate 11,419,636 of JAGIQG010000001.1, read as the reverse complement.
TTATGATAGGGTCCAATCAGAGAAAGTTATTCCTGTTAGCTGACCCCCGAGTGGGGTTACTGTTTAAAAATAGTGAGTTGCCCATTTAAAATGGAGATGAGAAGATATCTTTTTCTCTCAGAGGGCTGTGAGTCATTGAAGCATGGAAGACTTCCTCCCTCTTTATTGATAAAAGCAAATTATAGCGGGTGCTTGAACCTGAGACCAGAAGAGAAAATACTGGAAAATCTCAGCAGGTCTGGCAGCATCTGTAAGGAGAGAAAAGAGCTGATGTTTTAAGTCCAGATGACCCTTTGTCAAAGTTTTTGCAAAAGATCACCTGGATGGAAACATCAGCTCTTTTCTCTCCTTACAGACAGCTTCCAGGCCTGCTGAGATTTTCCAGCATTTTCTCTTTTGGCTCCCTCTTTATTGGTTCGGATGATATAGTTTCTGTTGGTGTTGGGTTGGGTGCCTGCCCCTTTAAGTCAACTCCTGTATGAATGTGAACATTTATTTTGTAATATTTTTAAATACTGCTTTCAGATTCCACCATTTCACTCCACTGACATCATAGGCAGCGCAAATATATCCCCAAAAGTTAGTTAAATCACAGCAGCTCAGACACAGTGAGATATATCTGACAGATTTATGGCCCCAGTCATTGTTTCCACAGTGTGGGAAGCATTAAAACCCAACTTCACTTAGTGCTTTCTTCCATTCTGTCAGGGTGCACGTGGAGCTGAGGGTTGGATGAGGGACTGGGAAAGTGGAAGAAATCCACAACTAGAGTCTCCGTCTCCAAGCCTCCACGTTGCTAGGGAGCTTCTCCAGAGTGGGCGGGGAGTAGCGTCATAGAATCCCTACAGTGCAGAAGGAAGTCATTTGGCCCATTAAGTCTGCAGTGAATACAATTCCACCCAGTTCCTATTTCCATACTCCATATATTTACCCTAGCTAGTCCTCCAGACACTAAGGGGCAATTTAGCATGGCCAATCCACCTAATCTGCACATCCTTAAATTGTAGGAGGAAACCGGAGCACCCAGACAGAACCCATGCAGATATGGGGAGAACATGTAGACTCCACACAGACAGTGACCCAAGCCAGGAATCGAACTCAGGTCTCTGAGCTGTGAGGTAGCAGTGCTAATCACTATGCCACCATACCGTAGATAAGTAGATAAGCTCCTCACTCCATTGACTCAATTGAGATGGTTAAGACCTAGCCCAATTAATGTCAGTCACTGCTGGTGGACAGGCTGCCCTGACAACCTGCTCTTTTATTCATTCAGGAGCATTGCCCATCTCTGATTTTTTCGGCCATTTTTCACAAAGACATATAGACCAAACCAGGTAAAGGCAGCAGATTTCCTTCCTTAAAGAACATTAGTGATCCAGCTGGGTTTTTACAAAAATCAACAATGGATTCATTCGATTTTTAATTCTAGATGTTCTATGTATCTTGTCTTCATCAATCGAGAGACAGATTCCAAAAGAAGGAGATCATGCTGGAGTTGTGTAGAACTTTGATGAGGCCACAGTTGGAGTACTGTGTGCAGTTCTGGTCACCACATTATCGGAAGGATTTGATTGCATCCTGAAGGGGGTGCAGAGGAGATTCACCAGGATGGTGCCTGGGATGGAACATTTAAGTTATGAAGAGAGATTTGTTAGACTTGGGTTGTTTTCATTGGAGCAGAGAAGACTGAGAGGTGACCTGATTGAGATATAAGATTATGAGGGACACGGATAGAGTAGATAAGGAGCAGCTGTTCCCTTTAGTTGAAGGGTCAGTCACAAGGGGACATAGGTTCAAGGTGAGGTTCAGCAGGTTTAGGAGGGACGTGAAGAAAAATCTTTTTATCCAGAGGTAGTGACAATCTAGAATGCACTGCCTGGGAGGGTGGACGAGACGGGATGCCTCACATCATTTGAAAAGTAGCCGGGTGAGCACTTGGCACATCGTAACATTCAGGACTATGGGCCAAGTGTTGGTAAATGGGATTAGACTGGCAGACAGATATTTCTGATGTGTCAGTGCAGACTCGATGGGCTGAAAGGCCTCCTCTGCACTGTATGATTCAATGAATTGAACTGAATTTGCTATTGTCACTTTTAATGGAATGCAGTGAGAAGTATTGCTTCAAGCGAGCTACAAAACATATTGTTCATAGAGTACATAGGGAAGAAGGAGGGGGTGCAGAATGTAGTGTCACAATTACCGATAGGGTGACAAGAAAGATCAGTTGAGTATATGATAGGACAACTCAGAAGTCTGGCGGTAGCACCAAGGAAGAAGCTATTCTTTAGTCTGTTGGTACGTGATCTCAGACTTTTGTATCTTTTTCCCAATGAAAGAAAGTGGAAGAGAGAATGTTTGGGGTGCATGGGATCCTTGATTATGCTGGTTGCTTTTCCGAGGCAGTAGGAAGTAGATAGTATCAATGGACGGGAGGCTGAATGATGGACTGGCCTTCGTTCACAACTCTTCATAATTTCCAGCTGCCTTGGTCATAATTCCACTGTCAACCATTTGCCATGGTGGGATTTGAACTCAGATTCCTAGAGCATTACCCTGGTTCTCTGGATTACTTGCCCAGTGACAATCCCACTATGCCAGTGTCTCCTCTTGCAATAAAGTTTTTTTTTATTTGTTCATGTGATGTTGATATGCTTGGCTGGGCCAACATTTATTGCCCATCTCTGAGGGAATTCAAGAGTCAATTGTTGTAGACCTGGAATCACTTGTAGGCCAGAAGGATGTTAAAGGACATTAGTGAGCCACATGGGTTTTTAATAACAATTGACAATTATTTCATGGCCATCACTAGAGTTTTAATTCCAGACTTATTACTGAATTCCAATTTCACCATCCGACTTGGTGGGATTCAAACATGGCCTCCAGAGCTTTACTCTGAGTCTCTGGATTATTAGTCCAGTTACAATGCCATTGCTTCCCCTTAACCTCTGGAAATCATCACCTCAATGATGGCAGCACCTTGTCAGGGACAAGCTGGTGAAGTGGGGAGGTGGGGTGGGGATGGGGTAAGGGATGGGGTGCTCAGACAGTGATACTGCTTTGGGCAGCAAAGATCTGAACCAATCCACTACGCCAAAAGACCTAATGACTTTGATCCTCGACATCTTTAATATAAATGCCTCCAGTGGTCATTCCATATTGAGTCACCCTCACAGTTTTTCACCCTGCATCAGCAGCAGCATCCACCTATCCTCTTGGGGCTACTGTGTCATCTTCATGGTCGTGAACATAGCCCAGTCCATCACTCAAACCTGTCTCCCATCGATTGACTGTGAAATGGCCTAGCAATGGCCTATAGTTAGGTAAATCCATCAACACCTCTACTTTCTCAGGAAATTGTGGGCCAGATTTTACCATTGCATCAGATTTACCATTGCATCAGGTGTGAAAACTTGGTAAAGTCGGGCATGATCTGATTAATGTGATTCGTGCACATGTCCACACAGATGCCCACTTTACCAAGGCCTGAAAATGGTCATGATCCAAACCAGGCCCAAAACGTATGAAATGGTGATTTAAATATGTTTGCATGCATTTAAAACATAGAACATAGAAAAACTACACCACAAACAGGTCCTTTGGCCCACAAGTTGTGCTGATGATATCCCTACCCCCTAAGCTTACTTATAATCCTCAATCCTATTAAGTCCCATTACTCATCCAGAAGTCTCTTAAAAGACCCTAATGAATTTGTCTCCATCACCACCATTGGCAGCCGATTCCACACATCCACCACCCTCTGAGTGAAAAACTTACCCTTAACATCTCCTCTGTACCTAATCCCCAGTACCTTCCCTGATACCTACATTTGCAATGGAGTTTGAAAGATAATTGGCTAAAACACCAGTGAGGTCTCTGCTGGTGTTCTTCTGATAGTGCTTGAGATCTCCTACGTCCACTCTCAAATGATAAGATGCCTTCATGTTTCATAGGGATGGCTGTACCTTTGACAGGGCACTGGGCAAAACTCCAAGATGTCCAAACTCCTCCAATGCCAGTTTCTTACACATGACTGATTTGCTTTGTGCCACCATTGTGCCTTCCTTCCTAGCCATATCCACCTTGCTACCTCTCTCTTCTTCTTCATATCCTCCCCTCAAACATACTGCTTTGACTGAGCTTTTTGTCACCAGTGCTAATATTCCCTTCTGTGGTGCCTTGTTGAATTCTGTCTGACAACACCCTCCATGAAATGTCTTGGGAAATTTGCTACATCATTAGGCAGCATAGAAATGCAAATTGTTTTTCTTCATGGAATAGAATAGAATTGTAGAATCCCTACAGCATAGAAGGAGACCATTTGGCCCATCAAATCTGTACTGACAACAATCCCACCTAATCCTGTAACCCCACATATTTACAATGCTGGTCTTCTAGATGCTAAGAGGAAATTTAGCATAGCCAATCCACCACCAAACCTGCACATCTTTGGAATGTGGAAGGAAACCAGAATTTTCATAGGAAGCCCATGCAGACATGGAGAGAATGTGCAAAGTCCACACAGAGGGTGACCCAGTGATCTAAGACTGGTCCGTGGCGCTATGAGGCAGCACTGCTTGTTGAGTCTAATTGGATAAATCTTTCAAAACTGGCCTGAACATCTCCTGTTCTGTATGATCCTACGAAAGTAAGCCACTGGACTTTTGATAGATAGATCATAGAACATTACAGCGAAGTACAGGCCCTTTGGCCTTCAATGTTGCACTGACCAGTGGAACCAATTTCTAACCTTCTAACCTAAACTATTCCAATATTATTCATATGTCTATTCAATGACTATTTGAACACCCTTAAAGTTGGCGAGTCCACTTCTGTTACAGGCAGGGCATTCCATGCCCTTACTACCCTCTGAGTAAAGAACCTACCTCTGATATCTGTCCTATATTTATCACCCCTCAATTTAAAGCTATGTCCCCTCATGTTAGCCATCATCATCTGAGGAAAAAGGCTCTCACTGTCCACCTCTGATCATCTTGTATGTTGCAATTAAGTCACCTCTTAACCTTCTCTCTTATGAAAACAACCTCAAGTCAAAGAACAAAGAACAAAACAGCACAGGAAACAGGCCCTTCGGCCCAACGAGCCCGCACCGCCACCCCGATGTTCCCACCTCTACCCATGATCCCTGTCTATGTTTATAGATCTATGGATTAAAAACCAAATTTGAGACAATTTAGGGAGAATTTGTTTTGCCAATTAGCCTAACAGCACATCTTTGGGATGTGGGAGGAAACCGGAGCACCCAGAGAAAACCCACGCAAGCACGGGGAGAATGCGCAAACTCCCACAAACACAGGCCCAAATCCATGTATCTGCACAGCACAGCGATAGTCCCTGAGCTGTCGTGTTGCCCATCAGATGGTCCAGGTCAAGCGTACACTAACGACGTGAAGCACTAGGATACTCTCGAAAAAAATCCAAGAGCAGCCCTCTCACGACCCATCGCGTCTAGGCCCCTCGTTAGACAACAAGGTGGACCAAAGCACCTGTAGGATAAAAACAAGTACATCAATATCATCAACGTCCCTCAGCCTTTCCTCAAAAGGCCTTCCCTCCATACCAGGCAACATCCTGGTAAACCTCCTCCGCACCCTTTCCAATGTTTCCACATTTTTCCTATAATGCGGCGACCAGAACTGTACGCAATACTCCAAGTGCGGCTGCACCAGAGTTTTGTATAGTTGCAACATGAGAGGTTTATTTTTCTCTCCCTCTCTCGCTCTCTTTCTGTGTCTCGTTCACTTTTCAGCTTGTGTCTTATTTCCTCCAAATTTCTGACATTATCTGCAAAGTTTTCCTTTAAAAAGATTCGATCGTTTATTTTTGTTTGAATGACGGGGCAGGTATTGGATTTCAGGTGACCCGAAGTTTACAACTTGACCCCAGCAAGAGGTTTCAGCTGTCAAAGACTGTTAATTTGATGTTTGGTGGACAGAAAATCATTTGGTGAAGAAACCAGGCTGACAGCCCCTAATATCCTCTTGTGTCCTTTTATGAGCTTTCCTTGATAAACAATGGAAGAAATATACTTTATAACTCGTTGCCGCCTGCTCATCCACTTCACAGTGTCTCTCCACCTGAAAGACATCTTCACCAACAAGTATTCTGTTTATTATCTCGGCCCTTCTGCTCCTAAAAACCTGTTTTGGTTACCTTCAGACCTGACTGCTCCAGAGCTCATCTGTCCTGTCTTCTATCTGCTACTCTCCGTAACCTCGGGCTGATCCAAATTGTCAAAATCTTCATTTACACCAGGACATGTGTGGGGTGATGATGCTGTAATGGTAAAGTTTTTTATTTAATAGTGTCACAAGTAGGCTTACATTGACACTGCAATGAAAGTCCAAAGATACGCGGGTTGATTGGCCATGCTAAAATTGCCCCTTAGTATACTAGGATGTTTAGGTTAGAGGGATTAGTGGGTAAAGTATGTAGGGATATGGGGGTAGAGCGTGGCCGGGATTGTGGTCGGTGCAGACTCGATGGGCCAAAAGGCCTCCTTTCGCACTATAGGGTTCTGTAGTTCTATGGTTCTACTGTGAAATTCCCCCGGTTGCTACACTCCCGGTGCCTGTTCAGGTACACCGAGGGAGAGTTTAGCAAAATACACCTAAGCAGGACATCTTTTAAAGTCTGGGAGGGAACTGGAGCATCCGCTGGAAACCTGTGCAATCATGGGGAGACCATGAAAACTCACACAGTGACCCAAGCCAGGAATCGAACCCGGTTGAGGCTATCGGGCTGGACTAATAATTAAGAAGCCCAAGCTAATGCTCTGGAGACATGGGTTCAAATCCCATACCACAGCAGGTGAAGGTATTTAAATTTAATTAACAAAATTTGGAGTTGAAAGCTTGGCTCATTAATAGTGACCAAGAATGACCATTGATTGCTATAAAAACTTATCTAGTTCACCAATTTGTCTTTTTGGGAAAGAAGTCTGACATCCTTATCTACACATACCTATGGAGTGGCACTGTATCATGGTGGTTAGCCCAGCTGCTTCACAGGGCCAGACACCCGGGTTCGATTCTGGCTTGGGTCACTGTCTGTGTGGAACCTGCACATTCTCCCTGTGTCTGTGTGGGTTTCCTCTGGGTTCTCCGGTTTCCTCCCCCAGTCTGAAAGACGTGCTGGTTAGGTACGTTGACCCGAACAAGTGCTGGAGTGAGGAGACTAAGGGAATTACACAGTAACTTCATTGCAGCATTAATGTAAACCTAATAAATAAATTTTACCTTATGTGATTCCTGGAATTGAACCCTGTGAGGCAGCAGTGCTAACCACTGTGTATGATTTCAACCAAGCAATATAATGTATTTTCATTGGTGAAGCGTTGGGAATAGTGCTCCTTATTCCTAGGCACTGGCAGGCTTGTTTACTAAACCAGAGTTCCTATTGGCAGTGCTCCTGTTGAGGACACGGTCACTCGGGAAATTTAGCCCTTTGATCACCTTATTGAAATAACACCTCCGCCGGCCTTGGAAATTAAAAACCACTGCAGGAAATCACAACCCTCTCGGAAATGAATCTGACTGTTTAATAGCAGTACACTGTTCTGATAATAGTACACCATTCAATAGCACTACACTCTTCCGAAAGCAGTATACCGTTCTAATAGCCGTACACTATTCCGATAGCAATACACTGTTCCTATAGCAGCACACCATTCCACAATCAGTACAGCTTTCTGATAACAGTATACTATTTCCTCAGCAGTACACCATTCCTATAGCAGTACACTGTTCCCGTAGCAGTACACTGTTCCTATAGCAATACACCGTTCCCATAGCAATATACCGTTCTGATAGCAGAACACTGTCCCTGTAGCAGAACAGTGTCCCTGTAGCAGTACACTGTTCCTATAGCAGTACAGTCTTCTGATGGCCGTACACTGTTCTGATAGCTGTACACCATTCTTATAGCAATACATCATTCCTGTAACAGTACACCGTTTTGATAGGTGTACACCGTTCTTATAACAAAACATCATCCCGATAGCAATAGCAGTACACCATTCTGATCTGCGACATTTCTGGTTGTCCATGAGAGTCTTAATGTCCAGAGGGAGGTGGAGCACCGTGCGTGAATTCTTTTAGTGTGTAGTGGTTCTTTTACACCAGCTTCAGCTGGCGAAGTAAGGCCTTAATCCAGTGTAAGTGGAGGTAAGATGACTAGAGACCAGATCTTGCTGCATTGGTCTAGTATATACAAATACACATATTCCTATTGTTCCCCCCCTCTCCCTCATATAGGACCACCCTCCCTGGGATTCAAAAAGTGCAGTGATGCCTATTCTCAATGCCGAAACCTCTTTCTTTATCCCCTGCTCTCCTTGCTAAAGTCTCGCCCTTTACAGCCAAACAAGGTTAATGTAAGGCTGAATACAATACCTGTATATAAGAGCGCACACCAAGTCTAATGTTGGACAGAGATGTGTGTACAAACAAGCATGGAGACAACACCTAGCTTGTACCCTTAGCCATACATTATCAGTAATTCAGAGTCAGTAAAGAATTAAGCCATCCATTTAACCTATGGATGAATACAAAGTCTTGGTCCCAAATTGTAACCAACATCCTACCACAGGTTAAAATGGTTGCTTTAAGAAACTGTGAAACAGAAGCAAAGAAGTGGAGAAGGGCTTTTTCAACGCTTACAGCCTCACCCCTAAATTAACCTTATTTGGCTGTAAAGAGCAAAACTTCAGTGAGGTAAGTAATGGATAAACATATAAGATGATGAAGGGGATGGATAAGGTAAAGGTTGAAAGACTCTTCCTGCTTAACAAAGATAGCAGGACTAGAGGGCACAGCCTCAAGATTGGGGTGGGGGAGGAGGCGGTTCAGATCAGCATTGCGGAGGGGTTTCTTCACGCAAAGGGTGGTGAATCTTTGGAATTCTCTGCCTGATGAGATGGTGGAGGCTTCCTCACTGAATATGTTCAAGTCAAGAGTGGATAGTTTTTGATTGACAAGGGAATTAAGGGTCACGGGTAGAGAGCGGGAAAATGGTACTGAACCACTACAGATCAGCCAACATCTTATTGAATGGCGGGGCAGGCTCGAGAGGCAGGATGGCCTACTCCTGCTCCTATTTCTTATGTTCTTATGTTATGTTCTTAAAGAGATTTCAGTAGGAGAGCAGACATCACTGCACTTTGTGAATCACAGGGAGAGAGGTCCTATAGAAGGGAGACAGGGGGACAGTAGGAACAAAAGGCATTGCCACCAATTGTGGAGCAATTATAAATACCGATGTATCAGAGCCTAAAGGCAAATGAGAAAATATATCTCAATGGGCTGAGGAGCTGAAACAGAGGTAGTGAGTGCCAGGCCATGGTGGCAATTGAAAGCAAGAGGGTAAATTTTCTGTTTCCATGGGCACCATCACGGGCAGAATGGACAATCTGAAAGACATTTAAAGGTTCGTAGATCATAGAACCATAGAATCCTACAGTGCAGAAAGAGTCCCTTTGGCCCATCGAATCTGAACCAAACACAATCCCACCCAGGCCCTACTCCCATATCCCAACATATTATACCCACTAAACCCTCTAACTTACACATCCCTAGACACTAAGGGGCAATTCTTTTTTTTTAGAGCAACACAGCACGGGAAACAGGCCCTTCGGCCCAACGAGCCCGCGCCTCTGTCATAACTGTATAGTAACAATTCCATTATCCTATCCTAATTTTAGGTTATTACTAATATGGAAGAGTCTCAATGTAGGGACAATTTGTTTCCCAATCAGCCTAAGAGCGAATTTTTGGGATGTGGGAGGAAACCGGAGCGCCCGGAGAAAACCCATGCAACCACGGGGAGAACGCGCAAACTCCCGCAGACACCGGCCCAATTCCAAGTGTCTGCACAGCTACGGCGATAGTCACTGAGCTGTCATGGTGCCCTTCAGATGGTCCAGATAAAGCACTCATTTACGACATGAAGCACCAGGCAACCCATGAATCAACATCCAAGAGCTGTCCTCGCAACACCTGCCGAATGCATGCTCCTTGTTGGTCAAGTATGGACCGAATTACCTGTGGAAAAAAAAGCCATAGTTAAACAGTCCTACTATATCCCTCTATCTGCATACCGCTCATGTGGCTGTCCAAGAGACCCTTAAATAGCCCTAGCGTGCCTGCTCCCACCACCTTACTCGGCAGTGCATTCCACACCCCCACTACCCTTTGTGTGAAAAACTGCCCTCTAATATTCGTCTTATACATAGCCCCCCTCACCCTAAGGCCATGACCCCTCGTCCTATCCATTTCTGAAGGTGGAAAAAGTTTACCACCATTTACTCTATCTATACCCCTTATAATCTTATACACCTCTATGAGATCCCCTCTAAGCCGACGTCTTTCAAGGGAAAACAACCCCAGTCTATTTAATCGTTCCTCATAAGACAGTCCTTCCATACCAGGCAGCATCCTGGTAAACCTCCTCTGCACTCTCTCCAAGGACTCCACATCCTTCCGATAGTACGGCGACCAGAACTGGACGCAGTATTCCAAGTGAGGCCTAACCAACGTTCTATACAATTGCAACATCAAACTCCTACTCTTGTATTCTATACCCTTTTCTATGAAAGCTAACATACTATACGCTTTCCTTATCACCTTCTCCACCTGTGAAGACACCTTCAGAGACTTGTGAACCTGCACCCCCAAGTCTCTCTGCGTCTCTATACTCCGAATAGTTTTACCTTTTATCCTATAACTCTCTTCTACATTTTTCCGGCCAAAATGCATCACCTCGCATTTATCCGGATTAAATTCCATTTGCCATCTATCTGCCCAGTCTACCAACCTATCTATGTCCTGTTGTATTGCCTGGCACTGCTCCTCTGTACCCGCCAATCCAAGCATCTTAGTGTCATCAGCAAATTTGCTGATCTCACCACCTACCCCAACTTCCAAGTCGTTTATGTAGACCACAAATAGAAGAGGACCTAGTACTGAGCCTTGTGGCACTCCACTAGTGACAGGCTTCCAGTCGGAAAAAGAGCCTTCCACTACTACCCTCTGTCTCCTCCTCCCGAGCCAGTTCTCGACCCATCTACATACCCGGCCCTGTATCCCATGCGCCTTCACCTTCTCTATCAGTCTACCATGAGGAACCTTGTCAAACGCCTTACTGAAATCCATGTAGACGACATCAACAGCATGTCCTTCATCAACTGTTTTTGTCACTTCTTCAAAAAATTCCACTAGATTTGTAAGACAAGACTTCCCCTTGACGAAGCCATGCTGCGTATCCCTGATCAGATCGCAGCGCTCCAGATGCTCATATATCCTGTCCCTGAGGATCCTCTCCATTAGCTTACCTATAACTGAAGTCAAGCTCACCGGCCTATAGTTCCCTGGGTTATCCCTCTGACCTTTTTTAAACAACGGTACTACATTTGCTATCCTCCAGTCCTCTGGGACCTCACCTGTGTCCAAGGAAGAGACAAAGATTTGCGTCAGAGGCCCAGCTAGGTCTTCCCTCAACTCCCTTAGCAGCCTGGGGTAAATGCCATCAGGCCCCGGAGCTTTATATGTCTTTAAGCTGCCTAACAGCCCCAACACCTCTTTCCTCGTAATCTTTATTTCCCTCAACCGATCCTCAACTTTGTCAACATCAGCAACAGACATCTGGCCAGTCTCCTGCGTGAATACCGACGCAAAGTATTCATTCAGGATCTCCCCCATTCCCTCAGGCTCTAAGCATAGATCCCCTCCTCTGTCCCTGAGAGGTCCAATCTTGCCTCTAACCATCCTTTTGCTCCTTACATAGGTGTAAAATGCCTTAGGATTTTCCTTAATCCTACCTGCCAGAGCCACTTCGTGGCCCCTTTTTGCCTTTCTAACACCCCTTTTAAGATCCCGTCTACACTCTCTATAAGCTTCCAGCGCTGTCTCAGTCCCCAGTTGCCTAGATCTAATGTAAGCCTCTCGCTTCTTCCTGATCAAGTCCTCAATATCCCTGGTAAGCCACGGTTCTCTAATCCTACCTTTCCCATCCTTCCTCCTTGCCGGCACGTATCTTTCCTGCAGAGAGTTTAGTTTTCCCTTGAAAGACTCCCACATGTACCTCGTCGACCTGCCCTCGAAAAGCTTATCCCAGTCGGTATCTTTAAGATCTTGCCTAATCTGGCTGTATCTAGCCCTCCCCCAGTTAAATACCTTCCCTTTTGGGCAGGTCTCGTCCTTTTCCATTAATATCCTAAAGCAGACAGAGTTGTGATCACTATTTGACACATGCTCTCCTACCTCGACGTCAACCACCTGCCCTGGCTCATTCCCCAGAACCAAATCCAGTATAGCCCCCTCTCTAGTCGGGCCATCCACATACTGTTCCAAAGACCCTTCCAAAACACACTGTACAAATTCCTCCCTGTCCACTCCTACAGGTCTGGGCTCTCTCCAATCTACTCCAGGAAAATTGAAATCTCCCACTACTGCTACCCTATTTTTCCTACACTTATCTAGAATGTCCCTGCATATCCCTTCTTCCACGGCCCGCGGGCTGTTGGGCGGTCTGTAGTAAACACCCAACAGAGTAACCACTCCCTTCCTATTCCTCAACTCCACCCATAGAGACTCAATTCCCAAATCATCCATACCTCCCTCCCTCCGCACTGCTGTGATGTTGTCCTTAACTAATAAAGCCACTCCCCAGCCTCTCCTCACACCAACTCTGTCATGCCTAAAACACTTATATCCTGGAATATTCAATTGCCAGTCTTGCCCCTCCTTCAACCACGTCTTGGTCACCGCCACCATTTCTAAACTCCTCGTGAACATTATTGCCTTCAGTTCATCTGTTTTGCCAGTCAAACTCCTCGCATTAAAACACATGCACTGAAGACCCTCAGCTCTCGGATATTCTTTTCTACCTTCTGGTGTTACCCTATCATCCCTCTCTCTCCCACTCCCAGTTCCCCCTCTCTCCCCACCCTCCCTCCCTATTAGTTTAAACACTTCTGAAACACTCCAGCTAACCTCCCAGCTAAAATATGTGTTCCCCTCCCAGTCAACTGCTCCCTATCCCTCTTGAATAGATGACCCTCCCTCCTGAAGACTTCCCAATGATCAATGAATATGAAGCCTTCTGCCCTACACCAATCCCTCATCCATGCATTTAGTTGGAGTGTCTCATTTGTTTTTACCCAATCGGTCCCGGGCACAGGCAGCAGCCCAGAGAACGCCACCCTGGAGGCCCTACCTTTCAGTTGAGCCCCCAACTCCCTAAAATGCCTATGTTTGTCCCCCCTGCGCTTTCTTCCTACATCTTTCTGTCCTACGTGAACCATTACATTTGCCTTAGACCCTTCTCCCTTCAAAATTCCCTCTACCCTCTCTGAAACATCCTGGACCCCTGCTCCAGGGAGGCAGACTACCATCCTGGAGTCTCTCTTTTGCCCACAGAAACGCCTATCGATCCCTTTAACCATCCCATCCCCCACCAATATCTCACTTCCTGCTTTCCTGCTGGTCTCTGTGGCATTCTGTTCCCCCTCACTTGCCCTCTCCATCACAGCTTTTACCCCTCCCTTGGTTTTCTGGGAATCCTCCTTTGAGATGGCCTTTGTGCCTTGATTTTTATTCTTGTTCCTCGTATCTATAACCAGCCCATCCCTACTACTAGATCCTGGGGTCCCCGCAGGACTACCTTCCCTATTCATTGTAACCTCATCTTCCCTCACTAGACACATGTCCTCCAAGCGCAACTCCAGTTGCCTCTTAGTTTTTATTTCTTAGCATGGCCAATCAAACTAACCCGCACATCTTTGGTCTTGGTTGAGCATAACCAGAAAATTCTGCCAAAGGTGAGAATTTTCAAATCAAGACGCTGCTTGTCCAGGATTCAGAGTAGGTCAGCAAGCACAGGAGTAGTTATTGTATAAGCAAGGATATGGAAAGTTTTTGGTGGAGAGAATGTGGAAAGCCAGCCGATTCTAGTCGGAATTTTACCGTCCATCTACCACGAGAATCAGAGCGGTGAAGGGCTGACAATGGGAATGTCTGTTGACCTTAGGAGGGATTTTCAGATTTTAGGGAGAGTGGTGCGGTCAGTTCTTGATTAGGGATTGACATTGAACCACCTTTGGCTTCATTGAATTGAATTGATTTATCGTTGTCACATGTTGGAACATAGTGAAAAACATTGTTTCTTGTGTACTAAACCTATACCATTCATAGAGTACATATGGGAGAAGGTAAGGAGAGAGAGCGGAATGTAGTGTGGCAGTTACCGATAGAGTTTGGAGAAATGTCAGTTTAATGTGTAACAGGACCATTCAAAAGTCCGATAGCAGCATGGAAGAAGCTGTTGGTACATGATCTCTGACTTTTGATTCTTTTTCCCAATGGGAAAAGATGGTGGAGAGAATCTCCAGGACCTTGGTTATGCTGGCTGCTTTCTCGAGGCACGGGAAGTGTAGGTGGAGCTGATAGATGCGAGGCTGGTTTATATGACAGTCTGGGCCACCATGGCCTGTGTCAGCAACTCTTTGTAACTTCTTGCAATCTTGCTCAGAGCAAGAGCCATACCAAGTTGTGATGCATCCAGAAAAGATGTTTTCTTTGTTGTATTTGTAAAAATTTGTGAGAGTCAAATTTCCTTAGTCTCCTGAGAAAGTAGAGGCGTTGGTGGGCTTTCTTAAATTATAGCGTCTGCGTGGAGGGTCCAGGACAGGTTGTTGGTGATCTGAACACCTAGAAACTTGAAGCTCTTGACCCTTTCTACTTCACCACCATTGATATACACAGAAGCATGTCCCCCACCACGTTTCCTGAAATCGATGATTATCTCCTTCATTTTGTTGACATTGAGGGAGAGATTATTGTCATCACACCAGTTCACCAGATGATGGAACTTGGACTGAGCGAGGGTTAGATCATTCATGTTTATTTTTTTAACTCTGCAGTACATACTCGCTGTTAGTTGGTACAACTCTCGCCTTGGGCGGGAATGTTGTGGCTTTCCAATTAAGAGACAAATTGGCCGCAAATTATTTTCTTATGCTAACAAAAATCTGAATGGAGGTTAAAACCACTTTGGTTTGGGGAGTGTTATACACAGCCCGGATCACACACTTATGCAAGATGCTCTGAAGTGAGTAACACTGCCTAATGTGTTAGTTCATATGATGTCGAAGAATTTCCTATCTAAACACTGAGCACTAATTAGAACATTTTATGTGCCTGAACTCCTGGTATCCCTACCTGAGGGCCAACCTTTGGACTTTAGGAGTTAAAGTCCACCACATGAGATGCACTTAACAAAAAATGTGAAGGGCTTCATAATGCTTTCTTTGTTTGGTGGAAGGCATTTGACATTTTGTTTTCCCCCTCCGCCCGCTTTGATGTAATAACTCATTACGCAAACCGCTATTAATCTCAGTCTCGCAGTTTCAGGCATCGGTACGGTTCATTGGCAATAGCAGTCTGTTTTCTGGGGAGAGCGTCCTGTACTTCTTGACATGCTCCCAATCTTAAAGCGAGGCCTGATGTTAGGCCCTGGCTCCCACCATCCAGCGGACCGCAGGTGGCTGAAGTTAGTGCTGTTGCCAGGGGTCCCAGGCAAACAAAGCCATATTATTTTCCCATCAAGGGGCTTTTTTTTTTCTTGCAAAAAAAAACACAGTGGAAAATATTGCAAAACTCTGGGTTATTTCACTCCGAGCGTCAAAAATAAATACTGCTGATGATTTATGGTATGTTTGATACTAATTTAAAATTGACCAAATATTTTTGTTCCACAGCAGCGTGACTGCAACTGTGAGACATTCAGCAGTCCAGGGCCAAGGTTTCCTGAGGGGGTCAGTAGCGATGGCTGTGGAGGAGGGTGGGTAGGGGGGTTGCTGTCAGTGGAAGGGGAGTTGGGGGAGGTGGGGGGGGGGGGGGGGGAGGGGGAGCAGTGGCAGTGGTTGGCGGGTGGCTGGGAATTTGGCACGCAGCTCAGGGGACCCCTACAGCATTATCAATAAGAGGCAGTCGGTTCAAATCCTGTCTGACTTTTTCCCTTTTCTCTCCCAGGATGAGAGCTTCCCTTTCGGAAACAATTCCAGATGTGGAATTCCCAGCCTCCTTTGCCTGCCTCAATTCAGCAGGGTATAAATACCGCAATTAATAGTCATAAATCATAACTCACTGAAAGAAAAAGAAAATTTGTTTCTGCTCAGTGGGGGGACTTTCTCTCTCTCTCTCTCTCTCAAGAATAATTCCCTATTCCCTGTAAAAGTCAGTGGGAAATGGCAACATGTTAAAAGAGTTAGCGGAGATGCAATGCCTGAACACAATGCAAACAAGCAGAGCTGGCTTCGTCCTGAAAAACACTGCCAAACTCAACAGGACATTTTAAATACTGCCTTCATTTACTTAGGGGGTGAAATTTAGACCATAAAAAAGGGCAAAAACTTGTAAGGGTTGTGGGCAGAGCTGTTTCTTTTTAAATTCTTTTGTGGGACATTGGCTTCACCTGTTGGAACTCAGTAAGAATTTAGCAACACCAATTTATAATCCAACCAATTTATTTGACAGTAAAATTGCGAGCTTTCGACACTCTGTGTCTTTGTCAGGCAGTTCAGCTGTTGGGCCAGCATTTATTGCCCATCTCTAATTGCCTTTGAAGTGGCAGTTAAGAGTCACATGTAGGCCAAGCCGGGTAAAGACAGCAGATTTCCTTCTCTAAAGGGCATGAGCGACCCAGGTGGGTTCTTCTGATATTCGATAATGGTTTCATGGTCATCACTGGTGGTAGTAAGGTGGAACAGCAGTTAGCACTACTGCCTCACGGTGCCAGGGATGCAGGTTCAATCCCAGCCTTGGGTCACTGTCTGTGCGGAGTCCGCTTGGTTCCGCCCATGAGTACGTAAGTTTCCTCCTGGTGCTCCAGTTTCCCCTGCAGTGTGAAAGATGCATTGGCCAAGCTAAATTCTTCCTCAGTGTACCCAAACAAATGCCAGAGTGTGGTGATTAGAGGATTTTCATCATAACTTCATTGCAGTGTTAATATACGCCTACTTACAACAATAAGAAATAAATGTTAACAACTTAAACATTCATGTAAATCTTTCTGTGCCCCCTCTTCGGGTATTCACAACTTTCTTAGAATGTGGGAGATTCATTCTGAAAAACCAAGTTAATAAAAAATCAGCGGGAGTTAGTCGAGTTTTTGTGCAAATTCAACACTTAGAACTTTTTGGGGAAAATTGCCACCATGATTTTTGGGATTGAAAAAGTCAGGTTGTCTTGTACAACACAAACTATGAGTGTCTATCTGACAGTAGATCATCCAATCATTATTTCCCGATGTTATTTAATCTCTTAATGGGCTGTTCCCAGAATGACAGGATTGTTATAGCGTAGAAGGAGGCCGTTCGGCCCATTGTATTTGTACCAGCTCTCCAAACAGGAATCATGATGTAGTGCCATTCCCTGCACATTGTTTGTATTGAAATAATTATCGAATGTCTTGAATGAACCTGCCTCCACATCACTTCCAACCAGCACGTTCCAGACCCAAACCAATCACCATCAGAATTGCTTCTTTTGAAAATCGCATTAAAAATTTGAAGTTTATTTATTAATGTCACAAGTAGGCTTACACTTAACACTGCAATGATGTTACTGTGAAACTTCCCGAGTCACCACAATCCGGCGCCTGTTCGTACACTGAGGGAGAATTTGGCATGGCCAATGTACCTAACCATGATGTAGAGATGCCGGCATTGGATTGGGGTGGCACAGTAAGTAGTCTCACAACACCAGGTAAAAAGTTTATTTGGTATCATGAGCTTTCAGAGCTCCTTCGTCAGGTGAATGGACTGTACAATTCCAAATAAACTTGTTAGAATTTAACGTGATGTTGTGGGACTTCTTGCAATATACCTAACCTACACATTGTTTGGACTGTGGGAGGAAACCAGAGCACCTGGAGGAAACACACACAGCCATGGGGAGAATGTGCAAACTCCACATAGACAGCGACCCAAGCCAGGAATCGAACCCGGGTCCCCAGCACTGTGAAGCAACAGCACTAACCACTGTGCCACTATGCCAAAATCCATATGCTGAGGAAATATAAAGACTGTAGCCTTTTGTCATATGTCGATTTGAGATTCTGTTACGTTTTCTAAGCCTAAAATGCTCAGCGAGTCTGTCTGACATGGCTTTTAGTACCAAATGCGAAAAGGCTGTTCAAGATAGATTAATAGCTAAAGATATAGGGCATTGTCAAAGCACCGCACTACCAAGTGGTATTAGCTGGTGTTTGTATAATAAGGAACTATTCCATTAAGGGAATGATTTACTCATTGGCGGGTGTTCCCATCAAGAGGCTTCCACATGGAAAGATTGTTTCATGGTTCCCTGAACTTCTCCAGTTTTTTTTATTCCTGACCTGTTTTCCTGGGTTGGAAGACTGAAGCCAGGAACCTAGCCAGGAATAAAACAAAGAGTGTTACAGAGAGATCTGGGTCAGAACATGGGAAAATGCAGAATGAGAAAAGCATGTTTCAATGTCTGCATATTCCACCCCCCCCACTCCCCAACAACCCCTCGAGACTCCACTCAATTGCAGCAGCAATAATAATGGCAATTCTGTAACATCTTTAACACAGAATAACACCTCAGACAACTTTCCAGAAATATTATAAAGCAACGTTTAACACGGAGCCACGTCGAAATGTATCCGGGTCAGCCTCGATCAAAGCCTGTTAATATCTTAAGCATTGTCTTAAAAGGGGAGGGGGAGAAAGGTTCAGGGTGGAATTTCTGTGGATTTGGACAGTTACAGTCCCAATGAAGGAGCTTTTTTTCATGTTCTCCTGGGATGTGACTGCTGTTGGATAAGCATACATTTGTTGCCCATCCATGACTGTTCTTAACTAGGCGGTCACCAAGGAGGGGATTTCAGGATTTTGACGCAATGACAGTGAAAGCACAGAGGTATATTTCCATGACTGGATGCTGAGTGTCTTGGAGGGAAACTTGCAAATGGCTCCCATGCATCTGCTGCCCTCGGCTTCCTAACCATTAGAGATTACAGTTTTCAAATGTGCTGCTGAAGGAGCCTTGCTGCAGTGTATCTTGGACACAGAGATCACATAGACGATTTGCAGTTGGGGGACCAAGTGTAGTGTGTCAAAATTTGCAGACGACACGAAGATGAATGACAGATCAAAGTGTGCAGAGGACACTGGAGGCCTGCAAAGGGATTTAAATAGTCTAAGTGAGTGGGCGAAGGTCTGGCAGGTGGAGTGCAATGTTGATAAATGTGAGATCATCCATTTTGGTTGGAATAACAGCAAAATGGACTATTATTTAATGGGTAAAAGATTGCAGCATGCTGCTTAGCAGAGGGACCTGGATGTCCTTGTGCAGGAATCACAAGGAGTTGGTTTGCAGGGGCAACAAGTAATTAAGTAATCAAATGGAATTTTGTCCTTTGTTGCGAGAGGGATGGAGTTTAAAAGCAGCAAGGTTATGTTGTATAAGGTGCTGGTGAGGCCACATCTAGAGTACTGTCTACAGATTTGATCTCCTTACTTGAGAAAGGATATACTGGCACTGGAAAGGGTGCAGAGGAGATTCACTAGGTTGATTCTGGAGTTGAGTGGGTTGGCTTATGGGGAGAGACTGAGTAGACTGGAGCTAGACTCATTGGAATTCAGAAGAATGAGGGGAGATCTTATAGAAACATATAAGATCATGAAGGGAATAGATAAGATAGAAGCAAGAAAGTTGTTTCCAATGGCAAGTGAAACTAGAACTAGGGGCATATCATCAAAATAAGGGGAAGCAGATTTTTAGGACTGAGTTGAGGGAGAACTTTTTCATACAAAGGGTTGTGAATATGTGGAATTCCCTGCCCAGTGAAGCAATTGAGGCTACATCATTGAACGTTTTTAAGGCAAAGATAGATAAATTTTTGAACAGTAAACAAATTAAAAGTTATGATGAGTGGGCGGATAAGTGGAGCTAAGTTCATGAAAACATGATGTCTGAAGTTGCAGCGAGACATAGACAGGATGCAAGACTCGGCAGAGAAGTGGCAGATGGACTTCAACACGGATAAATGTGTAGTGGTCCATTTTGGCAGGACCAATGGGATGAAGGAGTATAATATCAAGGGAAGGAGTCTTGGCGGTGTTCAGGAGCAGAAGGATCTTGGGGTCCGGGTCCATAGGACTCTTAAATCTGCCCCGCAAGTGGAGGATGTGGTCAAGAAGGCGTATGGTGTACTGGCCTTCATTAATAGAGGAATTGAGTTTAGGAGTCGGGAGGTAATGCTGCAAATTTATAAGACCCTTGTCAGACCCCATTTGGGGTATTGCGTGCAGTTCTGGGCGCCTCACTATAGGAAGGATGTGGTAGCTATTGAGAGGGTGCAGAGGAGATTTACAAGGATGTTTCCTGGATTGGGGGGCATGCCTTATGAAGATAGGTTGAGAGAGTTAGGTCTCTTCTCCCTGGAGAGACGAAGGTTGAGAGGTGACCTGATAGAGGTTTATAAGATGTTGAGAGGAATAGATAGAATAGATTCTCGGAGGCTATTTCTTAGGGCTGAAATGGTCGCTACGAGAGGACACAGGTTTAAGATGCTGAGGGGGCAATTACAGAGGAGATGTTCGAGGTATGTTTTTCACTGAGAGGGTGGTGAGTGAATGGAATTGGTTGCCATCAGCGGTGGTAGAGGCGAACTCACTGGGGTCTTTTAAGAGACCTCTGGATGAGTACATGGGATTTAATGGGATTGGGAGTTACAGATAGTTCTATGGCCTGGTAAGTATAGACATGATCGGCACAACTTATGGGCCGAAGGGCCTGTTTGTGCTGTAGTGTTCTATGTTCTATGTTCTATGATCTTATTGAATGGCAGACCAGGCTCAAGTAGCCAGATGGCCTATTCCTATCCTTGTTCTTATATTCTTATGTACATCAACAAGGATGAAGTAGAAAAGTTGAGATCCTCAAGTTTTTAGGTACCCAGATTGCCAATAACTTGCACTGGTTCCCCCAATGCCAACACTATAATTAAGAAAGCCCACCAACGCCTCTACTTTCTCAGAAGACTAAGAGAATTTGGCATGTCACCTACGGCTCTCACCAATTCTTACAGATGCGCCATAGAAAGCATTCTTTCCAGTTGTATCACAGCTTGGTATGGCTCCTGCTCTACCTAAGAGCAGAAAGAATTACAAAAAGTCAGGAATGTGGCCCAATCCATCACACAAACCAGCCTCCTATCCATTGACTCTGTCTACACTTCCTGCCATCTCGGCAAAGCAGCCAGCATAAGTAAGGAACCCACACACTTTGGACATTCTTTTTTCCACCTTCTTCCTTCGAGAAAAGATACAGAAGTCTGAGTTCATGTACCAACTGACTCAAGAACAGTTTCTTCTTGTTGATGTCAGGCTTTTGAATGGAGTTACCTTTCATTAAATTGATCTTTCTCTACAACATAGCTGTGACTGTAATACTACATTCTGCACTCTCTCGTTTTCTTCTGTATGGTATGCTTTGTCGGTATAGTGTGCAAGAAATATTTTCACTGTGTGTTAATACATGTGACAATAATAAATCTATTCAAATCAAACAGATAGACATCACTGACTGAGCCAACATTGTTGTCCATCTCTAGTTTCCCTTGAATTCAGTGGCATATGAGGCAGCTTCAGAGGGTAGTTGAGAGTCAATCACATTGCTGTTTCTTCGTGCAGGTTAGATGGATTAAACATGGCAAATATGTGGGGTTACGGAGATAAGGCAGGGAATTGTGCATGGGTAAGATGGTCTTTCAGAGAGTCAGTGCAGATTTGATGGGGTGAATGGCCACATGCTGCACTGTGTAGGGATTACATGGTTCTTCAGTTCTGTACAGACAACAGTCCCTGAAATCAATCTGTAGTTGTTATTTTGAATCTATATATGCCAACTGCATCTTTCTCTTTTTGTTTAAAACCCATAACCCCTAATATAGTTGGGACATTGCAAGTTAAGTAGATTTTTAATACAGTGATTAATAATGGGGTGTTGTTCTCCGCACATCTCCAAATCTGGCCTATGCAACTCCTGTCTTGCTGCACCCCAGAGTGTTTGAGTTCGAGAGGTGTGGTGAGAGTGAACTGCTTTTTGATATCGAGGTAGGATTTGACTAAGTGTGGCTTTGAGAAAAGACATCTGACAACAGAAAGGATGAGAGAGGTCAGGCTGAGCGTAGGTCCCTTAGAAAATGAATCTGCAGAGATAATTATGAGGTGCATGAAAATGGTAGAGAAGTTAAACAGATATTTCCCATCAGTTTTTACGGTGAAAGAATCTTCAAACATCCAATTAACACTAAAGAATGTGGGGGAGAAATTAAATACCATCACATCACTGGAGATATAACATTAGACAAATTAAAGGTAGGTAAATCTCCTGGCCCTGATGACTCACATCCTAGCATCTTAAAAGAAGTAGCTACAGAGATAGTCGGTGTATTGGTTGTAATTTTCCAAAAATCCTTGGATTTTGGAGTTCCAGAGGATTGGAAAATTGCTAATGTGACACCCCTATTCAAAAAGGGACAATCATAGAATCTGACAATGCAGAAGGATTTGCCCCATCGAGTCTGCACGACCCATAAACCCACCCAGACCCTATCCCCATAAACCTAGCCTCCTGATACCAAGGGGCAATTTAGCATGGCCAATCCACCTAACCCACACATCTTTGGACTGTGGCAAGAAACTGGAGAACCTGGAAGAAACCCACTCAAACATGGGGAGAATGTGCAAACTCCACACAGACAGTGACCCAAGCCGGGGATCGAACCCAGATACCTGGCACTGTGAGGCAGCAGTGCTAATCATAGTACCACCGTGCAGTCCCGGTCACCTGAGAGAGTGAGGCAAAAAGTGGGTAACTATAGGCCGATTAGCCTAACATCTGGTATTGGAAAAATGTTGGGACTAATTATTAAGGGATTAATAGCTGTGCATTTGGAAAATCACAATCTAATCAAAGGAGAGTCAGCATGGCTTCATGAAAAGGAAATGATGTTTGATTAATTCAGTAGCATTTTTTGAGGAAAAAATCTCTAAAGTCTCAAACAGAATGTATAGAGGGGAATGAGTAGATGTGCTGCATATGGATTTCCAGAAGGTGTTCGACAAGGGATCTCACAAAAGATTAAGTCGTTATATAAGAGCCGATGGTGTTGGAGATGGTGTATTTGCACAGATAGAGAATTGGCTAACAGTGAGTGGGCATTAAATGAGCTGTAGCCAGTGAGATTTCACAGAGATTAGTACTGGGACAGCATGTGTTCATAATAGATATTAATGACTTGGAGGAAGGAAGCAAATGCACTGTCGCCAAATTTGCACCTGACACAAAAATAGATGGAAAGGCAAGAAAGATGTAAACAGTTTACAAAGAGGTATTGATAGGTTTAGTAATTGGAAAGAACGTTAAAAGGTAAAGTTAATTTACTAATCATAAGTAGGCGTACATTAACACTGTAATGACATTACTATGAAAACCCACTAGTTGCCATACTCTGGTGACAGCTCGGGTACACTGAGGGGGAATTTAGCATGCCAGTGCACCAAACCAGTACATCTTTTGGATGTGGGAGGAAACAAAAGCATCTGGAGGAAACCCACGCCAACACGGAGAGAATGGGCAAACTTGCACAGACAGTGACCCAAGCTGGGCATCAAACCTGGGTCCCTGGTGCTGTGAAGCAGCAGTGCTCACCACTGTGCCTGGAGGATAATGTGAGAAAATATGAAGTTGTTCATTTTGAAAATGGAGAACAAAAGAACAGGGTATTATTTAAATGGAGAAAAACTGCAGAAAGTTGCAACACAAAGAAACATGGGGGTACTTGCGTACAAAACTTGCTTTCTAGCTAGCACACCGGTGCAGCAAGTAATCAGGAAGGCTAACAGGATGTTGGTCCTTGTTTCAAGGGGGTTGGAGTACAAGAATAGGGAAGTCTCGTCCCAGCTGTACAAGATACAGGTGAGACCACATCTGGAGCACTGTGAGCAGTTTTGGTCCCCTTATTGGAGGAAAGACATTTTATCAGAGGCAGTTCAGAGGAGCTCCATTAGGATGATCCCTGGTATGGATGGATTGACTTGTGAGGGACCCGGGTTCGATTCCTGGCTTGGGACTCCACTCATTAGAATTTAGAACGGAAGATCTTAGAGACATATAGGATTCTTAAGAGGTTTGACAGGATGAATGCTCAGAGAATTTTTCCCTTCACGGGAGAGTCTAGAACCAGAGGGCAGTGTCTCAGAATAAAGAGCAGCCATTTTAAGATTGAGATGAAATGAGGAGGAATTTTTCTCTCAGAGGATTGTGACTCTTTGGAATTCCTTGCCAGAGAGAGCTGTGGGGGGCAGAGTCCTTATGTAAATTTAAGGCTGAGATAGATAGATTTTTGGTCAGTAGATTTTTGACCCAAGTGCAGGTCAGTGCGACTAGGCAAAACATGGTTCGGCACAGAGAAGGAAGGCCAAAAGGCCTATTTCTGAGCTGTAAGTTTCTATGGTCCCATGGTTCTTTCTATGGTTCAGTCAGAAAATCATGGGTTAACAGGGAAGAGGCAGAAAAGTGGATATGAGGAATATCGAACCAGCCATGAACCTATTGAATGGCAAACCAGGGCTCGGGGGGCCAAACTCCTGTTCCTATTTCTTATGGTCTTCAAGGAGTCCTGGTGAAATTGAAGCCAGTGGGGAATCAAGGAGAAAATTCTCCACAGGCTGGAGTCGTACCAAACTCAACGGGAGATGGTTGTGGGAGGTAAATCATCTCATTTATCCCTCCAGGAGTTCCTCAGGGGAGAATCCCAGGTCCGGCCATCTTCAGCTGCTTCATCTTACGCCAACTAAAAGATGAAGAGACTCATTATCCAATTGGATGAAGCTTGACTGTCAGCCAAATAGCCTCTTCCCCACCACCATCCCCCGCTTTACTTTTATATCTGGTAAACAGAAAGTTTCAAAGAAAATGACTAAAAAAAAACTATCTTTTCATTAAGATCCCAGTGAATTTTTTTCTCCGCAGCAGTGTCCTAGAAATTGAGCTTCAAATCCTAAGAATGCCTAGGCAGTCTGCATTTTCAGTATCTTGAAGATATTCAAGGAGCACTGGTAGACTTTTTGACTGCAGAAAGCAGTCCCAACCAAGCTGGCAGATGGCGTCACCTGAAGTTCAAACAGAAATCTTTTCGGGAGGACCTTGCCTGATGTTTTTCTCTTTCTAGACTCTTTCTAGTTTAGTAATTTACAGATAAAAGGTTGAATGGTTTGAGACTGACACCAATACAGTGTGTTATGTATGTTGGGGCATAGCCCCTTTAAGGGGATGGGCCAATTGACCTGGGTTCACTTGAGGTAAGGTAAGATTGAGTAAACTAGGGTTGTTCTCCCTGGAAAGACGGAGGTTGATGGTCGACCTGATAAAGGTTTATAGAATTATGAAGGGCTTGGATAGAGTGAAGAGTTGGAAGCTTTTTCCAAGGTCAGAAATGATAAGCACTAGGGGTCACAAATTCAATGTAAGGGGGGGCAAGGTTCAATGCAGACGTGCGGAGGATACATTTTACGCAGAGGATAGTGGGGCTTGGAATGCACTACCAAGGAAGGTGGTTGAGGCAGAGATGTTAGGGTCAGTTAAGACTTATTTGCAGAGATTTTTTCCTTGAGTGGATGTAGCTGTTATTAGGGGCATTCCTATAAGATTCATAGTGGGAGATATAGGAAGGATTCCGAGGTAGAATTTTCACTCAGAGAGTATGGAATGGACTGCCTGCTGCGTTAGTGGAGCCGGACAGTTTAGGAAATTTCAAGCGGTTATTGGATAGGCACATGGAGCACACTAGAGTGACAGGGAGTGGGATAGCTTTATCTTGGGTTCGGACATAGTTCATCGAGGGCCGAAGGGCCTGTACTGTGCTGTACTGTTCTATGTTCCATGTTATCTAGACAGCCACATGAATAGACTGGGAATAGTGGGATACAAACGATGGTCTTGTTAGGAACACATGATCAGTTTAGGCTTAGAGGGCCGAAGGACCTGTTTCTGTGCTGTATTGTTCTTTACTCTTTTTTTTGTTCTTGGGTTGTGGAGTGATCTGTTGGGATCCACACTGAGTGGGACTTGATGTTTGGACTGTGGAGCGAGTAGACTGAGTAAAAGGCATGTGTTCCTGGCTGTGGAGTAGTTATTGAGAAAATCCCTCAGTACTCAGAGATTTCACACAACACATAGCCTGTATTTTATTTTCAATAACAAGAACTTATATTTATATGGAAGGGGATAGTAGGATGGGTGACCAAAGGCTGGGTCAAGGAGATAGACAGGTTTTCAGGATCATCTTGAAGATGGTAAGTGGGGTAGAGAGAGAGAGAGAGATAGGGAGCAGAGGGAGGGAATTCCAGAGCATGGGGCCGAAGCAAGTAACATCATGAGTGCCATTGGGGGAAGCCATTGAAATCGGGGATGCACTAGGCCAGAATTAGAGGGGCACAGATGTTTGGAAGGGTTGTACGCTGAAGGAGATTGCAGAAAAAGGTCGGGAGGGAGGCAAAGTTGAGGAGGGAGTTAAAAACAAGGCTGAGAATTTTAAAAACAAGATGTTGCTTGATCATATGTAGTTCAGCTCGCACTGGTGTGATCGGGGAATAGGATTTGGCAGCAGCGTTTGAATGAATAAATAAAATATTAATTTGTGCAAGCTTTTCAGAAACAGCGAACAGATGAAAGCAGGAATTAATGTTTGGTGCACATATTCTGAGTAGAATCTAACGTTCTGTCTGCCAGCCGCCCCCCTCAAGTTGTGCCTTACTGTCTTACCTTGACTCTGCACAAATGGGATTAGAATAGTTGGGTGGTTTGTTTCTCAATGGCACAGATGTGAGAGGGGGTTGAAGGGCATGACTCTACGGGCAGCACTTTACAAACCAGTCATGGCACGCTCCCACTGCAGCGAGATTAGAGATTTGGCACTATCTGAATCTCCATTCTCTACAGCAGATGGGAAAATCCTGCCGGTGTGAACAGCTATCACATTCCAGCCAATGACTCAATGACACCATCGAGACTGACTCCTATTGTTGCCTTTGATTGGTCAGGGAATCAAAAGTCACAGGGAAAAGGCGAATGGGATTGAGAAACATATCACCCATTATTGAATGCTGGAACAGACTCGATAGGCTGAATGGCCTAATTCTCCTCGTATATCTCATAACTCTACATCCTTAATCGAGTCAAAATTTATTCATCATTCATAAGCAGGGCTTGCAGTAAAGCCACAATGAAGTTAGTGTGGAATTCCCGCAGTCGCCACACTCTGGCACCCTTTTGAGTCAGTGCACCAAACCAGCACATTTTTCAGGATGTGGGAAGAATCTGGAGCACCCGGAGAAAATCCACGCAGACATGGGGAGAACATGCAAACTCCAAGACAGTGACCCGAGTTGGGATCAAACATCTATCCCTGGCACCGTGTGGCAGCAGTGCTAACCACTGTGCCACCATGCCGCCCTAATCTGCAAGCCTGATTCAATTTTTAAATGCAAACTTCAAGGAAGCTCTACGAAGCTCTGTTTAAAGGGTCAGTGACCAGAAACTTTAACTCTGTTCCTCTGTTCCAGATGCTGTCAGATCTGTAGACTATTTTCCAGAATTTAAAGAACATAAGAACTAGGAGCAGGAATAGGCCATCTGACCCTTTGAGTCTGCTCCACCATTCAATAAGATCATGGCTGATCTTTTTGTGGACTCAACTCCACTTACCCACCCACTCACCATAACCCTTAATTCCTTTACTGTTCAAATCTATCCTTGCCTTAAAAACATTCAATGAGGGAGCCTCAACTGCTTCACTGTGCAGAGAATTCCACAGATTCACAACCCTTTGTGTGAAGAAGTTCCTCCTCAACTCAGTCCTAAATCTGCTCCCCCTTATTTTAAGGCTATGCGGCATGGTGGCACAGTGGTTAGTGATGCTGCCTCGTGGGACAGGGTTCAATTCTGAGTTTGGGCCACTGTCTGTGCGTAGTCTGCACATTCTCCCCATATCTGCATGGGTTTCCTTTGGATACTTTCGTTACCTGCTGCAGTTTGAAAGACAAGCTGGTTAAGTGCATTGGCCTGAACAGATGCTGAGCGTGGTGACTGGGGGATTTTCACAGTAATGTCATTGCAGCATTAATGTTAACCTTATTTGTGGGTGGCATGGTTGCACGGTGGTTAGCATTGCTGCTTCACAGCTGCAGGGTCTTGGGTTTGATTCCCGGCTCGGGTCACCGTCTGTGTAGAGTTTGCACATTCTCCTCTCGTCTGCGTGGGTTTCCTCCAGGTAATCCAGTTTCCTCCTACAGTGCAAAGATGTGTGGGTTAGGTTGATTGGCCACGTAAGAAATTGCCCTTAGTATCCAGGGGTGTATAGGTTAGAGGATTAGTGGGTAAAATATATAGGGATATGGGGATAGGGCCTGGGTGGGATTGTGTTCGGTGCAGACTCGATGGGCCGAAGGGTCTCTTCCTGCACTGTAAGGTTCTATGATAATAAATAAACATTTTCATTCCAGTTTCACCTGCCAGTGGAAGAAACCTCTCTGCTTCTATTGACTGTTTGCTGATCTGATTTTGGAGCTGCTTCATTTTGTTGAGGCTGCACAGACAGCCGTTTTCTTCCCAGCGACTCAATCAGTTGAGCAACACATCTGCTTCGACCATCAAAGCTGTAAAGAAAGCGAGAAAATGCTGGAAACACTCAACAGGTCTGGCAGCCCCTATCGAGAGAGAAAAATAGAGTTAACGTTCCAGGTCAATGACCTTTAGGCAGAGCATAAAAACACTTCTGCTAACACCTCTGTTCGAAAGCCAGCAGCCTGGAATAGCTCAGCCTTGGAGCATAAGGGACTCTTAATCTTAGAGTTGTGAGTTCAAGCCCAGTGTTGGGGCTGCTTCTTTGGCTAGGTCATTCTTTCTTGCTGGGCAAGCACAAAACAAGATAAATGGGCTCATTCAAAGCTTCAATTTTTTTTTCTAAAATCAACATTAGAAATGATTCCTTTTGTTACCATTCTAGTTCAGGCATGCAGTGAGTGATACCAGTCTTGTCTCTGAGCCAGGAAGGTTGTGAGTTCAAGAACAAGTCCAGAGACTCGAGCACAGCAATCTGAGCTGACCTCCAGTGCGGTACTGAGGGAGTGCTGCGCTGCCATCTTTTGCCTCACATGTTAAGCTGAAGGCCTTTCTGCTTTCTCAGGAGGATGGAAATTTGTCAAAGCACCCGTGCCTCTGTCTTGGAGAGAGAAGGGGAGTTGTTCCCCAGTGCCTTGGCCGATTTGGGCAGCACGGTGGCACAGTGGTTAGCACTGCTGCCTCACACCAGCAGGGATCAATTACCAGATTGTCTGTGGGGAGGGTCCACGTTCTCCTCATATCTGTGGGGGTTTGCTCTGGTTTCCTCCCAGTCTCCGAAGATGTGAAGGTTATGTGGATAGCCCATTAGTGCAAGAGGTTTACCAGGGTAAATATGTGGGGCTATGGTGATAGGATTTAGAATTTACACAGAGATGGAGAATCTGTCAGGGTCTCCATCTCTGTGAGGGAAGTCATGACATAGAGCACTGCACTGCAGTGTCAGAATACAGGAGATGTCTTAAGAAAGTACTGGAAATGCTTTGAAGATGAACGGTGGGCCTGGGTAAGATGCTCTTTCAGATTTTTGACCTGGTCTGAGTTTGGGCCTGATTGGGAAGGCATTACCTTTGGCCAGGAAGCTGGAAGAGTTCGAAGAAATTTTGACTCATGGATATGAGCAAGAATTCAAGAGGCAGGAGACCACAAATGGGGAGAAAGCAGAATGATATCTCAATAGTCGGAGCTGAGGAAAACTCATAGAATCACTACAGTGCAGAAAGAAGTCATTTGGCCTATCAAGACTGCATCAACTGTCCAGAAGAGCATCCTACTCAGATCTTTACCTCCACCCTATCCCCGTAGCCCTGTGTATTTAGTTTGGCCAATTCACCTAACCTGCACAACTTTGGACACTAAGGGACAATTTAACATTTCAATCTACCTATCTTGCACATCTTGGGGCACTAAGTGGCAATTTAACACGGCCAATCCACCTAATCTTCCACCTTTCCCAAATTGCAATTGTATTCTGACTTTCTGAATGTTTTGGGAGGCACAGTAGCTAACGCCATAGCCTTACAGTGCCTGCGTTCGATCCCTGACTTGGGTCATTGTCTGCATGGAGTTTGCACATTCTCCCTGTGACTGCATGGGTTTCCTCCAGATACTCTGGTTTCCTCCCACAATTCAAACATGTGTGGGTTAGGTGGATTGGCCATGCTAAATTGTCCCTTGTTGTCAGTGGGAGTAGGTGGGGTAAACGCATGAAGCTATGGGATCGTGGTCAGTGCAGACTTAATCAGCATAATGACCTCCTTCTGCATTATAGGATTCTATGATTCTACCCCACCCTCAGCTTTACTCGGTTTTCGTTCAGTCAAGTCAGTTTCAAACGTGGCTGATTTTTAATTATTTAGCCACTCAAACATTTCCGTATATCTGAGACTGTTGCACCTCTCGGTACTCACTCCTCACCAGAACAGCTAAGGTTAAGAAGCCACGAAGATCAACAGAGCTAATACTTCATACCTTCCCAGTCAATGTTCAATTCCAGTGGTACGATCAGTCTAAAAGACAGCTCAAGGTGCAAAGTGTACTTCTTAACTAAAGCAAAAAAAAGAGATTGACAGATGAAAATACCAGCTTTGTTCTCTCCCGAGGTCTCTTAGATTGCTGATGAGATCGAACTTGGTACTCAGCCCAGGCAACAAGGATAATGTTCTGCTCTCCTCAACGGAATTCTGAAGGTTTTGAGTGAAATGAGCTCAGAATTTATCAATTCAGTTCCTGCAGGAGAATTGCTCACTAAATCATTCAGTTCTCAAAAGCACTGTCTACGGTAATACTATTATGTATGCAAGAACATGGCCGAGAATTCCAATTGACTATTTGTCCCAAGCGTAAACAAAGATCTAAGAAACAAGATACTAGAAGCAGGAGTAGTCCATTCGGCCCTTCGAGCCAGCTCCGTCGTTCACTTTGATCATGGCTAATCATCAAATTTAATATATTCAAATATAGACTGAAAGGAAAAGGAGCTTTGCTGGTGAAGGAAAATGTAAGTGGTATAATGAGACATGACATAAACACAGGAGATCAAGGTGTGGAATCAGTCTGGGTAGGAATAAGGAATAACAAAGGGAAGAAGTACTTGGTTGAAGTAATCTATAGGTCTCCAAGCAGTAGGTCCGCAGTAGGACATGGCATGAACCAGAAAATACTGGGAACTTGCAAGAGAGGTACAGCAATAATAATATAAAAGCGGACAGGGCTGCTAGGGTGAACGTTAGTCCCTTGGAAGATGAAACAGAAAGTTAATAGTGGGAATGCTGGAATGACAGAGATGCTAAATCAATACCTTGCCTCAGTTTTCACAGTGGAGGACATTTGCACCATTCCTATAAGAGTGGGCAAGCCAGAGGTAGTAGAAAGGGTAGAAATTAGAACAATCAACATCGACAGGGAAAAGGTGCTCAGCAAACTATTGGGATTGAGGGCAAATAATTCCCCTGGGCCTGATGGCCTACATCCTAGAGCATTAAAAGAAATAGGGGCAGAGATAGTGGATCCATTGGTTATAATATTCAAAAATTCCCTGGACACAGGAAAGGTTCCAATGGATTGGAAAAATGTTAATGTTTATTCAAAAAGGAAGGGAGACAAAATGTGGGAAATTGCAGATCAGCTAGTTTAACATCTATTGTTGAGAAAGTGTTGGGATCAATTATCCAGGAAGCAATGTCAGGACATTTGGAAAGTCAAAACGCTATCCATCAGAGTCAGCATGGTTTTACGAAGGGCTTAACTAAGTTGTTAGAGTTCTTTGAGGATGTAACCAGCAACGTAGATACTGGGGATCTTGTCGATGTAATATATCTGGACTTCAGGGAGGTGTTTGATAAAGTGTTGTACAAAAGCTTAATTCACAAGATTAGATCACATGGGATTAGGATGATTTATTAGCTTGGATAGGTGACTAGCTGATGGACAGAGGACAGAGATGGATAAATGTTTTTTTTTAGATGGCAAGAAGTAACTAGTGGGGTGTCACAGGATTTGCCCTTGGACCCCAGCTATTTACAATCTATATTAATAACTTGGATACAGGGATAGAGGGCTCTATAGTCAAATTTTCAGATGACACAAAACTAGGCAGGACAGTGAATGACAATGAGGAAATGAGAAGCTTACAAATGGATAGAGATAGGTTAGGAGAGTGGGCCAAAATGTGACAGAGGGAGTTTAACGTGGATAAATGTGAGGTCATGCATTTTGGTCACAAAAATGGGAAGGTGACTTATTATCTAAATGGGGAAAGACTTCAGGTGTGCCGGTGCCAAGGAGTCTGGTTGTCCTCATTCAAAAGTCACAGAAAACTAGCGTGCAGGTACAGCTGATAATAAAGAGAGTGAATGGAATGTTGGCATTTATAGCTAAAGGAATAGAATATAAAGGTAAGGAAATATTGTTGCAGCTATACAAGGCATTGATGGGGTACTATGCAGTTTTGGTCCCCTTATTTAAGGAAAGATGCAGTAGCATTGAAGGCCCTTACCAAACCTCTGTATAATTGCAACAACACATTCCTGTTCCTGTACTTGAAACCTCTTGCAATGAAGGCCAACATGCCATTTACCTTCTTTACCACCCGCTGCCACTGCATGCTTATCTTCAGTGAAAGGTGCACAAGAACGCCCAGGTCCTGCTGCACACTCAGTTTTCCCAATTTACAGCCATTCAGGTAGTAATCTGCCTTCTTGCTTTTGTTTCCAAAGTGAACAATCTCACATTCGTCCAAATTATATTGTATCTTCTATTGATTAGTCCACTCACCCAATTTGTCCAGGTCATCCTGAAGGACTTCTGCATCTTCCGTTAGGTTGATTGGCCATGCTAAATTGTCCCTTCGTGTCAGCGGTAGATATGTGGATTTACGGGAATAGGGCCTGGGTGGGATTGTCACTGGTGCAGGCTCAATGGGTAGAATGGCCTCCTTCTGCACTATAGGATTTCTATGATTCTGAACCCACTTACCCAGTAAAGTGTAAAAGAGTCTATTTGAGCAAAGCCTCTATAATTTTAGGTACTCTTTCTAAACTCACGCAAAATCTATAGGGAGTGAGTGAAAGTGGAATTGAGGGATAAGAACACCCAAACTTGAGGGGAGCAGCATGGAGGCACAGTGGTTAGCGCTGCTACCCTACAGTACCAGGGATTCTGGTTTGGGTCGATGTTTGCACATTCTCCCTGTATCTGCGTGGGTTTCTTCCCAGTGCTCCGGTTTTCTCCTACAGTCCAAAAGACACGCTGGTTAGGTGCATTGGCCATGTGAAATTCTCCTGCGGTGTCCCTGAACTGGAATGTGACAACTAGGGGTTTTTTGCAGTAATTTCATTGCAATGTTAATTGTGACTAATAAATCAACATTAAAAATAATAAAGTCACATGGTCTGTTCCTGCTTTTATTTATTTGCTCTCATGTTCTTCAAATAAAAGCAGGATTGTCTGTCCAGCAAAATTCAGGGAATAATTTGGTAGAATGGAAATGACAATGGGGATGGATGCTGTGCAGGGGAAACAAACAACCTTCTGGTACATAACCCAGACAGAAAATTCATACAAGTTCAGATCTCAGAGCATCCTTAGATTTTTTTTCTGCCTCTATTATACATTGCATTTTCCATGCAGAGTACTAGCCCCCTCCTGATGGTGAAAAAAAAAACTTGCTATAGTCTCCACCACACCTCAAAACATTTTATAGACAGCAAAGCAGTTATCGAAAGGTTTTCAGTGTTGTAATGCAAGACATGCAGCAACCAATTTGGTGTAAATTTGCATATTTTATTCATGGGATGTTGATGTCACTGGCTGGGCCATCTTTTATTACCCATCTCTAATTGCCCTTAGACTGAATGGTTTGCTCGGCTATTTTAGAAGGCATTTAAAAGGCGACTACACAGATTTGGACTATACAGTCACATGTAGGCCAGACCAGGTAAGGACAGCAGATTTCCTTCTGTAAAGGGCATTAGTAATCCAGATTGATTTTTCCGACAATCAACAATGGTTTCGAGTCATCATTCAACTTTTAATTCAAGATTTTCATTGAATTAAAATTTCACCATCTGCCAAGGTGGGATTCAAACTTGGGTCCCGAAAATATTGCCCTGGATTACTTCTCCAATTCCAAGATGGCATCACTCCCACAAACGTGATAATGACCAGATAATCTTCCAGTTGCTTGGTCGTACAGAACTTGAATATTGGTGCAAAGAAAGGCTTGTTGTGAAAGCTTTCCTACTCATTAGGACAAATGCAAGAGTGCCAAATTTCAAACCATTACGATACTTCATGCTACAGATGAAAACTATGCAGGTAAATTGACTCTGATTGGGTGAGGCGTTGCCATAGAGAAAGCAATGAGGACTTTAGGCTCTCAAAGCATCTGGATAATTCACAGAAGTCACAAGGATTTAACATATTTCTCGTGTTTGCAGATAACAGGTCCCTGGAACGAATCTACTTATCTTCGGGAGAATGTAAGTTAGCTATGTTAGGACTTTGACTGATTATCATAGATAAGTTGTTAGTGTTGCTTTTAGAGCTTCAGGATTTTTCAATAGGTGCTGCTCACATCTCATAACAAATGTTTTCTTTTGGATTTTGCAATATAATGTATAAATTTCAGTGTTACCATATACAGACATTGGCTATTCAAACCAAACAGCATGCTCTTTCTGTTCATCATTAGCAGAGTACACTTAACAAGCCCATGGCTGCAAAACCAAAAACAAAATGGGGTGGTACAGTGGCACAGTGATTAGCACTGCTGCCTCATAGTGCCAGGGACCTGGCTTCAGTTCCCAGCTTGGGTCACTGTCGATGTGGAATTTGCACGTTCTCCCCTTTGTCTGT
This sequence comes from Sphyrna mokarran, assembly GCA_024679065.1. NCBI lineage: Eukaryota > Metazoa > Chordata > Chondrichthyes > Carcharhiniformes > Carcharhinidae > Sphyrna > Sphyrna mokarran. Next base: position 11,384,546 of record JAGIQG010000001.1, on the reverse strand, counting down.
GTGGGTTTCCTCTGGGTGCTCTGATTTCCTCCTATAGTCTGAAAGGTGCGCTGATTGGGTGCATCAAACAGGCACCAGACTGTGGCAACTAGGAGAATTTCACAGTAACTTCATTGCAGTGTTAATGTAAGTCTAACTTGTGATTAATGAATAAACTTTTACTTTTTTATTCATTTCTCCATAAGGTTGGGATCCCAAAACCCACAGTAAATTTAACCCAAAGCTCTGTTTCTTTGGTCACGGATAATTCCTGATTTGCGAAGTAATTTCAATATTTCTTGATGTATATTAAGGGTGGGATTCTTCAGCCACGCACGCTCCAAGATGAGAGTTCAATGGACTATTAAATAATGAGGTGACAAAGTGGCTAGCATCAGCCTCCCATCCATTGATTCTGTTTACACTTCCTGCTGTCTCAGTAAAGCAACCAGCATAATCAAAGACCCCACACACCCGGACATTCTCTCTTCCACCTTCTTCTGTCTGAAAAAAGATACAGAAGTCTGAGATCACATGTTATTCATCCATTGTTGTCGATGAGGACCTCGACACCATTAGTCATTTTGAAGCTAGATGCGGTGTGTCTGAAGATGACTGATCAGACCAATTCGGGCATGGAATGTCCTGACACATATTGGACAGACTTGTGTAGGCAGTGTAGTTGTTGCGCTGGTGGCTCTAGACTTGTGCAGCTTGCACTTAAGTTGTGCTTTGCCTTGCTTCATAAGTTTGACAGTCTTCGTGGATGAGGCAGTGCTGGGTAGAACAGTTTTCTGCCAGTGTTTTCCAGGTGGTCGTGTCGATGTCAAGCGACTTCAGGGAGCCTTGAGTCTGTCTTTGAAATGTTTTTTCTGCCCTCCATGCGAGCGTCTTCCAGTAGAGAGTTCCCCAAAAAGGAGCTGCTTGGGTATGCGCTTGTCTAGACATACGGATGACATGACCTGCCCACCGGGTCTGCGCTCTCATCAGCAGTGTGTGAATTGATGGTAGACTTGCTCTAGAGAGAATTTCAGTGTTTGGTACTTCGTCTTGCCATCGGATGCATAATATTGTGCAAAGACAAGTCTTGTGGAAATGATTGAGCTGTCTTACTTGCCTTCGAAAATCCACATTTCACGGGCACACAGGAGGGTAGTGAGTACCGTGGCGCTGCAGATCTTCAGTTTTGTTGCTGGGCTGATTCCTCAACATTCCTATACAGTGGAGCGCAGTCTACCAAAAGCAGAACTTACCTTTGATACTTTGCAGTTAACTTCTGCATCAATAGTCACTGCTTGGGAGAGGCTGCTGCCAAGATAAGTGAACTGATCCACTGCCTATAGTTTCTGCCCTTTGATTGTATTATGGGTTCTGTGCATGAGGAGCAGGCTGGTGCATGACTTTGGTCTTTTTAATGTTGATGATGAGTTTAAAGTTGTCACAAGCTGTGGAAAACTTCTCCATACTGACTTGCATCTCTGGCTGTGAGCCAGTATACAGGGCGTAGTCATCGGCAAAGAAGAAATCTCTCAGAACGGTCTCTTTCACTTTGATAATAGCTTGAAATCTCCTCAGGTTGAAGAACTTTCCATCCACTCTGTACTTGAGGCCGATTCCAGCAACACTGTCCTGGAAGGCATCATTCAGCAAGGCAGTAAACATCATGCTGAACAGTATGGGTGCGAGCACACAGCCCTGTTTGATGCCATTGGTGACTGGGAATGCCTCAGAGGATTCTCCACCGTCCAGTATTCTGGCCATCATGCCATCATGGAACTGGTGTACCATCTGAGTAAATTTGGGAGGGGGGGGGTGGACAGCAAATACTTTATTAAAAGGAAACACTTTATTAAAAGGAAAATATTTTCACTGCTTACTGATGCATATGACAAGGATAAATCAAATCAAATCATTGTTGTCTCATAGCACCAGAGACCTGAGTTCGATTCCAGCCTCGGGTGAGGTGTGTGGAGTTTGTACATTCTCCCCATGTTTGCATGGATTTTCTCCGAATGCTCCAGTTTCTTCCCACAAAGATGTGCAGGTTAGGTTGATTGGTCATGTGGGGGCTGAGGGGACCTCTGCAACTCCCATTTAACCCCTGAACCACCACTAAGTTCTGACGGGCTCAGCAATAATTAGTGCCAATTAACTCATTAATGAACCTTTAGTTTAGTTTAGTTCTTAAAGTTTAAAGTTTATTCATCAGTGTCACAAGTAGGCTTACATTAACACTGCAATGAAGTTGCTGTGAAAATCCCCTAGTCATCACACTCCAGTACCTATTTGGGCACACTGAGGGAGGATTTAGCATGGCCAATGCACCTAACCAGCACATGTTTCAGACGTTGGGAGAAAACTGGAGCATCCGGAGGAAACCCATGCAGAAGGGTTCTCTTGGAACATCCCACAACATTTTACCAGTTCTGTCAAAACATGATCCATGTAGGAAAACATTTTTTTCTTTTATTTATTTGTTCACAGGGAATGTGGGTTTCTCTGGTTAGGCTGACAGCTATTTTCCAACCCCCAGCCGCCCTTGGGAATATCATTTGTTTGCCATAAGAACGTGTAATGTTAACCCAGAACATTAAAGGGAAGATCATTTACAAGAATTTTGTGCAATTGGAAACAGCAAAGACTTCTGCAATGCAAACTTTCTCAGTGAGACATGCAAACTACAGGCTCACAGAGTGCAGAGCAGGCCATTAATAGAATTAATGATAGGGTTGGACTCCAAGCGATCCAAGAACATTTTTCACGGTTGAACTGTAAATGCTTGTAATGCAGATGGCCTTTAATCTCCATGCTGTCTCTCTCACTTCCAACATAATCCAAAATTATTCCTATTTCCCTATTTAACAATAGCAACATGCATTTGCACGGCACTTATGAATTGAGTAAAGTGGACCAATGTTTCAGAGGACCCTCATCAGCCAGGTATTGACACTCAGCTGCATAAGGAAGGCACTGCTGCTTCACAGTGTCAGGAACCTGGGTTCAATCCCTGGCTTAGGTCACTGTCCATGTGGAGCCTCCACATTCTCCCCATGTCTGCGTGGGTTTCCTTCGGGTGCTCCGGTTTCTTCCCATACTCCAAAGATGAGCAGATTGCGTAAATTTGCCTTGCTAAAATTGCCCCTTAGTGTCAGGGTAATTTAAAGGGTAAATATGTGGGGTTACAGAGATGTGGGATTGTGGTTGGTGTAAACTTGATGGGCTGAATGGCACTGTAACAGTTGATAAATGTGAGATTAGTCATTTTGATAGGAATAAGAGCAAAATGACTGTTATTTAAATGGTAAAAAAATTGCAGCATGCTGCTGTGCAGAGGGACCTGGGTGTCCTTGTGCAGGAATCTCAAGGAGTTGGTTTGCAGGTGCAGCAGGTAATTAACAAGGCAAGTGGAATTTTGTCCTTCATTGCTAGAGTTTAAAAACAGCAAGGTTATGTTGAAGCTGTATAAAGTGCTGGTGAGGCCATATCTGGAGCATTGTGTACAGTTTTGGTCTCCTTACTTGAGAAAGGATATATGGCACTGGAAAGGGTGCAGAGGAAATTCACTAGGTTGATTCCAGAGTTGAGTGGGATGGTTTATGAGGAGAGACTGAGTAAAGTGGGGCTATTCTCACTGGAATTCAGAAGATTGAGAGGAGATCTGATAGAAGCGTATAAGATTATGAAGGGAATAGATAAGATAGAAGCAGGGAAGTTGTTTCCACTGGTGGGTGAAACTAAAACTAGGGGCATGGCCTCAAAATAAGGGAAATCAAATTTAGAACTGAGTTGAGGAGGAACTTCTTCACACAAAGGCTGGTGATTCTGTGGGATTCCCTGCCCAGTGAAGCAGTTGAGGCTATCTCACTAAATGTTTTTAAGGCAAGGATAGATAAGTTTTTGAACAATAAAGGAATTAAAGGTTATGGTAAGTGGGTGGGTAAGTGGACTGAGTCCAAAAATGATCAGCCATGAACTTATTGTATGGCGGAGCAGGCTCGGAGGGATCAGATGGTCTAATCCTGCTCCTAGTTCTTATGTACTTCTGTTTTCATATCAGTTGAACAATAATTAAAAAATGCAAGGAAACAACTTTAATTTCTAACTCAGTTCCAATAAGCGATATCCTCTTACAGACTTAAAATTATTTTAAATGCAGTTAGAAATAAATAATATATTAGGAGTGTATAGTCTTGCATCTTTGAGGTGTTAATTTTCAAGGCAGCTTGCTCTTAAAGATTCTGATTTTAAACAACCCCTAGCCAAAAGCGAAAGCTGTTTTTCTCTGTTGCATAACTAGCTCCTTCCACAATCACATTATTACAAGACACAGTCAGTCAACCAAAAACTTTAGGGGGAACCTTTACCTAGGAATAAAAATCCATTAACTTTCTCCTAAATAAACATTACATAGCTAAAAAGAGTAATTTACCTGCTCTCCCAGCATCTGAACTGCATTCACTCCAGACATGCTGATTGCCTGTAGAAAAAGACTGACTTTTAAAACATTCCCCTTAAACATTAAAAAAGCATAAATCTATAATAATTACCATCATCAGTCAGTGGTGCTGACTTTCAGGGAGATGTGAACTTTCAGATGCCTGTCACCTCAAGTGGATATGAGGGATGCCTTGGCATTGTATTAAAGATGTGTAAGTGATTTCTTCCTGTTATTCTGATTCTGTTCTGTCCGCTAAAACAGATGGCCTGATCCGTGTACATGTATCACATGGCTGGCATTGTAGATCTGTTGAAAGATATCATGAAAGAAAAGAATCTGGGTTCACCCAATATTCTATGTCTTGGGTTCACACCCCGTAAACAGTAAAAAAGGAGCTTGCATTTTCATAGCACTTTTCACAATCTCTGGACATCCTAAAGCAGTCTGCAACAAAGAAGTGTCTTTGAAGTGTTGTAATGTAGGGAATGCAGTAGCCAAATTGAGCACAGCAAGATCCCATGATGGGTTTGTGACCTGATAAACTCTTTATTGTTTGATGATAATTGTTGAACCATTAATGCTAACCAGGACATTTGGAGGGTCTCCCCTCTTATTTTCTAAAGGAGTGCCGTTGGTCTTTTTCCACCACCTGAAAGGATAGGCCGGCCCTTAGTTCAATGTCTCATCCCAGATGACAGGATAGGAGCTAGAAGCAGGAGTAGGCCATTCGGCCCCTTAAGCCTGCTCCGCCATTCATTTTGATCAACAAATTCAATATCCTGATCCCTCTTCCTGCATATCCCTTGATCCCATCAGCTCCAAGCTACATGGTAAGTGGCAGTGCAACACTCTCCCAATATCGCACTGGGATTGTCAGTCAGGGTCAAAACTGGAAAGCAGGATAGGAATTCTTCCAAAAACTTTCTAAGTCCCCAGTTTGCAGGAAAATGAGAGTAACTGCTGTAGGTTTACTCAGTGTGATTTCCAGAGTGAATCTCTGACACTCTGTCCAGTACAGAGTGTCCCAGTGAGATTGTCTCTGTAAATCAGGGGTTGTGGCCTATTCTTGCTAAAGAGGCCAGTAGCATAGTGCTTAGTGGGTCACTAGTGTGTGCGCCGATCTGTCAGGGCAGCGATTGGCACATGCTATACTCCTGATTGCTGGACAATCCCATAACTCCACATCGCTGGCCCTCTGACTCCCCATTCTTAGGCTTCCTGGACTTCCCTGATCTCCAAAGTCCCCTACCCAGCCATCTCCGATCTCCTGATTCCCCCTTTCCCCGGCAATTCTAACCACCACCCACCCCATCTCCTTGCTGACAGTCCCAACCTCATCTCCTACCTGGACGACCGACCCTGATCATCTCGTCCTTTTCTCTGCCTACGTTCCCAGTGCAAAATGGGAATAGGAGCACTCTGATTGCCCACCAATAGGCTGTGCCCCTAGTGGGCTCCCATTCCCTCTAACCTTACCCCTGGCCCTGCCCAAAGCCTAGTGGGCAGTGCCAAGGTGCCTTTTCAGAGTTGCCCCTTGGGCAGTGCCAGGCTGGAACTGCCACACTGGCGCCACCCAAAGGACATCTCTGCGTTACCCCCAAAATTCCTGGGGTCTCTCAATGTTCTCTCTTCTCTCCAGTGGGATTGTCCACCTGGTCTCGGTGAGAGATCTTGAGAGATCTCGGCATACGTGTGCATAGATCCCTGAAAGTTGGTATACAAGGTTGTTAAGGTTGTTAAGAAAGCGTACATTGTGTTAGCTTTTATTAGTAGAGGGATTGAATTTCAGAACCATGAGGTCATGTTGCAACTGTACAAAACTCTGTATTGTGTACAGTTTTGGTCGCCACATTATAAGAAAGATGAGGAAGCATTGGAAAGGGTGCAGAGGAGGTTTACCAGGATGTTGCCTGGTATGGTGGGTAGATCTTATGAGGAAAGGCTGAGGTTATTTTCATTAGAGAGAAGGCTCAGAGGTGACCTAATTGAGGCATATAAGATGATCAGAGCCTTAGATAGAGTGGGCAGTGAGAGCCTTTTCCCTTGGATGGAGATGGCAAACACGAGGGCACATAGCTTTAAGTTAAGAGGTGGTAGTTATAGGACAGATGTCAGAGGTAGATTCTTTACTCAGAGGGTAGTAAGGGTGTAGAATGCCCTGCCTGAAGTAGTTGTGGGCTTGCCAAGTTTAAGGGAGTTCAAACAGGCAGTGGATAGGCATATGGATATCATTGGAATAGTTTAGGTTAGAGGGTCATTAGATTGGTTCTATTGATCGGCGCAACATCGAGGGCCGAAGGACCTGTACTGTGCTGTAATGTTCTATGTTCTATGTCTCCATTACTGGAGGAGCTGTTGTAAATCCCGCTGCAGTGTCAGAGTCATTGAGGTTTACAGCATGCCAATAGGCCCTTTGACCCAACTTGTCCAGGCCGCTCTGCTTTTACCAGTAGGCTAGTCCCAATTGCCCACATTTGCCCTATATCCCTCTATACCCATCACACCCATGTAACTATCTAAGTGCTTTTTAAAAGATAAAATTGTATCCTCCTCTACTATTACATCTGGCAGCTTGTTCCAGACACTCACCACCCTCTGTGTGAAAAAAATCACCTCTCTGGACCCTTTTGTATCTCTGCCCTCTCAATTTAAACCTGTGCCTTCTAGTTTTAGACTTCCCTACTTTTGGGGAAACATGTTGACTCCCTACCTCATCTATGCCCCTCACTGGTGGAGGGGCACTCAGTGACCTGGAGACTTCAGTCCTGGGCCCGCTAATGAAATGGAAATCCCGATTTCCAGCACAGAGCTGATTGCTCTGGAAACCCTAGCCACAGCGACGCACAGAGGTCTCAGCCCCCAGCGAGAAGCCCACGAGACGGTCTCTGCTGACTTCTCCAAGACTGTTGCACTGCTTGAGCACAACTCTCAGGAGTCCCCCACATCTCTCTGACTCAAAGCTGGAGGCACAGTTGAGATAGCCAGTAGCAGCTACTGAATCACAAACAGTGGCTAAGTGCACAGGTTAAAAGCCAGCTAATTGCTTCCTCCTGCTTTGCAGTAATTGCTTGTTTTAAGTGTTAGTGGCTGTTTATAGTTGCTTTCTGGCGTTTTAAGGGCGTTAAGTTAAATTGTTATAACCCGCTGAATTGGCAGAATGACTCCCTTGTTTTCCTACTTTTTGTCCGAATGACAATTCAGTGAATGTTTAACTGTTTAAGTATTCTGACTTTAAGAGAAAGAGACAGACAGGTTTACTTATAAGTTGTTTAAAAGAGATCAGCATTTATTATGTAACATCTGATCATAGTAAAAAGGACACACGCATACATTACCCCATCCCCACACACACACACACACACACACATTACCCCATCCCCACACACACACACCATTACCCCATCCCCACACACACACACACACACACCCACATTACCCCATCCCCACACACACACACACACACACACACACACACACACACACACACACATTACCCCATTACCCCATCCCCACACACACACACACACACACACACACATATTACCCCATCCCCACACACACACACACACACATTACATCCCCACACACACACACACACACACACACACACACACATATTACCCCATCCCCACACACACAACACACACACACATTCCCCATCCCCACACACACACACACACACACACACACACACACACACACACACACACACACACACACACAGCCATTCACACACACACATATTACCCCATCCCACACACACACACACACCACACACACATTACCCATCCCCACACACACACACACCACATTACCCCATCCCCACACACACACACCACACACATTACCCCATCCCCACACACACACACACACACACACACACATACATAATGCCCCACACACACACACACACGCACCACACACATATTACCCCATCCCACACACACACACACACACACACACACACATATTACCCCATCCCCACACACACACACACACACACACACACATATTACCCATCCCCACACACACACACACACACACCACATATTACCCCATCCCCACACACACACACACACACACACATATTACCCCATCCCCACACACACACACACACACACACACACATATTACCCCATCCCCACACACCACACACACACCACACACAACACACACACACACACTATTACCCACCCCACACACACACGCACACACACAGCCACACACACACACACACACACACACACATATTACCCCATCCCCACACACACACACATCTACATACTTGCACATACACACATACATAAAACGCCCCACCCCACACACACAGACACAGACACAGACACAGACACAGACACACACACACACACCCCTACCCCCACATATACACATCCATACACTCCCTGACTCTCATTCCCCCACATATAGAACATAGAACACTACAGCACAAACAGGCCCTTCGGCCCACAAGTTGTGCCGAACACATCAAAACCTACCCAGCCATAGACCTATTTATAACCCCCAATCCCAGTGGATCCCATATACTCATACAGAAGTCTTTTAAAAGACCCCAGCGAGTTCACCTCGACCACCACCGACGGCAACCGATTCCATTCACTCACCACCCTCTAAGTGAAAAACTTGCCCCTAGTATCCCCTCTGTACTTGTTTCCCTGCACCTTAAATCTGTGCCCTCTCATCGCGACCATTTCAGCCCTGGGAAATAGTCTCTGAGAGCCCACCCTATCTAATCCTCTCAACATCTTGTAAACCTCTATCAGGTCGCCTCTCAACCTTCGTCTCTCCAGAGAGAAGAGTCCCAGCTCCCTCAATCTGTCTTTCATAAGCATTGCCTCCAATCCAGCAACATCCTTGTAAATCTCATTGCCCCCTTCAATAGCTTCCACGTCCTCCTTCTTCCCTTTGCCCTGGTGTGACTACTTGTCTGTAGCTCCTATCAATAATCTCCTCATTCTCCCTAATGAGTCGAAGGTCCTCAAGCTGCATTTTCAGTTCTTTTACCTGGTCCCGTAGGGATTGCAGCTCCACACAGCGATCACAGGAATGGACATCTGGGAGACCAGGAGCCTCCAAGACCTCCCACATGTTACACTGGCAACAACATGCTGGCCTCACACCCATGCTTGCCCCTTTTTAGTAATGATGTACATTACAAATTGTATTATAAATTGGATTATAAATTGGTGTTGCTAAATTCTTACTGAGTTCTTACTGCCCCTTTTTAGTAACCCAGAGAAAAAAAAAGTCAGAAACATTAAAAAAAAACGTACCTTGCCTCCCCTTTTTGCTTAGGCCCTGTGAGCCAAGGACCTTACAGCTCACACAAAAACAAACTTACCTGCTCCTTCTCAGAGCTCCTCTCTCTCTCTTTTTTAGGTTAGAGGAGGAGGGGGGGTTGGGATACTCTACTTGTGTAGAGTATCGGGATTCCACACCACTCCAATTTATAGTGAGGTTGAAAAAAAAACTACACTACCCAAGGTGCTTTGCAACACCTTCCAGGTTTACAAGTTTAAAAAGTTTAAAAAAAAACTAGTAAAATTTAGACTTAAATAATCGCTCTACTCACTCACAAGCTCTCCACTCGCAAATTGCTGCCACTCCACAGTGCTCCCAAGCATCTATGTATGTATATATTCCTCCTATACCCCAAAGATGTGTTCTTAGGTTGATTGGTGTAACAAATTGTCCCTAAATTAGTTTCTCCTCAATCTGGTTTCCAATGTGGATTTCCATAAGTGTAGACAAGGGTCATGGGTGGAAGAGGGAATTCACAATGTTAAAATGGCAGCATGGGCTCGTTGGGCCCAAGGGCCTGTTTCCCGTGCTGTGTTGTTCTTTGTGTGTGTATATATATATATATATAATATATATATATATTATATATACAAAATACACACACACGCGCACACACACACACACACACACACCCCACCCTCCCATAAACACAGTGAAGTATGAGGACAGATCAAGTAGTTAGAATCTCTACTTAAGAAGGAGGCCATTTGGCCCATCAAGTCTGTACCAACCACAATCCCACCCACACCCTATTCTTACAACTGCGCACATTTACCCAACTAATTCCCCTGACAATAGAGTCAATTAAACATGTCCAATCAACCTAACCTGCACATCTTTGGACTGTGGGAGGAAACTGGAGCACCCAGAGGGAAAACACGCAGGCATAGGGAGCATGTGCAAACTCCACACCAGCAGTCAAAGAACAAAGAACAAAGAAAAAACAGCACTGGAAACAGGCCCTTGGGCCCAACGAGCCCACGCCGCCACCTCTACCCGTGATGTTCCCACCTCTACCCGTGATCCCTATCTATGTTTATAGATCTATGGATTAAAAACCAAATTTGAGACAATTTAGGGAGAATTTGTTTTGCCAATTAGCCTAAGAGCACATCTTTGAGATGTGGGAGGAAACCGGAGCACCCGGAGAAAACCCACGCAAGCACGGGGAGAATGCGCAAACTCCCACAGACACAGGCCCAAATCCATGTATCTGCACAGCACAGCGATAGTCACTGAACTGTGGTGTTGTTCATCAAATAGTCCAAGTCAAGCGTACACTAGCGACGTAAAGCACTAGGATACTCCCGAAAAAAATCCAAGAGCAGACCTCTCACGACCCACCGCGTGTCTATGCCCCTCGTTAGACAACAAGGTGGACCAAAGCACCTGTAGGATAAAAACAAGTGCATCAATATCATCATCATCATCATTAGAGGGTGATTTAGCAAATTGGATTAGAAATTGGCTGGCAGATAGAAGACAGAGGGTGGTGGTTGATGGGAGATTTTCTCGTGGAGTTCGGTGACGAGTGGGTGCCTCAGGGGTCTGTTTTGGGGCCCCTGCGTTTGTAATTTTTATAAATGATCTGGATGAGGGTATTGAGGGATGGATAGTAAATTTGCAGATGACACTAAAGTCGGTGGAGTGGTAGATAGTGAAGAGGGTGTTATAGTTTGCAGAGGACTTGACAAGTTGCAGAGCTGGGCCGAGAGGTGGCAAATGGAGTTTAAGTGGAAAAGTGTGAGGTAATGCACTTGGCAGGAACAATAAATGTGTAGAGTATAGGGCTAATGGTAGGGCTCTTAATAGTGTTGAGGAACAGAAGGATCTTGGTGTATGTGTCAATAGATCCCTGAAAGTAGCAGTCAAGTGGATAAAGTTAAGAAGGCATATGGAGTCTTAGCTTTTATTGGTAGGGGGATTGAATTTAGGAGCCGCAGCATCATGTTGCACTGTACAAAACTCTAGTGCGGCCGCACTTGGAGTATGTGTGCAGTTCTGGTCGCACATTATAAGAAAGATGTGGAGGCATTGGAGAGGGTACAGAGGAGGTTTACAGGATGTTGCCTGGTATGGAGGGCAGGTCCTATGAAGAGAGGTTGAAGGATTTGAGGTTGTTTTCGTTAGAAAGGAGGCGGCTAAGGGGGGATCTTATTGAAGCATATAAGATAATTAGAGGTTTGGATAGGGTGGACAGTGATAGCCTTTTTCCTAGGATGGAAAAGCTAGCACGAGGGGACACAACTTTAAATTAAGGGGTATGAGTTATAGGACGGATATCAGAGGTAGGTTCTTACTCAAAGAGTGATTAGGGAGTGGAATGCCCTGCCTGCAGCTGTTGTAGATGCGCCAAGTTTGGTGGCGTTTAAGAGGTTAGTTGATAAGTATATGGATGAGAAGGGAATGGTTAGTTAGGAGGGGCATTGCTTTTTATTTTGGTCGGCACAACATCGAAGGCCGAAGGGCCTGTTCTGTGCTGTATTGTTCTATGTTCTATGTTCTATGTTCTATCTATTTGTACACTTCCCAGGGACTCACCCAAGGCCAGAATTAAGTTGGGAGGTGGGTGGGGTGTGGGTTCCCTTCTTTTTTCTGTTCTTTGTCATAGAGAAAATCAGTTTCTTCAGATACAAAAGAGGTGACTTGGCTCATTACATGATCCCTTTTCATCAACTAACCAGTTACCTAAACATGGTCAAGGCATGTTGAATGGTACTTTCTGGCTGCACATGCCCCAAGACTGGAAAATCCCACTGAAGTCAATGGATCTTTGCATGATTCCTATGGCAGGTAGGACAGTCATTGATTTATACATGATGATATTATGGCTGAAAAAGTTCCTTCTCAGCCAGAGTCCATTGCTAAAAGCGATTGTGTCTAACAGCTTTCTCCACACTCCTGTGCAAGTTGGCTGTTCACAAGAATGATCCTGGAATGAAGAGTTCATTGTATGAGGAACGGCTGAGGACTCTGGGTCTGTGGACAGTGAAGACGTTATCTCCAATTGCAGTGGGATCTTGATCAATTGGGCCAATGGGCTGACGAATGACAGATGGAGTTTAATTTAGACAAATGCAAGGTGATGTATTTTAGTGGATTGAACTAGCACAGGACTTACTCACTTAATGGTAGGGTGTTGGGGAGAGTTGCAGAACAAAAAGATCTGAGGTTCATGATCATAGCTCCTTGAAATTGGAGTGGTGAAGAAGATGTGCTTGGTTTCATTGGTGAGAAATTGAATACAGCAGTTGGGACATCTTGTTTAAGTTGTACAAGACATTGATAAGACCACACTTGGAATACTGTGTACAATTCCGGTCACCCTATTATAGAAAGGATATTATTAAACTACAAAGAGTGCAGAAAAGATTTACTAGGATGTGACTTGATAGATTGAGTATAAAGAGAGGCTGAATAGACTGGGACAATTTTCTCTAGAGTGTAGGAAACTGGGGGATGACCTTATAGAGGTGCATAAAATAATGAGAGACAATGCAAACTCGTTGGGGTCTTTTAAGAGACTTCTGGATGAGTAATAGGATTTAATGGGATTGAGAGTTATAGATAGACATGGTAGGTATGGATATGATTAGGGCAACTTGTAGGCCGAAGGGCCTGTTTGTGCTGTAGTGTTCTATGTTCTATACATACTCAAGGTAGATAGTCAATATGTTTTCCCAAAGATAGGGGAGTCTAAAACTAGGGAGCATCAGTTTAAGGTGAGAGAGGAGAGATACAAGAATGTCGAGAGGGGCAATTTTTTCACAGAGTGTAGTGAGTGCCTGGACCAAGCTGCCAGAGGTAGTAGTAGAGGCAGGCAGAATTTTGTCTTTTAAAAAGCATTTAGATAGTTACGTGGGTAAGATAGGTATAGAGGGATATGGGCCAAATGTGGGCAATTGGGATTAACTGGATATATTAATGACTTTGGAATTTGTATGTTACAGTTTGGAAAATCTTTGGTCATCTTACAAGATGCTATTTTAAATCACTGAAATGTTGTTGTTTAAACATAGAATCTTAGAACCCTACAATGCAGAAGGAGGCCATTAGGCCCATCAAGTCTGCACCAACCATAATCCCACCCAGATCCTACCCCCATATCCCTACACAGGCTGCACGGTAGCACAGTGGTTAGCACTGCTGCTTCACAGCTCCAGGGTCCTGGGTTCAATTCCAGGCTTGGGTCACTGTCTGTGAGGAGTTTGCACATTCTCCTCGTGTCAGCATGGGTTTCCTCCGAGTGCTCCGGTTTCCTCCCACTGTCCAAAAATGAGTGGGTTAGGTTGATTGGGTATGCTAAAATTATTCCTTAGTGTCCTGAGATGCATAGGTTAGTGTGTAGGGCCTGGGTGCGATTGTGGTTGGTGCAGACTCAATGGGCTGAAAGGCCTCTTTTTTGCACTGTAGAGTTTCTATGGTTCTATATTTACCCACTAACCCCTCTAATCTATGCATCTCAGGACACTAAGGGGCAATTTTAGCCTGGCCATTCAACTTAATCTGCAAATCTTTGGACCGTGACAGGAAACCGCAACACCCGGAGGAAACCCACACAGCCATGAGGAGAATATGTAAACTCCACACAAACAATGACCCAAGCCGGGAATCGAACCCTAATCACTGGAGTTGTGAAACAGCAGTGGTCACTACTGTGCTGCCCATTCGTATTTTAAAACTCTGTCAATTGTTTCATCTGAGAAAATAATTAAAATAATTTTCAATGTAATGTATCATTTTGAGTTATAAAGTTTTGTAACACAGAAAGAGACCCTTCAGCCCACTAGACTGGCCTATCCTAATCCCATGTTCTAGCAATTTGTCCATAACCTAATATGCAAAATCATTTCAATTGCTAATCTAAGTATTTCTTAAATGTTGTGAGAATTCCTGCCTCTACCACCATTTCAGGCAGTAGGTTCCAAATTCCCACCACCCTCTGAATAAAAAAGTTTTTCGTCAAATCTCTTGAAAGCTTGTGCTACCAAATAAACCTGTTGAACTTGAACCTGGTGTTGTGAGACTTCTTACTATCCAGCCTTCAGGGGAACAGTGACTACAACACCACACAACACTGCCACAGCAACCTCTGCAAGACATTCCGGATCTCGACACGGATGCCATCATCACACACGAGAACACCATCCATCAGACACATGGTACATACTCTTGAATGTCTCTTGCTCCTTATCTTAAATCCGTGCCCCCTCCTGGTTATTGACCCCTCTACTGAGGGAAAAGTTTTCTTCCTATTCACCCTATCCGTGTCCTTCTAATTCTGTACACCTCAATCAAGTCCCCCTCATCCTTCTCTGCTCTAAGGAAAACAACCCCAAACCTCACCAGTTTCCCTTCATAGCTGAAATGTTGCAGGATGCGGAGATGCCAGTGTTGGACTGCAGTGGGCTCAGTAAGAAGTCTCACAACACCAAGTTAAACTCCAACAGGTTTGCTTTCAGAGTGCTGCCCCTTCATCAGGTGAGTGGGAGTTGGGTTCACAAGCAGGGCATATATAGAGACAGACTCAGTTGCTAGATAATGGCTAGATGAGAGTTTTTTCAGGTAATCAAGTCTTTACAGATACAGACAATGCAAGTAGAGGGAGGGATAGTCACAGGCTAACAAGGTGTGAATTGTCTCAAGCCAGGGCAGTTAATAGGATTTTACAAGCCCAGGCCAAATGGTGGGGGTTACACGTAGTGTGGCATGAACCCAAGATCCTGTTTGTGACTGTCCTCATTTGTCTGAAACGTGGTTATCACGTTTCTGCTCGGTGATTAGGTGTTGTCGTATGTCTCGAAGACCACCTTGGAGATCACAGATCGGAAGCTGAATGCCCTTGACTGCTGAAGTGTTCCCCAACAGGAAAAGAATACTCTTGCCTGGTGATTGTCAAGCAGCGTCCATTCATCCATTGTCGTAGCATCTGCATGGTCTTGAAGACATACCACGCCTTGGGACATCCTTCTCTTGAAGCGTATCAGGTAGACAACATTGTATGTACTGTGTGCCTGGTGGATGGTGTTCTCACGTGAGGTGATGGCACCTGTGTCGATGATCCGGCATGTCTTGCAGAGGTTGCTGTGGCAATGTTATGTGCTGTTGTGGACACGGCTCTCCTGAAGGCTGGGTAGTTTGCTGTGCAGTAAAAAGTCTCACAACACCAGGTTAAAGTCTAAAAGGTTTATTTGGTAGCGCAAGCCACAAGCTTTCGGAGCGCTGCTCCTTCATCAGGTGAGTGGGAATTTTGTTCGCAAACAGTGCATATACAGACACAAAATCAACTTACAAAATTGCAATGTCTTCAGAGGTAATCAAGTTTTAAAGAAACAGACAATGTGAGTGGAGAGAGGGTTAAGCATAAAGGGATGTTTCGTGGTCCGAAATCAGTTGCATTCTTGGACACATGCATCTCCATTGAGGGTGGTCACCTCAGTACCTCACTGTACCGCAAGCCCATGGATAACCTCACAATGCTCCGTTTCTCCAGCTTACACCCTAAACACATTGAAGAAATCATCACCTACGGACAAGTCCTCTATATACACAGGATCTGTTCAGATGAGGAGGATCACAAAGACACCTCCAGATGTTGAAATATGCCCTCATAAGAGCAGGATGTGGGCTTGACTCATCAATTTGACAGTTCCGAAATGCCACAGTGAGAAACCACACTGACCTCCTCAGAAACAAACATGGAACACAGTTAAAAGAGTACCCTTCATCGTCCAATACTTTCCCAGAGTGGAGAAGCTACAACATTTTCTCCGGAGCCTGCAACTTATCATCATGAAGATGAACATCTTGCCAAGCCATCCCCATATCTCCACTTCTTGCCTTCAAACAACTGCACAGCCTCATAAAGACCATTGTCGTAGCAAACTACCCAGCCTTCAGAAGAACAGTAACCACAACACCACACAACCCTGCCACAGCAACCTCTGCAAGACATCCCAGATCATCGACACAGATGCCATCACCTCATGTGAGAACACCATCCACCAGGTACACAGTACATAATCTTGCAACTAGGCCAACGTTGTCTACCTAAAACACTGCAGGAAAGGATGTCCTGAAGCATGGTACATTGGGGAGACCATGCAGACACTACGTCAATGGAAGAATGAACACTGCTTGATAATCAGCAGGCAAGACTGTTCCCTTCCTGTTGGGGAACACTTCAGCAGTCATGCTCATTCAGCCTCTGATCTTCGGGTAAGCGTTCTCCAAGTGGCCTTCAAGATACACGACAACACTTTTCTTTACTCAAAGAGTGATTAGGGAGTGGAATGCCCTGCCTGCAGCTGTTGTGGATGCGCCAAGTTTGGTGGCGTTTAAGAGGTTAGTTGATAAGTATATGGATGAGAAGGGAATGGTTTAGTTAGGAGGGGCATTGCTTTTTATTTTTGGTCGGCACAACATCGAGGGCCGAAGGGCCTGTTCTGTGCTGTATTGTTCTATGTTCTATGTTAACACAGAGTCGCTGAGCAGAGACTAATAGCTGGGTTCCGCACACATGAGTACAGCATCAACAGGGATCTTGGGTTCACGTCACACAATCTGTAACCCCCACAACTTGCCTGGGCTTGCAAAATCTCACTAACTGTCCTGGCTAGAGACAATGCATACCTCTCTATCCTGTGCTTAATGCTCTCTCCACTCACATTGTCTGTACCTTTAAGACTTGACTACCTGTAAAGACTCGCATTCCAACCATTATTTTGTAAATTGAGTTTGTGTCAGTAACTGCCCTGTTTGTGAACACAACTCCCACTCACCTGATGAAGGAACTACGCTCTGAAACCTAGTGGCTTGTGCTACCAAATAAACCTGTTGAACTTTAACCTGGTGTTGTGAGACTTCTTACTGTGCTTAGTCTAGTCCAGCACTAGCATTTCCACATCATAGTTTGCTGCGGACAATAGTCTGTTTGGTATTGTGAGACTCCTTACTAGCCTCAACCATGGGTTCATGCCACACTACGTGTAACCCCCGCCATTTGGCCTGGGTTTCTAAAATCCTATTAACTGTCTTGGCTTGAGAGAATTCACACAGAATTAACCTGTGCTAATCCTCTCTCCACTCGCATTGTCTCTACGTGTGAAGACTTGATTTCCTGAAAAGACTCGCGTTCCAACCATTATCTAGCAATTGAGTCTGTGTCTTTATATGCCCTGCTTGTGAAACCAACTCTCCACTCACCTGATGAAAGGGTAGCATTCCAAAAGCTCATTCTACCAAATAAACCTGTTCAACTTTAACCTGTTTTCATGACAGTTCTTACAGTATCTGTTGAGAGTGTTATCCAGACTCGAAACATTAACTCAATTCTCTCTCCACAGATATTATCAGACCTGCTGGGATTTTGCAGTATTTTCTTTTTTGTTTCAGATTCCAGCATTTGCAGTATTTTGCCTTTATCTTAGAAGATATGATAGAGCTGTATAAAATACTCATTTGGCCACAACTATTGTACCGTGAGGAGTTCCGGTTGCCACACTATAGGAAGGATATGATTGCGCTGGAGAGTGGAGGAGGTGAAGAGGAGATTCACCAAGATTTTGTCTGGGCTGGAATATTTGGAGTACCCTTCATTGTCCACTACCTCCCCGGAGCATGGAAGCTACGACATCTTCTTCGGAACTTTCAACATTCATTGATGAAGATGAACATCTCGCCAAGGCAATCCCCATACCTCCATTACTTGCCTTCAAACTCCAGCATCTGTTCCGAAGCACTGAGGGTGAATTTAGCATGGTCAATGCACCTAACCAGCACATCTTTCAGACTGAGGGAGGAAACCCACGCAGACACAAGGAAAATTTGCAGACTCCGCACAGATGATGGCTCAAGTCAAGAATCAAACCGGGTCCCTAGCGCCGTGAGATAGCAGTGTTAACCACTGTGCTAGACCTGTCCAGTTCCACTTAATTGCAACTATACTCTCTGCCTCAACCACTCGGTGCATTCTCACCAAGTTCCAGCTGAAGAAATTTCTCCCGAGTCCCCAGTTAGATTTACTCGTGGCTATCTTATGTTTACAACTGGCTAATTTTGGGATTCCGTCAGAACTACAACCACTTTATCTGCATCTAACCTTTCAAATGCCAACCTAATCTTAAACACTCAATCTGGGCTCCGCTGGGCAACAAACCTGTACCTGTGTTGTTTACCGTCAGGATCTGATATGTGGTGGAGCAAGCGGGGAGGGAGAGGCAGAGGGTTGGAAATGGGAGTGGCAAATAGGCTGTGAAAGTTACCTGGAATTCCTCCCATCCCCTCAGCGGTTCTTCAGCCTGCGACGGGTAATTAGCCGAGGCACAGGTTGCGTTGTCAATCACCAGATTGAATCTCTGGCGTAATTAGTGGGCAAGCTGTGCTTCAGCCCAGAGGATAACCTTTTGCCAATAATGGACCCAAGAGTATCAATTACTGAAGGTCGAAGCTTCAGAAAAGGGCAGGATTTCAACAGCGCGCACACATAATGATTGTTTAGAATTTTTTTTCTTTCCTAAATAATACCAGCGTGACAGTCATATTGTTCCCCCCAGAGCAGCTGTAAAAAGGGGATGTGAAGCAATTAGTTTGAAAAGGAAGGCTAGCGCTCTCAGTGTTTTGTTATAATTTTCCATGAAAGCACAAACACCTTTAATAAATCAGCCTGTTCTCCTCCTTCAGCGGGTCCTTTGCATTTCTAATACATGAAACGTCTGTCCATCCTGTCTTAGCTACCTGTGAAAGAAAGCAATGCTGTGAGGGGTACGATCGCTCAGTTTGACAGATGGAGTAATGCTATAATTATACAGTGAGGCCTTGTTACGTGTAATTGACCCAAAGTATTTTCAAAGATGAATTGCCGATGGCTGTCCTGTCGGTAGGGGTGTGGTAGCGCAGTGGTTATGTTACTCTGGGCCACTAATCCAGAGACCCAAACTAATGATCCTGAAATAGGAGCTCAAATCCCAAATGGTAAATCTTAGACTCAGCTAATGATTTTGATAAACTTGGAATGGAAAACAAACATCAGCAGTGGGAATACCACCCATCGGGTTCACAACACCCAACAGGGAAAGAAATCTGCCACCTTTGCCAGCCAGCTGGCTGTGTAATTCATAGAAGCCCTCCAGTGCAGGAGGCCATTCGGCCCATCCAGTCTACATCAACCTCAATCCCACCCAGGCCCTACTCATTGTCCCATGCATTTACCTTAACTAATCCCCCCAACACTAGGAGGCAACTTAGCACAGCCAAACCACCTAATCCGCACATCTTCGGACTATGGGAAGAAATCAGAACGCCCAGAGAAAACTAGCACAGACATGGGGAGAACATGCAAATTCCACACAGACAGTGACCCAAGCCTGGAATCAAACCCAGGTCCATGGTGCTGTGCGGGAGCAGTTCTAACCATCGTGCCACCCCATGTCCATGGCTAGCTGATCAACTCTTAGCAGCCTTAAGACCTTGGAATCCAATAAGTGACATCAAAAACTTACAGAAAAAGGCATAAAGAGAAGATGTAATTAAAAACACCCAGCATCAATGATATGGGGCACAGGATTGAGCCAAAATGTAAGTAACCTAGTTAGTAGTCTAGATGAACAGAGGGATCTTGGTGTGTATGTGCATAGATCCCTGAAAGTAGGCAGTCAGGTCGAGAAGGTTGTTAAGAAGGCATTAAAGCTAGCACGAGGGGACACAGCTTTAAATTAAGGGTGATAGTTATAGGATGGATATCAGAGGTAGGTTCTTTACCCAAAGGGTGGTTCGGGAGTGGAATGCCCTGCCTGCAGCAGTTGTAGATGCGCCAAGTTTGGTGGCGTTTAAGAGGTTAGTTGATAAGTATATGGAAGAGAAGGGAATGGTTTAGTTTGGAGGGGCATTGCTTTTTATTTTGGTCGCACAACATCGAAGGTCGAAGGGCCTGTTCTGTGCTGTAGTTCTATGTTCTCTGTTCTATGTTCTAAGGCATATGGAGTCTTGGCTTTATTGGTAGAGGGATTGAATTCGGAGCCGTAACGTCAGTTGCAACTGTACAAAACTCTAGTGCGGCCGCACTTGGAGTATTGTGTGCAGTTCTGGTCCCCGCATTATAAGAAAGATGTGGAGGCATGGAGAGGGTACAGAGGAGGTTTACCAGGATGTTGCCTGTATGGAGGGCAGGTCTTATGAAGAGAGGGAGGATTGAGGTTGTTTTCGTTAGAAAGGAGGCGGCTAAAGGGGACCTAATCGAAACATATAAATGATTAGAGTTAGATAGGGTAGATGTGATAGCTTTTTCCTAGGATGGAAAAGCTAGCACGAGGGCACAGCTTTAAATTAAGGGTGATAGTATAGGATGGATATCAGAGGTAGGTTCTTTACCCAAAGGGTGGTTCGGGAGGGAATGCCCTGCCTGCAGCAGTTGTAGATGCGCCAGTTTGTGGCGTTTAAGAGGTTAGTTGATAAGTATATGAAGAGAAGGGATGGTTTAGTTTGGGGGGCATTGCTTTTTATATTGGTCGGCGCAACATCAAAGGCCGAAGGGCCTGTTCTGTGCTGTAATGTTCTATGTTCTATGTTCTATAACCTAGGCCTCCTCACCAACATCTGGAACTTCAGTAAAAATTGGGAGCACCGTCCCACACATGACTCAAGCCTGACATAACAAATTTGAATAACAAATGTGTAGAGTATAGGGCTAATGGTAGGACTCCTAATAGTGTTGAAGAACAGAGGGATCTTGGTGTATATGTGCATAGATCCCTGAAAGTTGGCAATCAAGTCGATAAGGTTGTTTAGAAGGCATACGGAGTCTTAGCTTTTATTGGTAGGGGGATTGAATTTCGGAGCCGCAACGTCATGTTGCAACTGTACAAAGTGCGGCCGCACTTGGAGTATTGTGTACAGTTCTGGTCCCCACATTATAAGAAAGACGTGGAGGCATTGGAGAGGGTACAGAGGAGGTTTACCAGGATGTTGCCTGGTATGGAGGGCAGGTCTTATGAAGAGAGGCTGAGGGATTTGAGGTTGTTTTCGTTAGAAAGAAGGCGGCTAAGAGGAGACCTTATTGAAATATGTAAGATGATTAGAGGTTTAGATAGGGTGGACAGTGATAGCCTTTTTCCTAGGATGGAGAAAACTAGCACGAGGGGACATAGCTTTAAATTAAGGGGTGGTAGTTATAGGACGGATGTCAGAGGTAGGTTCTTTACCCAGAGGGTGGTAAGGGTATGGAATGCCCTGCCTGCTGCAGTTGTAGATGCGCCACGTTTGGGGGTGTTTAAGAGGTCAGTAGATAAGTTTATGAATGAAAAGGGAATGGTTTAGATTAGAGGGTCATTGCTTTTTCTTAATTGGTCGGCGCAACATTGAAGGCCGAAGGGCCTGTTCTGCGCTGTAATGTTCTATGTTCTATGACATTGTCATACTCATAGAATTATTCCATACAATTCCTGGACATCACCATCACCATCCCTGGGTCTGTCCTGTCCCACTGACAGGCCAGGTGCTATACAGTCAAGAGGGAGTTTCTTATTTTAATTTGTGCAGGGGATGTGGTTGTCGCTGGTCTGTCAGTATTAATTGTCCATCCCTAATTGCCTTTGAACTGAGCAGTTAGTGAGAACATATTAGAGGGCATTTAAGGGTCAAAAAGACACATAGAAACCCGAAGCAGGAGTAGGCCATTGGCCCTTTGAGCCTTCTCCACCCTTCATGTTGATGATGGCTGTTCATCAAATTCAATTTCCTTCTGAAATCACACAACGTTTTGGCCTCAACTAATTGTCCCTATATTGGTCTCTATATGTCATTAAGACGTTAGGACGGCGGCGCGGGCTCGTTGGGCCGAAGGGCCTGTTTCCCGTGCTGTGTTGTTCTTTGTTCTTTGTAACTACATTCTGTGGTAGTGAATTTCACACATTCACTACCCTTTGGGTGAAGAAATTTCTCCCCACCTCATTTCTTAAAGGTTTTTCCCTATTATCCTCAACTATGATCTTTACTTCTGAACTCACACATCACCAGGAATATTCCGTCTGAATTTATTCTGTCTTACACTGTTAGCATTTTATAAGTTTCGATGAGATCCCCTCTCACTCTTCTGAACTCTTAGTCATCATTAGACCCTTTTAAATTCTAGATTCCAACCCAAGCCCCTGAGCCTCTGGATTATTAGTCTTGTGACAATACCACTCTGCGACCATCTTTCCTGTATCAAGAGGTATTGACTCTATGCTAAATAGGATAGATTCGGTAGAAATTTAGCAGTTCAAAATTGGGTATCCAGAAAGTGCTGTGAGTGATCAATAGTAGCAGAATTGTATTTACCACAACCGCAAGGCCTCACACACCTTCCACATTACCCTTAACAATTTTTTTAAAGTTTATTTGTTAGTTTCACAAATAGGCTTACACTAACATTACAATGAATTTACTGTGAAAATCCCCTATTCGCCACACTTGGGTGCCTATTCAGGTACACTGAGGGAGAATTTAACATGGCTAGTGCACCTCGCCAGCATGTCTTTTAGACTGTGGGAGAATATTGGAGCACCCAGAGGAAACCCACACAGACACAGGGAGAATGTGCAAACTCCACATAGTGACCCAAGCTGGGAATCGAACTCAGGTCCCTGGCACTGTGAGGCAGCAGTGTTAACCACTGTGCCAACATGCTGCCCCTGCAGGGATCCAATCCTGGTTAAAAAGGATTGGAAAAGTGCGCCTCTAGAACAGCACAAGATACCAACCACTAGATTATGTGTGTGTTAAACAGAGAAACAATGAGCTGAGTGATGCCACAACAACAGAGGGATCAAAACATTGCGGTCCTGCCACATCCATTTAGCAACAGATGTCAACAATTATATAGAGGAGAAGGCTCCACAAACATTGTAATCCTCAACGATGGCAAAACCAAGCCTATTCACGCAGAAGACAGTAACATTCATGACACCTCAGATACTGAACCAGCCCATGTCCCAATGGAGCAAGACCTGAACGTTGGGTTATTAATTAGCAAGGGGCAGGAAACCACCACAAACATCGAGGGTGAATTTCCTCATGACGTTCAATGGCACTACCATCACTGAATCCCCCACCATCAAAAACCTGTTGACCAGAAACTGAACTGAAGCAGCAACACAAATTCTGCAGCTCCAAGATTATGTAGAAAGCTTAGAATTTTGTGGCAAATGTCTCATTCCTGACTCCGCAAAGCCTACCCATCCACTACAAGGTACAAGTCGGGAGTCTGAAGGAATATTCCCCACTTAGCTGGATGAATGTAGAATCATAAATCTAGAGGTTTAGAACATAGAACCAGGCCATTCAGCCCAACTTGACCATGCTGCTCTTTTTTTAAACCCCTAAACTAATCCCAGTTGCCCACATTTGGTCCATATCCCTTTATACCCATCTTATCCATGTAACTATTTAAATGCTTTTTAAAAGACAACATTGTACTCGGCTCTACTACTACCCTGGCAGCTTGTTTTAGATACTCACCTATCTCTGTTTGAAGAAATTGTCCTTCCCGACACTTTTGTATCTTTTCCCTCTCACGTTAAACCTATGTCTTCTAGTTTTTAGACTCCTCTACTTTTGGGAAAAGGTATTGACTATCTAGCTGATCTGTGCCCTTCATTATTTTATAGACCTCTATAAGGTCATCCCTCAAATCTTATAGACTTCTGTAAGATCAGCCTCCTACACTCCAAAGAAAAAAAGTCCCAGTCCACCCAGCCTCTCCTTATAACCCAAACCATCAAGTCTCAGTAGCAACCTAGTAAATCTTTTATGCACTTTTTTAGTTTAATAAAACCTTTTTTGTAATAGAGTGATCAGAACTGTACACAGTATTGCATGTGTGGCCTTGCCAATGTCTTGTACAATTTCAACAAAATATCCCAACTCCTGTATTCAATGTTCTGACTGATGAAACCAAGCATGCCAAATGCCCTCTTCACCACTCTGTTTACCTGTGATTCCACTTTCAAGGAGCTATGAACATGTTCCCCTCTCTCCCCAATGTCCTACCGTTAACTGAGTAAGCCCTGCCCTGGTTCAATGTACCAAAATGCATCACCTCACATTTAATTAAATTAAACTCCATCTGCCATTCGTCAGCCGACTAGCCCAATTGATCAAGATCCCATTGCAATGGAGATAACTTTCTTCACTGTCCACCTATGCCACCAATCTAGGTGTCATCTGCAAACTTACTAATCATGCTTCCTATATTCTTACTGAAATCATTAAGATAAATGACAAATAGCAGTGGACCCTAAGGCACACCACTGGTCACTGTCCTCCAGTTTGAAAAACAACCCTTTGCAACCACCCTCTAGCTACTGTCAAGAAGCCAATTTTGTATCCAGTTAGATACTTCATCCTGGATCGCATAGGACTTAACCTCGTGCTACAACCTACCATGCGGTACCTTATCAAAGGCCTTACTAAAGTCTTTTAGACAACATCAACTGCACTGCCCTTATCCACCTTCTTGATTTCCCCTTCAAGAAACTCAATCAAATTTGTGAGACATGATTTTCCACTCGCAAAACCATGCTGACTGTCCCTAATTAATCCTTGTGACTTTAAATGCTTGTAGATCCCATCTTTCAAAATAGCTTTCAATAATTTACCTACCACAGATGTGAAGCTAACTGGCCTGTAGTTCCCAGGCTTTTCCCTGCAACCCTTTTTAAACAAAGGCACAACATTTGCCATGTCCAATCTTCAGGCACATCACCTGTGACTATCAAAGATTCAAGTATCTCAGCTAGGAGACCTGTAATTTTTTCCCTAGCCTCCCACAATATCCTGGAATATGCTTCATCAGGTCCTGGGGATTTATCTACCTTGATGCGCTTTAAAACTTCCAGCACCTCCTTCTCTGTAATATGTACACTCCTCAAGACATCACTATTTACTTCCCAAGTTCCCTAACATCCATACTTTTCTCAACACTAAATACTGATGAGAAATATTCATTTAGGATCTCACCCATCTCACCCAAGGCAGCTGCAATAACACTCAAAAGGGCTAACATCAACCAGGAAAAACACTCCCTCCAGCATTGGTACATCATGGTAGCAAGTGTGTACCATATATAAGACACAAATAGAGGAAAAAAATTGACTTGATTTGATTTATTATTGTCACATGTATTGGTATACAGTGAAAAATATTGTTTCTTGTGTGTTATACAGAAAAAGCATACTGTTCATGGAGTACATAGGGGAGCAGGAAAGGAGAGGATATGAAATATAATGTGGCAGGTATAGTTAGGGTTAAGAGAAAGATCAGCTTAATACAAGTTAGGTCCATTCAAAAGCCTGGTGGCAGCAGGACAGACACTGTTCTTGAGTCGGTGGATATGTGATCTAAGAATTTTGTATCTTTTTCCTGATGGAAGAAGATGGAAAATTATGTCTGGGGTGCATGGTGTCCTTGATAATGCTGGTTCTGTTCTGAAGCAGCAGAAAATGGATAGTTTTTGAGTTTGTGTGATGGGCAAGCCTTTATAGTTACTTGTGATCTTGGTCAGAGCAAGAGCCATACCAATCTGTGATACATCCATGTTTTCTGTAATGCATCTGTAAAGATGGTTACAAGTTCACAATATATATTACTGATTTGGATGAAGGAATTGAATGCAATATCTCCAAATTTGCAGATGATACTAAGCTGCATCAGTAGCAGTGTGCTGTGTGGAAATTACTAAGAGGATGCAGGGTGACTTGGATAGCCTGACTGAGTGGGAAAATATAATATAAGGTGGATAAATGTGAGATTATTCACTTTGGTGGAAAAAAAAGGAAGGAAGATTATTATCTGAATGGTGGCAGTTTAGGAAAAGGGGAAGCGCAATATAATCTGGGTGTCATGGTGGAACAATTGCTGAAGGTTGGCATGTAGCTACATGAGGAAAGTGACACGTTGGCCTTCATAGCAAGAGGATTTAAGTATAGGAGTAAGGATGTCTTGTTGCAGTTATACAGAGCCTTAGTGAGGCCACATCTTGAGTATTGTGTGCAGTTTTGGTCTCCTAGCCTGAGGAAGGCATTCTTACTATTGACAGAGTCCAGTGAAAATTCACCAAGTGATTCCCAGAATGAAAGGGCTGACATATGAAGAGAGACTAAGTTTATACCCACCAGAATTTAGAAGAATGAGAGGGGATCTCATAGAAGCATATAAAATCCTGACGGGGATTGGGCAGGCTAGATGTGGAAAGAACGTTCCTAATCTTGGGGCAGTGCAGAACTAGGAGTCACAGTCTAAGAATAAGGGATAAGCAATTCAGAACTTGATGAGGAAGAAATTCTTCCCTCAGAGAGTTTTGAATCTGTGAAATTCTGTACCACAGAAAGCTGTTGGAACCAGTTATCAGATATGCTTAAGAGGAAGCTGGACATGGCCCTTGTGGCTAAAGGAATCAAGAGGTATGGAGAGAAAGCAGGAGTGGGATATAGAAAGTGCATGATCAACTATGGTGATATTGATTTGATTTATTATTGTCACACATATATTGGTATACAGTAAAAAAGTATTGTTTCTTGCACGTTCTACAAAGTGTATTGTACATAGGGAAGGAAAGGAGAGAGTGCAGGATGTGATGTTTACTGTCATAGCTAGGGTTTAAAGAAAGATCAACTTACTACAAGGTAGTAGTCATTCAGGGAAGAAGCTGTTCTTGAATTGCTTGTTACCTTTTCCTGGATTTTTGTATCTTTTTCCCAATAGAAGAAAGTGGAAGAGAGTATGTCCGAGTTGCATGGATCCTTAATGATTGGCAGCTTTTCTAAAGCAGTGGAAGTGTAGACAGCGTCAATGGATGTGAAGCTGGTTTGTGTGATTGACTCGGCTTCATTTGCGAATTTTTGTAGTTTTTTGAAGTCTTGGGCAAAAACAGGAGCCATACCAAGCTATGGTAAAACCAGAAAGAATGCTTTCTATAGTGCATCTGTAAAGCTACAGCTGTCATGTCAAATTCCTGTAGTCTTCTGAGGCAATAGAGGTGTTGATGGGCTTTCTTAACTGTAGTGTTGACATGGGGGGACCAGGGAGGTTGTTAAGAACATAAGAACATAAGAAATAGGAGCAGGAGTTGGCCATCTAGCCCTTCGAGCCTGCCCCATCATTCAATAAGATCATGGCTGATCTGAAGTGGATCAGTTCCACTTTCCAGCTTTCTTCCCATAACTCTTAATTCCCTTGTCTATCAGAAACCTATCTACCCGTGACTTAAATATATTCAGCGAGGTTGCCTCCCCAACTTCAACAGCCAGAGATTGGTTATCTGGACACCTAAAAATTTGACCATTTCCACTTGAATGGTGGTGCAGTCTCGATGGGCCAAATGGCGTACCCCTGCATCTATTTTCATAGTGGATATGTCAAATTTTCTTAGCCTCCTGAGAGAGTTGAGGCATTGGTGGGTTTTCTTAAGTATATGGGCATGGAGAGATCAGGACAGGTTGTTGGTGATCTGAACACCAAGAAACTTGAAGCTTTTGACCATTTCCACTTCATCCCATTGAGATAGACAGGAGCTGAGAGAAGTTGCAGAGGAAATTGACTAAAAGAGATCAGGGAATGCAGGATTTCAGTTGTGGAGAGACAAGAGAAACGAGGATTGCTCTCCTCAGAACAGGGAAAATTAAGGTGATGATTTAACAATGGTTTTCAAAATTAACAAGTAGAAACATAGAAGATAGGAGCAGGAAGAGGTCATTTGGCCCTTCAAACCTGCTCTGCTATTCATTAAGATCATGGATTATCATTTAACTTAATAGCCTAATCCTGCTTTCTCCCCATAACCTTTGATCCCACTGCCTCAAGTGCAATATCTAACCATCTCTTGAATGTATCCAATGTTTTGGCATCACCTACTTGCTATGGTAATGAATTCCACAGGCTCAGCAATCTCTGGGTGAAGAAATGTCTCCTCACCTTTGTCCTTAATGATCTACCTTGAATTCTCAGACTGTGACGTGGTTCTGGACTCCCGCACCATCGGGAACATCCTCCTTACATCTATCAAGTGTTTGATACAGTAAAGGAAAACTGTTTCCATTGGGAATAAGTAACCAGAAGACATGGATTTAAGACAACTGACAAAAGAACTAAAGGGGAGATGAAGAGTGTTTTTGTTACGTAGCAAACTAGGAGGTGTTGCCTGAAAGGCTTGTACAAACAAATTCAGTAGCAATTTTCAAAAGGAAATGTAATAAATATTTGACAAGGAATCAATGCCACGGGGAAAGAGTGGGGGATTTGGGCTGATTGAATATGTTTTTCAAAGAACAGGCACAATGCAATAGGCAGGGTGAAATCCTTTTGTACTGTAGATAAGTCCATGATCCAGTGGAGTGTTTGCTAGTATTTGCACCTCTGAGAACGAACCTTTTCAGCTCAAACCATTTTCTGGCAATGAGGATAAAGTGGGATTGAATGCCTGGTACAGAGCCGAGGGACTGCCACGATGGCAGAGACAATGTCATTCAGAAATGGGTGTTTAACTTCCTCTTGGCTGGTTGTAAAAAATCACTGTGCGCTATTTGAAGAGAACCGGGCAAGTTTGTTCTGGCTGACATGTATCCCTCAACTCTCCAATACCCCTCCAATATCAGTATGTCTCGTTACTCTTTGCAGGATCTTGCTGCGTGGAATTTGGTGGAACATTGGTCTCACGTCAGTTAATGTAATTGGCTAACTTGAGCAAAGCATGATGTAAATTGTCCCATGTTTTCAACAGCTCCACTTTCTCAGGAGGCTAAGGAAATTCAGCATGTCCCTCTCAAATTTTTACAGATTCACCGTCCAAAGTATTCTTCCCAGATGTATCACAGCTCGATATGGCTCCTGCTGCGACCAAGACCGTAAGAAACTCCAAAGAGTTGTGAAAGTGACCCAGTCCATCATGTAAACCAACCTCCCATCTGTCTACACTTCCCGCTGCCTCAGAAAAGCTGCCAGCATAATCAAGGAACTTCCACACACCCAGGCATACCGTCTTCCATCTTCTTCCATTGGGAAAAAGATACAAAAGTCTGAGATTACTTACCAATCAGCTCAAGAACAGCTTCTTCCCTACTGCTATCAGACCTTTGAATGGACCTATCACATATTAACCTGATCTCTCCGCACCCCAGCTATGACTGTAGCTTTTCATTTTGCACCCTCTCCTTTTCTTCTTCCCTATGTACTCTATGAACAGTATGTTTTATTTGTATAGAGCACAAGAAACAATACTTTTCACTGTCTCCCAATGTATGTGACAATAATAAGTCAAATCAAATCAAACATTCTGACCATTTTCTCTAAAGTAACTAAGGTTCAAGAGAATTGTCAAAAATGTCTTTATGCAAACAAAAGGGCTCCTGGTGATATCTGCCATTTTGGAAGTTAGGAAGGTGTTCTCTCACTTTCCTGCTCCAACTGCTGGGCATCTTAGAGCCTGGGTTCAAACCCTGTCCCACCTCTGTGAAAAGAGGTTGGTTTTGATAGCAACCGTGATTGAGAGAGCAGAAAAGATTGCCTAACAACCCTTCCAAAGGTTGCTGCTCCCTCAGAGCTTTTTGTTCTTTCATGCAATGAGGGCATTGCTGTTAAGTCCTGCATTTGTTGTTCATCCATAATTGTCCTTGAATTGAATAGTTTGCTGGGCCATTTCAGAGGGCAGAGTTGACCACATTGTTGTGGGTCTGGAGTCACACGTAGACCAGGATTTGCTTTTATTCATTCACATAATGTGGGTGTGGCTGGCTGGGCCAGCACGTATTGTCCATCCCAAATTGCACTTGAAGTAAATGTTTGCTGGGCCATCTCAAAGGGCAGTTGAGAAGCAACCACATTACTGTTGCTCTGGAGTCACATATAGGCCAGACCAGGTAAAGAAGGCAGTTTTCATTCCCTAAACAACGTTAATGAAGCAGATTAGTTTTTACAACAATTGACAATGGTTTATGGTCACCATCATTTAGCATTTATTAACAGGGAGTTTGAGTTTAAGAGCCGTGGGGTTATGCTGCAACTATACCGGACATTTGGAATATTGTGTTCAGTTCTGGTTACCTCACTATAAGAAAGATATGGAAGCATTGGAGAGAGTGCAGAGGAGATTTACCAGAATGCAGCCTGGTTTGGAGGGTAGGTCTTTTGAGGAAAGTTGAGGAAGCAGGAGCTTTTCTCTTTGGAGCAGAGGAGGATGAAAGGTGACTTAATAGAGGTTTATAAGATGATGAGAGGGTTTGATAGAGTGGATGTGCAGAGATTATTTCCTGAGGTGGATGTAGCTGTTACTAGGGGCACAAGTATAAGATTCATGGTGGGAGATATAGCAGGGATGTCCGAGGTAGATTCTTCACTCAGAGGGCGGTTGGGGTGAGGAATGGACTGCCTGCTGTGATAGTGGAATCGGACACTTTAGGAACTTTCAAGTAGTTATTGGATAGGCACATGGAGCACACAGAATGATAGAGAGTGGGATAGCTTGATCTTGGGATTGAACATAGCTCAGCACAACGCTGAGGGCCAAAAGAACTGTACAGTGTTGTACTGTTCTATGCTCCAAGTTTCTATTAGACTTCTAATTCCAGATTCTTATTGAATTCAAATTCCACCAATCAAACCCGGATCGTCAGAATATTATCCTGAGTGTCTAGATTACTAATCCTGTGAAAATATCACAATGCCAGCACCAATCTTCTATGTCCAACCACAGTGAATGTGCAGTTGGTAGACATACTCGTCACCATGCATACATGATAACTTCTAGCCAGAGTGCCAGAAACACAAGGAATGTTGGAGCCATGTAGCAATCTCACAGTGTCACATGATCAACAGCAACAAACTATTCATTTGTCTTCTTGCCACAAGGATTCCCTTCTTTATCTTCAAAGAACTTTCCAATGGGTCAAACTAAAAAAGAAGGAAAGGCATTGCCAAGCAAATAGACACCATTTTTGCCCACCAAGCAAGAAACCATTAGAAGTAACAGCAACCATGCATCACTAAACCCAGCAGCCAGACTGTGAGCGTAGCTACACAGTAGGAAATTTCAAAACACCAGGTTAAAATCCAACCAGTTTATTTGATAGTAGACCCACAAGTCTTCGGGAACGCTGTCCTTTCGTCAGGTGTATGGAAAATTCTGATCAGAGAAGGGCAAATAAAGGCACGCACAGTTTACAGAATACTGATTAGAATGCAAGACTTTGCAGCTAACCTGCTATTCAAGTCTTAAATATGGAGTAGAGATAGCATTAGGCAAAGGTTAAAGAGACGTATATTGTCTCCAGACAGGGCAGTAAGTGAGATGTCACAAATTCAGGCAAGTCCTTGACCTACACCACAGTGACTGGAGCAATTCAAGGCAATGACTCACCACTGCCACCTTCTCAAGGACAATTAGGGATGGGTAACAAATGCTGGCCTAGCCATTGCTGCTCACATCCCATGGAAGAACTGAAGGGGAGGTAATGCGAGATTTCGAGGTGTGGATAAATGAGCAGATGACCTGCCTTTAGGCAGTTCACTGTTATTAAAAAAAAAGAAAAGCTAAGTGATGGGACTTAGGTTTATGTGACACATTTTCCAATCTCAGCAGGCCCTAATATTAAAACACAGAACATTACAGCACAAACAGGCCCTTTGACCCACAAGTTGTGTCCATCATATCCATACCTACCAGGCCATAGAACTATCTGTAACTCTCAATCCCATTAAATCCCATGTACTCATCAGGAGTCTTTTAAAAGACTCCAGCGAGTTCACCTCTACTACCACCGATGGCAGCCAATTCCACATACTCACTACACTCTGAGTGAAAAACTTACCCCTGACATCTCCTCTGTACTTGCCCCCCAGCACCTTAAACGTGTGTTCTCTTGTAGTGACCATTTCAGCCCTGGGTCCAAGAATCCATCCTGTCTATACCTCCCAACATTTTATAAACCTCTTTATGGGTGATATTGGAATAGTTTAGGTTAGAGGGTCCACTGGCCGGCGCAACATCGAGGGCTGAAGGGCCTGTACTGCGCTGTAATGTTCTATGTTGCAACTGTACAAAACTCTAGTGCGGCCGCACTTGGAGTATTGTGTGCAGTTCTGGTCCCCACATTATAAGAAAGATGTGGAGGCATTGGAGAGGGTACAGAGGAGGTTTACCAGGATGTTGCCTGGTATGGAGGGCAGGTCCTATGAAGAGAGGTTGAAGGATTTGAGGTTGTTTTCGTTAGAAAGGAGGCGGCTAAGAGGGGATCTTATTGAAGCATATAAGATGATTAGAGGTTTAGATAGGGTGGACAGTGATAGCCTTTTTCCTAGGATGGAGAATGCTAGCACGAGGGGACACAGCTTTAAATTAAGGGGTATGAGTTATAGGACGGATATCAGAGGTAGGTTCTTTACTCAAAGAGTGATTAGGGAGTGGAATGCCCTGCCTGCAGCTGTTGTAGATGCGCCAAGTTTGGTGGCGTTTAAGAGGTTAATTGATAAGTATATGGAAGAGAAGGGAATGGTTTAGTTTGGAGGGGCATTGCTTTTTATTTTGGTCGGCACAACATCGAAGGCCGAAGGGCCTGTTCTGTGCTGTATTGTTCTATGTTCTATGTTCTATGTTCTATGTTCTGTCAGGTCACCTCTCAACCTTTGTCTCTCCAGGGAAAAGAGACCTAGCTCTCTCAACCTATCATCATAAGGCATGCCTTCCAATCCAGGCAACATCCTTGTAAATCTCCTCTGTACCCTCACAATAGCTTCTACATCCTTGCTATAGTGAGGCGACCAGAACTAACTTCTTCACAGCTAATGAACTACTTTCTGAAGTTTAAAATTTATTCATTAGTGTCACGAGTTGATTTACATTAATATTGCAGTGAAGTTACTGCAAAATCCTCTAGTCACCCCATTCCAGTGCTTTTTCAGGGTGAGGAGGATTTAGCACATGTTTCGTACTATGCAAAGAAACCAGAGCACAGGGGGGAAATCCACCATTGACAAAGTGCAGAGTCCACACAGACAGTGACCTAAGCAGAGAATCGAACCCAGTCCCTATCATCGTAAGGCAGCAAGATAATCACTGTGCCACCATGCCACCCCCATTGTAATGTTAAAAATATGGCAGCCAATTTACGTACAACAAGATCCTCCAAATGTGGCAATACGATAACAAACATCATGTGTTGCTTAAAGAATAAATGTCAGCCAGGGCATCGAGAAATACTCTGCTGCTAATCATTGGATTAGTTCCTTGAGAGAGTAGGTGGGCCATTGGTTTACAATCTCATCTGAAAGCCAACACAGATGACAATACAGCACTTGGCTCAGTACTGCCCTGGAAACGTTAGTCTGGAATTCTGCCCTTGGGAATGGGAGCCTGGAATTCCACAATTCAGTCTCCGGAGTGGGACTTGAACTCATGAACTCCTGTCTCAGAGCAAGGAAAAGACCCAGCTGGTGGAACATAAAGGTAACCTAAGATCACACGATGATGGGGCAAACATCTCGACTACAACTTGCCACTGGAAACAGACCGAAGTAATTATCTCAGTAGTGTGCTTGGAGACACTTGGGACTCTGTTATTTATGAGCTTGTAAAAATACTTTGAAACTAATGTTCCAAGGGGTCACATAAGTC
This sequence comes from Sphyrna mokarran, assembly GCA_024679065.1. Lineage (NCBI taxonomy): Eukaryota > Metazoa > Chordata > Chondrichthyes > Carcharhiniformes > Carcharhinidae > Sphyrna > Sphyrna mokarran. The sequence goes on along the minus strand of JAGIQG010000001.1, from coordinate 11,350,176 downwards.
AGAGTTATGCCTTTCTTTGAGCCCACTAAACAGCTGGATTTGTGAGATATGTATTGGTTATGCACTCTATTCGTGCCACTCATCACTTATATTGCCTGAGAGAAAAATATGCCCCTTATTGCCTGGATTAGAATATTGAATTCAGTGCATCCTTGGGAGTTGAGCAACTTTTTTTTCCCTTACCCTTTTTTCTGCTCTCGTGTGCAATCCCGACGTTCCACCTGATCCAAAAACGTAATCAAATGCTCAAGGCAGTTAAAAGGAAACAAGGTGAGATTGCATTTATGTAGCACCGTTCATGACTGTAGGCATCCTGAGACTCTTCTCACAACTGATGAAAACCTCTTGGAGTTGAAGTCACTGTTGTATTACAGATCAGTGGCAGCTTAGCAATCATTTCACAATGAAATTATTGTTGTCTTCACAACATGATATCAGATTAAGAAACTTTATTGAACATTGGCAGCAAGATTTTTTTTATTGATTTATGGGATATGGGCGTCGCTGGCTGGCCAGCATTTATTGCCCATCCCTAGTTGCCTGATGGCAGTTGAGAGTCAAACACATTGCTGTCGCTATGGAGTCACATGTAGGCCAGACCAGGCAAGGACGGTAGATTTCCTTCGCTATTAGTGAACCAAATGGATTTTTCCAACAATTGCAATGGTTTTGTGGTCATCAGTAGATTCTTAATTCCAGATTTTTTTTATTGAATCAAATTCTACCATCTGCCGTGGTGGGATTTGAAACCAGATCCCAGAATATTAGCAGAGTTTCTGGGTTCATAATCTGGTGATAATAAAAATAGACCATCGCCCACCTACCCCCATGACTTGGATTTTATTCTTAGAAATGTTTAGAACATTTCTATGTTCTAAACTGCAGCACAAACTGGCCCTTCGGCCCACAAGTTGCACTGATGATATCAATACCTACTAGGTTTACCTATAACCCTCAATTCTATTAAGTCCCATGTACTTATCCAGAAGTCTCTTGAAAGATCTGATCGAATTTGCCTCCACCACTACCCATTGCAGCCGATTCCACTCACCCACCATCCTCTGAGTGAAAAACTAATCCCTGACATTTCCTCTGTACCTACCCTCCAGTCCCTGTGTCCTCTCGTAGCAATCATTCCAGCCCTTGGAAAAAGCCTCTGAGAATCCACCCAATCTATACCTCTCAACATCTTATACACTTCTATCAGGTCACCTGTCATCCTTCATCTCTCTCTAAGGAGAAAAGACCGATCTCCCTCAATCCATCCTCAAAAGGCATGCCACCCAATCCAGGCAACATGCTTGTAAATCTCCTCTGCACCCTTTCAATAGCTTCCGCATTCTTCCTGTAATAAGGCGACCAGAACTGAGCACAGTACTCCAAGAGAGGTCTGACCAGGGTCTTATAAAGCTGCAAAATTATCTTTTGGCTCCAAAACTCAATCTCTCGATTGATGAAGGCCAGTACACCATATGCCTTCTTTACCACATCCTCTACCTTTTGCAAGCTCCTCAAATATGAAATAGCTTTCAACTCGCTTGATAAATAATGCTATAATGACTTGACATGTTTAATAATAATTCACTTTTTATTATCTCACCAACTACGGCATCAACCAAGATGAAAATAGAGGTAGATGTCAGAAAAGATTGTTATTATTTACACTAACACAGATAGTCTAGATCTGGACCACTCCTTTTCTGTCAATGCTTTTGATAATCTCATTTTAATCTCAATCAAAAGCAAAACCAACCTGCATTTATATAGAACCTTTAACACTGCAAGTATTTCACAGGGTTGTTATCAAATAATATTTGACAGCATGTTACTTAAGGAGATATTAAGAAGGAAAGCTAAAGACTTTATTCTAATAGGTAAGTTTTAAGGAACATCCTCAGGCAGGAAAGAGAGGTGGAGAGGCTGGGAATTCCTGAGCTTAAGGCTCAGCTTGGGCTAAAGTCCAACAGGTTTATTTGGAATCACGAGCTTTCAAAGCTCTGCTCCTTCTTCAGATGAGTGAAGAGTTGGGTTCACAAACATGGCATATACAAACAGAGATACACTTGCTGGATAATGATCAAAATGTGAATCTTGACAGGTGATCAAATCTTTACAGGTACAGACAATGTGAGTGGAGAAAGGGATAATTGCAGGTTGAAGAGACATGAATTGTCTCAAGCCAGGACAGTCCTTGTTGGAACTGGTCATTGCCTGTCACATTTGTAGTGCGAATGTAATGTAAAAGTGTTTGGTTAATGGGTTAATGTGGGGCTGGAGGATAGCACAGCCTGCTGTATGATGTGTAGAGTCACATGGTAACAGATTCAGAGAATAGTCTGGAAGAAGCCTGCATGGAAGCAGTACCATGCATGGCAGTAATTGGGGTCTTTACACAGTTAAAGACTACCAACAAATGGTTCATGTTTTAACATGCACTAATGAGATACCAGATGAACACATAACATAACATTGTGATGAACACTACATGAAAGGTGGCACATAAAAGGTGCCTGGGAGCATGGCAAAACTATAAAAGTGTGTGAAAATCAATAACTGAAATAACAAATGAAAATAGCATGCTGAATGAAAAAAAAATCATTACTATCTTAAAGGGGCAACTACTATAAAACTACACTCATGGATAGAAAATTAGAGAGACAGACCATTCTGAAAAAGGAAATAGCTAAACCGGACCCAAGAATGGGAGTCTTAATGAAGATAATTTTTAGTTTACAGGAGTAAGTAGGAATCAGATTGCCTAACCTGCACAACAACAACCCACCCAGGTCCTATGCCCATAACTCCACATGTTTACACTGTTAATCCCCCTGATTACTAAAGGGTAATTAGCATGAGCAATCAATGTAACCAGTACATCTTTGAACAATGGGAGGAAACTGGAACACCTGGAGGAATCCCACGCAGACATGGGGAAAACATGCAAACTCCACAGTACCTAGGCTGGAATTGAACCCAAGCCCTGGCGTTGTGAGGCAGTAGTGCTAACCATTGTGCCAGCATGCATTTGATGAGGTACCAAAGGGCTTTGACAGATACTTTAAACTCCAGATCTCCATCCCTAGAAGAAGGTCTTTGACACCCCTAATAAATTGCCATGAGCAACAAAAGACCCCAAAGAGAGGACACAAAAGGACCCAGAGAAAGAGGAATGGAAAACTCCAGAGTCAGAAAGGCAATATTCAAGTAAACCATGAAATGCATGAGCCAAAGAGTTTAGCGCAGGAGAAACAAATGATTCAGAAGCAACCAAAAGGGTTAAAAATAAGAATTGGTAACTCAGTATCCAACAACAAATGGAAGTGTGGAATGAGCAGATGGCTGTGAATGAAGGAGAGCAATCTGAGGTAATTCAAAAAGAACTAAGAGTCCAGAAGGTAAATGAAGCTATTCTGCAGAAAAATGTTCCCATCAAAGCTGAACTGGAAGATTTGAAACACAGGATTCAAACTTTCGTTAATTTTTCATGTGATCTGAATCTCATTGACAAGGCCAAAATTCATTGCCCAACCTTAACTAACTGGCTTGTTAAATCATTTCAGCAGGCAGTCAAGAGTCACCCACATTTCTCTGGGTCTGGAATCCCAGGATCAGGTAAGAACATCAGATTTCCCTGAAGGAAATTAGCAAAGCGGATAGACTTTTGTAACAAGAGGGAGGCAATAACCTAGTGATATTATACAGGGGAAGTGATGGCCTAATGGTATTATTGGTAAACTATCCCGAAGCTCAGCTACTGTTTTGGGGACCTGGGTTTGAATCCCACCAGGTAGATGGTGGAATTTGAATTCAATAAAAATACCTGGGATTAAGAATCTTCTAGTGACCATGAAACCATTGTTGAAGAAAACTCATGTGGGTCACTAATGTCCCTTTAGGGAAGGAAATCTGTTATCCCTACTTGACCTGGCCTACATGTAACTCCAGAACCACAGCAATGTGGCTGAGTCTCAACTGCCCTCGTGTGGCAACCAGAATTGAACACTATATTCCAAGTATGGCCTAAGTTAGGTTCTATAAAGCTGTAATATGACTTGCCAATTTGTGAATTCAATGCCCCAGCCGATGAAGGCATGTTTGCCGTATTGTTTCTCGTCTACCTTCTCCATCTACATTTCCATTTTCAGGGACCTGTGTACTTGTGCACCCAGATCCCTCTGCCTCTCAATACGTTTCAGGATTCTGCCACTTACTGAACCGAGGGAATGATGAGGAGACGGCACTGAACGTGAAAGCCAGAGAATGTTCCAAGCTGCGAGTGGATAATTAACCCATAAGTAACACAATTACAGAACCGAAACAAGTTGAGACTTGCCAGAGACAGGTCTGGCTAACAGCGAAACCGAAATAAAGGACAAGGACAAAACTCTGTTGCCGACAGAGAAAAGGTAAGGTTGGAACACATAAATGTCAGGGATCATGGGGGAAGCGGATGTCTCTCCCATGTTGGAAAGATTCATCAGCTTTCAAAATAATTTGTAAATAAAACAGCAAACAAATGTTTGGCTGAGATTGAGACCAACAGAGAAATAAAATGCAAGCCCACTCTAGGGATGAACAGAATACACAGCTGCTGCAAAGGAATGGGATAAGGCCATAGACTCCGAAAAGAAAAGCAATTCAGTTGTTAATGAAAAGAAACACAACTCAAAAATAGTGCAACAACGTGAATCAAATGTAGATGATAAAGTACCAGAAACCTAGGGTGCGACTACATTCCTTCAAACATGATAGATTGAGATGTGGAAGAACTGTCAAGCCTCAACACCATTTGGATATATAATGTCAGCCACTTAGCGTGGGGGAGAAGATTCCACCCATGGTATTATGTATAGAGTCTCATAGTAATAGACTCGGATGACAGTCTAGGAGAAACCTACATGAAAGGAACATGCGTGGCCATAACGAGGATTTATACATAGTTAAGGATTCCCAATAAGTTAGACATAGGAGCAGAAGTAGGCCATTTGGCCAATCTATCTGGCTTATGGTTAATGTTGAAACATTAAAATCCAGAATCTCATCAATGAGACAGCAAAGGAACCCATTACACAACAAGGATAAAAATCACAGCAGACATTGCCTCAGGTGAAACATTGAATTGAAGGCCTGTATGTTCTCTCTGGTAAATGCATGTTTCTTCCATGCAGGTTTTTCCTGAACTGTCATGCGAGTCTAGTACTATGAAATTCTATACATAATACCATGGGTGGTGCTATTCTTCAATCCTACGTTAACTCCAGCTCTACCGAGCACCTTTACCTTACAATGATATGAGGGCACATACAACCTCTCTCTGGTCGATGTACATCGTCCCCTGCTACGATTTCAAAGAAGAATAAATGAGTTATCCCTGATCTCTTGACAAATATTCATCCCTCCAATAGCCACATCAAAACTGATTACATGGTCATTATTACACATGGAAGCTTGCTGTACACAAATTGAGTGTGCGTTTCCTATTCTTCAATAGTGCCTACACGTAACACAATTAATTGGCTTCAAAGCACTTTTAGTCATGCATAAGGTTCTGTAAAAATACAAGTCTTTCTTTCTTAATGCAGAGAATCAGAGAATCACACATTGTATTAAAGCAGTTTTTGATACAGAACATAGAACGTTACAGCATAGTACAGGCCCTTCAGCTCTTGATGTTGCGCAGACCAGTAGAACGAATCTAATGATCCTCTAATCTAAACGATTCCAATATTATCCATATGCCTATCCACTGACCATTTGAATGCCCTTAAAGTTGGCGAGTCCACAACTGCTGCAGGCAGAGCATTCCATGCCTTTACTATCCTCTGAGTAAAAAACCTACCTCTGATATCCGTTCTATAATTACCACCCCTCAATTTAAAGCTATGTCCCATCATGTTAGCCATCACCATCCAAGGAAAAAGGCTCTCACTGTCCACCCTATCTAACCCTCTAATTATCTTGTATGCCTCAATTAGGTCACCTCTTAATCTTCTTCTCTCTAACGAAAATAACCTCAAGTCCCTCAGCCGTTCCTTGTAAGACCTTCCCACCATACCAGGCAACATTACATAGAACATAGAACAATACAGCACAAACAGGCCCTTCGGCCCACGAGTTGCACCAATCACATCTACCAATCTACAGGCCTATCTATAACCCCCTATCCTATTCTTTTCCAGATACTCATCCAGAAGTCTTTTAAAAGACCCCAGTGAGTTTGCCTCAACAACCTCCGACGGCAGTCGGTTCCATTCACTCACCACCCTCTGAGTGAAAAACCTACCCCTGACATAGAACATAGAACATAGAACATTACAGCACAGAACAGGCCCTTCGGCCTTCGATGTTGTACCGACCAAAATAAAAGCAATGCCCCTCCAAACTAAACCATTCCCTTCTCTTCCATATACTTATCAATTAACCTCTTAAACACCATCAAACTTGGCGCATCTACAACAGCTGCAGGCAGGGCATTCCACTCCCTAATCACTCTTTGAGTAAAGAACCTACCTCTGATATCCGTCCTATAACTCATACCCCTTAATTTAAAGCTGTGTCCCCTCGTGCTAGCTTTCTCCATCCTAGGAAAAAGGCTATCACTGTCCACCCTATCTAAACCTCTAATCATCTTATATGCTTCAATAAGATCCCCTCTTAGCCGCCTCCTTTCTAACGAAAACAACCTCAAATCCTTCAACCTCTCTTCATAGGACCTGCCCTCCATACCAGGCAACATCCTGGTAAACCTCCTCTGTACCCTCTCCAATGCCTCCACATCTTTCTTATAATGTGGGGACCAGAACTGCACACAATACTCCAAGTGCGGCCGCACTAGAGTTTTGTACGGTTGCAACATGATGCTGCGGCTCCTAAATTCAATCCCCCTACCATAAAAGCTAAGACTCCATATGCCTTCTTAACAACTTTATCCACTTGACTGCCTACTTTCAGGGATCTATTGACACATACACCAAGATCCTTCTGTTCCTCAACACTATTAAGAGACCTACCATTAGCCCTATACTCTACACATTTATTGTTCCTTTGTATTTGCTTCCCTGCACCTTAAATCTGTGTCCTCTCGTATTGACCATTTCCACTCGGGGACATAGTCTCTGAGAGTCCACCCTATCTATTCCTCTCAACATTTTATAAACCTCTATCAGGTCGCCTCTCAACCTACGTCTCTCCAGTGAGAAGAGTCGTAGCTCCCTCAACCTATCTTCATAAGGCCTGCCTCCCAATCCAGGCAGCATCCTTGTAAATCTCCTCTGAAACCTCTCAATAGCCTCTACATCCTTCCTATAATGAGGCGACCAGAACTGCGCACAATACTCCAACTGGGGTCTGACATTCTGGTAAACCTCCTCTGCGCCCTTTCCAATGCCTCCACATCTTTCTTATAAAGCGGCGACCAGAACTTTGCGCAATACTCCAAGTGCAGCCACACCAGAGTTTTGTACAGTTGCAACATGACCTCACAGCTCCAAAATTTAATCCCTCTACCAATAAAAACTAACACACCGTACGCCTTTTAAACAACCTTATTAACTTGGGTGCCAACTTTCAGGGATCTGTGCACATGTAACACACACACATATCACACACTGTGTTAAAGTAGCCTCACTGACTGTGGTGGGTTTGGGGTCAGGGATAATTGGTGTGTAAGGGAAGTGCTTTTGATACTATAAAGCAATACCTGGGTGCATTGTAATGCATCATGACCCATGAATCTCAGATGTTCCCATCACAAATCTTTTCCCTGTGTCAGTCAGCTCATTAGCAATGCTCCCACTAAGAGTGGAGAGAAATGCTGGTCATGAACATTTACATCAGGTAGTGAAATAATGCTGAGATACATAACAGACAAGGTCTTCCTGTGGACTAATTCCGATCAATTATCCCTGATCTCTTACAGTTTAATATGTCACTTCCTTTTAGTCAGTCTATGGATTGCAGAGAAAATGGCTGGGAGTCGGCCTTGGAGCCTGCTGGGATTAGCAATTCAATTTGTGTCTCAAAGAGACATCATCATCTCTTTGTGGAAAATTAAATTAGAACCTGCTTGATGCCACCCACAGCTGCAGGTGATCTGATTTAACCCCGATTATAGAATTCAGGGTGAGAGACTGTGATGCTCTAGAGAAAATTATCATAGGAAGTGACAAGGTATTGAGTTATTCGTGAGTTTAAAAAGATGGACGAACCTCCAGGTTCAGATGAATTGCATCCCAGGCTGTTGTGGGAAGCGAGAAAGGAAATTGCATGGGCTCTGATCCAAAATCCTAATTCCCCTCTGTCCACTGGGGAGGTGCCAGAGGACTGGAGAACAGCTAACTATTCAAGAAAGTTTGTAGAGATAAGCCAGGGAACTACAGACCAGTGAGTCTCACATCTGTGGTTTGGAAAACTAACGGAGAAGATTCTGAAGCAGAGAATCTATCTCCATTTAGAGAGGCAAGGTTTGATCGGGGATAGTCAGCCTGATTTTCTCAGATGGAGGTCATGCCTAACAAATTTGATTGAATTTTTTGAGCATGTAACCAAGTGTGTGGATAAGAGTAGTGTGGTTAATGTAGTTTACATAGATTTTAGCAAAACCTTTGACAAAGTCCCTGATGGTAGACTTATTAAGAAGGCTATTGCACATGGGGTACAGGGTTTTCTGACAAGGTGAATTCATAATTGGCTTAGTGATAGGAGGCAGAGGGTAATGACAGATAGCTGCTTTAGTGACTGGAGGTCAGTGACCAATGACGTACCACAGGGATCTATGCTATGTCCCCTATTGTTCATCATTTATATAAATGACTATGTTGGGGGAAGGATCAGTGATTTGCCGATGATTTGGCCGGGTGGTTAACAGTGTGTTTGATGTCTTGGGTTACAGGAAGTTATAGACAAGATGGCGCAGATAAGTAGCAGATGAAATTTAACCCTGAAAGGTGTGAGGTGATACACTTTGGAAGGAGTAATCTGACAAGATTATACGAGGAAAGTTCTGACACTAGGAAGTTCCAAAGAACAAAGGGACCTTAATGTGTTTGTCCATAGATCTCTGAAGGTGGAAAAGCAGATTAATAGGATGATGCAAAATGCATATCACACACTCACCTTTATCACTGGGGATATAGATTACAAAAGCAGAGAGGTCATGATGGAGTTGTATAGAACCTTGGTGAGGCCACAGCTAGAGTACTGTGTGTAGTCCTGGTCATCATATTATAAGAAGGAAGTGAATGCACTGGAGCGGGTGCAGAGAAGGTTCACCAGGATGTTGCCTGGGAAAGGACATTAAAGCTAGAAAGAGATGTTGGATAGGCTTGGATTGTTTTCTCTAGAGCAGAGAAGATGGAGGGCTGATCTGATTGAAGTGATGAAGATTATGACGGACATGGACAGGATAAATAGGCAGCAGCTGTTCCCCTCAGGGAAGGGTCAGTTATGAGGGTTCACAAGTTAAAACTGAAGACTGGAAGGTTTAGGGAGGATTTGATGAAAAATTGTTTTACTTAGAGGGTGGTGAAGGTCTGCAATGCGATGCCTGGGAGGGTCGTGGAGGCAAGATGCTTCTAATCCTTTAAAAATACTTGGATGAATACTTGGCACATCATAACATTCAAGGCTATGGGTCAAATGCTGGCAAGAGGGTTTAAGATCATGGTCTTGCATGGTTGGTGCAGACTCAATGGGCCGAAGGGCTTCTTCTGCACTGTAGGGTTCTGTGATTCTGAAGATCTGGGGACATTGGCTCAAATCTCACTACAACAAATGGTGATGAAATTGGAATTCAATAAAAATCTGAAATTGAAAGTCTAATGAAACCATCGATTGTTGTAAAAATTCATCTGGTTCACTAATCGCTTTAGGGGATGGAAATTTGTCATCCTTATCTGGTCTGGCCTACATAGGTTCTAACCTGGTGAAGCAACAACACAGGATTACGTGTGAGTAAACTGCATCAGCAGTATGCCATAGACAGAACTAAGTGGCCCCAGCTGGGAGACTGAGATGCTCGGGCAATACCCAGGGCCAGGGGAGCGTCAGGGGGCAGTGTCTGGGCAGTGCCATGAGTGGGATTGTTTGGCATGAGGGTTTAATTATTGCTTTTATGTCCAGATTCAGCTGTGAAAAGTGATGCTACACCCTGTATTGAGAAAGGAAAATTCCACCCAATGGCAGAAGCCATTTGGCCCCTCTGATACTGTTCCATAGATCATGGTTGAATTTAGTTATAAAATCATAGAGATTTATCAAAAGGCCATTTGGACCAATTTATCCATGTCATCCTTTTTTTTAACCACCAAGCTAGTACCTATTGCCCTAATTTGGCCTACATCCATCTATACCCCATCTTACCCATCTGTCTACATTCATTTTAAAATACAAAATTGTACCCACTTCTACTACTATTTCTGGCACCTTGTTCTAGACATTCACCTACTTTCTGTGTGAAAGAAATGAACCTTTTGTATCTCACCCCTCTTACCTTGAACCTATGCCTCTAATTTTAGACTTCCCTACCTTCGGGAAAAGAAGTTGACTCTGAACCTTGTCCGTTCCATTCATTATTTTATAGATCTTTATAAGATCACTCCTAAGCCTTCTACGCTCCAGGGAAAAAAAAGTCTCAGTCTATCCAGCCTCTCCTTATAACTCAAACCATCAAGTCCCAGTAGCATCCTAATAAATCTTTTCTGCACTCTTTCTAGTTTAATAATATGAGTTCGACAATAGGGTGACCAAAACTGTACACAGTGTTCAAATGCGGCCTTATTAATGTCTTGTATGACTCCAGCAGGGTCTCCCAACTCATTATCTTATATACCTACCTTTGCCTCATGTCCCTTCAATAGTTTTTGGTTCACACTGATCTATCAGCTCAGATTTTAAATTAACAATTGATCTCGCGTTAATGCTGTCTACACAAAAGAGTTCCAAAATTCTATCACCCTAGTGAATAGAAATGTTTCCTAGTTTCATTCCTGAAGGGCTGACTCCAATTTTTAGGTTGTCCCAGACCAAAGTTTTGTGCCTCTGGTCATGCTAGAACAGAGGCAGGAAGTGTCTTAGAAATGGTGAATGAGACAGAAATTTGAGATTTCTGCCTCATTCCCTACACCTGCAGTTTTCGCTGGCCAGGGATAAGGGAAAGAATGAAGATCCTTCAACCTGCAAACCTTACCTGGTTGTTTCCACTACTGGAGTAGACGTTGTTATGTATGTGGGAGCACCACCCTTTAGTAGCAGGGGTTGGGTGATCCAGAAAGTAAGCCCCATCTGAGCTGAGCTTGCCAAGACAGCCTTGTATTGATTGTGGTAGATATATGACGTGTTAATAAACTGTCCCAGTTAGTTTACTTTTACATTACCTGCTGCTCTATTATTAGTTCATACCTGACATGATACATAATAAATAATGATGAGGCTGTGTGAGAGCCCACAGACTGTGTGGCACCACTGGTTCTTCAGAAGAAAGTAAGATGACATTATCCTAAATTCCAAAAATGGCACAAATCGCCAAAGCAGTGCCAAGAGCACAAGCATAAGCATTGTGGAAATGGTCAAGATTTATTATTATTTTATAATCTCATCATTTTATACATCTTTATAAGATCACTCCTAAGCCTTCTATCCAATTTAAAGGTACTTAATCTTCTAAGTACCTCTGCTGCGATATTGAATTCAACATTGCACTAGAGGTACTTGCTGGGAATTGGGCTTAAGGCACTGGTCACATGTGGACTCCGGCTAAGACAGAAGGCCAGGAAGAGAAATGGGAATTCTCCACCGGGAAAACCAAGGTTGTTGTGGGATCCCAGGATGGAATCTGTGTCCCAGGTCACCTGAGCCTTCTTCTTAAAGGGACATGCCCCCACGCACATGACACTCATCTCCTTGTTACCACTTTTTATGAAGTAGATTCTACTTCCCAGAACCCATAGTTCACATCCATAGAGGTTGCTAAATCAAGTCTAAGTTCAAAGGTCATACCTGTGTCCCCTCTAATGTAACTCATGCCCCACACATCCCATGACCCCTCATACTCTGCATTTCAGCTCAATACCAACACATTAGCCACCCATCCCCAATGTTCCTCAAACTGTCCATATCAACTCACAGAATCACAGGATCATAGAATCCAACAGTACAGAAGAAGGCTACTCAACCCATCAAGTCTCACTAACTACAATTCCACCTAGGCTCTATTCCTGTAACCGCTCATATTTATCTTGCTTATCCCCCAACACTAGAGGCAGTTTAGTATGGCCAATTAAATTAACCCACTCATCTTTGGAATGTAGAAGGAAACCAGAGGATCTGAAGGAAATCCATGCAGACAGGGGGAGAATGTGCAGACTCCACACAGGCAGTTATCCAAGACTGGAATTGAACACTGGTCATTGGCACTGTGAGACAGCAGTGCTAACCACTATGTTGCCCACTCCTCACCCTTCTATACCTATTCCCTCACTATGCACAGAACTAATGAACCCTATTAAACTGCTCAGAAAAAAAAAACACCCATTCATCACTTTTTGAAAAAAAATGCTGGTGATCCTACAATCCTATTTAAGTATCAATCAAACAAATCATGAAAGTATTAATAAAAGGCACTTTAAGTATTTCACACATCTTAATCTCTTGCAAATAAATGTTGAGACAGTGACAAAGAGATAAGAATAAAAAAACTTACTATGATCACATAAAGATGTCAATCAAGCAAAGGGACCAGTTGTGTCCAGATGTGTAAACAACCTTCCACTCGTACAATCCTTCTATGGGTCTGGGCTCTTAACCAAGCCTGCATGGTGAAGCCTGATTTTATCCTGCAGCTCTATTCCTGCCCACCCTCAAGGAGTGAAGATTGTCTCAAATGGGTCACTTTTTAACGAATCCATTGATTTAACAACAAACACTACCTATCACCACACAAGAGTTGAACCCTTGAGTCTTCCCAACCAACAGTAATAGTTTATTTGGCTGGAGTTTTCCAGCCCTTCACTTCGACAGCATCTTCCAGTGTAAAAAGGGATTTGGATGGCTCACCGGCTCTGCGACTGGAAACTTTCGGCAAAGGAGCTGGAAAATATGCCGTCGGTGGTTAATATGCCATCAGTGGTGGTGGAGGCAAATTCGTTAGGGTCTTTTAAGAGACTTCTGGATGAGTACATGGGATTTAATAGGATTGAGAGTTATAGGTAAGCCTAGTCGATAGGGATATGATCAGTGCAACTTGTGGATCAAAGGGTTTGTTCGTGCTGTAGTTATTCTATGTTCTATGTTCTAAAATGCTGGAAATTGTGTTCGGTCTGTATTAATATCTGGAAAGTTTTGACCCAATCGCCTCATCACCTTCTAATTTCCAAGAAATATTTGGTTTGTGTAATGCCTTCTTGTAAAATAACCCTTACATTCACGTGTGTAAGTATACCTGTGAGATGCTGTAAATTTGTTACTATGTTAGTCCATACAAAGGTGAGCTTGTGTGTATGAGCATATGTGTGATTACCTACATGTCTATTTGTGTATGAATGTGTGCAGGTGCAACTGTGTACATGTATACGTGTATGTGTGACCATGACCAGAATTCTCTGGCCATCCACCTTGTCCCACCAGTGGCACATCCTCTGCCATGGGATTCCGGGTGCCATGCGATGGCTTCAATAGGAATTCCCTTGCCAGCAGTGAGATCACAGGATCTCACCATCCGTGAACAGTGTGTCACTTCCTGCCACCGAGTAACGCATGGTTGAGAAGCCAGAGACCCTGTCTGTGTGTGTGTGTGTGTGTGTGTGTGTTTTTGGGTAAATGTATGTTTCTGTGTTTTTAAATTTTTGGAAGTTTATTTATTAGTGTCACAAGTAGGCTTGTATTGACACTGCAATGAAGTTACTGTGAAAATCCCCCCCTTTGGTGTTTGGGGTACACTAAAGGAGAATTTAACATGGCTGATGCACCTAACCAGCACGTCTTTCAGACTGTGGGAGGGAATTGGAGCACTCGGAGGAAACCCATGCAGACAGTGGGAGAACGTGCAAACTCCACACAGACAGTGACCCAAGTTGTGAATCGAACCTAAGTCGCTGATGCTGTGAGACTGCAGTGTTAACCACTGTGCACTGTGCCCAACTCCCCCCCATGTGTGTGAACGTTGGTGTGTATGTAGATGAATCTGTGTGTTTGTGTGTGTGTGTTGTCTCTCCTTATACGTGCGTCTCCGTGTCAGGGAATGAAGATGTGTGCGTGCAGGGATGTGTGCACATGTGTATTGAGATTGGCCTGCTTGTACACATTATTTATCCCCCCACCATCCTTGTGCATCAGAAGCTAGTAAATAAACTTGACCTCTTTTGAAGTCAAACCCTCAGATACTGGATCCACTTAGAGTGCGAGAGTTAAGCTAAAAAAAAGCAGAAGTGAACATCTCCCGCATCAAGTAACTTGGACACGTTGTGAGAAGTTACTTTCAAAAACTTAAGTCTGAGCTTTGTTTTTCTTTCATGAATGAGAATTAAATGATTTTTTTCAAAAAAAAAAATTGGCCTCATTCACCATGTTGCTAAGACACCACCTCGTGGTTAGAATGTTGCATTGTGAGAGAGACTGGATTCACTCGCTCAGTTAACATCTTGAATGGAACTATCGACTTCAGTTTCTAATCCCAAGCCATAGCAACATTTAAAACTTTGCAAAAAGATCATTTAACCTCCAGCTTTGTGCTTTATGACCTATTTTTTTTTGGAAAGAAATTATTTAACAATAATGAATTACTTTTTGGCTAACAAGCTGTTTTACTGCTGGGATTGCTGTTTAGCAGAGCCAAGATATAGTTGCAACACAACGTTTACATCATGCTTTGTGACTCAACAACCAAACCTGTTTTTTTGTTGAATTCTTCCCCCCCTTTCACTTGCTCATTCCAGTTGGTAGAGCAAGGGAGCGGGGCCTGAGTTTGATTCCCAGCTCGGATCACTATAAGTGTGGAGTCCGCACATTCTCCCCATGTCTACATGGGTTTCTTCAGGGTACTCCGGTTTCTTCCCACTGTCCGAAAGATGTGCTGGTGCATTGGCCACGCTAAATTTTCCCTCAGTGTACCCAAACAGGCACCAGAATGTGGCGACTGGGGGAGTTTCACAGTAAGCTCATTGCAGTGTTAATGTAAGCCTACTTGTGACATTGATAAACGAACTTGAATTTAAACCATTTTCCAGTGCCAGTTCCTTGAATAATCCTTGGATGTTTGGCGTTGCACAGTATCATAGATTCATAGAACCATAGAAACCCTACAGTGTGCAGAGGGAGGCCTTTCGGCCCATCAAGTCTGCACTGACTTTCATTTTACCCAGGCCCTATTCCACTAATCCCGTACATTTGACATGCTAGTTCTCTAACCTACACATCTTGAGTCACTAAGGGGCAATTTGGCATGACCAATCCACCTATCCTGCACATTTTTGGACTGTGGGAGGAAACTGGAGCACCCAAAGGAAACCCACGCAGACATGGGGAGAACGTGCAAACTCCACACAGTGACCTGATGCAGGAATTAAAGTTGAGTGCCTGAATCTTGAGGCAGCAGTGTTAATTCACTGTGCTGCCATGCCACCAAGTAAGAAAGAACTTGCATGTATATGGTGCCTTTCATTGCCTCAGGATGTGTCAAGGTGCTTTGCTGCCAATAAAGAACAGTTGGAGTGTGGCCAATTGACAAACAGCAAAATCCAATTAAAAATGTAACCATGATCCTCTTAGCTTCACATAAAAGATCCTTTCCCGCAACTCTTCATAAAAGAGCATGGGGTTTTTCTCCATATTTATCCCTCAACCGATACCACACTAACCCAGATTACATGATCATGATCCCCTTATTGTTTGTGGGAGCTCTCTGAGTGACAATCTAACTTTTTTTTATTCTTTCATGGGGTATGGGTGTCACTGGGAAGGCCAGTGTTTGTTGCCCATCCCAATTTCCCTTGATCTGAATGGCCATTTCAGAGGGCTGGAAAGAGTCAACCCTCACATTGTTATAGGTCTAGTCACACATATTCCAGACCAGGTAAGGATTGCAGATTTTCTTTCCTAAAGGACATTAGTGAACCAAATGGGCTTTTATGATAATCGACAATGAAGACTTTCAATTCCAGATTTTTTGTTGAATTCAAATTTCACTCTACACAGATTCAAGTTCTCCAGAGCAATACCTTTAGTCTCCAGATTGCAAGCCTAGGGACAATATCTCTATGCCAAATATTCCATACATTACAAAAGTGACAACAATTATGCAAATATTTTCAATAAAACACCACAAGGCATGGGCAGCACTCAGGCACAGTGGTTGGCACTGCTGCCTCAGAGTGCCAGGGGCCCAGGTTCAATTCTGACACAAACTGGAAAGTATTGAAGTAGGTAAGGAGGATGTGCTAGATATTCTTGAGGGTTTGAAGTTAGATAAGTCCCCTGGGCTGGACGGGATTTACCCTAGGATTCTCTGGGAGGCGAGAGAGGAGATTGCAGAGCCTCTGGCTCTGATCTTCAGGTCGTCGTTGGTTACGGGTATAGTGCTGGAAGACTGGAGGAAAGTGAATGTGGTCCCATTGTTCAAGAAAGGGAAGAGAGACTTTCCAGGGAATTATAGCCGGTGAGTCTTACGTCTGTTGTGGGCAAAGTATTGGAGAGAATTATTAGGGATAGGATTTATAGTTATTTAGAGAGAAATGAATTGATTGGGGATAGTCAGCATGGTTTGTGAAGGGTAGGTCGTGCCTTACTAACCTTATTGAGTTTTTTGAAAAAGTGACCAAAGAGGTGGATGGGGGTAAGGCAGTTGATGTGGTATATATGGACTTTAGTAAGGCATTCAATAAGGTGGCACATGGACGGCTTCTGCAGAAAATGCAGATGTATGGGATTGAGGGTGATTTAGCTAATTGGATTAGGAATTGGCTAGCAGATAGAAGACAGAGGGTAGTGGTTGATGGGAGATATTCATCGTGGAGTTCGGTTACTAGTGGTATACCTCAAGGATCTGTTTTGGGGCCCCTGCTGTTTGTAAATTTTATAAATGATCTGGATGAGGGTATTGAAGGATGGATTAGTAAATTTGCGGATGACACAAAAGTCGGAGGAGTGGTAGATAGTGAAGAGGGATGTTCTAGTTTGCAGAGAGACTTGGACAAGTTGCAGAGCTGGGCCGAGAGGTGGCAAATGGAGTTTAATGTGGAAAAGTGTGAGGTAATGCACTTTGGCAGGAATAATAAATGTGTAGATTATAGGGCTAATGGTAGGATTCTTAATAGTGTTGATGAACAGAGGGATCTTGGTGTATTTGTGCATAGATCCCTGAAAGTAGGCAGTCAAGTCGATAAGGTTGTTAAGAAGGCATACAGAGTCTTAGCTTTTATTGGAGGGGGATTGAATTTCGGAGCCGCAACGTCATGTTGCAACTGTACAAAACTCTAGTGCGGCCGCACTTGGAGTATTGTGTGCAGTTCTGGTCCCCGCATTATAAGAAAGATGTGGAGGCTTTGGAGAGGGCACAGAGGAGGTTTACCAGGATGTTGCCTGGTATGGAGGGCAGGTCCTATGAAGAGAGGTTGAAGGATTTGAGGTTGTTTTCGTTAGAAAGGAGGCGGCTAAGAGGGGATCTTATTGAAGCATATAAGATGATTAGAGTTTAGATAGGGTGGACAGTGATAGCCTTTTTCCTAGGATGGAGAAAGCTAGCACGAGGGGACATAGCTTTAAATTAAGGGGTGGTGGTTTTAGGACAGATGTCAGAGGTAGATTCTTTACCCAGAGGGTGGTAAGGGTATGGAATGCCTTGCCTGCATCAGTTGTAGATGCGCCAAGTTTGGTGGCGTTTAAGGTGTTAGTAGATAAGTTTATGGATGAAAGGGGAATGGTTTAGGTTAGAGGGTCACTGCTTGTTCCTAATTGGTCGGCACAACATCGAAGGCCGAAGGGCCTGTTCTGCGCTGTAATGTTCTATGTTCTATGTTCTATTAGATGACCGTGTGGCGTTTGATGTTCTCCCCGTGTCTGCGTGGGTTTCCTCCGGTTTCTTCCCACAGTCCAAAAATTTGCATGTTAGGTGAAGTGATCATGCTAAATTGCCCCTTTGTATGCCAAGATGTGTAGGTTAGGTGGATTAGCCATGGCAAATGATTAGTGTTACAGGGGTAGGGTCGAGGAGAACGTTTATGTAAGATAGTTTATCAGAGAGTTGGTGCAGACTCAATGGGACAAATGGCCTCCTTCTGCATTGTAGGGATTCTACCACCAGTTGCAAAAGGCGCTATATGAACGCGAGTCTTTCCTCTTTAACTGAAGGATGATGGGAGGCTAATGGTCATTCATAATAGCCAAACACTCCATTCACAATTGCCATCGATATTTTGAATTCCCTGAATGTTTCATAGTGTTGTTGTTCTTAATGTATTATTGTTAATTGACTTCAGCATGCTGGTATCAGCTGTAGTTCCATTCTTAGCACTCTTGCCTTGGAATCAGTCGGTCATAGGTTCAAGTCCCACTTCACACACTCGAACCACACAAACCTGGGCTGACATTCCAGAGCAAGGAGTGCCGCATTCCCAGAGCATTGTCATTCTGGCTCAGCATTGAACAGGAGGCCCAGGGGAGATGGTGACGTGCGGTAATGTCACTGGGCTAGTAATCTAGAGATCCAAGCTAATGCTCCAAGGGCATGGATTCAAATCCATTGCAGCTGGATGGAATTTAAATTCAACTGATAAAAATCGTTGGTTACGGGTGTGGTTCTGGAGGACTGGAGGACAGCGAATGTGGTCCCGTTGTTCAAGAAGAGGAAGAGAGACCTTCCAGGGAATTATAGGCCAGTGAGTCTTACTTCTGTTGTGGGCAAAGTATTGGAGAGAATAATTAGGATAGGATTTATAGTTATTTAGAGAGTAATGAATTGATTGGAGATAGTCAGCATGGTTTTGTGAAGGGTAGGTCGTGCCTTACTAACCTCATTGAGTTTTTTTGAAAAAGTGACTAAAGAGGTGGATGGGGGTAAGGCGGTTGATGTGGTATACATGGACTTTAGTAAGGCGTTTGATAAAGTGGCCCATGGAAGACTTCTGCAGAAAATGCAGATGTATGGGATAGAGGGTGATTTAACTAATTGGGTTAGGAATTGGCTAGCGGATAGAAGACAGAGGGTGGTGGTTGATGGGAGATATTCATCGTGGAGTTCGGTGACAAGTGGCGTACCTCAGGGGTCTGTTTTGGGGCCCCTGCTGTTTGTAATTTTTATAAATGATCTGGATGAGGGTATTGAAGGATGGATTAGTAAATTTGCAGATGACACTAAAGTCGGTGGAGTGGTAGATAGTGAAGAGGGTGTTATAGTTTGCAGAGAGACTTGGACAAGTTGCAGAGCTGGGTCGAGAGGTGGCAAATGGAGTTTAATGTGTAAAAGTGTGAGGTAATCCACTATGGCAGAAATAATAAATGTGTAGAGTATAGGGCTAATGGTAGGATTCTTAATAGTGTTGATGAACAGAGGGATCTTGGTGTATTTGTGCATAGATCCTGAAAGTAGGCAGTCAAGTCGATAAGGTTGTTAAGAAGGCATACGGACTCTTAGCTTTTATTGGTAGGGGGATTGAATTTCGGAGCCGCAACGTCATGTTGCAACTGTACAAAACTCTAGTGCGGCCGCACTTGGAGTATTGTGTACAGTTCTGGTCCCCACATTATAAGAAAGATGTGGAGACATTGGAGAGGGTACAGAGGAGGTTTACCAGGATGTTGCCTGGTAGGGAGGGCAGGTCTTATGAGGAGAGGCTGAGGGATTTGAGGTTGTTTTCGTTAGAAAGGAGGAGGCTAAGAGGGGACCTGATCGAAACATATAAGATGATTAGAGGTTTAGATAGGGTGGACAGTGATAGCCTTTTTTCTAGGATGGAAAAAGCTAGCACGAGGGGACACAGCTTTAAATTAAGGGGTGATAGTTATAGGACGGATATCAGAGGCAGGTTCTTTACCCAAAGGGTGGTTCGGGAGTGGAGTGCCCTGCCTGCAGCGGTTGTAGATGCGCCAAGTTTGGTAGCGTTTAAGAGGTTAGTTGATAAGTATATGGAAGAGAAGGGAATGGTTTAGTTTGGAGGGGCATTGCTTTTTATATTGGTCGGCACAACATCGAAGGCCGAAAGGCCTGTTCTGTGCTGTAATGTTCTATGTTCTATGTTCTAAAAAAACTGGGATTGTAAAGCTAGTCTTGCTAATATTGACCATGACAATTATCATTGAAGTGTTACATAATCTCATCTGCTTGACTAATCCCTCTAGGGAAGGAAATCTGCTGTCTTACCTGGCCTGGCTGATATGTGACTCCAGAGCCACAGCAATGTGGTTGACTCTCAACTGTCCTCTGAAATGGCCAGCAAGCCATGCAATTCAAAGGCAACAAATGGCGGCCTTGCTAGTGTTGGCAAGGGGCAGCACGGTGGCACTGTGGTCCCGGGTTCGATTCCAGCCTTGAGTCGCTGTCCAAGTAGATTTGGCACATTCTCTCATGACTGCATGGGTTTCTTCCGGGTGCTCCGGTTTCCTCACACAGTCTGAAGAATTGGGTAGTTTGGCCATGCTAAATTGCCCCTTAGTGTCTAGATGAGGACCAGCTGGGGTAAATGCACAGTGTTATGGGGATAGAGTCTAGGTGGGATTGTGGTTGGTGCACACTCAATGGGCTGAAGGACCTCCTTCTGCACTATATGTTTCAGTGATTCTATGAGGGCACCCAACCACTGTGCCACAGAGCTGCCAATGCCTTGAGGCATTTTATTCAAAGTATTTGTATAACCGCTGTCACTTTTGTAATGTATGGAACATTTGGCATAGGAATATTGTCCCTAGGCTCGCAATCTGGAGACTCAAGGTATTGCTCTGGAAAACCTGAATTTGAATCTGTGTGGGGTGGAATCAGAATTCAACAAAAATCTGGAATTAAAAGTCCTCATTTTTCATTTGCGTGATATGGGCGTCACTGGTGAAGGTTGACACATTTATTGCCTATTCTTAATTGCCCTAGTTACTCGATTGGTTGAGTGAAGCAGACAATCTTTCTCTGTCTCCAATAGCTTTATAGCTCATAAATGAAAGCGCTTACAGGAAATGAAAGGAACATGCCAATTTTTCCCCATGGCCCGATGGTTTTTTGCTCTCTCGGACGTGGTCCCTGGGCAGCGGTGCCAAGGAAGTTAGCCCTCGAGTTCCAGGAGATCCCTGGACAATCCTGGGGAATGGGAGAGCCAAACCGGAATCTGAGGCCCTGTTAGTTGATGGTGAGGCGAAAGGAAAGGCCTCAGAGTCACTGGAAGGGAGGTAAAGGGTTTCCAAAATGGAAAGACAGCGAAAATAACTGTCTGAAAATAAAGCTAGGATGAAATGTAAATTTTGTTGAAGGTAGGGTGGAGGCTGAACCTCAAGCAATTAAACAGCGTTTCCTCTAAGACTTTGAGGAGATTGCCACTTGTACCAGAAGCCTGACTTTGGGCCAAGCGAGTCACGCAATGCACCATAAATATGCCACTGATCCTGAGCAGGATATGGAGTTTATTAGACCAATTATATTGCCAACATAAATAAATCCCCTGGTGAGATAGTTTACGGGTATAATTGCACGGATACTAAGCATTCGTGACATTATACATGGAAATATCAGCAGATTCAGTTTCCTCTGGTTTGCTCTTAACCCATTGAGGGTTTGTTAACAACTGGGCTCACTGCTCATTCCAAAATACTGTGGGTTTAGGTTCCATTACCTGAAACTAGAACTCCATACAATGATGAGAGGTGTGAGGGGAAGGGGAAGGGGAGGTTTTATTGGATTGTTGCGCTGGTGCTTTCTTTCAGACGAGGCACACAATTGAAAACCTGAGGACACAGGAGGGTAAGGACCTGGATTGTCATTAGAATCATAAAATCCATAGGGTATAGCAGGGGGTTATTTAGCCTGCACCGAGAACAATCCCACCCAAGCCCTGTCCCTGTAGCCCCACATATTTGCCTTGCTAATCCCTCCAATGTTAAGAACCTATTTAGTCTGGGCAATCAGTCTAACCTACACATTTCTGCTCTGTTTGAGGTTACCGGAGCACCAGGAGGGAAAGGTTAAGTTTTCTTATTAGTGTGACAAGTAAGTTCATGTTAACACTGCAGTGAAGTTACCATGAAGATCCCCTAGTTGCCACACTCCGGCGCCTGTTTGGGTACACTGAGGAACAATTTAGCATGGCCAATGCATCTAATAGCACGTCTCATCAGAGGAAACATACACAGACATTTAGAAAGAGACATTTATGGGTGGCAGGGTAGTACAGTGGTTAGCACTGCTGCTTTAAAGCTCCAGGGTCCTGGGTTCGAATCCTAGCTCGGGTTGCTGTCTGTCTGGAGTTTGCACATTCTCTTCGTGTCTGTGTGGGTTTCCTCCAGACAGTCTGGTTTCCTCCCACAGTCCAAAGATGTGCAGGTTAGGTTGATTGGCCAAGATAAGAAATTGCCCCTTAGTGTCCAGGGATGTGTAGGTTAGAGGGATTAATGAGTATAATATGTAAGGATATGAGTTGGGCCTGTGCAGACTCGATGGGTCGAAGGGCCTCTTTCTGTACTGTAGGGTTCTATGATGAAACAAGAGGCATGAGAAGGCCATTCAGCCCTTTGGGCCTACTCTACCACTCATCTTGATCATGGCTGATCATCAAATTCAACATCCTGATCCTCCCTTTAACCCCAAGGGCTAAATCTAATTTCTTCTTGAAATCAGACAATGCTTTGGCATCAACTACATTCTGTGGTAGTGAATTCCACACATTCACCACCATCTGGGTGAAGACAGGGGAGAACAGCAGTGACCCAAGCCAGGAATTAAATCTGGGCCTCTGGTGCTGCAAGGCAGCAGCACTAATCACTATGCAATCCCCTAATGCTAGAAGTTTGTGCGGAGAAGGGAAGATTTAACACGTGTTGAAAATCACCAGGGAAGAAATTATTTCTGCTCTGGGGGGGTCAGTAACCAGAAAGTTTAAGGCCAAAGATGCAGTGGAAAGATGAGGAAACTTTTATTTCAATGCAGTGAGTTGTTGAGATCAGGAGTTTGCTGCTTCAAGGGGTGAAGGAAACCCAATGGCAATTCTCGAACAAGGGAATTAGATAAATGCCTGAAACAGAAAAAGAATTGCAGGACTTCTGGGGGCCAGAGTAGGGAGATTACAATTAATTGGACACCTCTTTTAAAAAGTTAACACCAGCACAATGGACCAAAAGGGACCCCATCCGAGATGTTTAACTCTGTGATATTGGGCATTGCAGGAATCTCAGGCTAGCAACACTCTGGCACAGCCTTTCCATCAAATATCTGTCTCATTTTCACCTCAAGAAACAGGCATTAATTGCAACAGTAATCAGTGGAAGTTAATGCACAGATCCATTGACTGTCTACACTTCTCACTGCCTCAGCAAAGCTCCCAGCATAACTAAGGACCCTGTACATTCTCTCTTCTACCCTATCCCATCAGGAAAAAGGTACAAAAGTCTGAGGTCACGTACTGACCGACTCAAGAACAGCTTCTTCCCTGCTGCTGTCAGATTTTTGAATGGACTTACCTTGCATTAAGTTGATCTTTCTCTGCATCCTAGCTACTACCATAACACTACATTCTGCACTCTCTCATTCCCTTCTCTATGAACGGTGTGCTCCATCTGTATAGTGCACAAGAAACAATACTTTTCTCTGCATGCAAATACATGTGACAATAATAAATCAAATCAAATCAAATCAGATGGAGGCTCTTCAGTCCAGTGTGTCTATACTGCAGAGCAGTTGTGCTTTGAGTCCCGCACTCCTGTATTTTTTGCCCATAACCCAGTAAGATCCTTATGTTCAAATACTGTCCAAATCCCCTTTCAACAGATTATAGGATTGACATCCAACTTCTTTTTAGAGAGGTCATTCCAGATCCTGACAACTCTGGCTAATAAATTGAATAGAATCCCTACAGTACAGAAAGAGGCCATTTAGCCCATCGAGCCTGCACTGGCAACAATCCCACCCAGCTCCTATCCCCGTAACCTCATGTATTTAGTCTCCTGGCACCAGGGGTAATTTAGCATGCCTAATCAACCTAACCCCACGCATTTTTGGAGTCTTGCCTCTTCTCCCTTCTAAATGTTTCGCCAATTACACGATCACAGAATTGTTTTGGCACAGAACAAGGCCACCTATTTTTAATCCCCTCCTATTTCTCATCGACAAGCTGTCATCATATACAAACACTTTAGATTCCACGTGTGTGTTGACAACACCCAGCCCTACTTCACTACAATGTCACTCAGATTCTTCACTGCTTCAAAATTGTTGGATTCCTTGTCAAATCAGGGGCTGCACTGCTGCCTCACAGCACTGGGGACACGTTCAATTCCAACATGGGTCACTGACTGTGGGAAACCTGCAATTCTCCCCATGTCTGTGTGGGATTCCTCTAGGTGCTTTGGTTTCCTCCTACACTCCAAAAATGTGTGAATTAGATACTTTGGCCATGGTAAATTGCCCTTAGCATCTGGAGGGACTAGTAGGGTAAATACTTGGGGTTACAGGGATAGGATCTGAGTGGGATTGTTGTCGATGCAGTCTTGATGGGCTGAATGACTTCCTTCTGCACTGTAGGGATTCTATGATGCTATGAATCCACTACTGCCCAAATTTATCTGCTGCTGAAACCCTCCTTCTCGCCTTTGTTACCCCTACTCTGGACTATTCCAGTGCTCTCCTGACTGACCTCCCACATTTTGCACTTTGTGAATTTGAGGTTCTGCTGTCCACAACCTACTCTGCACTCACCACCTTCTTGCTCACCAACCAACATTTGCTCCCAGTCTGGCAATATCTAGATTTGAAGATTCTCAGTCTTTTCTCAGATCGCTCCATATTCTTGCCCTTCTCATTCTTCATAATCCCTTCAAGCCCCTAACCCTCACCATCATCGCTGCTCTTCTCCAATTCTTCAGCATCCTGTATTTTAATGTCTCCATGATTGGCAGTCATGCTTTCAGCTGCCTGCAGAGTCCTGAACTCTTGTCATTCCTCCCTCGGCCTCTCTGTGTTCCGCTTCCCCTTTAAGACGCTCCTTAAATGTATCTCCACTTTCTCAGGAATCTAAAAGAGTACAGCATGTCAGCTCTGATTCTCACCAACTTTTACAGATGCACCACAGAAAGAGTTCTTTCTGGCTGTATAACAGCTCGATATATCTCCTGCTCTGTCCAAAACTGCAAAAAAACTACAAAGGGTTGTGAACAAAGCCCAGTCCATCATGCAACAAGTCTCCTATCCATTAACTCCACCTACACTTACTGCCACCTCGGAATAGTAGTCTGCATAATCAAGGCCCACACGCACCCTGGATAGACTCTCTTCCACCTTCTTAAGTGTAGCACAGTGACACAATGGTTAGCACTGCTGCCTCAGGGACGCAGGTTCAATTCCGGGTCACTGTGTTTGCATGTTCTCCCCATGTCTGCATGATATTCCTCCGTTTGCTCCAATTTCTTCTCACAGCCCAAAGACATGTGTTTAGCTTGATTGATCATGCTGAATTGCCTCTTAGTGTTGAGGGAATTAGTAGGGTAAAAATGTGGGATTATGGAAATAGGGCCTAAGTGGGATTGTGCAGACTCAATAGTCTGCACCAAACATGTTGCCATTCTTTCTAATATCTCAGGAGTAGGTTTTTCACTCAAAGGGTGGTGAGTGAATGGAACCAACTGTCGTCGGAGGTCCCTCTCCTTTCCTTCTCTATGAACACCATGCTTTGTCTGTATAGCGCACAAGAAACAATACTTTTCACTCTATATTAATACGCGTGACAATAATAAATCAAATCAAATCAAACTTCTTTGACCAAACATGTTGCCGCTTTTCTAATATCTCATGTGATTCAGTGTGAAATTGTTGCTGAATAATGCCACTGTGTAATGTCTTGGGATGTTTTAGCACTTGAAAGGTTCTATGTAAATGCGAGTTGTTGTTGTCACGACCTCTCGTTATTACCCAATCGCCAATGGGAATAGTTTCTCCCTGTCTGCTCTAACACAACCCTTTGTCGTTTTGAAGTCCCTCAGGTTTTTTTTTTACTAATCATTCTGCAGAAAAATTAGACTGCACATCTGTTCTGTAAATTAATAGAGATCTCACATAGGTTGTTGCAATTCTTTCGCCAGACTCCAACTGACTCAACATTGCGCTCTGCCTTTCTTCTGTTTTCTTTATCACTGAGATATGGCCAAAACTCACGTTGCCGTTCAACGCAGAGACTGAAATGTGAGAAGATTAGATTAATTCACAAACGGCTATTAGGTAATTGGGTTTGCAAAATGTGTCTAGGTTGTAGAACTAGAAACTCAGCTGCCAGCTGTGATTCTGACGGTAGCGCTGAACCGCCTCTCGGTTACAAAGCAGAGAATGGGTTAATGGGCAAGAAACATGGCGAGCATGGGTAAAGGGTCCTTTCTCGAGTTGGCGACCTGTAGCCAGTAGGATCAGTGCTGAGACCGTCTGCAATATATATTAATGACCGGAAGAAGGAAGCAAATGGACTGTAGCCAAACTTGCAGACAACACAAAAATTTTGAAAAGGCAAATTGCAAGGAAGATACAAACAGTTTACAAAGAGATATTGATAGGTTAAGTAACTGGGCAAAAAGTTGGCAAATGGGGCACAATGTGGGAAAGTGTTCAGTTTGGAAGAATATTATTTAAATGGAGAAAAACTGCAGAAAGCCGCAGCGCAAAGGGACTCGAGCGTACTTGTGCATAAAACAAAGAAACTAACACACTGGTGCAGCAGGTAATCAGGAAGGTTAATAGAATTTTGGTCCTTTTTCAAGGGGGCTGGAGTAAAAATTGAGAATTCTTGCTGCAGCTGTACAAGGTGCAAGTAAGATCACATCTGGAGCACAGTGAGTAGTTTTGGTCCCTCATTCAAGGAAAGATATTGGATAGGATCCTCTGGCCGTTCATACCAGTGAGATTCTCTTGTCCTGCCAACAGCGCACCCTCTGCCATGGGTTCCTCGGCAGTATGGGAAGGCTCGCAATGGTCCAAAAATGGCAGACCACCTCTCACCACCGAGAAATATGCAGCTGGGAGCTGGAGTGCTCTGTCCTTAAGTTCAATGGAAACAGTTTGAGAAGGGTCACTAGGATGATCCCCAGCATAGAGGGATTATCTGATGAGAAAAGATTAAAGAAGTTGGGACTCTACCACTGGAATTTAGAAGGATGACAGGTGATCTCATTGAGACATATAGGATTCTTAATAGGTTTGACAAGGTGAATGCTGAGAGGGTGTTTCCCCTCTGGGAGACTCTCGAACAGAGGGCATTGTCTCAGATTAATGAGGTGCCAATTTAAGATTGAGCTGAGGAGGAATTTCTTCTCTTAGAAGGTTGTGATTCTTTGGAATTTCTTGCCACAATGAGCTCTGGGGACCAGCATCCTTGCATGTGGTGAGGTGGCACAGTATAGCACAGTGGTTAGCACTGCTGCCTCACAGCTTCCTGGACTTTAGGCCCAGTTTGGCTCACTGTGTGTGTGGAGTCTGCACATTCTTCCCGTGTCTGCATGGGTTTCCTACGGATGCTTGGATTTCCTCCCATAATCCAAAGATGTATAGGCTAGGTGAATTGGCTAAATTGCCCCTTAGTGCCAGGGTAAATGTATGAGGTTACAGGAATAGGATATAGGTAGGATTATGGTTAGTATAGACTCGATGGGCCGAATAGTTTCCTTCTGCACCGCAGGATTCAACGATTCTATGATTTAAGGCTGAGGTAGATGGATTTTTGATTAGTAGGGAATTGAAGGCTACGGGGATTTGATTTTATTTGATTTATTATTGTTGCATGTATTAGTATACAGTGAAAAACATTGTTTCTTGCGCGCTATACAGACAAAGTATACTACACATAGAGAAGGAAAGGAGAGGGTGTAGAATATTGTGTTATGAATGGGAGTAAAAGGTAGACTTAGAGGGTATGCTGGGCCCAGGTAACAAGATGTCACCTCACTCTGATGCCCGCTGGGTGGGTAAGTGAGGAATATTGGATTAGTCATGATCTCGCTGAATGTCAGAGCAGGATCAAGGGGCTGAAGGCCTACTTCTGTTCCTATTTCTTATTGGCTAATGGCAGGATCTGATGGCCTCCATCGAGTTTATGAATGTGATTAATTGGATGGGACCCAAATGTAATGGTGCCAGCCAGCATTGCTTCTTTCCCTGTGCCATTCCTGGAGCTGGCCATTTAGTGGGGACTGATTTGTGGCCCAGCAAGACTGGACTGCATGTATCCCGCTGCCCCACACATGTCCCCATGCTAATGCCCTTATTAAAGTCCCAAAGAATGACTGTTTCTCTCTTCAGGGTGTGGAAGCAGTCCCACTTTCTGTTTCCCATAAGTCTGGGGCAATTCAAATCCTGTGCCAGAAAAATCTCAACACATCAACCATGCCCATGTGCGTGAAATCAGTGCTGGGGAGGTGCTGCACTGTCAGAGATTCCATCTTTCAGGTTAAAACTTAAGGAGGGGCCCCATGCCTTCTCTCAGAAAGATGAGAGCGATTCTAGGGAGATAACATCTCGAACAAGATCAGGCAAGTGCTTCCTGGTTTCCAGACCAGTATTTACTTTTTTGCCAACGTCATTAACCAAATTAATGAACCAATTATCTTATTATCATTTCAAAAGAAATTTCTCTACTTGGGAAGTGGTAAGATTGTGAGTCTCACTGCCACAGGGTGTAATTGAAGTGAATAGCATACAGATGCATTTAGAACATAGAGCATAGAACATAGAACATTACAGTGCAGAACAGGCCCTTCGGCCTTCGATGTTGCGCCGACCAATTATGAAAAAAGCAATGACCCTCCAAACTAAAACATTCCCTTCTCTTCCATAAACTTATCAACTAACCTCTTAAACGCCACCAAACTTGGCGCTTCTACAACTGCCGCAGGCAGGGCATTCCACTCCCTAACCACCCTCTGGGTAAAGAACCTACCTCTGATATCCGTCCTATAACTATCACCCCTTAATTTAAAGCTGTGTCTCCTCGTGCTAGCTTTCTCCATCCTAGGAAAAAGGCTATCACTGTCCACCCTATCTAAACCTCTAATCATCTTATATGTTTCAATAAGGTCTCCTCTTAGCCGCCTCCTTTCTAACGAAAACAACCTCAAATCCCTCAGCCTCTCTTCATAAGACCTGCCCTCCATACCAGGCAACATCCTGGTAAACCTCCTCTGTACCCTCTCCAATGCCTCCACATCTTTCTTATAATGTGGGGACCAGAACTGCACACAATACTCCAAGTGCGGCCGCACTAGAGTTTTGTACAGTTGCAACATGACGTTGCGGCTCCGAAATTCAATCCCCCTACCAATAAAAGCTAAGACTCCGTATGCCTTCTTAACAACCTTATCGACTTGACTGCCTACTTTCAGGGATCTATGCACATATACACCAAGATCCCTCTGTTCATCAACACTATTAAGAATCCTACCATTAGCCCTATATTCTACACATTTATTATTCCTGCCAAAGTGCATTACCTCACACTTTTCCACATTAAACTCCATTTGCCACCTCTCAGCCCAGCTCTGCAACTTGTCCAAGTCTCTCTGCAAACTATAACACCCCTCTTCACTATCTACCACTCCTCCGACTTTGGTGTCATCCGCAAATTTACTAATCCATCCTTCAATACCCTCATCCAGATCATTTATAAAAATTACAAACAGCAGGGGCCCCAAAACAGACCCCTGAGGTACACCACTTGTAACCGAACTCCACGATGAATATCTCCCATCAACCACCACCCTCTGTCTTCTATCCGCTAGCCAATTCCTAATCCAATTAGCTAAATCACCCTCAATCCCATACATCTGCATTTTCTGCAGAAGCCTTCCATGTGCCACCTTATCGAACGCCTTACTAAAGTCCATATATACCACAAGTTGCAGAGCTGGGCCGAGAGGTGGCAAATGGAGTTTAATGTGGAAAAGTGTGAGGTAATGCACTATGGCAGAAATAATAAATGTGTAGAGTATAGGGCAAATGGTAGGATTCTTAGTAGTCTAGATGAACAGAGGGATCTTGGTGTGTATGTGCATAGATCCCTGAAAGTAGGCAGTCAGGTCGATAAGGTTGTTAGGAAGGCATATGGAGTCTTGGCTTTTATTGGTAGAGGGATTGAATTTCGGAGCCGCAACGTCATGTTGCAACTGTACAAAACTCTAGTGCGGCCGCACTTGGAGTATTGTGTGCAGTTCTGGTCCCCACATTATAAGAAAGATGTGGAGGCATTGGAGAGGGTACAGAGGAGGTTTACCAGGATGTTGCCTGGTATGGAGGGCAGGTCTTATGAGGAGAGGCTGAGGGATTTGAGGTTGTTTTCGTTAGAAAGGAGGCGGCTAAGAGGGGACCTGATCGAAACATATAAGATGATTAGAGGTTTAGATAGGGTGGACAGTGATAGCCTTTTTCCTAGGATGGAAAAAGCTAGCACGAGGGGACACAGCTTTAAATTAAGGGGTGATAGTTATAGGAGGATATCAGAGGCAGGTTCTTTACCCAAAGGGTGGTTCGGGAGTGGAATGCCCTGCCTGCAGCGGTTGTAGATGCGCCAAGTTTGGTGGCGTTTAAGAGGTTAGTTGATAAGTATATGGAAGAGAAGGGAATGGTTTAGTTTGGAGGGGCATTGCTTTTTATATTGGTCGGCGCAACATCGAAGGCCGAAGGGCCTGTTCTGTGCTGTAATGTTCTATGTTCTATGTTCTACATCAACCGCCTTACCCCCATCCACCTCTTTGGTCACTTTTTCAAAAAAAAAGTATGAGGTGAGACAGGGATATAATATAGAAGAGAATGAGAGGTTATTCTGATACTTATTGATGAGATGCTCAGACAGCTGGCTCATGATATAGAGCGATGCCAGAACAAAGAACAAAGAACAAAGAACAAAACAGCATGGGAAACAGGCCCTTCGGTCCAATAAGCCCGCGCCGCCACCTCAATGTTCCCACTTCTACACGCGATCCCTGTCCATGTTTATAGATCTATGGATTAAAAACCAAATTTGAGACAATTTAGGGAGAATTTGTTTTGCCAATTAGCCTAAGAGCACATCTTTGGGATGTGGGAGGAAACCGGAGCACCCGGAGAAAACCCACGCAAGCACGGGGAGAATGCGCAAACTCCCACAGACACAGGCCCAAATCCATGTATCTGCACAGCACAGCAATAGTCACTGAGCTGTCGTGTTGCCCATCAAATGGTCCAGGTCAAGCGTACACTAACGACGTGAAGCACTAGGATACTCTCGAAAAAGATCCAAGAGCAGCCCTCTCACGACCCATCGCGTGTACGCCCCTCGTTAGACAACAAGGTGGACCAAAGCACCTGTAGGATAAAAACAAGTACATCAATATCATCATCTATTTACACACTTCCCAGGGACTCCCAAGGCTCATGATCCCTATTTTAAATCAGTTTTCTATACCCCTCCATTCCCATTCTGTTCATGTGCCCATCTAAGTATTTCTTAAATATCTCCAGAGTACCTGCCTCCACCACTTTACTTCGCAGCGCATTCCATACCCCCAACACCCTCTGTATGAAAAAACTCCCTCCAGCATCCAAATTATACCTTACCCCCCCTCACCCTAAGCCCGTGACCCCTCGTGCTATCTGAGTCCATCCTAGGAAAAAGTTTAGCCCTGTTTACTCTATCTATCCCCTTCAAAATCTTGTACACCTCTCTTAGATCTCCTCTAAGTCTACGTCTTTCTAAGGAAAACAGTCCCAATTTGCCTAATCTCTCCTCGTAACTCAGACCTTCCATACCATACCTGAGATATTGACTTCCATACCTGAAAGTAGGCAGTCAAGTCGAGAAGGTTGTTAAGAAGGCATATGGAGTCTTAGCTTTTATTGGTAGGGGGATTGAATTTCGGAGCCGCAACGTCATGTTGCAACTGTACAAAACTCTAGTGCGGCCGCACTTGGAGTATTGTGTGCAGTTCTGGTCCCCACATTATAAGAAAGATGTGGAGGCATTGGAGAGGGTAAAGAGGAGGTTTACCAGGATGTTGCCTGGTATGGAGGGCAGGTCTTATGAAGAGAGGCTGAGGGATTTGAGGTTGTTTTCGTTAGAAAGGAGGCGGCTAAGAGGGGACCTTATCGAAACATATAAGATGATTAGAGGTTTAGATAGGGTGGACAGTGATAGCCTTTTTCCTAGGATGGAGAAAGCTAGCACGAGGGGACACAGCTTTAAATTAAGGGGTGATAGTTATAGGACGGATATCAGAGGTAGGTTCTTTACCCAAAGGGTGGTTCGGGAGTGGAATGCCCTGCCTGCAGCAGTTGTAGATGCGCCAAGTTTGGTGGCGTTTAAGAGGTTAGTTGATAAGTATATGGAAGAGAAGGGAATGGTTTAGTTTGGAGGGTCATTGCTTTTTTCATAATTGGTCAGCGCAACATCGAAGGCCGAAGGGCCTGTTCTGTGCTGTAATGCTCTATGTTCTATGTTCTACCAGGCAGCATCCTGGTAAACCTCCTCTGCACTCTTTCCAGATTCTCCACGTCCTTCCGGTAGTAAGGTGACCATAACTGGACACAGTATTCCAAATGAAATGTGGGATCAATTCTCATATCGGCTGAGGCTATTCATTTTGGCTTTGCCTTCTCAATTGCCTGAGTACCTCAGTATAAATCACCACCAGTCAGCTGTCCTCTCAAAGCCTATCGTCCTCTGGGAATGCAGCAACTTTACCTTTTAGATGAGATGAAGGTTCAATTGACTTACAAATGCCAGCATCGACTGGTTTGTGCATATGGGCTTCTCCTGTGCCATATACCTGTTGTAGTCTCATGTATGTGGGACCTCTGCTGGGGTTGACCAGAATATTGAAGAAGTAATGGAAGTAGAAATGATTAGGTAGTGGAAGCAGATACGATAGTAACTTTTAAGGGGCATCTTGAGAAATACATGAATAGGATGGGAATTTAGGGATATGGTCCCTGGAAGGGTAGAGGATTTTAGTTCAGATGGGTAGCATGGTCAGTGCAGGTTTGAAAGGGCCAAGGGCTTATCCTTGTGTTGTAATTGTCCTTGTTCTTTGTTATATAGAACATAGAACACTACAGCACAAACAGGCCCTTCAGCCCACAAGTTGTGCCAATCACATCCATACCTACTGGGCCATAGAACTATCCGTAACCCCCAATCCTAATAAATCTCATATACTCATCCAGAAGTTTTTTAAAAGAACGCCAGCGAGTTCACCTCTACCACCATCAACAGCATCAGATTCCACTCAGTTACGACCCTCTGAGTGAAAAACTTACCCCTGACATCTCTTCTGTACTTGCTTCCCAACACCTTAAACCTATGTCCTATGTCTTCTCTTGTTCTTTGAATCTGTTTCATTTTCAAATGCATCTCTCATACAATACCCACCAAACTTATATTCTACAAAGAAAAAGCTGCCTTCCTAAATCAAGAGAAATCTTCACAAAGATGATGACCATCCTATGGCATTCTCCTCTTCAATTGAGTTTAATCCTGCTTCCCAGTAGCTGGAGAAATCCGCTATGATCTGGAGTAATTTGAAATTCCCCTAGAGCAGAGCTGTATCGCGTTAGAGGCAATTCTTAAAGTGTAAACTAAGTGAGGTCGGCCAGAGTCACGAGTGCATCTGATGGAATCATGCAAGGGTGCCAGGGATGTGGAGACAAAATGGGAGCACCTCCATGAAATATTCCCTTCAACCCACTCTGCTTTAAGGAGAACAACCCCAGCTTCTCCACACAACCATAGCTCCACATCCCTGGTACCATTTTGATAAATAATTTCTCTGTTCTGTCCAAGGTATTGACATCCTCCCAAAAGTGTGATGGCCAGAATTGGGAACTATACTTCTGCTAAGGCCAAACTAGCCACTTATGAAAATTCTCTGACACCCTTGCTCTGGAAGCAAAGAAAATAGGAGCAGATGGATGCCATTTGGCCCCTCGAGACTGCTACACCATTCATTATGACCTTGGACAACTGAAGGGCTTGTTTCTGTGCAGAATTTTTCTTTGGCCTTTGTTCTGGCTGAACACCCAACTCAATAGCCTGATCCCACCTTGCCCCCCCACACCCCCACCCCAAACCCTTTGAACACCTTCACTTCAAGTGCTATACAAAGTAAAGTGTATTTATGAGTCACAAGTACGTCTTACATTAACACTGTAATGGAGTTACTATGAAATTCTCCTAGTCAGCACACTCCGGCGCCTGTTCGGGTCAATGCACCTAACCAACACGTCTTTCATACTGTGCAAGAAAACCAGAGGACATGAAGGTAACCCACACAGACATGGCGAGAATGTGTAGACTCCACACAGACTGTGACCCATGCCAGGAATTGAACCCGGGTCCCTGGCACTGTGAGGCAATAGTGCTAACCGTTGTGTCACATTGCTGCCCAAACTGCTTCTTGAAAACACACAATGTTTTGGCTTCTACTTATAAAGCTCAGAAGCAGATAAGATTAAGGTGAATATTTAATAGAAATGTTCAAAAATAAGAAGGGAATTCAGGAGACTTTACTTAAATGATATAATTTTTACGATTGTCTCCTCGCTCTTCAGGTCTCTTGCCAATTATATTAAATCTGATTCTTCTGGTAAATGACCCTCCAACTGCAAAGACTTTTTTTCCCTAATTATCTTACGCACAATGGAGATGATGTGGAGATGCCGGCGTTGGACTGGGGTGGATAAAAAGTCTCACACAACATCAGGTAAAGTCCAACAGGTTTATGTGGTATCATGAGCTTTAGAAGTGCTGCTCCTTCATAAGGTTACAATACAGAGACGTTAAACTACAGTACAACAATTATCCTCCCCCAACCCTCCCCCATAACCATTGATCCTCATACAAGCTGTTCAATCAAGGAAGAGTCATCTGGAAACATCAGCTCTTTTCTCTCCTTACAGATGCTGCCAGACCTGCTAAGATTCTCCAACATTTTCTCCTTTACACTCAGTTAACAAACTGAGTTAATTATTAGGTGCTTAAGCTCACTGCTGTGCTGCTATACCCCATGCAATGCCAGATTTATTAAAATTTGAGAGACAGAATGAGAAATAAATGTAATCCATCTGGTCCAACTGCAGAAATTGGGTAATCTTTGCTTTTCTCCTACCTTGGAGCTTCCTGTCCTCAACAATTTCCCAGAACGCCTTTCAAGATGCAAATAACTCAACACAGGGCCCTTGTCCTGACTCTTGAGCAAGAGTGGCAATCGTTATCTGCATCCCTAGGGGTAAACAAACTGTGTGCCTAACACGTTGCAATGAGGAGACAATTGGCCAGTAACTTTTTACATGTTGTGCAGGCTAAGTGGAAGACTTGCATTTGTACAGCCCCTTTCAGGACTGAGAGATGTGGAAGAATGGTTGACACGGGCTCAAAGATGAGCTATTATTGGACTGAATGGTGGAGCGAGTTCAAAGATCAAGAACAAAGAACAACACAGCATAGGAAACAGACCCTTCAGCCCTACAAGCCCACACAACTCATTTTAACACTCAGTGAGTGCCTCATTCCAATCCTTCTTCTACCTACGACTTTTGTCTACATCCCTTGGACTCCACAATAAAGGGGTGAAAATTTAGAGAATTATATGTGCGCCAGGTGAAGGGAGGTCTAATTTAGGGACAATTTATTAACACCAATCAGCCTAAAAGCACGATTATGGGGTGTGAGAGGAAACAGGACCACTTGGAGAAAACCCACGCAAGCATGGGGAGAATGTGCAAACTCCCACAGACATTGGCCCAAGCCAGAGATGCGACTCGGTTCCCTGCATCTTCACAGCAAACAGTGATAGTCACTGAGTTGTGATGTTGCCCGTCAATTGGTCCAGTTTAAGCGTACACTAACGATGTGAAGCACTAGGCAACTCTCAAAGCAACATTGAAGAGCAGCCCTCGCACATCCCACCACGTGTATGCCCCTTGTAAGGCAGAGGGAATCACCTGTGGATGTAAAAAAACGAGATATCAATAAACATACATTATACAGATATTCATGGAAGATCTCCAGTAGCTTCAACATAAGAGACAGGTGAGCCATAAAATATGTTGGATGACCCATAGGAATCTATTGATTCCCAGCAACATCCTGAGGCTCTTGATCCTTAACTAGAATGTTCTTTTGTATCGTCCATCTCTAGTCTGCTCATGAACCTATCTAGGTAAGCCTTAAACAATTCTAGTGTGCCTGCCTCCACCATCCTACTTGGCAGTGCATTCCAGGCCCCCACCACCCTCTGTGTAAGAACCTCCCTCTAACATCTGAATTATACTTCTCCCCTCTCACCCCAAGCCTGTGACCCCTCATGATTTTTGTATCCAACCTGGGTAAAAGCTTCCTACTGTTCACTCTATCTGTACTCTTCATAATCTTATACACCTCTATTAGGTCTCCCTTCGTTCTCTGTCTTTCCAGGGAGAACAGGCCCAATTCGTCCAATCTCTCCTCATTGATAAGACCTTCCATGCCAGGTAGCATCCTGTGAACCTCAAGTAATGAAATTATTTAACTTTGCTCCTATTATTTGTGTTCAAACTTTACATTCATTTTTCCCCCTCAGCCTCATTGGAAAACAAGCCAAGTTCCATGTATATATAACTACACCCAACATCCCCATCCTTCATGACCATTCCACTGTCCCTGTTTTGTCACACTGACCCTCCAACATTCCGTAAAAATACAGAAATTTCCTCCAACTAAATATTGGAAGATTGATACCTTCTGTCCAACCACAAACCCCATTCCTGTCCCTGGCAACTGCCTGAGATGAAACCAGTTTTTTTTATTTCACAATCTTGCTATCACACTTGATCCCAGGATGAGCTACAAAATCTATGGTGGAATATTCCAGCCGTTCACACTGGTGGGATATCTTGCTGCAGTGCACGGAAATTTGTCTGGGCTTCAAATTCTCCATTCTTGTTTGCAGTGGGGTGTGAACGGCCAGTAAGTTGCACCCTATACATCAACATCATCACTAAGACCATGTATCCTCATTACTGCCAGACTCTACAGTACTCAATGCTGCTGAGATCCTTATCCATGCATTTGTTGGCTTTATACTTGACCATTCCAATGGCAGACTGCCCCAACACTAGCCTTCCACAGTCTTGAAGCAAAGCTTGGCCTTCAGTGTTTTCACTCATCACCGCTTTACTCGCTGACCTGCTGAGCTGAGCAATGCCACAATTTTAAAATGTATTCCTTATCATGAAATCCCTACATGAAACAGCCCCTCCCTGCCACTGTTATCTCCGTAAGAATTTAGCAACACCAATTATTAATCCAACCGATTTATTTGATAGTAAAATGGCGAGCTTTCAACACTCCCGTGTCTTCATCAGGCAAGTGCCTGATGAAGACACGGGAGTGTTGAAAGCTCGCCATTTTACTATCAAATAAATCGGTTGGATTAATAATTGGTGTTGCTAAATTCTTACTGAGTTCTTACCACTCCAATCCAACACCGGCATCTTTACATCACTGTTATCTCCTCCAGCACTACAGGTCTTAGGAACCTCTGTGCCTCTCTAATTCTGGGACCTTGAACTTCCCTAACTTTTATCATTCTACTGCAGTTGGCTCTGCCTTCAGGCGTGTAGGGTCCAAACTCTGAAATGTCCTCCCTACACTTCTCCAGCTCTCTCTCCTCCTTTAGGTTTCTAGGTGCCCAGATCACCAACAACTTCTCCTGGCCCCTCCATGCCAGTGCTATAATTAAGAAAGCCCACTAATGCCTCTACTTTCTGAGGAGGTTAAATCTGACATATCTGCGATGACAGTCACCAATTGTTACAGATGCACTATAGATAACTTCCTTCCTGTTGTATTACAGCTCCTGCTCTGACCAAGACTGCAAGAAACAACAAAGGGTTGTGAACATAGTTCAGTCCAACACGGAAACGAGCCTCCCATTCATTGACTCTGTCTACATATCCCACTGCCTTGGAAAAGCAGCCAGCATAATTAAGGTCCCCACATACTCCAGACATTCTCTCTTCCACTTCCTTCTATCAAGAATAAGTTACAAAAGTCTGAGATCACATACCAACTGAGTCAAGAACAGCTGTTTCCCTGCTGCTGACAGACTTTTGAATAGACTTAACTTATATTAAGTTGCTCTTTCTCCACACCCTATGATTGTAATACTACATTCTGCACCTTCTCTCTTATGAACTCTATAAATAGTATGCTTTATAATGGACAGAAACACTTTTCACTTTATCAATACATGTGACAATAATAAATTATACTTACAAAAGACAGTCCTTAAAACCTGCCTCTTTGTCTAAGTTTTAGTTACCTGCTTCAATATTGCCTCATGCATGGGAACATCACCATCTGAAAATTTCCCCTCAGACCACACACCATCCTGACTTTGAACTTTATCGCTGTTCCTTCAGTGTCACCGGGTCAAAATCCTACTGCATTCTGGGCATATCTATGCCCACCACAGGGACTGCAGCGATTCCAAGGAAATGGCTCATCACCAAGTTCTCAAGGCCAATTTGTCATCAGCAAGATGCTGGCCTAGCCACACCCTGTGAAAGTATTTTTTAAAAATGGTCCAAACATTGTCTCATTATGATCCAGTAAGAAGCTTGCAACATTTTTTTCATTCATTAATGGGATATGAGCATTACTGGCTGGGCCAGTATTTATTGTCCATTCCCAAGGATATTTAAGAGTCAACAACATTGCTGCAGCTCTGGAGTCACCTGTAGGCCAGACCAGGTAAAGACGGCAGATTTCCTTCTCTAAAGTTCTCTAAAATAGTGAACCTGGTGTTTTTTTTATGGCAATCAATAATGGTTTCATGGTCATCATTAGACTTTTAATTCCAGACTTCTATTGAATTCAAATTTCACAATCTGCGTGGTGAGATTCGAACCTTGGTCCCCAGAGCAATACCCTGGGCCTCTGCATTACTAATCCAGCAAAACTACAACTGTGCCAAGGGGATACCTGAATGTAAGTTGTTATTCATTTATACAACAATCCAACAGCTTTCATGGTGATTTTCAGTGTTAAAAGCTTTGATTTGCAGATTCTTAAAACCGAAATCAAATTCTTCGAATGCCATAGTGAGATTTGTACATGCATTCATACCGAATTGTAAGTTTAGGCCTAACTGGTTACAAGCCCGTGCAGTAACAAAACCATTACACCACCACACCCTATAATGGGATACAAATTACATCCCATGAGTGAGTTGACATGATAACTCAGAAGTGACTAAGTTTTGCATGAGTCATAGACTCTGCCACAATCAGAATATCAATTATATCCCATGAGTCTTCATCATACCTTCTGTTTCTACCACACATTAAGCAATTAAAATTATAATAAGAAGCAGATAGAAAGATTTTAAGCATGCGTTGTATATTTTCCGATTCAGCTATATTATGCATTAGACAGTCTGTTGGTGATGTTTTGTAATAGAATGCAGTGTAGCAAAATGAATAAGCAACAAGACATAGCAACTGATATTTCCAATTGGCTCAAGGGTGCACCCCCACTACCAAAACTATCCAAATACCTCACCCTGCATATGCCAGTGTGGTGCTGTTGTGTTACAGGTGGGGACCCTGTCCATACTTGGAAGTATATATACCCAATGGATACGTTAATGTAGTTTTGCGATATGGTTATGACTGACAAGGCCAGCATTTATTGCCCGTCCCTAATTTGCCTTGAACTGAGTGGCTTGCTTGGCGATTTCTGAGGGCAATTAAGATCAACTACATTTTGTGGATCTGGAGTCACATGTAGGCCAGGCAAGGAAAGAACGGCAGATTTCCTTCCCTAAAGGGCATTAAAGTTTGGTTTATTTATTGGTGTCACACGTAGGCTTACATTAACATTGCAATAAAGTTACTGTGCAAACCTCCTGATCGCCACATTCCAGCATCTATTCTGGTATGCTGAGGGAGAATTCAGCACACCAATGCATCTAACCAGCTTTTGAACTGTGGGAGGAAACCACAGCAGCAGGAAGAAACCCATGAAGACACAGGAAAAACTTCAGACTGTGACCGAAGCCGGGAATCAAACCCTGAATCCTGGCTCTGTGAAGCAACAGTGCTAATGAGCAGCACGGTAGCACAGCGGTTAGCACCGCTGCTTCACAGCTCCCAGGGTCCTGGGTTCGATTCCCGGATTAGGTCACTGCCTGTGTTGAGTTTGGGCATTCTTCTCGTGTCCGCGTGGGTTTCCTCCAGTTTCTTCCCACAGTCCAAAGATGTGTGGGTTAGGTTAATTGGCCATGCTAAAAAAATTGCCCTTCGTGTCCTGAGCAGTTTAGGTTAGAGGGATTAGTGTGTAAATTCGTAGAGATATGGGAGCAGGGTCCGGATGGGATTGCGGTCAGTGCAGACACAATGGACTGAATGGCCTCTCCCTGTACTGTAGAGTTTCTATGATTCTAAACACGGAACTAGCGGATTAGATTTTTTTATGAAAATGAATACCGATTTCATGGCCACCATTACCAAGACTGGATTTTCAATTCTGTCAATTGAATTTAAATTCCACCAGTTGCCATGGCGTTATTTAAACCTAGTCCCCAGAATTGTAAACCTGCTTGGCTTATGATGAGAGACTGAGTAGACTGGGGTTTACTCATTGGGATTCAAGAGAATGAGAGGAGATCTCGCAGAAACATACAAGGTCATGAAGGGAACAGATAAGAAGCAGGGAAGCTGTCTCCACTGGCAGGTGAAACTACAACTAGGGGGTATGGTCTCAAAATAAGGGGAAGCTGATTTTGGACTGAGCTGAGGAGGACTTGATGGGCTAATGGGGCTGAAGGTAGATAAGTCCCCAGGACCTGATGGAATGCATCCCAGGGTTCTGAAAGAAATGGTAGAGGTGATAGCGGATGCCTTAGTAATTATTTATCAAAATTTGCTGGACTCCAGGGAAGCGCTGGAAGATTGGAATATGGCTAATGTTACGCTGCTGTTTAAAAAAAGTAGCAGGCAACAAGCAGGGAATTATAGGCCACTTACTTTAACATCTGTAGTTGGAAAATGCTTGAATCCATCATCAAAGAAGAAATAGTGAGGCACCTAGAAAAGAATAGTTTGATCAAGCAGATGCAGCACGGCTTCATTCAGGGGAAATTGTGTTTGACAAACTTATTGGATTTCAATGGGGATGTGACTGGTGCTGTAGATAGAAGGGAACCAGTGAATGTGGTAATTTTAGATTTCCAGAAGCATTTGATAAAGCGCCTCACAGAAGTTTGCTGCAAAAGGTTAAGGTGCAAGGCGTTGGGGTAAAGTATTAGCATAGATAGAGGATTGGTTGTCTAATAGGAAGCAGAGAGTAGGTATTAATGGGTGCTATTCTGGTTGGCAGCTGGTGACTAGTGGAGTGCCCCAGGGATCGGTGCTGGGGCCTCAACTGTTAACCATTTACATAGATGATCTGGAGGAAGGGGCTGAGTGTAGGGTGACGAAATTTGCTGATGATGCGAAGATGAGTGGAAAAGCAAATTGCTTGGAGGGTTCAAAAGTCTGTAGAGAGATCTGGATAGGCTGAGTGAGTGGGCGAGGACCTGGCAGATGGAATATAATTTTAGCAAGTGTGAGGTTATCCACTTTGGTAGAAATAGTAGTAGGAGGGATTATTATTTAAAAGGCGAAAAGCTGCAGCATGCTACGGTGCAGAGGGACCTGGGGGTCCTTGTGCACGAATCGCAAAAACCCAGTCTGCAGATGTAGCAGGTGATCAAGAAGACGAATGGAATATTGGCCTTTATAGCGAGAGAGATAGAATATAAAAGTAAGGAAGTCTTGTTGCAACTATACAGGCTGCTGGTGAGACCGCAGCTGGAGTACTGTATGCAGTTTTGGTCAACGCATTTGTGGAAGGATATATTGCCCTTGGAGGGAGTGCAGAGAAGGTTCACTAGGCTGATACTGGAGATGTAGTGGGAAGGTATATGATAAAGGGTAGACTATTAAAAGTATAGAAACACAGAGGGACCTGGGGGTGCAGGTGAACAAGTCTCTGAAGGTGGCAAAGCAAGTGGAGAAAGTTGTGAAGAAAGCATAGAGTATGTTAGCCTTTATAGGAAGGGGTATAGAGTACAAGAGCTGGCCTTTAATGTTGCAGCTGTATAAAATGTTGGTTAGGCCTCATTTGGAATACTGCGTCCAGTTCTGGTCGCCGTACTACCGGAAGGACGTGGAGACTCTGGAGAGAGTGCAGAGGAGGTTTACCAGGATGCTGCCTGGTATGGAGGGTCTGAGTTACGAGGAGAGGTTAGGCAAATTGGGACTGTTTTCCTTAGAAAGACGTAGACTTAGAGGAGATCTAATAGAGGCGTACAAGATTATGAGGGGTATAGATAGAGTAAACAGGGTTAAGCTCTTTCCTAGGATGGACTCGAATAGCGCGAGGGGTCACGGGCTTAGGGCAAGGGGGGTAAGGTATAATTTGGATGCTAGAGGGAGTTTTTTCACACAGAGGGTGGTGGGGGTATGGAATGCGCTGCCAAGTAAAGTGATGGAGGCAGGTACTCTGGAGTTATTTAAGAAATACTTAGATGGGCACATGAACAGAATGGGAATGGAGGGGTATAGAAAACTGATTTAAAATAGGGATCATGAGCCTTGGGAATCCCTGGGAAGTGTGTAAATAGATGATGATATTGATGTACTTGTTTTTATCCTACAGGTGCTTTGGTCCACCTTGTTGTCTAACGAGGGGCATACACGCGACGGGTCGTGAGAGGGCTGCTCTTGGATTTTTTTTTGAGAGTATCCTAGTGCTTCACGTTGTTAGTGTACGCTTGACCTGGACCATTTGATGGGCAACACGACAGCTCAGTGACTATCGCTGTGCTGTGCAGATACATGGATTTGGGCCTGTGTCTGTGGGAGTTTGTGCATTCTCCCCGTGCTTGCGTGGGTTTTCTCCGGGTGCTCCGGTTTCCTCCCACATCCCAAAGATGTGCTCTTAGGCTAATTGGCAAAACAAATTCTCCCTAAATTGTCTCAAATTTGGTTTTTAATCCATAGATCTATAAACATGGACAGGGATCGCATGTAGAGGTGGGAACATCAGGGTGGCGGCGTGGGCTCGTTGGGCCGAAGGCCTGTTTCCCATGCTGTTTTGTTCTTTGTTCTTTGTTCTATGAGGGGGTTAGCCTATGAGGAGAGATTGAGTAGACTAGGTTTGTACTCGTTGGAGTTTAGAAGGTTGAGGGGGGATCTTATAGAGACATATAAGACAATGAAGGGGATGGATAGGGTAGAGGTAGAGAGATTCTTCCCATTTAGTAAGGATAAGCAGGACTAGAGGACACAGCCTCAAAATGAGGGGCGGGGGGGCAGTTTAGATCAGAGTTGAGAAGGAACTTCATTCAAAGGGTGGTGAATCTTTGGAATTCTCTGCCAGTTGAAGCGGTGGAGGCTACCTTGCTGAATATATTTAAGTCACGGGTAGGTAGGTTTCTAATAAGCAAGGGAATTAAGGATTATGGGGATAAAGCAGGAAAGTGCAACTGATCCATTTCAGATCTTATTGAATGGTGGGGCAGGCTCAAGGGGCCAGATGATCTACTCCTGTTCCTATTTCTTATGTTTTTATATTAATTCAAGATCATGATTTGTATTTTGAATGGCAGAGCAGACCATATGCACTGCCAAGCCAAGCAGGGTGGTGGAGATGGACACGTTGGGATCATTTAAAACTTATTTAGATAATCAGATGAGCAGATTTGGAATGGAGGGATATAGAAGAATGGTCTACTTCGACCAATGAGCGGCGCAGGCTTGGAGGGCCAAAGGGCCTGTTTCCTGTGTGCTGTATTGTTCTTTGTTCTTTATACGGTCTACTCTTGCTCCTTTATCTTACATCCTTAAATGAAAGATCAGTCAATGTCAATTCTAAGAATCTCCAATTTTATCTCCAACCAGTGATTAAATAGATCCTCTTTGCACAAAGAGAGAGGGTGGGGGGTGATGGGGGAGCTAGTAGTGTGTGCTCGGGATTAATTTTTTGCATTGCTTTAGCAGAGACAGGGAGGGTTGAATTGACTCAGTGAGCAAAGCAAACTTCTGGAGCCCCGTGAGGAAATGAACCTTGTATGCAT
Organism: Sphyrna mokarran; assembly: GCA_024679065.1. Classification (NCBI taxonomy): domain Eukaryota; kingdom Metazoa; phylum Chordata; class Chondrichthyes; order Carcharhiniformes; family Carcharhinidae; genus Sphyrna; species Sphyrna mokarran. Next base: position 11,305,896 of record JAGIQG010000001.1, on the reverse strand, counting down.
CGACAATGAGAAACAGAAACAGGTGAAGCAGCCAAGAGGAAACCAGTTCATTTCCTCATTCCTATAACATACGAGAAACATGCAGAGCAAGGAAGGATTGGACAAGTGTGCCAATATCAGCTGAACTGAGCAATCAACATAACATACAATGCGGTCTACAGGGATACCCACCAATAGCTAGCTTACTAGCAGAAAGTGTCAAATATACTTCATGGAACTCGCTGAGTATGGCATTGATTACACCCAAACGACTTGCCAAATAACTCTTAGAGATCGATGTTTGTCCCCTGTGGCCAACCTCCATTTGTACTTTAAGTTTCTTTCTTCCCCAGTAATTGCTTCGCTGTGTACAGACATCTCATCCGCCAACTAAACAGTTCACTTCAAAATGTCGTCTGCAAAACTCTTTGTGCGTGTCGTGAGCAATGCCATGTAAACGCAAAATGCTGGAAAATCTCAGCAGGTCTGGCAGCATCTGTAAGGAGAGAAAAGAGCTGACGTTCTGAATCCAGATGACCCTAATCATCTGGACTTGAAACATAACTACGGATGCTGCCAGACCTACTGAGATTTTCCAGCATTTTCTCTTTTGGTTTCAGATTCCAGCATCCACAGCAATTTAGAACATAGAACATAGAACATTACAGCACAGAACAGGCCCTTCGGCCTTCGATGTTGCGCCGACCAATATAAAAAGCAATGCCCCTCCAAAACTAAACCATTCCCTTCTCTTCCATATACTTATCAACTAACCTCTTAAACGCAACCAAACTTGGCGCATCTACAACTGCTGCAGGCAGGGCATTCCACTCCCGAACCACCCTTTGGGTAAAGAACCTACCTCTGATATCCGTCCTATAACTATCACCCCTTAATTTAAAGCTGTGTCCCCTCGTGCTAGCAAAGGCATTTGCCTTTATCCATGTGAATGCAAATTCGTTTGCCCCTTCCGTTAGATAACAAGGCCATAAGATATCGGAGCAGAATTAGGCCATTCAGCCCATTGAGTCTGCTCTGCCATTCAATCATGGCTGATCTTCTGCTTTTCCTCCATAACCCTTGATCCCCTCAGCAATCAAGAACTTACCTTTCTCCTTTGGAAGGAATGAACAAGCCAATGTGTTTCACGACGTGGGACTGCACAGCAATCATTGTAATGTCCTGAAGAGAGGAACAGGTCAATGATTACAAGTGGGACCCTTCACAGCTTCTGCACTCAGTCAACCAAATGTCAAAGAACTGAGAAAGAATTCAGACATAATGGCAGTCTTCCAGACAGTGCATTCCAGCAAGGTAGCAGAGTGTGCGAGACTGAGTGTGGTGTCTGGAAAGTATGACTTGTACACCATATGTGTATGCATATATATATATATATATATAAAAACTGGAATTTTCTTGTCTTTAATGCTCCACCACTGTTGCAAGTGAGAATGGAGAGCTGCCTGTCAGTCAAATCTCCGTCCACTGCAGTGGGACCAGAAAATCCCACTGGTAGGAATGTCCAGAACATTCCACCCGTGATGTTTGGGGGACACGAAAGTGGGGTTAACACTGCAATCTATGGTAAATAGACAGATAATCGATGGGCGGAACAATGACCACATTAGTTAGCATTGCTGATACTGAACATCACCAAAATAGAACATAGATACAGAGATCATAGAACATTACAGCGCAGTACAGGCCCTTTGGCCCTCGATGTTGTGCCAACCAGTGGAATCATCTAATGACCCTCTAACCTAAACTATTCCAATGTTAAGCAGATGCCAATTCACTGACCATTTGAACACCCTTAAAGTTGGCGAGTCCACAACTGCTGTAGGCACGCCCTTACTACCCTCTGGGTAAAGAACCTATCTCTGACATCCATCCTATAACCACCACCCCTTAATTTAAAGCTATGCCCCCTCGTGTTAGCCATCACCATCCGAGGAAAAAGGCCCTCACTGTCCACCCTCTCTAACCCTCCGATCAACTTGTAAGCCTCAATTAGGTCACCTCTTAACCTTCTTCTCTCTAATGAAAATAACCTCAAGTCCCTCAGCCTTTCCTCATAAGATCTTCCCACCATACCAGGCAACATCCTGGTAAACCTCCTCTGCACCCTTTCCAATTCCTCCACATCTTCCTTACAATGCAGCGACCAGAACTGTGCGCAATACTCCAGGTCCGGCCGCACCAGCGTTTTGTACAGTTGCAACAAGTATTTAAAAAAAAAAGTGGACACCATTTTGCATCCTCACTCCTACACCTCTCCTCCACCCCCACAGCATATCTTCCAGCAGCGGAGATGGCCTGCCATTAGCCAGAAGTGGGATCTATAAACCCAACACTTTTTATCTATGGGTTTCACCCTCCGTCTCTGGTGGAGGCAGCACAGCATCACGATGGTTAGCACAGCTGCCTCTCAGGTTCGATTCCTGCCTTCGGTCACTGTCTGTGTGGAATCTGCACATGTTTGAGTGGGTTTCTTCCAGTTTCCTCCTTAAAAGAATGCTAGTTAAATGCATTGACCAAACTTAAAAATAAGTTCTCCCTCAGTGTGCCCGAACTGGCGCTGGAGCGACTACGGAATTTTGTGACACTGATAAAATAAACTAAAAAACCTAAATGTTCAATGTTGATTGAGGGATAAATGATGTCAAGACCCTCTGCTGCTCTTTGGAAGAGTGCACTGGGATCTTTACCATGAATATGGATATGTAGTCCTAGAAGCATGGTTTAACTTAAAATCAGAATCAGCATCAACGATTTTCCATCTGCATTTTGGCTTATTCAAATTGTAGCACAGAATCAGAAGGAGAAGAATGGACCCAACATGATGACACTGACATCTGTTTAGCACCAGGGATCTGGGTTCAGTTCCGGCCTTGGGTCACTGTCTGTGCGGAGTTTGCACACTAGAACCATAGAATTGTAGAATCATACAATGCAGGCCCTTCGGCCCATCAAATCCGCACCGACATCTTAGATGAACTTCCATCCAATCCCAGCACTTGGCCCATAGCCCTGAATATTATGATATGCCAAGTGCTAATCCAGGTACTTTATGAAGGATGTGAGGCATCCCAGCTCCATCACCTTCCCATGCAGCGCAATCCAGATCATCACCACACTCTGGGTAAAAATATTTTTCCTCATAGAACATTACAGTGCAGAACAGGCCCTTCGGCCTCCGATGTTGCGCCGACCAATTATGAAAAAAGCAATGACCCTCCAAACTAAACCATTCCCTTCTCTTCCATAAACTTATCAATTAAGCTCTTAAACGCCACCAAACTTGGCACATCTACAACTGCCGCAGGCAGGGCATTCCACTCCCTAACCATCCTCTGGTCATATAGAACATAGAACATAGAACATTACAGCACAGAACAGGCCCTTCGGCCTTCGATGTTGTGCCGACCAAAATAAAAAGCAATGCCCCCCCAAACTAAACCATTCCTTCTCTTCCATATACTTATCAATTAACCTCTTAAACGCCACCAAACTTGGCGCATCTACAACAGCTGCAGGCAGGGCATTCCACTCCCTAATCACTCTTTGAGTAAAGAACCTACCTCTGATATCCGTCCTATAACTCATACCCCTTAATTTAAAGCTGTGTCCCCTCGTGCTAGCTTTCTCCATCCTAGGAAAAAGGCTATCACTGTCCACCCTATCTAAACCTCTAATCATCTTATATGTTTCAATAAGGTCCCCTCTTAGCCGCCTCCTTTCTAACGAAAACAACCTCAAATCCCTCAGCCTCTCTTCATAAGACCTGCCCTCCATACCAGGCAACATCCTAGTAAACCTCCTCTGTACCCTCTCCAATGCCTCCACATCTTTCTTATAATGTGGCGACCAGAAATGCACACAATACTCCAAGTGCAGCCACACTAGAGTTTTGTACAGCTGCAACATGACACTGCGGCTCCTAAATTCAATCCCCCTACCAATAAAAGCTAAGACTCCACATGCCTTCTTAAAAACTTTATCCACTTGACTGCCTACTTTCAGTGATCTATTGACACATACACCAAGATCCTTCTGTTCCTCAACACTATTAAGAGCCCTACCATTAGCCCTATACTCTACACATTTATTGTTCCTGCCAAAGTGCATTACCTCACACTTTTCCACATTAAACTCCATTTGCCACCTCTGGGCCCAGCTCTGCAACTTGTCCAAGTCACTCTGTAAACTAAAACACCCCTCTTCACTATCTACCACACCACCAACTTTAGTATCATCTGCAAATTTACTGATCCATCCCTCAATACCCTCATCCAGATCATTTATAAAATTACAAACAGCAGGGGCCCCAAAACAGACCCCTGAGGCACACCACTCGTCACCGAACTCCACGATGAATATCTCCCATCAACCACCACCCTCTGTCTTCTATCTGCCAGCCAATTCCTAATCCAATTAGCTAAATCACCCTCTATTCTACACATCTGCATTTTCTGTAGAAGTCTTCCATGGGCCACCTTATCAAAAGCCTTACTAAAGTCCATAAATACTACATCAACCGCCTTACCCCCATCCACCTCTTTGGTCACTTTCTCAAAAAACTCAATGAGGTTAGTAAGGCATGACCTACCCTTCACGAAACCATGCTGACTATCCCCAATCAATTCATTTCTCTCTAAATAACTATAAATCCTATCCCTAATAATTCTCTCCAATACTTTGCCCACAACAGAAGTAAGACTCACTGGCCTATAATTCCCTGGAAGGTCTCTCTTCCCCTTCTTGAACAATGGGACCACATTCGCTATCCTCCAGTCCTCCGGAACCACACCCGTAACCAACGACGACCTGAAGATCAGAGCCAGAGGCTCTGCAATCTCCTCTCTTGCCTCCCAGAGAATCCTAGGGTAAATCCCGTCCGGCCCAGGGGACTTATCCAACTTCAAACCCTCGAGAATTTCTAGCACATCCTCCCTATCTACTACAATACTTCCCAATTTGCAACCCTGTACCTCAGTGTTCTCCATAGCTACATTTCCAGCACTCTGCGTGAATACCGAAGAGAAATATTTATTCAGTGCCTCACCAATCTCTTCAGGCTCCACACACAACTTCCCACTGCTGTCTATGACTGGCCCTAATCTTGCCCTAACCAATCTTCTATTCTTAACATATCGAAAGAAAGCTTTAGGATTCTCCTTAATCCTATCAGCCAACATCTTCTCGTGTCCCCTCTTAGCTCTCCTCAATTCACTTTTTACCTCCTTCCTGGCTAATCTATAGCTATCCATTGCACTAACTGAGCCTTCAAGCCTCATCCTGACATAAGCCTCCTTTTTCCTTTTAACCAGCAAATCAACTTTTTTCGTACACCAAGGTTCTCTTACTCGACCATTTCCTCCTTGCCTGACAGGGACATACTTATCAAGGACTCGCAGCAGCTGCTCCTTGAATAAGCTCCACATTCCAGATGTTCCCAGTCCCTGTAGTTTCCTAGTCCAATCTATGCACCCTAATTCTCTCCTGATGGCCTCATAATTACCCTTCCCCCAGCTATAACTACTGCCCCCAGCTTCATGCCTATCCCTATCCATCACTAAGGTGAACGTAACCGAATTGTGGTCACTATCACCAAAATGTTCACTAACTTCCAAGCCTAACACCTGGTCTGGCTCATTGCCCAGCACCAAATCCAATGTAGCCTCACCTCTAGTTGGCCTATCTACATACTGAGTCAAAAAACCTTCCTGCACACTCTGTACGAAAACTGACCCCTCTAACGAGCTAGAGCTATAGCTATTCCAATCAATATTAGCAAAGTTAAAGTCCCCCATCACAATTACCCTACTACTTTCACTCCTAATCAGAATTGACTTTGCAATCCTTTCCTCAACCTCTCTAGAACTATTAGGAGGTCTGTAAAAGACTCCCAACAGGGTGACCTCTCCTCTCCTGTTTCTAATCTCAGCCCATACTACCTCAACAGACAAGTCCTCATCAAACTTCTTTTCTATCACCGTGATACAGTCTTTGACCAATAATGCCACTCCTCCCCCCCTTCTACCTCCTTCTCTACTCCGACTAAAGCATTTGTACCCCGGAACCTGCAACATCCATTCCTGTCCCTGCTCTACCCAAGTCTCTGAAATGGCCACAACATCGAAGTTCCAGGTACTGGTCCAAGCTGCAAGTTCCTCCCCCTTATTGCGAATACTCCTTGCATTAAAGTATACGCATTTCAAACCATGCCCCACCCCACCCGTACGCCGCTGTGTTTTACAACTCTCTTCTATAACCCCCTTACTCTCATCCCTCTCAGCACCCCAACTACTTAGGATCCCACCCCCCCCCCGAATCAGTTTAAAGCCCCCATCATAGCCTTAGCAAATTTTCCCCCCAAGATATTAGTCCCCCTCTGGTTCAGGTGTAGACCATCTCTCTTGAAGATGTCCCACCTATCCCAGAATGAGTCCCAATTGTTAAGGAACCTGAACCCCTCCCTCCTGCACCATCCACGCAGCCATATCTGCATAGGTTTCCTCCAGCTGCTCCAGTTTTCTCCCACAGTCCAAGGATGTGCAAGTTATGTGGGCTGGCCATGCTAAATTACTCCTTAGTGTCCCAAGGTATGTAGTTAGGCGGATTAATTGAGTAGGATTTGGTGGTTTGAGTACAGATGCTCTGTTGAACAGCCAATGCAGACCCAATGGGAAAAATGGTCTCCTTCTGGTACTAATGAATCACTACATTTCACAAGGAGACCATTCAATTCATCAAGCCTGCACCAACAGCAATCCCACTCAGGCCCTATCCCCATTACCACATCTATTTACACTGCTAATCCCCCTGATACGAAGGGTCGATTTAGCATGGCCAATCAACCTAACCCGCACATCTTTGTTCTGTGGGAGGAAACCGGAGCACCCAGAGGAAACCCACTCATACATGAGGAGAATGTGCATTCTCCATACAGGCAGTGACCAGAGACAGCAATTAAATCCACGTATCTGGAGCTGTGAGGCCTCAGCACTAACTGTACCATTGTGCCATCCAACTGCAGGGATTCTATGATCTCTGATAAGTCCTGATGAAAAAACAGTTTGTTTGTCCATATACCAACCAACTCAAGAACAGCTTCTTCCCTGCTGCTGGCAGACTTTTGAATGAACTTACCTTGCATTAAAGTTGATCTTGCTCAACACCCTAGCTATGACTGTATCATTACATTCTGCACTCTCTTGTTTCCTTCTCTATGAATGGTATGCTCATCAGTATAGTGTCCAAGAAACAATACTTTTCACTGTATGTTAGCATGTGACAAAAATGAATCAAATCAGATCCAATCAAATTGTCTTTTTTTTCCTTCCAAAAGAGTCACATTTATGGCTTTCTTTCTTCAGGGTTTTTATTCTTCTCACTTTTACCATCCTTATGATGCATCAAGATTCAATCCAGATCTCCAACATCCCCCTCCAAACTCAAACCCTCCCAACACCAACCACCACCATTTCTCTCCCTCTTCCATCGCTTGCTTCTCTTCAGAAGCATTTTAAGCACCAGTTTCTTCCAGTTCTCCGGATGTTGAAGCACATGGGAATTCAAGGGAGGGAAAGCAGCTCTGCATTAATTGACTCATAGGCATGATCTTGAGGGTTAAGGCTAAAAATGTTCAAATTTTTCACAGTAATAAAAACCTACTCGCTGGTCCTTCTTGAGCTAATCACCAACATATGGTATTGTTTTTCTCCGCAGTTTCCCTCTGCCAGCGATTGACAAATTATTCTTGAGAGACTACACAAATCTAAGGCCTAATGGCTTCTCCTCAGAGGCTTGGCCTTCTTGCATATGTGTGACCTGGCAACCATTCTTCTGTGGTAGCCAGAGCCACATAATGGTCTGAGGAGTGAATTAACCTCTTCCTTTCTCATTCTAGTTAAATGCCTGCCTTTGGAGACTCATCACGCCCCCCCTCCCCCTCCATCCTTCAAATTATAAGTAGAATTTAAAGCCACTCACAACACAGGAAAAGACATTTGCCCCATCGTGCCTGTGCTGGTGCTTTGAGGGACTCAGTGTGGCTTATCTCATCTGCTCTTGCCCAATGGTTCTTCAAAGCTCTCCCTTGTAAGCAATTTTCCAATCCGTGAGGGGCATATTGGCACAGTGGTTTGCACTGCTGCTTCATAAGAACATAAGAACTTGGAGCAGGAGAAGGCTATCCGGCCCCTTGAGCCTGCTCCGTCATTCAGTAAGATCATGCATGATCACAGCACCAGGGACCCGGGCTCGATTCCGTGCTTGGGTCACTGTCTGTGTGGAGTTTGCACATTCTCCCGAGGTGTGAGTTCCCTCTGGATGCTCTGGTTTCCTCTCACAGTCTAAAAGATGTGCTGGTTAGATGCATTGGTCTTGCTAAATTCTCCCTTGATGTACCTAAACAGGCGCTGGAGTTTAGCGACTGGGAGATTTTCACAGTAACTTCATTGCAGTGTTCAATTCAGCCTACTTGTGACCCAAATAAAATAACTTTATTTTACAGTACAGAAAGAGGCCTGCATCAACAACAATCCCACCCAGACCTTCTCCCTGTAACCCTACATATTTACCCTGTTAATCACTCTGATACTAAGTAGCATTTTAGCCAATCAACCTAACCAGCACATCTTTCACAGTTAGTTCTCACTGGATTGATGGAGGTCGAAGAATGACCTGATTGTGGTGTACAAGATTATGAGGGGCTTGGACAGAGTGGATAGTCAGAAGCTCTTTCCTAGGGTAGAAAAGTCAAGTACTAGGGGACGTAGGTTTAAGGTGCGAGGGGAAAAGTTGAGAGGAGATAAACCTCTAAACTTTGCTAGCACGAGGGGACACAGCTTTAAATTAAGGGGTGATAGTTATAGGACGGATATCAGAGGCAGGTTCTTTACCCAAAGGGTGGTTCGGGAGTGGAATGCCTGCCTGCAGCGGTTGTAGATGCGCCAAGTTTGGTGGCGTTTAAGAGGTTAGTTGATAAGTATATGGAAGAGAAGGGAATGGTTTAGTTTGGAGGGACATTGCTTTTTATATTGGTCGGCGCAACATCGAAGGCCGAAGGGCCTGTTCTGTGCTGTAATGTTCTATGTTCTATGTTCTATGAGATGTGCGAGGTACAGTTTTCACAAAGCGGGTGGTGAACATCTAGCGTGCTCTGCCCAGGGAGGTGACGGGAACATTTAAGGGGCAATTAAATGAATCCATGTATTGGATGGGAATGGAAGGACACAGATTCCATTAGTGCATACAATTTTACTCTCAGCAGGCACCATGATTGACTTGGAGGACTGAAAACCTTGTTCCTGTGTTATCTTACTTTGCCTTTCAGACTCTAGGAGGACACGGAGCACGCAGAGGAAACCTGCACAGACATGGGGAGGACTTGCAAACGCCACACAGACAGTGACCCAAGGCAGGAACTGAATGCAGGTCACTGACACTGTGAGGCAGCAGTGCTAACCACTGTGCCGCCATGCCACCAATACCCCTTTGAAAGAATTCTTGAAGCTGTATCCATTATCCTTGCATTCCCAATGACAAAATTCCAAATGGGAGAACAGTTTACGACACAGGAGGAACCCATTGGGTTTGTTATGACTATGCTGGCTCTCCGAAGTTTTCCACTCTGCAGTCCTCTCCTGCACATCCTTCCTTCTCAGATAATAATCCAATCCCTCTTGAGGATTAATCCTACCTCCACACATTCCAGATCCTCATGTTGCTTTACTTGTTTCGCTAATTGCCTTCAATCTGTGCGGTCTCTGTTTTGGATTCCTCCACTCAGGGGAACTGTTTGCCCCCATTTTAGTCTGCCCCCCAACCTTGCGAGGTGTGCATCACCCCCTCTCACCCCACCCCCTGAGCCCCACCCCACTATCCCTGAACACACCTTTGCACACTAAGGGGCAACTTAGCATGGCCAATTCGCCTAATGGGCCCATAAAACCACCATAGAATCATAGAAAATTACAGCTTAAAAAACAGGCCTTTTGGCCCTTCTTGTCTGTGCCGAACCATTTTTTTTGCCTAGTCCCAGTGACCTGCACTTGGACCATATCCCTCCACAGCCCTCTCATCCATGAACCCGTCCAAGTGTTTCTTAAATGTTAAAAGTGACCCCGTAATTACACATTTATCCTGCAGCTCATTCCACACTCCCGTCACTCTCTGCGTGAAGAATCCCCCCCAGTATTCCCTTGTGTTTGGACTCTGAAGGAAACCAGAGCACCCAGAGGAAATCCATGCAGAGAACATGCAAACTCCACATAGACAGTTCAACCAAAGCTGAAATTGAACCTAGGCCCCTGTGAGACAGCAGTGCTAACCGTGCTGCCAAGTTTCCTTCAAGCAACTCTGGTCTAAGAAAAACACTGCCAGTTTTTTCTAATCTCTGTACCTAACTGTAGTCTGTCATTCCTGATACTAGTTTACCAAATCCTTCCTGAGCCCTCTCTTCTATAATACATCATGTGTGAAGTGCAGTGCCCAGAACTCCAGTTGACGGGCAAGCTGTGTTGTATAAAGTGTAGGCTTTTGCGCACTAGGCCTCAATTATAAAGCCAATCAACTGATGTGTTCTTTATAAGCAAACTTTTCAACTTGACTTTCAAATGTGTATGTAAATCACCAAGTCTCTCCTGGACCACTGTCTGTCTGAGTTTGCATGTCCTCCCTGTGTCTGCATGGGTTTCCCCCAGGTGCTTCAGTTTCCTCCCACTGTGCAAAAGATATGCTGGTCCGATGAATTGGCCATGTTAAATTCTCCCGCAGTGTACCCAAACAGGCATTGGAGTGTGGCAACTAGGGGATCACGGCTGCTCTATAGACCATGAGCTTAGTGGTGGTTTTGAGGCCTCCATCTTTGAACACTGAGTGGGTGGCATGGTGGCACAGTGCTTAGCGCTGTTTCCTCGGAGCATCGGGGATCCGGGTTCGATTCCAGGCTTGGGCCACTAACTTTGCAGAGACTGCACATTCTTCCCGTTCTGCACGGGATTCCTCCAGGTGCTCCGGTTTCTTCCCACTGTCCAAAAATGTGCAGGTTAAGCGGATTGGCCATGATAGATTGCCCCTCAGTGTCAGAGGGACTAGCTAAAGTAGGTATGTGGATCATGGAGATAAGGCCTGGGTGGGATTGTGTTCGGTGCAGAATCAATGGGCTGAATGGCCTCTTTCTGTACTGTAGGATTCTACAATTCTATGGCCATGATCATATTGTTATTTGTGCGAGTCTGCTGCATGCAAACTGGTTGATGATCTGCCGCATTACATCAGTGACGAACTTCTTTGCCTATAAAGGGTGTGATTTTCAAAGCCCACTCTGCGGGTCAAGTAGTGTAGCAGGAAATTTAAGTGGGAGGCCAAAAATGGGAAGCGTGGCCAGCATCCGACCAGTCCCAATCTTCCCATGCTATTTGATAGTTTATTTATTTATTAGTATCACAAGCAGGCTTACATTAACACTACAACGAAGTTACTGTGAAAATCCCCTGGTTGCCATACTGTGGCGCCTGTTCAGGTACACTGAGGGAGAATTTAGCATGGCCAATGCACCTAACCAGCAAGTCCTTCAGACTGTGGAAGGAAACCGGAGCACCCAGAGTAAGCCCATGCAGATATGGGGAGAATGTGCAGATTCCACACAGACAATGCAGGGAATGGAATTCAGGATCCTGGTACTATGAGACAGCTAACCACTGTGCCATTGTGCAACCAGGGGAAGGTGCAAGGCTGATTATTATACTCTGAGCCCCATTTCAATCTATTTAGCAAGCTCGGGATGGGCACCGCCCAGGCTCACCAATATTTGTGACTCTCTCGATAGAGATCCACACCAGTGAGAATCACATATGGTCCTCAGCCATTAAGGCCCCCAGGAGGTTGGGATGGTGGGTAGCAAGGCCCCTTGGTGCCTGGCATGCCCAGCCTGGCACCCTAGTAGGGAGGGTTCGGCCAACAGGGACAGGATGGGCAAGCAATCAGGTCAAGGAGGGGAGGCATGAGAATAGTTCTCACAATACACTAGGGAATTATTCAAGTGCACTGGTCCTCTCAGCATTCTGATGCCAGTGTCTCCAGTGGGGTTAGGCTCCACCCTCTCCAACTGGGCATGAATCTAAAGTTTCTTAAGTTTTTTTTTAATCAGTCACAAGTAAGGCTTACGTTAACAATGCAATGAAGTTACTGTGAAATTCCCTTAGTTGCCACAGTCCAGTGTCTGTTCAGGTCAATGCACCTAACCAACACATCTTTCAGAATATGGGAGGAAAGCGGGGCACCCAGAGGAAACCCACGCAGAACATGCAAATTCAATATAGACAAGCGCCCAAGCCGGGATTTGAACCCAGGTCCTTGGCACTGTAAAGAGCAATGCTAACCACTGTGCTACTGCACCAAATCACCTGATGGCCTCTCTGCTGCACAGAGTACAGTAAATTCATTCCACTAAGCTCACCCAAAAAAAAGGGTGAGAAAACTTCCTGTTTCCCCACTCGTTGGACACTAAACAATTGTATACAAAATGTTTTGAGACATACAGGTGCTACATCAATGCAACCTTTTCTTTTCCTATGTCCTTCTTTGACTTGTTGGCCATTTTCTTTGACTATGCCAGGATGTCTTTCTTTGGTAAAGATGTTAACCTTTGTGGGTATTTGAACCCAGGAAATCTAAGACCAATGGTGGGATCTCCACTGTTTCTCCAACTCAGATAAGATGACTGAACACAAAACATAGGATCAAGATTGGTAGTCACTGCTCCGTGCAGCTCAATGCCACAATGAGAAACTTCCTTCAAGTTAGGGTAGCAAATTAGAGGAAAATTCAAGTTTAATTCGAGCATTTTAAAAATTTCTTTGCGAGAAATGGGTGTCACTCGTTAGGCCAACATTTATGGCCCATTCCTAATGATCTTTGACTGGGTGATGCTGAGCTGCCATCTTCAATCGCTGCACTCCATGTGGTGTAGGTACACTCACAGTGCTTTTGGGAAGGGAATGCCTTTTGACCCAGTGACAGTGAAGGAACGACCAATACATTTCCAAGCTAGGATGGTGAGTGGCTTGGAGGGAATCTCCAAAGGGTGGTGTTCCCCATGTATCTGCTGCTCTTATCCTTCTAGGTTGCGGCAGTCGTGGGTTTGGAAGGTGCTGTTTCAGGAATTCCTGCAGTGCATCCTGTAGGTGGCACATACAGCTGCCACTACTCATTCATGGTTGAATGTTTGTGGAAAGGTTGGTAATCAAGTGAGCTGCTTTATCCTTGATGGTGCCAAGATTCTTGAGTGTTGTTAGAGCTGCACCCATCCAGGCAAGTGGCAAGTGTTCCTTCGCATTCTTGATTTGTGCTTTGTAGATGGTGGACAGGCTTTTGGGAAGTGGAGAGGTGAGTTACTCATTGTGCTCTTGTAGGCATAGTATTTATATGGCTAGCCCAGTTCAGTTTCTGGTCAATGTAATACACACCACCTCCCCCCAATCCCAGATGTTGTCACCTTAAAGATCCGAAAGAGTTTCATTTGTACAGTGCTTTTCACAACTTCAGATGGTCCCAAATCATATCACGGATTTTTGAGGTGTTGCAAGAGATGCAATGGATCGAAGTTACTACATAAGCAATGTTATAATGGCTGGAGGAACAGTGCTGGCTAAGGGGTAATCTTGTCCCCAGGGCAGTTCTCCTATCCTTCTTGAAAATATTGCCCCAGGATCATTCACATCTACCTGACAAGGTATCAGTTTAATATTATCTTTGCCGACATTGCCTCCAACATGCAGCACTCTCAGTACACCACTAAGAGTATCAGGGTGGATTCTGTGCTCAAAATTCTTTGGTGTGGGTTTTTGAAAGACTGACTTTCTTACTCAGAGTCTAGAGAGCATAAGAAATAAATCAAATCAAGATTGCGGATTCTTAGATTCTTAAACAGTACTGATTGGGATGGAGTGGGGTAAGGGAGGTCGGTGAGTGTCTGCTGAACAGTTGAATGGGAGAGAAGGCCATGGATTACTGTCACACAGGCTGGGACAGTGCTAGGTCTGGTGGACTGAGTGGTCTTTTCTCTTGCCTGATTCCTTAAGCCAGGCATGAAGGCGTTAAATATTTTTTGCTTAATCTGCGAGTAAGTTGCTTGATTGTTTCAAAGTGTTTTTTATTCATTCTGACAAGGAAATGCCATTATAAAAGAGTATCAGTCCAATACTAATGGGAAACATGCTTGTCAGATTGTGTTGTCTTATACTCTGCCATTGTAAATTATGTATCATATAATGAGGTAGTTTCATTGTGCTAAGCTTTTTGAGGGGTACATTTTTTCGTGCTGAGCCAAGTAGAAAGGATATTAGGGAATGAAGTTTCTTCCTGTTTCAGATATCTACGTGGTGAGGTTAAGCTTCGTTCTCTCTTGGTGGTTGAGTCTACCTGCTTCTAACTCACATGCAGACTAAAGTTTCTGCGCTGTCCCTTAGCTCCATCTACACGCAGTTCTAGTTACCGTGCCGCTGTGATAACTATACACTGCTGCAAGAAAAAGGAAGAATTTCACCTCAGAATCCTTATAGTGCAAAAGGAGCTCCTTCGGCCCATTGAGGCTGCACTGACTCTCCCACGGGGCTACATCCCGTAACCCATGCATTTACCCAGCTAATTCCCCTAACCTGCACATCTTGGGACACTAAGGGGCAATTTAGCATGGCCAATCTGCCAAACCTGCAGTGTGGGAGGAAACTGGAGCACTCAGAGGAAACCATGTACAGGAAACGTACAGACTCCACGCAGAGAATTGAACCTGGGTCCCTGGTGCCTACAGTGCCATCATGCTGCCCACAAATTTCTCCTTTATATTGTTTACTCTATGTCCTCAGGATTTCAGCTCTCAGCAGCCAATGATGCACTTTCAAAGTGTATTCTGTGAAGTAGAAAACACATTAGCCAGTTCGTACACAGCAAGCTCTCAATATGAAACATCAGCAAAAAGTGCTGGAAAATCTCAGCAGGTCCGACAACATCTGTGTAGAGACCATAGAGGCAATATTCTGAGTCAGGATGACCCTTTGTCATTCCGTTTCCACAGATGCTGTCAGACCTGCTGAGATTTTTCAGCATTTTCTATTTTTGTTTCAGACTCCAGCACCCACAGTGTTTTGCTTTTAAGCTCTCAATGTGATTGTACCAGGTCATCTGTTTGAGTGATTTCGGTTGAAGGATAAATATTATGCGGGTCAATGATGTTCTGTGTTTTTTATGTGACTGCATATTAAGTTAGTGCCAACCATTATGATACCTGTATAAGGCCAGGTTGTGACTTATCAATCTAATTTGACACTTAGTGGAGAGAGAAGACATTTGTCCTGTCAATCCTGACTAAATTTAACACTGGGTCTGCAGAGACCAAAAGCTATGGCTAAATTAGTGGGCGGCATGGTGGCACAGTGGTTAGCATTGCTGCCTCACAGCACCAGGGACCTGGGTTCACATTCCCGGCTTGGGTCATTGTCTTTGTGGAATTTGCACATTCTCCCAGTGTCTGTGTGGGTTTCCTCCAGGTGATGTGATTTCCTTCCACAGGCCAAAATATGCAAGTTAAGTGGATTGGTCATGCTAAATTGCCTCTTAATATCAAGGGGACTCGCCAGGGTAAGCACGTGGGGTTATGGGGATAGGGCCTGGGTGCAAACTTGATGGGTCGAATGGCCTCCTTCTGCACTGCAGGATTCCATAGATTCTATGAAACCACATCTCTGTCTAACCTCCTGCAACTCAAACAGCAAAGAAACCTTTCGGGGACTTAAACACAGGCTGACTTCCCTAGTGAGGGAATGCTTCACTGTCAGTGATATCATCTTCAAACTGAGATAAATTAAGGTCCTGTTCAATATTTATCCATCAGTCAACTTTAAAATAGGTAATCTGGTCATTATCATAATATCTTTGTGCAAAGTGGCTGCCACAGCTCTAATGTTACAGCAATGATATACTTTTTTTCACCTTTTTCTCTTTTTTCTTTTCTTCAGTCTTTCCCCCTCCCCCTCTCTTCCTCTCTCCTTTCTCCTATTCCTTCCTTTTGTTTTCCCTCACATTAAACTGATTCAGAGGGGGGCAGGGAGATGTAAATGTAGTTGTGGAGAACACTGAGGTACAGGGTTGCAAACTGGAAAGTATTGAAGTAGATAGGGAGGATGTGCTAGATATTCTTGAGGGACACCCTCAAGTTAGATAAGTCCCCTGAGCCGGACAGGATTTACCCTAGGATTCTCTGGGAGGCAAGAGAGGCAATTGCAGAGCCTCTGGCTCTGATCTTCAGGTCGTCGTTGGTTACGGGTGTGGTTCCGGAGGACTGGAGGATAGCGAATATGGTCCCGTTGTTCAAGAAGGGGAAGAGAGACCTTCCAGGGAATTATAGGCCAGTGAGTCTTACTTCTGTTGTGGGCAAAGTATTTGGAGAGAATTATTAGGGATAGGATTTATAGTTATTTAGAGAGAAATGAATTGATTGGTGATAGTCAGCATGGTTTTGTGAAGGGTAGGTCGTGCCTTACTAACCTTATTGAGTTTTTTGAAAAAGTGACCAAAGAGGTGGATGGGGGTAAGGCAGTTGATGTGGTATATATGGACTTTAGTAAGGCTTTCGATAAGGTGGCCCATGGAAGGCTTCTGCAGAAAATGCAGATGTATGGGATTGAGGTGATTTAGCTAATTGGATTAGGAATTGGCTAGCAGATAGAAGACAGAGGGTGGTGGTTGATGGGAGATATTCATCATGGAGTTCGGTTACAAGTGGTGTACCTCAGGGGTCTGTTTTGGGGCCCTTGCTGTTTGTAATTTTTATAAATGATCTGGATGAGGGTATTGAAGGATGTATTAGTAAATTTGCAGATGACACTAAAGTCGGTGGAGTGGTAGATAATGAAGAGGGGTGTTATAGTTTGCAGAGGGACTTGGACAAGTTGCAGAGCTGGGCCGAGAGGTGGCAAATGGAGTTTAATGTGGAAAAGTGTTAGGTAATGCACTTTGGCAGGAATAATAAATGTGTAGAGTATAGGGCTAATGGTAGGATTCTTAATAGTGTTGATGAACAGCGGGATCTTGGTGTATTTGTGCATAGATCCCTGAAAGTAGGCAGTCAAGTCGATAAGGTTGTTAAGAAGGCATAGGGAGTCTTAGCTTTTATTGGTAGGGGGATTGAATTTCGGAGCCGCAACTTCATGTTGCAACTGTACAAAACTCTAGTGCGGCCACACTTGGAGTATTGTGTGCAGTTCTGGTCCCCACATTATAAGAAAGATGTGGAGGCATTGGAGAGGGTACAGAGAGGTTTACCAGGATGTTGCCTGGTATGGAAGGCAGGTCTTATGAAGGGAGGCTGAGAGATTTGAGGTTGTTTTCGTTAGAAAGAAGGCGGCTAAGAGGAGACCTTATTGAAACATATAAGATGATTAGAGGTTAGATAGGGTGGACAGTGATAGCCTTTTTCCTAGGATGGAGAAAGCTAGCACGAGGGGACACAGCTTTAAATTAAGGGGTGATAGTTATAGGACAGATATCAGAGGTAGGTTTTTTACCCAGATGGTGGTTAGGGAGTGGAATGCCCTGCCTGCGGCTGTTGTAGATGCGCCAAGTTTGGTGGCGTTTAAGAGGTTAGTTGATAAGTTTATGGAAGAGAAGGGAATGGTTTAATTTGGAGGGTCATTGCTTTTTTCATAATTGGTCGGCGCAACATCGAAGGCCGAAGGGCCTGTTCTGCGCTGTAATGTTCTATGTTCTATGTTCTACATCTTCCCACTGTGTTATTGGAGCTGCACTCACCCAGGCAAGTGGAAAGTATTCTCTTACACCCCTGGCTTTTGCCTTGTAGCTGGTGGAAAGGCCCTGGGAAGGGCGCCAGGAGATGGGTACTTGCATCTCCCAACCTTTGACCTATTTTGATAGTCATTGTATCTTTATGACTAATCCAGTTCAGCTTCTGGTGAACAGTTACTCCCAGTTTGTTGATAGTGGAGGATTCAGCAATGGCAATTCCACTTAATGTCAAGAGATGATGTTTACATCTCTTGTTGGAGATGTTCATTGCCTGACATAATCTAGCTTCACCTCCGCAAGATATCATCCTGGCGCCTACAACGAGTGTTCCCCTCCCTATCCAGCACCCTCTGCCTCCCCTCCCCCTCCTTTCCTGATAACTCGGCAATGAAACTCCTGTCTATCATCTGTGGAGCAACACGATATGAGGTGTATTTGCATTCTTAATCTAGGCAGCGTGAAACATCTGGTAAATAACACATTAACAGCTTACACTGCATCAATGGTCCATATGGGGTGCGAAGGAATAGGCCGCCTTCCACTTTGAAGAAAAAGAAGACGTTTCTGTTACTTAGAGTTGCTACGCAAAGTAAAGAGTTTATCTTGTGTCTAGAATTCCTGCTTGACAATGCAGAAGGCATAAACATCTGGTACAAAGATGGTGTGAGTGGAGGGAACGGTACTGGGCAATACAAAAATGGGTGAAAAATGAAGCAAGATTATTAATTGGAGGCAATACTTCCAATTCTCCCGCACCCTTTACCCTCTATTATACAGTAAGTGTAAACAGAGCACATGAGGGCAGAGGGTAAAGGAGGTTGTGATTGTATAATGCTTCTAAATAAAGAATAAGATTTTTCCACCAGAAATGTATGACCTTATAAGCATAAATTCCAACAGGAATCACTCCTAAATTTGAGGTGAGGTAAGAGGGATTGCCAAACTAATTGGAGTCAATGGGACTCAGAAGGCAAACTCTCCGTTGGTTGGAGTCATACCTAGCACAAAGGAAGATTGTTGTAGTTGTTGGAGGTCAATTATCACCACAGGAATTCTTCAGGTTCCCACCCATCTTCAGCTGCTTCATCGATGACCTTCTCTCCATCATAAGGTTGGAAGTGGGGATGTTTGCCGATAATTACACAATGTTCAGCACCATTAGCCACTCCTCCAATTCTGAAGCAGTCCATGTCCAAATGCAGCAAGACCTGGACAATACCCAGGCTTGGGCTGACAAATAGCAAGTGACATTTGCACCACACAAATGCCAAGCAATGACCATCCCCAACAAGAAAGGATGTAACCATCATGCCTTGTCATTCATTGACATTACCATCACTGAATCCCCCAAAGTCAACATTCTGGCAGTGACTGTTGATCAGAAACTGAACGGGACTAGCTATATAAATACCAGAACAGGTAAAGGGCTAGGAATCCTGCTGTAAGTAATTCACCCCCTCCCAACGCCTATCCACAAGATGCAAGCCAGGGGTGTAATAGAATACTCTCCACTTGCCTGGTTGAGTGCAGCTCCAACAACACCAACCTCCATCCATCCAGGACAAAGTAGCCCACTTGATTACTACTCATTCCACAAACATTAATTCCTCCATCACCAACAAACAGTAGACAGCTGTGTCTACAAAATGCACTGCAGTAACTCAGAAAGGTTTCTTAAGCAGCCCTTTCCAAACCCAGGGACTACAACATTTAGAGGGACGCATGCAGCTAATACTTGGGAAGTTCGCCTCCAAGGCGAGTAACTCCAAGTTACTGACCATCCTGATTTGGAAATATGTCGCAGTTCCTTCACTGTCACAGGGTCAAAGTCCTGGAACTCCCTCTCTAACAGCACAATAGGCATATCTATGCCATATTGATTGAAGCCGTTAAGTAAGATCAGCCTCCTATCTTAGGTTAAGCATTCTTCAAGACACATGACAATGCAGAGTTGCTGAAGAGAAACTGATAGCTAAGTTCCGCACACATGAGGATGACCTCAACTGGGATCTTGGGCTCATGTCACACTATCTGTTACCCCCACCACACTGCCTGGGTTTGCAAAATTGACTTGTTTGAGACAATTCACACATCTTTAACCTGTAATTATCCCTCTCTCCACTCACACTATTTGTACCTGCAAAAACTTGATTACTTGTAAAGACTCGCATTCCAACCATTCTTCATATTCCAGTCTGTAATTATCTTGCAATGGTGTCTTTGTCTATATATGCCATGTTTGTGAAACTCTCCACTCACCTGATGAAAGAGCAGCACTCCGAGAGCTTGTGATTCCAAATAAACCTGCTAAACTTTAACCCAGTGTAAGATTTCTTATCCGGCCCTCCCCAATTCAATGTCAGCATCTCCACATTGTGGTTAAAGAAGGCAGCTCATCACAACCTTCTCAAGGGCAATAAAAGCTGGCTGGGTCAATGCTTTAAATGCTGGGACACAGCTTTAAATTAAGGGGTGATAGTTATAGGACGGATATCAGAGGCAGGTTCTTTACCCAAAGGGTGGTTCGGGAGTGGAATGCCCTGCCTGCAGCGGTTGTAGATGCGCCAAGTTTGGTGGCGTTTAAGAGGTTAGTTGATAAGTATATGGAAGAGAAGGGAATGGTTTAGTTTTGAGGGGCATTGCTTTTTATATTGGTCGGCGCAACATCGAAGGCCGAAGGGCCTGTTCTGTGCTGTAATGTTCTATGTTCTATGTTCTATGTTCTATGATGTCCACATCCCGTGAATGAATAAAATAAAACTTTCCAACACTCAATTCAGATTGGAGATGCCTTCTCTGAAAATTACCTTCTTAAATCTTCTCATATTTCTGTACAACCAGAAACTCCTATCCTTAATCGAGAATCATCACCAGTTCTCTATCTAGAGTTGCCAGTTGCCCCTTACCTTAATCTGAAGTCTACATCCGAAATACAAGTGCTCAGAATGGAGTTTTGGGTATGACTTAAGAATGTATGCAGTCAGACAATATATTGAACATGTGAAGGAGCATATTATAATTATTTTCATGACACCAAATCCAATACAGTTATTTCCCAACTAATCCACTGTCCGAGAATTTGCTAAAACTATACAAGGCACTAGTTAAACCTCTCCTAGAATACTGTGAAGAGGCTTGGTTCCCTTATACAGGGAAAGATATACTGGCATTGGAGGCAGTTCAGGGAAGGCTCACTAAGTTAATCCTGGCCATGGAGGGGTTTTCTTATGAGGAGAGGTGAGTAGATTGGGCTCTATTCACTGGGGTTTAGTAAGTTGAGAGGTGACCTGATTGAGACATCTCGGATTCTCACGATCCTCGACATGGTGGATGTGGTAAGGTCATTTCCCCTTGTGGGAGAATCTAAGAGCAGAGGACATAATCTCAGGGTAAGGGATCGCTCACTCAAAAAAGAGATGAGGCGGAATTTTTTCCCTCAGAAGGTAACGAATCTGTGGAAATCTTTACCACACAGGGCTGTGAAGGCCGTTAAGTATGTTCAAGGATGAAGTAGTCAGATATTTAATCAATAAGGGAACCAAGCATTATGGGGATAAAGCATGAGAGTGAAGTTGGGGATAATGTCAGATCAGTCATGAACTCATTGAATGGGGGTATAACTTGATGGGCCAAATGCCCTAAGTCTGTCCCATTGCCTTGTAGACAGATATACGTTCAGAATCTTCTTTTCCTACAATCTGAGAATCCATAGGAACACGAGTATCCAAGCAAGCAGGTTATCCTGAAATCCTGAACCTTTATTGAAACAATGGATTAGGTCTGAGCTAAATAAAATTTAGCTCAATTTTATACTTCAGGCAGTTAAGGCTTCAGAGTGGGTGTGGAAATGATTGACTAGATAAACAAGAAATTCTCAACAGATCAGGCAGCATCCTTGGAGAGAGAGAAACAGAGTTAATATAGTAGGACAGTGATCTTTTCATCAGAGTCCCTGTTTATTTCAGTTTTCCAGCATCCACCATATTTACATAAGAACATAAGAAATAGAGCAGGAATAGGCAATTAGCCCTTCACCTGCCCCACCATTCAATAAGATCATAGCTAATCTAAACTGGATCAGTTCCACTTACCCGCCTGCTCCCCATAACCCTTGACTATCAGAAATCTATCTACCTGTGACTTAAACATAGTCAGCGAGGTAGCCTCCACCACTCCGATGGCCAGAGAATTTGAGAGATTCATCACCCTTTCAGGGAAGAAGTTCCTCCTCAACTCTGTTCTAAACTGTGCCCCACCCTCCCCCCACCCCTCCCCCTTCATTGAGCTCAAGTCTTCAGCCATACAAAGAAACTGGAGACTTTCCAAAGAGAATTGGATAAATGTTTGAAAAGAAACAATTTTATGGGACCATAGGGGGGTGTGGGGTAAGCATGGGGTAAGAGAAGAGGGAGTGAGGTTAATTGGACAGCTTCAGCTAACAGCCAGCACAGGTATGTGGGCTGACTAGTCTCCTTTTATCATTCAGTGATCCCACGTGCGGACAGTGTACAAGAGCCAAAATCCAGAATTTAAATTGAATATAACAATATATCTTGTTTTTAATGGGCCTTGCAGATTCAATGTAAATTACTTTCACGCAGTTCTGTTTCCAAGACAATTGACAGCTGTGGGGAAGGAATGTTAAGTCCCAAGATGTTTTCAACACATTTATTTTCTTCTAGATTGTGTTTCTTTTCTAACTGGAAGACTCTTTGTAAAAATGCTTCACATTTTATAGGATCTGCCCTGACCCTCTCCTTCTTGCTCCCCACAGAGGAGTACAAACAACAAAGAACAAAAAAAAGTACAGTACAGGACCAGGCCCTTCGGCCCTACATGTTGTATTGTAATCAATGATAATATTGGATCTGTTATAATGTAGCCAATAAAAACACGTTGCGAGGGCCAGCTGACAATATAACCAATGGTAATGACAATGTAACCAATCAGACCCCCATCCATTGACTCTGTCAACATTTCCCACTACCTCGGAAGAGCAGCTAGCATAATCAAAGACCCCACGCACCCCGGACATTCTCTCTTCCACCTTCTTCCGTGGGGGAATAGACGCAGAAGTCTGAGGTCACGTACCAACCGTTTCAACTTCTTCCCTGCTCCCATTAGACTTCTGGATGGGCCTACCTCGTGTTAAGTTGATCTTTCTGCACACTCTAGCTATGACTGTAACACTACATTCCACAGTGTCTCCTTTCCATCTCTATATGTGGTATGCTTCGTCTGTATAGCGTGCAAGAAACAATACTTTTCACTGCACACTAATACATGTGACAATAATAAATCAAATCAAAACCAAACCATCCCTAATTGCCCATGAACACAATGTTAGGCCATTACAGAGGGGGATTAAGGGTTAACCACAGGCAGGATTTTCCAGCCCCGACACTGATAGGCATTGTGGGCAGAAAGCCAACAGTTAAAAGCCAATAGTTCTCCAAATTATCCTATCCCAACTGAACAATGTCAGCCAGTATCACCCTACATTGCTGTGGTTCTGGAGTCATGTGTAAGTCACAATAGGTAAGGATGACAAATTTCCTACTGTAAAGGCATTCATAAAATTATGGAGAAAAGGGAACGGTTTAGGTTAGAGGGTCATTGCTTTTTCCTAATTGGTCGGCACAACATCGAAGGCCGAAGGGCCTGTTCTGCGCTGTAATGTTCTATGTTCTATGTTCTAAACCAGGTTGGCTTTTATGACAATAGTTTCATGCTCATTATTACTGCGACTACCTTTAAATTCTAGATTTATTAATTGAATGCAAATGGCGGGATTTGAACCCATTCCCCCAGAGCGTGAATTAAGGCTTGCCTGGTAACATGATTTCTGCACCATTCCGGCCACGATTTCTCCAAGATTGGAAAATCCCACCCAAGGTCAACGGAACTTGGCATGGTGCTGTCTTGCATGCCATGATTCCCGTGGCAGGTGGGACAAGAAAATTCCACCCACTGTCTTCCCCCAAAATTCTTATTCTTTCATGGAAAAAATCCTGGGTAAAAATCCTGGAACTCTCTGATTAACAGCACTGTGTGTGCGCTTATACTTTATGGACCGCAGGGTTCAGGAAGGGGAGCACATCAACACCTTCTTGAGGACAATGAGGGATGTACCAGTGACAACTGGCAGCATGGTGGCACAGTGGTTAACTTATAGTGCCAGGGTTGATTCCCTGTATGGAGTTTGCACATTCTCCCCATGTCTGCATGGGTTTCCTCTGGCATCTCGGGTTTCCTCCCATAGTCCAAAGATGTGCACATTAGGTGGATTGGTAATGCTAAACTGCCCCTTAGTGTCAGGGGGCCTAGCTAAGATAAATGCATGGGCCTACGTAGATAAGGTCTGGGTGGGATTGTGGTCAGTGCAGACTCAATGGGCTGAATGGCCTCCTTTTGCACTATAGAGATTCTATGATTCTAACCACATTTTAGGGGATGAATTATAGATAGATTGTGGATTGATAAGGAGATTAGGGGTCATGGGGAAAAGGCAGAAGAATGGGGGTGAGAAAAATATCAGACATGATTGAATGGCAGCAAACTTGATGGGCTGAGTGGCCTAATTCTGCTCCTATGTCTTATTGGTTTTAATTGGAAAAAGGATGAGATTGTATGATAATGAAGATTTCAAATGAACTCATGGCATTACAGAAAGAGATGGTTATAAATTGGGTGTGTTGTGTTTATTGTGCCAACACATAATGCCTGCTTAATAATCCAGAGAAAGTGAGTCTAATTCTCATCACAGCAGTCTTCGATTTTCCTTTTCAGTTTAAGAAGATGATCATGCTGGTGTTTGTGTGCGCAAATTGGCTGCTGGGTTTTCTGACATCACAACAGTGACTATGCTTCAAAGGTGTACTTAACTGACCGCAACGTGTTTTGAAAGGCACCTTTTGAATGCAGATCCTCTCTTTTAGTTTCTGTCAGCTATGTCCAATATTTCAGTTTGAGCCTGATTGCATCTCCCAGCACGACATGAGCACGCAATTGCATAAGCAAACTAAGCTGCAAGTTCACCCACAGGAGGATTCAACTGTTGCAAGAGAATGAGCAGCAGTTTAATCTATCCTTGGCACCATTGTTTGAGTGAAGCTCTCTGTTCGCCCCTAAACCCAAGGATCATTAAGATCTAAAGAACAAAAGACTTGCATTTCAAGAGTATCTTTCATGAGTGACACAAAACACTTTTCAGTCAATTAACTTAATAGTTTTGAAGTCTTAGCGCTGTTATGATACAGGAATCATGTCACGGTGGCACAGTGGTTAGCACTGCTGCTTCACAGCACCAGGGACCCAGGTTCGATTCCTGGCTTGGATCACTGTCTATGCGTCATTTGCACATTTTCGCCGTGTCTACGTGGGTTTCTTTCGGGTGCTCTGGTCTCCTCCCACCTTCCGAAAGACATGGTGGTTTGGCGCATTGGCCATGTTAAATTCTTCCTCAGTGTGCCTGAACAGGCAGCGGATTGTGGCGACTAGGGGATTTTCAAGTTAAAGTAAGAAGTTTATTTATTTGTCACAAGTAAGGCTTACATTAACAGTGCAAAGAAGTTACTTTGAAATTCCCCTAGTCGCCACACTCCGGCGCCTCTTCGGGTCAATGGCACATTTGGTTTAAAAAGCCCATCTTAAACCAAAGCATAACTTGGAACCGATTCTTTCTCCCAGAAGAACAATGTGGGAGACTGGTTCCTGAACTAAGGCCCGATGCCCCATTTTGACAGAAATTACCCAGAATCTTTCACCCAGTCAATAATTATAGACAAGGGTGGTACGGTGGCACAGTGGTTAAAGCACCAGGGACCTGGGTTCAATTCTGGCCATGGGTGACTGCCTATGTTGATAAGTATATGGAAGAGAAGGGAATGGTTTAGTTTGGAGGGGCATTGCTTTTTATATTGGTCGGCGCAACATCGAAGGCCGAAAGGCCTGTTCTGTGCTGTAATGTTCTATGTTCTATGTTCTATCTTCTATGTGGAGTTTGCATATTCTCCCCATATCTGTATGGCTTTCCTCTGGGTGTTCTGGTTTCCTCTCAAATCCAGAGATGCGTGGGTTAGGATGATTGACCATGCGATCTTGTTGTTTTGTGTCCCAGGATGTGGAGGTTAGAGGGATTAGTGACATAAATACCTGGGGTTACAGGGGTACTGTTTGGGTGAGATGCTCTATTGGAGAGAGTCGGTGCAGACTCGATGGGCTCAATGGTCTGCTTCTGCACTGTAGGGATTGTATTATTTTATGATTATGAGGGACATAGATAGAATGGATAGGAAGAAACGTTCCCCTTCGGTGGAGTGATCAATGACTAGGGGGCATAGGTTTAAGGTAAGGGACAGAAAGTTTAGAGGAGTGTGAGGGGATTAGAATAGTTAAGTTTCTGACCAAAGCACAGGCACTGGGCCTTTTCTTGTAGACTTCAATGACTCAGTGAGTAAAATAGTAATATTAATGCTTTTATGTTGTGAATAGCAATCATATTGACATAAATAATCACACAATAAGCTGAAAATAAATTTAGGAATAATATACTGTGCTGTATGTTACCCACGCTGACAAAACTCAGATTGTCAATGCACATGTATGAAAATTTGAATTTGTTCATTGATGTAGTGTCAGAAAATCAAAACCAACATCAGAGTCAAGTAGAGTGTCAATTCATAATAATTCAGATATTGCAAAGTCAATGATTGCCTGTACTGCACTGTAGATCAGCCTAGATGTTGTGCTGAAGTTCTGGAATGGGACTTAAATCCACAATCTCTGACAAAATCCGAGAAACAATATTATTCAGAGGGTGGTTGGTGCCTGGAACTCGCTGCCAGGGCAGGTAGTGGAAGCAGATACGATAGTGACCTTTAAGAGGCCGTCTTGACAAATGCATGAATAGGATGGGAACAGAGGGATATGGTGCCTGGAAGGGTAGGGGGTTTTAGTTCAGTTAGGCAGCATGGTCGATGCAGGCTTGGATGGCCAAAGAGCCTGTTCCTATGCTGTAACTTTCTTTGTTTTTTGTTCTTCAATAGTGTTGCCTGCCTCCCTCCCTCCCTTCTCCTCTAATCAAAAACATGAGTTGACAAGCAAAGCAAAAGCAAGGTAAGATTCTTATTCTTGTATCTTTCTTAAGTGTACAAGGGTAAAGATGGCAGTTAAGTGATATGGGAGATATCACTTGCCAGATATGAGAGATCCAGGAGATTTCAGGCTTTCCTGATGACAATGTTTGTGGGAAATGTGACCATCTGCAGCTACTTACTAATGGTGCGGTTGGGGCAACAGTTGGACGCACTGTGGAGCCTATTCTAGGCAAACAGTGAGACAGACATTACCTTCAGGAGGTGGTCACACTACAAGTCCAGACAGGTAGATGGGTGACTGCCAGGAGAGGTAATACAGGTGAGGCAGGAGTCTTCTGTGGTTATTTCCCTTTCAAACGGATGTACCATTTTGGATACTATTGGGAGGGAATAATCCCTTAGGCGAAGATACCAGCTGCAACCAGATCTATGACACCACAACTGAAGGACCATCTGAAGGGCACCATGACAGCTCAGTGACTATTGCTGTAGCTGTGCAGACACTTGGAATTGGGCCGGTGTCTGCGGGAGTTTGCGCGTTCTCCCCGTGGTTGCGTGGGTTTTCTCTGGGCGCTCCGGTTTCCTCCTACATCCCAAAAATTCGCTCTTAGGCTGATTGGGAAACAAATTGTCCCTATATTGAGATTCTTCCATATTAGGAATAACCTAAAATTAGAATAGGAAAATGGAATTGTTACTATAAAGTTATGACAGCGGCGCGGGCTCGTTGGGCCGAAGGGCCTGTTTCCCGTGCTGTGTTGTTCTAAAAAACTGGTTCTGCTGTGGAGCAGAGTCAGGCTAAGTCTAAATGAGTAGTAGTAATAGGGGATTCAATAGTGATACGCATAGACAGACATTTCTGTGACCACAAACAATACTCTAGGATGATGAGTTGCCTCTCTGGTGCCAGGGTCCTGAGCAGGTACAAAGCACCCTGAAACAGGTGGGTGTCAACATTTGCACTAATGGCAGAGGCAAGAAGAAGAAAGAGATCCTGAAAAGACAATGCAGGGAGTTAGGCAAGGAGCTGAAAAACAGGATGTCTAGCACAGTAATCTCAGGATGACTCCACATGCAAGTGAGGTTTGGAATAGGGAGAGAGTGCACATAGCTAAAGAGCAGCTGTAGGAGGGAGAGCTTTAAATATAAATATATATAGATCACTGGAATGTCTTTTGGGGAAGGTGAGACCTGTACAAGAGGGATGGGTTACACCTAAGCTGGAGGGGCACTAATATCCTGGGTGGGAGGTTTGCTGGTGCTCTTCGGGAGGGTTTAAACTAGTGTGGCGGGACGGTGGGAACTAAAATAGCAGGCTCTTGAGTGTGGAGACTGGAGAAAAAAAGTGAAACTGAGATAAACAGAGCAAAGCCACAGGACTCAGTGGAATTGTAGGGCTGGAGGGTGTTTGCTTCAGTGCAAGAAGTATGACAGATAAAACAGAGAACCTGGATTGCAATTAAGGAGACATGGTTAAAGGAGGGACAGGACTGGCAGTTTCAGGGATGTTTTGTTTAGATGGGACTGAAAGGGAAACAAAAGAGATGGGGGAGTTGCATTGCTGATTTAGAAATAGATCATAGCTATGTTGAGGGAAGACACATTGGAGGGATCAGTACAATGAGGTATTATGAATGAAGTTCAGGAGTAAGAAGGGTGAAATAACAATGTTGGGAGTGTACTATAACCTCCCAACAACCTGCAGGAGACAGAGGGATGGTTGTGTAGTCAGATACTGAAAAGGTGTGAAAAAAAAATCAGGGTAGCTATAATGGGTGATTTTAACTGCCCACATATTTCCTGGCACTTCCTTATCACCAGGGATTCGGATGGAGAGCACTTTTCCAATGTGTCCAGGAAGGCTTTTTGAATCAGTATCAAATCCAACCAGAGAAGGGGTCACATTGGACTTGGTATTGGGGAATGAGCCAGGACAAGTGATCGACGTTTCAGTGGGGGAGCATTTTGGGGATTAATTTGTAACAGTACAATTTCAGATCGTCACAGATAAGGGCAGGAGTAGCCCTCAGTGAAGGGGCTTAATTGGACATGGGTCAATTACATCCAAATCGGACAGGGACTGGGGAATGTGGATTGGGAGTGGCTATTTGAGGACAAATCCACATCTAGCATGACAGAGGCTTTTAAATGCCAGTTGATTGAAGTGCAGAATGGGCATGTTCCCACAAAAATGAAGGATAGAAATGGCAGGATTCAGGAACCATAGACAGCAAGAAAAATTGCAAGCTTAGTCAAAAGGGAAAAGGAGGCGTGCGATAGGTCCCAGGCATCTAAAAGTTGACAAAGCCCTCAAGAACTACAGTGAAAGTAGGAAGGAGCTTAAACATGAATTTAGGAGAGCTAAAAGAGACCATAGAACATCTTTATCAAACAGGGTCAAGGAGAATCCCAAGACTTTTTAATGTAAATATTAGGAGCAAGAGGGTAACAAGAGAAAGACTATGCCCACTCGAGGGCAACAGAGGAGAGTTATGTGTGGCACCAGAGGAAGTGGCTGAAATCCTTAGTGATTATTTGGGATCTGTATTTAACAAGGAGAAGGACACAATAGATGTTGAGATCAGGGTACCTGTATGAACACTCGAGAGAATGTCAATATATCGAAGGAGGAAGTGTTGAGTATCCTAAATTGCATTAAGGTAGACAATTCCCCGGCCTAGATGGGATCTATCCCGGGTTACTGCGGGAGGCACGGGGAAAAATAGCCAGGGCCTTAACAGATATCTTTTTTCCCTCTTTGACCACAGGTGAAGTTCCAGGAGACTGGAGAATATTCAATCTTATTTACTTGTTTAAAAAAGGAAGTGAAAATAGTCCAAATAATTATAGGCTGGTGAGCCTGACATCAGTGGTGGGGAAGTTTTCTGAGAAGATACTAAGGGACAGGATATATCCATGACAGGAAAATGGACAGGCGGCATGGTTTTGTACGGAAAATGTTGTAACTTGATTGAGTTTTTTGTAGAGATGACAAAGATAGTTGATGAGGGAAGGGCTGTGGATGTAGATTATGTGGACTTTAGTAAGATGTTTGACAAGGTCGCACATAGTAGACTGGTTCAAAAACTAAACTCACATGGGATTTGGGATGGGTTGGCTAAATAACTTGGTAATAGAAGATAGAGACTAGCAGTGGAAGGATGTTTTTCAGAATAGAGATCTGTAGCTCGTAATGTTCCTTATTGAGCTTATCTGGATAGAGTTTAATCCAGATAAATGTGAGGTAATGTGTTTGAGAGATCAAATTTAGGTGTGAATTATACTGTAAATGGCAGAACCCTTAAGAAAATTACATACAGAGGGTGTGCAGGTCCTCAGTTCCCTGAAAGTGACAACACAGGTAGCCAAGGTAATTCAGAAAGCATGAGGCATGCTTGCCTTCACCAACCAGGGCATTGAGCACAGGAGATGGGGTGATCATGTTGCAGCTGTATAAAATCTTAGTTAGAACACATTTAGATTATTGTGTGCAGTTTTGGTCACCGATAGCAATGCCATTCCCAAAACTCTATATACTAACCCTGCTAATCCCCGACACTCAGAGGCAATTTAGCATGGCCAATTGATGTAACCCACACTTCTTTGGACTATGGGAGGAAACCCGAGAACCCAGAGGAAACCCATGCAGACAATCTGCCCCTCACGTGGAGGATGTGGTCAAGAAGGCATATGGTGTACTGGCTTTCATTAATCGAGGAATTGAGTTTAGGAGTTGGGAGGTAATTCTGCAACTTTATAAGACCCTTGTCAGATCCCACTTGGAGTATTGTGTGCAGTTCTGGTTGCCTCACTATAGGAAGGATGTGGAAGCTATTGAGAGAGTGCAGGGGAGATTTACAAGGATGTTGCCTGGATTGGAGGGCATGCCTTATGAAGATAGGTTGAGGGAGCTAGGTCTCTTCTCCCTGTAGAGACGATGGTTGAGAGGCGACCTGATAGAGGTTTATAAGATGTTGAGAGGAATAGATAGAGTGGATTCTCAGAGGCTATTTCCCAGGGCTGAAATGGTTGCTACGAGAGGACACAGGTTTAAGGTGCTGGGGGGCAAATACAGAGGAGATGTTAGAGGTAAGTTTTTCACTCAGAGGATGGTGAGTGAATGGAATCGGCTGCCGTCAGTGGTGGTAGAGGCGAACTCGCTGGGGTCTTTTAAGAGGCTTCTGGATGAGTACATGGGATTTAATGCGATTGGGAGTTACAGATAGTTCTATGGTCTGGTATGTACTGATATGATCAGCACAACTTGTGGGCCGATGGGCCTGTTTGTGCTGTAGTGTTCTATGTTCTATGGTGAGAATGTGCAAGCTCCAAACAGACACATAAGACTGGAATTGAACCTAGGTCTCTGGCACTCTAAGGTAGCAGCACTAATTTCTATGCCACCATGTTGCCCAACTTTGTAAGATGTGAGCGCCCGTGGCGAGGCCAATATTCATTATCCAGTCTTAAACACTTCTATTAGATCCACCTTAACTTTTTTTTACATTTAACAGAATACAAAATTGACAGGTAAAATCTTTTCTCAGAGTTTAAACCTTTTTAGCCCCGGTCTCATTGTGGTGAAATCTGAGATTGGCACGTTGCCAATACAATAACCAATCAGTGCCCGTGAAGGGGCTGAGAGAGGAGTGAAAGCTTGCTGGGGGAGGGGAGGGTGATGATCGGGGGGGGGGGGGAGAGAAAAGGAAAGAAAAATCAAGAGATTCTCGCAGTTAATCAGCTTCCAGTTATTTGCCGATCCCTGATTGAATTACAGCACCCCTGCTGGCAAACCTGGCGCGTGAAGACTCTTGCCAAGTCTGAGGACTCCGTGCCCGCTGATTGTTTACTCAACAAGAGCCAGCTGAGAAATAAATATTTCAAATGTCACACCATGAGTGCTGCGCGTAAAATAATAACTTAGAGCTGGTGTAAAGGATGTCGAACAAGACTCCAGGCTCGCTGGTACAATGCCACGGCTGGAGCAGAAGGGATGGGGATTTTTATAATAGAGGGATATTTGCATAACCTTCTCTCCCAGATTTCGGCAAGGCCAGTTTCTGTTTCACGCTAATTGACCTGCACATTAACCCAGGCTGGGCGGGAGGGGCGAGCAGGATGGGGTTAAAATGTAAGATGGGCAAACATTTTTGTTTGTTCCCTTGGGCGTCGCTGGCTGGGTCAACATGTAATGCCCATTTCATCAGAGATCTCACCACATTGCTGTGGACCTGGAGTCACATTCAGAACGGCCAAGGATGGCAGATTTCCTTCCCTAAAGGGACATAATCCAACGCAAAAGACAAAGAAAATTACAGCACAAGAACAGGCCCTTCGGCCTTCCAAGCATGCACTGACCATGCCGCCTGACTGGACTAAACAAACAATAAAGAACTGCACAGCACAAGAAACAGGCCCTTCGGCCCTATAAGCCCGTGCCGCCCATTTTAACACTCAGTGAGTGCCTTATTGAAGTCTTTTGGCGATCGTCGACAATTTTTGTCTACTTCTGGTGCAACTCCACAATAAAAGCAGTGCAAATTTGGGGAATTATATGAACACCAGATTAGGGTAGATCCAATTCAGGGACAATTTATTGACAATTTATCAACCTAAAACCCCTTATCCTTCCAGGAACCATATCCCTCTACTCCCATCCTATTCTTGTATTTGTCAAGATGCAAAGAACACAGAAAAATATTTATGCTTCACCTGCCATTGTTTACACTGATCAGCATGATGGGATCCTACCTCATGGTTCATTCACATTTTTATACAGGCCTTCTGCCGTGAAGTTGGGAGTTGGAATTAAATGCAACTCCTCCAAACTGACCGTGTTTCCCGGGGCTTGGGAGCTCAGCAGGATATGGAACTGACAGATGTTTATTTGTTGATGAAATGATGGGCATTGCCGGCTCAGGGAAGCATTTGCTGCCCATCCCCAATTGTGATGGTGAACCACCTTCCTGAACAAACTGTGAAGAAACGGAGGGGATACATTTTCTCAATCCATCCAATAAATTCCCTTTAATGTTCTTTTTTTTGAATGACATCCATGTGGTGTAGGTGCATCATCTTAGGAAGGGAGCTCCAAGATTTTTAATCCAGCCATGACTATTTAAGTTGTTTTTTTATATGGGATATGGGTATCACTGACGAGGGAAATATTGATTGCTAATTGCCCTCGAAATGGTGATGGTGAGCTGCCTCTTGAATCGCTGCAGCCCCATACACGCAGATACATCCATTGTTCGTTTGAGAGGGAGTTTCGGGATTTTGACACAGCCACGGTGAAGGAACAGTGATATGTTTCCAAGTCAGGATGGTGAGTGACTTGGAGAGGAACCTCCAGATGGTTGTGTTCCCAGGTATCTGCTGATCTTTTCCTTCTAGATGGTAGTGTGCATGGATTTGGAAGAGTAAGAAGTCTGACAACACCAGGTTTAAGTCCAACCGATTTATTTGATCGTAATCAATTACTACCAAATAAATTGGTCGGACTTAAACCTGGTGTTGTCAGACTTCTTACTGTGTTTACCCCAGTCCAACGCCGGCATCTCTACATCATGGATTTAGAAAATGCAGCCTTTAGCATCTCTGGCAAGGCCTGCATGTATTGCCTATCCGTCATTGCCCTTGGACTGAGTGTCTTGCTCGGCCATTTAAGAGTGGAGTTACAGATGGAACATCACATTGCCGTGGGTCAGGTTTCCTTCTCTAAACGGGCACTAGACAATGTGATGTGTTTTTACAGCAATTGATGAGAGTTGCAATGGCCACTATTGCTTGAGACTGGCTATTTCTTTCAAATGTTTCCCCATTGAATGTAAAATTTGAACAAGTGGACCTCTAGATTACTCATCTGGATTATTACATCAATGATTTGGAGGAAGAGACCGAATAGACAGTATGTACATTTGCTAATGACACCAAAATAACACAAATGGATATTTGATTATTAAATGTATTCAAGCCAGATTTAGACCAATTTTCGATAGGTGTAGAGATAAGGGGTTTTGAAGGCAGATAGGAAAGTGGAATTGGTACCACAACCAGGTTACATCATGATTCCCAGAAATATTGGATAAACTTGAAGGCCTGAATGGCCTCCTCCTGCCCATAAGTCCAATGTCCCCCTCCCTAGGATGAGGCAATGACCTTGTGATATTATCACTAGTCTATTAATCCAGAAACTCAGCTCATGTTCTGGGGATCTGGGTTCAAATCCAGTCACAGCAAATAACAGAATTTGAATTCAATAAAAAATATCTGGAATTAAGTAATCATGAAACTATTGCTGGAAAAATCCATTTGGTTCATTAATACCTTTAGGAAGGAAATCTGCCATCCTTGCCTGGTCTGGCCGACATATGACTCCAGAGCCAATAATGTGGCTGACCATAAACTGCCCTCCCAGAACAATTAGGGAAAGGCAATAAAGACTGGCCAGTCAGCAATGCCCAAGTCCCATGAATGAATTTTTAAAAAGTTCCTACTTTCCATATCCCACTGACTTCCAATGTCATTACATGGTTCTAAATCAGGATGGTGTGTGACTTGAAGGGTGATGGTATTCCCATGAGTTCATTTTCTTTGCCCTTCTGGATGGCAGAGGTCATGAGCTTGGATGGTACATTGAAAAAGCCTTGGTTGTTGTTACAGTGCATCCTGTGTATTATATAGATTGCTGCCAGTATGAGCAGGTTAATGGAGCATTTTACAAAATAAATGCATCCTTTGTCTAGAAATAATATGCATTTATATCAATCCTTTCCGCATTTTACAATGTCCTGAATACAAATAATCAAACGCTTCTGAAATGTAATCTATTTGTAATGTAAAAAAAGCTGTCAATTTGTGCATAGCAAGGTCTCAACAAATGGCCATGTGATAATGAATGGAGAATCTGATTTTGCAATGTTGGTTGAGGTTAACATTAGTAGGAGAGCAGAGAGAACTCTCCTGCTCTTCTACGAGTAACATGATGTTATCTTTTACATCCACTTGCGAGGAAAGTCAGCACCTACCTCATTACTGAAAGGAGCAAGACACCCTGATAATATGCGCACAGACTACAAGCTGACGTAGGCCTCAGGGCCTGTCATCCAATTAAGGATGGTTCTTGATACTGCCAAGCAAGTCAGAGTATTGACGGCCCTGAAGCCTCAGCAAATTTGATTTGATTTGATTTGATTTGATTTGATGCACTGGCCTGCAGCCCCCTCACTGGGGTGATGAAACTCCAGGTCAAATGCCCTGCACTATCCCCATGAGGCTGGTTCCAGTAAGCCACTGGTAAAATGATCCTGACTCAGCCCTTTGAGTAGGCAAATCAACTGACCACTTCCTTGCATCAGGGAGACAATTCACCTCACAGGCCACACGTTCTAGACTCTTCCCCAACTGTTGAAGCGCAGTTCCGACTAGGCCATAAATCTTCACCATAGAAAGCATTCTTTCCGGATATATCACAGCTTGGTATGTCTTCTGCTCTGACCAAGATCACAAGAAACTACAAAGGATTGTGAATGTATCCATCATGCAAACCAGCCTCCCATCCGCTGACTCTGTCTACACCCCGCCCCCGCCTCAGAAAGGAAGCCAGCAAAACCAAGACATCCCGGACATAGTCCCCTGCACCTTCTTCCATTCGGAAAAAGATACAATAGTCTGAGATTATGTACCAGCTGACTCAAGGACAACTTCTTCCCTGCTGCCATCAAACTTTTGAATGGACCTACCATATGTTAAGCCGGCCTTTCTCTGCACCCCATCTGTAACTGCAACATTATGTTCTGTACCTTATCCTTTCCTTCTCCTTTATGTAAGAACAAAGAACAAAGAAAATTACAGCAAAGAACAGGTCCTTTGGCCCTTCAAGTCTGCACCAGCCATGCTGCCTGTCTGAACTAAGACCCTCTACCCTTCCAGGGACCATATCCCTCTATTCCCATCCCATTCATGCATTTGCCAAGATGTGCAGATGCCAGCATGGGACTGATGGTGGCCACAGTAAGAAGTCTCACAGGCTTATAAAATGTCGAGAGGAATAGATAGGGTGGACTCTCAGAGGCTATTTCCCAGAGCTGAAATGGTCACTACAGGAGGACACAGGTTTAAGGTGCTGGGGAACAAGTACAGAGGAGATGTTAGAGTTAAGCTTTTCACTCAGAGGGTGGTGAGTGAATGGAATTGACTGCCATCAGTGGTGGTGGAGGTGAACTCGCTGGGGTCTTTTAAAAGACTTCTGGATGAGTACATGGGATTTAATGGGATTGGGAGTTACAGATAGTTCTATAGCCTAGTAGGTATGGGTATGATTGGCGCAAGTCATAGGCCGAAGGACCTGTTTGTGCTTTGGTGTTCTATGTTCTATGTTCTAACTGTTGGATTTTAACCTAGAGTGTTATGAGACTTCTTCACTCAGAATCTTTGGAATTCTCTGCCTGTTGAAGTGGTGGAGGCTTCCTCACTGAATATATTTAAGTCAAGAGTGGATAGGTTTTTGATTGACAAGGGAACTAAGTGTTACGGGGAGAAAGCGGGAAAGTGGAACTGAACCACTGTGGATCAGCCATGATCTTATTGAATGGCAGAGCAGGCTCGAGGGGCTGGATGGCCTACTCCTGCTTCCATTTCTTATATTCTTATGTTCTTACTGTATTTGTCAAGATGCCCCTTAAAAGTCACTATTGTATCTGCTTCCACTACCTCCCCCTGCAGCGAGTTCCAGGCAACCTTTGTGGAAATGACCTTTTAAATCTTTACCCCTCACACCTTAACACTGTACTCCCTAGTAATTGACTCTTCCACCCTGGGAAGAAGCTTCTGACTTTCCATTCTGTTCATGCCCCTCATTATTTTGTAGACTCTATGAGCAGTATGTTTTGTCTGTCTGGCACTCAAGAAACAACACTCTT
This sequence comes from Sphyrna mokarran, assembly GCA_024679065.1. Classification (NCBI taxonomy): domain Eukaryota; kingdom Metazoa; phylum Chordata; class Chondrichthyes; order Carcharhiniformes; family Carcharhinidae; genus Sphyrna; species Sphyrna mokarran. Next base: position 11,269,091 of record JAGIQG010000001.1, on the reverse strand, counting down.
CACTGTTTCCCCATGTGTATAGTAATAAGTCAAACTAATCCAGTGTTTTACTGCTTCCTCCACTGTCCCCATTTTTGCCCCCAGTATATCAGTAGAATTCTCCCCAAAGGCACTGCTCCGTGGGTTGCGAACACACAACCTTCTGTCTCAAGGATGACAGACCCTCCAACTGAACCATGACCAACAATGCCACAAATATCCTTCTCTTAAAAAGATTTCATGATGCAAAGGTGTCAGATTATTAAAATTTAAAAGCACCTTCTCTGATTTAAACCTGAGTAGTTTGTCTACAGCAACACATATAGTAAGTCGTTGGAGAACACAGAGGAGGGTATGAGATAGATTTAATAAAAGGGACACTGTTGCTTTAAATATTAATTAGCCAGTACAAGAAGCAGATAATGTGGACATCTGTGCAATGTCAACACACTGCCATTGTATTGTTAACGCAGTTAATGTGTAACATGTATGAAATGACAGTTGCAGTTAGTGCTTACTTTGAGAAGTTTGGCACTAACAAGCCTGTGTAATTATTTTCTTGTCTCCTTTTGTTCTGCGAAGGTTTGCGTTAATGAAATAGGCTTTTAGTAACACAGAAAAGGACATTCCATTGAACAAGCCCAATTCTCTTTGTATTAAAACAGTTAAACTATATTATATCCAGCATGGCATGGCATGGTGGCACGGTAGTTAACACTGCTGCCTCACAGCACCAGGGACCCAGGTTCAATTTCAGTCCCGGGTGACTGGCTGTAAGTTCTCCCCGTCTCGACGTGGATTTCCTCTGGGTGCTCTGGTTTCCGCCTACAGTCCAAAGATGTTCATATTGGGTTGATTGGCGATGCTAAGTCTTAATGCCAGGGGGTTAGGAGGGTAAATGTGTGGGGTTATGAGGATAGGACCTGGCTGGGATTGTTGTTGGTGCAGGCTCAATGGGCCAAATGGCCTCTGTCTGTACTGTAGGGATTCTATGATCCATGCAATAAGACCCCTCATCTCTCGGCACTACCTCCAATTGCTCCTATGCTTTATTCATCCTTGGGATGTGGATAAAGCCAGTATTTATTTGTTGCCTATTTTTAATTTGCCCCTTTGAGAAGGTTATGGTGATCTGTCTTCTTGATCCATTGCAGTGCATGTAGACAAACAGTGCTGGTTTGAAAATTTTAAAGCTTATTTATTACTGTCCCAGTTAGGCTTACATTAACATTACAATGAAGTCACTGTGAAAATCCCCTGGTCACCACGCTCTGGCAGGTACACTGAGGGGGAAGAATTGAGCACAGCCAATGCATCTAACCAACATGTCTTTCGGACTTGGGAGAAAACCAGAGCACCAGGAGGAAACCAATGCAGGCAGATAGAGGAGAATGTAAAGACTCCATAGAGACGTCACGCAAGTTGTGAATTGACCTCAGGTCCCTTACACTGTGTGTTCATCCAGCAGAAGATACTCTTCAATTATAGACAATGAAAGAAACCAAACCATACTTCTGCGGATAAATCAAAGAAAAAGATTTAATAAAGAAACTTCATTACTCCAACACTTGAGGCCTCACTGTGGCTATCCACAATTTCCAATGGATTCCTACTTATACTTAATCAGCTGGTCAGCTGACCACCACATAATTTTACCATTGGCCTCAGAGTCCACTGAGTCAGCTGACCAATGTTACCATAAGTCAAACAATAACAGATCCAATATTATCATTCCGACACTGTGAGGCAGCAATGCTAACCATTATGCTACCATGCCATCCCTCGGGAGGAAGGGAGTTCTGGGATTTTGACCCAGCAACAGTGAAGGAATAATAATATATTACTAGGATGGTAAGTGTCTTGGAATTTAACTTACAGTTACTGGTCTTCCCAGGTACCTGCTGCCGTTGTCCTTCTAGGTGGCAGAGGTGGTGGATTTGGGGGATGCTGTCAAAGGAATCTTTGGACAGGGTGGCAAGTGGATCGATCTTGGATCCAGCCGGGATACAGGCAGTAGAATTTTGGGTGACTTTGAGTTTATGGAGGGTGGAATGTTAAGGCACGGCCAAAAGTATCATATCATTAAATCCTTACAGTGCAGAAGGAGGCCATTTGGCCCATCGAGTCTACACCAATCCCACCCATAACCCCATGTATTTACCCTGCTAATCCCCTGACACTATGGTCAATTTAGCATAACCCATAGATCTTCAGACTGTGGGAGGAAACCGGAGCACACAGAGGGAGCACACGCAGACACAAGGGGAAGTGCAGAGTCTGCACAGATAGTGGCCTGAAGCCAAACCTTAGAATAAAGTGAAGTGTAGAGGCAGAAAAGGCATTGTACACACAGCAAAAGGTAATTTTCCACATACTTTAAAGCAAAATATGCAGCTAAGGACAATTATATTAAAAGCAAAGTATAATCTGAGGTTTACAAGGCAAATGTCAGAGAGAAAAGGAACGTAAAAGGTAAATTAATAGGGTATTAAAACCAAGGCAAACATGATTTCGGAAACTATCATTAATATTCTGTTTAATATTTTAAAATTGTGTTTAACATTATTTGCTGTGCATTAACCCATTCATATGGCTTAGTCATCAGGCACATCCACACTATTTCTTTATGACGACAGATTTAGATCATAGATCATAGAACCCTACAGTGCAAAAAGAGGCTTGGCCCATCGAGTTTGCACTGAACACAAACCCTACCCCTATATCCCTACATATTTTACCCACTAATCCCTCTAACCTACACATCCCTGGGCATTCAGGGGCAATTTCTTAGCATGGCCAATCAACCTAACTCACACATCTTTGGACTGTGGGAGGAAACCAGAGTACCCGGAGGAAATCCATGCAGACACAAGGAGATACTGGAAAGTCAAGGCTGAAACTAGCAGTAATAAGGGACTGCTGCATAGTTGGAGGGTGAAATAAGTCTCAGAGGCCAGTGTCTCCTCACCAGATTTCCTTCATTTACAAACTTATCTCCACTTCCAGGAGTGCTTCAGGTACAAAGTCAGAATCCGAGTGTCAGTAGCCCTGGCACTCCTCAATATATATACAGCTGAGGCTCCCTGATTCAGTGAGCAATCACTGCCTCGATCAGGAAGCTCATACTCCAAGAGTCCAACCTCATGAGCATCGCTGAGATCATCACAGAGAGGCTGTTTTGGATCAGTTCAAAGTTGAGGAGTATTGGCCATGCTAAATTGCCCTTTAGTGTTAGAGCTTTAGAAGGGTAAAGTGTGGGGTTTACAGGATAGGACCTGGTTGAGATTGTTGTCATTGCAGGCTTGATAATACTGCAGGGATTCTATGATTCTATGATATGGTCTGTGTGGAGGAGGGTTTTTGGAGGAGAGTGTGAGGGGAAATGAAGGCCAGAGGGCCCAACAGTCTTTATTGCAAGTGGACTGAAGTCGCGGAGAACTGAAGTAGTCCTTCCGACCAGCCAGCTCCAACACTTGCCTGCTTCCATTGCAAGCTGAGTGGCCTCCTTGCACTCCTATCTTCCATGTTTCTATAGCCACCTCCAACTTGCGTCCAGTGACAGAGCATTTCACTCAATCATGTCCCCACCTTTATGGATATGAATTACAGTGGGCAAGAGGGGGACCTTTTGAAGGAGATGAGTCTGTCAAGTCAGGAAGTTTCCAGATTAAGTCTTCCTGCCTCCTCCGCCGAAATCTGAATCAGAAGGTTTTGTGTTCAAGTCGCACTCTAGGACTGGAAACTCAAAATCTAGGTTGACGTTTTCATTTTGTTCTGTGATTTTTGACTCAGACTTAATCCAACTAACTCACACATTTTTGAATTGTGGGCGGAAACCAGAACACCCGGAGGAAACCCACGCAGATATGGGGAGAATGTGATAACTCCACATAGTCACCCAAGGCAGGAATTGATCCCTGGCGCCGTGAGGCAGCAGTGCTAACCACTGTGCCACCATGCCATCTCCTGCATGTACCTGTACGCTGCCTCATATCTCCTCTCTTATCACCATGTCTGCTGGTTTCCAATCCCTCATGCCCCCTCCATGCCTCCTCAGGTATCCTCCATAGCAATATCCTCACAATGGGCAGAACTTAAGAACCACATCTATAGTGGTGATGAACATAAAAAATTAAATTGAAAACAATCACATGGAACTTCTGTACAACTGCACTTTGAAATGAGATAACTCTCACACATAAAATCCATCCAAAGAATTTTAATTTCCTCAAGAAGTAAATCTGTTGAAAAAAAACAAAAAAAATCATTTTCACTTATCACATCAAAGTCAGTTAATCCTTTCAGAACATAAAAAGTCAACATATACATGAGGATTTGATTGGATTTGATTTATTATTGTCACATGTATTAACATACAGTGAAAAATATTATTTCTTGCACACTGTACAGACAAAGCATAGTGTTCATAGAGAAGAAAATGCAAGAGAGCAGAATATAGTATTACAGCCATAGCTAGGGTGTAGTGAAAGATCAACTTAATGCAAGGTAATTCCATTCAAATATCTGACAGCAACAGCGAAGAAGCTGTTCTTGAGTCGCTCGGTACGTGACCTAAGACTTTTGTGTCTTTATTCTGATGGAAGAAGGTGGAAGAGACAATGTTGGGGGTGCAAGGAGTACTAAATTTTGATGCTGCTTTGCCAAGGCAGTGGGAAGTGTAGACAGAGTCAATGGATGGGAGACTGGTTTGCATGATAGATTGGGCTGCATTCACAACGTTTTGTAATTCTTTGCGGTCTTGGACAGACCAGGAGCCATACCAAGCTGTTATTCAACCAGAAAGAATGCTTTCTATGGTTAAAAGTTGGTGCGAGTCGTAGCTGACATGCCAAATTTCCTTAACGCAAATTTGTTTGGTACTTTATAACGTTCCGGTCTCAACATCAAATTCAGATGATTCGCTCTATCCCACCTCAATTTCCTTCATTTTCATTCTGTTTTATTTATTTTGTTTACTGTCCCTTATCTTTTATTTCTTTATTGTCTTTTTTCATTCCCCCCCCCCACTCTTTCCTCCCCCCACTTCATCCCCTAACCTTACCTTTTCTTTCCCCCACTTCCCCTTTTCTACATTCTACCTCTGTCCCATTCCCCATGCCCCCTCCCCTCCTCCCCACATCTTCATCTGTCACAGCTTACAGCTTCTCTGGTCATTCACACTCTTTATTCTCTGTGTGGAAAGCACACAAGAAAAAGACAAAGTACCAGACACTGAAATTCTCTCTAGAGCAAGTCTACCATCAGTCCACACACTGCTGATGAGACGTAGACCCGGTGGGCAGGTCATGTCATTCATATGCCAGATGAGCGCATACCCAAACAGTTCCTTTACAGGGAACTCTCTGCTGGCAGACGCTCGCATGGAGGGCTGAAGAAATGTTACAAACATACACTGAAGTCGCTTCACGTATACACAACCACCTGGGAAACGGCGGGCACAAAACCACCCTACCTGGCACTGCCTCATCCACAAAGGCTGTCAAACTTACGAAGCAAAGTGCATTGCTGAAGCACAACTTGAGCTGCGGAAGTCCAGAGCCACCAGCACAATGACTACAGTATCTACACAAGTCTGTCCAATATGTGCCAGGACATTCCATGCCCAAATTGGCCTGATCAGTCATCTTCAGACTCACCGCCTCAAAATGACTAATTGTGTCGAAGTCTCATTAATGACGATGGACGAACAACAATTATCTGGTCATTCAAACACATTATTCTCTCTATGGACTGCCATTAGCAGTCTTTCCCCCTGGTTTTTGAGGCTATGATTCATCTTTCATTCCCTACCCCTGTAGTATAAATATCTCCCACTTTCTATGCTTTTTCGCTTTGACAAAGGGTCTTCGGGACTCGAAACATCACTTCTCTTCTCTCTTTACAGATGCTGCCAGACCTGCTGAGATTTTCCAGCATTTTCTCTTTTGGTTTCAGATTCCAGCATTTGCTGTAATTTGCTTTTATTCAGGAAGCTCCTGGGTGTACCATTTCTGTAGATCCACCTCAGAGCTCTTTTCCCACAAATTCTTGAATATTTCCCACTTCAACATTTTTCATTTCCCTTTAAGTATTCTCTGATAACCCTTTGAATGTCAAAAAAAAAGATTTTGGTTGAGATGAATAACGTGGATAGATTGAAGAGGAATTGAGATGAGCAAATGCGGGAGGGACACACTGGGATGTTGGAAGCAGATCCAATCTTTTATGAGGGAACAGAAAATTACTTGAAAAGGGAAATTTATAGAGCATTGGAGAAAGAGCAGGCGAGCGGGAGAAGATTTTCCAAAGAGCTAGCACAAGAACAATGAACCAAATGATGGGAAATTGGAATGCTTGAAAAGGGAAAATTTGCAGCCCTGTGTGGAAGGATATAAGATTTATTCATTTATTAGAGTCACAAGTCGGCTTACGTTAACATTGCAATGACGTTACTGTGAAAATCCCCAATCACTGCAGTCTGGTGCCTGTTCAAGTACACTGCGGGACAACTTAGCATGGCCAATGTACCTAACCAGCAAGTCTTTCGGATTGTGGGGGGAAACCAGAGTGCCCGGAGAAAATCCATGCAGACACAGGGAGAAAGCGCGGACTCTGCACAGACAGTGACCCAAGCTGAGAATCAAACCCAGGACCCTGGCACTGTGAGGCAGCAGTGCTAACCACTGTGCCACAGTTATGCCCCTAATAGGACAAATGGACAGTTCCTTCACAACCTTCAGATGCCATAATGGACTTGACTGCCGACGGAATATCATCGCTCTTGTAATGTAGGAAACGTGGCAGCCAACTTGTGCATAGCAAGCTCACACAAGCAGCAACAGTGGGACAGTGGTTAGTACCGCTGCCTCGCAGCGCTAGGGACCCGAGTTCAATTCCCGGGCTTGATTCACTGTCTGTGTGAGTACCCAAACAGGTACCAGAGCGTGGCAACTAAGGGGTTTTCACGGTAACTTCATTGCAATGTTAATGTAAGCCAACTTGTGACACTAATAAATAAACTTAAAAAACAGTGTCAGGAAACCCATGATCCGCATAAGGGCCAAATATTCTGCTTTTATTGCTATATAATGCTCCATTTTAGAAAAAGAACCCGACCGGTTCCTTAGCACAGGTCTAAAAATATTTCTGTTGTACAGCTGAAAGAAGGTCGAATACAATTCCCTTCGCGCCAGGCTGCAAGAAGCAGAGTGAAAAGGCAGCCTTTTCTGAGGCAGACTGAAGATCTGTCTGCACTGATTTGGCCTCTTCAAGCATCTAGGGAATTGTGGGATTGTTTTGTCAGCAAAACTCCGAAGCTGTGAAAACTGCTAATGGGGTTATGGCTGTCAAAAGCTGACTGCACAATCTCATTGCTCTGTCGACCCAATCACCACCAGCCTGGCTCTCTGTCTCTCTCTCTCTCTCTCGGTGTTGTTTAGATCGAAGAATAATATGCTTGAAATAATTGCTTTAATCAAGAAAGGTTAATTACTCTCTCTGCCTGCAAAACTGTCACGGCGTTAATCGCAACATGAGAGTTCAGATGGGAGCAAAGCTTAAGGCGTTGGATCTTAACCCCTTCACTGGCATGGTGAAGTCAGGTTGGAAGGAAGCATTTTTGCAGCCTGACCCTAAACCTCCCCTCTTCCGATCCAAATAAAATTGCCAAGACCATCGCATTAAGCTTGGGGAACGGTCAAATGGCCGCCAGGTGCCCCCTCCATGCTCCCACCTACCATTATTTTAACTACCCTGGCAGATGAGAGGCACACAGGCTTTTTCCTGCCTGCCCCTCGGGATTCCTCCAACCTGCCCTGTCCTCCTTACTGCCAAGAGCTATTCCTTCATGTTTCCAGTGGCAGCCTCCTGCAGAACGAAAGTCAGTATCCAGCTCCTGTCCATCAGTATCCTCGGAGTAGTGTGGCAGCACAGTGGTTTACACTGCTGCCTCACAGCGCCAGGGACCTGGGTTCAATTCCCGGCTTGGGTCACTGTCTGTGTGGAATTTGTACATTATCCCCATGTCTGTGTGAGTTTCCTCAGGGTGCTCTGGTTTCTTCCCACAGTCCAAAAATGAGCAGGTTAGGTGCATTGGTCATGTTAAATTGCCCCTTAGTGTCAGGGGATGAGCTAGGGTAAATTCATGGGGTTATGGGAATATGGCCTGTGGACTATGCAGATTCATGGGTTGAATGATCTCCTTCTGCACTGTCGGATTCTATAAATACATCTTATATTTAACAAAACTTCTTCAAGAAAGTTAAAAGTGAACTCAATTTTTTTAAAAAACAGTTTTTATTCTTTGAGAAATTCCCGGAGCTGAGTCTTTAATTCCTTGAAAATTTAGCACAATGTTGGGATGCTGGTAACCCCCAACAGGAGCAAAGAGCTGAGTAAAATTGCAATGAGAAACAGATTTATCCAGAGTACTATCTCTCAACAGATAGTTCTTCAAAGCCGCCTTGCTGCTGGCATGTACAAGGGGCGATGGCATCATTGTGGTAATGCCATGGTGGCATTTAGGCTCCAAGTCCAAATGCCGAGGTTAATTCTCTGGGGTCATGGGTTCAAAGTTCATGGCCTTGGGTTGATGGAATTTGGGTTCAATGCATAAATCTGGAACTTAAATGTCAGACTATGACAACTATCATTGATTTTTGTAAATACCTATTAGATTTCGGGAAATCGGCCATTCCGATCTGATCTAGCCTACATGTGGCTCCAGATTCACAGCAATGTGGTTGACTCTGAACTGACCTCTGAAGTGGCTTCGCATGCCTCTCGGTTCAAGACCAGTTAGGGATAGACAACAAATGCTGGCCATGCTAGCTACACCCACGTCCCTGTATCTATTATCACCATCAAACTGAGGGAAGAGTCTGGGTTCGATAAAAAGTGCAGGGGGGCATTGCCAAGAGCAAAGCCAGGACTATCTAAAAATGACCTGCCACAGCTTTCACACAACTCTACCTGCTTGCCAACAGCATGTGACCAGCCTATCGAATGGCGAAGCAGGCTCAAGGGATTGAATGGCATCCTTCTGCTCCTATTTCTTATGGTTTCAAGTTAGAATCATAGAATCCCTACAGTGCAGAAGGAGGCCATTCGGCCCATTGAGTCTGCACCAACAACAATCCCACCCAGACCCTATGCCATGACCCCTCATATTTACCCCGCTATTCTCTTTAACCTTTGTATCCCAGGACGATTTAGCATGATCAGTGCATCTAACCTGCACACCTTCGGACTGTGGGAGGAAACCGAAGCAGCCGGAGGAAACCCACACAGACACGGGGAGAATGTGCAAACTCCACATAGACAGTCACCTCAGCCAGGAATTGAACTCAGGTCCTGGAGCTAACGGCTAACAGCTAACCACTGTGCCACCCATTGCTGTTATCTCTTACAAATAGGTCAGCTGCGTCCCTCTGGATGGCAATCTTCTATTTCATTTGATTTATTATTGTCACATATATTGGTATACAGTAAAAGGTATTGTTTCTTACGCGTTATACAAACAAAGCATACCCGCGCATCTGGACAGGTACATGAATAGGGACGGAATAAAGGGATAAGGACTGAGTAAGACTTAGTTAGAGCATCATGACTGGCATAGTGTTGGAGGACTGACCGGTCTGTTCTTGTGTTGTACTTTTCTTTGTTCTTTGTATTTCGGGGAGAAGGAACGGAGAGGGTGCAGAAAATATAGAATTAGCGGGAATGCTGGGTACAGATCGCAAGAAATCGCCACACCCCTGTCTTTGTGTCTGAGGTTTTGGGTTCAAGTCTAATTCCAGAAACATAAGCACTAAAATCTAGCCTGGCATTGTAATGTCACACAGAGGGAGTGCTCCAGTGTCAGAGAACGTAGAACATAGAACATAGAGCAATACAGCACAAACAGGCCCTTTGGCCCACGAGTTGCGCGGATCACATCTACCAATCCACGGACCTATCTATAACTCCTTATCCTATTCTTTTCCATATACTCATCCAGAAGTGTCTTAAAAGACCCCAGTGAGTTTGCCTCAACAACCTCCGATGGCAGTCGGTTCCATTCACTCACCACCCTCTGAGTGAAAAACTACCCCTGACATCTCTTTTGTATTTTGTGTTGCTCTACAACACAGCTAAGACTCCTACCCCTTATATTGTACTCCTTCATCCCATTATTCCTGCCAAAATGGACCACTACACATTTATCTGCGTTGAAGTTCATCTGCCACTTCTCCGCCCAGTCTTGCATCCTGTCTATGTCCCGCTGCAACTTTTGGCATCCCTCCAGACCATCCACAACACCACTGACTTTTGTATCGTCAGCGAACTTGCTAACCCATCCCTCCACTTTCTCATCCAGGTCATTTATGAAAATGACAAACAGCAGGGGTCCCAGAACAGAACCCTGGGGCACTCCACTGGTTACCGACCTCCATGCAGAACAAGACCCATCCACAACCACTCTCTGCCTTCTGCCGGCAAGCCAGTTCTGGATCCACGAGGCCAAAGCCCCTTGGATTCCATGCCCTCTCACCTTCTCCAGAAGCCTTGCATGTGGAAGACCTTATCAAACGCCTTACTAAAGTCCATGTACACTACGTCCACCGCCCTTCCTTCAATATACCCCCCATGAGATACCAAGAAGTTCTTATGGTAGATAGAACGAAGTGATCCCAGGATAAAAAAAACAGCTGAGATCCAATTTCTGCAGTTCCACCAAATCCAGTTGTTAATGGTGAAGGACAATGAAACAACTCACTGGAGGTAGAGAAGGAGGATCCACAAACATCTACATCCTCAATGATGGGGAGTCCAGCACATCTGTGCAAAAAGAAAAAGCTAAAATATTGACAACAATCTTCATCCAAGAGTGTCAACAAGTTAATCTACCTTGGCTTACTCCAGAGGTCCACAATATTACAGATGCCGGTCCTCAGCCAATTCAATACACTCCCCATGAGATATCAAGAAGCTGCTGACAATATCCCAGCTAAATACTGAAGACTAGTGCTCCAAAACTTGCCTTCCCCTGGCCAAGCTGTTTCAGTATAGTTTCAATACTGGTATCTACCTGGCAACACGTTAAATTGGACAGGTATTCCTGTATACAAGAAACAGGACAAGTGCAACCAGGACAATTACTGCCCCATCAGTCTACTCTCTGTCATCAGTAAAATGATAGTCAAGGTCATCGACAGCATTATCAATCACTTACTCAGCAATAATCTACCCACTGACACTCAGTTGGGTTCTATCTGTGACATTCAGTTACATATAGAACATAGAACAATACAGCACAGAACAGGCCCTTCGGCCTTCGATGTTGTGCCGACCAAAATAAAAAGCAATGCCCCTCCAAACTAAAACATTCCCTTCTCTTCCATATACTTATCAATTAACCTCTTAAACGCCACCAAACTTGGCGCATCTACAACAGCTGCAGGCAGGGCATTCCACTCCCTAATCACTCTTTGAGTAAAGAACCTACCTCTGATATCCGTCCTATAACTCATAACCCTTAATTTAAAGCTGTGTCCCCTCGTGCTAGCTTTCTCCATCCTAGGAAAAAGGCTAACACTGTCCACCCTATCTAAACCTCTAATCATCTTATATGCTTCAATAAGATCCCCTCTTAGCCGCCTCCTTTCTAACGAAAACAAACTCAAATCCTTCAACCTCTCTTCATAGGACCTGCCCTCCATACCAGGCAACATCCTAGTAAACCTCCTCTGTACCCTCTCCAATGCCTCCACATCTTTCTTATAATGTGGCGACCAGAACTGCACACAATATCCAAGTGCGGCCGCACTAGAGTTTTGTACAGCTGCAACATGATGCTGCGGCTCCTAAATTCAATCCCCCTACCAATAAAAGCTAAGACTCCATATGCCTTCTTAACAACTTTATCCACTTGACTGCCTTGACTTCATTACATTTGAACATTGGTTCAAACGTGGACAGAATAGCTGAATTCCAGAGGCTAGGTGAAAATCACTGACTTTGACATTAAGACAGCATTTGATTGAGTGTGGCATAAGACCATAAGACTAGGAACAGAATTGGCCATTTGGCCAATCAATTCTGCTTCACCTTTCAATGAGATCTATCGTTACTGCAGCTATGAAAGCCCACCAATGCCTCGATTTCCTCAGAAGACTAAAGAAATTTGGCATGTCAGCTATGACTCTCACCAACTTTTACAGATGCACCATAGAAAGCAAACTTTCTGGTTATATCACAGCTTGGTATGGCTCTTCTCTGCCCAAGACCATAAAAAACTACAAAGGGTCATGAATGTAGCCAATCCACTACGCAAACCAGCCTCCCATCCATTGACTCTGTCTACACTTCCCACTACTCTTGTAAAGCAGACAGCATAATTAAGGACCCTATGCACCCCGGACGTTCTCTCTCCCATCTTTCTTCCATCGGAAAAAACATACAAAAGTCTGAGGACACATGCCAACCATATCAAGAACAGCTTTATCCTGCTGTTGTCAGACTCCTGAATGGATTTAACTTGCATTAAGTTGATCTTTCTCTATATCCTAGCTATGACTGTAACACTACATTCTGCACTTTCGCCTTTCCTTATCTATGTACAGTTTGATTTATCTGTATAGCACGCAAGAAACAATACGTTTCACTGTATATTAATACGTGTGACAATAATAAATCAAAGATAATGGATGATCTGTTAAAATGCTTCACTACACTCTCCTGCCTTATCCCCATAACTCTTGATTCCCTTCCTGATTAAAATTCTGTCTAGCTCAGCCTTGAACATACTTAACGATGCAACCATTACAGCCCTCTGCGGTAAAAAATTCCACATATTCGCTACTCTCTGAGAGAAGAAATTCCTTTTCATCCGTATTGCAAATGGGCAACTTTTTGTTCTGAGGTTACAATGTCTTGTTCTAAAGTCTCCTACAAAAGGAAGCATTTTCTCAGCAACCACTCTGGCAAGCACCCTGAGAATCCAATATGTCTCAATAACATTGCCTCTCATTCTTCTAAACTCCACTGAGTACAGACCCATCCTCTCTTCATAAGAAAATTCCTCCTACCCAGGATCAACCTAATGAACCTTCTCTAGACTGTGTCCAATGCCAATATATCTTTCCTTAGATAAGGAGACCAAAACTATTCACGATATTCTAGGTGTGGTCTAACTAGTGACTTGTTTAATTTCAGCAAGACTTCCCTATTTTTAGACTTGATTCCCTTTGAAATAAAGGCTAACATTTCATTTGCCTTCCCTATTACCCACTGAACTTGCATGTTGGCCTTTTGTGATTGATGCATGAGGTCCCCCGAATCCCCCAGGGCTGCAGCTTTCTGCAGTCTTTCTCTGCTTAAATAATATTCAGCTCCTTTATTCTTTCTACCAAAGTGCAAAACTTCTCATTTTGTATATTATCTTCCATCTGCTGTTTTTTTCCCCTCCTGTGACTAACCTGTCCATATATCTCTATGGGCTCTTTGTGTTATCCCCAACACTTACCTTCCCACTTCCTTTTGTGTCATCAGCAAATTTGGTGATAGTGCATTCACTCCCTTCATCCAAGTCATTGTGTAAATAAATGTGGCATCAAGCAGCCTGAGCAAACCTGGCATCAATGGGAATCAGGGGAAGTTCTGTTCTAGTTGGAGTCAGACACAAAGGAAGCGGGTTGTGATTGCTGAAGGGCAATCATCTTAGTTCAGCGGATAACTACAGGACTCCCTCAGTACCCTAGGAACACCTACCTTCAGCTGTTTCACCAATAATTTTCCTTCCATCATAAGGTCAGAAGTAAGGAAGTTCTCTGATAATCATACAATGCTCAATATCATTCGCAACTCCTCAGATGCTGAAGCAGTTCATGTACAAATGCAGCAAGAGCTGGATAAGACCCAAACCGAGGCTGACAAATGGCAGTAACATTCACATCCCGAAAATGACAGCTTCAATAAGAGAGAATCTAATGATCGTTGGATAGAGGGACAGTGGGGGCTAGGGAGGGATTGACAAAGATGTCATGGACAAAAAGACAAATGCAGTCTGAATGTTGGTGATCATGGCTAACAAGGAAGCTGATAGTGGCGCAATGGGAGATCAGAATGTGAAAATGGCAGAACAAAGGTAACCAGTGTGCCAAAGGACAATTTGGGACAGGTAACAAATGGTCCTAGTGGTGTGTGTGTGTGTGTGTGTGTGTGTGTGTGTGTGGGGGGGGGGGGGGGGGGGTGGGGGGGGGGGAGGAAGAAGACAGTGAAAGATCATAGAATCCCTACAGTACAGAAGAAGGCAATTTAGCCCATCAAGTCTGAACTGACAACAATCCAACCCAGGCCCTATCCCTGTAACCCCACGTTTTTACCTTGCTAGCTGCCCAGACACTAAAGAGCAAGTTACTATGGCCAATCAACATAATCTGCAATCTTTGGACTGTGGGAGGAAAGCTGAGCAGCCAGTGGAAACCCACACAGACACTGGGAGAATGTGCAAACTCCACGCCGACAGTCACCCGAGGCCGGAATTGAAACCAGGCCCTGGCACTGTGAGGCAGCAGTGCTCACCACTGTGCCATCATGCCACCAGTGGTAATAAAAAAAGATGAAAAGATGTAAAGCAGGATTTAAAAAAGAGGGCTAAATTGAAGACAGAATCCATGAGAGAAATAGCAAAACATAATTAAATTTTAAAAAAATGGAAATACGGTGAAGATGGAAGGGAGAGTTCATTATCTGAAGTTGTTGAACTTAATGTCTTTTTGTCCATGGCATCTTTGTTAATTTTTCCCTTGCCTGCACCTGTCACTGGCCTCTATCCAGCTTCCACAACATCCCTCCAACAATAGTATAACTCTCATCCAATTTCCAATTGTCTTCAACTCTAACAAAGAGTCATCCTGACTCAAAATGTAGGCTCTATTCTAAGGAAGATTGGTTAAGAAAGGAAAGGTAGAGTATGAAAGAAAGATAGCAGGAAACAAAAAAAAACTGACTGTAAAAGTTTCTATAGGTATAGAGAGAAAAAGATTGGCAAAAATGAACATACGTCCCTTACAGTCAGAAACAGGAAAGTTCATCACAGGGAATAAAGAAATGGCTGAGGAATTTTATTCATACTTTGCTTCAGTCTTCACCATCAATAAGACATCAATAATGTTCCAGAAGTTCTGAGAGAAACAAGTTTCAGTGAGGAGCTGAAGGAAATCAGAATTAATAGAGGAACGATTTTGGTGAAATTGATGGAATTGATGGCGGATAAATCTCTCGGGCCTGATAATCTTCATCCCAGAGTACTTCAGAACAAAGAACAAAACAGCACGGAAAACAGGCCCTTCAGCCCAATGAGCTCATGCCGCCTCCCCGATGTTCCCACCTTCAGGAAGAGGATCTGGAAATAGTAGATCCATTGATGGCTATTTTCGAAAATTCTGTGGACTCCGGAATGATTCCTACAGATTGGAGAGTAGCTAATATAAGCACATTATTCAAAAAAGGAGATAGAGAGAAAACTGGAACTATAGATTAGTGAATCTAATGTCGGTATTAGGGAACTTGCTAGAGCCATTATTAAGGATTACAGAACACAGCATTTGGAAGGCAGTGATATAATCAAAGTCAGCATGGATTTATAAAAAGAAAATCAGCCTTGACAAATCTATTGGACTCTTTTGAGGATGTAACCAGGAGAGTTAACCAAGGAGAACCAGTGGACATGGTTTATTTAGACCTTCAGAGAGCTTTCAACAACATAACAGAGCTCTATGAATGTAAAAGCACATGGGATTGCAGGCAATGTCTTGAGATGGATAGAAAGCTGGTTAGCAGATAGAAAACAGAGTTGGCATAAATTGTCTTTCCCTCATTGGCATTCAGTGGTTAGTAATGTTCCTCAGAGATCTGTGTCAGGACCCCAACTGTTTACATTTTATACTAATGATTTGGAAGAGGGAACTGAATGTATGATCACCAAATTTACAGACGATACAAAGTTGGGTGGGCGGGTGAAATGTGAGGAGGGTTCAGAGATGCTTCAACATAATTGGGACAGGCTGAGTGCGTGGATGTATGCATGGTAGACTCAGTATAATGTGGATAAATATGAAGCTATCCACTTTGGTAGCAATAATAGGGAGGTGGATTATTACTTGAATGAACATAAATTGAGAGAGATGGATGCTCAGCGTACCTTGGTGTCCTCGTGCATCAGTTGCTGAAAGTAGGTACAGCGGTCAGCAAAGGAGGCAAATGGTATAAAGGACAAAGAACAAAACAGCATGGGAAACAGGCCCTTTGGCCCAACGAGCCTGCGCCACCACATCGATGCTCCCACTTCTACCCGTGATCCCTGTCTATGTTTATAGACCTATGCGTGGAAACCAAGTTTGAGATTGGCCTTTATAGCGAGAGGATTTGATTATAGGGGTAGGGATGTTTTACTGTAATTGTATAGGATGTTGATGAGGCCACATCTGGAATATTTTTCATGTCCCTATCTGAGGAAGGATGTTTTATCTATAGAGAGAGTAAAGCGAAGATTTACCAGGCTGATTCCTAGGATGGTAGGTCTGTCATATGGAGAGAGATTAATAGGGTTAGGTTTATATTCACTGGAGTTTCAAAGAGCAAGAGGAGATCTCATAGAAACTGACAGGCCGGAATTTTCCTGGCGTGCTTGCCTCGGAATCGGGGCAAGTGAGGCTCACAGAACAGAATTCTCTGTTGGCACTGGGCAGAATTTTACAAGGCTCGCTCAAGCAGGATCGTAAAATCCCGGCCGTAAAATTCAAACAGAGTTAGACAGCGTAGATTCAGAAAGAATGTTTCCAATGCTGGGGGAGTCCAGAAATACAGATCATAGTTTGAGGATAAGAGGTAAACCTTTTAGAACTGAGAAATTTCTTCACGCAGAGAGAGTGGTGAATGTGTGGAGTTCACTACCACTGGAAGTAGTTGAGTCAAAACGTTGTCTAATTTCAAGAAGCAATTGGATATATAACTCTGGAGCTAAAGAATCAAGACATATGGGGGAAAAGGAGAATTAGAATATTGAATTGGATGAGCAGTAATGATCAGAATGAATAGTGGGTTACGCTTGAAGGGCTGAATGGCCTACTCAGGCTTCTAGTTTCTATGCTTCTGTTCTATCATCTCTGTATATTTCATGGCCTGCATGGTTAGACATGCTATCGGTTTTAGGGAACATCACTTTTATTTATTGGTAAGAAATTTCTGAGGAGTGAGGTCCATGGAGTTATAATCCAACACAACAAAGCATTTAATTAAAATCCTCTGCCAGATTCCCCGACAAGGAGCTCTTCATCATGGTTTGGGTTAGTAGCAGAACCAGACGATTGGCACCTCAAAAGTGACTCTGGCAATTTCAGGACACAATGCAAGCTGTCATTTCAGAGCAGGACTGAGGGAGGGCTGCAGAGTCGGAGGCAATGTCTTTCAGAGCAGGATTGAGGGAGTGCTGTACAGTCAGAGGTACTGTCTTTCAGAGCAGGATTGAAGGAATGCTACACAGTCGGAGACACTGTCATTTCAGGGTAAGACTGAGGGAGTGCTGCACAGTCAGAGGCACTGTCTTTCAGAGCAGGACTGAGGGAGTGCTTCACAGTTGGAGGATTGTCTTTTAAATGAGTTATTAAACCATGGCCCTCTCGGGCTTAAAGAAATCCCATTTCCATGTATTGAAGAAGAGTAAGTAAGTCATCCCAAATGTCCAGGTCAATGTTTCTCCCCCATCCAGCATGATTAAAAACAGACCATCTAATCATTAAGCCAGTTTTTATTTGTGAAATCGATCTGTGCATCACATTGCCTACATTGCCTCACAGTGCCAGGGACCTGGGTTCGATTCCGGCCTCAGGTCACTATTTCTGTGAAGTCTCCCCATGCCTGCGTGGGTTTTGTCTGAAGGCTCTGGTTTCCTCCTTTTGGATTGGTCATGCTGAATTGCCTCTTAGTGTCAGCGGGAATCATCAGAGTAAATATGTGGTGTTCTGGAGATAGGGTCTGGGTGGGATTGTTGTTGGTGCAGACTTGATGGATTGAATGATCTCCTGCTGCAGTGTAGGGATTCTCGTAGAAATAGAAAAATCATAGAAATCATGCAGTACAGAAAGAGGCCCTTTGGCCCATCGAGTCTGCACTGACAACAGTCCCACCCAGGCCTTACCCCCATGTTCCTACATATTTACCCACTAGTCGCTCTAACCTACGCTTCTCAGAGCTAAAGGCAATTTTAGCATGGCCAATCAACCCGCACCTCTTTGGACTGTGGGAGGAAACTGGAGCACCCGGAGGAAACCCACGCAGACACAAGGAGAATGTGCAAACTCCCCACAGACAGTGACCCAAACGAGGAATCGAACCCAGGACCCTGGAGCTATGAAGCAGAAGAGCTAAACATTGTGCTATTATGCTGCGCTACAATTGAGGTGGTGACTATTGTTTCAAAGTAGCTTTCGTCTGCTTTTTCAAGGGTGTGGGCATTGCTGAGTTGTCCAGTATTTTTTATTTAAAACAACAGAAAATATTGGAAAACCTGAACAGGTCTGACAGCATCTGTAGAGAGAGACATCTTTTCATGTCTTGATGACCCTTCTGAACCTTCATCAGAGTGCCATCATCAGTAGTTTTTATTGACCATCCTGAATTACCCCTTCTTAAAGCAACCTTCTTAAACCATATGGTGCAGGTTTACCTGCAGGGACGGGTTTCCAGGATTTGGACTCAGTTAACTTACTGTGTTTTGGGATACCCCACGCAAGGTGCTATCCGAATGCAACCTCCTCCTCCGCTTTCCCTGTCTCCCACTGCAACCGAGGGCCATATCCCCGTGAGGCAATGTGAAGGGGTTAATGGCTGCCTATACTCCCCACGAGCTGAGCATCGTCTCCGCTCAGCTGAAGCGATAATTCATACGGAGAAAGCGAGAGCGACAAATGACAAAAAAAAAACACAAACAACACAAGGCATGTGCAAATTATCACTTAGCGGTTGGGCGCGAAATATTCTGGAATTAATTTAGAAGACGTCCTGAGATCACAGGGACTATCCATTGTTGAGGGGAGGTGGGGAATTTATTGAAAAAGGCTCAGAACAAAGAGGCATCCCTCCACAATCTGTTGGCAGAATGCTGGTGTATTTACTGAGTTGGCATGGTGCACTGCCATCTGAACAGAAGATTTGAGAGCAGTTTTAGGTTGTGCGGCTCTTTGGAGCTTGCTTCACCATTCAGTAAGATCATGATTGAACTTAGGTTTACACCAACTTCCTCACCCTATCCCCATACTGCAGGGTGGCACAGTGGTTAGCACTGCTGTCTCACAGCGCCAGGAACCCGGGTTCAATTCCCAGCTTGGATCACTGCCTGTGTGGTGTCTGCACATTCTCCTTGTGTCTGCGTGGGTATTCTTCAGATGCTCTGATTTACACCGACAGTCCTGGTTAGATGCATTGGCCATGCTAAATTCTCCGTCAGTGTAACAAAACAGGCACCGGACTGTGATGACTTGGAGATTTTCACAGTAACTTCATTGCAGTGTTAATGTAAGACTATTTGTGACACTAACAAATAAACTTAGACTTATCTGGTCACCCTATTATAGAAAGGATATTATTAAATTAAAAAGAATGTAGAACACATTTACTAGGATGCTACTGGGACTTGGTGGTTTGAGTTATAAGGACAGGCTGGATAAACTGGGACTTTTTTCCTCTGGAGCGTGGAAGGTTGAGGGGCAAACTTATAGAGGCTGAGGGGCAAACTTATATTATTTTTCCTCAAAATAATGAGGAACACAGATCACCTAGATAGTCAATACCTTTTCCCAAAGGTAGGGGAATCTAAAACTAGAGGGCATAGGTTTAAAATGAGAGGGGAGAGATACAAAAGGGCCCACAGAGGGTGGTGAGTGTCTGGTACAAGCTGTGAGAGGCAGTAGGAGAGGCGGGTACAATTTTGTCTTTTAAAAAGCATTTAGATAGCTACATGGATAAGATGGGCATAGAAAGTTATGGGCCAAATGCAGGCAATTGGGACTAGTGAGGGCTTTAAAAAAAAGGGGGCAGCATAGACAAGGTGGTCTGAAGGATCTGTTTCCATGCTGAAAGCCTCTATGATTCTAAAGGCTTGAATACAACCAACAACCAAGCGCAACTTTCTGAGATAAATAATTTCAAAGGTTCACACCTCTCTGGGTGAATAAGATTCTCCTCATACCAGTCTTAAATAATTAAACTCTTATCCTGAGATTGTGCCCCTATGTTCTGGATACGCCCCACACTTTGCACCCAAGAGAAAATGATTTCTCAGAGTCAATCCTTTCATGCACTTTTAGAATCTTGTATATTTCAATGCGATCACCTTTCATTTTGTGAAATTCCAGAGAGTAGTTGAGCCAATCTCCTCAATTTCTCCTGATAGGGCAACTTCGTCAATCCAGGGATCAATATACAACCTTTTTTTAGAAAGATCTTTCACAGTACGTGGCTGTCACCAGATATTTTATTACCCATTCCTAATCGTCCTTGAGGAGGTGGTAGTGAACTGTTTTCTTGAATCACTCTAGTGCATGTAGTTGAGATACAGCCGCAGTGCTGTAGGGAGGGAGTTCCAGTATTTTGACCCAGTGACGGTGAAGGAACTGTCATGTCAGGATGGTGAGTGTCTTGGAGGGGAATTTGCAGGTGGTGGAGTTCCTGCTGTCCTTCATCTATCAGGCGTTACCAGGCCACCAATGTGGAAGATGCTACTGGAGAAGCCTTGGTGAGCTCCTAATGGTATACGTTGATACCACTGTGCGTCGGTGGTGGAGGGAGTGAATGTTGAACTGGTGGACTGGGTGCCAATAAAGAGGGTTGCTTTCTCCTGTTGAGCTTCTTTATTGTTCTTGGAGCTGTACACATTCAGGCAAGTCATGAAGTCATAAAGTTGTACAGTTCAAAAAAGGCCCTTTGGCCCATCGAGTCTGTACCGACAGTAACTACCACAAAAGTCTCGCTAATCCCATTTCCCACGTCCTCGAATATTATAATAATTCAAATATATTTGAAAGGTTGTCAGGTTTCACTGTCTTCCCAGGCAGCCCATTCCAGATTCATTGGCCAGAATTTTACTGTTCCACCCATCGCTGGAATTAGAGCAGATGAGGGGTAGGCCATGGAATGGTCCATCGACCTTGGGAAGGATTTTCCAGTTTCAGGGTGAGAGATGCCAGAAGATCCTGCCCATTATGTCTCTGCATCTTTCCTACAAAATTAATCAATTCATGTTACTCCTCATTGAAATTCATCTGCCAATCACCACCAAATAGCCATGTCCTTTTGAAGTTCTATCCTCTTTATAATTCACAACACTTCAAGTTTAATACCATCCATGAATTTTGAAATTGTGCCTGGTGCACAAATGTCTGGACCATTCACTTATATTGGGAAGAGATAACATCACAACAACACAAACCCTGTGGAACGCCAAGACAAAACTTCTTCCAGTTCAAGAAAACAACCATTCACCACTATTCCCTGTGTCCTTTCAGTGAGTCACTGCCTTATCATGTTGCTATTGTCCCTTTTATCTCATGTGCTCTGACTTTGCTCAGAAGTCTATTTGATTTGATTTGATTTATTATTGCTACATGTATTAATATACAGTGAAAAGTATTGTTTCTTGTGTACTATACAGACAAAGCATACCGTTCATAGAAAAGGGAAGCGGGGCGTGCAGAATGTAGTGTTACAATCATTGCTAAGGTGTAGAGAAAGATCAACTTAATGTGAGATAGGTCCATTCAAAAGTCTGATGGCAGCAGGGAAGAAGCTGTTCTTGAGTCGGTTGGTATATGATCTCAGACTCCTGTATCTTTTTCCCGAAGGAAGAAGGTAAAAGAGAGAATGACCGGGGTGCGTAGGGTCCTTAATTATGCTGGCTGCTTTGCTGAGGCAGTGGGAAGTGTAGACAGAGTCAATGGATGGGAGGCTGGTTTGCCTGATGTTTCATATCATCCACATATTGCAACACTTTACCAAATGTCTTTCGGAAGTCCGTGTGCATCATATCAACAGCATTACCCTCAGTCAGCCTCTCTGGTATCTCAGAAGAAACACAAGCAAATCAGCAAACCACATTTTGCATTGAACAAATCCATGCTGATTTCCCACATTTGCCTCATATTTGCCCAGTTGATTTTTAATTTTGGCCCAAGTTATTATTTCTAAATCTTACCCACCTTTCAATATAAACTGATTGGCATTTTTCAATATAAACTGATTGACTTAACTTTTTTTTGAATGAAGGTACAATATTTGTAATTCTCCGATCCTCTGGAATCTCTCCTGAGTCTAAAGAAGATTTGAAAATTTCAATTTCCACTCTTAATTCCCCCACTATCCTTGGGTGAATCTCGTTTGGTCATGGTCCTTGTCAACTTTAAGTACATACAGCCTATGTGCTATATATTTAAGTAGTTGTGCAATTGCTTCAAGAATTTGATGGTAACATCACAGTGGGGTGTTTCACAGGCTCCTGTCTTAGTTTTATTTTCTACTCTGTACAGGCAACAGCTCCTGCACTAAAACTCTTGTTGTTTTCTTGCACAGACTCATGCAAACCATGTCTTTTTCTTTATGTTTAAAACACACAATCCCTCACATAGTTCAGATATGACACTATTCAATTTTAAATCCTTCAAGTGCTTGAATTGCTTCCCCTTTCACCATGGCCTGGATAACATCTTCTTCCGTGGTAAAGGCAAATGCAAAGTTTCTGTTTAATACCTCAGTCATGGCCCTAGCTTCCATGCATAAATGTCCTTTTTGGTACATAATCGGCACAATTCCTCCTTTTATCACCTTTTAAGAATAAAATGCATATAGAAGACTTTGGGATTCCCTTTTATACCAGTCCCTTTACATGCATTCTCTTTGTTTCTCTTAATTGCTTAATTTTCCTCTGAAACTTTTATATTCAAACTGGTTCACACGTGTATTTGTTACCAGAAATCTATCACAAGATCATTAGACTTAGGAGGAGAATTAGGCCACTCAGCCCATCGAGTCTGCTCCACCATCCAATCATTGCTGATTTGTTTTTTCTCATCTCCATTCTCTTGCCTTTTCCCCATAACCCCTGATCCCCTTATTAATCAAGAATCTATCTATCTCTGTCTTAAAGACACTCAATGACCTGGCCTCCACAGCCTTCTGCGGCAAAGAGTTCCACAGATTTGCTACTTACCGGCTGAAGAAATTCCTCCTCATCTCTGTTTTAAGTACACTTTCTCTGCTTGACCTTAATCTCTATTCCGTATGTCACTTAAAGAATTCTGGATTGTTTACTCTACTTTTCCCTTTCATGGAAAGGTCCCCTTTCAGCGACTATTTCCCAGGGCTGAAATGGTCGCGACGAGACGGCACAGATTTAAGGTGCAGGGAAGCAAGTACAGAGGGGATGCTAGGGGAAAGTTTTTCACTCAGAGGGTGGTGAGTGAATGGAATCGGCTGCCGTCGGTGGTGGTCGAGGCGAACTCGCTGGGGTCTTTTAAAAGACTTCTGGATGAGTATATGGGATCCAATGGGATTGGGGGTTATAGATAGGTCTATGGCTGGGTAGGTTTTGATGTGTTCGGCACAACTTGTGGGCCGAAGGGCCTGTTTGTGCTGTAGTGTTCTATGTTCTATGTTCTATGGAACATACCTTAACAATGCCCGAACTATCACTATTTTAGTTTGTTCCATGAGAAATTTTCCTGCCAAGTTTTGATTCCAGCTTACCTGGTCAGTTTCATTTTTACCTCATTGAAATTGACTTTGCCTCAGTTAATGATTCTTATACTGAATTATTCCTTGTCCTTTTCCATAGCCAACATGAACCTTATGATACAATGGTAAATCTCTCTGAAATGGTTCCCTTCCAACACTTGATTCGATTGGTTCACTTCATTCAAAGAACTACATCGGGCATTGTTTCCTTTCGTTGGATTGAAAACACGATACTGCAGAAAATTCTCCTAAACACACATTTTAAGAATGATTTCTCCTTTCTATCTTTTACATTGAGACTATCTCAATCTATATTCGAATAATTAATGATCTCCATTGTAATTAGGCTATCATTTCACTGTAGTTGCTTCACAAGTTTCTTCCTTTACATCTACTTGGGTGGTATGGCAGCACAGTGGTTGGCGCTACTACCTCACGGAACCAAGTTAAATTCCCGCCTTGGGTGACTGCCTATGTGGAGGTCACACATTCTCCCTGTGTCTGCATGGGTTTCCTCTGAGTGCTCCAGTTTCCTCCCCACAATCCAATGAAGTGCAGCTTAGGTGGATTGGCCATGCTAAATCACTCCTTAGAACCCCATGATGTGAGGGTTAGATGGATTAAGCATGGCCAATGTATGGTATTACAGGAGTAGGGCAGGAAAGAAAGCTTGGATCTGACTCTCTGTCAGACAGTTGATGTGGACTTGATGGGTCAAGTGGCCTCTTCTGCACTTCATAAAGTTTATGGTACAAAAGGTGAAGTCACATGGGATCTGTAGTGAGCTTGCAAGATGGATACATAACTGGCTCAGTCATAGAAGACAGAGGTTAGCAGTGAAGGATACATATCTGAATGGAGGGCTGTGACTGGTAACATTCTTCAGGGATCAGTGTTGGGACTTTTGCTGTTTGTAATATATATAAATGATTTAGAAGAAAATGTAACTGGTTTGATTGGTAAATTTGTGGATGACGCAAAGGTTGGTGGAATTGCAAATAGCAATGAGTACTGTCAGAGTACGGGGCAAGATGTGGATCAATTGGAGACTTGGGCGGAGAGATGGCAGATGGAGTTTAATTCGGGCAAATCTGAGGTAATGGATTTTGAAAGGTCTAATAAAGATAGAAAATATCAGCAAGTGGCAGAACACTTAAGAGTATTGACAGGCAGAGGGAGCTGAATTTACAGATACACAAGTCACTGAAAGTGGCAACTTATCTGGAGGAGGTAGTCAAGAAGGCTTGCAGCATGCTTGTCTTCATTGGTTGGGCCATTGAATTTTAAAATTAGCAAGACATGTTTTAGTTTTATAGGACCTTAGTTAGACAGTGCTGAAATACAGTGTTCAATTCTGGTCACCACATTACCAGAAGGATGTGGATGCTTTGGAAAGGGTTACCAGGATGTTGCCTAGTATAGAGGGCATTAGCTATGAGGAGAGATTGGAGAAACTTGGTTTGTTCTCACTGGAACGATGTAAGTTGAGGTGGGGGGGGGGGGGGGGGGGGGGGGGGGGGGGGGTGGGGTGGGGGGGGGGGGGGGGGGGGGGGGGTGGGGGGGGGGGGGGGGGGGGGGGGGGGGGGGGGGGCAGCAACCTGATAGAAGTCTGCAAGATTATGAAAGGCATGGACAGAGTGGATAGTCAGAGTCTTTTTCCGAGGGTGGAAGAGTGAATTACTAGGGGGAATAGGTTTAAGGTGCGAGGGCGAGGTTTAAAGGAGATACACGAGGCAAGATTTTTACACAGAAGGAGCTCACTGCCGAGGGAGGTAGTGGAAGCAGATATAATAGTGACTTCTAAGGGGCACCAGAACAAATACATGAATAGGAGGAGAATAAAGAGAGATATAGTCCCCAGAAGGGTAAGGGGTTTTAGTTCAGTCAGGCATCATAGTCAATGCAGGTTTGGAGGGCCATAATTTTCTTTGTTCTTTGATTCTATTATTATCTAAGTGGTCAAACTTTAAAGACTTGGCACTAATTTTTAAAATAATATTTGCTTTTTTTTTAATAGTCTGCTTTTAATTCTACCAAATGAAATATTGAGTGAGGAGATGGAAACAAATGCAAGAGCAAACAGCACGCCCTCTGAGGCTGCCTAACTGCTTCCAGGCCTACGGAAGAGGCCTGTGAGAACAGTGTGTCCACCTGTCACTCTTTGTGCTTCTCAGTACCTCCCTCCAACCAGCAACCCCCCGCTCCCCACATCCACCCCCCCCCACCTCCCTGCCCCCGCCTCCTCTCCTGGGAGTACCTGGATTGCCTGCAAACAAAGAGAACACGCGGCTCCCTGCAGAGGGTTATCAGAAGCTTCAGATGTTAATTAGTGGGCTGGTGTTGGAAAATAATTGAACAAATTATCAAGGAACCGTGCCAGGGAGCCCTTGGAGTATTCTTGCAGGGCTGTGAGGATTGAGAGAGTCCCCCACCTGCTGTGGAGACAGAGAGACCTCGATCTCTGAACACAGGCAATTTCTGTCAGGTTAATGTGTTTTTGATAGTGAGCCAGCCACCTGTGATCTTGCAGAGAAGCTAAAACAGAAGGAATGTTCTTGTTGTGTTTACTGCCTTGTGGCCTTGTTAAATGAATCCTGCCCTTGCCAGGGTCTGTTGGCGTTTACATCCATGCCAAACCGTATTGTTTCTTTATTCCGCACCATCATCTTAATAGCAACAGATCAGGTTTTTTTTTCTCCTCAATGTAACTTCTTGCTTGTTCTTTTTAATTTCATTCCCCCCCCCCCACAACACCCCCGTATTTTGAAGGTTTTTCATACATTTTGGGATGTTCGCCCATGCCAGACTCTCACAGGAAAACATTTGGATGAGGAGTGCATCATTCAGTCCCTTGGCATTCACTTAGACCATGGTGATCTGCCTTAGGTATATCTCTGTCAGTACCCCTGTCAAGGCAATTTGGCACAGTGGTTAGCACTGCTGCCTCACAGTGCCAGAAACCAGGTTAGAACATAGAACATAGAACACTACAGCACAAACAGCCCCTTCATTCCACAAGTTGCGCCGATCATATCTCTACCTACCAGGCCTATCGATAACCCTCAATCCAATTAAATCCCATGTACTCATCCAGAAAAGATCCCAACAAGTTCACCTCCACCACCACCGATGGCAGCCAATTCCACTCACCCAATGAGTGATAACCTTACCCCTGACATCTCCTCTGTACCTACACCCCAGCACCTTAAACCTGTATCTTTTCGTAGTGACTATTTCAGCCCTGGGAGATAGCCTCTGAGAATCCACCCTATCTATACATCTCAACATCTTATAAACCTCTATCAGGTCACCTCTCATCCTTCGTCTTTCCAGGGAGAAAAGACAGCGCTCCCTCAATCTATCCTCATAAGTAATGCCACCCAATCCAGGCAACATCCTTGTAAATCTCCTCTGCACCCTCTCAATAACTTCCACATCCTTCTGATAGTGAGGCGACCAGAACTGCACACAGTACTCCAAGTGAGGTCTGACAAGGGTCTTATAAAGATTAATAGCCGGGTTTAGATTCCTGTCTTGGGGTGATCATGCAGAATCTGCACATTGTGTGCGTTTCTTCCAAGTGCTCTGTTTTCCACCCACAGTCAGAAAGGCATACTGGTTAGGTGAATTGGCCATGCTAACTTCTCCCTCAATGTACCCAAACAGGTGCCAGATTGTGACTACTAGGGGGTTTTCAGAGTAACTTCATCGCAGTGTTAATGTAAGCCTAATTGTGACACTAATAAATAAATAAATGCTTATCAATCTTAGTCGAACTCCACTGTTCACCACAGCTCTGTAGAGGAGATTTGGATCACTCTCCGTTGTGATAAAGTGTGTCCTGATTTCATATCCCTGGGGATGTACTTGAGGACTTTGGGAAGGCTGCACACAGGGACCTTCTGGGAACTGCCTCAGAAGTTTAAGCTCCCAGTTGGCAATTACGCTCCACAGGGAGCCATCCATTTAAACCCTGATGGTTTTGACTCTCAAAGTAGAATTCTTTTTAATTTATTCCCTTCATCGGATGATTAAGCAAAGACAGTATTTGCTGTCCATCTTTAATTGCCCTTGAGTGGCTTGTGGGGCCATTTCAGAGGGCATTTAAGAGTCAGTTACATTGTGCTCGGTGTGAAGTCAAATGTAGCCCAGACCAGGTAAGAAGGGTGGATTTGCTTCCTTAATGATGATAATCATAGAATGCCTACAGTGCAGAAAGAGGCATTTGGCCCACCAAGTCTGCACAAGTTTCCAACAAAGTATCTTATCCATGCCCAGCACTTGTCTTATTCCTGTAATCCCATGTATTGACCCCGCTAACTCCCTAACCTGCACATCTTGGTACACTAAGGGTCAATTTAGCATGGCCAATCCACCTAAACCTGTCCATCTTTGGAATGTGGCAGGAAACTGGAGCACCCAGAGAAAACCTACCCAAATATGAGGGAATCATGCAAAACTCCATACAGTTACTCAAGGCTGGAATTGAACCCAGATCCCTGGAGCGTGAGTTAACAGCACGAACTACTGTGTCACTGAACCAGATGGGTTTTTATGATAATAAATGATAGTTTTATGGCCATCATTATTGAGATCAATTTTGAATTATTTAAATTCATGTGTGGGTCATGGGCATCGCTGGCCGGACAGTATTTATTGCCCATCCCTAGTTGCCTGAGAACAGTTGATGGTCAACCACATTGCTATGGCTCTGAAGTCCCATGTAGGCCAGACCCAGGTAAGGATGGCAGATTTCTTTCCCTAAAGGATATTAGTGAGCCAGAATGCAATGGTAATGTCCAGTAACATTACCACTGCACCATAATCCACCCAGAAAGAAGTGGAAGGATTAAAACCTCTTCTAACTCCTTGGTATCTATGGTAGTGGCACACCTAACAGCATCCCCTTTCCCTCCACCACTGGACCACCACCCCCCACCCCCGACCCCCCAACTACATCTTGACTATCCCCACAACTTCCGGATCACCCAACATCACTATCAATCACTGTGGCTCTGAAGTAACATGACCAGATAAAGAAGGCAGATTTCCTTTTCTAAAGGAACTTAATAAACCGAGTGGGTTTTCCAACAATCAACAATGATTTCATGGTCATTAGTAGAACATAGAACATAGAACATTACAGCCCTTCGGCCCTCGATGTTGCGCCGGCCAGTGGACCCTCTAACCTGAACTATTCCAATATCATCCATATGCCTATCCACCGAACATTTGAATGCCCCCAAAGTAGGCGAGTCCACAACTGCTGCAGGCAGGGCATTCCACGCTCTCACCACCCTCTGAGTGAAGAACCTGCCTCTGACATTCGTCCTATAACTACCACCTCTTAATTTAAAGTTATGTCCCCTCGTGTTGGTCCTCACCATCCGAGGAAAATGCTCTCACTATCCACCCTATCCAATCCCTTGATCATCTTATACGCCTCAATTAGGTCACCGCGTAACCTTCTTCTCTCTAATGAAAATAACCTCAGGTCCCTCAGCCTTTCCTCATAAGGCCTTCCACCATACCAGGCAACATCCTGGTAAACCTCCTCTGCACCCTTTCCAATGCTTCCACATCTTTCTTATAATGCGGCGACCAGAACTGTACGCAATACTCCAAGTGCGGCCGCACCAGAGGTTTGTACAGTTGTAACATAACCTCACGGCTCCTAAATTCAATCCCTCTACCAATAAAAGCTAACACACCGTACGCCTTCTTAACAACTTTATCAACCTGGGTGCCAACTTTCAAAGAGCTATGTACTGTACCCCAAGATCCCTCTGCTTGACAACACTATTAAGGGTCCTTCCATTAGCCCTATATTTCATATGCCTGTTATTCCTACCAAAGTGAATCACCTCACACTTATCCGTATTGAATTCCATTTGCCACCTCACAGCCCAGCTCTGCAAACTATCTATGTCCCTCTGCAAACTGTAACATCCATCCTCGCTGTCTACAACTCCCCCCACTTTGGTATCGTCAGCAAATTTACTAATCCAACCCTCTACACCCTCATCTAGGTCATTTATAAAAATGACAAAGAGCAGTGGCCCTAAAACAGATCCTTGAGGTACACCACTTGTAACTGCACTCCAGGTTGAATATTTCCCATCAACCACCACCCTCTGTCTTCTATCAGCTAGCCAATTCCTAATCCAAACTACTAACTCACCTTCAATCCCATGCATCTGCACTTTCTGCAGTAGCCTACCATGGGGAACCTTATCAAACGCTTTGCTAAAATCCATATACACCACATCAACTGCCTTACCCTTATCTATCTCCTTGGTCACCTCCTCAAAAAACTCAATAAGGTTTGTGAGGCACGACCTACCCTTCACAAAACCGTGCTGACTATCCCTAATCAATTTATTTCTCTCTAGATGCTTATAAATCCTATCCCTTATAAATCTTTCCAAGACCTTGCCCACAACAGAAGTCAGGCTCACCGGTCTATAATTTCCAGGATGGTCCCTACTCCCCTTTTTGAACAAAGGGACAACATTTGCCATCCTCCAGTCTTCCGGCACTATACCTGTAGCTAACGACGACATAACAGCAACTGGTAAATTTAACCCCCAAGATATTGCTACCTCTCCGGTTCAGGTGCAGACCATCCCTCTTGTAGAGGTCCCACCTTCCCCAGAATGAGCTCCAATTGTCCAAATACCTGTAGATTCTTAATCCCAGATTTTTTTTTTATGATTGAATTCAAATTTGACCAACTGCCATGGTGGGATTCGAATCCAGGTCCCCAGAACATTAGTCGAGTTCTCGATTTATTAACTGAATTCAAATTCCACCAGTTGCCGTAATGGGATTTGGATCCCAGAGTTTCTGGATTACTGGTCCAGTGACATTACCCATTGGCACCATCAACTACCTAGAAAAACGTGGAAAGATTAAAACCTCTTCCAACTCCTTGGTATCTATGGTACTGGCACACCTAACAGCACCCCCCTTCCCCCCGCACCACTGGACCCCCCCACGCCCCAACTACATCCTGACTATCTTCTGATCACACAACATCACTATCAACAGCGATTGCCACTCTACAGAAGTTGTCAGCCAATAATTGGAAAATAGCCTAATGCATCTTTCTTGAGTCAGATGACCCCACTTTTCTTTATTCTCACTGTTCTTTCATGACCCAATTGTGTCACTGGCTAGGCCAGCATTTTATTCCCCATCGTTAAAAGTCCTATAGAAGATTGTGGCTAGTTGCCTACTTGAGCCACTGCAGTCCATATGATATGGGTACAACCACAGTGCTGTCAGAGTGGAAATTCCAGGATTTTGACTCAGTGACGGTGAAGGAATGGCGATCTATTTCCAAGTAAGGATGGTGAGTGGCTTGGAGGGGAACCTGGAGGTCCCATGTGTCTGCCACCCTTGTCTCTCTAGGTGGTGGAGGTCATGGATTTGGAAGGTGCTGTGTAAAGCTCATGCAGTGCTTCTTACAGAGAGAGTACTTTGATATGCATTGGTGATGGAGAGAGTGAATGTTTAAGGTGGTGGATGAGTGCCAATCAAGCGAGCTGCTTTGTCCTGGATAAGATCAAACATCTTGAGTGTTGTTGGTGTTATAAATGGGGAATATTTTACCACTGTCCTGAACATAGAACATAGAACACTACAGCACAAACAGGCCCTTCGGCCCACAAGTTGTGCCCATCATATCTATCATATCTATACTTGCCAGTGCCAAGTAGATGGTGGACAGTTTTTGCAAAATCAGGATATGAGTTATTCACTGCTAAATTCCTAGCCTTTGACCTGCTCTTGTAGCCATAGTATTTATATGGCTATTTATGTTCAGTTTCTAGTTAATGGTAATCTTTAGGATGTTGATACTGGGGAACTCAATGGTTGCAATACCATTGAATGTCCAAGCCAGTTGGTTAGGTTCTCTCTTGTGAGATGGGCATTGCCTGGCAATTGTCAAAAGCAAATGTTACTTGCTACTTATCAGAGCAATTCTGGATATTGTGCAGGTCCTGCTGCATTTGGACATGAACTGCTTCAGTATCTGGGGAATTTTCGAATGGTGCTGAACATTGTGTAATCATCAGCGAACATCCCTATTTCTGACCTTTTAATGGAGGAAACAACATAAGGTGGTTGGACCTTGGACACTATCCTGAAGAACTGCTGCAGTGATGTCCCAGCAGTGAGACATTTGATCTCCAATGACCACAAGAAATTTTAAAGTTTATTTATTAACTTCACAAGTAGACTTACGTTAACACTGAAATGAAGTTACTGCGAAAATTAGCACGGCCAGTGCACCTAACCAACATGTCTTTTGGGCTGTGGGAGAACCCTAGAGGAAACCCACGTAGAAATGGGGAGAGCATGCAGACTCTTCACAGACAGTGACCCAAGCCAGGAATCGAATCCAGGTCCCTGGCGCTGTGACGAAGCAATACTAACCATTGAGCCACTACAAATTCTATTGTGCTAGGTATGTTTCCAACGAGTGCAGAATTTTCCCTGATTCCCATTGGCTCTAGTTTCGCTAATGCTCCATGCGATGCCACACTCAGTCAAATTTGTCTTGATGCTAGGAACAGCAACTCTCACCTGATCTTTCTGAGTTCAGCTATTTTGTCCATGTTTGGGTCAAAACTGGGAAGTTTTTCACATTGCCAGGTAGATACCAGTATAGTTACTGTGCTTTTCCAAAATTCATTCAAAGGACACTTTACTGTGCTTTTCCAAAATTCATTCAAA
The DNA here is from genome assembly GCA_024679065.1 of Sphyrna mokarran. Taxonomy (NCBI): domain Eukaryota; kingdom Metazoa; phylum Chordata; class Chondrichthyes; order Carcharhiniformes; family Carcharhinidae; genus Sphyrna; species Sphyrna mokarran. The sequence continues at coordinate 11,236,607 of JAGIQG010000001.1, read as the reverse complement.
GGACATGAGCATCTCTGTCTGGCCAGCATTTACTGCCCATCTCTAGTTGCCTGAGACCTGAGCATCAACCACATTGCTGTGTCTCTGAAGTCACATACAGACCAAGTAAGGAAGGTAGATTTCCTTTGCTAAAGGAGCTTAATAAACCAGGTGGGTTTTTCTGACAATCACAATGCTTTCATGGTCATCAGGACATTCTTAATTCTAGATTATTGTTACTGAATTCAAATTCCATCACCTGCTATAGTGGGATTCGAACCCGGGTGCTCAGAATATTAATAGATTTTCTCCTTTAATAGTCTAGCAATAATACCATTAGGCCATTGCCTAATTTAGATTCGGAGCCAGGCTAATTTTGGAGCATTTCACTTTTTTACCCCATTCATTTCTAGTCCAGTGCTGATGCCTTAACACAGCCTTTTCTGACATTACTCCCCCATCTCCTCATGAATAACAATCTCCCGAGCTACAACAGCAATGTTGTTATGCAAACAAGTTGGAAAGCAAAACAAAAGCCTCATGTTAAATGTGATTTCAAGATTGGCCTGCACCTGCTGAACAATCCTGAGTGTGCTAATAGCTACACAAACAATTGATTTAAAGTTCATCTATTAGTCTCAAGTAAGGCTTACATTAACGCTGCAATGAAGTTATTGTGAAAATCTCCTCGCCACCACAGCCCAACGCCTATTTGGGTCAATGCACCTCACCAATTGTGGGAGGAAAGTGGAGAACCTGGAGGAAACCCACTCAGTCACGGGGAGAACGTGCAAACTCTTTGCAAACAGTGGCCCAAGCCGGGAATCGAACCCAGGTCTCTGGCACTGTGAAGCAGCGGTGCACTTAAGATAAGCAGCCGAGATTGTAATGAGGTGTATTTATACTTGCTGGAGGTGACATACATGCACATACAGTGTGACCTGTTCTCCACAATCTTGTTCAAGCTTTACGTCCTTTTCATAATTACCCCACTCTATGGTCTTGCCTCTGCCAGAGTGAGCTTGCCAACCTGTCGGGACCCTTATCTCTTGTCGTATAAGTTTTTATGATCATTTAAAATTTAATATTCTTCTGTTCGTCCTGGTGATTAGAACAAGGGTCTCCAAACTACAGTCTGTGGGCCATATTCACCCCGCAGAGGCCACATCTGGATTGGAGTTTGGAGACCACTGGACTAAAACATGAGAAGCTTAGATGACATTTAAAATAGCAATCTAAAATGGCCAGAAGTAACCAGATAATTCTGTCCTTTTTGGGGGGGTATGAGAAAAAGACAGGAAAATGGAATTAAGTTATAATGCTTGGAGACTTGGTGAAGACATGTTGCACCCAACAGTCTACTTCTGCACCGTAACAGTTCTGTGATCCTGTGATTGAATTATAGAATCCCTACAGTGCAGAAGAAGGTTATTTGGCCCATCGAGCCTGCACCATCAATAATCCCATCCAGGCCCTATCCCTGTAACTTCATTTATCTACCTGGCTAGTATCCCTGACACTAAGGAGCAACTTAGCATAGCCAATCAACCTAACCCACACATCTAATCTCTAAGGTAAGAACATGTTCGGCACACTCTGTGGGCCGAAGGGCCTGTATTGTGCTGTAGTTTTTCTATGTTTCTATCTTTGGACTGTGGGAGGAAACCAGAGAACCCAAAGGAAGCCCATGCATAAATGGGGAGAACATGCAAACTCCACACAGACAATGACCCAAGCCGGGGATCGAACACAGGGACCTGGCACTGTGAGACAGCAGTGCTAACCACTGCACTACAGTGCAACCCAGATTGCTGGGGGATAAATAAGGGGTAACTTTGCTGTTCTTCTTCAAGATGCTGACATGAGGGGGTAGAAGCTTACATTTATATAGCACCTTTTGGTTTAGAATGTCCCTTAAGCGCTTTACAGGAACGTTATCAAACAAAATTTGACACCAAGTGACATAAGGAGATGCGAGGCCATGGGATTAATAGCTTGGCAAAACAGGAAGGTTTAATTGAGAACTTTGGAGGAGAGAGTGCGATGAAGAGGTTAAGAATAGACTTCCTCAAGTTCGAGCCTCGACAGTTACAGTTGACCAATGGTGATGTGATATAAATTGGGGATGGATGAAAGGCCTGGATCAGTGCGAGAGAAGATTAGCAGACGAGTTCACCTGAAGTTTTCACGTCTGACTTTGGCTGGGAGAAAAGATCATTAAAAACTTAACTCTGCTCCTCAAAGCTTGAATCCAGGTCCTTCCTGTAGAGGAAAATCAATGAATAGTCAGCAATGAAGTGATGGTTCAATGAGCAATTGCTGCAGGATTGAACTAGTTATGCAGTCAACCCAACAAAGGTCAAATCTTTAGAATCGTAGAATCCCTACAGTGCCTAGAGAGACCATTCGGCCCATTGAGCCTGCTTTGACAAAGGGTCATCTGAACTCGAAACATCAGCTCTTTTCGCTCCTAACAGATGCTGCCAGACGTGGTGAGATTTTCCAGCATTTTTTCCTTTCAATTTCTGATTCCAGCATCCGCATTAATTTGCTTTCACCCAATGCTCAGAGTGGATCAGGGAAACCCAAATCCATATAAAGGTCATGATGAGGAGATGCCGGCATTGGACTGGGATGGAGACGGTAAGAAGCCTCAGGGTAAAGTCCAACAGCTTTATTTGAAATCACGAGCTTTCGTAGCATGGCTCCTTCATCAGGTTCCCCCACCTACGAAAGAAAGTTACTGCAGGTGCCGGAACCTGAAACCAAAAGGGAAAATGCTGGAAAATCTCAGCAGGTCTGGCAACATCTGTAACGAGAGAAAAGAGCTAACACTTCGAGTCCAGATGAACTCAAAGCAGGTTCGATGGGCCGAATGGTTTGGTTTCAGATCCCAGCATCCGCAGTAATTTCCTTTTATAGGACCTCATTGCTGTTATTTGAGCTTACTGTACTCAAATTGGCTGCTACGTGTCTCAGAATGCAGGAGTGAGGAGTGAGGAGTGAGCTCTAAGAACCCTTCATGGGCTGTAAAGTGTTGTGGGATGTCCTCAAAGGTTATAAAAAGTGCGATAGAAACACAGGAATGGTTACTCCTTCTATGGTATCTGATGCTTAGTCACTGAAGCTAAAAGTTTTAATCAAACTGGCATCCTGAATGGTGTGTGACGGCATTAGTTCTGAAGCTTTACTGAGCTGGCAGCACTCTGCAAGCACTCTGCGGGTGTGTAGCCTCACCGCTGGGAATGCGTATTAGGAAATCGCAAGTCCCTCTGCTGGGAGGCCAATTCAGAGAGTTGACCCGAATAGTACACCATGCTATTTGCTTTAATAATTGCTTGGCGGTGTATGGACCTGGGCAGTGTTGGTTTGCTGCTTCTCTGCATGCCTTCAGTTTTGTTTTATAGCGATGAATTACTACAAATCTATGAAAAATTACTTTGCCAGATGTTGTGTGAATAACAGGCTTGTAAGTGGAAACAATCTTCCAGCACTGGTGTTAACCCCTTCACTGACAAACGCTTGAGAGAGAGTCAACATCAAGCTTTTCCCGAAAATCTCTTGGCCTATATTTGTATCTCAACCCGACGGTGATTAAAATCTACCTCATTGGCTGCCATTTGCTCAGGGTCTTGAGGTCTTGAAAGGTGCTATATCAATGCAAAAATTTTAATTTACTTCAGTAGGTCTGTGCTTGCTGATATTTTGGCCTCAGCCTTTGGAGTGGGCCAACCTTGGCCCAGGCATGCCCTCCCTGCAAGCAAAGTCATAGAACAAAAAAACAAAGAAAATTACAGCACAGGAACAGACCCTTCGGCCCTCCAAACCTGCATGGACCATGCTGCCTGACTAAACTAAAACCCCCTACCCTTCCAGGGACCATATCCCTCTATTTCCATCTCATTCATGTAGTTACAAGATGCTCCTTAAAAGTCATTACCTTATCCGCTTCCACTACCTCCCTGGCAACGAGTTCCAGGATCCCACATCCTCCGTGTAAAAAACCTGCCTCGTACATCTCCTTCAAATTTATGCCCATAGGAAAACAGAAACTAGCAGCAGGAGTAGGCCATTCGGCCCTTCAAGCCTGTTCCACTTTGGATCATGGCTGATCGCCGAATTCAATATCCTCATTCCCCGCCCCCCCCCCACTCGAACCTCCATAACCCTTGATCCCTTTAGCCTCTATATGGGAGTTAAGGTTGCAGAGAGAGGGGCCTGAGTTTCCTTTGCCTTAAAGGGCGTTTTAATAAAATACTTGCCCTTGGGGTGATGTCTTGTCCCTCCCTAATTAATCTTGGCATGGTGGCACAGTGGTTAGCACTGCTGCCTCACAGCACCAAGGTCTTGGGTTCGATTCCCGGCTTGAGGAATTGTCTGCGTGAAGTCTGCGCGTTCTTGCCATGTCTGTGTGGGTTTCCTCTGACTGCTCCACTTTCCTCTCATAGTCCGAAAGATGTGCTGGTCAGGTACATTGGCATGCTAAGTTCTCCTTCAGTGTACCCCAATGAGCGCCAGAGTGTGGTGACTAGGGGATTTTTACTGTAACTTCATTGCAGTGTTAATATAAGCCCAATTGTGACACTAATAAATAAACTTTAAAAAACAGATACGGTTGTACTTATTGAAATGTTAGCTTCGCACAAACCTAAGCCATCAGAATATAGGGCTTCATGATTCCTGAAAACTGACCCTCAAACAACAAACCCCTCTCCACATCCCAACACCCTTCAAGTCCTGCAGATAGGGATCTCCCTTAGCTGTGACAGAATAGGCGAGCGGAATCTCAGTTAGGGTGGCACGGTGGCACAATGGTGAGCATTCCAACCTCACAGTGCCAGAGATCCAGGTTCAATTCCGGCCTCAGGTAACTGTCTATCTGGAGCATATCCTTCAGAGTGTGGGAGGAAAGCGGAGCACGTGGAAGAAACAGACGCGGGGCGAACGTGCAGACTCCACACAGACAGTGCAGCAACCGAACCCAGGTCCCTGGGGTTGTGAGGCAACAGTACTAACCACTGTGACTAGGTGGTACAGCACTGTGCACTGGTGGAGAGTGTGTTTAAGGTGGCGGGCGGATGGGGTGCCTATCAGACAGGGCGGCCTTGCCAGAATGAGGAGCCGGTGAAGCCTGACAGAGCATTCAGCAGCCGAGACGTTTGCTTTGTCTGTTACGGTAACTGCTCCTTTCCATCCCTCCTTCTCTGTCAGTACCCACCCCTTTGCCAGCAACATCCTGACGCTTGCCACTTCACTTTTGCTTTTTCTTTCCGCCCCCCCCCCCCCCTCTATCTAATCAATCACCAAGTGCTAATGTAATTCAGCAGCTGGTCGGAGCTGCTAACGAGGTAACACACTTCCATTTTCGCAACTCTAAATGGAGCATCTGATGCCTGAAGAGCCAAGCTCTGATGATCAAACACACAGTCACACCAGTCACAGTTACAACTCCAAACCTAACGTGTCGTGTGAGGCGTAAGTAAATTCTAATTAAACTTTGAAAGTAGTAACAGATTACAGTTCGAAAAGAAAAACACACACACACACACACACACACACACACAGAAGCCGAGAACTGAACTGCTGATGGGCAGCTGAGGGAATCTCGCCGTCAGCTCCTTTTTTGAGGGTGATTGGCTAACCCTGTCACGGGGGAAGAACAAGAAGGAACAAGCGGACGGAGGAACTAGAAGCGAGAGTAGGCCGCTCGGCCCTTCCAGCCAGATCCTGGTTGGTCTAATTGCAACTTCAACCCCGCATTCCTGCCTATCTTCATTCCCGTCTTTATCGAGGGGAGGAGTGGCCTAGCGGTACTGCCGTTAGACTGTTAATCCAGCAAACTCAGCTAATGCTCTGGGGACCCTGGTTCGAATCCCGTCACGGCAGATGATGGGACTTGAATTCAGTTTTTTTAAAAAAAATCTGGAATTAAAAATCTACTGCTGCCCAGGAAACCATCCTCGTAAAAACCCATCTGGTTCATTCATGTTCTTTAGGGAAGGAAATCTGTCGTCCTTACCATTCTGGCTACATGGGACTCCAGAATCAGGTTGACTCTCAACTGCCGTCCAAGGGCAACTAGGGATGGGCAATAAATGCTGGCCAGCTCGCGACGTCTCATGAGTGAATTAAAAAAAAAACACCTGGCTTAAAAATATTGTGCGGGATTTTATGGCCTCTCTCATCTCCAAACCACAAAATCCCACCCAAGATCAATAGACTTTTCCATGGCCCACCCCTTGCCTGCTCCGATTCCCATGGCTGGTGGGACAATAGAATTCCGGTCTCTGCTTCCACTGCCTTTTCGGGGAGCCAGTTCCAAAACCCTTTTTTCTTTCATGTGATGGGGTGTCTTTGGCTATGCCAATGTTTATTGTCCATTCCTAGTTGCCTAGGAAGGTGGTGGTGAACTGCCTTCTTGCGCTGCAACAGTCCCTGAGATGTAGGTACATCCACAGTTCTATAAGGGAGGGAATTCCAGCATTTTGATCCAGTGACAGTGCAGAAGTGACGATATATTTCTAACTCAGGATAGTGAGTGATTTGGAGGAGAACCTCCAGGTCATAACGTTCTCAGGAATCTGCTATTCTTTTCCTTCTTGGCGGCAATGATTGTGGATTTAGAAAATGTTGCCTGTACTGCCTTGGTGAGTTGCTGTGTTGCATCTTGTAGATGGTACACATGGCTGCCACTGTTCATCAGTAATAGAGGTTCTGAAGGTTAGTGGAAGAGGTAGCAGTCAAGCAAGCTACATTGTCCTGGATGGCGTCAAAGTCCTTGAGCGTTGTTGAGTTGCACTCATCAGACAAGTGGAGAGTATTCCGTCACACTCCTAATTTGTGCCTTGTAGCTGATTGACAGACTTGGAGGGTCAGGAGGTGACTTAGTCACTGTAGCATTCTTAGCCTCTAACCTGCGCATTGTATAGTTCAGTTTCTGGTCAAGGATACCCCCAGGATATCGATCGTGGGGGATTCAGTCATGAAATACCACTGAGATGTGATTCCTGAATGTCCTAATGCTAATTTTAAATTATATTTCTGTGTACTCGACGAGGGAATAGATTTTGTTTTCCCTCGTTATTTTTTTGCTCCCTTCAATTTGCAATTGCATGGCTGCTATGTTGCCATTCACACCTCCTCCAGTCACATCTTGTGTCTCTTTACTTCTCCCTTTGACTTCTGGCACCTCCTGCGAGTGAGCTACAGTTGATGCTCAGTCGGTGTAATATACAGTGATCTGATCTCACTCCATAGCTCATGCTGTGTCCCATTCTAGAAGGCATGCAACTGGGGAGGTTCTCAGGTTGCTGGCAAGGAAGATCTTTTTAGTTGCAGAAGGAATTTAAGTTTATTTATTGTTAGTCACAAGTAGGCTTATGTTAACACTGCAATGAAATTACTGTGAAAATCTCCCAGTCACCACGCCTGTTCAGGTACACTGGGGGAGGATTTAGCATGGCAATGCACCTAACCAGCATGTCATTCGGACCGTGGGAAGAATCGGAGCACTCGGAGGAAACCCATGCAGACACAGAGAGAATGTGCAAACTCCACACAGATAGTGATGCAAGCCAGGAATCGAACCCTGGTCCCTGGTGCTGTGAGGCACCAGTGCTAGCCACTGTGTTAATGTACTGCCCCATAAGGCATGTGGGAAAAGGGTGGGAAAATGGGGTTGGAGTCTAAGCTGATTGTGTTGAATGAGTGGAGGAGGCTTGACGGGCCACATGGTCAATTCCTGCTCCTATTTCTGGAAGCTGTGTAGAATGAGTTTCAGGAGTCTGAGCTTTAAGACAAACCTGCAGAAACTTTAGCTGTTCAGCTGAAGAAAGTCACCCCAGAGATAGGTGTAATCCCATTGAGAAGGAAATGGGAAAAGTTAATCTGAGCTATAATGGACACTGGTTCACAGTTTCCCAAGAAAGAAAGGCAGAATCAATTTGATTGGAAAGATCAAATGGAAAGAAAAGTCACTGTGCCAGAAGCAAAAAACAGCAATTGACTTTATTCACTAGCCCTGGAAACTCTACTGATCATAGGAAGTGGAGGATAACTCCACAATCTATCATTCCCATTGAGAACCTGCACCAGCAACAACAAGTTGAAATTATATTATTCATAGAACATAGAACATAGAACATAGAACAATACAGCACAGAACAGGCCCTTCGGCCTTCGATGTTGTGCCGACCAAAATAAAAAGCAATGCCCCTCCAAACTAAACCATTCCCTTCTCTTCCATATACTTATCAATTAACCTCTTAAACGCCACCAAACTTGGCGCATCTACAACAGCTGCAGGCAGGGCATTCCACTCCCTAATCACTCTTTGAGTAAAGAAAGTATTCCTTTAACATATTAGGGCGGCACGATTATTGGTTAGTACTGCTGCCTCACAGGGCCAGGAACTTGGGTTTCATTCGTGGCTTGGGTCACTGTCTGTGCGGAGTTTGCACATTTCCTCATATCTGCGTGAGTTTCCTCCGGGTGCTCCGATTTCCTCCTACAATCTAAGAGACGTTCTGGTTAGGGTGCATTGGCCATGCTAAATTCTCTCTTAGTGTACCCAAACAGGCACTGGAGTGTGGTGACTAGGGGATTTTCACTGTAGCTTCATTGCAATGTTAACAGACTTGAGACTCTAATAAATAAACTAAACTGAACAAAGGGTGGAATTTTTCAGTCCTTCCTATCTGTGGGATCTTGCAACCGAGCCAAAGCTGATGATGCTAGGGCGAACTATCACTCCACATCCACCTTCCCATCACACCGCCAGTGTAGGCATGATGGGCTGAATGGCCTCTCTCTGGCGACTCTGGGAAGTAAAGAGGGAAAATATAAGCTGGTGATAGGGATGTGTATTTAACCATTATCAAAATGCTGAGACAGAGAGAAGCTCCTGGCACAATGATACTTATTTACCTTGAGCCGACTTTTGTGCAAACTTTCAGCTCCCTCTTGTGGGCACGGTTAATATAATAAACATTTTTTTAGCTTCCAGTTGGAAGACTGCAAGAATCCTTCACTCACAGGAGGTAAAGATCTCAGACTTTGCTCTGCAGGGCTGAGTTGGAAGATTGATTACAAGTGGCACTGCCACTATAAAAATTGAAACAGATAAAAACACAGGTTGACGCACCCGGTACTGGACTCAGGGAGTGCTACAGTGTTGGGGGGCGGGGGGGGGGGTGCCACCTCTTAGGTGATAACCTTGGACTGCTGGCCTGTGGGTTCTCTGAATGCATGATCATGAGAAGGGAATCTCATGGAAACCTATAAAATTCCGACAGGGACCAGTCAAGTTAGATGCAGGAAGGATGTTCCCGCTGGTGAGACTGTTCAGAAGCAGGTGCCATAATTTAAGGATACAGGGTAGACTATTTATGACTGTAGTGAGGAGAAATTTACTCACCCAGAGGGTGGCCAACCTGTAGAATTTGCAATCACAGAAAAAAATTGGGGCCTAAACATTGTACGTTTTCAAGAATTAGCTATAGTCCTGAGAGCAAATGAGAGCCAAGGATATGGGGAGGAAGGTGGGATCAGTTGGATGATCAGCCATGATCATAATGAATAGTGGAACAGGCTCAAAGAGCAGGAAGGTCTCTTCCTGCTCCTATTTTCTATGTTTCTATGAGTCTACGGTTCTCAAGCGGATGCAATAGATTCTTTGGCAATTTGGGGGGTAGACCCTGGGTGGGATTGTGTTTGGTGCAGACTTGATGGGCCGAAGGGCCTCTTTCTGCACTGTAGGGTTCTATAATTCTATGATTTCGAAGAAGGCATTGCCCCTGGTGCCCTGAACAGAATTTATTCTTCAACCAATATCAGTAAACTACATTTAGTAGTGGCACAGTGGCACAGTGGGGTTAGCACTGCTACCTCACAGTGCCAGGGACCCAGGTTCAATTCTGGCCTCAGGTCACTTTTTCTGAGGAGTTTGCACATTCTCCCCTTGTCTGCGTGGGTTCTCCCCAGATGCTCCAGCTTCCTCCCACAATCTAAAGATGTGTAGTTTAGGTGGATTAGCCATGTTAAATGTGTGGTATTCAGGGGATGGGACTGGGGAATGGGCCTGAGCAAGTTACTCTGTCAAAGAACATAGAACATAGAACATTACAGCGCAGAACAGGCCCTTCGGCCCTCGATGTTGTGCCGACCAATTAAGAAAAAGCAATGACCCTCTAACCTAAACCATTCCCTTTTCATCCATAAACCTATCTACTGACCTCTCAAACGCCCCCAAACTTGGCGCATCTACAACTGCAGCAGGCAGGGCATTCCATACCTTTACCCACCCTCTGGGTAAAGAACGTACCTCTGACATCCGTCCTATAACTACCGAAGAGTCGGTGGAAACTTGAAAAATCTCTTCTGCACTGTCGGTATTCTATGATTCTACATTATCTGTTTATAACCACATTTGCTGTTTGTGGTACCTAGGATATATCAGATCTTCCAGTCCCAACAACTTCAATGGATTTTTGGCTGCTTTTTCCAGCTCTGTCCTCACTGCCGCGGGACTGGAAAATTCTGGCCTACATTTCCTATAACACGACTACACTTCCACTTCAAAGCAGAGCTAATTGGCCCAACTCAACTCCTAAAATGCTTTGGGGCATGTTGAGGTTGTAAAAGATACTATATAAATGCACTTTTTACATTCTTTAAAACATGCTGAAAGGCTAACCTAAACCCTACTGAAGCTTTCTGATTCTCAAGTTTGGGTCAGCAACTAGCAGGCAAAGGAAATGGTGGGTGGCAGCTAGTAGTGGGGGAGAGGGCGTATGGGGAGTGTATAATCCACAGAGAACCACTGGAAAGACCTGCATGTATGTAGCAATTTTCACAATTACAGGACAACTCTCTTTTTTTATATAGAATTCTAAAGTCCAGGAGGAGGCCGTTTGGCCCATCGAGTCTGCACTGCCCACAATCCCACCTAGGCCCTATTCGCATAACCACATGCATTTACCCTATCTAGTCCACCTGACACTAAGGGACTATTTAATATGGCCAATTCTACACACCATTGGACTGTGGAGAAAAAACCCAATGTACCAGAGGAAACCCACTCAGACACGAGGAGAATGTGCAAACTCCACACAGATAGTGACCCCAAGCTGGGTATTGAACCCGAGTCCCATCGCTGTGAGGCAGCAGTGCTAACCACTGTGCCAACGTGCCGCCCCAAAGCACTTTACAGCCAATGGAGTATTTCTGGAGTGTGGTCACCATAGAAAAGTTATGGTACAGAAATAGGCCATTCAGCCCATCCTGTATGAAACAAAAGAGTGGAAAAAGAAACTAGCCACGTATTTTGATCCCATCTTTTGGCACCAGGTCCATATCCTTGCAGATTACAGGAATTCAGATGCTGATCCTTGTTGAAGATTTTCCCAAGATTAACATGCAGCTTCAGTTGACAGTTAGGAAGAGAAATGCAATGTTAGCATTCATGTCGAGAGGGCTAGAATACAAGAGAAAGAATGTACTTCTCAGGCTGTATAAGGCTCTGGTAAGACCCTATATGGAGTATAGTGAGCAGTTTTGGGCCCCTGTATCTAAGGATATGCAGCTGACCTTGGAAAGGATCCAGAGGAGGTCCACAAGAATGATCCCTGGAATGAAGAGCTTGTCTTATGAGAAACAGTTGAGGATTATGGATCTGTACTCAGAGTTCAGAAGGATGAGCGGGGTGGTGGTGGGGGGAGCGCATTGAAACTTACAGGATACTGTGAGGCCTGGATAGAGTGGACGTGGAGAGAATGTTTCCACTAGTAAGAAAAGCTAGAACCAATCTCTAGCTAAATGGATGATCCTTTAAAACAGAGTTGAGGAGGTATTTCTTCAGCTAGAGAGTGGTGAATCTGTGGAATTCTTTGCTGCAGAAGGCTGTGGAGGCTGGGTCATTGAGTGTCATTAAGACGGAGATAGATAGGTTCTTGATTAATAAGAGGATCAGGGGTTATGGGGAAAAGACAGGAGAATGGGGATGAGAAAAGTATCAGCCACGATTGAATGGTGGAGCAGGCTCGATGGGCCGAGTGGCCAAATTCTGCTTCTATACCTTATCGTTTTATTCAGGTATCGTGCAAATGAGTTGAACATTCAACATTTCAGCTTCATCTACCAAATTAGGCAGTGAATTCCAGTCACCCAGCACTATCAAAGTGAAAAAAATTTCCTCACGTTCCTATTAATTCTCCTAACAATCACCTTAAATATATGTCTCCTAGTAATTAACCCCATCAGCCGGGGGAAACAAGTCTTTCCTGCCTATTCTATCTAAGACTCTCATAATTTTGTATACCCCAATTACATCAGCCCTCAACTTTGGCTGCTGTAACAAAAACAATCCTAGGCCATTCAATGTCTTCTCATAGCTGCAATTTTCAAGTCCTGGCAACATTCTTGAAAATCTCCCTTGTACTCTTCGCAGAGCAATTATGTCCCTCCTGTTATGCTGTGACCAGAACTGTACACAAAATTCCAGCTATGCCCTAACCAGCATTTTATACATTTCCATCATTACATCCCTTAATAAAGAAAAATATTCCATATGCTTTTTTCACCACTTGTCCACCTGCCTTGCTACCTTCACAACAGAGGGAGGCCATCCAGCCAATGCTCTGAAAACAGTCCCAGCCAGGCACTATCCCCGTAACCCCACATATTTACCTTCCTAATCCCCCTGACAGTAAGAGGCAATTTAGCATTGGTAATCAACCTAACCCCGCACATCTTTGAACTGTGGGAGCAAACTGGAGCACCCAGAGGAAACACATGCAGACAAAGGGAGAATGAGCAAACTCTACATAGACAGTGACCCAAAGTGGGAATCGAACCCGGCCCAAGGCAGTGTAAGATAGCAGCACTGGCTGGGAAAATATGGACTGACTTATAAACCTGCAGGAATATATAAAAGCACAAGCAGAATGACGTAGGTTAATCCCACACACTGTTAAGTTAAATCATTTTGCAGAGAAATGGGGTAATAGGGAAATTTTGAACAGAATTCGTGAGCCATGTCTTTACACAAAAGAATTAGCCCAGGTGTTCTCTCTTAGATGCGGATGTGGAGACAAAAAGACTGAAGATATTCAAACCTTAGTGCTCTGAGTACGATAAGCTGGATCATTGCAGACCATACAATTTATCAAATCAAGAGATATGGGCCAAATGCAGGCAACTGGGACTAGCTTAGGGGTTAAAAAATGGACAAGTTAGGCCGAAGGGCCTGTTTCCATGCTGTAAACCTCTTTGACTCTATAACTTTATGACTCTAAGACTAGAATTCAAACCTGGGATCAACCCTAAAACTCGAGAAGTGGTTATTCAAAAAATAAATAGACACAACGCATTGTGCATCATTGAAAACAATGGGAGGGAGACAGAAAGAGAAATGGAGAGAAAGTTAAGAGAAGTGAGAGTGAAGGAAGGGAAAAGAGAAAACGAAATGGGACAGCACATTGGTGCAGTGGTTAACACTACTGCCTCACAGTGCCAGGGGTCCCAGGTTCGATTCCAGCCCTGGTCACTGTGCAGAGTCTGCACATTATCCCAGTGTCTGCATGGGTTTCCTCCATGTGCTGCGGTTTCCTCCCAAAGTCCGTAAGATATGCTGCTTTGGCTGAGCTAAATTCTCCCTCAGTGTACCCGAACAGGCGCTGGAGTGTGGCGACCAGAGGATTTTCATAGTAACTTCATTTCAATGTTAAAGTACGCCTACTTATGACGCTAATAAATAAACTATAAACATCAAGAAAAAGAAAAAAGAGGGCAGTGTAAGCGAGAAACAAGGCAGAGAGGGGAGGACTTAGTGAAAAAGAGAAATGCAGAGAGACGTTACAAAAATAAATGAGCAAAGAAGGAAGAGAGAGAGAGAGAGACATAACGTGAAAAATAAGAAAGAGAATTGGAAAAGTCAGTGAGAGAGAAAGAAAGGGAAAAAATGAATGAGCAAGGCACAGAACAAGGGAGAGAAAGAAATATAGAGGGAAATAGAAGAGAGGAAAAATGGAGAGAGGAGAAGAAAGGCAAAAATAGAAGGATGTTCTGGAAGAACAAGACCAGAAGGTCACCAGGGAGAAAGAGATTAAAAAGATAGAGAAAATAGAGGGAGAGATAGGATGGAAAAAGCTGAAACCTGCCAGGTAGGATAAAAGGAATAGCTTAATCCAGATACAGGCATGTCTCTCTAGCTGTGTAATTCTGTAAACATGTCATCTGGGGAGAGAAAAAACACTCCAAGTTGAAACATATATGAATATATATATATGTGTTCAGGCAGAGACCCATCAAGCATTACATTGTCAGTCAATTAATACCATTACGGGCTGCAGAAGTGACAACAGAAGTCAATTAAAACCAACAGAGTGACATGTTTCATTGGCGTAATATGCCAGATGTTAGTTAGGAAAATTACAAGGTTGTGGAGGGGAGGGAAGTGGGGAGGTGATGGTGAAGGGGAGGGTGTAGTGGAACAGAGAACATGTCGACAGGGTCGGCTAATGGACAACAAGCTGAGATTCCTCAATTTCGACCCTTTGCCTCCCCCCCCGCCCTCACCACCACCCCACACAAACCACCCCCCACCCCCCTCCATCCCCATCCTTTTTTTTATAATTCCTGCTCCAGCTTATTAATGAACTACCTGCTTTCCATATTCATTAAACAGCTGGCCTGACAGATGTGACGAATACTCTCAAAACCCAGGGAGAGAAGAGAAAAAAATTGCTTTCCATCTGGCTCTCCAGCACCGTGAGAGATAAGATTCCTCCCTCTTCTCGCAGTTAAGGAACGAGAGAGAGAGAGAGAGAGCGAGCAAGGAAGAGAGAGAGAGAGAGAAAAACAACCCTCAATGCAATGTCAACATCTGCTCGCTTTTTAAACACTGTGTAAAAGACAGTGACATTTTAAGCAAATGATCCTTGTAACTCTTTTTTTTTAATCTCACCATCTATTCCTCATTAAAGGGGAAAGCTCCAGCCGCCTCTCTGCTCATTTTAATTTATTTGTTTATGACTTTAGTCGACGTTAGATCTACACGCCGTTTTGCATTTTTTATTGGTGACATATGGAGCACATTTATCAACATTTGTTACGATGGTCTTAAATGATTTTGTTAACTCATTTTCTTTTATTTGAAACTTTATTTTTCCCCTCTCTCGCTTTGGAACACACAGGAATCCTAGAATTCCTACACTGCAGAATTTGGCCCTTTCAGTCTGCACCAGCAACAACCCCACCCAGGCACTATCCCTATAAACCTACATATTTATCTCCTGGGTCCCTCTAACCTACACATCCCAGGACACTAAGGGTCAATTTAGCACAGCCAATGGACCTAACTCGCACATCTTTAGACTGTGGGATGCGACCAGAGCAACCGGAGGAAACCCACGCAGACACAGGGAGAACATGCAAACTCCACACAGTGGAGACAGTGACCTAAGCCGGGAATTGAACCCTGGAGTTGTGAGGCAGCAGTGCTAGCCACTGTGCCACCATGCTGGCTGGGTGTTCAACTCACTTTCAAAGTGTCAACCTTCCGTCAGCTGATCATTAAAACTGAAAAGTTCTCCTTCCTGTTTCATAATACAATCTGCAATTTGGATCCTATGATTGCAGCACAGAAAGAGGCCATTCTTCTCTCCTTGCCCATGCCATCACCTAGAGGAATGACCCATTCCTCTCCCCCATCCACCACCAATGCACCAGACGCCCACCACCATCAGGTCTGTCTCCTTGAAGACTTTGCCTTTTTCAAAACTTTTGATGGTCCCATTGTGCAGGAAGCTGCTCAGGTCGAGAAGAGTTGGATAGAAGGTACAGCACAAATGGCACAGTGGCATAGTGCTTAGCACTGCTGCCTCACAGTGCCAGACATCCAGGTTCAATTCCCGCTTTGGGTGATTCTGTGTGTAGAGATTGTACATTCTCTCTGTATCTGCATGGGTTTCTTCTGGGTGCTCCGAATTCCTCCTGTAATCCAAAAATGTGCGAATTATGGCTTGTCTATGCTAAATTGTCTCATAATGTCTGAAGATATGTAGGTTCAATGGATTAGCTGCGGGAAATATCTAGTGTTACAGGAATAGTGTGAGGGAGAGCGCCTGATATTCAGTTTAGAGTCAGTGCAGACTCAATGGGCTGAATGGCCTCTTCTGCACTGTTGGGATTCAATGAACGAAAAGAGGTGACATAAAAATAAAAGCAAAATACCGAGGATGCTGAAACTCTGAAGTGAATACAGTTGGATAATCTCAGCAGAGCTGGCAGCACCTGTGAAGAGGGAAACAAGAGTTAATGTTTTGAATCCAGTGTGACCCTTCGATTGAACTGAAGAGGGATAAAAATGCAAAGAATTATAGAGTTGGAAAGGAGGGTGGGGCAGAACAGAAGGTCAGGGAGAGGTCAGAGCTAAGGAGATATTGACAAAGATGTCGTGGACCCAAGACAAAGGGTGTGTTAATGGTGGCCTTAGGGACTGAAGTAGTGTTTACAGTGGTATTAAGTTAAGCTAGCAGAATTTCACATTCCAGTTTTCCCTCTGTCTTGACCCCGTTTTATCTATTGTTTTCTTTTGGCTTCCTTCTCTCCCCCTCCCATGGTAAACTATCCTTGTTTTTCAGTTTTGTTTCCATTTCACTGACCTTTATAAAAATACAGAAACTAGAAGCAGGAATAGACCCTCAAGCCTTCTCCACCATTCATCTTGATCATGGCTGATTATTGAATCCAATATCCTTATTCCCCCTTTCCCCTATAACCCTTGAACCCTTTTGCCCTAAGACCTATATCTAATTTCTTCTTGAAATCACACAATGTTTTGGCCTCAACTACACTCGGTGGTAGTGATTTCCACACATTCAGCACTCTTTGGGTGAAGAAATTCTCCTCAACTTGGTACTAAAAGGTTTACCCCGTTATCCTCAAATTATGACCACTAGCTCTGGAACCCCCCACCCTTGGATTCATTCTTCCTGAATCTACCCTGTCTAACCCTGTTAGAATTTTATAAGTTTCTATGAGATCCCCTCTCACTCTTCTAAACTGCTAAAATATAATCCTAACCGACTTAACCTCTCCTCATATGACAGACCTGCCATCCCAGGAATCAGCTTGGTAAACCTTCGCTGTGCTCCCTCTATAGCAAGGGCATCCTTCCTCAGATAAGGACACCAAAACTACACCCAATACTCCAAATGTGGCCTAGCCAATGCCCATACAATTGCACAAAACATCCCTATTCCTTTGTTTACCTATTGATCTTTGGATACACAGTCTAGATGTCATGTGGCAGAATTTGATTTGATTTATTATTGTTGCATTATTAACATATGGTTAACATATGTTACATGTATTAACATATGATATTGTTTCTTGCACGCTATGCAAAGTATGCCATTCATGGAGAAGGAAATGAGAGAGTGCAGAATGTAGTGCTACAGTCGTAGCTAGGTGTAGAGAAGAACCAGCTTAATGCAAGGTAAGTCCAGTTTGCCAATTTTCCACCTTCCTCGCAGCAGTACAAAAAGAGTGAGATTAAAATGAGCTTCCTGGGATCCCGCAGCATATTTCATGCCATCTGTTGCTGAGGGGCCTGGAAAATCGTAACTCAGGAACTTGCTGGCCTGAATCGCGCTTTCTGGATTCTGAGCACATGCTGCATTTCCACAGACAGAGAGAATAGGCTTAAAATCATCCCCTTTAATCAATCCCTTTGTTCCCCTTTGCTGAATTCTAAACTGTCCCCAATCCTCAGGTCAGTGCAGGTTTAGAGGGCTGAAGAACCTGTTCCTTGTCATTTTCTTTGTTCTCAGGTCAGTTGACTTTTCTGGTCAATTTGCATGCCTCTTCCTTGGATCTATTGCTACCTCTTAAAATTCCTTGTAAGCCCTGCTTCAGCCATCTTTCCTGTTTTATTTTTGCGGCAGTTTTGCAGCAAATGTTTTTACACAGAGGGTGGTGAGTATCTGGAACTCGCTGCTGATGGGGAAGATAGTGGAAGTGGCTATAATGGTGACTTTTAAGGGACGCCTGGGCAAATAGATAAATAGAATGGGAATAGAGGGATGAGAACAGAGGGATATGATGATGGACATCTCGCTAGGGCCATCCCCACCCCACCACTTCTTGCTTTCAGACAACCGCGCAACCTCAAACAGATCATTGCTCACAGCAAACTACCCAACCTTCAGGAGAACAGTGACCACAATACCACATAACTCTGCCACAGCAACCTCTGCAAGACATGCCGGATCATTGACATGGATGACATCATCAAACGTGAGGATACCATTCACCAGGTACACAGTACATACTCTTGCAAGTCGGCCAACGTTGTCTACCTAATACGTTGCAAGAAAGGGTGTCCCGAAGCATGGTATATTGGGGAGACCATGCAGACATTACGACAGCGGATGAATGAACATCGGTCAAAAATCACCAGGCAAAACAGTTCCCTTCCTGTGGGTGAACACTTCAGCAGTCACAGGCATTCAGCCTCCGACCTTCGGGTAAATGTTCTTCAAGGGGGCCTTCGCGACACACGACAGCGCAGAGTCGCTGAGCAGAGACTGATAGTCAAGTTCCGCACACATGAGGATGGTCTTAACAGGGATCTTGGCTTCATGTCACACTATCTGTAACCCCCATGACTTGCCTGGGTTAGCAAAAAACCTCACTTACTGTGCTGTCTGGAGACAATACACATTTCTCTAACCTCTGCTGTTAGCCACTTTAAGACTTGAACAGCAGGTTAGGTGTAAGGATTCGCATTCTAATCAGCAATCTGTAAACTGTCTGTGCTGATATGTGTGCTATTGCAGACCAGAACATCTCATTCGCCCGACAAAGGCACAAACGCCGAAAGCTTGCAGATTTACTATCAAATAAATCGGTTGGATTTAAAATTGGTGTTGTCAAACTTTACTGAGTTTACCCCAGTCCAACGCCGGCATCTCTACATCTTGCCGGCAGAAGACAGAGAGTGATTGTGGATGGGTCTTGTTCCGCATGGAGGTCGGTAACCAGTGGAGTGCCTCAGGGATCTGTTCTGGGACCCCTGCTGTTTGTCATTTTCATAAATGACCTGGATGAGGAAGTGGAGGGATGGGTTAGCCGACGATACAAAGGTCGACGGTGTTGTGGATGGTCTGGATGGATGTCAAAAGTTGCAGCGGGACATAGGCAGGATGCAAAACTGGGCGGAGAAGTGGCAGATGGACTTCAACGCGGATAAATGTGTAGTGGTCCATTTTGGCAGGAATAATGGGATGAAGGAGTACAATATCAGGGGTAGAAGTCTTAGCTGTGTTGTAGAGCAGAAGGATCTCAGGTTCCGGGTCCATAGGACTCTTAAATCGGCCTCGCAGGTGGAGGAAGTAGTCAAGAAGGCGTACGGTGTACTGGCCTTCATTAATCGAGGAATAGAGTTTAGGAATCAGGAGGTAATGATGCAGTTCTATAAGACCCTTGTCAGACCCCAGTTGGAGTATTGTACGCAGTTCTGGTTGCCTCACTGTAGGAAGGATATAGAGGCTATTGAGAGAATGCAGAGGAGATTTACAAGGATGCTGCCTGGATTGGGAGGCAGGCCTTATGAAGATAGGTTGAGGGGGCTGGGATTCTTCTCACTGGAGAGACATAGGTTGAGAGGCGACCTGATAGAGGTTTATAAAATTTTGAGAGGAATAGATAGTGTGGACTCTCAGAGACTATTTCCCTGAGCTGAAATGGTCACTACGAGAGGACACAGATTTAAGGTGCAGGGAAGCAAATATAGAGGGGATGTCAGCGGTAGGTTTTTCACTCAGAGGGTGGTGAGTGAATGGAACCGACTGCCGTCGGAGGTTGTTGAGGCAAACTCGCTGCGGCCTTTTAAAAGACTTCTGGATGAGTATATGGAAACGAATAGGATAGGGGTTATAGATAGGTCTGTGGATTGGTAGATGTGATCGGCGCAACTCGTGGGCCGAAGGGCCTGTTTGTGCCGTATTGTTCTATGTTCTATATTTAATCAGCAACGTAACACCATCACCTTTTCCTTTTTATTCTTCCTAAATTCTGAATACCCCTGGATGTTCATTTCCCATTTCTGTTAACCCTGCAGCCAGGTCTTTGTAATCCCAAATATATCATATCCATCTACATTTCTTTGTGCAATTAATTGTGCAGTCATAGAGTGCTGAAAAGGCCCTTCAGCCCATCGAGTCTGCACCAGCAATATCACCCATGAAAGGCACACTAATCCCATTTTTCCTACACTTGTCCCATATCTTTGAATGTTATTATCCAAATACTTTTTAAAGGTTGTAAGGTTTCTGGCCTCAACTATATTATCAATGGTTGGAAAACCTCATTTGTTCTACTAATGTCCTTTAGGGAAGAAAATCAGCTACCTTTACTTGGTCTGGCCTACATGTGACTCCAGGGCCACAGCAATGTGATTGACTTTCAACTGCCCTCTCAGGCAACTAGGGATGGGCAATAAATGCTGGAGAGCCAGTGACACGCACATCCCATGAATGAATAAAGAAAAAAACCTTTATGTCATGATATCCCTTACGGTGAGACATATTCCTCTGTCTGGGTTTCTGCAGGTGAACAGAGATTGGACAACTTTTTAAGAAAAGAATGCTTGCACTTAAACATTACATTTTACATTCTTGTCTGGCATAAAAATAAATCAGGAAAAACCAGAGTCAATGAAATGCCCGTTCTTAAATTGGAATCACTGTCATAATGTAGGAAACATGGCAGCCAATTTCCCCAAAGCAAACTCCCACAAATAGCCATACAATCACATCCAGCTATCTGTTTGTAGACAAGATGGTTGATATACAATTAATGATCAGAATGTTGGGGTGGTGGATGGGGGAGAATTCTATCAAGCTTCTCTCAAACAGCGGCTGCGTAACAACCGTTGTGTAACGCCCCATCCAAAAATGAATAACTTAAAATGAAATCACGTTCGATGTTGAAAAAAAAATTAAAGACATGAGAGGTTAGTCACAATTCACTAAGAATTGGCACTTCCAGCTCTGAAGGGGTAAGTCTAATGTTCAGATCCATCTTAAATGTCTTAAGGCAGTTACAAGCAGCTTGTCGAACAGGAGACATCTACATCTGAGATTTGGCAGAAACTCATTTTTTATTAATGAATTATTATAGAGGGAGTCATGACTATTTGACTACATTTTAAAGTAATCATTGGCATCTTACTGTTTAACATTGCCAAACTCCTCAGTGAAGCTAATAACTTGTCATGGGTAGCACACTACTCTGGATGGTCCCCCGACCATTTGCTCACTTCCCAAACTCCATCATCTAACACTGAGAGATCAGTCAAACCTGCATGTAACACTGCGCCTACCATGAGATTTTCATGCTCACATTAATATACACGTGCCTCGCATAAAACTCGTTCTTCATTTCAAAATGCCTTACTTGTTTGCATATTCCAGCAGGCAATCTTTCTCAGAAAAAAATCTCGCAGTGAAACTATGGATGCGTCAATTTGGCTTGAAGTATTCAGCTTTGAGCACAAGCAAAAAAAAAGGATGCAAGTTTATTTATTTATTATTATCACAAGTAGATTTGCATTAACACTGCAATGAAGTTATTGTGAAAATCTCCTTGTCACTGCACTCCGCCTCCTGTTTGGGTGCATTGAGGGAGAATTTAGCAAGGCCAATGCATCTAACCAGCACGTCTTTCAGGCTTTAGGTGAGATTTTGCAGCCTTGCTCAAGCGAGATTGGAAATTCCAGCCTGAAGTGAATGGACATTTTCGTTGTTCCCCCCCTCGCTCACTCCCATTCCAGTATATGGAAGAAAACCCACACAGACATGGGAAGAATGTGCAAACTGCACACCGAAGCTGGAATGGAACCCAGGTACCTGGCGCTCTGAGGCAGCCATGCTAAATACTACACCACTGTGCCGCCCTTCAAATTGGCATCATTCTCCAAAATGTTAGAAGTTCAAGTTCCCTCCCAATCCAATGGTCCATGAACCAAAATGGTAATACAGTGGGCTGGGAGACATCAATACCAGCAATTCCATGGGATTCCCGCTGAACGTGACAGCCAGTGTGTGTCTCTGATGTTAGGTTTTCTGATGTAATCAGCTCTGCATCGGAAATTGGCATGGGGCTGATTATCATATGGAAATGTCACTCAAATTGACATTTACATATGATTAGTAGACCCAGGATGGAACTCTCTGGGCCTGCTAGAGTGCCCCCTCTCCTCCAGTGGTTCCTTCAATTGGCATTTACAACTTCTTCTCACTAAAGGAGAACAGGCATCCAATCCTGCTGGAGGGAACAGAGACTATCTTTGCTCCACCACGGCAGTTCAAGGCTAAACAGGAGTGCATCTTGGCACCACCAGTCTGGCAGTGCCAATGACACTGCCCAAGGGACAAATTAGCACTGCCCACCAGGCACCTTGGCACTGCCACAGGGCACCAACCATTGCTAAAGGGGGCATGGCCTACTGGGTCAGGCATATTGTGGGCAATCAGTGGAGCGTTCATGATATTTGGTACTTTTTTTGCGGTCTTGTTCAGAGCAGGAGCCATGCCAAACTGTGATACAATCAGAAAGTCTGGTTTCTATGATGATGATATGTATCTCTAAGATCACATAACAACCGATCCAAGAGTTTTTTCCCTGCCACCATCAGATTTTTGAATGATCTACCTTATATTAAGTTGACCTTCCACTAATGACTGCGACACTGCATTCTGCACTCTGCCATTTCCTGCTCCCCCCTGTACTCTACGAAGTGTTCGCTTTATGAAGGTCATACCTTATGAATGTGGTAGAATTTTTTGAGGAGATGAAAAATGGTCGACGAAGAGCAAGCCGTTGATGTCGTCTATATGGATTTTAGTAAGGCGTTTGACAAAGTCCCTCATGGGAGGTTAGTTGAAAAGGTCAAGGCTAATGGGATACAAGGACAGGTAGCTAGATGGATAAGTAACTGGCTTAGTAATAGGAGACAGAGAGTAATAGTGGAAGGGTGTTTCTCTAGCTGGAGGTTGGTCACTAGTGGTGTGCCACAGGGCTCGGCACTGGGACCTCTTTTATTTGTAATATATATAAATGACTTGGAAGAGGGAGTAAGTGGGGTGATCAGCAAGTTTGCAGATGATACAAAGATGGCTGGACTTGCGGATAGTGAGGAGCATTGTCAGGCGATGCAGCAGGACATAGATAGGCTGATAGCTTGGGCAGATATATGGCAGGTGGAATTCAATCCTGATAAACGCGAGGTGATGCATTTCGGGAGAAAGAATGTAGGGGGGAGATATATGATAAAGGGTAGACCTATTAAGAGTATAGAAACACAGAGGGACCCGGGGGTGCAGGTGCATGAGTCTCTGAAGGTGGCAGAGCAGGTGCAGAAGGTTGTGAAGAAAGCATATGGTATGCTAGCCTTTATAGGAAGGGGTATAGAGTACAAGAGCTGGCCTTTAATCTTGCAGTTATATAAAACATTGGTTAGACCTCATTTGGAATACTGTGTCTAGTTCTGGTTGCCTTACTACGAGAAGGACATGGAAACTCTGGAAAGAGTGCAGAGGAGGTTTACCAGGATGCTGTCTGGTATGGAAGGAAGGTCTGAGTTACGAGGAGAGATTAGGCAAGTGGGGGCTGTTTTCCTTAGAAAGACGTAGACTTAGAGGAGATCTAATAGAGGTGTACAAGATTATGAGGGGTATAGATAGAGTAACAGGGTTAAGCTTTTTCCTAGGATGGACTCAAATAGCATGAGGGATCATGGGCTTAGGGTAAGGGGGATAAGGTATAATTTGGATGCTAGAGAGAGTTTTTTCACACAGAGAGTGGTGGGGGTATGGAAAGCTCTGCCAGGTAAGGTGGTGGAGGCAGGTACTCTGGAGTTATTTAAGAAACACTTAGATGGGCACATGAACAGAATTGGAATGGAGGGTTATAGAAAACTGATTTAAAATAGGGATCATGAGCCTTGGGAGTCCCTGGGAAGTGTGTAAATAGTCAATGATATTGATGTATTTGTTTTTATCTTACAGGTACTTTGGCACCTTGTTGTCTAACAAGGGGCAAACACGCGATGGGTCGTGGGAGGGCTGCTCTTGGATTTTTTTTTTCGAGAGTATCCTAGTGCTTCATGTCATTAGTGTACGCTTGACCATTTGATGGGCAACATGACAGCTCAGTGACTATCGCTGCGTTGTGCAAATTCATGGATTTGGGCCTGTGTCCATGGGAGTTTGTGCATTCTCCCCATGCTTGCATGGGTTTTAGAACATAGAACATTACAGCACAGAACAGGCCCTTCCGCCTTCGATGTTGCGCCGACCAATATAAAAAGCAATGCCCCTCCAAACTAAACCATTCCCTTCTCTTCCATATACTTATCAACTAACCTCTTAAACGCCACCAAACTTGGCGCATCTACAACTGCTGCAGGCAGGGCATTCCACTCCCGAACCACCCTTTGGGTAAAGAACCTACCTCTGATATCCGTCCTATAACTATCACCCCTTAATTTAAAGCTGTGTCCCCTCGTGCTAGCTTTCTCCATCCTAGGAAAAAGGCTATCACTGTCCACCCTATCTAAACCTCTAATCATCTTATATGTTTCGATTGGTCCCCTCTTAGCCGCTCCTTTCTAACGAAAACAACCTCAAATCCCTCAGCCTCTCTTCATAAGACCTGCCCTCCATACCAGGCAACATCCTGGTAAACCTCCTCTGTACCCTCTCCAATGCCTCCACATCTTTCTTATAATGCGGGGACCAGAACGCACACAATACTCCAAGTGCGGCCGCACTAGAGTTTTTGTACAGTTGCAACATGACGTTGCACTGCATACACACCAAGATCCCTCTGTTCATCAAGACTACTAAGAATCCTACCATTAGCCCTATACTCTACACATTTATTATTTCTGCCATAGTGCATTACCTCACACTTTTCCACATTAAACTCCATTTGCCACCTCTCGGCCCAGCTCTGCAACTTGTCCAAGTCTCTCTGCAAACTATAACACCCCTCTTCACTATCTCCAGGTGCTCCGATTTCCTCCCACATCCCAAAGATGTACTCTTAGGCTGATTGGCAGAACAAATTCTCCCTAAATTGTCTCAAATTTGGTTTCAATCCATAGACCTATAAACACAGGCAGGGATCACGGGCAGAGGTGGGAACATCGAGGTGGCAGCATGGGCTCGAAGGGCCTGTTTGCCGTGCTGTTTTGTTCTTTGTTCTTTATCTGTGTAGCGTACAAGAGACAATACTTTTCACTGTGTACTGATACGTCTGACAATAATAAATCAAATCAAAAAACTGGGATTGTAAATTTGCAGAAATCTGAACTTACATTGAAAATTCCCTGAAGCTTTGTGCTGGTTTCGCTGGTTGCAGCTGGATGGTGCTAATGAAACTAACATTTAGTAGTAGCAACTCTGAACCATTGCTATATTGTGTGCGGAATATTTTTGAAACATTCCTGTTGGTGAGAACATTCCAATGTGTGAATGATTTTTGCCATTATAAATTCTAAGGCTGAAGAAGGATGTCAAACCGGAAATCAGTAATTGTATCACCCTGATAAATCCCAGAAGAAATAGGGTGAATGCACTCAGTCTTTTTCCCAGGGTTGAGGAATCGAGAACTAGAGGGCGGAGTTTAAGTTAAGAGGGGAAAGGATTAATGGGAAACTGAGGAGGAACTTTTTTACACAGAGAGTCATACGTTTGTGGAATGAACTGCAGAGGAAGTGGTTGAGGCAGAGACATTGGCAGCATTAATCAGGCATTTGAAGAGATGTATGAAAAGGGGAAGTTTAGAGTGAACAGCAGGCAAATGGAGTTAGCTTAAATGGCCTTTTTTAAAGTTTAAAGTTTATTTATTAGTGCCACAAGAAGATTTACTTTAACATTGTAATGTAATTATTATGAAGACTCGATGGGCCAAATGGCCTCCTTCTGTACTATGGGGATTCTATAATTCTCGCATTTGGTCAGTAGTCCTGCAGGATTAGGTATTGAGGTGCAAATTCAGACACTTTTTAAATAAGTTGGGCATTTCTCAATTGGAACTCAGCTCGGATATTTCATTGCTGTTTGTGGGATCTTGCTGTGCACAAGTTGGTTGCTACCGTTCACTACATTACAAGAGTGGCTAAATTTTAAGCCCTTTGGGACATGCTGAGATGGGAAAATGCGCTACAACAATATAAATCCCTCCTCCCTAGTCTAAAAGATCGCAGTCAGGGCACTAACATCATCAAAGCATTGGGTCTTCACTTCAGAACATTGTGAGCCTACTGGCTCACTCAGAAAGTGCACACAATTTCATAGAATCATAGAATCATGCAATGTATGGCGCAGAGACAGGCCAGAGACCCAGATTCGATTCCCAGTTTTGGTCACTGTTTGTGCGGAGCCTGCACGTTTTACAAAGAACAAAGAACAAAACAGCACGGGAAACAGGCCCTTTGGCCCAACGAGCCCGCGTTGCCACTCCAATGTTCCCACCTCTACCCGCTTTCCCTGTGTCTGTATGATGGTTTACTCCGGGTGCTCCCGTTTTCTCTCACAGTCCAAAAAACGTACTGGTAAGGTGCATTGGCCATGCTAAATTCTCTCTCAGTGTACCCAAACTTGCTACCCAAATTTGCCCAAATTTGCTAGCACGAGGGGACACAGCTTTAAATTAAGGGGTATGAGTTATAGGACGGATATCAGAGGTAGGTTCTTTACTCAAAGAGTGATTAGGGAGTGGAATGCCCTGCCTGCAGCTGTTGTAGATGCGCCAAGTTTGGTGGCGTTTAAGAGGTTAATTGATAAGTATATGGAAGAGAAGGGAATGGTTTAGTTTGGAGGGGCATTGCTTTTTATTTTGGTCGGCACAACATCGAAGGCCGAAGATCCTGTTCTGTGCTGTAATGTTCTATGTTCTATGTTCTATGTTCTATGTTCAAACAGGCACCGGAATGTGGCAACTAGGAATGATGGGCCACAAATGAATAAAAAAAATGTAATGAATACCCAGTCATTCAGTCTGCAGCTTTGATAGCTAGCTTTCAGTTGAGAGATGAGATGGGGGAAGGTGGGGGGAGGGAAATGGGGTACCGGAGCAATGGGGGTGTGGGGGGGTCGGGTGACATCAGGAAAATGGCTTAGCCAATGGCACAAGGCAACCAGAACAGAGGGGCCAATTTTGAGTGCACGTTCCTCATCTCTCCTCATTTGCTGTTGAAGTCCATATAAAGGAGTGAGACCACAGCTCATTGCCTCATCAGAAAGGCAGCTCTGTCGGTGGTGGGACAGTTCCACAGACATAGCTGTGCTGAAAGTCCCAAAATAAATGAAAGCTCATCCTGAGCCAGGTTTAGCTCAGTTGGCTGGACGGCTGGTTCATGATGCAGAGCGAAGGCAACAGCATGGGTTCAATTCCCACGCCGGCTGAGGTCATTCGTAAAACCCTACCCTCACAACCTTGCCTGAGCTGAGGTGATCCTCAGGTTAAATCACCACCAGTGAGCTCTTCCCCTCAAAGAGGAGAGTAGCTTATGGTCCCCTTGGGCCTAGAGAATGCCTAAAGTACAGAAGGAGGTCATTCAACCTACCTCGAGCCTGTACTGACTCTCTGATAGAGCATTTTTTCCCAGACCTGTAAGCCCATGCATTTATTCAGCTAATCCATCTAACCTACACATCCTGGGATACTAAGGGGCAATTTAGCACGGCCAACCCATGTAAACTGCGCTTCTTTCGAGTGCGGGAGGAAACCAGAACACCCGGAGGAAACCCACGCCAACACAGGGAGAATGTGCAGTCTCTGCAGACAGTGATCCAACACAAAGAAATCCCACAACACCAGTTTAAAGTCCAAACATGTTTATTTATAGCAAAAGTCACCAGCTTTCGGGACAGCCTGTCCCTCCGTCAGGCGGCTGGGAATTCTGTTCTAAAAATGACACAAAGGCACAAACTCAATTTACGTGCATAATGATTGGAACATAAATTGAGTTTGTGCCATTTTTTACATCCAGAACTCCTAGCCACCTGACAGAGGGACAGGCTGTCCCGAAAGCTTGCGGCGTTTGCTACAAATAAACCTGTTTAGACTTTAAACTGGTGTTGTGGGATTTCTCTGAGTTTTATCCTAGTCCAACTTCGGCATCTCCATATCATGACAGTTATCCAAGCCAGGAATCGAAACCGGGTCCCTGGCACCGTGAGGCAGCAGCCCTAACCATTGTGCCATCCACTTTGTGCCACCCATTTTGCCCACTTTACCTTGACTTCTTTTCAGATAAAGTTTACTTGTTACAAGCGGCCTTCTCCGAGCTCAGTCCAAGCATGGACATGTGGAAATGTTTGAACGCGCTGCAAAAATGGGATGATTCCCACATTGATGGAATGGCTAACAGCTGGGATTCAATTATGTAAACAGTAAACAATAAGTGATACCATGGGATTTGTATTGCTTGATTCCTTTAAGCAGTCAGGCAGAAACATTAAAATATCTTGGGGCTGTCTGCAACATTGAACTGGAGGGTTATCCCCATTACAGCCCTGATCTTGAACATTCCCATTGCCAGGATTCCTGCAGCAGCTCCAAGACCTCTTTGACAATTTTGCTGATAGTTAGCCAACTTTCCCAGGAGAGTGAACGCTGCCAATTGCAGTGGAAGGACCGAGTTTTATGATCTGACCCAGTTTTGTTCCAGAATGATATTTTAACCCTTAAGATACTCCAGTTTCCCTACTCTTCTGCTCAATGTACTGACGCACGTGATGGGGACCCACGGTTCCTTGACTCTTCATGTCTATCAATTGAGGTGACACAGTGGTCAGTAGCCTCACTACAAGAAAGATGTGGACGCTATTGAGAGGGTGCAGAGGAGATTTACAAGGATGTTGCCTGGATTGGGGACCATGCCTTATGAGGATAGGTTGAGGGAGCTAGGTCTCTTCTCCCTGGAGAGATGAAGATTGAGAAGCGACCTATTAGAGTTTTATAAAATGTTGAGAGGCATAGATAGGGTGGCTATTTCCCAGGACTGAAATGATAGAAGAGGACACAGGTTTAAGGTGCTGGAGAGCAGGTATAGAGGAGATGTCAGGGGTAAGTTTTTCACTCAGAGGCTGGTGAGTGAGTGGAATCGGCTGCCGTTGGTGGTGATAGAGGTGAATTCGTTGGTCTTTTAAGAGACTTCTGGATGAGTGCATGGGATTTAATGAGATTGAGGGTTATAGATAGGCCTGGTAGATACGTATATGATCGGTGCAATTTGTGGGCTGAAGGGCCTGTTTGTGCTGTAGTGTTCTATGTTCTATGTACTGCCTCAGAGGTCCAGCGACTCGGCTCCGGTCACTGTCTATGGGGAATCTGCACATTCTCCCCTTGTCTGTGTGAGTTTCCTCCGTGTGCTCGGTTTTCCTCCCAGTCTGAAAGACTTGCTGGTTAGATGCATTGACCATGCTAAATTCTCCCTCAGCGCTCCCGAAAAGGTGGCAAAATGTGGCGACTAGGGGATTTTCACAGTAACTTCATTGTAATGTTAATATAAGCCTACTTGTGACACTAGTAAACAAACTTCAAACTTCAGAGTTCTTTGATGATGTAACAAGCGAAGTGGATAACAGGGATCCTATAAATGTAATATGACTGGACTTCTAGGAAGGAAAGAATAGATGGATCGGTGGAGAGGGTTTGCAGTGAAGGTTTCTGCAACTACACCTGTCAGACAATGAGTTCCAGACTCTCACCAGCCTCTGGGTGAAAAACTAACCTCTCAAACTGCCATTAATCTTCCAACAGTTGTGTTCATGTTCATTGACCCCCTCTGTTAACGTAAATATTTCCTTCCTATCCACTCTATCAAGGCCACTCGTAATTTTATCTGCTCCAGGAAATCACCCCACAACCTCCACTTCTCAAAAGAAGACCCTAGTTAAAACTCTCGATGCTTTGCAAAAGTTGGACCAGCACAATGGTTTGCATCGCTGCCTCACAGTGCCAGGGACCCCAGTTCAATTCTAGCCTTGGGTCATTGTCTGTGAGGAGTTTGTGCGTTCTCCCTGTGTCTGGGTTTCATCCAGGTACTCTGGTTTCCTCCCACAATCCAAAGATATGCAGGTTTGGCAGTTTGCAGAGCAAATATGTGGGTTTGCAGAGAAGGGCCTAGGTGGGGTGTCCTGTTGAAGAGTCAGTGCAGGCTCAATGGACCAAATGGCCCCCTTCTACAGTGTTGAGATGCTATGACCTCTGTACCCTCTCCAGTGTGATCACATCCTTGCTATAATACAATGATGAAAGTTATTAAATTAGACTTGTAGCCATTTCAAAATCGCTATCCCTCTGCATTGGGCATCCTGGCTCTGTTCATCCCACTGTTAGGAGCGGATATCTCATCCAATGGAACCCCATGGAACTCATTTCCTAAACTTTTAAGTAATGTTTCAATAGTCATCAAACAACAACGATTAGCATTTACTAATGTTCACCAAAGTTCTTTAGGGTAGGAAATCTGCCATCCTCACCTGGTCCAGCCTACTTGTGACTCCAGAACCACAGCAATGTGGTTGACTCTCAACTGCCCTCGGGCAACTAGGGATGGGCAATAAATGCTGGCTAACCACGAATGAATTAAAAAAAAGTTATGAAGAGCCTTTATTGTGATGAAATGTCCCAAGCTGGTTTCCCCAAGGGAAATCATACAGAAAATGACAATCAGTACATGAACAGACTAATAAGCATCGTGACAAAATGCTTTCCTGAAGAGTTAGGTTTTAGGGAGTATCTTAAAGGAAAAAGGAGAAGCGGAGAAGTTTGGGGAGGAGATTCCACAGTTTAGCATCCAGTTTAGGCACGGGTGTGATGGGCCAAATGCCTTCTTTTACTGATCACCCAGACACACAGTCTCCAGTGTCACACATAATTCATTGAGAGCAGCATCACAGGTAGATAGAACATAGAACATTACAGCACAGAACAGGCCCTTCCGCCTTCGATGTTGCGCAGACCAATATAAAAAGCAATGCCCCTCCAAACTAAACCATTCCCTTCTCTTCCATATACTTATCAACTAACCTCTTAAACGCCACCAAACTTGGCGCATCTACAACTGCTGCAGGCAGGGCATTCCACTCCCGAACCACCCTTTGGGTAAAGAACCTGCCTCTGATATCCGTCCTATAACTATCACCCCTTAATTTAAAGCTGTGTCCCCTCGTGCTAGCTTTTTCCATCCTAGGAAAAAGGCTATCACTGTCCACCCTATCTAAACCTCTAATCATCTTATATGTTTCAATAAGGTCCCCTCTTAGCCGCCTCCTTTCTAACGAAAACAACCTCAAATCCCTCAGCCTCTCTTCATAAGACCTGCCCTCCATACCAGGCAACATCCTGGTAAACCTCCTCTGTACCCTCTCCAATGCCTCCACATCTTTCTTATAATGTGGGGACCAGAACTGCACACAATACTCCAAGTGCGGCCGCACTAGAGTTTTGTACAGTTGCAACATGACGTTGCGGCTCCGAAATTCAATCCCCCTACCAATAAAAGCCAAGACTCCATATGCCTTCTTAACAACCTTCTCGACTTGACTGCCTACTTTCAGGGATCTATGCACATACACACCAAGATACCTCTGTTCATCTAGACTACTAAGAATCCTACCATTTGCCCTATACTCTACACATTTATTATTTCTGCCATAGTGCATTACCTCACACTTTTCCACATTAAACTCCATTTGCCACCTCTCGGCCCAGCTCTGCAACTTGTCCAAGTCCCTCTGCAAACTATAACACCCCTCTTCACTATCTACCACTGCACCGACTTTAGT
Organism: Sphyrna mokarran; assembly: GCA_024679065.1. Taxonomy (NCBI): domain Eukaryota; kingdom Metazoa; phylum Chordata; class Chondrichthyes; order Carcharhiniformes; family Carcharhinidae; genus Sphyrna; species Sphyrna mokarran. The sequence continues at coordinate 11,204,760 of JAGIQG010000001.1, read as the reverse complement.
GTCATCTGCAAATTTACTAATCCATCCTTCAATACCCTCATCCAGATCATTTATAAAAATTACAAACAGCAGGGGTCCCAAAACAGACCCCTGAGGTACACCACTTGTCACCAAACTCCAAGATGAATATCTCCCAGTCTTCATCAGTCAGGGCACTGAGTATAAGAGTTGGGACGTTATGTTACAGTCGTTAAATCGTTGGTGAGGTCATGCAGCCTTTTTCCCTAGCTTCCCATCTATCTTCCCCGTTGATGAAGTGCCTTAGAGTATTTTTTGTATTAAAGGTGCAATATGATGCGGCAACAACAATCTCTCCCTCAATGTCAACAAATCAAAGGAGATTGTCATCAACTTCAGGAAGGGTAGAGGAGAACATGCCCCTGTCTACATCATTGGGAACGAAGTAGAAAGTCAAGGTTTTAGGTGTTCAAGGTTTTAGATCACCAACAACCTGTCATGATCCCCCCATGCTGACACTATCGTTAAGAAATCCCACCAATCCCTCTATTTTCTCAGAAGACTAAGGAAATTTGGCATGCCAGTCACAATTCTCACCAACTTTTACAGATGCACCAAGAAAGCTTTCTTTCATATCACAGCTTGGTATGGCTCCTGCTCTGCTCAAGACTGCAAGAAACTACCAAAGATCGTGAATATAGCCTAATCCATTACACAAAACAGCCTCCCATCCATTGACTCTGTCTATACTTCCTGCTGCCTTGGGAAAACAGCCAGCGTAATTAAGGGCCCCATGTACCCCAGAAATTCTCCTTCTTCCATCAAGAAAAAGATACAAAAGTCTGAGATCATATATCAACCGATTCAAGAACAACTTCTTCCCTTTGTGGTAGTTATAGGACGGATATCAGAGGTAGGTTCTTTACCCAGAGGGTGATAAGGGTATGGAATGCCCTGCCTGCGGCAGTCGTAGATGCGCCAAGTTTGGTGGCATTTAAGAGGTTAGTGGATAAGTTTATGGATGAAAAGGGAATGGTTTAGGTTGGAGGGTCATTGCTTTTTCCTAATTGGTCGGCGCAACATCGAAGGCCGAAGGGCCTGTTCTGCGCTGTAATGTTCTATGTTCTATGTTCTATGCTGTTGTCAGAGTTTTTGAATAGACCTACCTTGCATTGAGTTGATCTTTCTCTGCATCCTAGCTATGGCTATAATACTATATTCTGCATCCTCTCCTTTCCTTCTCTATGAACAGTAGCTGTTTTATCTGTATAAGCACGTAAAAAACAATATTTTTCACTATCTGTTAATATACATGACAATAATAAATCAAATCAAACCAATACAAGCTAGCGTTATGACAGGAGACAGTGTGAGGAGCATTCATTTCAATGCAGTAGAGAAGAAGGATGAGCAGGAGTATGATTGTGTATTTGGAGATTGTGTGAAAAAGGAAAAAAGAAAAAGGAAATTTTGCAGGAGGAATGACCTTAGTTAGCAACCTCGACTGAGAGACAGGATGGGAGAGAGAGAGAGATGAGAAAGTGACAGAGTGATAGTTGGTCCTAGACATTGAATCAGGCATAAAATGTGCATCTAAATATCCAATAAGGCATGCTTTTCCCATCAACTTGGGGGAGAGGGGCATGTGTTGGGTAGTCCAATTTCCCAGTGGTGAGGGTGGAGTTAAAGCTAGACCAAGTTTCAAAGGAAAAGTTGGGTAATAAGAAGTTATTTGTCACATTAAAACCATGGATTATTAATTGAGGCCTGCATGTTTGAAATGCAATAACTCTTTGGGCAAAGTTGGCATCTTTGGACTTACTTGGGCTTCCTCGAGGAGTTAATCACTATTTAAACCATCAATTATAAAGAACATGCTTTCACAGTGCACAAAGCTTTCACTCTACTGCCAAATACCTGAGTGCTAAATATACTGTTGTGTCTCCCACCCAATTATTCATTTTGCTACCAAATATGGATCAGAGTTAAATCTAATGTATAAAAACTGCACGTGTGAAACTGAAATCAAAGTGTCGTTGAGATATTTAATTCTGCCACAGTATTATAGCAAAGTTGCATCTTATATCCCAATTCACAATGTATACACAATAGTCACTGGGTAACAATCAAGAATTAGTCTCCTGGCTGGTCCCACACAAGTTTCCAGCCAGAAGGAGACCAATAACATGCATTTACATAATATCTGTAAGACAGCAAAATATCCCAAGACATTTTTCATTCAGACCATCACGTCTCTATCACCTTGAGGATTAGAGCCTTCTACGAGAACAAAGAACAAAGAAAGCCTTCCAAGCCTACACCGATCATGCTTCCTGACTTAACTAAAACCTTCTACCCTTCTGGGGATAGATAATATCCCTCTATTTCCATCCTATTCATGTACTTGTCAAGACACTCCTTAGAAGTCACTACCGTACTGCTTCCACTACCTCCCCCAGCAACAAATTTCAGGCACCCACCATTCCCTGTGTAAAAAATCTGCCTTGTGCATCTCTTTCAAACCTCTTGCACTTTAAACCTGTGCCTCCCAGTAATTAACTCTTCCATCTCTCTTCCGACTATCCACTCTGTCCATGCTTCTCATAATCTTGTAGACTTCTACCCGGTCAACCTTGATCATTCCAATGAGAACAAACCAAGTTTCTCCAACCTCTCCTCATAGCTAATGCCCTCCATACCAGGTAAATTTTTTTTGTACCCTCTATAAAGCCTCCACATCCTTCTGGTAGTGTGGCAACCGGAATTGAACACTATATTCCAAGTGTGGCCTAACTAAGTTTCTATGACTTGCCAATTTTTAAACTCAATGCCTTGGCCGATGAAAGCAAGTATGTGTACGCCTGCTTGATTGCTTTCTCCACCTGCATCTCCACTTTCAGTGGCCTGTGTACCTGTACATCCAGATCTCTTTGCCTACCAATACTCCTAAGGGTTCTGCCATTTACTGTATATTTCCTATCTGTATTAGACCTTCCAAAATGCATTTTGTCTGGATTAAACTCTATCTGTCATCTCTCCACCCAAGTCTCTAAATGATCTATATCCTGCTGTATCCTCTGATGGTCCTCATTGTTATCCTCAAATCCATCAACCTTTGTGTCATCCGCAAATTTACTAATCAATCTAGTTACATTTTCCCCCAAATCATTTATATATATTACAAAGATTCCAGCACTGATCCCTGAGGAACGCCATTTGTCACAGCCCTCCATTCAAAAACACTCCCTTCCACTGCTACCTCTATCTTCTCCAGTACAATCTCTTTAGGATTGTATTGGAGTGTTTAGGAATTGAGGCTTAAGCCATTGACAGGAGGTTTGGAAAGATGCTCGCTCACCAGGAACACAGCTTGTTTATTTACAGGCTAAAACTACATAAGGGCTTGCGGCCTCATGGCTGCAATCAGCTCCCAAATGGCTCTATGCACAAAAATCCGCATTTACCAGGGTGATCCCCCCACTGCTCCCTGACAGCCGCCCAACCATTGATTCCGTCTACACTTCTCGCTACCTCGGAAAAGCAGCCAACTAGGGACCCCATGCACCCTGGATATTTTCTCTTCCACCTTCTTCCATCGGGAAGAAGATTCAAAAGTCTGAGGTCACATATCAACCGATTCAGGAACAGTTTCTGCCATCAGATTTTTGAATGGACCTACCATTTATGAAGCTGACGTTTCTCTACACCCTAGCTATGATTGTAACACTACATTCTGCAGCTTCTTCACTCTCCTGTCCAATGTACTCTATGAAAGGTATGCTTTGTCTCAATGGCACACAAGAAACAATACTTTTCACTTTATCCCAATACATGCGACAATAATAATTCAAAGTAAATCAAATCAGGTCAGGTAACCCTTAGTCTGCTGGTTGACCCTTATAAGGACAATCACCTCAAGGTTATGTGATGGAAACTCCCGGGGCTATGCCCAGAGATGGCTCTCTCCCAGAAACTCTAGCTCATCCTCATATGCGGCCCATATCCTAACTCTCGCCTAGTCCAGTTCACCCATCACCCTTGTGCCCACTGACCTATACTATCCCCCAGTTCAGCAATGCCTCTGTCCTAAAATTCTCATCCTTATTTTCAAAGAGTCTGGCCCCTCTCTTTCTCTGTCATCTCCCCACATCCTACAATGATATCTGCAGTCCCCCAGTTCTAGTCTCATACACATCCTTGATTTTAATTGCACCACTATTGGTGGCTGAGCTTTCAAATTACAAAGAACAAAACAGCACGGGAAACAGGCCCTTCGGCCCAACGAGCCCGCGTCGCCACCCCGATGTTCTCGCCTCTATCCACGATCCCTGTCCATGTTTATAGATCTTTGGATTCGGCTGCACGTTCTGAAATTTGCTTCCTAAACCTCTCTAACTCTTCATCTTTTCCTCACCTTTGTTAAGATGCTCATTAAAACCTACACTGTCAACCAAGCAAAGAGCAAAGATCAAGAAAAAGTACAGCACAGGAACAGGCATATCAGCCCTTCAAGCCCATGGCAATCATGATGCTATAAAAACTATGCACTACAAAAAAACTTGTTCGGACCACATCCCTCTATTCCCTCCTTCTTCATACACCCTTCCAGATGCTTCTTCAATGTCTGCTTCCGCCACCTCCTCTGGCAGTGCATTCCGGCATCCACCTCTCTCTCCGTGTGAAAACTTTCCCTGCACATCTCCCTTAAACTTCCCCTCCCCTCTCACCTTGAACCTGTGCCCACTTATAATTGATGCATCCACCCTGGGAAAAAGCCACTGACCACCCTGTCCATGCCTTACATAATTTTGTAAATCTCTATTGGGGTTTCACCTCAGTCACCCTCTTTCCAGTGAAAACAATCCTAGTTTATTCAACCTCTCCTCACAGTCAACACTCTCGAGACCAAGCAACATCCCGATGAAAGCTTTTGGTCACCAACCTTAATTTCTCCTTTTGTGGATCGGTAACAGATTTTCTTGCCCCATTCAAGTACCTGAGGAATTTTTTTAGGGAGAGAATTCCAGGGCTGAGGGACTAGATGCTGAAGGTATGGCGAAGCGATGAGAACTTGCCATGTGCAAGAGGTCAGAATCGAGAGTGGATGAAAGTTTTGTCTAATCACCAAAAAAGTTCTGTTCCAAACTGGGTCCAGTCAATTAAGCAGACATTAGATAATAATATCTACACAGCCCTGTGGAATAAAATGCTATTATTTTTCCTGGATTAATTTATAATGATGAGTGCCTTCAAATTACAGATTCATTAGATATAGTGGTCTTCAGGGGCAATACTGCTTAATGCAGTGATGTGCTTATGTTCGGGCTTTGTGATACGTCTGCTCCATTGCTACACAGATTGAAGAGTAGAAGTTATGAAAGGTTGACTAAACCGATCAGCTTGGATGATGATTCCTCTTAGGGTGGGCAAAAGAGGACCTTATGCGAAGTGACATAATAGAAGAAGGAGTCATTCCTGAACAAAATTTTCAGATATGACAAGGCAATAAGGAAGAAATCCATGTTAGTTAGAACACAGAAACAGGCACCCCATCTTGGCATTTGCCTTGCATCTGAATGTTGGTTTTGATATGACTTGATATATTAGTGTCAAATGTGTTTCGATACAGTGAAAAGTATTGTTATTGCACACTATACATGCCATTCATAGAGTACATAGAGGAGAAGGAAAGGAGGAAATGTAGAATGTTAAAGTTGTAGCTAGGTTGTGGAGAAAGATCAGCTTAATATATGATCGGTCCATTCAAAAGGCTGGTGGCAACAAGGAAGAAGCCATTCTTCTTTTCCCCAATAGAAGAAGATGGAAATGAGTATGTCGGGGGTGCATGGAGTTCTTGATTACGCTGGCTGCTTTTATGGGGCAGCAAGAAGTATAGACAGAGTCAATGAATGGGACTATATTCACTATATTCACAACTATATTCACAACTCTTTGTAGTTTACTGTGGTCTTGGTCAGAGCAGGTGCCGCACCAAGCTGTGATACATCCAGAAATATGAATTGGTCACATTTATCCATTCCATTCTCAAAGGCCAACAAAAAACAAAGAAAATCGCAGCACAGAAATAGGCCCTTCAGCCCTGCAAGCTTATATCAACCATGCTGCCGACTCAACTAAGATCCCCTCCCCTTCCAGGGACTATATTCCTCCATTTCCATCCTATTCATGCTTTTGTCCAGATGCCCTTTGAAAATCACTATTGTGTCTGCTTCCACTACCTTCCACAGCAGTGAGTCCTAAGCACCCACCACCCTCTGTGTAAAAAATTTGCCTCATACATCTCCTTTAAACCTTTTTAACTTAATTACTTTTTCACTACACCTCCTTTAGAACTTCCCCTAGCACCCTTAAACCTGTACCCCCTGATAATTGATTCTTCACCCTGGAAAAAAAAACTTCTGATTATCCAGTTAAATTTTATGCTAATTTTCTTTATCCTTTTCTCCAATCTAACTTTTGATAGTAATCAAAAGTTAAAGGAGGTGAATTCTATGTTCTCATAGCTCTCTGTATAAAGAAGTTCCTCTTCCTTTTGGTCCAATCTCTTACTTTTAATTTTCTGTCACTTACACGCAAGCAACTAGGCTGTGGCATGTTGGTAATGCCACTAGATATATAAACCAGAAGCCCCCAGACATGGGTTCAAATCCCACTTTGGCAGCCTGTGGTGTTTGAATTCAATTAAGTAAATAAATTGGAACTAAAAGCAGTAATAATGACCATGAAACTTATCTTTTGTTACAAAAAATTAATCTGGACCATGGGAACACAATGCTTCCCTCACTTGGCCTGGTCTGATCTAGCCTGGCCTACGTGTGACTCCAGGCCCTCAGCAATGAGGTGAAATGTGATGCCCAAATCCCATGACAGAATGAATAAAATCAAACTGCTTCTGTCCCTTCCTTTAACCATTTTCCCATCATACTTCCCTGAAATCTGCATTCATCCAATATGAAAGAGAACTCCCCTCAAACTGTGAAGGGAAAATTTAGAGCAAAAACGTGGTAAGTGTTTCTTTATACTGAACATGACTAACAGTTGATCATATCAAACAAAAGAGATAGCTCCAGTAACAGGAATAAAGACAAAGGCATGTTGTATAGGCCAGGTTTGTATTCAAAGAACGAAGAATAGGTCCTTTGGCTCACCAAGTCTGCGCTGGTGCATGGTTTCTATCTCTCTGTTCACTAGTGAGGCAGTACGGACACGATGGGCCACATAGCCTCTTTCATAACAATTCTGTGATTGTGTGACTCTCTTTTATATTGGAAATGAAAATCAGACAGATTTGAAGATTGTCCTTCGACTCACCAGAACCTGCTTTGTGCAACTGACCAAGGTGACTATTTACCCTGTCAATGGATTAACTTTACTGTCCACCATCATTAAATGATTTAGATTCTCTTTGCCATTGAAATATTACTGATTCCACTTCATTTGGCTCTTTGGTCTAACTCCCTTTTTTTGTCAGTGTTTAATGATGCAGGCAGAATCAATCTCGCCCTCTCTCTCTCTTTTGCTCACTCTTTGCTGTTATGCACCAACAAATGGATTCCAGGTGCAGACACAATCAACCAAGAGTCCTTAGTCACCAAATACTTGGTCCATGCTTTTCCACATCAGATAATGGAACAGACCTTCCTCTGCTAACTGTGTGCTCTGACTAATATCTCCCCTGTGAAGCCTTTCGCATTGCTTCACAAGTGCCACCGATCAAGGGGAAAGAACCAGTTCTTCACAACATTAACCAGTCTATTAGAGATGAGGCGAAGCAAATGAAAAAGTGAAGCCAAATGACCTAACATTAGACACGGTTAGAAGGCAAAAAGTGAATGGGGTATTGAGTTAGAGGCCAAAGAGGAGAGAACTTGCCAAAAAAAGAAGCTTAATCTCCTATAAAGTTCTATTTGTACTTGACATTTTACTTTCTCTTAAAGATATCTCTGATTCAGTGGATTCTTTTCTCTTTCACCCTTTTCTTGGAAAGGTGCTGACTCCTGCCAAGGCTTTGGTTCCAATTATATGGGAACATTTGCTGGCAACGCATAGGAAGTAGTGGAGTTGGGAGCAGAAGGTTGCAATGGGGCGTTGATTGATTCCGAATTAGCGGGCTAAAGTTTGGCAGGTGGATTTTCAAAATGGAGAAACGTGAGGTCATCCATTTGAAAGACAGGTCAAAGTATATTTTAAACTGGAAATGACTGTGTGGGGAAGCAGAGAGAGACTTTGCGTGTCCGTGCGCAGGAAACACTAAAATCTAGTGAATAGGTGCAAAAGAAAATAAAAAATGCAAGTCTGTTCATTGCTCATTAGATAATTGACCTGGCAAATATGCTGCTTATTCTCATTCCAAGGGTAATGATACAAAGAACAAAGAACAAAGAACAAAGAGCAACAAAGCACGGGAAACAGGCCCTTCGGCCCAACGAGCCCACGCCGCCATCCTAACGTCTTAATGACATATCCATGACTTTAGGCTATGCCTATTGTGGAAGATTCCCATATAGGGACCAATATAGGGACAATTTGTTACCCAATCAGCCTAAGAGCACATTTTTGGGATGTGGGAGGAAACCGGAGCACCCGGAGAAAACCCACGCAACCACGGGGAGAACGCGCAAACTCCCGCAGACACAGGCCCAAATCTATGTGTCTGCACAGCAACAGCGATAGTCTCTGAGCTGTCATGTTGCCCATCAGATGGTCCAGTTTAAGCATACACTAACGACTTGAAGCACTAGGCCACTCCTGAAGCAACATCCAAGAGCAGCCCTCGCACGACCTGCCGATGCATGCACCTTGTTGGTCAACAAGGTGGACCGAATTGCCTGTGGAAACAAATAAGATATTTAGACAGTCCTGCTATATCCCTCTATCTGCAGACCGCTCATGTGGCTGAGACCCTTAAACAACCCTAGCGTGCCTGCTCCCACCACTTTACTCGGCAGTGCATTCCACACCCCCACTACCCTTTGTGTGAAAAACTGCCCTCTAATATTCGTCTTATACATAGCCCCCCTCAGCCTAAGGCCATGACCCCTTGTTCTATCCATTTCTAATGGTGGAAAAAGCTTACCACCATTTACTCTATCTATACCCCTTATAATCTTATATACCTCTAATAGATCCCCTCTCAGCCGACGTCTTTCAAGGGAAAACAACCCCAGTGTGTTCACTCTTTTGGTCTTTGGATTAACGATAACCAAGCAACTGACAAGCAATCTGCAATTTTTTTAATCATTTGTGGGACATGGGTCCCAAAAACAAAAAAACAAGAAGGTAGGTTACTACCTGAATGGCTATAAATTGGGAGAGGGGGATGTGCAATGGGACCTGGATGTCTTTGTGCACCAGTTGCTGAAGGTAAGCATGCAGGTGCAGCAGGCGGTAAAGAAGGTAAATGGCATGTTGGCTTTCATTGTGAGAGGTTTCGAGTACAGGAGCAGGGAAGTGTTGTTGCAATTATATAGGGCCTTGGTGAGGCCACATCGAGAGTATTGTGTGCAATTTTGGCCTGCTTTTCTGAGGAAGAATGTTCTTGCTCTTGAGCGAGTGCAACGAAAGTTTACCATGCTGATTCTGGAGATGGCAGGACTGATATATGAGGAGAGATTGACTAGGTTAGGATTGTTTCTATAGGAGTTCAAATGAATGAGGGGGCATCTCGTAGAGACTTATAAAGTTCTAACAGGACTAGCCAGGATAGATGCAGGCAGGATACTCCTGATGGTGGGGGAGTCCAGAACCAGGGGTCACAGTCTAAGAATTCGGGATAGACCATTCAGGATGGAGGTAAGGAGACATTTCTTCATCCAAAGAATGGTGAGCCTGTGGAATTCATTTCCACAGGAAGTAGCTGATGCCAAAATGTATTCAAGAGATAGCTGGATATAACACTTGGGGTGAATGGGATCAAAGGTTATTGAGAAAAAGCAGGATTAGGCTATTGAGTTGGACATGATCGTAATGAACGGTGGAGGAGGCTCGAAGGGCCAAGTGGCTTTGTCGTGCTCCTATCTTCTACATATCTCGGCAATCGCTGCATGTATCAAAGTGACAGATCCTTCCACTTCTTAAAAGGAAGTCTATGTGGAGTGGGAAACAGCAAATAATTTTCTTAACATCAAAGCCTTTTAAAATTCCTGCCATTGCAAATTTGAGAGACTTTGATATTTTTTTAAAAAACTTTGCAAGAAACTGCAAAAGGGTTATGAATGTAGCCCAGTCCATCATGCAAACCGGCCTCCCATCCATTCGTTCTTTCTACACTTTTTAATGTGTTAGAAAAGCAACCAGCATAATCAATGACCCTACTCACCATAAGACTTGCCTTCTTCCCCCTAATTCTTGATCCTTTTATTGATCAAAAACCTATCTATCTCCGTCTTAAAGACACTCAATGAGCTGGCCTCCACAGCCCTCTGGGGCAATGAGTTCCAAGATTCACCACGGTCTGGACGAAGAAATTCCTCCTTATCTCAATTTTAAAGAAGTGTCCCTTCACTGTGAGGTTGTGCCCTTGAATTCTAGTCTCTCCCGTTAGTGGAAATATCATCACCATATCTACTCTATCTAGGCCTCTCAGTATTTTGTAAGTATCAGTTAGATCCCCATCCCACTCCTCCCCCAGGACATTCTCTCTTCTATTTTCTTCCATTGGGAAAAAAAATGCAAAACCCTGAGATCAAGTACTAAAACTAACTCAAGAACAGCTTCTTCCCTGCTGCAATCAAAGAACAAAGAACAAAACAGCACGGGAAATAGACCCTTCGGCCCAACGAGGCTGCGCCGCCACCCGAATGTTCTCACCTCTACCTGCGGTCCCTGTCCATGTTTATAGATCTATGGATTAAAAACCAAATTTAAGAAAATTTAGAGAGAATTTGTTTTGCCAATTAGCCTAAGAGCACAACTTTGGGATGTGGGAGGAAACCGGAGCATCCGGAGAAAACCCACACAAGCACGGGGAGAATGCGCAAACTCCCACAGATACAGGCCCAAACCCATGTATCTGCACAGCACAGCGATAGTCACTGAGCTGTCGTGTTGCCCATCAAATGGTCCAGGTCAAGCGTACACTAACGATGTGAAGCACTAGGATACTCTTGAAAAAAATCCAACAGCAGTCCTCTCACGACCCATCGTGTGTATGCCCTTTGTTAGACAACAAGGTGGACCAAAGCACCTGTAGAATAAAAACAAGTACATCAATATCATCATCTATTTACACACTTCCCAGGGATTCCCAAGCCTCATGATCCCTATATTAAATCAGTTTTCTATACCCCTCCGTTCCCATTCTGTTCATGTACCCATCTAAGTATTTCTTAAATAACTCCAGAGTACCTGCTTCCACCACTTTACTTGGCAGCGCATTCCATACCCCCACCACCCTCTGTGTGAAAAAAACTCTCTCTAGCATCCAAATTATACCTTATCCCCCTCACCCTAAGCCCGTGACCCCTCGTGCTATTAGAGTCCATCCTAGGAAAAGGCTTAACCCTGTTTACTCTATCTATACCCCTCAAAATCTTGTACATCTCTATTAGATCTCCTCTAAGTTTACGTCTTTCTAAGGAAAACAGCCCCAATTTGCCTAATCTCTCCTCGTAACTCAAACCTTCCATACCAGTCAGCATCCTGGTAAACCTCCTCTGCACTCTCTCCAGAGTCTCCACATCCTTTTGGTAGTAGGGCGACCAGGACTGGTATTCCAAATCAGAATGGACCTACCTCGCATTCAGTTGACCTTTCTCGACAGCCTAGCTATGACTGTAACACTACATTCTTCACCCTCTCTGTTCCTTCTTTATATCTGTACAGTGCACTTGGAATAATATTTTTCATTGTATACTAATACATGTGACAATAATAATGTAAAGTTTATTAATTTATTGTCACAAATAGGCTTACATTAACATTGCAATGAAGTTACTGTGAAAATCCCCCAGTCGCCACACTGTTCAGGTACACTGAGAGAAAATTTAGCATGGCCAATTCACCTAACCAGCACATCTTTTGGACTGTGGAAGGAAACCTGAGGAAGCCCAGGCAGACACAGGGAGAACATGCAGACTCCACACAGGCAGTGAACCAACAGGGAATCGAACCCAGTTCCTGGCGCCGTGAGACAGCAGTGTTAACCACTGCGCCACTGTGCAAGTCAAATCAAAAGCAAACACACTGACATTGTGCATTCCTAACTGTAACTAGATGGCTAAATGTTGAAGTGGCCAAAAGCCTGTTGAAACAACAGCACCCCGTGTCTACCCTCAGAGGCCAGGCCTGTGAAGAGTTCTGTTCCCCACAGCAGATTGAAGTGATGAATAAGTGAATATGGTGGCAGAAGAATTCCATCAGTCCGACCTTAATTACAGGCGAAAGCTCGCGTACTATTCTCAGCTAATTAACAGATTGCCTTGTTAAATGATTAAAAAGTCAAAGCTAATACAGGTACTTTTGTTCATCACTTATTTAAAGGAAGGCAGCACTTTGTATTACATTTTGCCAGAAGTAAATTAATTTAAACCAATTAGCAAAATCTGCCACCATGAATCATTGTCTGAGTTAAGTGTGTTTACCAAGGAAATTGAGAAAAGTTTCCTCGATTCTAATGGATCTACATTTATTTCTGGTCTTTGTGACTCATGTACTGCATTCTCAAAATGTCCTGATTGTGTCCCTTGTTTGTCCATCATCCTATTTTCAAAATCCCTAAAGTACCATAGTAATAATAAAGTCTAAAGTTAAAGTTTATTTATTAGTTCCTCAAGAAAACTTATATTAAGACTGCAATGAAGTTACTGTGGAAATCACCTAGTTGCCACGCTCCGCTCCCTGTTCAGGTATACTGGAGGGAATATTTAGCATGGCTAATGCAAAAAACCAGTATGTCTTTCGGGCTGCGGGAGAAAACCAGAGCACCCAGAGGAAAGCCACGCAGACACAGGGAGAATGTGCAAAATCCACACAGATAGTCATCCAAAGGTAGAATTGAACCCAGGTCCCTGATGCTGTGAGGCAGCAGTGCTAACCACTGTGCCATCATGCCAGACTTGGTCTGCACTCTCCAGATCAGAGCAGAATGCTGGTTGCAGAATCGGATGCATTTGGGGGATTCCTGCATTACCTGTTTGTTTCTACATGATTATCCATTGGTTAGTCATTCTCTCTCTCCCCGCATGCTCTTAAGCTGTGGGGTGACCACATCTATAAGTGCGCTATCCACAAAGTTCCCTTAATTTAGCATGACTAATCCACCTAACCTGAACATTCTTCGATATTAAAGGGCAATTTAGCCATTCTAATTCAATTTGTGCTATACAAAAATTTATCATTCTCATTAGTGGCTCCATCATAAGAACACAAGAAATAGAAACAGGAATAGGCCATTTAGCCCCTCGAGTCTTCCCCACCATTCAATAAGATCATGGCTGATCTGAAGTGGATCAGTTCCACTTTCCCGCCTGCTCCCCATAACTCTTAATTCCCCTGTCTATTAACAATCTATCTACCCGTGACTTAAACATATTCAATGAGGTAGCCTCCACTACTTCAATGGGCAGAGAATTCCAGAGATTCACCACCCTCCAAAAGAAGAAGTTCCTCCTCAACTCTGTTCTAAACTGCCCCCTCCTTATTTTGAGGCTGTGATCTCTAGTCCTAGTTTCCTTTCTAAGTGGAAAGAATCTGTCTACCTCCCTATCTAGCCTCTTCATTATCTTGTAAGTCTCTATCAGACCCCCCCCCCCTCAGCCTTCTAAATTCCAACAACTACAGGCCTAGTCTACTCAATCTCTCCTCATAAGCTAAACCCCTCATCTCGGGTATCAGCCTGGTGAGTCTTCTTTGTACTCCCTCCAAGACCAATATATCCTTTTGCGAATAAGGGGACCAAAACTGCACACAGTACTCCAGTTGCAGCCTCATCAGTGCCTTGTACCATCTCTGCAGACTTTCTACGTCCTCCAATTCACTTTCCTACTCATCTTCGTGTCATCAGCAAACTTTGTTACCCTCACTCAGCCCCCTCCTCCAGATCATCTGTGTAAATGGCAAATAGTTGAGGCCCCAGCACCGATCCCTGTGGCACGCTACTAGTCACCAACTCATTTATTCCAATTCTCTGTTTCCTGTTAGATAGCCAATCCTCAATCCACGGTAACACTTTACCCCCAACTCCATGTATCCTAATCTTCTGCAGTAACCTTTTGTGAGGCACCTTATCAAACGCCTTCTGGAAATTTAAAAACACGTCCACCGGTTCCCTTCCGTCATGATTCCAGTTGCTGTTAAAGCTCCAAAACATGGAATTCAAGTTGCAGCATCTGATGGTACTTCTTCCACAAATACTTATCCAGGGCATGGGAGCTTCTTGGAATTCCCACATAGCACAGGATGTGCACTCATTGATTTGGAACAATCCTAATGTTTTTCTGTTAGTAAATAATGTTATTACTTTTCATGCATAGAATATAGAACATAGAACACTACAGCAAAAACAGGCCCTTCAGCCCACGGTTGTGCCGAACATATCTATACTTACCAGGCCATAGAACTATCTGTAACTCCCAATCCCATTAACTCCCATGTACTCATCCAGAAGTCTCTTAAAAGACCCCAGCGAGTTCACCTCTACCAACACCGACGGCAGCCGATTCCATTCACTCACCACCCTCTGAGTGAAAAACTTATCTCTAACATCTCCTCTGTACTTGCCCCCCAGCACCTTAAACCTGTGTCCTCTCGTAGTGACCATTTCAGCCCGGAAATAGCGTCTGAGAATCCACTCTATCCATTCCTCTCAACATTTTATAAACCTCTATCAGGTCGCCTCTCAACCTTTGTCTCTCCAGGGAGAAAAGACCTAGCTCTCTCAACCTATCTTCATAAGGCATGCCCCCCAATCCAGGAAACATCCTTGTAAATCTCCTCTGCACCCTCTCAATAGCTTCCACATCCTTCCTATAGTGAGGCGGCCAGAACTGCACACAGTACTCCAGGTGAGGTCTAACAAGGGTCTTATAAAGTTGCAGCATTACCTCCCGACTCCTAAACTCAATCCCTCTATTAATGAAGGCCAGTACACCATATGCCTTCTTGACCACATCCTCCACTTGCAGGGCAGATTTAAGAGTCCTATGGATCCAGACCCCAAGATCCTTCTGCTCCTCAACATTGCCAAGACTCCTACCCTTGATATATACACCTTCATCCCATTGGTCCTGCTAAATGGACCATCACACATTTATCCGCGTTGAAGTCCATCTGCCACTTCTCCGCCCAGTCTTACATCCTATCTATGTCTCGCTGCAACTTCAGACATCCTTCCAGACTATCCACAACACCACCAACCTTCGTATCGTCGGCAAACTTACTAACCCATCCCTCCACTTCCTCATCCAGGTCATTTATGAAAATGACAAACAGCAAGGGTCCCAGAACAGATTCCTGGGGGCACTCCACTGGTGACTGACCCCCATGCAGAAGAAGACCCATCCACAACTACTCTCTGTCTTCTACAGGCAAGCCAGATCTGGATCCATAAGGCCAAAGCCCCTTGGATCCCATGCCTTCTCACCTTCTCAAGAAGTCTTGTATGGGGGACAAAGAACAAAGAGCAAAACAGCACGGGAAACAAGCCCTTCGGCCCAACGAGCCCGCACCGCCACTCCAATGTTCCCACCTCTACCCGTGATCCCTGTCAATGTTTATAGATCTATGGATTAAAAATCAAATTTGAGACAATTTAGGGAGAATTTGTTTTGCCAGTTAGCCTCAGATCTTTGAGATGTGGGAGGAAACCGGAGCACCCGGAGAAAACCCACGCAAGCACGGACCTTATCAAATGCCTTGCTGAAATCCATGTAAACCACGTCCACTGCTCTTTCTTCATCAATGTGTTCAGACACATTTTCGAAGAACTCAACTAGGCTGATAAGGCACGATCTGCCCTTAACAAAGCGTGTTGACTCTTTCTGATCATATTGAACTTCTCTAAATCATATTTCTTACAGCAGAACAATCTTTATCAACACTAATGAACTCTTAATATTAATGCAATTTATCAATACTGATAATCTTTATTAATATTGTCAGAGCTTTATAATACTTCACAGAAAACAGATTCCTTACAGTGAAAAAAGAGGCCATCCAGCCCATTGTGCCTGCACCAACTGTCTGAAGGAGCATCCCACCCAGGTCCTCCCCTCTGCCATGTCCCTGTAAACCCTTACATTTAACATGTCTAATCCACCTAACCCACATTGTTGGACACTAAAGGGCAATTTAGCTTTGCCAATCAACATAACCTACACATCGTTGGAACAAAGGAGCCTTGAACAATTGTTAGCTCTTTCCTTGACACATTAAAGGTCTAAGTAGCTGTAAGATGTTTCCTGTGGATTTAGCGATGAGGGCTGTGGCTGGGCAGATTAAACAGCGACTATCTTGATGCTAATTTGATCTGCTTTCATTTTATGCCAGAGAAATGAGTGTACACTAAGAGAATTTGTGCCCCAATCGTCCTTTGAATGAACATAATACAATTTACATAATTTTACCTAATTTATAATGGGCAGAGATCAACATGAAATAGGGCCAACATTGCTTCAATGCATAGTGTTCAGTAAATGCCTGTAGAAAAGGTGATGTACCAGGGCTATAATCAAGCTG
Source organism: Sphyrna mokarran (assembly GCA_024679065.1). Lineage (NCBI taxonomy): Eukaryota > Metazoa > Chordata > Chondrichthyes > Carcharhiniformes > Carcharhinidae > Sphyrna > Sphyrna mokarran. Next base: position 11,188,107 of record JAGIQG010000001.1, on the reverse strand, counting down.
GCTATTGCTGGGATTATCCAATTAGATCATCAAGTCAATTCTGACTCCAATATAGAAATTAGATCAGTGTAGAAGGAGGCCATTCAGCCCATGAAAAATCCCTGTAACTCCCACATCTTTGTCCCACTAATCCCTCTAGCTTACGCACCCTGGGACACTAAGGAGCAATTTATCATGGTCAATGCACTTAACCACGACAGCGGGTGGCTCCTTTGACTTTTCAAAAGCAGCTCCATCATCAGGATGAAGTTCTCCTATGAGATATTTCTTGATTATTTCTCATGCATGAGTAGAATGCCATCAAAATCTTCTGAAACATCTGCTCCTTTGTCTTCACCTGGATGTTCCTCCAGAAGCATGATCATGTTATAGGTTTTGGTGTGGATGTTGATCCTGGTGCTGTTCCTACTGCCATGTCACTTTAGCACCTCTAGCCACTAATACTTCACCTCGACCTTGTCCTCAAACATGTTGGAACAACTTTCAGCCAAGTCAACTGCACACAAGCAGCAACTCAGCTCCGACATACTCATAGAGATAGAATCATACAATACCTACAATGCAGAAGAAGGCAATTCAGCCCATCAGCTGACCCTGACACAAATCCACCCAGACCCCACCCAGTAATCTCACGTATTTATTAAGGTTTATCCTTTCTTTGATGCATTTGTAGAAGTTGGTGAGAATTGTAGTTGATATGCCAAATCTCCTTAGTCTCCTGAGAAAGTAAAGGCATTGATGGGCTTTCTTAGCAATAGCATCTGCATGGAGGGACCATGCTGTTGGTGATCTGGACACCTAAAAACTTTAAGCTCTCAACATTTCTACTTTATCCCCATTGATGTAGGCACAGGGTGTGCCCTCCATTACAGGGAAGTGGCACTGTTCCCATGCACCCCCACTGACTCCGTTCTAGATGCTACATTGTCTTTTGTCCCCACTCTGAACTCCATTCCTAACTATTAACTTAATTTTTCTTCCTGCCTCTCAGTGTGTTTGTAACTTAGGTGTCACATTCGAACCTGAAGTGAGCTTCAATCTTATACAACGTTTTTCCAACACGTTGTTCAACATTTCTCCTGTCACAGCCTAACTGCTGCTGAAACCTGAAGTCCTCACATAGTCCTTTGCTGCATCTAGACCTGGCTGTTCCAATGCACTAGTGGCTGGTTTCCCACATTCTATCCCCAGTAAACATAAAATCATGAAAAGCACTGCTGTCCATGTCTCAGGTTGAATTAAGTCCCATTCTTTATCATCTCCTGCACTGGCTGATCTTCAATGACTGCTGATCAAGCAATGTGTTAATTTTAAAATTTTGATCCAGTTCCCAACTATTTCCATGGTCTTGCCCTGTCGTATCTCTGTAATCTCCTCCAATCCCACAACCCTCCGGGAAAACAGTCTTCCCTCTAATTCTAGATGTTTTTACTGCAATTATACAGGGCATAAGTGTGGACATATCTGGAATATTGTGGGCCATTTTGATGTCCTTGTCTTAGAAAGGACGTCTTTGTTGTAGATGGAACGCAGTGAAGGTTTACCAGGCTGATTCCTGGAGTGGTAAGTCTGTCAAATGAGGAGAGACTAAGTCAGTTAAGATTATGTTCATAGGAGTTTAGAAGAGTGAGAGGGGATCCCCATAGAAACTTATGAAAGTCTAAAATGGTTAGACAGGCTAGATTTAAAAAAAAATGCTCCCAATGTGGATGAGTCCAGAAGTAGAACATAGAACATAGAACATTACAGCACAGAACAGGCCCTTCGGCCTTCGATGTTGCGCCGACCAATATAAAAAGCAATGCCCCTCCAAACTAAACCATTCCCTTCTCTTCCATATACTTATCAACTAACCTCTTAAACGCCACCAAACTTGGCGCATCTACAACAGCTGCAGGCAGGGCATTCCACTCCCTAACCACTCTTTGGGTAAAGAACCTACCTCTGATATCCGTCCTATAACTCATACCCCTTAATTTAAAGCTGTGTCCCCTCGTGCTAGCTTTCTCCATCCTAGGAAAAAGGCTATCACTGTCCACCCTATCTAAACCTCTAATCATCTTATATGTTTCAATAAGGTCCCCTCTTAGCCTCCTCCTTTCTAACGAAAACAACCTCAAATCCCTCAGCCTCTCCTCATAAGACCTGCCCTCCATACCAGGCAACATCCTGGTAAACCTCCTCTGTACCCTCTCCAATGCCTCCACATCTTTCTTATAATGTGGGGACCAGAACTGCACACAATACTCCAAGTGCGGCCGCACTAGAGTTTTGTACAGTTGCAACATGACGTTGCGGCTCCGAAATTCAATCCCTCTACCAATAAAAGCCAAGACTCCATATGCCTTCCTGACAACCTTCTCGACCTGACTGCCTACTTTCAGGGATCTATGCACATACACACCAAGATCCCTCTGTTCATCTAGACTACTAAGAATCCTACCATTTGCCCTATACACTACACATTTATTATTTCTGCCATAGTGCATTACCTCACACTTTTCCACATTAAACTCCATTTGCCACCTCTCGGCCCAGCTCTGCAACTTGTCCAAGTCCCTCTGCAAACTATAACACCCCTCTTCACTATCTACCACTCCACCGACTTTAGTGTCATCTGCAAATTTACTAATCCATCCTTCAATACCCTCATCCAGATCATTTATAAAAATTACAAACAGCAGGGGCCCCAAAACAGACCCCTGAGGTACACCACTTGTCACCGAACTCCAAGATGAATATCTCCCATCAACCACCACCCTCTGTCTTCTACCTGCTAGCCAATTCCTAACCCAATTAGCTAAATCACCCTCTATCCCATACATCTGCATTTTCTGCAGAAGTCTTCCATGGGCCACCTTATCAAACGCCTTACTAAAGTCCATATATACCACATCAACCGCCTTACCCCATCCACCTCCTTAGTCACTTTTTCAAAAAACTCAATGAGGTTAGTAAGGCACGACCTACCCTTCACAAAACCATGCTGACTATCCCCAATCAATTCATTACTCTCTAAATAACTATAAATCCTATCCCTAATAATTCTCTCCAATACTTTGCCCACAACAGAAGTAAGACTCATTGGCCTATAATTCCCTGGAAGGTCTCTCTTCCCCTTCTTGAACAACGGGACCACATTCGCTATCCTCCAGTCCTCCGGAACCACACCCGTAACCAACGACGACCTGAAGATCAGAGCCAGAGGCTCTGCATCTCCTCTCTTGCCTCCCAGAGAATCCTAGGGTAAATCCCGTCCGGCCCAGGGGACTTATCCAACTTCAAACCCTCGAGAATATCCAGCACATCCTCCCTATCTACTTCGATACCTTCCAGTTTGCTACCCTGTACCTCAGTGTTCTCCATAACTACATTTACATCACCCTGCGTGAATACCGAAGAGAAATATTTATTCAGTACCTCTCCAATCTCCTCAGCTCCACGCACAACTTCCCACTGCAGTCTATGACTGGCCCTAATCTTGCCCTAACCAATCTTCTATTCTTAACATATCTAAAGAAAGCTTTAGGATTCTCCCTAATCCTATCAGCCAAAGTCTTCTCATGTCCTCTCTTTGCTCTCCTCAATTCCCTCTTTAGCTCCCTCCTGGCTAATCTATATCTATCCATTGCACTAACCGAGCCTTCAATCCTCATCCTGACATAAGCCTCCTTTTTCCTTTTAACCAGCAAATCAACTTTTTTCGTACACCAAGGTTCTCTTACTCGACCATTTCCTCCTTGCCTGACAGGGACATACTTATCAAGGACTCGCAGCAGCTGCTCCTTGAATAAGCTCCACATTCCAGATGTTCCCAGTCCCTGTAGTTTCCTAGTCCAATCTATGCACCCTAATTCCCTCCTGATGGCCTCATAATTACCCTTCCCCCAGCTATAACTACTGCCCCCAGCTTCATGCCTATCCCTATCCATCACTAAGGTGAACGTAACCGAATTGTGGTCACTATCACCAAAATGTTCACCAACCTCCAAGCCTAACACCTGGTCTGGCTCATTGCCCAGCACCAAATCCAATGTAGCCTCACCTCTAGTTGGCCTATCTACATACTGAGTCAAAAAACCCTCCTGCACACTTTGCTGACCCCTCTAACGAGCTAGAGCTATAGCTATTCCAATCAATATTAGTAAAGTTAAAGTCCCCCATAACAATTACCCTATTACTTTCACTCCTGACCAGAATTGACTTTGCAATCCTTTCCTCTACCTCTCTAGAACTTTTAGGAGGTCTATAAAAGACTCCCAACAGGGTGACCTCTCCTTTCCTGTTTCTAATCTCAGCCCATACTACCTCAACAGACAAGTCCTCATCAAACTTCTTCTCTGTCACTGTGATACAGTCTTTGACTAATAACGCCACTCCTCCCCCCCTTCTACCTCCTTCTCTACTCCGACTAAAGCAATTGAACCCTGGAACCTGCAACATCCATTCTTGTCCCTGCTCTACCCAAGTCTCCCAAGTAGGAGTCATAGATTCCCTGTGGTGCAAAAGGAGGCTATTTGGCCCATTGAGTCTGCACTAACCACAATCCCACCTAAGTTTAAGGTTGATGGGAGATATTCATCATGGAGTTCGGTTACAAGTGGTGTACCTCAAGGTCTGTTTTGGGGCCTCTGCTGTTTGTAATTTTTATAAACGATCTGGATGAGGGTATTGAAGGATGGATTAGTAAATTTGTGGATGACACCAAAGTCGGTGGAGTGGTAGATAGTGAAGAGGGGTGTTATAGTTTGCAGAGAGACTTGGACAAGTTGCAGAGCTGGGCCGAGAGGTGGCAAATGGAGTTTAATGTGGAAAAGTGTGAGGTAATGCACTTTGGCAGGAATAATAAATGTGTAGAGTATAGGGCTAATGGTAGGATTCTTAATAGTGTTGATGAACAGAGGGATCTTGGTGTATATGTGCATAGATCCCTGAAAGTAGGCAGTCAAGTCGATAAGGTTGTTAAGAAGGCATATGGAGTCTTAGCTTTTATTGGTTGGGGGATTGAATTTCGGAGCCGCAACGTCATGTTGCAACTGTACAAAACTCTAGTGCGGCCGCACTTGGAGTATTGTGTGCAGTTCTGGTCCCACATTATAAGAAAGATGTGGAGGCATTGGAGAGGGTACAGAGGAGGTTTACCAGGATGTTGCCTGGTATGGAGGGCAGGTCTTATGAAGAGAGGCTGAGGGATTTGAGGTTGTTTTCGTTAGAAAGGAGGCGGCTAAGAGGGGACCTAATCGAAACATATAAGATGATTAGAGGTTTAGATAGGGTGGACAGTGATAGCCTTTTTCTAGGATGGAGAAAGCTAGCACGAGGGGACACAGCTTTAAATTAAGGGGTGATAGTTATAGGACGGATATCAGAGGTAGGTTCTTTACCCAGAGTGTGGTTCGGGAGTGGAATGCCCTGCCTGCGGCAGTTGTAGATGCGCCAAGTTTGGTGGCGTTTAAGAGGTTAGTTGATAAGTTTATGGAAGAGAAGGGAATGGTTTAGTTTGGAGGGTCACTGCTTTTTTCATAATTGGTCGGCGCAACATCGAAGGCCGAAGGGCCTGTTCTGCGCTGTAATGTTCTATGTTCTATGTTCTAAGTTCTATTTGAGTAACCCCACACATTTACCCTGCTAATCCCTTGACACTAAGAGTCAAGTTAACATGGCCAATCAACCTAACTCGCAGATCTTTGGACTGTACATTGTACTTTGAGGATAAGGGATAAACCTTTTAGAACTGAGGTGAGAAGAAATTTCTTTATCCAGAGGGTGGCGATTTTGTGGAATTCATTACCCTGCCCTATCATATAGTTGAAGTGAAAACATTGTTTGATTTCAAGAAGAAATTTGATATAGCTCTTGGGCCTAAAGGGATGAAGGGTTATTTGGGAAGGGGGGGGGGGGCGTCAGAATAATGAGTTCAATGATCAGCCATGATCAAAATGAATGATGGAGCAGGCTTGAAGGGCCAAATGCTTTTAGTTTCTATGTTTCTATTGTCTGTGCATTCCCAGTCATTATCACTCCACCATTAGTGATCTGACCTTCAATTGCCTACTCCCTGAGCTCTAGAATTCCCTTTCACTCCCCTCGTCCTCAGTACCAACATTTGTGTGCTCTAAGATATTTCTTAGAACCTAAGTCTTTGACCAAGTTTTGATCATCTGACCTCACATCTCCACTTTGTGATTCAGTGTCAGGCTAAGTTTTATAACGTGAACAATTTGGGACAGAGACATAGAACATCGAAACAAAGAAAATATGAGCAGGAGGAAGCCATTTGGCCCTTCAAGTCTGCTCTGTCATTTATTATGATCATGTCTGATCGTCCAAATCGATACCCTGATCCCGCCTTTTCCCCATGTCCTTTGATTCCCTCCACCGCAAGTGCTCTATCTAACTTTGTCCTGAAAGCATTCAAAGTTTTGGCCTTAACTACTTCCTGTGATAACAAATTCCACAGGCTGATCACTCTCCAGGTGAAGAAATTCTTCCTCATCCCTGTTTTAAGGGTGGCACAGCGGCACAATGGTTAGCATTTCTGCTTCATAACATCAGAGACCCAGGTTTAATTCTGGCCTCAGGACACTGTCTATGCAGTGTTTGTACATTTTCCCCATGTCTGCGTGGGTTTCCTCTAGGTGTTCCAGTTTCCTCCCGCAATCCAAAGATGTGCAGGTTAGATTAATTGGTCATGCTAAGTTCATCCTAGTGACAGGGCATTAACAAGGTAAATGTGTGGAGTTACGGGAATAGGGACTGGGTGGGTGGTGGTTGGTGTGGACTCGATGGGCTGAATGGCCTCATTCTGCATTGGAGGGATTCTATGATTCTAAAACACCTATCCTATATCCCCAGACTGTGACCCCTGGTTCTGGATACCCCCACCATCTGGAACATCCTCCCTGTATTTACCCTGTCTGCTTCTGTTAGGATTATGTTGGTTTCTATGAGATCTCCTCATTCTTCGAAACTCCATTGAATACAATCCCCACCCTCTCAATCCCCTGTTGCTTTAAAGATTCTATACAAATATAGGTTATTGTTATTATTGGAGGCCGTGGCTCATCGTTCATTGACCAGACCACAAACGTAGTCTGGTTGGAGAAAAATATGAAGTAGAGATGCTGGCGTTGGACTTGGGTAAACACAGTAAGAAGTCTCACAATACCAGCTTTAAGTCAAATCAGTTTATTTGATAGTAATCCCACAAGCTTTCAGAAATGGTTTTCCTTCGTCAGGTGTATGGAAGATTCTGGACCGGGATCTTGGGTTCATGTTGCACTACCTGTAACCCCCATGACTTACCTGGGCTTGTAAAATTTCACTTACTGTCCTGTCTGGAGACAACACACATCTCTTTAACCTATGCTAATGCTATCTCCACTCACACTGCCTGTGTCTTTAAGACTTGAATAGCAGGTTAGCTGTAAAGACTTGCATTCTAATCAGTATTCAGTAAACTGTGTGTGACTATATATGCCCTTCTCTGATCAGAACCTTCCACACATCTGATGAAGGAACATTGTTTCCGAAAGCTTGTGGGATTACTATCAAAATAAACTGTTTGGAATTTAACCTGGTGTTGTGTGACTTCTTACTGCGTAAAAAAAAAATAACCAGATAAAGCAGATGAAATTTGAGATTCAAGACACCTATTTCACAATAAATTTTACAGTAAATTTCACAATAAATTCACAGGGAATTTCACAGTAGCAGTATTGTAGTGTTAATGTAAGCCTTACTTGTGACACTAATAAATGAATAAATAAATAAATAAAGCTAATTTTGAAATTCAGCCACATGGTCCCATAAATTTTGAATGAACAAAAACAAAGCTTTGAAAGGTACAGATATATATCATATACTCCAGTATTTAAGGATTTCTCAACAACCACCCAGTCAAAAGTCCCACTTTGAATCAACCAATCTCACTGAAACTTTCTCTATTGCATGACGGTTTCCAATCTCCACCTTTGGAGAACTCCCTTTGCAATTTTCTCCAGATGTCTCTCCCACTTGGGTGGCTTTAATAATGACCAACCTCGCAATGCTTTAATCTTGTCTTTCAAGAATCCTTCTCTTTGGAAACTCAACTCGAGCTTACGAACACACTTTCAGATCCTTGGCCATGCCAAGGAGAGCACCATTGCTCCAAAGATATATCCGACAGCCATCACTACTTCAAGTCTGCTCCCCTCAGTCCTTTCCCTAACATTTTAACTCAGCTGGGACGTATGCATGTCCATGCTTCTGTGACACTTGGTATGTGGTAGATTGCTTCAAACCGAATGCGTCAAGGAGAGCTGTTCACTGACCCTTGAACTGAGCTGGTGACATATCAAAACACTCTCACAGTGTCCCATCCATATTAATAGGCAGGAACCAATGTAACAAACACTGGTACCTCCTATACCTTGAATGTTACAATCTCCACACACTGCTAGCAATCCCAGGGATACAAAGATGAAAAGATTTCATGACACCTCATTATGTCGCTTGGTGGAGTCTATATTTTATAATGCTTCTATGAAACGCCTTGGGACAGTTCATTGCATCAAATGTGCTACATAAAATGTTGTGGCGATCATGAATAGCAAGGTGCTGCTCAAGAAGCCTTGGAGAGTTGGTGCAATGCATCTTCTAGATGGTGTGTACAAGTGCCATGATGTACCCGCTGTGGATGGAGAGCAAGTTAAAGGTTATTCAAACACACCTTTTATTAAGTGCAGTGGAATGTCAGACTGTAGAGTAATGAGGAATATCAAGCAGCAAGTATAGCTGGCACAATGGCACAATGGTTAGCATTGCAGCCTCACAAGACCAGGAATTCAGGTTCAATTCCCAGCTTGGCTCACTACCTTGGGTCACTGTGGAGTTTGCACACTCTCCCCATGTCTGCTTGATATTCCTCCACATGCTCTGGTTTCCTCCCACAGTCCAAAAACACATGCTTGTTAGTTGCATAGGCCATGCTAAATTCTCCCTCAGTGTACTTGAACAGGTGCCAGAGTGTGGCAGCTACAGGATTTTCACAATAACTTCATTGCTATGTTAATGTAAGCTTACTTGTGACACTAAGAAATAAGCGTAAAATTTTATCCCAATCTGAATATAATTTTCCATGCATAAACAGGAGGAAGAGTTATCATTTTGGAAGCGATACAGTATAACATCTACTGTGTTCTTATAAGTTTGTGGAATAAGAGATTGATAACCCACAAGAGGAGACCATTCAGCCCATTGTGTCTATGTTAGCTCTTTGAAGTCATGATGTAGAGATGCCGGCGTTGGACTTGGGTAAACACAGTAAGAAGTCTGACAACACCCAGTTTTAAATCCAACCGATTTATTTGATAGTAAACTCGCAAGCTTTCGACTCTATGGCCTTCGTCAGGCTCTTTGAAATGCCATTGAATCAGGCTAAATTCTTTTATCCATAGTCCTTTGCAATGTCAAGTATATGAACAATTATCTTTTGAAAATTACTATTGAATCTGCACACTGTAAGGTTTCAGATCACAACGGCCTTATAAAATAATTCTCCTCATTTTCCTTCTCAAAGTTCACTTGAAATCATTCACTCATCTAGGTCAGGCAATCTGAGTTAAAATTTGAGAATGTTTAAAGATTTAAAATAAAGCTATTAAGTCGAACAATCTAGTTTCTTCTTCAGAGACCAATTTGCTCTCTCTATCCTCTAACCATAGTCCCTCAGCCCCTTCTCCATCGACAGAAATGCATTTAATTGTCTCCCGACGCATTGACACTGTGCTCATTTAGCCCTTCCTGCCTTCCAGTTGCCTTACTTTTTTTTCTGTGTCAGCTGTGGTTCAGATGCTAGCATTCTTGCCTCTGAGCCAGAAGGGGGTAGTGGGGCTTCAGAAGGCCTGAGTGTATAATCCAGGCTATATTCTGAGTGGCTGCCCTGATCGAAAGGGCCACCCTCCGAATGAGATGGGAAAGCGGTCTGACATCTGAGGTTGATGTGAAAGATCCCATAACATAATTTTGTTGGGCAGGGAAGTTTTTGATACCTGACCAATATTATAAGACCCTTGTCAGAACCCATTTGCAGTAGTGTGCGCAGTTCTCGTTGCCTCACTATAGGAAGGATGTGGAAGCTATTGAGAGGGTGCAGAGGAGAATAACAAGGATGTTTCCTGCATTGGGGGGCATGCCTTATGAAGATAGGTTGAGGGAGCTAGGTCTCTTCTCCCTGGAGAAACAAAGGTTGAGAGGCGACCTGATAGAGGTTTATAAGATGTTGAGAGGAATAGATAGGGTGGATTCTCGGAGGCTATTTCCCGGGCTGAAAATAGTCGCTACGAGAGGACACAGGTTTAATGTGCTGGGGGGCAAGTACAAAAGAGATGTTAGAGGTAAGTTTTTCACTCAGAGGATAGTGAGTGTGTGGAATTAGCTGCGTCAGTGTGGTAGAGGCAAATTCGCTGGGGTCTTTTAAAAGACTTCTGGATGAGTACATGGGATTTAATGGGATTGGGAGTTACAGATAGTTCTATGGCCTGGTAGGTGGGGATATGATCGGCTCAACTTGTGGGCTGAAGGGCCTGTTTGTGCTCTATGTTCTATATTCTATTTTTCCTTCAGCCACCTCACAAAAAAACAAATGATCTGATCATCATCACATTGCCCTTTACGGGAACTTGCAGAACACAAATTAGATCCAAGGAAGAAGCATACAAATTGACCAAGAGAAAGAACAGACCTGGGAGGAGATTAGAATTCAGCAAAAGAGGAATACAGGACTAGTTAAGAAGGGGAAAATAGAGTTCACAGTAAGCTAGCAGCGAACATGAAAGCTGACGATACAAGTTTCTATAGATATGTGAGGAGAATAAGATTGGTGAAGACAAATGGATGGCACAGTTGGCATAAAGACACAGTGGTTAGCACTGTTGCCTAACAGTGCCAGGGACCCAGGTTCAACTCTGACTTTGGGTCATTGTGTGTGGAGTTTGCAGGTTCTCTCAGTGACTATGTGGTTTTTCTCTGAATGCTCTGGTTTCCTCCCACTGTTCAAAGATATGCGGGTCAGGTTGATTGGCAATGTTAAATTGACCATTGGTGTCAGAAGGATTAGCAGGGCAAACGTGTGGGGTTATGGGGATAGGGCCTGGGTGGGATTGTGATTGGTACAAGCTCGATAGACCAAGTGGCCTCCTTCTGTACTATAGGGATTTTATGATTCTATGAAATGTAGGTCCCTTACAGTCAGAAACAGGGAAACTTATACTGGGCAACAAAGAAATGGCTGATCTACTAAATAAACACTTTGGTTCTGTCTTCACAAAGTAGGACACAGACAACATATCAGAAATGTTGGGGAACACGGGGTTTAATGAGAGGGAGGAACTGAAGGAAATCAGTGTTGGTAGAGAAATGGTGTTGGGGATGGGATTGAAGGCTGATAAATCCCCAGGGTTTATTATCTACATCCCAGAGTACTTAAAGAAGTGGCTTGAGAAATATTGGATGCATTGGTGGTCATCTTCCAAGATTCTATTGTCTGGATCAGTCCCTTCAGTTTGGAGGGCAGTGAATGTAACCCCACTATTTAAAAAGGGAGGTAGGGAGACAACAGGGAATTATAGAACAGTCAGCCTGATGTTGGTACTGGGGAAAACTCAAAAGTTTATTATCGAAGATTTTATAGCAAAACACTTGGTAAACAATGGCAGGATTGGACAGAGTCAGCTTGGATTTATGAAAGAGAAATCATGCTGTAATGTTCTATGTTCTATGTTCTATGCTTAACAAATCAGTTGGAATCCTTCAGCTATGTAACCTGCAAAGTTGATGAGGTGGATGTGATTTATTTGGACTTTCAGAAAACTTCCAGCAAAGTCCAACATTAGAGATTTGTGTGTAAAATTAAATCGCATGGGATTGAGGGTAATGTATAGAGATGGATAGAAAACTGGTTTGCAGACAAGAAATAAAGAGTAGGAATAAATGGGTCAAATGGAAGGCAGTGACTAGGGCTGGACCTCCGCTGTTCACTATATATGAATAATTAAGATGATGGAACTAAATGTAATATATCCAAATCATAGAATCCCCATAGTACAGAAGGAAGCCATTCAGCCCATCGAAGCTGCACCAAAAACATTCCCATCCTGGTCTTATCTCCATGACCTGATGTATGTACCTTAGTCAGCAACACTGCCCCCACCCCCAACTATTAAGGCCCAAATTTTACCTCAGGCCCGCCGGATTCTGGGGGCAGGCGAGATTCAGAGAACAGCATTCTCCATTGGCCTCAAGTGGGATCGTACAAACCTTGGGTGGATGTACCAGTAAAATTCCACCCTAAGAGTCAATTTAGCGTGGCCAATCAACTTAACCTACACATCTTTAGCATATTGGAGAAAACGGGAGATAATCCACATGGACATGGGAAGAATGCGAAAACGTTGACAATCACTGGAGGCTGGAATTGAATGTAGGCCCTGATGCTGTGAGGCAGCAGTGCTAACCACTGTTCCACTGTGCTGCCTTGGATGGAAGAGTGAGCTGTGAGGAGGATGCAGAGATCCTTCAGTGTGATTTGAACAAGTTGAGTGAGATTCAGTGTAATTTAGATGAATGTGTGCTTATCCACTTTGGTAGCAAAAACAGGAAGGCAGATTATCATAGCAATCATAGAAACCCTACAGTACAGAAAAAGGTCATTCAGCCCATCGGGTCTGCACTGACCGCAATCCCACACAGATGCTACCCCATATCCCTACATATTTGCCCGCTAATCCCTCTAACCTATGTATCTCAGGACACTAAGGGCAATTTTTAGCATGGCCAATCAACCTAACCAGCACATCTTTGGACTGTGGGAAGAAACCGGAGCACTCGGAGGAAACCCACAAAGACACGAGGAGAATGTGCAAACTCCACACAGACAGGTTACTATGTGAACAGTCATAAATTAAGAGAGGGGAATATGCAATGAGACTTGGTGTCTTTGTAGCCCGGTGACTGAAAGTAAGCATGCAGGTACAGCAATCAGTAAAAAAAGACAAATAGGATGTTGATCTTTATAGTGAGAAGATTCAAATACAGCAGCAGGAATGTCTTGCTGCAATTACACAGGGCATTGGTGAAGTCACACCTGGAACATTGTAGGCAGTTTTAGTCTCTTTATCTGAGGAAGGATGTTCTTGCTCTAGAGGGAGCACAGAGGTTTATTGGATTGATTCCTGAGATGGCAGGACTGAGGAGAGATTGAGTTGGTAAAGATTGTATTCACTGGAGTTCAGAAGAATGAGGAGAGCTCTCATTGCAACCTATAAAATTCTAACAAGACTAGACAGGGTAGATGTAAGAAGGATGTTCCCGATAGTGGGGGTGCCCAGAACCAGGGGTCACAGTCTGAGGATACAGTCGGTTTAGGACAGAGATGAGGAGAAATTTCTTCACCCTGGGAGTGGTCAACTTGTAGAATTCATTACTACTCCCAAGTAGTCAAGGTCATAACATTGAATGTTTTCAAGAAACAATTAGATATAATATTGGTGCAAAGGGGGATCAAAGGATTATGGGGGGGGTGAGAGGAGGTGGGATCAGACTACTGAGTTGGATGATCAGCCGTGATCATATTGCATGGTGGAACAGGCATGAAGGACTCAATGTCCTCCATCTGCTCCTATTTTCGATGTTTTTATGCTTCTGAATTGTCGTATGTGTACGGGACCACACCTGAAAAGTACTTAATCGGATGAAAGAGCATTGGAACTGATTGAAGTTGTGAACGGTGCTCTGTTAGTAAAAGTCTTCCCTTCTTTAAGTGGAAATATTTTGTCTGGCTCATGCTAACTCCTAATTTCCTTGCACTTTAGTTTATGGTCCTAACATTTGAATCATTCTCTAGTAATCACTAAATTAAACTGCCTCGGTAATAAATCACTCTGTATTGCATTATCCGAAATTCTTCCAATGTTCTTTACTCTCCATGACATAAATTTAAATCTCAGATTGCAGATCTAGTGCAAGATAATAACTCACAGACGATCATCTTTCAAAAGTCATAAATTCATTACTTCTTTGTTTTGGTGTCTTTACAGATGACTCATTAACATCTCAGCATATTGATGGCTCTTCTGGGGCTTCTGCAGTTATCATGATTTCTAAAGAGAGAGAGAAAAAGAGTGGAGGAGGAGGAAGAAGAGATGGGTTCCAAATGGTCTTCAAATCTCGAGAAAGAGGAGAAAAGAGCGCAGGGCGAGAAGGAACATAGTTGGGTGCTCCACTGACCTGTCGGCTGAAAGAACCTCAGCGCTCCAAGCTATTAAATGCAGCATATCAGCAGTTTCACAGAGACAAGTTTTGATAGATCCTTGCCATTCTCATCCTATCCATTCTTCAGCTTGGATGATAATAGAGAATGTTGTAAGGACTCAACCCACTAGACTTCATTGCAATGCTCCTAAATAGTAATATGTGATCACTATTATTCTACGATGGCAGGTCTGTCAGACACCAAGTCAGTTAGGATTATATTTACTGGAGCTTAGAAGAGTGCGAGGGGATCTCATAGAAACTTATAAAATTCTAACAGGATTAGACAGGATAGTTTCAGAAAGAATGCCCCTGACAGTGGGGAAGTCCGGAATTGGTGATCATAGTTTGAAGATAAGGGGTAAACCTTTCAGGACTGAGGTGCAGAGAAATTTCTTCACCCAGAGGGTGGTGAATCTGAGGAAATCAGTACCACAGAAAGTAATTGAGGCCAAAATGTTTGATTTCAAGAAAAAAATTAAATTAGCTCTTGGGGCTGAAGGGATCAAGAGAGATGGGGGGAAGGAGGAATCAGGATATTGAATTTGATAATCAGCCATGGGTGGCTCGGTAGCACAGTGGTTAGCACTGCTGCTTCTCAGCTCCAGGGTCCTGTGTTCGATTCCCAGCTCAGGTCGTTGTCTGTGTGGAGTTTACACATTCACCTCGTGTCTGTGTGGTTTCCTTCCACAGTCCAAAGATGTGCAGGTTAGGTTGATTGGCCATGCTAAGGAATTGCCCCTTAGTGCCCAGATTAGTGGAGGTTAGAGGGATTAGTGGGTAAAATAGGGTCTGGGTGGGATTGTGTTTGGTGCAGACTCGATGGGCTGAAGGCCTCTTTCTGCACTGTAGGGTTCTATGATCTATGATCAAAATGAATGGCAGAGAAGGCTTGAAGGGCCAAATGGCCTACTCCTGCTTCTAGTTGAGCCGGAGGGCCTGATCCATGCTGTAAACTCCTATGACTCTAGGTTTCTGTGCAACATCATCCTGGCCTCTTGCACCTACCTGGAGAATCATTGCTCTACCATTGGCAGCTGTGCCTTGCTGTCCAGGCCCTGTGCTCTATCAATCTCCTCCCTAAACTTTTCTGTCTCCCTTCTACTCTGAATAACATGGTAATATAACTCTGCATTTTTTTTTTAAATCCTTTGGGCATCATGGTGACACATTAGTGCCTCACAGCGCCAGGCACCTGGGTTCAATTCCTGGCTTGGGACACTGTCTGTGCAGAGTCTGCACATTCTCCTCGTGTCTGCATGAGTTTCCTCCGGGTGCTCTGGTTTCCTCCAACAGTCCGAAATACATGCTGGCTAGGTACGTTGGCCGTGCTAAATTCTTCCTCAGTGCGTCCGAACAGGCGTTGACTTGGTGATTGTCACAGTAACGTCATTGCAGCGTTAATGTAAGCCTACTTGTGACACTAATAAATAAACCAAGCTAAACGTTTAGGTACATAGCAACACCAAAACAGCTAATATGTGTTGCCCACAAGAAATCAAAGAAATCCTACAGGGCAGAAGGAGGCCATTCAGCCCATCGAGTCTGCAGCAACAATAATCCCACACCAGGTCCTATTCCCACAATCCCACACATTTACTCTGCTAATCCCTCTAGTCCACACATCCCAAGACGCAATGAGCAATTTGGCATGGCCAATCAACCTAACCTGCACATCTTTTAGATTGTGGGAGGAAAGCAGACCTATGGAGGAAATCTATAGTGATACCGAGGGAATGTGCAGATGCCGCACAGACAGTGACCCGAGTTGCGAATCGAACCTGGGTCCCGCGCACTGTGAAGCAGCAGCGCTAACCACTGTGCCACTCTGCTACCATGCTGAGACAAAGATGAGCCTTCCTGTTGAATTGTTTGTTGCAGGTCCTACCGCAATGCTGTTAGATAAGAAGTTCCCTGACTTGATTTGATTTGATTTATTATTGTCACATGTGTTAACATACACTGAAAAGTGGTTGTTTCTTGTGCGCTACACAGTCTGAGAGCAGCAGGGAAGAAGCTGTTCTTGAGTGGGATCAGTGATGATGAGTCTTTGCAAAGGACAGAAAGGGACCCCATTGCGTTTATAAGGAGAGGCAATGATATAAGATCATAAGATATAGGAACAGACAGGCCAATCGGACCATCGAGTCTGTCCACCATTTAATTATGGCTGATATGATTCTCATTCCTGTTAGAACATAGAACATAGAACATTACAGCACAGAACAGGCCCTTCGGCCTTCGATGTTGCGCCGACCAATATAAAGAGCAATGCCCCTCCAAACTAAACCATTCCCTTCTCTTCCATATACTTATCAACTAACCTCTTAAACGCCACCAAACTTGGCGCATCTACAACTGCTGCAGGCAGGGCATTCCACTCCCGAACCACCCTTTGGGTAAAGAACCTGCCTCTGATATCCGTCCTATAACTATCACCCCTTAATTTAAAGCTGTGTCCCCTCGTGCTAGCTTTTTCCATCCTAGGAAAAAGGCTATCACTGTCCACCCTATCTAAACCTCTAATCATCTTATATGTTTCGATTAGGTCTCCTCTTAGCCGCCTCCTTTCTAACGAAAACAACCTCAAATCCCTCAGCCTCTCTTCATAAGACCTGCCCTCCATACCAGGCAACATCCTGGTAAACCTCCTCTGTACCCTCTCCAATGCCTCCACATCTTTCTTATAATGTGGGGACCAGAACTGCACACAATACTCCAAGTGCGGCCGCACTAGAGTTTTGTACAGTTGCAACATGACGTTGCGGCTCCGAAATTCAATCCCCCTACCAATAAAAGCTAAGACTCCATATGCCTTCTTAACAACCTTCTCGACTTGACTGCCTACTTTCAGGGATCTATGCACATACACACCAAGATCCCTCTGTTCATCAACACTATTAAGAATCCTACCATTAGCCCTGCCTTCTCCCCATAACCTTTGATCCCCTTGTTGATCAATGACTTACCTATTTCCATTGTAAAGACACTCAATGACCTGGCCTCCACAGTCCTCTGAGGTAAAGAGTTCCACAGATTCACCACCCTCTGAAGAAATTCCTCCTCAGCTCAGTTTTAAAGGAGCGTCCCTTCACTCTGAGGTTGTGCCCTCAAGCTCTTGTCTCTCTCACTAGTGGAAACATTCTCTCCACATCCACGCAGCACGATTGCACAGTGGTTAGCACTGCTGCCTCAGAGCTCCAGGCACCTGGGTTCGATTCCCAGCTCGGGTCACTATCTGTGTTGGAGTTTGCACATTCTCCCTGTGTCTGCGTGGGTTTCCTCCGGGTACTCCGGCTTCCTCCCACAGTCTGAAAGATGTGCGGGTTAAAGTGGACTGCCCATGCTAAATTTCCCTTTAGTATTTGTGGGAGTAAGTAGGATAAATGAATGGTGTTATGGGGATTGGGCCTGGGTGGGATTGTAGTCGGTACAGACTCAATGGGCTGAATGGTGTCCTGTTCCAATGCATAGATCTATAAACATAGACAGGGATCATGGGTAGAAGTGGGAACATTGAGGTAGCAGCGTAGGCTTGTTGGGCCGAAGGGCCTGTTTCCCACGCTGTTTTGTTCTTTGTTCTTTGTTCTACTTGGTAGATTCTATAATTGTACACTATCTTGGCCTCTCAGTATCTGTAAGCTTCAATTACATTGGAAAGATTTGTGCTGTAGACCCAGCGCCCAGAGCAGATGAAATTGGTGCAGCCTTATGTGAAACTGCAGGATGATTACGACTCCTGTATGTTGTAACTGGAGAGATCCTGAAGTGAGCACATTGTAATAATTACACTCCTGCGTCTCTCCTTATATTGTACATTTCAGGGAGCCACAATGGCAAGAAGTATTGAATCAATTCTTCATCTTGGCTTTTACTAAAGAAGACAACAGTTCACTAGAGGATGAGTTGGATAAGAATATAAATAAACACAGCTGGGGGAGAAAGAGTAGAAATAATTGACAATAAAATCAAAGGAAGATAAAATCCCAGGACCAGCAGGAGGGAGCCACACCATGCTGAAGAAATGTAAGGAGAAGATAGGCACGGTATAATTAATGGTTAGCATTGCAGTCTCGCAACTCTAAGAACCCGGGTTCAATTCCAGCCTTGTGTGACCGCCTGTGCGGAGTTTGCATGTTCTCCCTGTGTCTGTGAGGGTTTCTTTTGGGTTCTCAAGTTTTCACCCACGCCTCAAAGGTGTATAAGTTAGGTGGATTGGCCATGCTAAATTGCCACTCAGTATTCACAGATGTATAGCTTAGAAGAGTTAATGGAGTAAATATGTGAGGTTGTAGGGTTAGGGTGAAGATTGGGCCTGGTAAGTTGTTTCTGTTGGAGAATTAGTGTGGACTCAATGGGCTGAATGGCCTCCTTCTGCACTGTAGGGATTCTATGATTTCAGAGGGACAATATGGGGATGGGGGGTGAAGGAGAAAATGGAGAATTGAGAAAGGATTGAGGGAGGGATGAAGGGGGTGAGGGAAGGGCGCGCCCTGGCTCTGTTTTTAAGTTTTAAGTTTATTTATCAGCATCACAAATAGGCTTACATTAACACTGTAGTGAAGTTACTGTGAAAATCCTGTACTCATCATACTCTGGCACCTGTTCTGGTACACTGAGGGAGAATTTAGCATGGCCAATGCATCGAATAGAACATCTGAAAAAAGGTGAAAGAGAGAATGTCCAGGGTGCGTGAAGTCCTTAATTATGCTGGCTGCTTTGTCAGAGCAAGGGGAAGTGTAGACAGAGTCTACGGAGGCCGGTTAGCATGATGGACTGTGTGATATTCACACCCCTTTGTAGCTTGTCATGGTCTTGGGCAGAGCAGATACCAAGCTGCGATACAACCAGAAAGAATGTTTCTATGGTGCATCTGTAAACATTGGTGAAAGTCATTGTGGACATGCCAACATTCCTTAAACATCTGAGAAAATAGAGAGATTGCTGACCTTTCTTAAACAAAGCGTTGACATGGGAGGACCAGGGTCATGTTGTTGTTGATTCTCACACACGCAATAAAAAGCACACAAAAAACACAGATGCATATACACATACATGCAAGCGCGCGCACGCACACACACACACAAAACACACACACTTACACATACACATACACACACACACTCACTCACACATACATGCGCATGCACACATACACACACACAAAACACACACACTTACACATACACACACACACACACACACTCACTCACACATACATGCGCATGCACACATACACACACACAAAACACACACATACACATACAAGCACACATGTACAAATGCAAACAAACATGCAAGCACACCCACACATTGTCACCTGCACATGCCAAAATGTAACAGACAAGCTCACCTAGATAGAAATTCACCAGAATATTGTTGGTGGGAAACAAAGTAAGGATCACAGATGTGATGAGAGGGCAAATGAGAGAAAGGGAGAGAGAAATAGACTGAGAACTTGTTGAACAGAAATAAACTGAAGGATTCTTTTAATTCGCCTTCCCTTCATTAAGCCGGGAGACAGCTGCAGTTTTGAAGCAGAATGCACAATCAGTGATCCTTGCACACTTAGCCAGCCGATACTGTGTGTTAAAGATTGCTGCCTAGGATTGGGAAATATTCCCTTAAGGCAGCCCCATCTGTTCCTCTGTTTCAGCTGTGGCACAGAGGAGGCGAGGGGGGGCTGTGTGTTTCTCGTGCCTCTTGCCTCCTCTCCCTCGGGTCGTGAGTCGTCTGCCCTATTAGCCATATTTTTTGTGTGTGTGTGTGTGTTTTGTTTTCCTGTTTATTTGGGAAGAAGGGAGCACAGGGGAATTTAAAGAAAAACACGATCCCTTAAATCCTCGTGGCTGTTATCATACTACTCTGTGCGTATGCGAGCGGCATGTTCTTCTTCCCTAAGCTGTTGCACAACAACCAAAGGGAGCCATGATTTCGCTGTCAGCCATTTTGAATGCGGTCTGTGGTGGCTGCAGATATTTCCATCCTGGGATCCATTATGGTTTATATGACTCCACACAAATGAGTGCTTAAATGTGCATTTAATAATCTTACCGCACTTTCCACATACCAATATTTGACATTTATGGAAGATTTCCCTGTGGCTGCATAGAGGATAATGACTATATTACCATGGGATACAAAGTATTGTTCCAGAGTTAGGAGTTTGGGTTAGGGCTGCCAGCCTTCCAGGATTTTCTCTGCAATCTCCCAGAATGAAAGGTTAATCTCCTGGACACTACTTCAAGTGACTCTGGGAGAAATACGTCAAAACAATAAAAATGTGCTCTTTTCTTTGTACTTGCTTCAAACACTTCAGTGGTTCAAACAGTTTAATAGGTGGAGAGTGCATGGAATCAACTGCAGTGGCGATGGAAGCGGATTCAATAGGATCTTTTAAGAGACTTTTGGATAAGTTTATGGAACTTAGTAAGATAGAGAGTTATAGGTAAGCCCAGTTAGTAGGGGCATGTTCGGTACAACTTGTCATGTAATTTTTCTATGTTTCTAGTTATAAAACCATTGGAAAAGAAGAACAGTAAGCTGTTTAACTAAGAGCTCTCCAAAAGAGTAACGAGGTTATCTGCGTTCCGATTGATGGAGGTAGATTGCGTGTTGCGAGGCTGGATGGGTTGAGCGAAGACAGAATTCAGCCACGTAAAGACATCTCCAAGAAGAATTTCATTGAAAGTTGGCGACCCATTCGCACTGATGCCAGGACCAAAATAATGAAATGTGCACCCAAAGAACAAAGAACATAAAGATCAAAGAGCACGAGAACAGGCCCTTTGGTCTTCCAACACTGCATCGATCATGATGCCTGCCTAACTAAAGCCGTATGCATTTACGGAATCCGTATCCTTTCATTCCCATCCTGTTCATGTATTTGTCTAGTTGCCTCTTAAATGCTAATCGTACCTGCTCCAACCACCTCCCCAGGCAGCACATTCCAGATATTCGCTACCCTCTGTGCAAAAAAAACTTGCCTCACACATGAATAATGAGAGAAATTGTGAGCCTAGTCACAGAGAAAAAGGAAGCATTTGTCAAAGCTAGGAAGCTGGGAACATATGAAACAAGTATCGAATAGAAAGAAAGTAGAAAGACACTGAAGCAAGGAGTAAGAGTGGCTAAAAGGGGTCATGAAAAAGCATTGGCCAGCAGGATTAAGTCTCTAGGCTTTTTATACATATGTAATGAGCAACAGAATAACCAGGGAGAGGGTTAGCCCATTCATGACAAGGAAGGGAATCTACGCATTGAGCCAGAAAAAATGTGAGGTATTAAATAAGTACTTTGCGTCAGTATTCACTTGGTGGATGATGAGTCTGGGAAAGGGTGTGTAGATAGTTTGAGTCATGTTGAGATCAAAAAGGAGGAAACATTTGTGTTCTTGAAAAATATTAAGGTAAACAAGTCGCCAGAGCCTGATGGGATATACCCCAGAATACTGACAGAGGCAAGGGAGGAAATTGCTGAAGCCTTGAGAGAATTCTTTGTATCCTCACTGGCTACGGGAAAGGTTTGCATTCCAACCATTATCTCGTAAATTGAGTTTGTGAACACAACTCCCACTCACCTGATGAAGGGGCAGTGCTCCAAAAGCTTGTTTACCCAGTCCAATGCTAGCATTTCCACACACGGGGGAGGTCCCAGAGGATTGGAGAATTGCCAGTGTTGTTCCTTTGTTTAAGAAGGGTAGCAAGAATAATCCAGGTAATTACAGGCCAGTGAGCCTTACATCAGTGGTAGGGAAATTATTGGAAAGGATTCTTTGAGACAGGATTTATTCCCACTTGGAAATAAGTGGATGTATTAGTGAGAGGCAAAATGGTTTTATAAAGGGGAGGTCATGTTTCACTAACTTGATCAAGTTTTTCGAGGAAGTGATGAAGATGATTGATGGGGGTAGGGTAGTGGATGTTGCCTACATAGAACATAGAACATAGAACAATACAGCACAGAACAGGCCCTTCGGCCTTCGATGTTGTGCCGACCAAAATAAAAAGCAATGCCCCTCCTAACTAAACCATTCCCTTCTCTTCTAAATAATTCCCTTCTAAATAATGGAATTTAGTAAGGCCTTTAACAAGGTCCCTCACGGCAGAATGGTACAGAAGGTGAAGTCGCATGAGATCAGAGGTGAGCTGGCAAGGTGGATACAAAACTGGCTCAGTCAAAGAAGACAGAGAGTAGCAGTGGAAGAGTACGTTTCTGAATAGACAAATGGCATTTCTCAGAGGTCAGTGCTGGGACCTTTGCAATATATAAATGAGTTGGAGGAAAATGTAACTGGTTTGATTAGTAAGTTTACGGATGAGGACACAAAAGTTGATGGATTTGCAAATAGCGATGAGGACCATCAGAAGGTACAGCAGGATATAGATTGGTTGGAGACTTGAGCAGAGAGATGGCAGATGGAGTTCAATCTGGATAAATGTGAGGTAATGCATTTTGGAAGATGTAATACAGATAGGAAATATACAGTAAATGGCAGAACCCTTAAGACTATTGATAGACAAAGGGATCTGTCTGTATGGGTAGACAGATCGTTGAAAGTGACAATGCAGGTGGAGAGGGAGTCAAGAAGGCATGCTTGCTTTCATTGGTTGAGGCATTGAGTTTAAAATATTGGCAAATCACGTTACAGCTTTATAGAATTTTAGTTAAGCTGCACTTGGAATATAGTGTTCAATTCTGGTTGCCACACTGTCAGAAAGATGTGGATGCTTTGAAGAGGATACAGAAAAGATTTACCAGCACATTGCCTGGCATGAAGGTTATTAGCTTGCAGAGAGGCTGGAGAAACTTGGTTTGTTCTCACTGAATTGACAGAAGTTGAGGAGCAACCTGATAGAAGTCTACAAGATTATGAGGGGCATGGACAGAGTGGATAGTCAGAAGCTTTTTCCTGGGGTGGAAGAGTCAATTACTAGGGGGCATAGGTTTAAGGTGCAAGGGGCAAGGTTTAAAGGAAATGTACAAGGCAAGTTTTTTTACACAGAGGGCGGTGGATGCCTGGAACTCGTTGCCGGGGAAGGTAGTGGAAGCAGATACAATAGTGACTTTTAAGGGGTATATTGACAAATACATGAATAGGATGGGAATAGAAGGATATGGCCTCTGGAAGGGTAGGGGGTTTTAATTAAGTCAGGCAGTGTGGTCAGTGAAGTTGAAAGGCTGAAGGGGCTGTTCCTGTGTTGTAATTTTCTTTGTTCTTTATTCTTTGTTCCTTGTTAATTTCTTCTAAACTTTTCCCCATGCAGCTTAAACCTATGTCCCAAAGTACTTGACTTTTCTACCTTAGGAAAGAACATCTGACTATGCACTCTGTCCATGCCACTCATATTCTTGTAAACCTCTATCAGATCACCCAAAGTGAAGTTATTCCCTCAGACTGAGCGGGGGTTGGCTCACTAATCTGTACCTTAATCAGGCTGTCCATTTTTTGCACAGCCCAATCACTCTTCTCACACGTGGCACAGTGGTTAGCACTGCTGCCTCACAGTGCCAGAGTCCTGGGTTCAATTCCCAGTTTGGATTGCTGTCTGTGTGGAGTTTGCACATTTTCCCCACGTCTGTGTGGGTTTCCTTTGGGTGTTTGGTTTCCGCCCACAGCCCAAAAGAAGTGCTGGTTAGGTGTATTTGCCATGCTAAATTCTCCCTTGGTGTACCCAAACCGGCACTGGACTATGCCAACTAAGGGATATTCCAGTAATTTCATTGCAGTGTTAATGTAAGCCTACTTGTGAAACTAATAAATAAACTTTTACTTTAACTTCCCTGGATTCCATGAATCCTCCTCTTGATGGGGCAAGGATGCAGTTCCCAGAAACTAGGCTTTCATTCTGTTGCATTTTTCTTTTTAATTTTTAATATTACTCCACTCTTAATGTTACAAAGTTAATGTGCAGCATGGACAAGGCAAGTGCTTAACCCATCTCTTTGCTTGCTTCAAAAAACAATTCAAATTGAAATGGAATCCAATTCTTGGTCCACAGAAGAGAGACACATACGAGATCCAAGCTGACAACGAAAAGGCATTGTACCCTATCTTAAGTTCGATCTGATGCTTGATCTTAGCCAAAAGGCAATGTCCAGTATGTAGGAAGTCTGCAGTCAACACATTGTTCAATCTCAGGGTTACTACCTCCTACCCACACATACCCACTTTTCTGTAGGAGTCACTATTTGAAAAGAGGAAGACTTGCGTGTCAATCATCTTTTCATGTCTGCTGGACTTCCCAAAGTGCTTTATGGCCACTTTTGACGTATAGCCACTGTCAAAGGATATCAGCTAATTTGAGTAAAGTAAGTTCCCGCAAACAACAATGTGATGACTCCTGAACAATCTGTTTTAGCAATGTTGCTTGAGGGATTGGCCAGGAAATTGGTGATCAGGTAGCTAGGGTGCTGACTGATTCTTTTTTTCTCTCTTTCTAACCCTGGGGGCGAGATTTTCCAACCGTGCTCGCTCCAAGACCAAAAAAACCCGTCCAAGGTCAACAGACCTTTGCATGCTCCTGACCTATCTGCTACCATTCCTGTGGCGGGCAAATGGGAAAATTCCACTCAGGGTCTCTATAGTAGGTGAACAGAGATCACCGCTCAGGGTCGATTCCAAGATACTCCACTGTTTTAAGAAGGAGGCTCAATGGTAGAATGGGACAGTAGGAGGGTTAGTAGTGAGGCACAACAGAATGAATCATAAGCCGTGAAAACTTTCCACCACTGAGCCAAAAGGCTGTGGGTTTAAATCTTGCTACAGAGATAGATTAACATTGCGATACAGTACAGGAGATGCTGCACTTTTAGAAGAGGGGGGGTTTTAAATGTAAGGTTAAACCGAGGCCCTGCCTAGCTAATCAGATTCACAGCAGACCATAAGACATAGGAGCTGGATTAGACCATTCAGCCCATCAACCCTGCTCCCCCATTCAAAGAAATCATTGCTGACCTGATATATTCCTCAACACCATTTACCCACTTTATCTCTATAACTCATAATTCTCTTATTGATTAAGTAAAACACACCACAATGCTATTTTGAAAAAGAGCAGAGAGCCAGGTGAGGGTTCTAGCCAGTATTTATCCCTGAACCAACATCATGGAGGAAAGGTGATGGCCTTGTGATATTATTAATCCAGAAAATCAGCTAATGTTCTGGGGACCCGTGTTCGAATCCCACTACGGCAGGTGGTGAAATTTGAATCCAATATAAAATATCTGGAATTAAGAATCTACAGATGACTATTGTTGGGAAATCTCATCTAATTCACTGATGTCCTTTATGGAAGGAAATCTGCCATCCTTACCTGGTCTGGCTTACATGTGACTCCAGAGCCACAGCAATGTGGTTGACTCCAAACAATGGCAACGAGGGACAGGTAACAAATACTGGCCAGCCAAAGGCACCTATGTCCAAGAAATGAAAATTAAAAACCAATCTGCTTATTTATGAGATGGTGAGGTGTCTTGTGCAGTGGCATCATTGTAATATGGTTAAATACATTGATTATCATTAATAAAATATCGATTAGGGTGGCACGGTGACACAGTGGTTAGCACTACTGACTCACAGCTCCAAAAAACCCATGTATAATTCCCAGTTTAGGTCGCTGTCTGTGCGAAGTCTGCATGTTCTCCCCATGCCTGCGTGGGCTTCTCCAGTCACTCCGGTTTCTTCCACATTCTAAAAGATGTGTTGATTAGGTGCAATGGCCATGCTAATTCTCTCTCAGTGTACCCGAACAGGTGTGCAACTCGGGGATTTTCACAGTAACTTCATTGCAGTGTTAATGTAAACCTACTAACAAATAATTACTTATTCCACACTAATAAATAAAATTTAACTTTCAAGTTATCAGTCCATAAATCCTTCCAATATGCCTGATAGCAAGCAGTAAGAGTGGGAGAGTTTCCTGGTCTGCATAAGGCAATGGCAAAACCACTACACTGTTTCAGCAGAAGCCCATGGTCACCAACACCCTCAAAGGGCATGGTGGCTGAAGGAGGCAGAGGAACCATTTAGGGAATTTGCTACGTGCAAATTGACTCCATGACTTTCACTTCACAACAGTGACTCTATTTCAGAAGCACTTCACTTATTGTTGTCTTTTTGTTTGACAAGGCAGTCAGCGAATCAGGGAGATCAGCATAAAGTGGAACTAAGGCCATTGTCTGATCTGCTGGCATCTTCTCGATTGGCAATGCGGGCTTGCTTCTATTCCTTATTTATGTAGTTACCTGTTCTTAAGATGCATTAGGACATTTTGCAGTTATGAAAATTGCTATCTACAGAGCAATTATTTGAGATGGATAGAAAATTGGTCAGCAGGTAGGAAGCAAAGAGTTGGCAAAAATGAGTCATTTTCTGATTGGCAGTCAGTTACTAGTGGGGTTCTGAAGGGATCTGTGCTAAGACCCCAACTGTTCACATAATATATGAATGATTTGGAAGAGGGAACTAAATGTACTATCTCCAAATTGGCAGATGATATAAAGTTGTGTGGGAGGGTGAGCTGTGAGGAGGATGCAGAAATGCTTCAGTGTGATTTGGACAAGCTGAGTGTGTGAGTATCTGCATGGCAGATGCCATATAATGTGGATAAATGTAAGGTTATCCAATTTGGCAGCAATAATAAGAAGACAGATTATTACTTAAATGGGTGTAAATTGAGAAGATGGATACTCGACGAGACCTTTGACCTCATGCATAGTCACTGAAAGTAAGCACGCAAGTGCAGCAGGCAGTAAAGAAGGCAAATGGTATATTAGCCTTCAGAGTGAGGGAACTTTAGTTTAGGGATAGGGATGTTCTGCAACAATTGTATAGGGCATTGGTGAGGCCACACCTGGAGTATTGTGTGCAGTTTTGGTGTTCTTATCTGAGGAAGGATATCCGTGATGTAGAGGGAGTACAATAAAGGTTTTCTAGGCTAATTCCTGAATAGCAGGTCTGTCACATCAGGAGAGATTAATTCAATTTGGATTATATTCACTGGAGTTTATAAAAGTGAGAGGGAATCTCATAGAAATTTATAAAATTCTAACATGGTTAGACACGCTAGATTCAGAAAGAACATAAGAAATATGAGCAGGAGTAGGCTATCTAGCCCTTCAAGCCTGCCCCTCCCATTCAATAAGATCATGGCTGATCTGAAAGTGGTTCAGTTCCACTTACCCACCTGCTCCCCATGAGCCTTAATTCCCTTCCCAGAGGAATGTTCCTAATGATGGGGGAGTCCAGAAGCAGGGGTCATAGTTTGAGGATAAGGGGTAAACATTTTAGAACTGAGAGGGGGAGAAATTTCTTCATCCAGAAAGTGGTGAATGTGTGGAACTCACTACCACACAAAGCAGTTGAAGCCAAAATGTCGAATGTCATGAAGAAATTAGATGTAGCTCTTGGAGCTGAAGGATCAAGGAATATAGAGGGAAGTGGGATCAAGATACTGAATTCAATGATGAGCCATGACCAAAATGAGTGGCAGAACAGGCTTGAAGGGCCAAATGGCCTCCTCCAGCTTTTAGTTTCTTTGGTTCTAGAGTCACCTTCACCCAATTTTTTTGTGTGTGTTACAACCTGGAACCCACAAACTCAACACAGGCCAGGAATGGAATTTGGAACTTTCTGCTCTCTACACTTCAGTCCCTCATCAAGGGGTGGCTTTATCCCATCCTCCTCCTTCACGATGATGCTGCACATTAGCTGCTACTCTCTCCTGTCAGTTGATGCAGATCAACAGAAGTTCCAATCTGATCATGTAACACCTGAAGATTTGGTGAAGTTGTGACATATGTGCTGTTACCACGTTATTTTTCACAGTGAATTAAAGGAGAGATCACCACTTTGTCAATACGCTATAGAGGGGGGGGAACTGGATAGCTGAAAGCTTCCATATAAGGTAGTAATCCAAACTGACAAAAAGCTTTAGCTTGTCTCAGCTGTACATTGGAGGCTCCCTAAAGCCCCATTCAATTTCAAACTGCCTTTTCCGCCCCAAAGACTTTTGAGCAAAGACTTGTCAAATATCCCGGCCTAAGAACACAAGACATAGAACATAGAACATGGATCATAGAACATTACAGTGCAGAACAGGCCTTTCGGCCTTCGATGTTGCACCGACCAATTAAGAAAAAGCAATGACCCTCTAACCTAAACCATTCCCTTTTCATCCATAAACTTATCTACTGACCTCTTAAACACCACCAAACTTGGCGCATCTACAACTGCAGCAGGCAGGGCATTCCATACCCTTACCACCCTCTGGGTAAAGAACCTACCTCTGACATCCGTCCTATAACTACCACCCCTTAATTTAAAGCTGTGTCCCCTCGTGCTAGCTTTCTCCATCCTAGGAAAAAGGCTATCACTGTCCACCCTATCTAAACCTCTAATCATCTTATATGTTTCGATTAGGTAGGAAGCAGGAATGGGCCACTAGGCCCTTCAAGCCTGCCCCACCGTTCAATATGATCAAAGCTGAACAATGTCAACTTCAACTCTTTTCCTGTGTCCTTTCCCCATTGCCCTCCTCAATTTGTCACACATTTATTCACAATACTGCTAATGAACCAGTCTCCACCGTCTTTGGGGCAGAGAGTCCCAAAGATTCATCACCCCGTGTGAAAGGAAATTTATAGGCACCTCAGTTTTAAATGGCTGGCCCTTTTTCTTGTATCTTTGTTCCAGGCTTTCCTACAAGTGAAAATATCTCACCCTGTCAAATCCCCTCAGGATCTTAAAAGTTTGAATAAGATCACCTCTCATTCTTCCAAACTTCAAGGAGTACAGGCCCAGATTATTTAGTGTCTCTTAGTAGGACAACCCTTTGACCCCAGAAGTTAACCTGGTGAATCTCCTTTGGACTGCTTCCAATGTCACTATATTCATTTTTTTTTGGTGAGGGGATACAAAACCTGTGTGCAATGTTCCAGGTAAGGTCTCACCAATACCTGTACAATTGCAACAAAACCTCTCTATTTTTAAACTCAAACCCTTTTGCAATAAAGACCAAAATGCTATTTGCCTTCCGAAGTACTTGTCGGACTTCCCTGTTAGTTTTTTATAATTCATGCACTAGAATACCTCGATCCTTTTTCACTTCACTCGCCTGCAGTCTTTCTCCACATAGACAGTAATCTGCCTTTAGTTTCCTCCCACCAAAATGCATGACCTCACACTTCCTCACATTAAACTCCATTCACCCAATTTATCTATATCCCATTGCAGACTCACAATGTCTTCCTCACAACCTGCCCTTTCACCCATCTTCGTATCAACAGCAAGTTTGGAAACCTTACATTCTGTTCCTTCTTCCAGGTCAATAATGCAAATAGTGAACAATTGCGAGCCAGGAACTGATCCCTGTGATACTCCACTAGTTACATCTTTCCACTCTGAAAAGGACCTATTTACTCCAACTCTCTGTTTTCTATATGACAGTTAGTTTTCAATCCATGCTAACACACTTCCTCCCCAATTCCATGGGTTTTTACTTAATGCGCCAGCCTTTTATGCAGTATCTTGTCAAATGCCTTTTGGAAAGTTAAATACATCACATCTACAGGTTCCCCGTTAGGGCAGCACGGTGATGCAGTGATTAGCACTGCTGCCTCACAGCACAAGGGATCTGGGTTCGATTCCTGGCTTGGGTGACTGTGCGGACCCTGCACATTTACCCTGTCTCTGTGTGGGATTTCCTCCTGGTGGTCCAATTTCCTCCCACAGTCCGAAAGACGTACTGGTTAGATGCATTGGCCATGCTGAATCCTCCCTCTGTGTACCCAAACATGTCTCAGAGTGTGGTGGAGAGCGGAATTTCATAGTAACTTCATTGCCCTGTTAATGTAAGCCTTCTTGTGACACCAATAAATAAACTGAATTAAGCATCTACTCTACCTGTTACATCCTTAAAGATTTTGAACAAACTTAACCTTCATAAAATCATGTTGACTAGGTTTGATTATATTCAACTTTCCTTAATGATTAGCTATTTCGTCTTATTATTGACTCCAACATCTTGCCAGTAATAGATGGGAAACTAACTGACCCATAGTTTTCTGGCTTCTGCCTTTCACCTCTTTGAACAAGGTAGTCACATTGTCCATCTTTCAATCTTCTGCCCCGAAATTTAGCAAGTTATGAAAAATTCCAACCAATGGATCCACCATGTCTGCAGCAACTTCCATTAAAATCCCAGTATGTAATTCATCAGGACCTGGAAACTTGTCCATCTCTAGCCTCCTTGAGTTTCTCTAATACTCTATCCCTTGTGCTTGGCGTTTTTATAAGTTCTACCATATTATTTGAAATCAGCCCATCTGATGTCTTCAGGATATTTGCAATGCCTTCCGTGATGCAAAAAATATATTTAGCGGAGCCACCATTTCTTTGTTTGTTGTTATCAATTCACCCAGCTCATTCAGTCCCACATTTACCTTAGCCACCCACTTCCTATTTATATATCCACAGAAATGCTTACTGTTTGTTTCAATGCTGCATGCAAGTTTTCTCTCAAATTCATTTTCTGCCTTTTTTTGTGGCTGCATCTTAAAAACTTCTCAGTCCACTGGTCTACCACCATCCACGTTATATATCCTACTTTTCAATTTAACATTATCGTAGCTTATACAGTGCAGAAGGAGTTCATTCAGCCCATTGAGTCCACACTAACCATAATCCTACCCAGGCAGTATCCCTATAACCCCACGATTTACCCTGCTCATCCCCCTGACACTAATGGGCAAATTAACATGGCCAATCCAGCTAACCTGCACATCTTTGATCTATGGGAGGAAACTGGAGCACCCGGAGAGAACATACAGACTCCGCACAAACAGTGACCCAAGCCAGAGTGCTAACTACTATGCCACCGCGCTGCCCATATCCTTGGTCTCCTGTGTTAGTCTTGGATTTTGCCTTTTTGTCATGGGATCGCTCTTTTTGTTTGGGATAAACTCCTGCCGAACATTTGGTGCCAACTATTTGAATATCTGCCACTGTTCATCTATTGATCCAAAACATAGCTCATTTATCCAGTTCACTTCAGACAACATCATCCTCATATCATTATAATTGTCCTTATTTAAGTTGAAGACACTGGTTGTGGACCTATGATGCTCCCCCTCGCCTAAGATTCTTTTCCTTGGTTCTACATTCCCAAAAGGAAATTTGGTTTGTCCGCTATGACTATCACCAACTTTTACAGATACACCATAGAAAACATCCGTTCTGGCTGTATTACTGTTTGGTATAGATCCTGCTCTATCCAAGACCACAAAAAACTACCCAGGGTCATGAACGAAGCCCATCCATTGACACTGTCTACACTTCCTGCAGCCTCAGAAAAGAAATCAAGCCCCCCCCCCCCATACACACACACCTTAAGCGTACTCTTTTCCACCTTCTTCTGTCGGTAAAAACATACATAGCCTGAGGTCATGCACCAACCAAGTCAAGAACACCTTTTTTCCCTGCTGCTGTCAGACTTTTGAATGGATCTACTTTGCATTAAGTTGATCTTTCTCTACACCTTAGCTACGACCGTAATGCTACATTCTGCATTCTTTCCTTCCCATCTCAATGAACTTTTTCTGTATAGCTCGTAAGAGACAATACTTTTCACTGCATACCAATATCTGCGACAATAATAAATCAAATCAAATTAAAAATATCCATTGAGAGTTTGTTGTTCATAAATTGACTACCACTCTTTCTTCCCTATGAAGATGATCTTCATTGATTATGAAGGATTTTGTGCTGTTCTGAGGACATGAAGTTCGCTATAGAACTGCACATGCTTTAGTCCTTTCTTGGGAATTGCTTTGTAGCCAGCTGTCTTGCCTGAGGATGAAGTTGGTTTTGAGAGGCATAATGCTGAGTGATCTAATAGCTGGTGCTGTTCCAGGATTTTGACTCAGTAACAGTGAAGGAATGGCAATACATCTCCAAGACAGGACGGTGAGTGGCTTGGAGGGGAATGTAGAGGTGGTGTTCCCAAGTGTCTGCTGCCTTTGTCCTTTTGGGTGGTAGAGGTTATACATTTGGAAGGTGAAGTCTAAGAAGGCCTGATGAGTTCCGACAATGCATTTCATAGATTCTACACACGGCTGCTACTGTGTGCCAGTGGTGGAGGAAAATGAATGTTTTAGCTAATGAATGCGGTACAAATCAAGTGGCTGCTCTGTCCTGGCAGATGGAATACAATGTGTAAAAGTGTGAGGCTATGCACTTTGGAATAGAGACATAGACTACTTTTTTAAATGGGGAAATGCTTAGGAAATCAGAAACACGAAGAGATATGGGAGTCATTGTTCAAGATTTTTTTAAGGTTAACGAGCAGGTTCCGTTGGGAGTTAAAAAGACAAATGCAATATTAGCGTTCACGTTGAGAGGTCTAGAACATAAGAGTAGGAAAGTACTTCTGAGGCTGTACAAGGTTCTGGTCAGACTCCAGTTGGAGTATTGTGAGCGCTTTGGTGAAATGTATCTAAGGAATGTGATTCTGGCCTTGGAAAGGGTCCAGAGAAGATTCACAAGAATGATCCCTGGCATGAAGAGTTTGTATGAGGATTAGTTGAGGATTCTAGGTCTGTACTCATTGGAATTTAGAAGGATGAGGGGGGATCTTATTGAAACTTACAGGATCTTCGAGCCTGGATAGAGAGGATGTTTTCACTAGTAAGAAAATCTAGAACGAGGGCACAACCCCAGGCTGAAGGGATGATCCTTTAAAACAGAGATGAAGAGAATTTCCTTCAGCCAGAGAGTGGTGAATCTGTGGAACTCTTTACTGCAGAAGGCTGTGGAGTGGACTCGATGGGCTGAGTGGCCTAATTCTGCTCCTACGTGTTATGGTCTTATGAATGATGCTGAACATGTTGAGTGTTGGAGCTCACTCATCCAGGTTAGCGGGGAAAATTCCTTCACACTCCTGACTTGTGCTTTTTTTAGATGGTGAACAGGCATGGGGGAGTCAGGAGCAGAGTTACTCCTTGAGGAATTCCCAGCTCTGACTGACTTGTGTCACCACGTTATATATAGAGTTGTTAGAGGGAAGATGCTATAGTCCCAGGTGACCAGAGGCTGTTCTCCGCTTTGAGGGGGTGAGCTGTCTCGTGGTGATTTGACCTGAGGATCAGCACACCTCAGGTGAGGGACAAGGTTGAGGAGGCAGGACCTTCATAAATAACCACAGTCGGCTGCTGGCTTTGCCCTTCATCATGAAACAGCCATCTGAGTTAAATAGATCCCACATTATTTACCTGGCCGGTCTAGTTAGGTTTCTGGATAACGGTGAACCAAGCATAGAACATATAACATAGAACACTACAGCACAAACAGGCCCTTCGGCCCAAACGTTGCACCAATCATACCAACACCTATGAGGCCTATGTATAACCCTCAATCCCATTTAATCCCATGTACTCATCCAGAAATCTCTTAAAGGACTCCAATGAGTTCGCCTCCACCACCACCGATGGCAGCCGATTCCACTCACTCACCACCCTCTGAGTGAAAAACTTACCCCTGACATCTTCTCTGTACCTATTCCCCAGCACCTTAAACCTGTCTCCTCTCGTAGCGACCATTTCAGCCCTGGGAAATAGCCTCCGAGAATCCACTCCATCTACTCCTCTCAACAGTTTATAAACCTCTATCAGGTCGCCTCTCAACCTTTGTCTCTCCAGGGAGAAGAGACCTAGCTCTCTCAACCTATCTTCATAAGGCATGCCTCCCATCCAGGAAACATCCTTGTAAATCTCCTCTGCATCCTCTCAATAGCTTCCACATCCTTCCTGTAGTGAGGCGACCAGAGCTGCATTGTAAAATGAGGGCTGTTCAATATACAGAGCAATTTGAGATACCACATCTGGAATACAGTGTAGACGCTGGCTGGGTTGAAGGAGGATGTAAAGCACGTTGCTGATCAGAGAATCAGCAATGGTACTGCTGATGACTAATCCAGAAATGTTGTGGAGGTTAACCGTTATCTCCTGGGAACTGCAAGTGAGCCGTGGAGAGCTGGATAAGCCAGCCACCTGGTTGGAACAATAGAATTAAATCTTCAGCACAGAAGGAGGCCATTCAGCCCATCAAGTCATATTGTTTATTCATTCAGGGGATGTGGGCATCACTGACTGCGCCAGCATTTATTGTCCACCCCTAATTGCCCTTGAATTAACTGCTAGGCCATTTCAGAAGGCAGTTGAGGGTCACTGTGGAGTCACCTGCAGTTCAGATCAGGTAAGGAGAGTAGATCTCCTTCCCTAAAGCACATCAGTGAATCGGATGGGTTTTTACAATAATCGGCAATGATTTTGTGGTCTTTAGACTTTTAATTCCAAATGTTTATTGCATTCAAATACCACCACTGCCTCCCCATTCCGCTCTGCCATTCAATGAATTGCTCTAATATGATAATCCTCAACTCCATTTGTCCACTTTATCCCCTTAACCTTTGATTTGTTTACTGATTAAAAATCT
The DNA here is from genome assembly GCA_024679065.1 of Sphyrna mokarran. Lineage (NCBI taxonomy): Eukaryota > Metazoa > Chordata > Chondrichthyes > Carcharhiniformes > Carcharhinidae > Sphyrna > Sphyrna mokarran. Next base: position 11,153,324 of record JAGIQG010000001.1, on the reverse strand, counting down.
GCCTAACTCAGCCTTGAACGTACTTAATGACTGAGCCCCTACAGTCCTCTGTGGTGGTTAATCCCTCTGAGATAAGAAATTCTCCGTCTTAAATGGCTGACCGTAATTTTGAGATTGCACTCTCTGCTCTGAGACTGTTCCACAAGGCAAACAACCTCTCAGCACCTACCCTGTCAAGTCCCCTGAGGATTCTATATGTCTCAATGAGGTCACCTCTCATGCCGTAGAACCATAGAAAATTACAGCTCAAAAACAGGCCTTTTGGCCCTTCTTGTCTGTGCTGAACCATTTTTTTGCCTAGTCCCACTGACTCCATACCCCTCTCATCCATGAACCCATACTAAATTTCTAAACTTTAGTGAGTGCAGGCCCAACCAAAGGACAAAGAACAAAGAACAACACAGCACAGGAAACAGGCCCTTCGGCCCTACAAACCTGCACCGCCCATTTTAACACTCATTCCAATCCTTCTATCTACGGCGGCTAAGAGGGGACCTAATCGAAACATATAAGGTGATTAGAGGTTTAGATAGGGTGGACAGTGATAGCCTTTTTCCTAGGATGGAAAAAGCTAGCACGAGGGGACACAGCTTTAAATTAAGGGGTGATAGTTATAGGACGGATATCAGAGGTAGGTTCTTTACCCAAAGGGTGGTTCGGGAGTGGAATGCCCTGCCTGCAGCAGTTGTAGATGCGCCAAGTTTGGTGGCGTTTAAGAGGTTAGTTGATAAGTATATGGAAGAGAAGGGAATGGTTTAGTTTGGAGGGGCATTGCTTTTTATATTGGTCGGCGCAACATCGAAGGCCGAAGGGCCTGTTCTGTGCTGTAATGTTCTATGTTCTATGTTCTACGACTTTTGTCTACATCTAGTGGATTCCAACTAACTCGATCTCACTTCATAATATTGATGTTGAGTCACATCTCTCTCCTGCCCAACCCATTCATTCACTCGATTCACTCAAACTCAATCTGCGGGGTCCCAGGATTAACCCCCCCAAAGGCGGTTTGGCTCAGTTGGCTAGACGGCTGCTCCGTGATGCAGAATGACACCAACAGCACAGGTTCAATTCCCATACTAGCTGCGGTTATTCATAAAGACCCTCACCTGAAGCATGGTCGTGCTCGGGTTAAATCACCACCACTCAACTCTCCCCCCTACAAAGGAGAGAGCAGCCCATGGTCACCTGGAACTTTGGGGTACATTGGGGAGACCACACAGAAGTTACGACAATGGATGAATGATCGCTATTCAACAATTACCAGGCAGGAGTGTTCTCTTACTGTTGGGGAACACTTCACCAGTCGCGGGCATTCAGCCTCTGATCTTCGGGCAAACAATCTCCAAGGCGGCCTTTACGACAACACAGAATGGCTGAGCAGAAACTGATAGCCAAGTTCCGCATACATGGGAACGGTCTTGGGTTCATGTCACACTATCTATAACCCCCAAGACATGCCTGGACTTGAAAAATCTCACTAACTGTCCTGGCTAGAGACAAAAGACATCTCTGTAACCTGTGCTTAACCCTCTGTCCACTCACATTGTCTTTATCTTTAAGACTTGATTACCTGTAAAGACTCGCATTCCAACCATTATCTTGTAAGTTGAGTTTGTGTCTATATATGCCCTGTTTGTGAACACCACTCCTTATTTGAAGAAGGAGCAATACTCAGAAAGCTTGTGCTACCAAATAAACCTGTTGGACTTTAACCTGGTGTTGTGCGACTTCTTATCGTGCTTACCCCAGTCCAACGTCGGCATCTCCACATACTGACTTAACCTCCCACACGTTACCTAAGAGACAAAAGGTCTCAATTAAAGGGGTGTGGGGCAAACAGTCAAAATCAGAGACAACCTTTTAAAATACCCTGGCCACACATCTGCATTCTTTCAAGATGGGCTACACATCCTTTCTCTCCAGTCAGATGGTCATTGACATCTTAGGGGCTGAGAATGGAGGAATTCCTGATACACTCTGTACTTCCATGCCAATCCCCTGCTTCTTGCTAAGAGGATGTCCAAATCCCAACTGGGTATATGGGAAATTCTCTGGGAAAATGGGAATTGCCTGTCCCAGTTGAACTTGTGTGCCTGTTCTAAGTGCAGTCCCACCAGACTTATATCTAATGTCTGCACTAACAGTGGTGAATTTTCAATTGTTTTGTTTCCTTCTATTCATCCCCAATTTGCATCTCCTTAATGTTCAGTGTCTGCAATTATCCCCACCCTCACCTTTATCCTCTGCTGTTCTCAATCTCCATTTCAAGATAGCACCAGCGTGAGGTGACCTCTTGCAAACTGTCCCCAGCATTTCCTCTAATTCCACCTTTTACTCTCATTCTGTGCCTTCAAAACTCTACTCCAACTCTTACAGACTCTAATAATTCTCCATTTACATTCTGCACCCTCTCCTTTCCTTCTCCGCCAGGGAGATGGTATCCTTTTTCTATAAGAAACAATAGGAGCAGCACAGTGGCTATTAGCACTTCTGCCTCACAGCACCAGGGACCTGGGTTCGATTCTCTGCTTGGGCCATTATCTGAGTGGAGTCTGCACGTTCTCCCCGTGTCTGCGTGGGTTTCCGCTGGATGCTCCAGTTTCCTCCCACACACCAAAGATGTGAGGGTAAGGTTGATTGGCCATACGAAATTGTCCCTTAGGTGGATTAGCAGGGCAAATTAGTATGGGGATAGGGTCTGAGTGGGATTGTAGTTGATGCAGACTCAATGGGTCTAATGGCCTCCCTTTCCACTGTACGATCCTGTGAATACTTTTCACCGCACACCAATACATGTGACAATAATAAATCAGATCAAATTATTTTACTTTCTCCAGTTTACATTCACTTGTTTTTTTATACTTATTGTGGTGCTGCTTCTGCACCAGAGAAACTGGTTTCGCATCTCTGATTAGTTTGTTTCTCAGGGCTTCTGCTGACAATGTCTGCGTTGGAACTCCCAGTGCAATACGGAGGAAATGCTGCAGTGTTGGACATGCCATCCTTCAGAAGTTAATTGGAGACTAATATGACCCACGTTACATCACCACAATACCAGGTCCCTTCAAATTAAGTCTTTGCCCGCAAACCATTTCGATCCCGGTGATACAATTGTGCGTCATTAGTTTACTACTGACGACAGTCAAATGAGGTGGAAACATGTGCCTCTGGAGACAAAGCGTGGTATTTGGGATGGGGAAAAGCAGGATGGTTAATGCCAACAAGAGAGAGGTAGGTGAGCAGCGCTGGCCCTGAGCAAAGTTCACATGCTGTCAGCATTTGACGGAAGATATGATTTGAGTGTCATCAGCTGCTCCTCTCATCCTTTTATGTTTTCTTTCTGCCTATCCTCAGGTGCAGCTACACGGGGTGTTATTGAAGAGCCAGAAGGATAATGATGTTACTCTGCTTGAGTTAAAAGAGGAAGTCATGCCAATCCTTTATAAATCAACGGCTAGCCTTCAGCTGGATTAATATGCCCAATTCTGGGAGTATGACAAAGCTTTAAGATATAGGTTGTTAGAGTGTCACAGGTTGTAGGCACAGTGTCACAATGATTAGCGCTGCTGCCTCTCGGTGCCAGGGACCCAGGTTCAATTCCCGGCTTGGGTCAAGCCTGTGAAGATTCTGCGCATTCTCTGCGTGAGTTCCCCTCGGATGCTCCGGTTTCCTCCCACAGTCTGAAAGACATGCTGGTTAGGTGCATTGGCAATGTTAAATTCTCCCTCAGTGCACCCAAACAGGCACTGGAGTGTCTAAGCGACTAAGGAGTTGTCACAGTAATTTCATTGCAGCGTTAATGTAAGCCTGCTTGTGAGAATAATAAATGAACAAACTTCAGTTACCTGGCCAGACCAGAAAAGCTGGTGTTATCCCCTTCAGAGCAGAGTAAAGTCAAAGGAATTCAAAATTATACGAAAAATTGTTTACATTGGCAGGAGGCTCGGTAAGCAGAGGACACAGATTTAAGATAACTACCCAAAAGAACAGGTGGAGATGAGAGTACTTCACACAGCGAGTTGTTATGATCTGGAATGAACTATCTTTTTTTTAAGTTAATGTGTTAGTGTCATAAGTCTTATATTTAAATCAAATCCCCTAACACTCTGCCACCGGTTCAGGTGCACTGAGGGAGACGTTTTGTGAAGGGTAGGTTGTGCCTTACTAACCTTATTGAGTTTTTTGAAAAAGTGACCAAAGAGGTGGATGGGGGTAAGGCAGTTGATGTGGTATATATGGACTTTAGTAAGGCGTTTGATAAGGTGGCCCATGGAAGACTTCTGCAGAAAATGCAGATGTATGGGTTAGAGGGTGATTTAGCTAATTGGATTAGGAATTGGCTAGCAGATAGAAGACAGAGGGTAGTGGTTGATGGAAGATATTCATCGTGGAGTTCGGTTACTAGTGGAGTACCTCAGGGATCTGTTTTGGGGCCCCTGCTGTTTGTAATTTTTATAAATGATCTGGATGAGGGTATTGAAGGATGGATTAGTAAATTTGTGGATGACACCAAAGTCGGAGGAGTGGTAGATAGTGAAGAGGGGTGTTATAGTTTGCAGAGAGACTTGGACAAGTTGCAGAGCTGGGCCGAGAGGTGGCAAATGGAGTTTAATGTGGAAAAGTGTGAGGTAATGCACTTTGGCAGGAATAATAAATGTGTAGAGTATAGGGCTAATGGTAGGACTCTCAATAGTGTTGATGAACAGAGGGATCTTGGTGTATATGTTAATAGATCCCTGAAAGTTGGCAATCAAGTCGATAAGGTTGTTAAGAAGGCATATGGAGTCTTAGCTTTTATTGGTAGGGGGATTGAATTTCGGAGCCGCAACGTCATGTTGCAACTGTACAAAACTCTAGTGCGGCCGCACTTGGAGTATTGTGTGCAGTTCTGGTCCCCACATTATAAGAAAGATGTGGAGGCATTGGAGAGGGTACAGAGGAGGTTTACCAGGATGTTGCCTGGTATGGAGGGCAGGTCTTATGAAGAGAGGCTGAGGGATTTGAGGTTGTTTTCGTTAGAAAGGAGGCGGCTAAGAGGGGACCTTATCGAAACATATAAGATGATTAGAGGTTTAGATAGGGTGGACAGTGATAGCCTTTTTCCTAGGATGGAGAAAGCTAGCACGAGGGGACACAGCTTTAAATTAAGGGGTGGTGGTTATAGGACGGATGTCAGAGGTAGATTCTTTACCCAGAGGGTGGTAAGGGTATGGAATGCCCTGCCTGCGTCAGTTGTAGATGCGCCAAGTTTGGTGGTGTTTAAGAGGTTAGTAGATAAGTTTATGGACGAAAACGGAATGGTTTAGGTTAGAGGGTCATTGCTTTTTCCTAATTGGTCGGCGCAACATTGAAGGCTGAGGAGCCTGTTCTGCGCTGTAATGTTCTATGTTCTAGTTGGCATGGCCAATGCACCAACAAATCTTTCAGACTGAGGGAGGAAGCTGGAGCAAACCCAGAGGAAACCCATGCAGACACGAGGAGAATGTGCAAACTCCACACGGACAGTGACCCAAGCTGGGAATCCAACCCGGGTCCCTGACGCTGTGAGGCAGCCGTGAAAACCACCATGCGCCACCAATGACATTTTAATGACATTCAATAGAAACTCAGGGAAGAGTACATTAACATTTGACCAGATACTCTGCTACCTTCTGGATTCAACACTCTGTTTAACAATTTCAGATCATAAACACTCTTTCCATGTTTGTGGATCAAAAAGCTGATAAAGATGCTGCTATTATCATTTCGACCTTCTCTGGTCCCACCTTTTCTCTATTTACCATCTCCCTTTGCTCCTGCACCATCACTTTGACACTTAGTCCCTCCTGCCTTCGATTCTATCAAAGAGTTTCCTTTCTCCCCCTCCCCACCCACCGCCATGACCTAATACGGAAATTGAGCCTGGGTTCCTAGCGTTGTGAGGCAGCAATGTTACTGTCCACCCTGACAAGCTAGTGGAAGCAGATCCAATTTACAAAAGAGAATTATACGCATGTTTAGGAAGGAAAAATCTGCTGGACTACAGGGAAAAAACAGATGGGTGAACTAGTGGAATATCTCTTTCAAAGAGCTACCACAGGCATGAAGGGCTGAATGGACTTCCCGTGCCATATCATTTCATGATTCTGTGTCTTCCTGGTCACCCTTCATTTCATTCTCGTCGCTCCTTTTTCTTTTCCAGGTCTTATTTTGCTTTACACATGTCACTTTTACGATATTCGGTCCCATCAAATTCCTTGGGCAAACTATAATCCTTAAGGCTTCACTTCCTTCTTTTCCCTAAGAAAATTACAGAGAAGGAACAGGCCCTTTGACCCTCCAAGCCTGCACCGACCCTGCTGTCTGACTGAATTAAAACCCCCTACCCTTCTAGCAGCCATATCCCTCTATTCCTATCCTATTCAAGTATTTGTCCAGACACCCCTTAAAAGTCCCTCGCTGGGGTCTTTTAAGAAACTTCTGGATGAGTACATGGGATTTAATGGGATCGGGAGTTACAGATAGTTCTATGGCCTGGTAGGTATAGATATGATCGGCACAACTTGTGGGCCAAAGGGTCTGTTTGTGCTGTAATGTTCTATGTTCTATGTTCTATATATTTGCTTCCACTACCTCCCACTACAACAAGTTCCTGGCACCTACCACCCTCTGTGTAAAAAATCTTGCCTTGTACATCTCCTTTAAACCTTGCCCCTCACACCTTAAACTTGTGCCCCCTAATAATCGACTCTTCCAGCCTGGGAAAAAGCTTCTGACTACCCATTCTGTCCATGCCCCTCATAATCTTGTAGACTTCTATCAGATCGCCCCTCAACCTCTGTCATTCCAGTGAGAACAAATCAAGTTTCTCTAACTGCACTCCTTCACTCTCTCTCTCTCTCTCTCGGAACAGCTTTGATGGAGAGCTTAAAACACTTAATTATGAGGAAAAAACAAACAAAGCTCTCTCCCTCCTACTGCTTTAAGTGTGGCTTTGTTCTGGAGAACATCTGGAAAAAACTACCGTTTGCCAGAGTTCATGTCAACAATCCCACTTCCTCCACTCACTCATCAATAATGCTCCTCACTGCAAAAACTGTGTTGAACGGCGGACAATAGTTATATTGTCTCACTATGACTGATGCTCTCTGGAAGTCCCTCAGAGACCATTGATGTACATGATATCGGTGCATGGAAAAACTATGTTAAAACCAGATGGAGAGGAAGAACTTACCTGTTTTGATTCTTACAAGTTTACAGAAGGTCAAAAGAACCAAAAACAAAAGTACAGAAAAATCAGATTGAAATTATTAATTTTGTACTTTCTGGACTCATGGGCTATAAAATCCTTTGATTCCAAATTCCAAAACTCTCCTGATCTCTGCCAGATCTCAAGCAGCACACCCTAGAAAATTTGTTTCATTTTCAGCCTGTTATTGGTATCCCATTTAGGGCTCACATCCCAGCTTGTCCCCTCTTCCCACTGAACTGAAGTGTCTCATCCCTGTTCCCATGCTAGTAAATTATCGCCGCTCTCTGTTCCCAAGACCTCTTCAAAGAGTGACGCCTGGTATTGGAAGCTTCAGTGGGGACCCAAAACAAATTCTGATCATCACTGAAGAAAGAAACACACTTTCTTGGAGCAGCACAATGGTACCGCGGTTAATTCTGCCGCTTCTCAGTGCAGGCTTCAATTCTCGGATTGAGTCACTGTCTGAGTAGAGTTTGCACATTCTCCCCACGACTGCCTGGGTTTCCTCCGGGCGTTCTGATTTCCTCCCACAGTCTGAAAGACATGCGGGTTAGGCGCATTGACCCAAACAGGTGGCGACTGGTGAAGTTTCACAGCAACTTCATTGCAGTGTTAATGTAAGCCTTACTTGTGACTAATAAATAAACTTTATTTTTACTTTACTCCCCATGTCTGAGTCGGTTTCCTCCCACAGTCCAAAAGACATGCCTGTTAGGTACATTGGCCATGTTAAGTTCTCCCTCTGTGTAGTCAAACGGTCCTCAGAGTGTGTGGCGACTCGGGAATTCTCACAATGACATGAATCAATAAAAACCTTATTGCTGTCGAAACTTTCCGTTTTGGACTCAACAGGAAGATGCAAAAATGGGGGTGGAGGTAGGGGGGGAACAAGACCTGCAAGTCACAGGTAGATAGATTTCTGATAGGTAAGGGAATTAAGGGTTATGGGGAGCAGGCTGGAAAGTGAAACTGATCCACTCCAGATCAGTAATGATCTTATTGAACGGCGGGGCAGGCTGGATGGGCTAGATGGCTTACTCCTGCTCCTATTTCTTATGCAATCTTCTTACTGAGAAGTGAGAGTATCACCCACTGCCAACAGCTAAAGGGTAGGAAGTTATCTCGACATAGGTGCAGTGACCAGAATGTGTTTAAGTCCCCAAACTGCAATTCTTCAAAAAGGTTTCCAAAACAAGATTTAAAGTTTATTTATTCATGTCACAATCTACTGATGTTTAAAGAAGTTTATTTATTTAGTGTCACAAGTAGGCTTGCATTAACACTGAAATGGAGTTACTGTGAAAATTCCCTAGCCGCCACACCTCCGGCCCCTGTGAAAGACAGGATCATTTAAAAGAGCGTTACTCAAAGATAGACTGATTGAAAGAAGAGCTATGTGGCTCTTTCCAGCGGAAAGATTCCATGAACAGGGCGGACAAATACTCCGCCAGGAACAATGAATGTTTCGGAATACATTTGGATGCACAGATTGGAGGCCAACAGCAACGCGAGCAGATGGCTTGGAGTCATCAGGTCTCAGACCTCCTCCGAGATAGGTGCGGCATCTTATAACACTGGCCCGGCTCGCTAGACCACCCCGGAGATCAGACACATGGAAAGAAAGTGAAGAGGTCATTCCTGGTGGCTGCCAAAGCAACACACCCACGGCAAAGAAATTATTTCCCTTGAAGGGATGCGCATTGGGACGAGAATCAAAGTCAAATGCAGTCGTGCATCTGCAATGATTCTTTCTGATTCTGATTCTTGTTGAGTTTCGGTCGAGCCTCAGAACTTTTCCCAGTGGTACTGGGGCAGGAGGATCAAGGCTTCATCTGGCTGCTTTACGCAGCCTCGTAATAAACACACATTTTCACAAAGAACTAAACTCCATTAAGACTTGCATCCTCCATTTTCTCATCCCCGCTCTCTCTGTCTTAATAATCTCCTTCAGTCTTGCAATATCCAAGATCTATGCACTTTTCCAATACTGCCCTCTTGCGAGACCCTGTAATCCCACATATTTATCCTATTAATACTCTGGCCATAATTTTACCATCACGCCCGCCCAGAATCGGAATGGACAAGCTTTGCGGAACAGAATTGTCCGTCGACCACGGGCAGGATTTTATGAGCTACGCTCAAGCGAGCTCGTAAAACCCCTTCATCAATCAAGGAATTGAGTTTAGGAGTCGGGAGATAATGCTACAGCTTTATAAGACCTTGGTCAAACCCCACTTGGAGTACTGTGCTCAGTTCTGATCATCTCACTACAGGAAGGATGTGGAAGCCATTGAAAGGGTGAAGAGAAGATTTATAAGGTTGTTGCCTGGATTGGGGGCATGCCTTATGAGGATAGGTTGAGAGAGCTCAGTCTTTTCTCTTTGGAGAGAAGAAAGATGAGAAGGGACCTGATAGAGGTTTATTAGATGCTGTGAGGTATTGATCAGGTAGATTCTGAGAGGCTTCTCCCCAGGACTGAAATGGTCGCTACAAGAGGACACAGGTTTAGGGTGCTGGGGAATAGGTACAGAGGAGATGTCAAGGATAAGTTTTTCACTCAGAGGATGGTGGGTGCGAAGAACCAGCTGCTGTTGGTGGTGGTGGAGGTGGATCCAATAGGTTCTTTTAAGAGACTTCTGGATGAGTACATGGGACTTAGTAGGATTGAGAGTTAAAGGTAAGCCTATTAGGTAGAGATATTCGGTGCAACTTGTGGGCCGAAGAGTCTGTTTGTGCTTTTGTTTTTCTATGTTCTATGTTCTATCCCAGTCTCTGTCTCTCCACCTTGTCATCTCCTTTGCTCCCTCCCACCCCCCCACCCGACTTCCCCTTCTCATCCCCACTCCCACTCTAACTCCCCCCCGCCCCCCACTCCCCTGAGCTATGTGGAAAGGAAAAACATTGCAGGACAATGAGGGAAAGGAGGCAGAGGCATAGTGTCACTAAGTGTAGAGATGCCGGCATTGGACTGGGGTAAACACAGTAAGAAGTCTCACAATCTCACAATGTAAGACTTCTTATAATGTCACTACACCAGTATTGCTGAAATTCAGGTCAATGCTCCGAGATCATAGATCCATATCCCACCACTGAAACTGTTACAATCTAATTTAGTTGACCAACATGGCATATAAAGCTAGTCATGGTGACCATAAGAAGTCTCACAACACCAGATTAAACTCCAACAGGTATATCTGGAGCTTTCAGATCACTTCACCAGGGGAGTGGAGAGATAGGTTTCACAAACACGGCATATATAGACAAAGGCACAATTGTCAGGTAATGATTGGAATGCGAGTCTTTACAGGTAATCAAGTCTTTATAAGTACGGACAGTGCGAGTGGAGAGGGGGATAATCACAGGTTAAAGAAGTGTAAATTGTCTCAAGACAGGACACTGAGTAGGATTTTTGCAAGCTCAGACTAAATGGTGGGGGTTACAGATAGTGTGACCTTGGGTGACTGCCTGAGTGGAGTTTGCATGTTCCCCTCATATCTGCATGGGTTTCCTCTGGTTGCTCCAGTTTTCTCCCACAGCCCAAAGATCATAAAATCATAGAATCCCTCCAGTACAGAAGGAGGGCTCATCATGTCTGCACCAACCACAATCGCACCCATTCCCTTAACCCTACACTTTTACCTTGCTAAACTCCCTGACACTAAGGATCTTTAGCATGGCCAATCAACCTAACCCCTGTACAGGGAGAAAGTACAATCTCCACACAGATAGCGAACCAAGGTCAGAATTGAACCTGGGTCCCTGGTGCTGTGAGGCAGCCGTGAAAACCACTATGCCACCATGCTGTCCAAATGTGCAGATGTAAAGGTTACCCATGCTAAATTGACTCTTAGAGTCAGGGAGATTAACATGGTAAATATGTGGGATTATGAGATTGGGCCTGGGTGGGAATCTGGTCAGTACCCAATGGACTGAATGGCCTTTTTTCTCCACTATAGGGATTCTATAACACTATGACCATAAAAGATCCAATGATAATACTTGAAGAAGAGTAGGGGACATCTTTCTAGTGCCCTGGCTAATATTTATTCCTCAGCCAAAATCACAAAGCGGTAATTATTATACGGTTTGTGGGAGCTTGCTGTGCATTAATTGGTTACCGTGTTTCCTACAACAACAGCATGACAACATGACCAGTACTTGCAAATTATCACAAAACACATTGGAGCACCCTGAGGCTGTAAAAGACGCTATACAAATGCAAGACTTCCTTTTTTAAAATGTATCATTTTTAGTCAGAGTACCCCAGGCTGCCACTGGGGGAAGGGTAGGGGCAGAGATGGGGGGGGGGGTGTGGTAATAGCCTCGCTCTCAGAGTAATAACCTGCCAGGGTCTTGCTGACATTGCAGTGATGGGTTAGCAGGCAGTTGTAGCCTGAACAAATGTAGATTTGGTTCGATTTGGCAGGAGCATTAAGAAGGAAATAAAGACAAAGAATTTCCGCCACTTAAAAACTGCAGTTTCCATTTATTAATTAAATAAAAAATAAGACACAGCTAGTACTAATTTGGAACTGTAGGGCAATATAAAATTAATAGGGCTTGTTTTTTTTATAACGCACAAAAATTCTTGTTCATTTATCTCACCATTGCCTTCACGGTCAGCTTCATCAATCATTTTCTGTAATTTTTCATCAGTTAGATTTTCACCCAGCTCTTTAGCAACTCTCTTAAGGGTTTTGAATGATGTCCCACCAGTACCAGCATCGTCAAACAACCAAAAAGCTTTCAAAATTTCTTCCTTGGAGCCTTTCTCACTCATCTCCTGAGTCATCATAGCTAGGAAGTCATTGAAATCAGACCCTTCCTTGTTAATATCTGAAATCATCTTCCTTATTTCTTCCTTTTTAGGTTCAAACCCCAATACACGCATGGCAACTTTGATTTCCTTTACATCAATAGTTCCAGAACAATCAATATCAAGGAAATCAGGAGCCTCCCGGATTTCTTGCTTTTGTTCCCCTGTTAGATCAGGTCTTGGTCTAGATTTTTTGTGCTGTGAAGGTTCAATGCCACTTTTCCTGAAGCTTGCTGCCTTTGCCTGGAGTAAGCAAGGAGAATGCCGTTCATTTTGCAGACAGTGTCGAGGACCTCAGGCAGCAGAAAGCAGTTATATGGGCAGCACGATGGTTAGCACTGCTGTCTCACGGTGCCTAGGCACAGGTTCAATTCCAGTCTTGGGTGGCTGTCTGGCTATCTGTGCATGTTCTCCCAGTGTCTGCATGGGGTTTCCTCCAGGTTCCTCCCATACTCTAAATACCTTCAGTGGATTGACCATGATAAATTGTCCGTTAGTGTCTCAAAGTATGTAGTTTAGAGTGATTAGCTATGGTAAATGTGTGGTGTTATAGGGAGAGGGCGGGGGCTGGGCCTGGGTAAAATGCTTTGTCAAAGTTGGTAATATGCATATGGTTACCGAGATAGGTTGTGGATGAGAGTCAGTGCAGACTTAATGGGCTGAATGGCCTCTTTCTGCATTGTAGGGATTCTATGATTCTATTCTATGATACAGCTATTTAGATAAACTGATGACCTCTGACTTCCTACCCATCCCCAAGCTCTCCTGTTGTTCTTTCCTCCCCTTCCCTGGTTCCCTACGTCTGCTCAAAGCCTGTTACACCTTCAGTGAAACATTAAGCCCACTTCTCCCCCCACGGATGCTACCTGCCTTGTTGAGAATTTCTTGCAGTTCCTGTTTACAGCTCAGGAAGTGGAACAAGGATGGATACATGAGCTCGCGTTATTGACACCCAGGAGACAAGTCAGTGGGTGTAATTGACAAGATGCATTGCCTTGCACCTCTCCTCTGATGTTGAATAAAATATTGAAAACAAAACATAAACAGAGTCTTGGTCCTACTGTGGCTTTTGAATTAGGCAGGGAGTGAGTGAAAGGTGAGGCTGTTAAGAAATAACTCACGTTCTTTTGTCAATATTTGACGTGCTTTACCTTAGCTGAGGAGTATATCTTAAGTTAAGCTTTTAGAACCACTTGTAATGTGATTGTCTGCATCAAACAGCACGGTGGACAGTCATTAGCACTGCTGTCTCACAGCACCGGGGACCTGGGTTCATCTCTCAGCTTGGGTCACCGACTGTGTGGAGTTTGCACATTCTCCCCATGTCAGCGTGGGTTTCCTCTGAGTTCTCTTCCCACAATACAAAGGTTTGTGAGTCAGGGGGACTAGCTAGGGTAAATGCATGGGGCTATGAAGATAGGGCCTGAGTGGGGTTGTTTTTGGTGCAGGTTCGTTGGGCTGAATGACTTCCTTCTGCACTATAAGATTCTATGATGATTAACATCTGCATAAACTTCTGTTTTCAGACTGTGTTGCTTTGGATAGGTGGAGGTGGGAGCAACATAAGGTAGTTTGCAGCTCAATAGTGACCCTGTGTGGCCATTCCATGCATAGCAATTTCAGGAAACAAGACAATTCTTTATCCTGAAGGGCCTTTCTGCCCTTTTTTTTGGATATAGGTGTTTACCTTGTGTTGGATTCCACTGCAGTCTCCATCTCTCCAAGGATCCAGTCTGGATGAGAACCAAAGGTTCTCCAAAGAACCGAAGAACTCAAAGGTGGCATGGTAGCACAGTGGTTGGCAACACTGCTCCACAGCTCCAGGAACCTGGGTTCAATTCCTGGCTTGGGTCACTGTCTGTGTGGAGTTTGCACATTCTCCCCATGTCTGCATGAGTTTCCTCTGGGTATTCCTGCTTCCTCCCAAAGATGTGCGGGTTAGGTTGATTGGCCATGCTTAAATTGCCCTTTAGTGTCCTAAGATCTTTAAGTTAGAGGCATTAGTGGGTAAAATATGAGGGGTAGGGCCTGGGTGGGATTGTAGTCATACAGACTCGATGGGCCGAAGGGCCTGTTTCTGCACTGTAGAGTTCTATGATTCAAAGATTGTGAAGGATTGTAAAGATTCACATTGGAGACTATCATCTCCCAATATAGCCGGAAAGAACAGCTACATTATCTGGCTTCATTAACCTGATGATGTGTTTCACTTAGGCACAGAAACCAAGGGAGACATTTGGAGCGCTGAGCTTGGTTCATGAGGCAGGTTTTACAGGCCGTCTTTAAGGGGCAAGGTGGGGATCATTTCGTGACGAAGCTCCAGAATATATGGTTTAGACCACAAGGCGTGGCACGGGTGGCACAGTGGCTAGTACTACTGTCTCTGGAGTGGCCTTTCAGGATAAGAACATAGAACATAGAACATTACAGCACAGAACAGGCCCTTCGGCCTTCGATGTTGTGCCGACCAAAATAAAAAGCAATGCCCCTCCAAACTAAACCATTCCCTTCTCTTCCATATACTTATCAATTAACCTCTTAAACGCCACCAAACTTGGCGCATCTACAACAGCTGCAGGCAGGGCATTCCACTCCCTAATCACTCTTTGAGTAAAGAACCTACCTCTGATATCCGTCCTATAACTCATACCCCTTAATTTAAAGCTGTGTCCCCTCGTGCTAGCTTTCTCCATCCTAGGAAGAAGGCTATCACTGTCCAAGTTGTAGCTGTTCTTGCCGGCTACGTTGGGAGAGGATAGTCTCAATGTGAATCTTTACAATCCTTCACAATCTTTGAATCATAGAACCCTACAGTGCAGAAAGAGGCCCTTGTTTCTTGATGTCGCTGTGCACGGAGTGGCACAGTAAGAAGTCTCACAACACCAGGTTGAAGTCCAACAGGTTTATTTGGTAACACAAGCTTTTGGAGCACTGCCCTTTCATCAAGTGAGTGGGACTTCTGTTTGCAAACAGGGCATATAAAGGCACAAACTCAATTTACAAAATAATGGTTGGAATGCGAGTTTTTACAGGTAATCAAGTCTTAGTGAAAATCTCACCAACTGTCCTGGCTGGAGACAATACTCATCTCTTTAACCTGTGTTTAACCCTCCGTCCACTCACATTGTCTGTACCTTTAAGACTTGGTTACCTGTAAAGATTCGCATTTCAACCATTATTTTGTAAATTGAGTTTGTGCTTTTATATGCCCTGTTTGTGAACAGAACTCCCACTCAACTGATGAAGGAGCAGTGCTCCAAAAGCTAGTGGCTTGTGCTCCCAAATAAAGCTGTCGGACTTTGAACTGGTGTTGTGTTACCCCAGTCCAACGCTGGCATCTCCACATCATGAACTGGCCCCAGGGTGTCACAATTGAGGTATTAAACTACCAAATGTATTTAGCACTGCTGCCTCAGCATCAGGGAGCCAGGTTCAATTCCAACCCTGAGGACAGTCTCTGCGGAGTTGCACATTTTCCCTGTGTCTGAGTGGGTTTCCCTCAAGTGCTCCGGTTTCCTCCCACACTCCAAAGATGTGCCATGCTGAATTGCCTCTTAGTGTCAGGGCGATAAGCAGGGTAAATACATAGGCTTACAGGGAAAGGTGGGGATTCGGACCTTCATGGTTTTGTTGTCAGTGAAGGCTCAGTGAGACAAATGGCTTCCTTCTGCACTGTAGGGAGATCACCCAGTGTAAACCCTCTAACCTCACTGTGCCTGACACTCTCATCACTCCTTCAGGAAGCGTAAAAGAGAACATCTCCTGTCTGCATCAACGGAGATAAAATAGGAAGGGTCAAGAGCTTCAAGTTTTTAGGCATCCAGATCACCAACAACCTGTCCTGGACCCCCCCATGTCAACACTATAATTAAAAAGCCTACCAATACCTCTACTTTCTCCGAAGTCTAAGGAAATTTGGCATGTCAGCTACAACTTTTACAGATGCACCATAGAAAGCATTCTTTCTGGTTATATCACAGTTTGGAATGGCTCATGCTCTGCCCAAGACTGCAAAGAACTACAAAAGATCATGAATGTAGCCTAATCCATCACGCAAACCAGCCTCCTATCCGTTGACTCTGTCTACACTTTAGCAAAGCAGCCAGCATAATTAAGGACCCCATGCACCCCGGACATTCTCTCTTCCACCTTCTTCCTTCAGGAAAAAGATACAAAAGTCTGAGATCACGTACCAAGAACAGCTTCTTCCCTGCTGTTGTTAAACTTTTGAATGGATTTATCTTGCATTAAGTTGTTCTTCTCCGCACCTAGCTATGGCTGTAACACTACATTCTACACACTCCTTTCCTTCTCTATGTTTTGTCTGCATACTGCGCAAGAGACAATATTTTTCCATGTTAATACATGTGACAACCATAAATCAAATCAAATCATATCACACACCGCTGTCCTGTGTTAGGGTTAGTGCCTGTGATGTGTTGGTGTCTGGAAGGTGTGACATGTGAGCAATATACTTCCTTTCAGTGGATTCCCTTAAGCTGAGGTCACCAGGACCTCAGGCATACTAACCAGCCGGAGCTGGTAAGGAATGAGTGGGAAACTGGCACTCCCAACTTTATTAATTTGGCTCTTGACACATCCACAGGTCACAATGTAACACAGCACGGAATTAAAAGCCCAGAAAGAGGCCATTCAGCCCAACTGCTCTCTGCAGGCATGCTGACTCTTGTGAATTCCTGGCCAAAGACACAAGACCTAGACAAAATTAAACTGAATTGGCAATCTCAAGATAGGTTTGTGAAATCTTAGAATTTTTTTTATATTTGTTCGATGAACGTGGGTGGCCAGAATTTATTTCGATGTGGTTCCATCAGAATTGCAGAGGGTTTCGAGAAGAACAGGTTTTTGAACAAGTATAGAGGCACGGAGCAGAAAGGACAGGAGAGAAGGTCTATGATTGGGTAAAAGGGAGGATTGATTCAATGACAAAAGGGGGGAGGGGTGTAGGAATTGTAAAAGCAAAATACTACAGATGCTGGTAATCTGAAATATAAACAGAAGTGGATTCCTGGCTTGGGTCACTGTCTATGTGGAGTCTGCACCTTCTCCCTGTGTCCAAGTCTACATGTCCCCGTGTTTCTTCCAGTGCTCCTGTTTCCTCCCACAGTCCAAAAATGTGCAGGTTAGACAGATTGGCCGTGTTAAATTACCCCTTAGTTTCCTGGGATGTGAAGGTTACAGCATTAAATTTGTGGGAATGGGGCCTGGGGTGGGATTGTTCTTGATGCAGACTCGATGGGGCAAATGGCCTCCTTGTATGATTTCTATGAAGATGCTGGAAAGATCTGCCAGCATCTGTGTGGAGGGAGAAAGAGAGTTATCATCAAGTCTGCTCCGGTTTCCAGACCAGAACACTGCATTTGCCTAATGAAGACACAGAGTGTTGAAAGCTCGCAATTTTACTATCAAATAAATCGGTTGGATTTAAAATTGGTGTTGCTAAATTCTTACTGGTTTCCTTCCACAGTCCAAAGATGTGTGGGTTAGGTGAATTGGCCGTGCTAAATTGCCCCTTAGCATCAGGGGGAATAAGCAGGGTTAATACAAGATGGTGCTGGACCGAGGCAACCTCTTGCAAGCTCTGCCCAGCACACCTTCTGTTTCTATCTTTTACTCTCATTCTATACTTCTAAAACTTTATTCTAACTTCTTTAAACTCTCTAACAATGCTTTGATGCAATATCTTCCCTGCGTTCTCAGACTTTTGAATGGATCTACCTCACACTAAGTTGGTCTTTCTTTAAACCCTAGCTACGGCTGTAACAATATATTCTGCACCCTCTCCTTTCCTTCTCTATGAACGGTTCTGCTTTGTCTGTATAGCGCGCAAGAAACAATTACTTTTCACTGTGTACTAATACTGCACTGTAACAATAATAAATCAAATCCTGTATCTTTTTCCCAACAGAAGAAGGTGGAAGAGAGTATGTCTGGGATGTGTGGGGCCCTTGATTAGCAGGCTGCTTTTCTGAGGCAGTAGGACGTGTCGAAGGAGTCGGTGGATGGGAGATTGGTTTGTGTGAGGGACTGGGTGAAAGAATGACATGTAAGTTGTTGTTTGACCTGGAAGAAATTCTCAGAGCTATGGAGAGTGAGGAGGGAGGCGGTGGAAGGACAGCTGATACATCTCTTGCTCATGAATGTGTTGGGGGAAAGGGAAGTTGCGTTGGGGGTGATTGCGACTGGACCAAGGGATCACGGAGAGATAAATTTGTTTGTTCCGAAAGTGGTGAGGAGTGGGGTCGGGAGGTTGGGGGAGGGAGGGGAGATTTGTTTGACGGGAGCGTCACACTGGCAGTGTCAGAGGCTGCCGAAGTAGCCAGTGAGAATGAAACCATTCGAAAGAGGGACAGGCAGAGGCCATTTGGCCCCTCGTGTCTGCTCCTACCATTCAACTGGCTGACATTGGGAATTCAAGCCTGGGAGAGGAAAGGTCACAAGCAGAAAGAGAGATCAAAGGCTCTGTCAACCCACCGAGTGAGTGGGAGTGGTGAGGTGTGCAATAGGGGGAGTGGAGGGACTGAGTGGTGTGGGGAGGTTAGGGGGGGGGAGTAGAGAGGAAGTCACATTGGAACACTTCTGTAAATGTTGCCTTGTCCAGAAAAATGTAAGATTGTCTTTAGTAATGTTCATCGAGGGTTGAATATAACACAGGATACCAGGTCAACCTCTCCTGTGCTTCCTTTAAAAACAAAATTATTTAGACCTTCTTGGAAGGGCGGAAGGGTCCTCGGTTTAAAACACCTTCCGAAAGATGGATTGTTAGAAAGAACACACATTGCTCAGTTAGGATATTGTATTACAACATTCTGAATTCCTTCACGCAGAACTTTTCTGCATAACTTTAAATGCTGCGTGTATTTGTTGTGGAGGATCTGTGTGAGGGATGGGCAAAGTTCAATCAAACACCATTTTCTGGAAGCGAACCTCATCCTGGTTCAACTGCACCATCTAGTGGGTGTAACAAAAACTGCTAAAACAATCAGCTCTGTGCAAAATGTTCACCGAGTGGGAGTGTATTCACCAGTCACTGACCAGGCTTTTATCGGATTGCTGTGTATGCAATGAGAATTTACACTGATATATTTCAATGCCTCCCTTCCCCACTTCCCACCCAACCAGGATTCTTAGTGTCAGCTGCCTCAGTTGGAATGTTTAGTTTTTTAAATGTATTTATTAGTAGTTAGCACTGCTGCCTCACAGGGCCAGGGACCCAGTTTGATTCCCGGCTTGGGTCACTTTCTGTGAGGAGTTTGCATATTCTCCCCATGTCTGCATGGGTTTCCTCTGGGTGTTCCAATTTTCTCCCACAGACTGAAACATGCACTGGGTCAGATGCACTGACTCATACAGATGCCCCAGTGTGGCAACTAGGGGAATTTCACAGTAACTTCATTGCAGTGTTAATGTAAACCTTACTCGTGACACTAATAAACGTTTTAGTGTGACAAACAGGTTTACATTAACACTGCAATGAAGTTACTGCGAAGATCCTCCAGTTGCCACACTGTGACACCTGCTCGGGTACACAGAGGGAGAATTTAGCATGGCCAATGCACCTAACCAGCACATCTTTCTGTCTGCAGGGGGAAACCAGAGCAACCGGGGAAAACCCATGCAAGCACAGGGAGAATGTGCAAACTCCACACACACACACACACACACACACTGTAACCCAAGCTGAGATTAGAACCCAGGTCCCTGGTGCTATGAGGCAGCAATGCTAACCACTATGCTACCATGACGCCTCAAACTTACAAATGCCATTCCTGGACTTGCCCTCCCAAATCACTGTCTCAGACCATTCACAAACTCAGGGGCTTAATTTGAACTTGGAGCTGAGTTTGCAACTTGACACATTCTCCATCCGTAAGACTGCCAACTTCCACCTCAATAACATCGCACCACCCCACGCCTATCTTGACTGCTGACACGGTGGTTAGCACTGTTGCCTCACAGCGCCAGGGACCAGGGTTCGATTCTTGGCTTGGGTTACTGTCTGTGTGGAGTTTCATGCAGATGTTCTGGTTTCCTCCCACAGTCCAAAAGACATGCTGGTTAGGTGCATTGGCTATGCTAAATTCTCCCTCAGTGTACCCAAACAGGTGCCGGAGTGTGGTGACTAGGGATTTTCACAGTAACTTCATTGCAGTGTTAATGTAAGCCTACTCGTGACTAATAAATAAACTTTAACCCATTTGAGGATGGTTAAATAGTAGATGAAATTTAACCTTTAGAAGTATAATGTGATATAATTTGGAAGGAATAATTTGACAAGGAAATGTTCAACTAACAGCATGACACTTGGAAGTTCTGAGGAACAAAGGAATCTTGGCATCGTCTTACTGACCTCCTGCTCAAAACAGACATAGAATGAGTCAGGCTACAGCTAGATTACAATGTGCAGTTCTGGTCACCAGATTATAGGAAGGATGCGTTTGCATTGGAGGGGGTGCAGAGGATATTCACCACGATGCTGACTGGGAGGGAACAGTTATGTTATGAAGAGAGGTTGGATAGGCTTGGATTGCTTTCCTTGGAGCAGAGAAGGCTGAGGGTTGACCTGATTGAGGTGTACAAGATTATGAGGGACATGAACAGACAGAATAAGGAGCAGCTGCTCCCCTTAATAGAAGGGTCAGTCGTGAGGGGATGTGACGTGACCCCTCAAGGTGAGGGGTAGGAGGGTTAGGAATGTGAGGAAAAAATCCTTGTTACCCAGAGGGCAGCGATGTCTGGAATGCACTGCCTAGGAGGGTAATAGAGGTGAGTTACCTCATATCCTTTAAAAAATATCTGGATGAGCACTTTACAATATTCAAGGCTACGATGCTAGTGCTGCTGAATAGGATTAGGCAGGGAGATTAGGTGCTTCAGTGGGCCGAAGGGCCTCTTCTATACTGTTCTGATTCGCTGCAGAGATCCTTACCCCGGAATTATTTACCTCGAGATGTGACTGGTGTAATGTTCTCTTGTAATGCCTTCCCTCTTTCACTCTGCTTCAGCTTGAAGTCACCCAAAACTCTGCTTGAGGCATCCCAGCTCACTCCCATTCCGTAAAAGTGAACATGAAAGTGCAGCGTAGAACTAGAAAGGCAAATAGTGCGGTGGCCTGTATTGCAAGAAGGTTTGAGTACAAGACTAAAATAGACATGCACATGCGTCTGTGCATGCTTCGATTCCAATCGTTATTTTGTAAATTGAGTTTGTGTCTTTATATGTCCTGTTTGGTGAACAGAACTCCCACTCACCTGACGGTGTTCCGCAAGCTCGTGGATTTTGCTACCAAACAAACCTGTTGAACTTTAACCTGGTGTTGAGAGACTTCTTCCTGTGCTTCAATTGCAGATATTCCGAGGAAACACATAACGTCCCCTCTCCAATCCTCAGGCAAAGCCTGGCCAGCAGAGATCAATGGGGGCAATTCTCCCATCCCGCTGCGCTAACATTTTAGCACAATTGGAGATTCCAGTTGCGCCCAATGAACGGGAATGGCACTGGACATCCTGGCCCACTCACGTCTCCCAGCACCGGATTTCCGGCAGCATCGCATCAGTGCTGGAAAAGGTGATACATAAGTTATGGAAATGAGAATTTCCATATATTTTAAATATCATTAGTGAGCCCAGGACTGAAGTCTCCAGACCCATTAACCACCAGGAGTGGTTCACGGCAGCAGGGTTTACAGCAGCTCCCCACTTTCTCACTGTGGTGGGGAAGTAGTGGGGCTCGAGGCTGGATTGGACATTTTCCGGGAGGCAGGGGGGTGTCAGCGATTGGGCTGTGGGTGGGTGTAGAGCTGGCATTGTGAGGATACAGGGGCTGGTCAGTGATCAAGAGGCCGGCACTGCAGGGTTACTGCAGACAGACTGATCTCAGCACTGACAGATCAGCACACGCACAATGGCTCACTCAGCACTATGCTGTCAGCCTCTCCAGCGGAATAGGCCCCACCCCCTTGTTTTCACCGATATACGTGCTAGCGGCCTCTGCAGTGCACAGAGTGGGAGATCTATTTCGCGAAACACGCTGAAAAAAACCAGCGTGATTTACTCCAGTATTCACGCAAATTTGACACTTAGACTTGTATTGGGAGAATTCTGGCCAATCAGTTAAGTTGATTTATTAGTGTCACAAGTAAGGCTTACATTAGCACTGCAATGAAGTTACTGTGAAATTGCTCGAGTTGCCACACTCTGGCGCCTGTTTGGGTCAATGTACCTAACCAGCACATCTTTCAGACTATGGGAGGAAACCGGAGCAGCCAAGGAAACCCACACAGACACAGGGAGAATGTGCAAAATTTCACACAGACGGGGACCCAAGCCAGGAATCGAACCCGGCTGTTGAGAAGCAGCAGTGCTAACCATGGTGCCACCTGTCTGTCAGAACAAAGGGCGCTGAAACCTGTAATAACAGATGAACCATCCCAGTGATAGCCTTTTTCCTAGGATGGAGAAAGCTAGCACAAGGGGACATAGCTTTAAATTAAGGGGTGGTAATTATAGGACAGATGTCAGAGATAGGTTCTTTACCCAGAGAGTGGTAAGGATATGGAATGCCCTCCCTGCTGCAGTTGTAGATGCACCAAGTTTGGTGGCGTTTAAGTGGTTAGTAGATAAGTTTATGGATGAAAAGGGAATGGTTTAGTTTGGAGGGTCATTGCTTTTTCTTAATTGGTCGGCGCAACATCGAAGGCCGAAGGGCCTGTTCTGCGCTGTAACGTTCTATGTTCTAAAGAGGGATATACATCCTTGGTCCACACCAAGGGGAGAGTGGGAGTTGTGTCACGTGACTCCCCACCCCCCCATCCCAAGCTGCTAGAACCTGTAACATTGCCTTGAGAAGCTGAAGGAGACCGTCTGCTATTTCCCATCCAAAGCAGCAGAACCAGAGCTCAAATTACCTGCTCCTCATCTACACTGGTTCTACTGGAACTTCTGAACTTTTGTCCCTATGCATATCACAGGACTAATTTAGCCTCTATGCGCTAAATTTGACAGATTCTCCATCAGTAAGACTGCCAATCATCATGGAAGTAGTCATTACAATACAAGTGACTTATCCCTCACCAGCTTCAGCCTTTTCTTTGATTCATTCGTGGGACATGGGCATCACTGGCTGGCCAGCATTTATTGCCCATCACTAGTTTCCCTTGGAGGGCATTTGAGAGTCAACCACATTTGCTGTGACTTTGGAGCGACATGTAAGCCAGACCAGCAGATTTCCTCCTCTAGAGGACATTAGTGAACCAGATCAGCTTTTCCGACAATCGTTTCATAGTCATTAATAGATTCATAATTCCATTTCTTTTTACTGAATTCAGATTGCACTGTCTGCCGTGGTGAGATTCGAGCCCCGGTCCCTTTTGAAGAAATACACCATTAGATTTTTGATTCTGGATGAAAAACAATAATTCTCCGCCTGTGGCCTTTGCCCTGTACCTCATGGACAGCATGGTAGCACAGTGGTTAGCACCACTGCCACACAGCGCCATGGACCAAGGTTCAATTCCTGGCTTGGGTCACTCATTCTCCCCAAAATAAACGGCTGAGCAAACTCAAAGGGCCAAATAGCCTTCTTCTGCTTCTATTTCCTACGTTCTCCTCATCCACCCCAGTAAACCTCAATATTTCATAACCTTGATTAGATTCCCCCTTGAATCGTTTATCATCTGGGGAAAGGTGGCCACGTTTATGCAAATGGCCCTCATAATTTAAACCGTTAAAGACTTCAGGAGGTCCTCACGCAGGTCATGCCCAATGCAATACACTTTGAGGTATAGTCACCGATATAATTTAATTGTAGAAGCACGAGGAATTAGCACAGCAGGAGTAAAATCATTTTCCAATTCGACTCCCCCAAAAATCATGCACATATGAAAACATCCGGGCGAAACAATTGAAAATGAAGAATATAAGAAACCATCGACTGAGAGAAGAACATTAACAATGCAAAGGCACAAATCTGGTTTCTTCAATAAATATGGAATCAACCATTGCATCTCAAAAAAAAACAACTTCCTTGTGCTGAATCAGGATGTCAAACAAGTGTCCTGGACTTTCACTGGCTATTGCTTCCGTTTCTACCCACCCCCCCCCTCCCCCACACCCCCTTGGCCTATTGGAGGATGGCATGAGAGATAAGGGAATTTGCAAATCACAATATCCTCCGCCATTCCCTCTGGCTACCTGTGGAAGGGTCAAATGGGTTTTTAACCTGACGGGGATGGGGTGCGGGGGAAGGTCTTAGTGTTGTCACCCCCATTGGACTCATCAATGGAAGTTTCATCACAATCTCTAAACTGTGCGTGCACGCAGATCCACCATTGGTAGCTTAACCTATCAATCACAAACTACCCTTTCACAGATTGGTTGAGACTTGACCAATTTGAATGGTAGAATCCCTACAGTGCAGAAAGAAGCCATTTGGCCCATCAAGCCTGCACAGATCCCACCCAGACCCTACCCCACAACTCCGTGTATTGACTCTGCTGATCCCCCTGACATTAAGGGGCAATTTACCCATCAACCTAACCTGCGCATCTTTGGGCTGTGGGAGGAAACCCACGAGGCATGGGGAGAACATGCAGACTCCGCCAGAGTTGAACCCGGGACCCCCTGGCGCTGTGAGGCAGCAGTAATAACCACCGTGCCGCCACTAATGATGTTCTAATGACATCCAATGGAAACTCAGGGAATAGCACATCATCTGTGGGCCAGATACTCTGCCACCTTCTTGGTTTAGTGAACAGTTTAACAATTTCACAGCATCATATGGATCGCAGAAGCTGGCAAAAGTGCTGCTATTGCCATTTACACCTCTCTAGTCCCATCTTTTCTCTATTTATCATCTCCCTTTGCCCCTGCACCATCATCTTTGACATTTAAACTCTCTTTCACTCTATCCTCAAAGTTTCTCTTTTTTGTCTTCCCTCCTCCCCCCCCTGTAAACGCCTTACTTTCTCTGCCTTTGTGCTTGCAGCTGTTCAAGAGGTCAACTTGCCCCTCCACCTTCTCAAGGTCCTCTAGAGATGGGCAATAAATGCTGGCCTAACCAGTGAAGCCCACATTCTAAATGATTGATTTTAGAAAAACCCTAATAATCTCTCACTTTTTCAGTTCTGACCATGGGACATTCACCTGACGCGTCCTTTACTGGGAGAGAAATGGAACCAGGTCTTTTTATGCTTGTAATTCAGATTCCCATGTTAAGTAGAGGTAAGTGTGGTTGTCCTGAGATATATTGAAAAAAGGGAGGGATGTGGGGGGGTGGCGGTTGTAGGAGATACAGGAACAGGAGAAAAATGAAGGCTGATGCATACTATCTACGAGATACAGTAACACGTCAAAACTTTTCAACAGGACCTCTACCACTGAGGAGGATACGGGATAGAAAAAGAGGTTTACAGCATGGAAATAGGCCCTTCGGCCCAACTTGTCCATGCTGCCACGCGTGGGAACACCACCATCTACAAATTCCCATCCAAATCATGCATCATCCTTAGCGACTCCATAGAGTCGCCACTCCTTCATTGTCGCTAGGTCCAAACTCTGGAACTCCCTCCCTAAGAGCACTACAGGTGTACCTGCACCATATGACGGCGGCTCCACCGTCACCTTCTGAAAGGCATTTAAGAATGAGCATAAACACAGGCCTAAGCTAATGCTCACAACCCATGAATAAATAAATAAAAATTGGGGTGGCAGAAAGGGACATCTAATTTTCACTGTGTCGTTCCTCAGGCTTTTGACATGGCGACACCAATGAAATTCTACACATCAGCAACCATGCTGAAATAGCTGACACTTAAGTTAGGCCATAGATAGGTTTGTTCAACTTTGACCTCTTCCTTTCCTGACTTCTCAGTAAACAAGTGACTTCCAAAATGGCTGCCACTGAATAAACTGGTCAAACTGAAGTAAAGGTCTGCATTCAACTTTCCTATATATATATATATATATATATATATATAGAAATATATTGTGCACGGTCTGATTGCCAACAAAAGTTAACTGTAACAAAAGTTCACATCTTTTTATTTTCTCCCTTATTTCCCAAGTTTTAACATGGTCAACTCTCTTCATCCTGTAAAGTTCCTGCTACTCCGGACAGGTCGTTCCTTTCAGAACTGGATAAAGATTCCCCAGTCTCTGTCGGTGTTCTTGTTGTGTCCGGAAATTGTTTCAAGTCCTGGTCGGCAACTGGTGGCTCACTGCACACAGCGTCCATTTTGTTCTCTCCGTCTGTGCTCGGTCTGTGGCCTAACGCCTCGGAAGCAGTCTTGTCGCAGCTGGGGCTCTCTTTACCCGTTGCGATCTCCACCGAGTCCCTTTCCTCCTCGGGCTTATTGTCTTCCGATTCTGGAATCCCGGATTCCCAGTCTCCACCGGAAGATTCGGCTTCCCCGGATTCTGTCCTGCGCGGGGATTCTCGGCCTCCGTTTCTGCATGTGGCGTTCTCCTGACGACCGCACTGCAGTTTCCCGTCTCGGTTGGAACTGGGCCCAAAGCCTGCGGCCTCGGCCTGCTCTTGGTTACCGCTAGAAGGTGTAGCAATGCCAGTTGGAGACCCCTCTCCAGGAGGGGCCGGTTGCTGCTCACGAGCCTGCTCCTCATCCCCGGCCTGCTGGGGAGGTTCTGGCGGGGGAGGCGATGGGTTTATGAGTTGGTGGCACATAGGGCATGTCTTTTGCACGTACAGCCACCGCTGCAGGCAGGAAGAGTGATAATAATGGCCACACACCGTCACAACAGCTGCTCTCATGACCTGAGGCGGGGGTGGGGGGGAGAAAAAACACAAAACCACAAGAGGAAACACTATTATATATATTTCACAACCACAGATGTAAATATTTCAACCTCCATTTACTCCACTGCCAGCGTTCCGTGCCAGCAGTGTGAACCGTCTGCAAGATGCTCACAAGGTTCCTTCAACAGCACTTTCCAAACCCACAATCTCTACCACCTACAATGCCAAGGGCAGCAGATACGTGGGATCCCCCTCCAAGTCATTCACTATCCTGACTTGGCAATAGGTCCCCATTCCTTCACTGTCGTCAGGTCAAAATGTTGGAACTGCACCATCCCTCCCTCCAGCAGCACTGTGGGTGTTACTACATCACACAGGCAGCAGCAATTCAAGAAAGCCATAAGATTTGGAGCAGAATTAGGCCATTCGGCCTATCGAATCTACTCTATCATTCAGTCATGGCTGATAAGTTTCTCAATCTCTTTCTCCCACAACCTTTGATCCCCTTACCAATCAAGAACCTATCTCTGTCTTAAATACACTCAATGACCCGGTTTCCACAGCCCTCTGTGGCAATGAATTCCATAGATTCACCACCACCCTCTGGTTGAAGAAATTCCTCCTCATTTCAGTTTGAAAGGGTCGTCTCTTTACTCTGAGGCTGTGCCCTCAGATCTAAGTCTCTCCTACTAATGGAAACATCTTTCCCACATCTACTCTATCCAGGCCTCTCAATAATCTGCATGCTTCAATGAGACTCCCCTCTCATCCTTTTGAACTCCAATGCTTACAGTCCCAGGATCCTCAAACGGTCCTCATACATCAAGCTTTTCATTCTTGGGATCGTTCTCATGAACCTCCTTTGGACTCTCTCCAAGGCCACTACATCCTTCCTTAGCTACGAGGCCCAAAATAACCTCAATATTCTAAATGTGATCTGACCAGAGCCTTATAAAGACTCAGCAGCACATCCCTGCTTTTGTATCCTAACTCCTGTCAAAACGAATGCTAACACTTATCACTGCTTTCTCAAGAGAAATTAGGGACGGCTTATAAATGCTGGCCTCGCAGGCAATGCCTACATCCCACAGAAGAATAAAAATGTCTGTGGGAGCAACTTTGCAGTGAATACCCCTACTGAGAACTACTTTAGGAATCCCAAATCAGCAGAAATGGCTTCTCTTCATTCTGTTCCCTTAATATCCTGAAAACTTCAACCATGTCTGTGGAAGTTTGCGCATTCTTCTCGTGCTTGCGTGGGTTTTCTCCGGGCGCTCTGGTTTCCTCCCATATCCCAAAGATGTGCTCTTAGGCTAATTGGCAAAACAAATTCTCCCTAAATTGTCTCAAATTTGGTTTTTCATCCATAGATCTATAAACATGGACAGGGATCATGGTAGAGGTGGGAACATCAGGGTGGCGGCGTGGGCTCGTTGGGCCGAAGGGCCTGTTTTCCGTGCTGCTTTGTTCTTTGTTCTTTCTAGAGAATATGACAATGTTTTGTGCAACCTCGCCTTGTAATTTAACCTTTCGAAGCCAGGTTGCTGGAGCTCAAATGGCCAGGCAGTGAAAGACAGAACTCAAGCATAGTCATCCATAAACTTATGCAATTATACTGGTCTTAGAGGGACACCTCACATGTTATACACTCCAGCCTAACAGCCACACTTTCAGTCTCCCCCTATATAAAGAGCACAGGAGAATTCCCAATAAATACCTGTCAGATATTAGAATCCTTTGAGATGTTAACGGCTAGGATAGATAAAGGAGAATCAGTGGATGTGATACACTTGGATTGCCAAAAAGCATATTGTAAGGTACTAAAGGATATCAATAAAAGCCCATAATGTTGGGGGTAGCATGGATAGAGAACTGACTAATTAATAGAAGACAAGTTGGGATAAAAAGGGTATTTTCAGGATGGCAACCTCAAACTTGGGGAGTGCCACTGAGTTCCACACTGGGGCTACAGTTATTTACATTATATATTAATGACTTTGATAAGGGAAGTGAAAGTACTATTGCAAAGTTTAATAGGTGGGAAAATAGGTGGGAAGAATAACAAAAAAGGGGGCAAAAAATTAGCAGATGGAATGTAAGAGAGGAAAATGTGAAGTTCTGCATTTTGGTCAGAAGAATGGAAGAGCTAGATATTAAATGGAGAAATGGAGAAAGACTGCAGAAAGCTGCAGCTCAGGGGGATTTGGGGATTCCTGTGCATCAATCACAGAAAGCTAGCATGCAATTTCAGCAGGTAGTTGGGAAGGCAAATGGAACTGAGTCTAAAAAGAGAAGCCTTGCTAAAACTATTCAAATCACTAATTATTTATTTGTGTCACAAGTAGGCTTACATTAACACTGCAATGAAGTTATCCTGAAAATTCTCTAGTTGCCACATCTCGGTGGAAGAATTTAGCATGGCCTACGCACCTAACCAGCACATCTCTCAGAGTATGGGAGAAAACATTATGGGAGAAAACATGTGGTCGGCACATTATAAGAAAGATGTGGAGGCATTGGAGAGGGTACAGAGGAGGTTTACCAGGATGTTGCCTGGTATGGAGGGCAGGTCCTATGAAGAGAGGTTGAAGGATTTGAGGTTGTTTTCGTTAGAAAGGAGGCGGCTAAGAGGGGATCTTATTGAAGCATATAAGATGATTAGAGGTTTAGATAGGGTGGACAGTGATAGCCTTTTTCCTAGGATGGAGAAAGCTAGCACGAGGGGACACAGCTTTAAATTAAGGGGTATGAGTTATAGGACGGATATCAGAGGTAGGTTCTTTACTCAAAGAGTGATTAGGGAGTGGAATGCCCTGCCTGCAGCTGTTGTAGATGCGCCAAGTTTGGTGGCGTTTAAGAGGTTAATTGATAAGTATATGGAAGAGAAGGGAATGGTTTAGTTTGGAGGGGCATTGCTTTTTATTTTGGTCGGCACAACATCGAAGGCCGAAGGGCCTGTTCTGTGCTGTATTGTTCTATGTTCTAAAACCCACACAGTCACAGGGAGAATGTGCAAACTCTGCACAGACAAGCTGGAAATCAAACTAGTGCTAATCACTGTGCTACCTTGCTGCCTCTAGTTAGTTAGACCACACCTGGAATACACTGAAAAGTTTTGGTCCTCTTACCTAAGGAAAGATATACTGGCATCAGAGGCAATCCAGAGAAGATCCACTTGGTTGATCCAGAGTATAGAGGGATTTTCTTACATTGGATATATTGGCCTCGGAGGAGTGCAGAGAAGAGTGATACTGGAGATAAGGGCGTTGGATTATGAGGAGAGACTGAATAGGCTAGGTTTGTACTCTTTGGAGTTTAGAAGGCTGAGAGGGGATCTTATAGAGACGTATAAGATAATGAATGGGATGGATAGGGTAGAGGTTGAAAGACTTTCCTGCTTAGTAAAGATAGCAGGACTAGAAGGCACAGCCTTAAGATTTGGGGGGGGGGGGGGGGCAGTACAGTTCAGTTTGGAGTTGCGGAGGGGTTTCTTCACGCAAAGGGTGATGAATCTTTGGAATTCTCTGCCTGATGAGGTGGTGGAGGCTTCCTCGTTGAACATGTTCAAGTCAAGAGTGGATAGGTTTTTAATTAACAAGGGAATTAAGGGTTACGGGGAGAAAGCGGGAAAGTGGTACTGAACCACCACAGATCAGCCATGATCTTATTGAATGGTGGGGCAGGCTCAAGGGGCTGGATGGCCTACTCCTGCTCCTATTTCTTATATTCTTATGAGGAGAGTTTGAGTAGGTTGGGCTGGTACTCAGTGAAGTTTAAGAGAATGAAAGGTGACTTAATAAACATACTGGATTCTCAGGGGGTTTGACAGAGTATGCTGAGAGGTTAGTTCCCCTTGTGGGAGAGTCTAGGATTAGAGAGCATAATCTCAGAGTAAGGAGTCACCCATTTAGCGATGAGGAGGAATTTTTTTCCTGAGAGAATAGTGAACCTGTGGCATTCTTTACCAGAGACAACTGGGTTGTTAAGTATGTTCAAATCTGAGACAGATTTTTGGGAATCAAGGGTTATTTGGACAAGGCAGGAAAGCGGAGTTGAGGAATATTACATCGTGATCTCATTGAATGACGGATGGGCTGAGTAATTTCTTATTTCTGCCCCCATGTCAGGGTCTTATTTATGATCCTATTTATCCTTTTAATAGAACATAGAACATGAACATTACAGTGCAGAACAGGCCCTTCGGCCTTCGATGTTGCGCCGACCAATTATGAAAAAAGCAATGACCCTCCAAACTAAACCATTCCCTTCTCTTCCATAAACTTATCAACTAACCTCTTAAACGCTACTAAACTTGGCGCATCTACAACTGCCGCAGGCAGGGCATTCCACTCCCTAACCACCCTCTGGGTGAAGAACCTACCTTTGATATCCGTCCTATAACTATCACCCCTTAATTTAAAGCTGTGTCCTCTCTTGCTAGCTTTCTCCATCCTAGGAAAAAGGCTATCACTGTCCACCCTATCTAAACCTCTAATCATCTTATATGTTTTGATAAGGTCTGCTCTTAGCCGCCTCCTTTCTAACGAGGAGAGAAATCTTTTTGGGAGAGAAATCTGCTGTCCTTACCTGGTCTGGCCTACATGCAGCTCAAGACCAACTGCAAAATTGACTCTTAACTACCCTCTGAGATGGCCTAACCACACAGTTCAAAGGAATTAAAGATGGGTCACAAATGTTGGCCTTGTCAGCAATGCCCGCATCCCATGAAAAACTAAAGCAAAAAGTGTGGGCTAACCCAGTCACTGTGCAGCAAAAGTATGATCTTTAAACAAGTCCTCAGCGTGGTACAGCGGTTAACGCTGCTACCTCAGCTCCAGGCACCCAGGATCAATTCCAACCATGGGTCACTGTCTGTGTGGAGTTTGCACATTCTCCTTGTGTTTGCGTGGGTTTCCTCCAGGTACTCGAATTCCCCCTCAAGTCCAAAGATGTACAGGTTAGGTGGATTGACCATGGTAGATTGTCCCTCAGTGCCAGGGGATTAGCAGCGTAAATATGGGGTTAGGGTTGGGTGGGATTGGTGTCGGTGCAGGTTCCATGGGCGTGCTTTCGTACTGATAAGTTTCTCAGCCTCATTCCTTCCTCCCCCCACCCGCCCCCCAACCAATACCCCGAAGGTCAGCACCCAACTCACAACTGTGCCAACTTTGTACCCTATAGATCATCAACTGTGATTTCATCGGCAGCTCTCTCGCCTCTGACTCAGAAGGTGAGTTGGGGCAAACATGATGGGCCAAATAGCCTCCCTTCTACATTGTAGGGTCTCTATTGTTCTCCATTGATAGCTTGACAAAAGATTTGTGGGTTCAAGTCCCACCTCTGAGCACAGTTATGCAGATGGACTCTAATGGAGTGCTGCATTGACAGAGATGCCACCTTTTGGAGATGGATATTTAATCGAGAGACAGTTTATCCCCTGCCACCCCTCCCCCCAGATAAAAGATCCCGCCAAGAGGAGGTGCTGGGAGGGGACAAGGTTTTCCATTTTACCTCATGCTGATCCTTCTTCCATCCCTAAGCAGATTATTTGAGCATTGCCCAAAATTATTTTTAGGGTCTGCAGTATCCAGAGATTTTATTCTTTAACCACAGTTTAAATTAAGTGGTTCAGTTTGACTTTCTCTTAGTTGGATTTTTTTTAAAAAACAGGAAGGCTATCATTTATGAGAAACAACATTTTATTCTTAGAACCACAGAATCCATACTGTGCAGGAGACCGCCATTTGGCCCATCGAGTCTGCACCAACCACAATCCCACCCAGGCTCCACTCACATCACCCCGTAATCCTGCTAATCCTCCTGACACTAGGGTCTGTTTACCATGGCGGGTTAGCACATCTTTGGGCTGTGGGAGGAAACCCACACAGACACGGGGGAAACGTGCAAACTCCACACAGACAGTGACCCGTGGCCATAACTCAACCCAGTTCCCTGCTAACCACTCTGCCATTGTATGACTTAAATTGCCTCGGAGTAATGCTGTACGGCAAATTGACTAAAAGTAATTTGAATGATAATCTGGCCGCGATTCTCCCAGATTGGGACTGAGTGCCCACACCAGTGGGCAAATTGGAGATCAAGATAGGTTCTTGATCAATAAGGCAATCAGGGGTTATGGGGAGAAAGCAGGAACGCAGTGTAGTACAGGCCCTTCGGCTCTCGATGTCGCGCCGACCTGTGAAATCAATCTAAAGCCCATCTAACCTACACTATTCCAATCTCATCAAAAAGGTGGACGAGGAGAATGGGGATGTGAAAAGTTGATTGAATGGCAGTGGGCCAGTATCAGCCATGACTGAATGGTGGAGCAGACTTGGTGGGCCGAGTGGCCTAATTCTGCTTTTATGTGTCATGGAGGGCTTCCCATTGATGTTAACAGTGTCCATTTAGATCAGATTCTCCCATCTAACGGATGCTAATTTATTTACAGCGGATAACCCATCAGCCAGCCCTGCTGTACCCAGGTGGGTCCCCACTTAAAAATGGTGACCCAATCTCTCTACACTCAGAGACAGGCCCTGCCACCCCTCATTCTTGATAACCGTGCTTTAGTTATTGCTAACTCTGGAGATTAAGGTTGTGTCTAACTCCTGTCTTCATTACTTTCCAAATGATACAAGTGGTTCCTCCTTGTGCTCATCATCTGGCATTCTTCCCCTCACCAGTAACAGGTAAACCCACTGCTCCACCCCCATCCCCTCCCCACCTCCCTCCATTCCCCCCAACCCCTTCCATCCCCCCAAACTCCCCAAATCCACCTCCTTCCATTCGCCCCCAATCCCCTTCATCCACCCAAACCCCAATCTCCACCTCCCTCCATTCCCCCCAACCCCTCCCATCCCCCCAAACCCCAAACCCCACCTCCCCCATTCCCCCCAACCCCAAACCCCACCTCCCTCCTCCATTCCCCCCAACCCCCCCCCCCTCCATTCCCCCAACCCCCAACCCCCACCTCCCTCCATTCCCCAACCCCCACCTCCCTCCATTCCCCCCAACCCCACCTCCCTCCATTCCCCCCAAACCCCAACCCCCACCTCCCTCCATTCCCCCAACCCCCACCTCCCTCCAACCCCCACCTCCCTCCATTCCCCTCAACCCCACCTCCCTCCATTCTCCCCCAAACCCCAACCACCTCCCTCCACCCCAACCCCACCTCCCTCCATTCTCCATCCCCCAAACCCCAACCTCCTCCATTCTCCCTCCCCACAACCCCACCTCCCCGTCCATCCCCTCAACCCCCACCTCCCTCCATCTCCCCCAAACCCCAACCCCCACCTCCCTCCATTCCCCCCAACCCCACCTCCGTCCATTCCCCCCAACCCCCAACCCCACCTCCCTCCATTCCCCCCAACCCCACCTCTCAACCCCCATCTCCCTCATCCCTCAACCCCACTCCCTCCATTCCCTCCAAAACCCCAACGCCCACCTCCCTTCATTCCCCCCCAAACCCCACCCCTCCATTCCCCAACCCCCACCTCCCTCCATTTCCCCCCAACCCCCACCTCCCTCCATTCCCCCAACCCCACCTCCCTCCATTCCCCCCAACCCCCACCTCCCAACCCCATCCCTCCATTCCCCTCAACCCCCACCTCCCTCCATTCCCCCAAACCCCAAACGCCCACCTCCCTCCATTCCCCCCAACCCCCATCTCCCTCCATTCCCCTCAACCCCCACCTCCCTCCATTCTCCCCCAAACCCCAACCCCCTCCCTCCATTCCCCCCAACACCCACCTCCCTCCATTCCCCCCAACCCCACCTCCCTCCATTCCCCCCCAAGCCCTTCCATCCCCCAAATCCCAACCCCCACTTCCCTCCATTCCCCCCCAACTCCCTCCATTCACCAAACACCGCAAACCCCACTTCCCTCCATTCCACCCCAACCCCTTCCATTGTCCACAAACCCCAAACCCCCACCTCCCTCCATTCCCCCCCAAGCCCTTCCATCCCCCCAAATCCCAACCCCCACTTCCCTCCATTCCCCCCCAACTCCCTCCGTTCACCAAACACCCCAAACCCCACTTCCCTCCATTCCACCCCAACCCCTTCCATGTCCCCAAATCCCAACCCCCACTTCCCTCCATTCCCCCCCAACTCACTCCATTCACCAAACACCCCAAACCCCACTTCCCTCCATTCCACCCCAACCCCTTCCATGTCCCCAAACCCCAACCTCCACCTCCCTCCATTCACAACCCCTTCCATCCCCCAAAACCCCAACCACCACTTCCCTCCATTCCACCCCAACCCCTTCCATCCCCCCAAACCCCAACCCCCACCTCCTTCATTCCAACCCCTCCATCCCCCAAACCCAAACTCCACCTCCCTCCATTCCCCCAACCCCCTCCATCCCCCCAAAAACCCCAATCCCCACCTCCCTCCATTCCCCCCAACCCCTTCCATGCCCCCCAATCCCCAACCACACACCACGTTTCCTACAGATGGCGAGACCCTACCTGGTAACAGATGGCGCAGACATCAGCGTAGTCCTCTAGCTGCTGTGGGGTGGCGCGGGGCAGCGAGCTGATCTTGCGCGCTGCCTCTCTGCGCAGGAAGAAGCTGTTCCAGCCGGCCTGAGCCCGCAGCCAGACGTTGAAGTAAGAGTGGACGACGATGACGGAGGCCCCCATCCAGCTCCACTCGCCGAAGATGGACTCCACCGTGCCGTATGCCACCACACACACGGCCACGAGGAACTCCAGCACACGGCACAAACTGTTCACGTAGTAGATGATGTCCTCCAGGTTTTCGATAGGCTCCCTCCGCAGATCCTCCGTCACAAACAGCCCGTAGATGAAGAGAGTCCCAGTCACCTGGAAAAAGCGGAGTGTTTCATTACTGGGACAAGGATCTGCATCCGGCAGTGTGCTGACCTCACAGGGCTCATCCTTGCTCTTAGGACCAGTTTGATGGGCAGGTAATGCTGATGAATATCTCCTACATTTCATCAAAATGCTAACCCCAGCCCATTACCACAAGGCAGCACCGTGGTTAGCACTGCTCACAGGATTTGGGTTCGATTCCCAGCTCGGGTCACTGTCTGTGCGGAGTCTGCACCTTCTCCCCGTGTCCATGTGGGTTTCCTCCATGTGCTCCGGTTTCCTCCCACAGTCTGAAAGATGTGCTGATTAGGTGCATTGGCCATGCTAAATTCTCCCTCAGTGCACCTAAACAGGCGCCGGATTGTGGCGACTTGGGGAATTTCACAGTAACTTCATTGCAATGTTAATATGACTAAGAAATAAACAAGCTTTAAAACTTTACATGTAGTGCCCATGTGTTTGGTATTAAGAATAATTCACAATCAAACAGTTGTATCAAAAGGATGTCTGTCATCTGTCAGGGTCACCTCTGCGTCACAACTCCCTAACATCACTATGTACCCATAGTTTTAATTCATTCGTGGGACATGGGCATCTCTGGCTGGCCAGCCTTTATTACTTTAAGATCCTATCGAATCCATCTCCACCACCACCGCTGGCAGTTGATTCCACGCACCCTCTACCCTCTGAATGAAAAACTTACCCCTGATATCTCCTCTGTACCCACTCCCCAGTGCTCTAAACCAGTGTCCTCTTGTGGCAAACATTTCAGTCCTGGGAAATAGTGTCTGAAAATCAACTCGATCAATACTCTCAACATCTTATACACCTCTATCGGGTCACCCCTCATCTTTTGTCTCTCCAGGGAGAAAAGACTGAGCTCTCTCAATCTATCCTCATAGTGCATGCCACCCAATCCAGGCAAAATCCTTGTAAATCTCCTCTGCACCCTTTCAATAGCTTCCACATCCTTCCTATAGTGAGGCAACCAGAACTGCGCACAGTACTCCAAGTGGGGTCTGACTAGGGTCTTATAAAGTTGCAGCATTACCTCCCGACTCCTAAACTCAATCCCTCAGTTGGTGAATGCCAGTACACCATATGCCTTCTTAACCACAGCCCGCGAAGCTGCTTTGAGCATCCAATGAACCCGGAACCCAAGATCCTTCTGAACTTCCACGCTGCCAAAACTCTTACCCTTAATATTATAATCTGTCATCCTATTTGATCTACCAAAATGAATCATGACACACTTACCTGCATTGAAGTCCATGTGCCACTTCTCCGCCCAGTCTTGCATCCTATCAATGTCTCGCTGCAACATCTGACATCCCTCCAAACTATCCACAACACCTCCGACCTTTGTGTCATCAGCAAACTTACCAACTCATCCCTCCACTCCCTCATCCAGGTCATTTATAAAAATCACAAAGAGCAAAGGTCCCAGAAGAGATCCCTGGGGCACTCCACTGGTGACCGACCTCCATGCAGAAAGAAACCCATCTACAATCACTCATTACCTTCTGTGGGCAAGCCAGTTCTGAATCCACAGATCTATGTCCCTTTGGATTCCATGGCCCCTCACTTTTTCAATAAGCCTTGAATGGGGCATCTTATCAAATGCTGAAGTCCACATAAACTGCATCTACTGCTCTTCCTTTGTCAATATGTTTAGACACATTCTCAAAAAATTCAATCAGGCTTGTAAAACATGATCTGCCTTTGACAAAGCCATGCTGACTATACTTGATCACATACCTCTCCAAATGTTCATAAATCCTGCCTCTCAGGATCTTCTCCATCAACTTACCAGAGGTTAGACTCACTGATCTATAATTTCTTGGGCTATCTCTTCTCCCTTTCTTGAATAAAGGAACCACGTCCGCAACCCTCCAGAACCACTCCCGTTCCATCAATAATGCAAAGATAATCGCCAGAGGCTCAGCAATCTCTTCCTTCGCCTCCCATAGTAACCTGAGATACATCCCATCTGGTCCTGGTGACTTATCTAATTTGATGCCTTTTAAAAGCTCCAACACATCCTCTTTCTTAATGTCTACACGCTCAAGCTTTTCAGTCCGCTGCAAGTCTGCACTACAACCACAAAGATCTTTTTCTACTGTGAATACTGAATTAAAGTATTCATTGAGAATGTCCGCAATTTTTACCGGTCCTGTACAAATTTTCCCACCATCACACTTGATAAGTCCTATTTCTTCACATCTTATCCTCTTGCTCTTCACATACTTGTAGAATGCCTTGAGGTTTTCCTTAATCCTACCTGCCAAGGCCTTCGAATGACCCCCTCTGGCTCTCCTAATTTCTTTCTTCAGTTCGTTCCTGCTAGCTGTATACTCTTCTTGATCTCTAGCATTACTTAGCTCTCTTAACCTTTTGTAAGCTTTTCTTTTCTTTTTGATTAAATTCATTACAGCTTTCATGTAATCTGTTTTAGTCACCCTTTCAGACAGTGCATTCTAGAACAGAAGTAATTAGATTAAAAAATATCCTCATCTCTCCTGTGGTTCATATCCAAATTACCTTATTTCTGTCTCCTCTGATTAACAACTCTGCTTTCATTGCAAACAGTTGCGCCTTGTTTATTCTGTCAACCACTGATAAATTTGAACACTTTGACTAAATCCTTGATCTAAGGAGAAGAGGTGTCCTCCTGCTCCGATCTTCTGTTTCTGCAAATTTGGGAGGCCTGTCCCTGATTATTAACATTGTACCAATGTGTCCTTTGACCCCACTCACCTGCAGAGAGGTCAGGGCGCTGCTGGAGATAATTATCAACAGCCAGAAGTCCATCTCGAAGAACTGTGCAATCCGATAGGCCATGAAACTGGGGAACAGCAGCAGGAAAAGGCACATGGTGACCGCACGGAAGTGCTTCCATAAGCTCCTGAGGTGGAGGAAAACACAACAAACAGGGCAAATTCAAGTCAGAAATGGGTGATTGACCCCCTTAAACTTCACTCATCTTACTGCCCACAATTGGGAATCGTGAACCAATTTCCATATCGGGAAGTGCGATCAATCCCCACACTCTTCCAGGGACATTTCGTGCCTCTTCCCCCAGGAGACTAGGGAACGCATTGCCACAAGCCCCCCCACCAACCACCCTCCCCGCAAGCGAGACCAGAGTGTACGAGCCAAACTTATGATCTGTGCACAGCAACCCCTCATTAGCCCAACATGCCAGTCAATGACAGGAGAGAATCAGGTTCAGTTGTGATGCCCCAATGGTCGACCAGCTTCCTGACGAGCTTTAGAGCTGAATAAAGAATAACAGGCACTTGAGAAGAGGTACAAGGAGATGGCTGTGATCTAAAATGCACTGAAGAATAGACAGGGGGGCATTTTTTTTTTAAGTTTATTTATTAATGTCACAGGTAGGTTTACTGAAGTTTCTGTGAAAATCCCCTCGTCACCAGTTTGGGTACACTGAGGGAGAATTTAGCGTGACCAAAGCACCTAATCAGCACGTCTTTCAGGCTGTGGGAGGAAACCGGAGCACCCGGAAGAAACCCGTACAGACACGGGGAGATTGTACAGATTCCACTCAGTGACTAAGCCAGGTATCGAACCGGGTCCCTGGCGCTGTGAGGCAACAGTCCTAACCACTGTGCTGTCCCGTTTGACAGGAGGATGCTGGAAGGGTCCTGATTCCAGAGTGACCTCACTCAATTTGCCACTCACCCCCCCTACTAACCTCACTCACCTGTTACGGGAAGCTCCCAATGCGAGGATAATAGGGTCAGTAATTTCCAGCATGGATTGCAGGATGGAGGCCAGGATGATGAAGAGGATGATGCTGAGCAGGAATGTCCGCTGCAGAGCGTGCAGATCAATCAGGTCCGTCTGCAGGGCCAACAGCAGGAAGGTCACACCTTCTGTCACACCTCTGTGCAGGGAACAGAATGACAGTGAGTCAGAAGCAGCATCACATGGAGTTATTGTTTAAATGTATCAAAAGGAAACGTTGAAACTAAGCACAGCCCTCTCAGAATCCCTACAATGCACAGGGAGGCCATTCGGCCCATCGAGTCTGCACCAAACACAATCCCACTTAGGCCCTAGTTCCATAACCTCATGCGTTTACCCTAGCTCATCCTTCTAGCAGTGAGAGGCAATTAGCATGGCCAATCCACCTAACATCTTTCAGACAGTGGGACGAAATGAGTTAAGGAAAACCACGCAGACGTAGAACAGTACAGGCCCTTCGGGCCTCGATGTTGTGCCGACCAGTGGAACCAATCTAATGACTCTCTAACCTAACCTATTCCAATGTTATCCATATGCCTATCCACTGACCATTTGAATGCCCTTAAAGTTGGCGAGTCCACAACTGCTGCAGGCAGGGCATTCCACGCCCTTACTACCCTCTGAGTAAAAAAAGTACCTCTGACATCCGTCCGATAATTATCACCCCTCAATTTAAAGCTATGTCCCCTTGTGTTAGCCAAGGTGAGAACGTTCGGACTTCGCACAGACAGCGCCCCAGGCTGGGGATCGAACCCAGGTCCCTGGGGCTGTGTGGCAGCAGTGCTAACCACTGTGCCACCCCCTCTTCCATGTAATTTGCTTCACTGAGATAGGACGGTTAACTCAAAGGAGAAATAGGAGGAGGCCATTTGTCCCGTCGAGCCTGCCCTGCCAATCATCAAGATCTTGGCTGACCCCAATTTTTGTTTTTATTCATTCATGGAACTCAGGTGTTGCTGGCTGGGCCAGCATTTATTGCCCATTTGCAATTGCCTGAGGGCAGTTGAAAGTCAACCACATTGTTGTGTCTCTGGAGTCACGTAGGCCAGACAGGTAAAGACAGCAGATTTCCTACCCTACTGGACATTAGCAAACCAGATGGGTTTTTCCAACAATCGACAATTGTTTCATGGTCATCGGTAGATTCTTAATTCCAGATTTTTTTGTAATGAATTCAAATTCTACCATCTGCTGTGGCAGGATTCGAACCCCGGTGTCCAGAACATTAGCTGAGGCTGTGGATTAATAGTCCAGTGATAATGTCACACATACCTCCTCTATGTTGGCCTTAATGCCATTTTCTTGCCTCTTCCCCCCTTATCTGTCAACTCACTTGTCAATTAAGGATCTATTGAACTTGGCCTCGAACATATTCGATGGGGGACAATTCCAAAGGTTGACAGAAGAACACAGGACATAGGAGCAGGAGTAGGCCATTCAACCTCTCGAGCCTGCTCCAACATTCAAAATGAAGGAACTTGTCCTCTGTCCACATGGGAGACTCTTTAAACTGTGTGCCCTAGGTTTAGATTTCCCCATGGGAAGAATCATCTTCAAGGGAATTAGGGGTGAGCAATTAATACTCATCTAGCTGGTAATGCCCACATCCCATAAAAATTAAAACAAAAAATCCCTTTAGTACCCACCTTGTGGATCCACCTCTCAGAATCCTACATCTTAGATTGCCTCTCAATCTTCTAAACTCCAATGA
The DNA here is from genome assembly GCA_024679065.1 of Sphyrna mokarran. Classification (NCBI taxonomy): domain Eukaryota; kingdom Metazoa; phylum Chordata; class Chondrichthyes; order Carcharhiniformes; family Carcharhinidae; genus Sphyrna; species Sphyrna mokarran. The sequence continues at coordinate 11,112,186 of JAGIQG010000001.1, read as the reverse complement.
ACACAGGCCCAAACTGCTCAACCCTTCCTCGGAAGATAACGGACTTTCCCTCACTTTCCACCTGACTCCCACCTGGGGTAGAGAATTCTAAAGACTCCCGGAACCGTCTTGAGTGAAGAAATGTCTCACCTCAGTTTGAAATGGCTGACCCCTTATTCTGAAACTATGCTACCCTTATCCTATCTGGCACATGTGACGCATATGACATGCTTGCCTTCCTCAGATAGGGCATCAAGCATAAAAGGTGGGAAACTCTATTAGAGTTATATGAAACGTTGGTGAGGCCACACTTGGAATACTGTGTCCAGTTCTGGTCACCACACTGCCAGAAGGACACGGAAGCTTTGGAGAGAATGCAGAAAAAATTTACCAGGATGACTGGTACAGAGGTTATTAGATATAAGGAGAGATTGAATAAACTGGGATTGTTCTCCCTGGAAAGACGGGACAACTTGACAGAAGTTTATAGATTTATGAGGGGCTTAGATAAGGCGAATAACTGGAAGGTTTTTCCCCAGGGCAGAAATGATAATACAGGGGGGCACAAGGTCAAGATAAGGGAGGAAAAGTTCAGTGGAGATGTGCGGGGCAAGTTTTTTTGTTACACAAAGGATGGTGGGAGCTGGAAGGCACTGCCAAGTGAGGTGGTTGAGGCAGACACATTAGTGACATTTAAGATCTGGATAGACACTTCAACAGACAGGGAACAGAGGGATACAGGCAGTTGGTCTAGATAGGACAATGTGATTAACGCAGGCTTGGAGGGCAAATGGGGCTGTTCCTGTGCTGTCTTGTTCTTTGCTCTTTGACTCCAGACTCACAACAATGTGGTTAACTATTAACTGCTCTCTGAAATGACTTAATGAGCTACTCACTTCAAAAGCAATTTGGGACGAGCAATAACTGTTGGTCCAGCCACTGACACCCACATCCCATGCAAGAATAAAAGAAAGATCTCTCTTGGTGGGAGATCTTTCCTCCCATCTCCATTCCTAACCCTGGCACGTATATTCTTGCTGAACTCACATCATGCATTGCATGTGACCCCCAGTTCCAACTAGGTATCTGTTCATCTTCTCAGTACCACCCACAAACCTCCTACTGGGTTACAATCAGCGACACCTATCCCCACAACTCCCTAGGGGCAGCAACAGTGGTTAAAACTGCTGCCTCACAATGCCAGGGTCCCAGGTTCAATTTTGGCCTCAGATCACTGTCTGTGCAGAGTTTACACATTCTCTCCATGTCTGCATGGATTTCCACCAGATGCTCTGGTTTCCTCTCACACTCCAAAGGTGTGCAGGTTAGGTTGATTGCCCATGCTAAATTGTCAGGCCATGCTAGTGCCAGGAAAATTAGCAGGGTAAATGAGTGAGGTTGCAGGAATAGGACCTGGGTGGGATTGCGGTTTGTTCAGACTTGATGGGCAGAATGGCCTACCTCTGTAGTATAGGGATTCTATGACTATGTTTAACTTTGGATATCGCCTCGTTCAACATTTACTGTCAACCAGAATCGGAAAATTATCTAGTGCTCATCGAGCTGGTTGTTGTGCAACCTCATTGTGTAAATTATAACTGTATGAAGTCCCACAACACCAGGTTAAAGTCCCACAGGTTTATTTGGAACTAATCCAGCCATAGCAACCTCTGCAAGATGTGCCAAATCATCAACATAGATGCCACCGTAACACGTGAGAATACCACCCAGCAGGTACAAGGTACATATTCATGTGACTTGGCCAATGTTGCAGGAAAGGATGTCCCGAGGCACGGTATATCAGTGAGACCCTGTAGACGTTACGACGACGGATGAACAGATACTACGCGACAATCACCAGATCTCTGATCGTCAGGTAAGTGGACTTCAAAACATACGACAATGCAAAATCGCCCAGCAGAAACTGATAGCCAAGTTCCGCATGCATAAGGACAGCCTCAACCGGGATCACGCTTTCATGTCACACTACATGTAACCACCACCATTTGGTCTTCTAGGCTTGCAAAATCCTACTGTCCTAACCTGAGACAATTCATACCTCCTTAACCTGTGCTTAATCCTCTCGTCACTCACGTTGTCTGCATCTGTAAAGACTTGATTATCTATAAAAACTCATATTCCAACTATTATCTTGTAATTGTGTCTTTGTCTATGTATGCCGCGTTTATGAAATCTACTCCTCCACCCACCTGAGGAAGGAGCAGTGCTCCAAAAGCTTGTGATTCCAAATAAACCTGTTGGACTTTAACCCTGGTGCTGTGAGACTTCTTACTGTGCCCACCCCAGTCCAATGCCAGTATGCCTAAATCATAAATTGTGACAGTGGCTATAATTCAAAACTTTTTGTTGTAAAACGCGTTGGGGCCTCGGAGATGGTCCGCAAATGGGCAAGTTCTTTCCATTCCTAGGTTAAGGAATGTCCCAGACCAACGTGCTCCCCTTACCTGTGCATGAGGTTGCCATTGACAAAGGCTGAATATCCCTGCAAGTAAAACTTGCACAGGGTGAGCATGCCTAGCGACAGGCGAGAGACTGCGAAAGTCAGGCCCACCAGCGAGTACGGAGTAACACAGCACCCGGCCACACTGCAAGAGGTCAAAGGCAGGAGGTCAAAGGTGCATCAAACATCCGACAAGATCAATGCAGTTCTGCACAATAGCCTGCAACTTCAAGGGTGTTTAAATGGAAAAAACATGTAGCACTCACACACAGACACACACACCCTGACATACACACACACTCAGATCTTGAGAGGATAGTGTATAAAGAGGACACACAACAAGACCCTTCTCCCTTCTTTACCTCCACCAATCTCAGGCAGAGTGGCAGTGGACCTCTCTTCCATCCCACTCATCTCAGGAGAGCCAGCAATTTCTTAGAAAGAGCTTATAATTGCTAGAAACCACCCCCCCCCCACCCCCGCTCAACCCTATCAGCTTGTAAATCTGAAGTATACAGCTGATTCCCTTCCCAAGGTTACTTTGCCCCGAATTAGTACCTGGTCTCGAACCCAACCCCACAACTGACTGGTTTCAGCCTTTCAAGGATAGAGTGATTCACCCTCAACAATTTGAGGATTGGCCACGGTCCCTGCTTGGCCAACCTCGATAGATGAGGCATTAGTGTCAGCCCCCAGTATGGGAGAGAGCAAACTTTACACCATGTCATAGAAAAGTGTCCAATCCACAGAGTCTGCAAAGACCTATCTGCACTCGACACAGCAGGATCGAAACAAACTGCTCGTCTTAGGGACTTCGCACTAGTCCTAACTAGTCCAGGTGGGTCTCGATGAGATGCCAAAAGGCAGTCTGGGTTGCCACTGGTTTACTTATTCCTGGTTAATACACAAACCGGGCCAGGCTGTGTTGCTACCTACATTTGGTCAGGTCACTGGTTCTCAGAAAGAGTGCGTTTGTGTGTGTGTGTGTGTAGAAGCACTCATTGCTTCATGCATCGCAATGTACCCTGCACCCATCTAAATCTCATCAACCGCAAGGAGTCAGCTGCTGTTCAGTGTGCAGCTCCTGTGGGGTAAGTTGGGTTCTGAGCACAAAGCCCCAGGGTGGCACTCTGTTGCAGTACTGAGACAGCACTGCAGTGTCAGAGGCGCTGCTTTATTCGGATGGTTTGGCCACAGCAACTATTTTGAAGCCTGGAAGTTCTCCACGGATAACCTGATCACTATTTACCTCTCACCCAACGTGATTGTAAAAAAAAAGGTCAGTGATAAAATATTGCTTGGGAACACCAAAGTGATAGAGGTGGGTACAATTACAACATTTATAGAAATCCTACAGTGCGGAAGGAGGCTATTCGGCCCATTGAGTCTGCACTGACCAAAATCCCACTCAGGTCCTATTCCCAAAAACTCACATTTACCCTGCTAATCCTCCTGATGCTAGGTTCAGTTTAGCATGACCAATCAACTTAACCTGCAATCTTTGGACTGTGGGAGGAAACTGGAGTACCCGGAGGAAACCCACGCAGACACGGGGAGAACGTGCAGACTCCGCACAAATAGTCACCCGAGGCCAGAATCAAACCCAGGTCCCCGACGCTGTGAGGCAGCAGTGTTAATCACTCTGCCATCAGGCATTTGGACAGGTACATGGATAGGAAAGGTTTAGAGGGAGACGGGTCAAATGCAGGCAAATGGGACTAGTTCAAAGAACAAACAGGCCCTTCGGCCCTAGGGGTTCAGTTTAGAAAACTTGGTTGGCATGGACGAGTTATAGGGCCTGTTTCCCTGTTGTATATTTCTATGACTCTAACATCTCTATCAAGAGTCCAGCTGCCAACCAAAATCAATAGAAACAAAATTCCTTCCTCCTGGAATTGGAGAAACCCAAATTGCAGACGATAAACAAACAGGAACATTTTAATTAAAGGTGGTCTGAGATTTTCTTCAACCGGAGATGCAGTATCCCGACTGTACCTGGTGAGGAAAGCGAAGATGAGGCCCTCCTGGGAACCTGCTGGCTGGTTGCGAGAGCTCAGGTAGAAGTAGATTTCAGCAACAAACAGGACCAGCCAGAAGGTGGTGAAGAGTGCAGGCACAGCAAATTTGTTCCACAGCATCGCACCCAAGCCCAGGACGCCATACAGCTCGTTCTCCTGCACACAAACACACACACACAAAGCAGACCCATCCGTGAGGACTCAACTACAACCATCGCACCCTCTGTACAAGATTAGCACTGCCTCATTAAATCCATTCCAAAATCTATCATTTCCTCAGCATCTTAGCTTTGGAAAGGAGTTGGAGATGAGGGAATAAAGGAGGGCAAAATGGATGAAGAATTGCACTCGGCTCTCATGTTGGGCGGCACAGTGGTTAGCACTGCTGCCTCACAGCGCCAGGGGCCCGGGTTCGATTCCTGGTCGCTGTTTCTGCAGAGTCTGCACGCTCTCCCCACGTCTGCATGGGTTTTCTCTGGGTGTTCCGGTTTTCTCCCACAGTCCATGATAAATGCCGGTTAGGTGCATTGATCCGAACAGGCGATTTTCACAGTAACTTCAGTGCAGTGTTAATGTAAGCCTACCTTGTGGCATTAATAAAAAAAAATTAAAAATGCAAATAAATGATTCTTCAATTCCTGATTGGGAATTGAACCTGGGCTGTGGGTCAAATATCCAGTCTTAGGACCAATAGGGAGATTTCCCTGCACTACACACCATCTTCCCGTGCTGTGTTGCTTAAAAAAAAAATCTTCCAGATAGAAAACAGAGTGATGGTTAATGGAAGCTTTTCAATCATTTGGCTAATTTTTGTTATCATGCTTCTTTCTTTCCCTTTTATTCCATAAGCTGTAACTTTGCTCTCCAGTCTGGTGTGTGACGCTGTCTCAAATGCCTTTTGGAAATCCACGTGCACAAAATGTATCAGCAGCATTGCCCTCAGCAAACCTCCCTGCTACCTTTTCAAAACAAAATCTCCAGAAAAATCAGTTGGAGAGAGCGGGGGCAGGATTTTCCATCCTGCCCCAATTTCCGGTCCCGCTGCCACATCATCGGGTTTTCCCACTGTTGCATCCTGCCCTATGGGGGGTGGGGGGAGAACCCTCCAGTGAGGGGTCGCAATTGGCGGGACTGGAAAATCCAGCCGGTGGGAAAGGCCGGATAACTTCAACCGTGGCTTCTCCCTTAAGCTGGATTTGCCTGGCATCCACCTCGAATGACCCAGTGCTTGGGTTACGCCACCTCATTGTGCTGTCTGAAGGAAATTGTATCCCCATCTAGCCGTGAACTGATTTATTAAAGCGCCCCGTGGTTTGAAGTAGTCCTACCTGCATGACCTCTCGGTAGGCAGATCTGACCAGGTTGTAAGGTACAAATATATTGCACAGCAGGAAGTAGAGCACCTCCAGGCCAGTGAAGATCATGCTTAACTTGTTGAGGGCCAGGAGCACGTTGAGGGGCACCATGCACAGCCTGGCCAGCAAGGGGACCAGGTGTGCCGAGAACAACCAGAACGGTTTGGGTTTCATGAAGAAAGCACAGAGAGACGAGACCAGGAGCTGACCTGCCGGTATGTAAAACATTGAGTTTAGTGCAAGGAGTGTTTCTTACAACCCCAACATCTCCAAACGCTACTTCCTCACAACTCAATTTCCCCTTGCTGTCACCAAAGATACGCAGGTTACGTGGATTGGCCATGCCAAATTTCCCCTTAGTGTCCAAAGATGTGCCAGTTAGGGGGATTGGCACTGCTGCCTCTCCACTCACCTAACAAAGGGTCAGAGGCCCGAAAGTTAGTGGCTTTTGCTACCAAATAAACCTGTTGGCCTTTAACCTGGTGTTGTGAGACTTCTTAGCAGAATTCAGCACGTCTTGATGCTCAGTTGGAAGTTCTGCACAAAACTTTGGTGAGACCACAACTGGATGACTGTGTGCAGAGATTGTCACCTCACTGTAGGAAGGAGGTGACTGCACTGGAGACAGAAGGTACACAGGAGATTCACCAGAATATCCCCTGGGATGGAGCATTTGAGAATTGAGCTATGAATAGTGGCTGAATAGGGTGGGCTGTTTCGTTTACAGCACAGAGAGGGCTGAAGGGGGACATGATTGAGGTACGTAAGATTTAAAGAGATATAGACAAGGTGGATAGGAAGCAGCTTGTGTGAAGGGTCAATAACAAGGGATATCATTTTAAGATGTTGAACAGGAGATTGAGAGAAGATCTGAGGAAAATGCTTTTCACTCAATGGGTGATGAGAGTGGGGAGCTTGGGAGCATACTAGATGCAAGAAACCTTACAACCTTCAAAAGGCACGTGGCACATTCAAGGTTCAAAATAAGTACTCTTGCCTGAGTACTACTGTGGGGGACAGCTCATCCAAGGGAGGCAGCGGTGGCCAGCTCCCTGGAGCTGAACAAAAACAAAAACCTAAAAAACAGAGCAAAAAGGCAGTGCTTATAGGGGACTCCCTAGTGAGGGGGGCGGACAGGCGTTTTTGTGGACGCAGACGGGAGTCGCGGATGGTGGTATGTCTCCCTGGAGCTGGGATTCGGGATGTCTCTGGACGCGTCCCAGACATCCTGAAAGGGGAGGGTGAGGAACTGGAAGTTGTAGTACATATAGGTACTACTGACATAGGCAGGAAGAGGGAAGTGGACGTGAAAAGGGATTATAGGGAACTGGGTAGGCAGCTGAGAGAGAGGAAAGCAAAGGTAGTAATCTCAGAATTGCTGCCTGCGCCTCGGGAAAGTGAGAGCAGGAATAGTATGAGGTGGAGGTTGAATACGTGGCTGAGGGACTGGAGCAGGGGGCAGGGATTCCGGTTCCTGGATCATTGGGACCTCTTTAGGGGCAGGTGTGACCTGTACAGCAAAGACGGGTGGCACCTGAATCCCAGGGGGACTAATATCTTGGCGGGAAGACTGGCTAGGGCTACTGGGGGGACTTTAAACTAGAAAGGTTAGGGGGAGGGAATAGTGATGTGGAGACTGGGAGCAAGGAAGTTAGCTCCCAGGTAGGGAAGGACTCTAGGCAGGATGAGAGGCAGGTTAGACAAGTGGGGGAGAAGGGAAATGTCCAGTCTGAGGGACTGAGCTGTGTCTATTTTAATGCCAGGAGTGTAGTAAATAAGGTGGATGAACTTAGGGCGTGGATTGCTGCTTGGGATTGTGATGTGGTGGCCATTACAGAGACTTGGATGTCTCAGGGACAGGACTGGGTACTACAGGTCCCGGGATTCAGATCCTTCAGGAAGGACAGGGAGGGAGGCAAAAGAGGTGGTGGAGTGGAACTGTTGATCAGGCACAGTGTCAAGGCTGCAGAGAAGGTACATACCGAGGAGGGAATGTCTACGGAGTCTCTGTGGGTGGAAGTTAGGAATAGCAAAGGGTCGGTGACGTTGCTGGGTGTATTCTATAGGCCGCCCAATAGTAACAGGGAAGTTGAGGTGCAGATAGGGAAACAGATACTGGAGAGATGTAGAAATAACAGAGTTGTTGTGATGGGAGACTTCAATTTCCCAAACATCGACTGGAATATCCCAAGGGTAAGGGGTTTGGATGGGGAGGAGTTTGTTAGGTGTGTTCAGGAGGGTTTCCTGACACAGCACGTGGACAAGCCTACGAGAGGAGAGGCTGTACTGGACCTGGTACTAGCTAATGAACCAGGACAGGTGATGGATCTCTCGGTAGGAGAGCATCTTGGGGATGGAGATCATAATTCTATCTCCTTCGCCCTTGCATTGGAAAAGGATAGGATCAGGCAGGCTAGGAAGGTGTTTGTCTGGAATAAGGGGAAATATGAAGACATCAGGCAGATGTTGGGGCGAATAAACTGGAAGGAGGTGTTCTTGGGGAAAAGCACAGAAGGAAGGTGGCAGATATTCAAGGAATGCTTGTCTGGAGCTCTGCACGACAACGTTCCGGTGAGACATGGAGGTTTTGGTAGGACGCGGGAACCGTGGTGCACGAAGGCTGTGGTGAACATAGTCAGGAAGAAAAGAAAGGTGTATAAAAGGTTCAAAGAGCTAGGAGATGTTGGGGATCTAGAGAAGTATAAGGCTTATAGAAGAGAGCTTAAAAAGGAAATTAGGAGAGCCAGAAGGGGTCATGAGAAGGCCTTGGCTGGTAGGATTAAGGAGAATCCCAAGGCCTTCTACAAATATGTGAAAAGTAAAAGGATGAGAAGAGAAGGGATAGGACCTATAAAAGGTGAAGGGGGAAAAGTCTGTATGGAACCGGAAGAAATGGCAGAGGTGCTTAATGAGTACTTTGCCTCAGTATTCACGGTGGAAAGTGATCTGGGAGGATGCACTACAAGTTTGCGGCAGACTGAAAAGATTGAGTATGTAGATATTAAGGAAGCGGATGTGTTAGAACTTTTAAATGCTATCAAGATAGACAAGTCTCCGGGACCAGATGGGATGTACCCCAGGTTATTGTGGGAGGTGAGGGATGTCATTGCAGAGCCCCTGGCGATGATCTTTGCGTCGTCAATGGAGACGGGAGAGGTTCCGGAGGATTGGAGGATTGCGGATGTGGTCCCTATTTTCAAGAAAGGGAACAGGGATAGTCCTGGAAATTACCGACCGGTGAGTCTGACCTCAGTGGTTGGTAAGCTGATGGAGAGGCTTCTGAAGGACAAGATTTACGAGCATTTGGAGAAGTTTAGGTTGATTAGAAATAGTCAACATGGTTTTGTAAAAGGCAGGTCGTGCCTTACGAGCTTAATTGAGTTCTTCGAAAATGTGACTGAACACATTGACGAAGGAAGAGCAGTGGACGTGGTGTACATGGACTTCAGCAAGGCATTTGACAAGGTCCCACATGCAAGACTTCTTGAGAAGGTGAGAGGCCATGGGATCCAAGGGGCTTTGGCCTTGTGGATCCAGAACTGGCTTGCCTGCAGAAGGCAGAGGGTGGTTGTGGATGGCTCTTTTTCTGCATGGAGGTCGGTCACCAGTGGAGTGCCCCAGGGATCTGTTCTAGGACCCTTGCTGTTTGTCATTTTCATAAATGACCTGGATGAGGAAGTGGAGGGATGGGTGAGTAAGTTCGCTGATGACACGAAGGTCGGTGGTGTTGTGGATGGTCTGGAGGGATGTCAGAAGTTGCAGCATGACATCGACAGGATGCAAGACTGGGTGGAGAAGTGGCAGATGGACTTCAACGCGGATAAATGTGTTGTGGTCCATTTTGGCAGATCCAACGGGATGAATGAGTACACTATCAAAGGTAGGAGTCTTAGCTGTGTGGAAGAGCAGAGGGATCTTGGGGTCCGGGTCCATAAGACTCTCAAATCGGCCTCCCAGGTGGAGGATGTGGTTAAGAAAGCTTATGGTGTACTGGCCTTCATTCATCGAGGGATTGAGTTCAGGAGTCAGGAGGTAATGCTGCAGCTTTATAGGACCCTTGTCAGACCACACTTGGAGTACTGTGCGCAGTTCTGGTCGCCTCACTATAGGAAGGACGTGGAAGCTATTGAAAGGGTGCAGAGGAGATTTACAAGGATGTTGCCTGGATTGGGAGGCATGCCTTATGAAGACAGGTTGAGGGAGCTGGGACTGTTCTCCCTGGAGAGACGAAGGTTGAGAGGCGACCTGATAGAGGTTTACAAGATGTTGACAGGATTAGATAGGGTGGACTCTCAGAGACTATTTCCCAGGGCTGAAATGGTCACAATGAGAGGGCACAGATTTAAGGTGCAGGGAAGCAAGTACAGAGGGGATGCTAGGGGAAAGTTTTTCACTCAGAGGGTGGTGAGTGAATGGAATCGGCTGCCGTCGGTGGTGGTCGAGGCGAACTCGCTGGGGTCTTTTAAAAGACTTCTGGATGAGTATATGGGATCCAATGGGATTGGGGGTTATAGATAGGTCTATGGCTGGGTAGGTTTTGATGTGTTCGGCAGAACTTGTGGGCCGAAGGGCCTGTTTGTGCTGTAGTGTTCTATGTTCAAGTGCTGGAAAGTGGAATTAATGTAGATTTATCTGTGCAGACCTGTTAGGCCGGAGGTCCTCTTCTGGGCAAAATGACTGTGATGGTCAGAGGTTAAACTTGGCTGTCACACCCGACTGCATGGGGAGTGGGCCTAATTGGCAAGTTCTTGCAAAAATCCAGTTCCAGGCACAATGGGCCAAATGGCCTCTTCCCATGCTGGACAATTGTGACCTTCGCAAAACAATAAATCTGATTTACCAGCCCACCACCCCATCCACTACATCCTCCCTTCGCCGCCCCTTGTTTAAAGATGGTTCAATAACTCCTTCCCTACCTGTTAGCGCGCTGAGAAAGCGCTGCATTGCCATAAGGTCCAGATACACAGTCCCATCGTAACCAGATTCAAGCTCTCTGAGAACATAGTTCCTGTGAAGAGAAAACACCAGAGGATTAATCGACTGTTTCATGACTTACAAACTGAACCCATAAGACATCCTGAATGAATGCAGTTTCAAAAAATATTGGAAGAACCAACCCCATTCAGAAATGACTTGGAGAAGTTAGGTCTTCCTTCCTTGGAGAAAATAAGACTGAAAAGAGATTTGATGGAGGTTTTCAAAATTATAGAACAGAATTATAGAATCACTGCAGTGCAGAAGGAAGCTATTTGGCCCATCGAGCCTACACCGCCAACAGTCCCATCAAAGCCCTATCCCCGCAAACACATTATTTACCCTGCTAATCTCCTGATACTGCTGGGTAATTTATCATGGTCAATCCACCTAACCCACATATCTTTGGACCATGGGAGGAAACTGGAGCACCCAGAAGAAACCCACGCAGACATGGAAAGAACGTGCAAACTGCACACAGACAGTGACCCAAGCCGGGAACTGAACCCAGGTTCCTGGTGCTGTGAGGCAGCAGAACTAACCACTGTGCTACCATGCCATGTGGGGTGCAGGCAGCATAGAGAGGGAGAACCTATTCCCACTCATGAAAGAATGGAGGACAAGAGGGCACAGGCTTAATGTAATTAGATTTAAAGCAAAGGTGAGTGTTTAGGGTTTAGAGTGCGCTGTCTGAGAGCACGGCAGAGGCTAGTTCAACCGAGGCATTCATAAGGGAACTAGGTTATTATCTGAAAAGGGAGAACGTGCCAGGTTAGGGGGAAGAATGGCACAAAGGGGACTACCCATTCAGAGAGCTGCTGCAGGCCAGAGAAAAAGCTGCTGCTTCTTTTGGACTATGGGAAGAAACCGGAGCACCCGGAGGAAACCCACACAGACACGGGGAGAATGTGCAAACTCCACACAAACAGTGACCCAAGCCGGGAATCGAAACAAAGCCCTGGCACTATGAAGTAGCAATATTAACCACTGTGTTACCGTGTTGCCCGGTGGTGGTCACAACGCACCAAAGCCAAGAGCTCACGTGAATACACTGCAACTGGGGTCGGGTCTCAAGATGGTAAATTCCATCTGTAAACCCACCAACTCCTCTCACTGCTGCACCACCCCCACATCCTTCCTCGTGCATCAGAGTGCCCTCCCACTCCTCCTCCTGCTTGCTGAAATTAAGCTGCAGAGACACTGGGTTACTCAGCTCAAACAAGAGGGGGTGGGGAACAGAAAGTGCTGAACTACAAGGTCCTCTCGCCCGTCTGGCACTCACCTGCAGGTTTGGTGGCCCACGTACAGCAAGGAGGCAGTGAGCAAATACAGGTACAACTTCACCAAATGCTGGAGAGGCAACAGCAGCACCAACACACTGACCAGATGACCTGCAGAGCAGAAGTGCGACAAGCGTCAGCCCAAACGCAGGAATTAAATTACTGTCTTAAAAATTAATTTGCGTGTACACAACTCAGCTAACAGTTCAGTGGCTGGAGCCAATGCCCATTTCTGACACAAGGTCTCTGCAGTTGCTAGAAATTTCAGCACAAGGCAATTCGGCCCATTGCAGTTATGCCTGCTCTTTTAGGGGAGCAATCAAAAAGAACTCCACGCTCTCCCTGTGACTGCGTATCTTAAACAGTTACCCATTTTTCCTCCAAAAAGTGCAGCCAATCGGTCCTCGTTGCAATAAGAGAGATTGAACAGTTCAGGTCTATAGTCTCAGGAATGTAGAAGAATGAGGGGAGATCAAATTAAGGTATACAAGGTGATAAAAAATATGCTTCCTTTTGTGGGGCATTCTAGGATGACAGGTCACGATCTGAGGATAAGGGGTAAGAACATAAGAAATAGGAGCAGGAGTAGGGGCATCTAACCCCTCGAGCCTGCCCCGCCATTCAATAAAATCATGGATGACCTGAAGTGGTTCAATTCCACTTTCCCACTTGCTCCCCATAACTCTTAATTCCCTTATCAATCAGAAACAAATTGTTTCTCCGAAAGGGTTGTGGATCTGTGGAATTCACGACTTCAAAGTGCAGCAATGAAGGGTTTGGGTCAAGGCAGGAAAATGGAGATGAGGAGAATTATAGCCATGATCGAATGGCGGAGCAGACTCAATGGGGCGAATAGCCTAACTCTGCTCCTTTATCTTATGAGCTGTCCCCAGCCCTCACTCCTTTAGTGACCAGTTTGCAATGATGGCAACGACTCCCTAGCCACACTTCACATCCAAACGCTTTGGTTCCCCAAACCTTCCCCCACCTCTTAAGTCAGAATTTTTCAAGTTCAAATCCAACTCTCAGAGAACGAAGCGCAAAATCCAGGGTGGCGCAGTATTGAGGGAGTGCTGCAGGCTGGGAAGTGCTGGCTGAGATTTTGACCCCAGAGTCAGTCTACCCTCCTAAGTGGGTGTAAATGATTGCAGTATCGTTGTTTTGAAAGCAACCGCCCCACTCCACTTTATGGTCAATATTTACCCCTGAACAGCGCTGAAGCAAATCCTCAGGTCCTCCTCTGTTTGTGAGAGCTTGCTGTGTGCAAATTGATTTCCACATTTCCTGCAACAGTTATCCAGCTCAAAACATGTGGGATTGACCGTAAAGCAATTTGGGACACACCGAGGTTGAGAAGCTTATTGTATAGAACAAAGAATGTAAAGCACAGCAAGTGCCCCACCAAGTCTGTGCTGACACAGATGCCTTGCTAATCTAATATTATCTTACATATTGTCCATTGCTCCCTGTTCCCTGCCTATTCATGTACATATCCAGATGTCTCTTGAACATTGTTATAGAATCAACTTCCACCGCTTTCTTCCAGCAGCAGGTTCCAGGCAGTCACTGCCCTGTGTGAAAAACTTACCCCTTGCATCCTTAAAAAAACCTTCCCTCTCAACCTATGCCCCTGAGTAATTGATCTTTCGACCCTGACTATCCACTCTATCCGAGCCTGTCATGTAAACCTCTATCAGGTCTCCCCTCATCCTGCAACGCTCCAATGAAAACAATCCAAGTTTGTTCAACCTTTCTTCATAGTCCATATCCCCCAAACCAGGCAACATCCTGGTAAATCTCTTCTGCACCCTTTCCAATGTATCAACATCCTTCCAGTAGTACGGTGAGCAGAATTGTACACAATACTTCAAATGCCTAACCAAAGTTGTATACAGCTGCAACATGTTTTTCTAATTCCTGCACTCAACGCCCTCACCAATGAAGGCCAGCACGCCATATGCCTTCTTGACCACCTTAGTCACTTTAGTTGCCACCTTCAGGGAACTGTGGATCTGCACATCTCGATCCCTCTGTACACTATATTTCTAAGGACTCTACCATTTACTGTATATTTTCCTTCTACAATAGATCTTCCAAATTGCGTCACCTCACATTTGTCCCAGTTAAATTGCATCTGCTATTTTCCGACTTAGGTCTCCAGCCGATTTATATCCTGTGTTCTTTGACAATCCTCCTCACTATCTGCCACTCCCCCTAATTTTTGTATGCCCCAAAGTAGTCATGATGTAGAGATGCCGGCGTTGGACTGGGGTAAACACAGTAAGAAGTCTGACAACACCAGGTTTAAATCCAACCGATTTATTTGATCGTAAACTCACAAGCTTTCGACTCTCTGTTCTTTGTCAGGTGAATGACGAAGACCAGAGGGTCGAAAGCTTGTGAGTTTACTATCAAATAAATCAGTTGGATTTAAACCTGGTGTTGTCAGACTTCTTACTCTTTCTATGCCCAAGCCAGTTTTGTATCCATCTTACCAGCTCACCTCAGATCACAAATGACTTCACCTTCTGTACCATAGATCATAGAAAAACTACAGCACAAACAGGCCCTTCAGCCCACAAGTTGCACTGAAGGGCCTCCCATTACTTCTGCTAACTTGTCGAGGTCGTTGTTGTCGAGCACTAGCTGCTGTAGTTTGGAACAGGCCAAGTTTCTTGTATGCAGAACTGGAGAGTCTGAGTCTTTGCAAATCTGGTGCAAGAGTGAATAAGTCCAGGAATCACTACAAACCTTAGACTTACAGGCCATTCAGCCCAGCATGGTGCTGCTGCCCTTTGTGAGCCTCACCTCACCCCACTAACCCTCCATTTCTTAATCCCTCATGAACTATTCTCACTGTACTTGAACAGAAAAAAAAGAAAAATACAGCACAGGAACAGGCCTTTTGGCCCTCTAAGTCCAAGCCAATCATAGTGCTCTAACTAAACTAAAAAAAACTTTCTGCCCTCAGTCTGTATCCCTCTTTACCTCCCTATTCATGTAGCCATCCAGATGCCTTTTAAATGTTACTAACGTGCCTGTTGCTTTCACCACCTCCTCTGCCAGCGCATTCCAGGCACCCAAACCTTTGCGTGAAAAACTTTCCCCACACATTTCCCTTAAACATCCCCCCCTCATCTTGAACCTGTGCTCCTTGTAATTGACATTTCCACCCTGGGAAAAAGCCTCATACTGTACGCCCTGTCAATGCCTCGAATAATTTTGCAGCCCTCTATCAGGTCGCACTGCAGCCTCTGTGAAAAACAAACCTAGTTTATTCAACCTTTCCTCAGAGTCAACACCCTGGAGACCAGGCAACATCTGGGGAACTTACTTGGTGTTCTCTCCAAAGCTTCCACGTCCTTCTGGTAGTGCAGCGACCAGAACTGCACACAATACTCCAAATGCAGCCTAACCAAGGTTTTATATAGCTGCAACACAATCTGCCAACTCTTGTACTCAAAAATGTACATCTACTCATCTCATTATTGCATATGATCACAAGTTCCACATTTTTACCATTCTCTGGATGAAGCTGTTCCTTCACAATTCCTTTATTAATGATTAATGACTATCTTACAGTTATGCCACTTGGTTCACTTCTATAGAAACCAGTGTCAGAATCTGAAGGAGCCTATTATTTTAGTTTTCTCTGCCCAAGAGAAAAAAGTCCTGTTCAATCTCCCATTTCAAGTATAATTTTTGTATTTCTTCTATACTTTTATTATAGACCACTTCTGAAATATGGAGAGGGTACGGAAGAGGTTTTCCAGAATGTTGCCTGGTCTATTAGCCATGAAAAGAGATTGGAGAAACTGTTAGTTCTCACTGGAATGATGGAGGTTGAGGGATGAGCTTTACAAGATTATAAGTGGCATGGACAGAGTGGATAGTCAGACGCTCTTTCCTAGGGTGGAAAAGTCAAGTATGCAGGTTTAAGGTACATGGGGAAACATTTAGAGGAGTTGTGCGAGGCAACTTTTTTTTACACAAAGGGTGGTGAATATTGCAACTGTACAAAACTCTAATGCGGCCGCACTTGGAGTATTGTGTACAGTTCTGGTCCCCACATTATAAGAAAGATGTGGAGGCATTGGAGAGGGTGCAGAGGAGGTTTCCCAGGATGTTGCCTGGTATGGAGAGCAGGTCTTATGAAGAGAGGCTGAGGGATTTGAGGTTGTTTTCATTAGAAAGAAGGTGGCTAAGAGGAGTCCTTATTGAAACATATAAGATGATTAGAGGTTTAGATAGGATGGACAGTGATAGCCTTTTTCCTAGGATGGAGAAAGCTAGCACTAGGGGACATAGCTTTAAATTAAGGGGTGATAGTTATAGGACGGATGTCAGAGGTAGGTTCTTTACCCAGAGGGTGGTAAGGGTATGGAATGCCCTGCCTGCTGCAGTTGTAGATGCGCCAAGTTTGGTGGCATTTAAGAGGTTAGTGGATAAGTTTATGGACGAAAAGGGAATGGTTTAGGTTGGAGGGTCATTGTTTTTTCCTAATTGGTCGGCGCAGCATCGAAGGCCGAAGGGCCTGTTCTGCTCTGTAATGTTCTATGTTCTATTTGAAACCTGCTGCCGGGGGAGGTGGTGGGAGCAGGTACGATAGCAGCAATTAAGGGGCAACTAGAGGAAGACATGAATGGGATGAGAATGGAAGGATTGTGCACATGGTTTCATTCAGGCAGCCATCATGATCAACACAGGTTTGGAGGGCTGAAGGGCCTGTTCCTGTGTCGTACTGTTCTTTGTTCTTCGTTATCAACACCAAAAATTTTTTTTTTGTTCTTTCATGAGATGTGGGCATCACTGGCAATGTTGCCCATCCCTAATTGCTCTTCAACCGAGTGGCAATTAAGAATCCAACTACATTGCTCTTAGTCTGGAGTCACGTGTAGGCCAGATCAGGTACAGATGGCAGATTTCCTTTCTTAAAGGACATTGTGAACCAGATGGGGTTTTGTGACAATCGACAATGGTTTCATGAACTTTTAATTCCAGGTTATTTTTAATTGAATTCAAATTAAGAACCAGGCCACGGATCTGGATTACGAGTCCAGTGAACATAGCACTACACTAATATGTAGTGTAACCAAGGTACTTTCTAAGTTTAGCATTATCTTCTGATGAGACTCACTGGAGCTTTGTGATGGCAGGGGCTGACAAAGTCTGTTGTGAACGAAAGACAACTTGTAAAGGAACAGGAGGAAGAAAGCGTCCCCTTGAACCTCCTCCCCAGTCTATAAGATCACTGGCAAACCTCCAAACCAGGCCTTCTCCATACACAATGATTTGCATGTGGCATCAATAGCATCCCAAAGCAAATTATATCCAACAAGGTCTCTTTTCAATCTGTAGCCTCTGTTACAATCTAAAAACACAGCAACCAGGTTACGCACAGCAAGATCCCACAAAGACCCATGCGGCAATAGCCAAATAGTCTGGTTTGTAACAATGCTGCGTAAGGGCATGACATTGGCCAGGATACTGAGGAGAAACTGCTCTTCTTCCAAGTAGCTTGCAGGGCCAGCTGAGACCTCTCTCGAAAGGTCTCAGCTGAAAAATAGCACCTCTAACTGAGCGCACACCTTCACTACTTCACTGGGAGTGTCAGCCTAGGTTCTGTGCTTAAATCTCTGGAGTGAGGCTTGAGCCCACAAGTCAGTGATTCTAAGGACAAGAAGGTTAGGATTCACGGGATCCATGGTGATTTGGACGCTTGGCTTCAAAATTGGCTTGCCCATAGAAGTCAGGGACATGGTGGAAGTGTGTTTTTCTAGTTGGAATTCTGTGACTAATGGTTTTCTGCAGGGATCCATACTGGGACCTCTGCTGTTTGTGATTTGGATGAAAAAGTGGATGGGTGGGTTAGTAAGTTTGCAGATAACATAAAGGTAGATGGAGTTGTGGATAGTGTAGAAGGCTGTCAAAGGATACAGCGGGATGTGGTTCAGTGCAGATATGGACGGAGAAATGGCAGATGGAGTTTAATCAGAGCAAGTGTGAAGTGCCGCACTTTGGGAGATCAAATGTTAAGGGTAAGCGTACAGTTAATGGCAGGACCCTGAAAAGCATTGATGTACAAAGGGATCTTGAGAATCAGGTTCATAGTGTCCTGAAAGTGAGCACACAAATAGATAGAGTGGTAAAGAAGGCAAATAGTAGCTTGCTTTTATTGGTCAGGGCATTGAGTTAAGAGTCAGGATGTCATGTTGCAGCTTTATAAAACTTTGGTTAGGCCACACTTAAAGTGACGCATTCAATTCTGGTCACCACATTATCAAGAAGGACATGGAGGCTTTGGGGAGGGTGCAGAAGAGGTTTACCAGGATGCTGCCTGGATTAGAGGATATGAGTTATATGGAGAGACTGCACAAACAAGGGCTGTTTTCTCTGGAGTGGCAGAGGCTGAGGGGAGACCTGATAGAAATCTATAAAATTATGAGAGACATAGAAGGGGCTGACAGTCAGAATCTCATACCCAGAGTTCAAATGTCCAATACTTGGGGCACACACTTAAGGTGAGAGTGGGAATGTTCAAAGGAGAAGTGAGGGGCAAGAGAGTGGTAGGTGAGTGGAATGCGCTGGCAGGATAGTGATGCAGGCAGATAGTATATGGGTTTTTTAGATAAGCATGTGATTATGCAAGGAATAGGGAGATATGGACCAAAGGCAGGCAGAAGGGAATAGTTTAATTTGGTATCATTTTTGGCACAACACTATGGGCTAGAAGGCCTATTCATAGAAATTAGGAATAGGCGCTTCGGCCCTTCAAGCCTGTTCTGCCACTCATTTTGATCATAGCTGACCACCGAATTCAATATCTTGATCCTCCCATCTCCCTTTAGCCCTAAGAGCTATATCCAATTTCTTGAAATCAGACGATATTTTGGCCTCAACTACATCCTGTGGTTGTGAATTCTACACATTCACCATTCTTTGGATGAAGAAATTTCTCCTCCCTCCTGTTCTAAAAGGTTTACCTCTTATCCTCAAACTATGACTCCCAGTTCTGGACTCCCCTACTACTGGGATCATTCTTTTTGAATCTACCCTGTCTAACCAAAGAACAAAGACAAAGAACAAAACAGCATGGGAAACAGGCCCTTCAGCCCAACGAGCTCGCGCCGCCACCCCGATGTTCCCACCTCTACCCGCGATCCATGTCTATGTTTATAGATCTATGAATTAAAAACCAAATTTGAGACAATTTAGGGAGAATTTGTTTTGTCAATTAGCCTAAGAGCACATCTTTGGGATGTGGGAGGAAACCGGAGCACACGGAGAAAACCCACGCAAGCACGGGGAGAATGCACAAACTCCCACAGACACGGGCCCAAATCCATGTATCTGCACAACACAGCAATAGTCACTGAGCTGTCGTGTTGCCCATCAAATGGTCCAGGTCAAGCGTACACTAACGACATGAAGCACTAGGATACTCTCGAAAAAGATCCAAGAGTAGGCCTCTCACAACCCATCGCGTGTATGCCCCTTGTTAGACAACAAGATGGACCAAAGCACCTGTAGGATAAAAACAGGTGCTTTTGTAATCATGTTAGAATTTTATAAATTTCCTTTGTGATCCCTTGTCACTCTTCTAAACTCCAATGAATATATCCTAACCAACTTGGTCTTTCCTTATACGACAGACCTGCTATTCTATTCCTGAATTGTATTGTGCTACGTTCTATAAGTGAAAGTAATATATGACCTTTGGCCGGAATTGCTTCAAGTTTTTAAGCGTCTCCTTTCAATCAACTCACGATTTTATTGAAATCAGCTTGTAAGCAAATTTCCATATTCCTGTGTGAATTCTCATTTTTATCTGAGTGTGAGGGCCTTTTTCCTCGGATGGTGATAGCTAACACGAGGGGACATAGCTTTAAATTGAGGGGTGATAATTATAGGACAGATGTCAGAGGTGGGTTCTTTACTCAGAGGGTAGTAAGGGCATGGAATGCCCTGCCTGCAGCAGTTGTGGACTCACCAGCTTTAAGGGCATTCAGACGGTCAGTGGATAGGCATATGGGTAACATTGGAATAGTTTTGGTTAGAGGGTCATTAGATTGGTTCCACTGGTCGGCGCAACATCAAGGGCCCAAGGGCCTGTACTGCGCTGTAATGTTCTATGTTCTAATTTCTCAGATGGGGAGGGTGCAGAATCAACAAATCATCAGTGGCACCACATGAGTTTGTAGATAAAATTCAAAGTGAAGTGTGCTTTGAAAAACTGTGCCCTTCAAGGTTGGGCAGCTTACTATTTGCTGTAATTACGTTACTGTAACCTGGTCACCTGGCTGAATGAGACAGAGAACCTGAGTTCAAATCCCTCTCGCCTTTAGAAGATTCGAATTCAGATACGAAAAGCTCGATGGTGAAAAGCTGGCCTCGGTAAACGTGACCGTCAAGCCTTCGGATTGTCCCGAGAACGCGTAGAACATTACAGCGCAGTACAAGCCCTTCGGCCCTCGATGTTGCGCCAACCAGTGGAACCAATCTAATGACCCTCTAATCTGAACTATTCCAATGTTATCCATATGCCTATCCAATGACCATTTGAATGCCCTTAAAGTTGGCAAGTCCACAATTGCTGCAGGCAGGGCATTCCATGCCCTTACTACTCTCTGAGTAAAGAACATACCTCTGATATCTGTCCTATAACTACAACCCCTTAATTTAAAGCTAATACCATCGTGTTAGTCATAACTGGTTGACCGCTGTGCTTTAGGGAGGGAAAGTGCAGTCTTCACCCCCTCCTAAGCCTACATGGGTGCTACAGTGACACAGTGGTTAGCAGTGCTACCTCATATCGCCAGGGAACCAGGTTCGATTCTCAATTTGGGTCACTGTGTGTGTGGCATCTGCACATTCTCCCCATGTTTGAGTGGGTTTCCTCCAGGCACTCCAGTTTTCTGCCACAGTCTGAAAGCCATGTTGTTTTGGTATGTTAACCCGAACAGGCGCCTGAGTTTGGCAATATGGGGAATTTCACAGCAGCTTCATTGCAGTGTTAACATAAGCCTTACATGTGACTAATAAATAAATTTATGTGACTCCAGAACCATATGGTCAATTCACTGCTGATCACTGAGTGCATCAATAAGCCACTTGGTTGTAACAAATTTACCTATTTTTTTAAAAAATCATGGTGGTACAGTGGTTGGCACTGCTGCCTCACAGCACCAGACTGTGGCAACTGGGGGACTTTCACAGTAACTTTATTGCAGTGTTAATGTAAGCCTTACTTGTGACATTAATAAATAAACTATTTGCCTAAAACCAATTCTCTAGTGATGGTGACTGTATTTATTCCCTTTCCCAGTTTTTTTTGTAGGAAAATCCAGAACTAGTGACCACTGTTTAAAAATAAAGGGTCACCCATTTAAGACAGAGATGAGGGGGATCATGAGTCTCTGGAACTCTTTTCATCAAAAGGCAATGGAAGCAGAGTCTTTGAATATTTATAATGCAGAGTAAGATAGATTCTTAATTATCAAGGGAGTGGAAGATTAATTGGGGTAGGCCAGAATGTAGGGGTGAATTTACAATCAGATCAGCCATGATCTTATTAAATGGAAGAGCAGGCTTGAGGGGCTTAATGGCCTACTCCTGTGCCTAACTTCTATGTATGTGTGTATGACAGAAGAAATGTCAGAAATCCTTACCCAGATAGTACGCATTCCACAACACGTACTTATATTTGATGAGCATTTCCTCATTCCTAGCACGGATCTGTTCAACAAAGTGACTGACATCCCACTTATACAGCAAATCCAGTACCATGACACTGGGGACCCGCAAAGCCACATTGGCCACTGTTTCTGCAAAAGGCATTCCGGCTGATTTATCACAATCTTTCACTTTATCACTGTGACAACATAGATGACAGTCAGGCTGGGCTGCCCTGGGTGCATAGGAAACCTGCAATCCACAGTGCTGCAGATGTCAGTAAATAACATGCACTCACTGCCCAATCTTGTTCTGTATCTACCCAACACTCACTGCCTGTTCTGTCAATATCCCATGCTCAATGCCTAGTCCTATGCTGTATCTATCCCACACTCACTGCCGGGTCCTGTACTGTAACTACCCCACACTCACTCCCAGTCTTGTCCTGTATCTATCCAACACTCTGCCCGTCCTGTCGATATGTCTCACTCACTGCCCAGTCCTGTCCTGTCTGTAACTCACACTCATTGCCCAATCCTGTCCTGTAGATATCTCACTCGCTGCCCAGTCCTACTCAGTATATACTTCACACTAACTGTCCAGTCCGGTTCTGTACCTACCCCACACTCACTGCCCAGTCTTGATCTGTATGTCCCCCACACTCACTGCCCAGACCTATTCTCTATTTACCCCATATTCACTGTCCAGTCTTGATCTGTATCTACCCCACACTCACTCCCAATCCTGTCCTGTAACTACCCCACACTCACTGCCCAGCCCTGTCCCGTATATACCTCACGCTGACTCCCTGTTTTGAGTCAGTTTTCCTCCCTTCCTCTTTGCCTATGGTCAGTGCCCTCTTGTCCTCTCTTCAGGAAGTTCTTCTTTACCTTCTCCTTCTCCCTCGCCCACTCCCTTCCTCCGCTCCCTCCCAATTACACACACCGAGAAACTCAAGCTCTAAATCCAGCCATTTCCTGCATCTTCTCTGAACCTTTACCCCGTCCAGGAA
The DNA here is from genome assembly GCA_024679065.1 of Sphyrna mokarran. Classification (NCBI taxonomy): domain Eukaryota; kingdom Metazoa; phylum Chordata; class Chondrichthyes; order Carcharhiniformes; family Carcharhinidae; genus Sphyrna; species Sphyrna mokarran. Next base: position 11,089,435 of record JAGIQG010000001.1, on the reverse strand, counting down.
GTGCCCTCCTGGCCCCGCCCAGTGCGCTGCCGATTGGCTGCACGCTCTGTGTCCACATTCCAAAGTGTATCAATCATGGACAATGACGTCATCGCGGGCGAGGCTCGGAACTTAGGGCGGGGCTTGGAGCTTAGGGCGGGGCTTGGAGCTTAGGGCGGGGCTTGGAACCTAGGGCGGGGCTTAGGAAAATAGTTGAGAAAGAAAGACGGTCGAAAAAAAGGGGTAAATAACAAGCGAGTGAGAGCAGGGAGAGAGAATGAGGGGGGAGATAGTGAAAGAGAAAGAAACTGAGGTAGAGAGTAAATAGAGAGACTGAGATAGAGAGAGAATAGAGAGACTGAGATAGAGAGTAAATAGAGAGACTGAGATAGAGAGAGAATAGAGAGACTGAGGTAGAGAGGGAATAGAGAGACTGAGGTAGAGAGAGAATAGAGAGACTGAGGCAGAGAGGGAATAGAGAGACTGAGGTAGAGAGAAATAGAGAGAGAGTAGAGAGAGAATAGAGAGACTGAGGTAGAGAGAGAATAGAGAGACTGAGGTAGAGAGAGAATAGAGAGAGAGGAGAGAGGAATAGAGAGACTGAGGTAGAGAGAGAATAGAGAGATGAGAAGAGAGGGAATAGAGAGACTGAGGTAGAGAGAGAATAGAGAGACTGAGGTAGAGAGGGAATAGAGAGACTGAGGTAGAGAGAGAATAGAGAGACTGAGGTAGAGAGGGAATAGAGAGACTGAGGTAGAGAGAGAATAGAGAGACTGAGGCAGAGAGGGAATAGAGAGACTGAGGTAGAGAGAGAATAGAGAGACTGAGATAGAGAGAGAATAGAGAGACTGAGGCAGAGAGGGAATAGAGAGACTGAGGTAGAGAGAGAATAGAGAGACTGAGGCAGAGAGTAAATAGAGAGACTGAGATAGAGAGAGAATAGAGAGACTGAGGCAGAGAGAGAATAGAGAGACTGAGGCAGAGAGGGAATAGAGAGACTGAGGCAGAGAGAGAATAGAGAGACTGAGGTAGAGAGAGAGTAGAGAGACTGAGGTAGAGAGAGAATAGAGAGACTGAGGTAGAGAGAGAATAGAGAGATGAGGTAGAGAGGAATAGAGAGACTGAGGTAGAGAGAGAATAGAGAGACTGAGATAGAGAGAGAATAGAGAGACTGAGGCAGAGAGAGAATAGAGAGACTGAGGCAGAGAGAGAATAGAGAGACTGAGGTAGAGAGGGAATAGAGAGACTGAGGTAGAGAGAGAATAGAGAGACTGAGGTAGAGAGGGAATAGAGAGACTGAGGTAGAGAGAGAATAGAGAGACTGAGGTAGAGAGGGAATAGAGAGACTGAGGTAGAGAGAGAATAGAGAGACTGAGGTAGAGAGGGAATAGAGAGACTGAGGTAGAGAGAGAATAGAGAGACTGAGATAGAGAGAGAATAGAGAGACTGAGGCAGAGAGAGAATAGAGAGACTGAGGCAGAGAGAGAATAGAGAGACTGAGGCAGAGAGAGAATAGAGAGACTGAGGCAGAGAGAGAATAGAGAGACTGAGGCAGAGAGAGAATAGAGAGACTGAGGTAGAGAGAGAATAGAGAGACTGAGATAGAGAGTAAATAGAGAGACTGGGTAGAGAGGAAATAGAGAAAGAGACTGAGGTAGAGACTGAGATAGAGAGGAAATAGAGAGACTGGGATAGAGAGGGAATAGAGAGATCGAGATAGAGAGGACATAGAGACTTGTGTTGTGAGATTCCTTACCGTACCCACCCCGGTCCAATGCCGACATCTCCAATTCAAAGCAGTATACTGTTGAAAGGGAGTTGCCTGGGCATCTTAATGAATCCAGTGCCTATACATAAAGTCTGTTGGCATCAGGTTAAAAGCAAACAAGGAGACATCCTGCTGATTACTATCTATCACCCTTCTCTCAATGCTTCACTATATTGAACACCACATAAGTGAAAAGTGGAGACTGATATGGGCACTGAATGGTTTCTGGATAGGGGACCTCAACTTCCATTACCTGGAAGGAGGAGGGGAAGGCAGCACCAACATTGACCAATCTGGCTGAGTGTTCAAGAATAAAGTATGGTGAGACAAACAAAAGAGGGGAAACAAAACTACTGGACTTTGCCTTTACCAATCCACCTTATCTCTGATGCTTCTGTTCATATTAGAAGTGAGGGCTTTTTAAGACATTGCCACTGTTCTAAGTGGATAGATTCAGAGCAGATCTAATTGCTTGAACTAGGCACTCAAGAGACTCTATTGGCAGCAGAATTGTTATAAATATCTAATTTTGATTCATGGTAATATCTTAGAGACAGTTTTTAGTAGCAAGAAGTTTAAAGTTTTATTGTAAAAGAGTAGCTGGCATAATGGCACAATGGTTAGCACTGCTACCTCAGCAGCAGGGACCCAGGTTCAATTCCAGCCTGGGGTTATTGTCTATATGGAGTTTGCACACTCTTCCCTTGTCTATGTTGTCACTCCATGGGTTTCCTCCTGTCATGCTAAATAACAGAAGTAGCATGTCTGAATGATGTAAAATTCTGACCAATTGTTAAGTGATTTTTTTTTTAGTTTATTACTGTCACAAGTAGGCTTACATTAACACTGCAATAAAGTTTTTGTGAAAATTCTCTCGTTGCCACACTCATTCTGGAACACTGAGGGAGAATTTACGACAACCAATGCACCTAACCCCACCATGTCTTTTGAACTGTGGAAAGAAACTGGAGCACCTGAAGGAAACCCATGCAGACATGGGGAGAATGTGCAGACTCAACACAACACTGATCCAAGCCAGAATTGAACTCAGATCCTTGGCACTCTGAGGGAGCAGTGCTAACCACTGTGCCACCATGCCACTTACAAGGAAGAAATTGCTGCATGCAATCCTAGAGAAACATAATCCTTACATTAAAAAACTGGGTTTTGTTTGTCAATTTATTAGATATATTCTCTATTGATATAAAATGGTTGAAAATTGGAGAATAAAATCTGTATAAAGTCAAGCATCATCTAGCTGGGCGATTAGTCGCTTTATTTTCCAAATGGAGTAGGGAGGCACAAAAATGGATATGTCAGTCAACTAATAGATTGGATCTCAAGAGTAAGTGATGTAATGAAACCTCCAGAATTACCTCTAATCACAGTGCAGACGGCTAATTGTATTTGTTTCTGCTAAATGGGACAGGGGTCTACAACTTGGGTCCACAGAGGATTTTACACAGAGGTGGACAGTGGTTAGCACTGCTTCCTCACAGCGCCAGGCACATGGGTTCAACTCACAGCTTGGGTCACTGTCTGTGCAGAGCCTGCACTTTCTGCCTACATCTGCGCGGGTTTCCTCTGGGTGCTCCCGTGTCTTCCCATGGTCTGAAAGACGTGCTGGTTAGGTGCATTGGCCATGTTAAATTCTCCCTCAGTGTACCCAAACAGGTGCTGGAGTGTGGCGACAAGGTGATTTTCCACAGTAACTTCATTGCAGTGTTAATGTCAACCGAGTTGTGGCATTAATAAATAAACTTTAAAGTTTCCTTAGTGAACCAAATCAGGTACTTTACATTGGACTGTTCTCTAAACCAGCAGTAGATGGCAGTGTATAATCACAGGACCTTGTTTGGCTTTTCCAGAACCATCAGTCCCTCCCAATCGCTTTATTTCCTTTTTTCTTACAAGGGGTGAGTTTGCTGTTCATTAATTTGTTATTCACACACAATAAATTCGAGAAAAGCCACAGTAATAGGTGAGTGAATGGTTTGGGGAACAGAACTGTAGGCGCAGACATGAGTCCAAACTATCTACAGAATCTTGATAGTGCAGAAGGAGGTCATTCGACACACTGAGTCTACACCAACTCTCCAATGGCATTGTACCCAAGATATCCCCCATCCTATCCCCATAACTGCACACATTTACAATGGTCAATCCACCTGACCTGCATTTATTTGGACACTAAGGGGCAACTCAACATGGTCAATCCACCTAACTTGCATATCTTGGTATCACAGCTCAGTAAAGCTCTTGCTCTACCCAAGACCACAAGGAACTATGAAGGGTCATGAACGTAGCCCAATCCATCACGCAAACCAGCCTCCTATCCATTGACTCTGTTAACACTTGCTGCTGCCTCGGCAAAGCAGCCAGCATAATTAAGAACCCCACACACCCTGGACGTTCTCATTTCCATGGGAAAAATATACAAAAGTCTGAGGTCACATAACCGACTCAAGAACAGCTTCTTCCCTGCTGCTGTCAGACTTTTGAATGGACCTACCTTGCATTAAGTTAACCTTTCTCTACACACTTGCTATCACTGTAACACCATATTCTGCACTCTCTCGTTTCCTTCTGTATGAATGGTATGTTTTGTCCATACGGCACGCTAGAAACAATACTTTTCACTGTATGTTAACACATGTGACAACAATAAATTAAATCAAATCTTTCATCACCAAGTTGCAACTTAGCACGGACAATCTATCTACCTGCACATCTTTTGCCACAAAGGGGCAACTTAGCATAGTCAATCCATCTAACCCACACATCTTTGAAATCCCAGGTCATATGTTGTTGCCTCTCTGGTGCCCAGGTCAAGGATGTCACTAAGTAGCTGCAGAGAATTGGGGATTGGGAGTGGTGAAGTGGGGTGGTGTGGTAAACAGCCAGCTATCATGGTTGACATCTGTACCAATGACACAGATGGAAAGAGAGAGATGGTCCTGCAGTCCGAATTTGGGAGAGCGAAGAAGAAAATCTCTGTGATGCTCTCACTGCCAAGCTCAGGTGAGTATAGGAACAGGAAGGGATGATAGCTGAATGCATGGCTGGAAAGATAGTGCAGGAGGGAGGGCTTTAGATTCTTAGGACTTTGGACTGGATTTGGGGAGATGTGATCTATACAGGTTGGAAGAATTACCCTTGAAATGAGTTAGTGCTGAATTCCTTGCGAGTGCTGTTACTAAACTAACTCAGTGGGGGTGTGAAAGCCGGGAGATAATATCAGAGACAAATACCAAGGGAGACAGAAATATTCGGGAAGATACACAGCAATAGAATCGGGAATAGTAAGTTAATATCTGCAGTTCGAGTAATGGAGAAAGCAGGACCAGGATTATATTGTGTGTCCATGAATGCACAAGAGTGTGGTAAATAAGATTGGTAAGTTGCAGGTGCTGATTGCCCTATGGAAATGCAATATTATGGTTATGAGAGAGAGGTGGCTCAAAGAAGGCAGGACCATGTGTTAAATATTTCTGGATACAAGGAGAGATAGGAAAGTAGCAGGTGTGATGGTATTGATTAAGGAGAACATTGTATTGCTGGAGAGAGGAGATTTCCCAGAGAGATTAAAGATAGAATCTATTTAGCTTGAGCTAAAGAATAAAAAAAGGTGCAATTAAATTGTTCAGTGCAGTCAACAAGTCACCAACTGGTGCCAAGGTTGCAGAGGAACAAATCTGCAAGAAATTACAGAGAAGTGCAAAAATTATAGTTTTTTTTTAATTTATTCATGGGATGTGGGCATCACTGCACCAGCATTTATTGCCAATCTCAAATTGTCCTTCAACCTTGTGCATTTAAGAATCAACCACATTGCTTTGGATCTGGAGTTACATGTAAGCCAGCTCAGGTAGGGTTTTTTACAGTGAAAATCTCCTACTTGCCACACTCCAATGCCTGTTCGGGTACACTGAGGGAGAATTTAGTATAGCCAATGCACCTAACCAATACATCTTTCAGACTGTGGAAGGAAAGCAGAGCATCTGGAAGAAACCCACGCAGACAGGGGGAGAAGGTGCAGACTCCCCACAGACCGTGATTCAGGAGAGCAAATTTCCTTCTCTAAAGGCAACCAGATGGGTTTATACAACAGTAGATGGTGGTTTCATGATCATCATTAGACTTTTAATTCCAGATTTTTATTGAATTTAAATTTCACCACCTGCCCTGGTGGAATTTGAACCCAGGTTCCAGAGAATTACCCTTTACCTACTGGATTACTAGTCCAGTGACAATACCATGACGCCACTATTTCCTCCAGGAATATCATGCAGGGGAGAAGGCAGGGGAACAGAAGAAGGTGAGCTGCTCATTCAGAGAGCTGTCACAGTGGGCCAAATAACCCTCTGTGCCATAACAATCCTGTCATTCGGTGGGCAACTGTGATTAATGAAAAGGTTTGTGAAGTCTAGCTGAAAACTACCTTCGCTCAGTCACCCTCTCGCCTCTGAATCAAACACATTTTGGATTCAAGTTCAAAGGCTTACCTACAGAAATCTTGGTCGACAATCCAGTGTGGTATTGAGGGAGAATTGCACCTTCAGACTATGTCTGTGCTTCCTTTGAGATATTGTTCCTTGCATGCTATACAGACAAAGCATACTGTTCTTAGAGAAGGAAATGAGACAGTACAGAATGTAGCGTTACAGTCATAGCTAGGGTGTAGGAAAAAACCAACTTAATGCAAGGTAAGCCCATTCAAAGGTCTCTCAACAGCAGGGAAGGAGTTATTCTTGAGTTGGTGGTATGTGACCTCAGATTTTTATAACTTTTTCTCCGAGAAAGTGGAAGAGAAAAATGTCTGTGGTGCGTGGGGTCCTTAATTACGCTGGCTGCTTTTCCGAGGCAATGGAAGTGTAGACAGAGTCAATGGATGGGAGGCTGGTTTGCGTGATGGATTGGGCTACATTCACAACCTGATGAAGGCCATAGAGTCAAAAGCTTGCGAGTTTACTATCAAGTAATTCGGTTGGATTTAAACTGGTATTGTCAGACTTCTTACTGTTATCGATAACTTTTACAGATGCTCCATAGAAAACATTCTTTCTGATTGTATCACAGCTTGTCATGGCTTCTGCTCTGCCTAAGACTGCAAGAAACTACAAAAGGTGTTGTGAATATAGCCCAGTCCATCACGCAAACCAGCCTCCCATCCATTGACTCTGTCTACACTTCCTGCTGCCTCGGAAAAGCAGCCAGCATAATTGAGGACCCCACACACCACGGACATTTTTCTCTTCCACTTTCTCCTGTCAGAGAAAAAGATATAAAAATCTGAGGTCACATACCACCAACTCAAGAATAAGTCCTTCCCTGCTGTTGAGAGACCTTTGAATGGACTTACCTTGCATTAAGTTGGGTTTTTTTCTACACCCTAGCTATGACTGTACATTACGTTCTGCACTGTCTCATTTCCTTCTCTATGAACAGTATGCTTTGTCTGTATAGCATGCAAGAAACAATACTTTTCACTGTATGTCAATACATAGAAGCATAGAACATTCCAGCTCACAAACAGGCCTCAGAACCATTTTTCTGCCTAGTCCCACCGACCTGCACCTGGACCATATCCCCCCATACCCCTCTCATCCATGTATTTGTCCAAGTTTTTCTTAAATGTTAAAAGTGAGCCAGCATTTACCACTTCATCTGGCAGCTCATTCCACACTCCCACCACTCTCCGTGTGTGAAGAAGCCCGCCCCTCCCCCAATATTCCCTTTAAACTTTTCCCCCTTCACCCTTAACCCATGTCCTCTAGTTTTTATCTCCCCTAGCCTCAGTGGAAAAAGCCTGGTTGCATTTACTCTATCTATACCCATCATAATTTTATACACCTCTGTCAAATCTCCCCTCATTCTTCTACGCTCAAGTGAATAAAGTTCTAATCTTGCCAACCTTCCTCTTTAGGGGAGAATTTAGCATGGCTAATGAACCTAACCAGCACGTCTTTCAAATTGTGGGAGGAAACCAGAGCACCTGGAAGAAATCTCAGGAGGTATTATAAAGAGAAATGGGTCAGATAAGCGGGATTAAAACTAAAATATACTTAAATCTTGTAGCTATGCGTAGGTTTTTCATAGTTTGCCATTTACCATACTCATTGCATCAGAAAGTGTAGATTGAAATGAAAAGATTGGAAGACCTGGGCATCATCAAACCTGTGCAGTTTTCAGAATGGGCCACTCCCATCACCCCTGTCCTGAAACCAGACTGTATAGTGAGGATCTGCAAGGACTTTAAACTGCAGGTCAACAGAGAGCCCAGCTAGATTGTTACCCCATTGGAGGACCTGTATGCTATGTTAGCAGGGAGTCTGAAATACACTAAACTAGCCCTAAGTCATGCTTATCAATAACTAGAAGTGGAAGAAGATTCCAGGAAATTAGTTACAATAAATATCCACAAGAGGATTACATCGGTGCACCAGATTGCCATTTGGTGTCTCGTCCGCCTGTGCCATTTTTCAATGTACTTATGGAGAACCTATTACCGGAAGTCCCCAAAATGGCGGTATACTTTGATGATGTCCTAATTAAAGGAGTGTCTCCTGAAGAACATAATACGAACCTAAAAGAGATCCTCAAGAGAATTAAGGATGCCGGCATACGTTTAAAATGTGAGAAATGTACTTTTCAAGCTGAGGGGGTTACGTACCTTGGGTTCAGAGCAGATGTAAAGGGACCCCTCCTCTCATCCTCTCAAAGATAAAGTGAATTCTAAAGGGTCATCCTCTCAAAGATAAAGTGAACTCTATTGAAGGAACGCCAGAGCCTAGGAATGCAACGGAACTGAAGCCTTTCCTAGGAATGTTCAATTACTGTAGAAACTTCTTGCAGAGCGTATTAATACTTCTGGCCCTCTACAGCTGCTTTTGCAAAAACATCAGCGATGGGAATGGGGAGACGTGCAGAAAGAAGCTTTCATCAAAGTCAGTCAGGCTTTGCAGTTGTCGACATTGCTCGTACACTTTGACCCAAGCAAACCATCAGTGGTGACTTGTGACACCTCACCATATGGAGTTGGAGCAGTTCTATCCCACAGAATGACAGATGGGGCGGAGAGGCCAATTGCATTTGCTTTGAGGACTTTGTCAGACGCTGAGAAAAAAATACTCACACATCGACAAAGAGAGCCTAGCAGTCACTTAAGTTGTGAAGAAACTTCACCATCCTGTCAGATCATAAGCTGTCGTTGTGGCATTCTGGAGAATAAGCCACATATTGCCATGGCCAAGGTGCAGAGATGGCCTTGCTGTTGGCAGCAGACAGCTATACTTTCCAACAAAGGCGGGATGTACTGCGACACAGATTTTAAATGCAGATGCGTTGAGCCACTGTTCACTATAACAAACGGTACCGTCATTGTCTGCTTTGTAGGAGATAGTACTGGCCCTGCATCTTTTGGATACACTTCTTTCAGCAGTTGACATTAAGTCAAGGATCGATAGAGAGAGACCTGTTTTTATTGAAGGTCAAGAAAGTGGTACTGACAGGATGACACCTTAACAAGATAAAGCGAATGAAACCATATTTGCAACGCTTCCCTCCCCCACACCTCTCCCACTACCACCCCACCGCCCCTTCCTTTCTCCGCCCAACACCCTCATCACCATTGCCACCTCCCCCTCCCCCCCCCAATCTCCGACGTAATATCTATTCCTCCCTGAGTTACATGATGCCCCTCCAGGTCAGAGCAGAATGAAAGTGTTGGCCAAAAGCTACGTCCGGTGGCCTGACACTAACAGAAGATTTGAACAGACGGTGGGGCATACTGTTTAAATCTTCATAAATGCATCTTATCAATCAATCAGATGCAATAAATAAAAATGTTTCAACAATAAATGAAGGCTGAAGTGGTCCAGAGGCAAAAGAACTGCTCATGTCAGTGGCCGCAGCAATAGAACATAGAACATTACAGTGCAGAACAGGCCCTTCGGCCTTCAATGTTGCGCCGACCAATTAGGAAAAAGCAATGACCCTCTAACCTAAACCATTCCCTTTTCGTCCATAAACTTATCTACTAACTTCTTAAACGCCGCCAAACTTGGCGCATCTACAACTGACGCAGGAAGTCTCATCCGCAGAATGAGATGGATTGGAGGGTAGCAAATGTTGTGCCTTTATTTAAAAAGGGCTGCAGGGAAAAGCTTGGGAAACTACAGGCCAGTGAGCTTCACATCTTTGGTGGGTAAATTGTTTGAAGGTATTTTGAGAGCCAGGATCTACAGGCATTTAGAAACACAAGGACTGATTAGAGACAGTCAGCATGGCTTTGTGAGTGGAAAATGATATCTCACAAATTTAATTGAATTGTTTTGGAGGGGTTACCAAGAAGGTAGGTGAGGGCAGTGCATTTGCTGTTGCCTACATGGACTTTAGCAAAGCCTTTGACAAGGTACCGCATGGTAGTTGTTGCATAAGGTTAAATCTCAGGGGGCCCCAAGGTGAGGTATCTAAATGGATACAAAGTTGGCTTCTGTCAAGAAGCCAGAGTTGTTTTTCAAACTGAGGGCTTGACCAGCGGTGAGCCTCAGGGATCACTGCTGGGCCCACTGTTATTTTTCATTTATATTCATGATTTGGATGAGAATATAGGGGGCATGGTTAGTAAGTTTGCAGATGGACACCAAAATTAGTGGCATGGTGAAAGTGAAGAAAGTTATCTCCAATTGCAATGGGATCTTGATCAATTGGGTCAATGGGCTGACAAACAGTAGAACATAGAACATAGAACATTACAGCACAGAACAGGCCCTTCGGCCTTCGATGTTGCGCCGACCAATATAAAAAGCAATGCCCCTCCAAACTAAACCATTCCCTTCTCTTCCATATACTTATCAACTAACCTCTTAAACGCCACCAAACTTGGCGCATCTACAACTGCTGCAGGCAGGGCATTCCACTCCCGAACCACCCTTTGGGTAAAGAACCTGCCTCTGATATCCGTCCTATAACTATCACCCCTTAATTTAAAGCTGTGTCCCCTCGTGCTAGCTTTTTCCATCCTAGGAAAAAGGCTATCACTGTCCACCCTATCTAAACCTCTAATCATCTTATATGTTTCGATCAGGTCCCCTCTTAGCCTCCTCCTTTCTAACGAAAACAATCTCAAATCCCTCAGCCTCTCCTCATAAGACCTGCCCTCCAGGTCTTACGTAGATGGAGTTTAATTTAGACAAATGTGAGGTGATGCATTTTGATAGATTGAACCAGGGTAGGACTTACTCAATTAATGGGAGGGTGTCGGGGAGAGTTACAGAACAAAGAGAGCTAGGGGTATATGTTCATAACTCCTCGAAAGTAGAGTCACAGGTTTACAGGATGGTGAAGAAAACATTCAACATGCTTGGTTTTATTGGAGAGAATATTGAATACAGGAATTGGGATGCCTTGTTGAAGTTTTACGAGACATTGCTAAGGCCAAATTTGGAATACTGTATGCAATTCTGGTCACCCTATTATAGAAAGAATATCATTAAACTAGAAAAGTACGGAAAAGATTTACCAGGATACTACCAGGACTTGATGGATTGAGTTGTAAGGAGAGGCTGAATAGACTGAGACTATTATTCTCTGGAGCTTAGGAGGCTGAGGGGTGACCTTATAGAGGCTTATAAAATAATGAGGGGCATAGACAAGGTAGATAGTCAATATTTTTTCAGGACAGCGTAAAATTAGAGGTCATAGGTTTAAGATGAGAGGGAAGAGATACAAAATTGACCAGAGGGGCAATTTTTTTCACACAGAGGATGGTGAGTGTCAAGAAAAAGCTGCCAGAGGTAGTAGTAGAGGTGATTACAGTCTTATTTTTTAAAAAGCATTTAGACAATTACATGGGTTCGATGGGTATAGAAAGATATGGGCCAAATGCAGGCAATTGGGATTAGTTTAGGAGTTTTAAACAAAAAAAGGGCAGCATGGACAAGTTGGGCTGAAGGGCCTGTTTCCATGCTGCAAATCCCTAATGACTCTCAGATTCTATGATGGATGTTTTATAGACTGGAGTTAATGTAGAATCTCACAATTATATTTGGATTAAATGCCAGTCCTAAGCTCTCTTGCAATGGGTTTTCCATGGCTTTTCCAGATGATCTGAAGGGATTAGAACTCCCAAACACGCATTGTCAGACTCAGCAAGCGTTAACTCCATCGATGACTGTGCTCCCCTTGGAGTGCCCGTGATTGTGGCTTCATGTAGGTTTTGCTTGGCCTTTTTAAAGATGGATATTCTGAATCCTAGTTAATGCCCGTTTCAAGTGGCTGGATGCTCAGCTCATGAGATCCACCACAGCTAGAACGAAAAGAACGAAAGGAAAAGAAACATCCAGCACTGGAATGAATCCTTCGGCTCTCGAAGCCAGTGCCAGTCATGATGTCCTAACTAAACTATAAAAGTGTTCTCCCTCTACTCAGTCCATATCTCTTCTTATTCATGTACCCATCTCGATACCTCTTAAGTGGTAATGAGTCTGCTTTCACCACCTCCTCTGGCAGCACGTTCCAGTTAAAAACTGAGGCAGATCTTTGCAATCGATGATCTTTAAAAAGTGTAGGCATCAGAACAGCACTCAGGGTTTAAGCTTAAATTTATTTATTAGTGTCACAAGTAGGCTTACATTAACACTACAATGAAATTACTGTGAAAAAAATAGTTTTCGAATTTCAGACTCAGCCCCTTCCGACCCTACCTAAAATGGGTTGTCAGAACGAGCCACACAAATCTTCAAGGTTTTCATGCAAAAGTTGCTCATAGGTCATTGCCATTGTGAGCTTTTTGCTGCCGTACAACTCTATACCTCACGCCATCACTAGGGTCACGCCTGCAGAGTTGCTAATACCTGCTTACCCATGTAGAATTAGTGTTCCCAAATTTGTTGGAAGGGCGGAGATGTGGTAAGCTTCTCAGAATGGGTATCATGACATTCAAAAAAGGGGCAGATCCTTTCATGTGGATGACCTCATTTTGGCAAGGAATTTTGATAAGGGCCTGCTTGGGTGCCAGGGAGGGAAGATAGGGCTGGTCTCATCGGCGGGGGAGGTACAAGGTCGCTATAAAAATGCATGCTGACCACTTGAGCAAGAGAGTAGAACTAACTTCAGAAGATGACCAAGTGGGTCCTACATCCACAGACCCAGCCTCAGAACTAAGATGGAACTCAGAGCTAAGATGGAGTCTTAGCTTTTATTGGTAGGGGGATTGAATTTAGGAGCCGCAGCATCATGTTGCAGCTGTACAAAACTCTAGTGCGGCCGCACTTGGAGTATTGTGTGCAGTTCTGGTCGCCACATTATAAGAAAGATGTGGAGGCATTGGAGAGGGTACAGAGGAGGTTTACCAGGATGTTGCCTGGTATGGAGGGCAGGTCCTATGAGGAGAGGTTGAAGGATTTGAGGTTGTTTTCGTTAGAAAGGAGGCGGCTAAGAGGGGATCTTATTGAAGCATATAAGATGATTAGAGGTTTAGATAGGGTGGACAGTGATAGCCTTTTTCCTAGGATGGAGAAAGCTAGCACGAGGGGACACAGCTTTAAATTAAGGGGTATGAGTTATAGGACGGATATCAGAGGTAGGTTCTTTACTCAAAGAGTGATTAGGGAGTGGAATGCCCTGCCTGCAGCTGTTGTAGATGCGCCAAGTTTGGTGGCGTTTAAGAGGTTAGTTGATAAGTATATGGATGAGAAGGGAATGGTTTAGTTAGGAGGGGCATTGCTTTTTATTTTGGTCGGCACAACATCGAAGGCCGAAGGGCCTGTTCTGTGCTGTATTGTTCTATGTTCTATGTTCTATGTTCTAACTAGAGAATCCAACACCTGTGGTGGGGCCAAGGTCACCCTCTGGTCTTTGATAGCTAAGGCAGAGGAAGGACCCAGATCCTGAGGTGGTTAGCACATCCATTCCATTACAGGGTCCTTCAGCTACTGAAGAACCCCTGACAGAGTTATGAGGTCTGATATTACGAACTGTTTTTCCCTGATGTACTGTAATATTGCTGTTTGCTCGAGTATGTGTTAACTGCTTTTCTTTTTGTTTTACTATAGGTAGCCCAAGGAGTTAGGGAGGTAAAAAGTGTGGAAGCGTGGCCCCTTTAATAGCCTACATGACAGGGCTGGAGCCAATAGAGCGCCAGCGCACAAACCTAGACCTATCAGAAGTGAGGACACCTATCCCTTGGGTTGAAGGCTGTAGTTGGAGTCAGAGTATTGTAAAGAGTAGTCCTGTAGAGTTGTGATGTTAAACCCTTCAATATATATAGTTTTCTAAATGAATGGATCCTTCAGTTTGAAGATTGCCACATCGAGTCACTTTGAGTTACGACACCAGGAAAGTGCAGTTGAGGGCTATCACATCACTCGAGATCAGATCAGTCATGATCCCATTGAAAGGCAGACCAGACCCGATGGATTGAATGGCCTATTTTTGGTCTTACAGAAACACAGAAGATGGGAGCAGGTGGAGTTCATGTGGCCCTTTGAGCATTTTCCACCATTCATTACAATCATAGCTGATCGTCCAACTCATAGCCTAATCCTGCTTTTTTACCACAACCTTTGATCCCATTCGCCCCAATGCTATATCCAGCCCCTTCTTGAATACATTCAATATTTTGGCATCAACTACTTGCTGTGGTAATGGATTCCAAAGGCTCACCATAGTTTAGGTGAAGAAATGTCTCCTCAACTCTATCCCAAATGGTCTATCCTGAATCTTCAGACCGTTCGGGACTCCTCCACCATTGGGAATATCTTCCCCGAATTTACCCTATCCAGTCCTGTTAGAATTTTATAAGACTCAATGAGATCCCCCTCATTTGTGTGAACTCCGGCAAAAACAATCCTAAACTAATCAATTTCTCCTCATACATCAGTCCCACCATCCCTGGAATCAGTCTGGTAAACTTTCGCTGCTCTCTTTTGAGAACAAGAGCATCCTTCCTCAGAAAAGGAGACCAAAACTGTGCACAGTACTCTAGGTATGGCCTCACCCAGCCCCTTTTTAATTGCAACAACACATCTCTGCTCCTGTACTCAAAACCTCTCGCAATGAAGGCCAACATACCATTTGCTTTCTTTACTGTGCCTGCATGCTTACCTTCAGTGACTGGTGCACAAGTACAGCCAGGTCCCGTCGTCCCCTCTCCCAGTTTATGGCCATTCAGGTAGTAATCTGCCTTCTTGTTTTTACTTCCAAAGTGAAGAACCACACATTTATCCAAATTATCTTTCTCCTAGGATGGAGAAAGCTAGCACGAGCGGACACAACTTTAAATTAAGGGGTATGAGTTATAGGACGGATATCAGAGGTAGGTTCTTTACTCAAAGAGTGATTAGGGAGTGGAATGCCCTGCCTGCAGCTGTTGTAGATGCGCCAAGTTTGGTGGCGTTTAAGAGGTTAGTTGATAAGTATATGGATGAGAAGGGAATGGTTTAGTTAGGAGGGGCATTGCTTTTTATTTTGGTCGGCACAACATCGAAGGCCGAAGGGCCTGTTCTGTGCTGTATTGTTCTATGTTCTATGTTCTATTATACTGCGTCTGCCATTGATTTCTCCACTCACCCAACCAGATGATTCTGAAGGATTTCTACATCCTCGTCACAATTCATTCTCCCACCCAACTTGGTATCATTTGCAAACTTTAAGATGTTACATTTTATTCCCTCATCCAAATCATTACTATATATTGCAAATAGCTGGGGTCACAGCACTGATCCCTGTGGCATTCCATTAGTTACTGCCTGCCAATTTGAAAAGGACCCCATTAGTTCCTACTCTTTGTTTCCTCTCTACCAATGAATTTTCTATCCATCTCAATACACTTCCCCCAATCCCATATGCTTTAATCTTGCACGATAATATTTTGTGCAGGACTTTGTCAAACACCTTTTGAAAGTCCAAACATACCAAATCAACTGGCTCCCCCTTGTCAACTCTACTACTTACATCTTCAAGGAATTCCAAAAGATTTGTCAAGCACGATTTCTCCTTCATAAATCCATGCTGACAATGTCTGATCCTGCCACTGCTTTTTAAATGTTCTGCCATAACGTCCTTGAGAATGGATTCAAAAATTTTCCCCACTGCCAAAGTTAAGCTTATGGTTTTCCTTCAAAAGGTTAATCCTTCAGCCATCTGCAACATTAGAATCCATGTCCCTGCTCACTGGCAGTTCGATGCTGCAATGGGAAAGCCATCATTTTCAATGGAAAAAGGAGGTGGATGGGTTGAATGACCTCCCTCATTGGCCATAGTCCTTGAGAGACTGTAGAAAAAATATTCACAAAAAGAAATATGTAGTCATAGCCCATTTTTGTTTTTTTCTTTCATGGATGTGGGCATTGTTGGCAAGGCCAGCATTTGCTGTCGATCGCTTATTTCCTTTGAATTGTGTGGTTTGCTCGGCCATTTCAGAGGGCAATGAAGAATCACATGTAGACCAGAACAGATAAGGATTATCACTCCACATGGATGCATCAGGAGCACCTCCTTCCATGGCCAACAAGTCTTGGAGTAGGGCTTGAGCCTAGATCTTCCAGTTCAGAGGTGAAAGGTTACCCTCTGAGCTACAAGACATCTGTCCCTCGCATGTACAAAAGCAAAATACAGCAAATCTTTAGAGTTTAACTCCTTACATATGACACTGGGTCCTCCAGATAAAAAGGTCAGTGATGCAAATGGAAAAAAGCTGTACAATTTTATTTACTCATTCACGGGACATGTGTATCACTGGCTGGCTGGCCAGTATTTATTGCCCATCCCTCGTTGTCCCTGGAGAGCAGTTGAAAGTCAACCACATTGCTGTGAATTTGGAGTCACATGTAGGCCAGACTAGGTGAGGACAGTAGATTTCCTTCCCTAAAGAACATTAGTAATAATGACAATGTTTTCATGGTCATCATTAAATTCCTAATTTTGGATTTTTTTTCATTGAATTCAATAAAAACGGGTTCAAACCTCTGGTGTGGCGAGGTTTGAACCCTGATCCCTAGAACATTAGCTGAGTTTCTTGATCAATAGTTCAATGATAATATCACAAGGTCACTTCCTCGAAGGGGGATAGAATACAGAAGCAGGGAGATCTTGCTGCAAGTGTACAAGGCATTGGTGAGGCCACATCTGGAGTACTGTGTGCAGTTTTGGTCGCCTTATTTACGAAAAGATATATTGGCCTTGGAGGGAATACAGAGAAGGCTCACCAGGTTGATACCGGAGATGTGGGGGTTAGCTCATGCGGAGAGATTAAATAGACTGGGCTTGTACTTGTTGGAGTTTAGAAAGCTGAGGGGGGATCTTATAGAGACTTACAAGACAATGAAGGGGCTAGATAGGGTAGAGGTAGAGAGATTCTTACCGCTTAGAAAGAAAACTAGAACTAGAGGGCACAGCATCAAAACAGGGCGGGAGGGTGAGGGTGGTCAGTTTAGAACAAAGTTGAGGAGGAACTTCTTCACTCAGATAGTGGTGAATCTCTGGAATTTTCTGCCCATTGAAGTGGTGGAGGCTACCCCGCTGAATATATTTAAGTCACAGGTAGATAGATTTCTGATAGACAAGGGAATTAAGGGTTATGGGGAGCAGGCGGGAAAGTGGAACTGATCCATTTCAGATCAGCCATAATCTTGTTGAATGGCGGGCAGGCTCAAAGGGCTAGATAGCCCACTCCTGCTCCTATTTCTAATGTTCTTATTAACATTTTCGGCATGGAAGTATATCCTTTCCTGATGGAATAATGAAAGGCCCCTTTCAATTTCAAACTGGCACAAGATCATTCTGGATTTGAACAAAAAAACAAAAAACAAAGAAAATTACAGTGCAAGAATAGGCCCTTTGGCCCTCCAAGACTGCACCGAACATGCTGCCTGACTTAACTACCCTTTCGGGACTATATCCCTTTATTCCCATCTCATTCATGTATTTGTCAAGATGCCCTTTAAAATCACTACCATATCCGCTTCCATTACCTTCCCTGGCAACAAGTTCCAGGCATCCACCATTCTCTGTGTAAAAAATCTGCCTCATACATTTCCTTTAAATCTCGTCCCTCGCATCTTAAATCTATGCCCCCAGTAATTGACTCTTCCACCCTGAGAAAAAGCTTCGGACTGTCCACTCTGTCCATGCCTCTCATAATTTTGTAGACTTCTATCAAGTCTCCACTCAACCTCTGTTGCTCCAGTGAGAACCAAATTTGATTAGATTTGATTTGATTTGATTTGACTTGACTTGATTTGATTTAATTTGATTTGATTTGATTTTGATTTGATTTATTATTGTCACATTGAGTGATAAGTCGTAGAGTTTTACAGCGTGGATTCTGGCCCTTCAGCCCAACTTGTCCATGCCTTCCTTCTTTTTAAAACCCCTAAGCTAGTCCCAATTGTCCACATTTGGCTCCTATCCCTCTGTACCCATCTTACCCAAGTAACTATCCAAACACTTTTTAAAAGACAAAATTGTACCCACCTCTACTACGACCTCTGGCAGCTTGTTCCAGACACTCACCACTCTTTGCATGAAAAATATTTTCTGTCTGGACTCTTTTATATCTCTCCCTCTCACCTTAAACCTAAGCCGTCTAGTTTTAGACTCACCTACCTTTGGGAAAAGATATTGACTATCTAGCTGATCTATGCCCCTCATTATTTTACAGACCTCTATAAGATCACCTCTCAGCCTCCGATCCCTCAGAGAAAAAAGATTCTAATCTATCCAGTCTCTCTTATAATTCAAACCATCATTTCTCAGTAACATTCTCATAAATTTCTTCTGCATTCTTTTGAGTTTAATAATATCCTTTTTATAATAGTGATGAGAACTATGCACTGTATTCTAAGTATGGCCTCACCAATGTCTTGTACAACTTCAATAAGTTGTACCAATTCCTGTATTAGTATTCTGACCAATGAAACCAAGCACACTGAATGCCTTCTTCAGCACTTTGATCACCTGTGACTCCGTTTCCAAGGAACTATGAACCTGTACTCCTAGATCTCTTTGTTCTGTAATTCTCCCCAGTACTCTATCATTAACTGAGTAAGTCCTGCCCTGGTTCAATCTACCAAAATGCACCATCTCACATTTATCTAAATTAAACTCCATCTGCCATTCATCAGCCCACTGGCCCAATTGATCAGGATCCCATTGCAATACAAGATAACCTTCTTCACTGTCCACTATGCCACCAATCTCAGCGTCATCTTCAAACTTACTAACCATGCCTCCTATATTCTCATCCAAATCATTAATATAAATGACAAATAACAGTGGACCCAGCATTGATCCACAGTGGATCCCAGCATTGAGGCACACCGCTGGTTACAGGTCTCCAGTTTGAAAACCAATTCTCTGTAACCACCCTCTGCCTTCTGTCATTAAGCCAATTTTGTATCCATTTGGCTACCTCACCCTGGATTCCGTGAGATTTAACGTTATGCAACAACCTACCATGTGGTACCTTGTCAAAGGCCTTCCTAGAGTCCATGTAGACAACATCAACTGCATTGCCCTCTTGCTTGCCCCTTCAAAAAACTCAATCAAATTTGTGAGATATGATTTTCCATTCACAAAGCCATGCTGACTGTCCCTAATCTGTCATTGTGTCACTAAATGTCTGTAAATCCTGTCTCTTGAAATACCTTCCTACAACTTACACACCACAGATGTGAGGTTCACCAGCCTGTAGTTCTCAGGCTTTTCCCTATAGTTCTTTTTAAACAAAGGCACAACATCTACCACCCTCCAATCTTCAGGCACCTCATCCGTGACTATCGATGATTCAAATATCTCTGCTGGGGATCCACAATTTCCTCCCTAGCCTCCCACAATGCCCTGGTATACACTTCATCAGGTCCCAGGGACAGGTATTGGTTTACAGTGAAAAGTATTGTTTCTTGCGTGCTATAGAGACAAAACATACCATTCATGGAGAAGGAAAGGAGAGAATGTAGAATGCAGTGTTACAGTCATTGTTACGGTGTAGAGAAAGATCAACTTAATGCGAGGTAGGTCTATTCAAAAGTCTCCTGGCAGCAGAGAAAAAGCTGTTCTTGAGTTGTGCAACATATGCCAATGGAAATTTGGACTTGTTTACTTTGTGTTAAATCAGATACATTCTGTAAAGTTTAGGATCTTTACCTTAATGTTCACAGCTCTGCATTGTCTAGTTTACACCTGTAAGCTTTTCCCCAATTTCATTGGCTCAGTTGCTGTTACCCTGTGAGCTTAATTGTGCACCGCTGAGCTAATTGTAGCTGTATCCAATTATCCTGATACTTTGGTATATCTTTTTGTATGAGGTGGAAGGTGCTATGTACAATGACTAACCAGAACCAACTGTGTTGGTAATTCTCTTTCTTTCTCTCTCTTCCCACATAAAATTGTTTGAATGTTATGTTACTGTACTGTACCAATCTTTGAGCATTTGTTGCATTATTTAGAGAAAATTTGTAAAAGAAGTCTTCAATAAAAGTATATATTACTTTTATTTAAAAGAAAGTACAACAGATTATGGAAATTTTTATTAGTATCAAATGTAGCTTTCATCAACACTGCAAAGAAAATCCCCTAGTTGCCACACTCCAGCGCCTGTTCGGGTACGTTGAAGGAGAATTTAGCATGGCCAATGCACTTAACCAGCACATCTTTCAGACTGTGGGAAGAAATTGGAGCACCTGCAGGAAACCCACCCAGACATGGGGAGAACGTGCACAATGACCCAAGCCAGGAATCAAACCCAGATCCCTGGCACTGTGAAACAGCAGTGCTAACCACTGAGTCACCCTATTGCTGTGACACTCTGTTGTTAATGGGGCAGTCTGGCATAAAATGCTGCAAGTACCCAGCAGAACAGACAGCTTTTTTGGAGAGACAAACAAACATATTAACATTACTGCTGTCTGACATTTTCTCTTTTAATCATTCATTTTGGCATCAGCGGTAAAGTCAGTATTTATTGGCCATCCCTGCATTACAATATTTGGCTTGTTTGGCCATTTCAGAGAACGGTCTAAAATTAATGGTGGAAAAAAAAATAGGTCAGTTTTCTGACTCAGGGATCATGAATCATGATTAATGCATGCCTGGTCCTGTTGAGGCAGGGCAGCACACCACGTTTGTGCTATCTCCTCTCATCTGAACAGCATTGAACGTGCTGCTGCTGAGGGCTGGTGGTGACTCGGCAGAGAGCTCCTATGGTGTGTTTGGCTAACACAGCTGGCCTGCACTTCTTAAAAGCAAGCTGCGCTCATTCTACTGCAGACTGATTTGGACAGTATCAGGTGACTCCTGGGATGGCAGTTCTGTATGAGGAGAGATTGTTGTTTGTCCATCATCATCGACGAGGACTTCGACACCAATAGTCACTTTGAGGCTGTGTGTCTGAAGGTGACTGATCAGGCCAATTCGGGCACGGAATGTCCTGGCACATATTGGACAGACTTGTGTAGACAGTGTAGTTGTTGCGCTGGTGGTTCTGGACTTGCGCAGCTCATGCTTAAGTTGTGCTTCAGCGATATACCTTGCTTCGTGAGCTTGACAGCCTTTGTGGGTGAGGCAGCGCCAGGTAAGGTGTTTTTGTGCCAGCGTTTCCCAGTTGGTCGTGTCTATGTCAAGCGACTTCAGGGAGGCTTTGAGTGTGTCTTTGAAATGTTTCTTCTGCCTTCCCTGCGAACGTCTTTCAGCAGAGAGTTCCCAAAAAATGAGCTGCTTGGGTATGAGCTCATCTGACATACGGATGACATGACCTGCCCACCGGGTCTGTGTTCTCATCAGCAGTGTGTGGACTGATGGTAGACTTACTCTAGAGAGAATTTCAGTGTCTGGTACTTTGTCTTGCCATCGGACACATAATATTCTGCAAAGATAAGTTATGTGGAAATGATTGAATCAGTGAAGTCGGAGATTAAGTCACTTAGGATTGCGTTCATAGGAGTTTAGAAGAGTGAGAGGGAATCTCATAGAAACTTATTCTAACAAGATTAGACAGGGTAGATTCAGAAAGAATGTTTCCGATGGTGGGACAGTCTAGAGTGCCCCAGTTTCCCCTCATATTCTGAAAGACGTGCATTGACACTAAGAGGCACCAGGCTGTGGCAACTAAGGGGATTTCACAATAATTTCATTGCAGTGTTAATGTAAGCCTTACTTGTGACTGATAAACAAACTTTAACTAGGGGCCGTAGTTTGATGAAAAGGGCTAAACTTTTTACAACTGATGTTAGGAGAAATTTCTTCACCTAGAGAATGGTG
Organism: Sphyrna mokarran; assembly: GCA_024679065.1. Taxonomy (NCBI): domain Eukaryota; kingdom Metazoa; phylum Chordata; class Chondrichthyes; order Carcharhiniformes; family Carcharhinidae; genus Sphyrna; species Sphyrna mokarran. Next base: position 11,067,429 of record JAGIQG010000001.1, on the reverse strand, counting down.
AATGTGTAGAATTCATTACTAGAGAAAGTAACTGAGGCCAAAATGTTGTCTGATTTCAAGAATGAATTTGATATAGCTCTTGGGGCTATAAAGATCATGGATATTGGGAGAAAGAGGGATCAGGATATTGAATTTGATGATTAACTATGATTAAAATGAATGGCGGAGCAGGCTCGAAAAGTCAAAAAGCCTATTTTAGTTTCTATGTTTCAAATACAACAAAATGAAGCAACTGATGAAAGACAGGGTTCTCAGTTTTCTGATGTTGTGCTGGAGGCATTAGACCAGGAGGTAGGAATAGAGGAGAGACACTATTGATAGGATTTTATAGCTTTACTCAAGCGAGATCAGAAACTTCTGCCCCAGGTCAATGGACATTTTTGTTGTCCGCCTTTTTCCTGCTTCAATTCTGTGGCGGGTGAGATGGCAGAATTCTGATGCATTTTTCAGCTCCTTTTTAAGAGGGACAGATTGCCTTTAAGAGGTGCAGGCTATTCATGCCTGATGCCGAGTGTTCATGTTGCTGGGCCCCCCATTGAGCATGTAGCAAGTCAGCAATCAATCCTGCATTTGGAATGTGCTACAGGAATCTAGCTGCCTACCTGAAGCAGTGGTGTTCTGGCACATCATATGCCCAAAATGAAAATTGATATTCATTTAGGATCTCACCCATCTATTGTGGATTCACACATAGGTGATCTTGTTGATCATTAAGAGGCCCTACGCTCTCCCTAGTTACTTTTTTGCCCTTTATATATTTGTTGAAGCTCTTTGGATTCTCCTTTGACTTATTGCTGAAGCAATCTTGTTGAGTTAAGACAGAGAAGTTAACTCTCATCGAGTTAAGAGAGAGCAGTTTCTCTTAGGCAAAGGGCAGACAATGGGAAGGTCTGTTGACCTCAGGTGGAATTTTCTGGTCCTGGGTAAAGTGAGACCATAAAATCCCATCCTAAGTTTACCTCTCTGAGGTTTTGCTGTTTGGAATATATATATTCTTCGCTGAAAACTGCTGCCTGGATCTCTGTTCAAAAATGTTAAAAAACTGAAAATCCATCATCATTTGAACATACTTGTTTCTGTGCTCACTAATTCTGAAGTAGAACATGTGCTATAAATTATAGCAGCCGAGATAGCTAGCCAATTATACTTTGCCAAGTATTTTAATTGGTAAAAGTTATGTTAATTATTTTTATTGATATACCAACTGTGCTCTTTAAAAAAGTTTGCTTTGATAAAAGCTTCCTAATAGACCACTTGAATCATACCTGGAATGAAACACTTTGTGCTCACCCTAATGCCAAAAATCAAATGAAAAAGTTAGAGTCTAGGTGAACTGTATAAAATAAGTTGGAGTTTCTAGCCTGGGCCTTAACTAATCCATGATGTACAAAGGAGTGCTTAAGGTCTCCATGTTCCAAAATGTGTGTATGCATCTGTCTGTTTATCTGTCTGCCTGCCTGTCTGTTGGTCTGCCTGCCTGAATGTCTGCCTGTCTGTCTATTTGTTTGCATGTCTATCTACCTCTATCTCTCTCTATCTCTCAATCATTCTTTCTTTCTTTCTTCCTTTCTTTCTCTATCTCTCCATCACTCTTTCCTTCTTTCTTTCTTTCTATTTTTCTTTTTCCAGTACTTTCACAGAGGCAAGTTTATGGTTTACCCAGTGCTCGCAGAGATAATTTCACCCATAGAGCCATATTTCAGTTTTGATTAAGAGAATGTGTTCCTTTAATAAAACCTTTGCAAAGGTTTGTAATGGAACAGATGAGACACCTGCTGCACCACAAACATATCAGCATCAGCGCTATGGAGTGAAAGACACTGATAATTACATAGTCTCAATGTTCTCTCTTTATGATTCAATCAGAGCACATGTGCATCAGTGACAAGGCCAGCATTTATTACTGATCTCTAATTGCCTTTAAGCAGATAATGCTGAGATGCCTCCTTGAATTGGCGCAGGCAGAGCTCTGACCCAGTGACAGTGAAGGAATGGTGATATAGTTCCAAGTCAGAATGGCCTGTGACTTGGTGGGGAACTTTTTTTCTTATTTATTTGTTCATGGGCTATGGGTGTCCCTGATTGGGCCAACATTTATTGCCCATTCCTAATTGCCCTGGAACTGATTGTTAGGCATTTCAGAGGGCATTTAAGAGTCAACCACATTTCTCTGGGTCTACAGTCACATGTTGGCCAGATCATGTAAGGACAGCAGATTTGCCCACATTCTATACTTTGATTTAGAGGGCGGCACGGTGGCTCAGTGGTCCGCACGACTGCCTCATAGTGCCAGAAACCTGGATTCAATTCCCGGCTTGGAACACTGTCTGTGTGGAGTTTGCACATTCTCCCTATGTCTGCATGGGTTTCCTCCGGGTGCTCCAGTTTCTTCCCACAGTCTGAAAGGTGTGCTGGTTAGATGCACTGACCTGAACAGACGCCAGAGTGTGGCAACTAGAAGAATTTCACAGTAAATTTATTGCAGTGTTAATGTAAGTCTTACTTGTGACTAATAAATCAATTTTACTTTTTCGTTCCTAAAGGATATTAGTTGAGTCAGATGGATTTCTACAACAATTGGCCTGGCAGTGGCAGGATGGTATTATTGGTGGACTAATAATCCACTGATCCAGGTTTCGAATCTCACTGTGTCTAATGATTACCATGAAACTGTTGTCGAACATCATAAAAACCCGTCTGGCTCATAAATGTCCTTCAGGGAAAGAAATCTGTCACCCATACCTGGCCTGGCCTACATGTGATTCCAGAGCCACAGCGATGTGGCTGACTCTTAAATGGATTCTAGGATGGATAATAAAACTGACCCAGCCAACGCTGCCCACATCCCATGAATGAATAAAAATATGCAAGAAATGCTATCACACATCTGCTGCCCTTGTCCTTCTAGGTGGACGAGGTCATAAGTTCTGTTGAAGGAGATGTTTCATTGCATTTGTACATGGAATACACTGCTATCATAATACCTGGGTGGTGATGGGACTGAATGTTGAAGATAGTATGTTGGGTACCAATCATACAGGTTGTTTTGGCCTGAAAAGGTGTCAAGCTTCTTGAGTGTTACTGGAGCTGCACTCATCCAAGCAAGTAAAGAGCATTCCTGACACTTCTAACTTATAGAAAGTGAACAGGCTTCAGGGTGTCAGGAGGTGAGTTACTTACCAGCCACTCTCTTACCTGTTATTTTAGTCAACGTATTTAATTAGCTGACCCAGTTAAATTTCTAGTCAATGGTAACCCCCTCGTGTTATAATGGAGGATTCAGCAATAGCAGTGCCATTGAACATCAAGGGAAAGTGGATAGAGGAGATGATCTTTCCTGACATTTCTATAACGTGAATGTCACTTGCCACCCAAGCTTGAGTGTAATCCCACTTTCAATGATAACTTGGGGATGCCTCTTTTTGAAGTCCAGGTTTCTCCAATCTTTCCTCAGAACTAAGATGACTGACATTAGAGATCATCCAAGCATTATTCCTATTCATTTCCAAATTCCATGTCAGAGGCAATTCTTGAAGAATACTTTTTTCACCTTATTGCCTATGTGTTCCTTTGCTCTTTCCCAGGGGGTTACATCACAGTGAGGGTCCAGGTGGTTTTTGGGTGAATGACTCAGGGCAGGAAGGGATACTTAGCCATGACGATCTAAGACATTCGATGGGATTTTCCGGCTGCCTTCGCCCCAAGGCCGGAAATTCCCGCCCAAGGTCAATAGACATTTGCATGGTCCGCCCTCGCCCACTACAATTCCTGTGGCAGGCGGTACGGGAAAACTCACCCATTGTCTTGTAGTCTAGGCTTGATGAAGTGCACCATCATCATGCACGACAATGCTGCTTGAGGTTGGGAATTGAAGCCCTGCTCTGTGATGAGCTATTGATCTCAAGTCTATGAATAATTATGGTTCCAAATGAAGCACATAGTAGCTGTGGTTTTCCATGCCTGTTCGACACGCGCACAAATCCCCTTCTGGCTGCTAACTCTTGCAAGAAGGCCTTTAACAGGTTTTGCAGTGGGGAGATCTCAGAATTAGATCTTCCCCACCCCACCACCCCCTTTTACTGATTTGTTTAAGCCCAATTTGTTTTCTCTCAGCAGACAACTTCTTTCTTTCAGCAACCAGAATGTTCCTCACATTGATTTCAATGCAAGGATGAATTTAAACCAGCTCCCAGCCCCCAGAGCATTTTGTAGGAAAGAGTTCTGGCTGTCCGCCACCCTTTGCATGAAAAGCTACTTCCAGATGTCTGAATGACCCCAGGCTCTCATTGTAAGATTATGGCCCCTTTTTCTGGATCTTACATACTTCCAGAACCCTGTCTGTACACGAGCATAGAAACTAAAAGCAGGAGGAGGCCATCTGGCCCTTCGAGCTTTCTCCTACATTCATTTTGATCATGGCTGATCAGAAAATTCAATATTCCCCATATTCCTTGATTCATAGACTCGCAGAATCGTAAAAACCCTACAGTGCAGAAGGAGGCTCTTCCGCTCATCGAGTCTGCACAGACCACAATCCTACCCAGGCTCTATCCCCGTAAGCCCACATATTTACCCAGCTAATACCCCTGATACTAAGGGGCAAAATAGCATGAGCAATCAATCTAATCTATATATCTTTGGACAGTGGGAGGAAACTGGAGCACCGAGAGGAAACACATGCAGACTTCGAGAGGAGATAGAAATTCCATGCAGACAGTGACCCGAGGCCGGAATTTGAACCCGGGTCCCTGGCACTGTGAGGCGCAGTGCTAACCACTGTGCCACTGTGACACCACTGTAGCCCCTGGTGCTATATCTAATTTCTTCTTGAAATCAGACAATGTTTTGGCCTCAACTACATTCTGTGGTAGCAAATTTCGCCAATCTCTGGGTGAAGAAATTTCTCCAAGTGAATCATTAAATAATTCAATCAGATCACCCTTCACTTTCTTAGGGGATACAAGCCATTATTTCCTACATTATCTAGTAATCTATCCTCATAAGCTGATGTCTTGATAGCATTCTGCTGATTCTGCGCTACACTCTCTCCAAGGCCAATATATCTTCCCCTCAGTGCCCAGACACTGAAGGCAATGCTCCAAGTGGGATTTGGCCAAGGCTCTCAACAACTGAGACACCACTCCTGAATTACAATCTGTTTGCGACAAAGGCCAATGCTCCTTTAGCCTTTCTGATTGCTTTTTGTACCTTTGAGCTGGCTGAGGTTTATTTATGGGTATGGACACCACAAATCTTTTTACTGCTCCTACAGGTAAGAAAATAGTTTGTAAGCTCTGTGGATTTCTCTGGTCCAAATGATGTTTAATTTTCCCAGACATTCTCATCTTTGTGGACGCGGATTGCTATTTAGCCTGTGGCAATATTTTCAGATGTGACCAGAAAGGCAAGTTGGATGGGCGACATTGTGTGGCTATTTCTGTTTTCAGTCAGGCTTTAATATATTCACTGCAGAGCAGACCGCTGTGTGACAGCTCCACATTAATTATTCTCCTTTGCCATTTTACTTGGATTCGTGGTAATTGTGTTTGCTTCGTGGCAGGGCACAGATTTTATTCATGATGAGAATTTTATGCCTGTAAATGTCACAAAGCCTTCCTTTGCAGGACAATTAATTGGTGAATGAAGAAGCTGAATGCAATTAATAGAGGGCAAAATGAAATGATTAACACGGCATTGAGTAGTTTCCGTGGAAGTAAAGTTCTGTAAATATTTCTCGGCAAACAAGAATGAAGCTCATCACCCTATGGTTGACAACTTTCCACTTCTGACCTCCAACCTCTCAACTCAGTTCAAATCTTTCCAGTTCATCTCCGTCTTGACGAAATTTCTTGTGTCCAGTTTTTTTTTATTGTGTCTGATTTCATTTGAGGTATGTGGGTGTCACCGGCTAACTATCAGTCATTGCCCATCCCTAGTTACCCTTGAAGGGCAGGCAAGAATCAATCAATTCATCTGGCTGTGGAACCACATGTAGGCCAGACCAAGTAAGGTTGGCAGATTTCCTTCCCTAAAGGGCAAAGGTCAACAAGAAGGGTTTATCTGACAATCGACAATGGTTTCATGGTAGATTCTTAATTCCAGATATTTTTTATCGAGTTCAAATTTCACCATCTGCCATGGCAGGATTCGAACCTGGGTCCCCAGAACATTAGCTGAGTTTCCAGATTAATAATCTAGTGATAATACCACTAGGCCATCACCTCCCCACTTCAACTTTGCTTCAAATAATCCAGTCTATCCACAACATATTACATTTGTACAGTACCTTTAATGTAATTAAACACTCTAAGTCACTTTCCTCCCATCCCTTGCTCGGAGCTCGGAGAACAAGTTAGCATGGTTTTAAGGAAGGGAAATTTTGTTTGACAACATTTATTAGAACTTTTGAGGAAGCAATTGGTACATTATATAAAGTGGAGCCTGTATATGTAGTATACTTGGAATTCCAAAAGGCATTCAATAAGGTGTTATAGAATAAGTTAATACACAAGATGGAGTTGGAGGTGATGTATTGGGATGGATGGAAGATTGGTTAAAAACAAGCAGGTCTGTGAATAGTGGGGTGCTGCAAAGATCAGTGCTGGTCTTCAGACTTTTACATTTTGTATTAGTAATAGTGTCACATCTAATAAAGACATGACAGTGATTTCTCTTTTAAAGTGGACAGTATGTGCCGCAAAAAATACCCACAGAATGTTATCTGACCTGATCTGTGAATTCAAAAGGTTCCACACTGCCTCAGAAGGACAAAAGGATATATTAAACATAGAACATAGAACATAGAACACTACAGCACAAACAGGCCCTTCAGCCCACAAGTTGTGCCGAACACATCAAAACCTACCCAGCCATAGACCTATCTATAACCCCCAATCCCATTGGATCCCATATACTCATCCAGAAGTCTTTTAAAAGACCCCAGTGAGTTCGCCTCGACCACCACCGACGGCAGCCGATTCCATTCACTCACCACCCTCTGAGTGAAAAACTTTCCCCTAGCATCCCCTCTGTACTTGCTTCCCTGCACCTTAAATCTGTGCCCTCTCGTCGCGACCATTTCAGCCCTGGGAAATAGTCTCTGAGAGTCCACCCTATCTATTCCTCTCAACATCTTGTAAACCTCTATCAGGTCGCCTCTCAACCTTCGTCTCTCCAGTGAGAACAGTCCCAGCTCCCTCAACCTGTCTTCATAAGGCATGCCTCCCAATCCAGGCAACATCCTTGTAAATCTCCTCTGCACCCTTTCAATAGCTTCCACGTCCTTCCTATAGTGAGGCGACCAGAACTGCGCACAGTACTCCAAGTGTGGTCTGACAAGGGTCCTATAAAGCTGCAGCATTACCTCCTGACTCCTGAACTCAATCCCTCGATGAATGAAGGCCAGTACACCGTAAGCTTTCTTAACCACATCCTCCACCTGGGAGGCCGATTTGAGAGTCTTATGGACCCGGACCCCAAGATCCCTCTGCTCTTCCACACAGCTAAGACTCCTACCTTTGATAGTGTACTCATTCATCCCGTTGGATCTGCCAAAATGGACCACAACACATTTATCCGTGTTGAAGTCCATCTGCCACTTCTCCGCCCAGTCTTGCATCCTGTCGATGTCATGCTGCAACTTCTGATATCCCTCCAGACCATCCACAACACCACCGACCTTCGTGTCATCGGCGAACTTACTCACCCATCCCTCCACTTCCTCATCCAGGTCATTTATGAAAATGACAAACAGCAAGGGTCCTAGAACAGATCCCTGGGGCACTCCACTGGTGACCGACCTCCATGCAGAAAAAGAGCCATCCACAACCACCCTCTGCCTTCTGCAGGCAAGCCAGTTCTGGATCCACAAGGCCAAAGCCCCTTGGATCCCATGGCCTCTCACCTTCTCAAGAAGTCTTGCATGTGGGACCTTGTCAAATGCCTTGCTGAAGTCCATGTACACCACGTCCACTGCTCTTCCTTCATCAATGTGTTCAGTCACATTTTCAAAGAACTCAATTAAGCTCGTAAGGCACGACCTGCCTTTTACAAAACCATGCTGACTATTTCTAATCAACCTAAACTTCTCCAAATGCTCGTAAATCTTGTCCCTCAGAAGCCTCTCCATCAGCTTACCAACCACTGAGGTCAGACTCACCGGTCGGTAATTTCCAGGACTATTCCTGTTCCCTTTCTTGAAAATAGGGACCACATCCGCAATCCTCCAATCCTCCGGAACCTCTCCCGTCTCCATCACGACGCAAAGATCATCGCCAGGGGCTCTGCAATGACATCCCTCACCTCCCACAATAACCTGGGGTACATCCCATCTGGTCCCGGAGACTTGTCTATCTTGGTAGCATTTAAAAGTTCTAACACATCCGCTTCCTTAATATCTACATACTCAATCTTTTATTCCACACAAAGTATCAACTACTTATACCCTGAGACCATCCAAAAGATGCTCCTGAGTTGAATGGATCTTCCTGAATCAAACAAATTGTCTGAACTACCCCTCAGCCCACCCACCTCCCACTCCCCAGGACGAATGTCTTCAGACAATAAAACAGGCTATGGCTCATCAACTTGAGACAAAAAACAAAGAACAACACAGCACGGGAAACAGGCCCTTCGGCCCAACGAGACCAGCAGCATATTTGGAAGAAGGAACTGTGGGAAGCCACATGGTAGGACAGCCTAGATGGTCACCCCTTATAATCTTTAAGTGCTATTGCAGGGAGACATAACAGCAGCAGAAAGGACAGTTTATATCTTAAGAACCAAAGACTGAAAGGTCTTGTGAGGTATCCAATTCTCTTCCTTTTCACGTCCTCCAATGCCGCAAACTGGCCCTATGATAAAAAGACTGCAAGCAACTAATTTCACAACATGCAGAAAGTCCATCTCTCCTAAAAATCACTTTAACTTCAGTTTGAACTTATGAAAATTACACTACGCGAGTGAAGATATATTTTCTTTCAGCCTTTTATGAATGTTTTCCAGAATAAGACAATCAAGTGAATTGTCAACCATTCCTTTTGTTTATTGACTTGTAAAAGTGCACTGTTCTCTTCAACTGTACTTTCCTCGAATGTTTTTGCACATGTGACTGTGTGAGTGGTTACACGAATCTTGCTGCTCGTTATTCAAATTATCCACACACGTACGGGTTAAAAAGTGCACACATCCTCATTTCAAAAGCTTATTGATTATGGCCACTAGATAAGGGAAAAGGGTTTCTGTAGTTCCCTCTCACCCTGACTGCAAAATGCAAGCTGTGAGGAGAACACAAAGAGACTGCAAAAATATAAAGAGAGGTTAAGTGACTGGACAACAAGCTGATAGATGTAGTATAGCATAGGACACAGTGAGATTATTCACTTTGGTCATAAGAATAGAAAAGCAAAACATTTTTAAAAGATGTGTAACTTGTAAGAGTTAATTTTAGGAAGTGTAGTGAATGTTCAAAAACAGAAAATGCTGTAAAATCTCAGCAGGTCTGAAAGTATTTGTAGAGAATGAACAGAGCTAATGTTTCATGCCCAAATGAGTTGTTGTCTTGTGAAAGCTTACTAGATTGGGCTCTGAAATAGGAGAGTTGTCCTCTGATGAGAGGCTGAATAAATTAAGCCGATTTTCTCTGGGTTTCAGAAGAATGAAAGGTTATCTTTTTGAAAGTTCTGAAGGGGCTTGAAAGGGTAGATATTGGAGGTTGTTGACCCTAGAATGTAGAACATGGGAGCACAGTCTCTGACTAAGTGAGGTAATTCCACTTTTCAAGAAAGGTGACAGGGATAAACTAGGGAATTACAGACCAGTAGGTCTCATATCGATGGTAGGGAAACTATGGGAGAAAATTCTGAAGGAGAGAGTTAATCTCCACTTGGAGAGGTAAGGTTTGATCAGATAATGTCAGCATGGCTTTTTCAGAGAGGGGTGATGCCTAATAAATTTGATTGAATTTATTGAAAAGTGATCGGATTTGTAGACGAGGGTAGTGCATTTGATGTAGTTTATATGGATTTCAGCAAAGCACTTAACAAGGTTCCACATGAGAGCCGGATAAAGGAACACATGGGATCCAGGCTAACTTGGCAAGTTGGATTCAAAACTGGCTTAGTGGTACATAAGAGGTAAAATCGCCATGGAAATAAATCACTGGTGGTGATTTAACCTGAAGGTCACCGCGCCTCAGGCAAATTGAAAGGTTAGGAAGGTGAGCATTCACAAATAACCTCAGCAAGTACAGGAATTAAGCACATGCTATTGGCATCACTCCGCATCATGAACCGGTTAAACTAAACCTACACCCAATTTAATGATAGGAGTCAGAAAACGGTGGTAGAAGATTACTTGTATGAATGGAGGCTGGTATCTAGTGAGATATGAGAAGGAACAGCATTAGGTCCCTTATTGTTCATGATATATATAAACAATATAGATAAGAATGTATGTTGAGGGAAGAATAGAGAGATGATAAGTACATTTGCAGATACACAAAGATTGGCAAGGTTACACATACCAGGCCACACAGATCCAACTGTACCACTGATTTCTGCAATCTCTCTCCATTTAAATAACATATCACTGTTCTATTCTTCTTGTCAAATGGACAAATTCACATTTTTCTATATTATCCTCCATCTGCCAAATTGTTGCCCATTCATTTAACCTACCTTTATCCCTTTGCAGACTCTTTACTTTTCTCAACAACTCATTTTCTTGTCTATCTTGATGTTACCAGCAAGCTTAGCAACTTTCAGCCCTTCATCCACAACATTGATTTGTATTGTGAAACATGAGGATCCAGCCCTGTGGCACTCCATTAATTATAGAATCCGTAGGATTCCTACAGTATAGAAGGAGGCCATTTGGGAGGCCCATCGTGTCTGCATCAACTCAATCCCACCCAGACCCTATTCCTATAACACCACACAATTACCCTGTTAATTCCCTTAACACTAGGGTCAACGTTAGCATGGCCAATCAACCTAACCTGCACCTCTTTGGACTGTGGGAGGAAACCACAGCACTCAGAGGAAACCCATGCAGACATGGGCAGAAAATGTAAACTCCAAGTGGCTGTAGAGATAGTAGAAGCATTGGTTATAATCTGTCAAAGTCTCTTAAATTCTGGAAGAGTTCCAAAGAGTTGGAAAATAATTAATTAAATACCTTTGTTCATAAAGGAAGAAAACAGAAAGCAGAATTTTTAGGCTAGTTACTTTAGCATCAGTCATGAGGAACTTGCTAAACCCAATATTAAGGAGATTATGGCAAAATACTTAAAAATCATAAAGTCATCTGGAAGAGCAACTTTGTGAAAAAGAAATGTGTTTAATTATTAGATATTTTTTTGTGAGTAAGAAATAATTGGATAAAGGAGAACCTGTAGATGTGGTGCATTTCAATTTCCCAAATGTAATTAATATGGTGCCACATCAAAGGTCACATCACAAAATGAGAATGTATGGCGTAGTAGTTGACATATTAACATAGACAAAGGATTGATTGGCTAACAGGAAGTACAGAATATAAATTAATTGCATGTTGTTCAGATTAAGGTAGCACAGTGGCACAGTGGTTAGTGCTGCTGTCTCACAACACCAGTTTGATTCCTGGCTTGGGTCACCAACTGTGCAGAGTCTGCCTGTTCTCTCTGTGTCTGCGTCGGTTTCCTGTGGGTGCTCCCGTTTCCTCCCGATGTCGCAAAGATATGGTGGTTATGTGCATTGACCATGCTAAATTCTCTCTCAGTATACCCAAACAAGCACCAGCTCGTGATGACTTGGGGGGGGGGGGGATTTTCACAGTAACCTCATTGCACCGTTAGTTTAAGCCTACTTATGGCAAATAAATAAACTTTAAGAGCTTAGGATTCAGACCATCTGGTCCTGCGGATTTCTTAGCCTTTATGTCTAATCATTTTCCCTAATGTTGGTGATTGTATTAAGTTCCTCCCTCTGTTCACCTCTTGATTTTCAACTATGTTTGGGACACTTTCTAAATCTTCTGGAGTAATGCCAGATACAAATTTCTATTCAACGCCTCTGTCCTTTCCTGTTCTCCCCAGACTCACTCTCTTGAGGGCCAATATCATTAGTTATATTATTAGTTTTTCTTTCCTTTTGTAAAAGATTTAAAACTCTCACAATCTGTTGATATTCCTAACTAGATTTCTCTCACATGAAACTTTCTCCCTCTTTATTGTATTTTTAGTCATTCTTTGCTGTTCTTAGAATCATATTAATCTTCTGACTTACAATAAATCTTTGCAGATTTGAACAGTGTTTCTTTCCATTTGATGCTTTTCTTAGCCATGAATAATGCATCCTACTTAAAGAGTCTTTCTTTCTCACTGGGATAAATCTTTGCAGGGAGTTAAAAAGAAAGCTCCTTAAAAGTCTGTTACCACACTACCTTGTGGACTAATTTCCACTCACTTTAGCTAGTTCTATTTTTATATGCTTATTTGGGTTTAAAACACTAGTCACAGGCTCACACTTCACCTCCTCATGAACAGGAAGTTCTATTGTAATCACAATCGCCTAAAGGCTCCTTACCATGAACTTACTGATTAATTCCATCTCATTGCTTATTACTGGAACTACCTATTCCCTGGTTCACTCAAGAACATGTCACTCTAAGATATTGTCCTAAATATACTGCATTAACCACCTTTGCAGGCTCCTTTTACCAATCTACATGCAGATTAAAGTTTGTTGTATTGATTATTTCAGTAATTTTCTTATATATCCCATATATTTCTTCCAATACATTGGATGCTACAATATAATTCATAATTGAGGATTTATAAACTCCCATAAGTGACCTCTTCTTTTTCCTATTTCTTAATTATAACAATTCTAATCTCCCATTACTGTGCTAATGACAATCTTAATTAACAGAGTTACCTCACTATCTTTTCCTTGCTTCCAAACTTACAGAGATATCCAATATCCTTTAATATTCATGTCGCAGCCTTGGTAACCTTGCAACCATGTTTATATAATGACAATCAGTTCATACATATTTTACTTTTATCTGTGCTAACAATTCATTTATTTTGTTAGTGATGTCGCGCATTTTCAGGTACAGAGTCTTTAACTTAGTCTTTTTAACATTTTTGAAATCTCTGATCTTATCTGCTGGTACCTTTATCCAAATAGCTACCCTACTCTATTATCTTAAAGTCATAGAGGTTTGCAGCATGGAAACATGCCCTTTGGCCTAACTTGTTCATGCCACCTTTATTTTTAACCCCTAAGCTAATCCCAATTGCCCACATTTGGCTCATATCCCTCTTTACCCATGTAACTGCCTTAGCACTTTTTAAAAGACAAAATTGTACCCAGGTCACTACAATCTTTGGCAGCTTGTTCTAGACGCACATCACCCTCTGTGTGAAAAAATTACCCCTCTGGACCCTTTTATATTTCTCTCCTCTCACCTTAAACTATGCCCAGTACTTTTAGACTCCCCTACCTTAGGAAAAGATATTGATTAATTAACTGATCTATGCCCCTCATTATTTTATAGACCTCTATGAGCTCACCCTCTATGCCTTCTACATTCCAGAAAAAATAAATCCCAATCTATCCAGCCTTTCCTTGTAACTCAAGCCATTAAATTCCTGTAACATCTCAGTAAATCTTTTCTGCACTCTTTCTGCCCAATGAGTCCGCGCCACCACCCCAATGTTCCCACTTCTACCCGTGATCCCGGTCTGTGTTTATAGATCTATGGATTGAAACCAAATTTGAGACAATTTAGGGAGAATTTGTTCTGCCAATCAGCCTAAGAGCACATCTTTGGGATGTGGGAGGAAACCGGAGCACCCGGAGAAAACCCACGCAAGCACGGGGAGAATGCGCAAACTCCCACAGACACAGGCCCAAATCCATGTATCTGCACAGCACAGCGATAGTCACTGAGCTGTCGTGTTGCCCATCAAATGGTCCAGGTCAAGCGTACACTAACGACGTGAAGCACTAGGATACTCTCAAAAAAAAAAATCCAAGAGCAGCCCTCTCACGACCCATCGCGTGTATGCCCCTCGTTAGACAACAAGGTGGACCAAAGCACCTGTAGGATAAAAACAAGTACATCAATATCATCATCTATTTACACACTTCCCACGGACTCCCAAGGCTCATGATCCCTATTTTAAATCAGTTTTCTATACCCTTCCATTCCCATTCTGTTCATGTGCCCATCTAAGTATCTCTTAAATAACTCCAGAGTGCCTGCCTCCACCACTTTACTTGGCAGCGCTTTCCATACCCCCACCACCCTCTGTGTGAAAAAACTTCCTCTGGCATCCAAATTATACATTACCCCCCTCACCCTAAGCCCATGACCCCTCTGCTATTTGAGTCCATCCTAGGAGAAAGCTTAACCCTGTTTAATCTATCTATACCCCTCATAATCTTGTACACCTCTATTAGATCTCCTCTAAAAGCAGCATCTCAATAGCAATAACCTCTTTCTAAGGAAAGCCCCAATTTGCCTAACCTCTCCTCGTAACTCAGACCTTCCATACCAGGCAGCATCCTGATAAACCTCTTCTGCACTCTCTTCAGAGTCTCCACGTCCTTCCGATATTTCTCTGACACATTCATCTGTCTAATCTTATTTACCCTATGCTAGCTTGCTTGTGAGTCAGAGAGTAATCCAGAGGTTATTACTTTTGAGATGCTGCTTTTTAATTTGGCTCCTGTCTGCTCATAATCTCTGAACAAAACCTCTTTCCTAATCCACCTAATGTCATTGGTAGTCAATGTGATCTATAACTGGATCTTCCTCCTCCTCCCATTGCAAGTTCCTTTCCAACCCTGAGAAGATGTCCTGAATTTCTGCGCTGCATCACCTTCCCTGACTCAGAAAATTCCCAACTTCACACTCTGTGACTATCTGCAACCAGTAATGATTCTTTTCATGCTTGTTGGGATTGTGCCCTCCTGATCACACACTTTGATTTGATTTACTATTGCCACATGTATGATTATGCAGTGAAAAATGTTGTTTCTTGCGTGCTATACAGACAAAGCACACTACTCAGAGAACAAAAGGGAATAATGCAGAATGTAGTGTTACAGTCATAGCTGGGGTGTAGAGAAAGATCAACTTAATGCAGTAATTTGAAAATCTGACAACAGCAGGGAAGAAGCTGTTCTTGAGTCGGGTGATACACGAGCTTTTGTATCTTTTACCCAACGTAAGGAAGTGGAAGCATATATTTCTGGGGTGCATGGGGTCCTTGATTATGCTGACTGTTTGCCGAGGCAGCGGGAAGTATAGCTAGAGTCAATGGATGGGAGGCTGGTTTGCGTGATGGGCTGGGCTACATTCACGACCTTTTGTAGTTTCTAGCGGTTTGGAGCAGAGCAGGAGTCATGCCACGCTTTGATACAACCAGAAAGAATACTTTCTATGCTTCATGCATAAAAGTTGGTGAGAGTCATAGCACACATGTCAAATTGTTTAATCTTCTGGGAAAGTAGAGGCACTCTTGTGTTTTCTTAACTAGAGTATCCTGCAGTCTTTAGAGGACCACCCAGCTCCAGTGGTAAGTGGTGCCCCTCAGAAAGCATCTTCCTATCCCCTGGTCTTTTTCCTGAATACCCTAGTGAGCCCAATCTGAATTACCTTCATTCCAAGGCCTCCTCAATGCTGGCTGGTCTGGGACTGGCTGCAGTACCAGTTGTGGCCACTAACATAGAACGTAGAACATAGAACACAACAGCACAAACAGGCCCTTCGGCCCACAAGTTGCGCCAATCACATCCATACCTACCAGACCTATCTATAACTCCCAATCCCATTAAATTCTATGTACTCATCCAGAAGTGTCTTAAAAGACCCCAGCGAGTTTGCCTCTACCACTACAGATGGCAGCCAATTCCAGTCACTCATTACCCTCTGAGTGAAAAACCTACCCCTAATATCTCCTGTTCCTCAGATCTTAATCCTGTGTCCTCTCATGGTGACCATTTCAGCTCTGGGAAATAGCCTCTGAGAATCCACCCTATCTATACCTCTCAATATCTTATAAACCTCTATCAGGTCGCTTCTCAATCTTTGTCTGTCCAGGGGAAAGAGACCTAGCTCCTTCAACCTACCTTCATTTGGCATTCCTCCCAGTCCAGGAAACATCCTTGTAAATCTCCTCTGCACCCTCTCAATAGCTTCCACATCTTCAATAGCTTCCACCATCCTTCCGTATAGTGGTGTTGATTGGATTTGAAAACTTCTAGCCCTCTCATTGGCTTATTGGGGGAGGAATCTCATTACGGAGAAGGATGGAAAGTCCCATCACTGGTGAATAATTCCTGAGGAATGCAAAACACCATCAGAGGCTCCGGGATTGTCCAAGGCAAGATTGCTTTTGATGTTCTGGCTGGTGAATGAGGCCATCATCACCCTATCAAATCCTGGCCAGATGTTCTGTGTGTGGGTAATCACAAGTGTAGATCAACGTCCTATCATTCTGTGCTTTCCTGAGGCAGGTCCCGGACAAGGCATTGTCTAAAGTTCTGGTCTTCAATTAGGCTTCACAGCGTCGACACCAGAAAGTTGCTTTCCTTTGGTGGAAAATCTAAGACATGGAGGTACAGTCTCAGGATAAGGTGATAATCAATTCCTGCACTCAAAGAGTTATGAATTTTTGGAATTCTCTACCATAGAGCACTGTGGATGCTCTGTCATTGAATGTATTTAGAATCATAGAATCCTTACACTGCAGAATGAGGCCATTCAGCCCATCGAGTCTGCTCCAACAATAATCCCACCTTGGCACTATCCGTATAACCCCACATATTTACCCTGCTAATCTTGCTGACACTAAGGGGCAATTTAGCACGGCCAATCAACCTAACCCACACATCTTTAGACTGTGGAAGGAACTGGAGCACCCGGACAAAACCCACGCTGACACAGGGACAACATGCAAACTCCACACAGACAGGCCAGAATTAAACCTAGGTCTCTAGAGCTGTGAGACAGCAGTGCCACTGTGCAACCATGCTGGGATAGACAGATGTCTGACCTGCCTTTTGGCTGCAGGGTGGCACTATTGCTTCTCAGTGCCAGGGATCTGGGTTGCCTCCTGGGTTGGGTCACTGTTTGTGCGGTGTCTTCAAATTCTCCCTGGGTTTGCGTGGGTTTCCAACAGGTGCTCCGGTTTCCTTCCACACTGTGAAAGACATGCTGGGTAGGTGCATTGGACATTCTCCCTCCGTGTACCGAAAAGGCACTGGAGTGTGGATTTTCACAGCAACTCCACCACAGTGTGAATGTAAGCTTGTTTGTGACTAAGTAACCTTTACTTTTACTTTACTCCTTGAACCAGGGACATGGGGAATGGTCCAGGAAAGTGGAGGAGAAGCCAAAGATCAGCCATGATCATATTAAATAGCAGAGCAGGGTGGATAAGCTGTAAGATCTATTCCTGCTTCTATTTTCTATGATTTTATTTGGGACAACTAATCATGTCTGCCTGGCTCAGCTCATAAACTATTACAACACAAAAGGGAGGTCATTCAACCACAATGTGTCTGCTGACCATATGAATGAGTTATTCAATCAGGCCCAGTCCCTTGCTTCTTTCACTGTAGTCCAATAGATTCTTCCATTTAAACGTGTTGAATTCCCTTTGGAAAGTTACTGTTGAATCTGCCTCCAGCACCGCTTCACATCGTCACAACCTGGTGTTTGAAAATGATTTACCTCATCTCCCCTCTGGTTTAATCTGCTAGTTGTGTTACAATCTGGATCACTTTCTGGTGTCGATGCTGTAAAGCCTAATTAAAGGCCAGAACTTTAGACATGCCTTGTCCAGGATTAGATAAGGTAGACAGTGAGAGCCTTTTTCCTCGGATGGAGATGGATAACACGAGGGGACATTGCTTTAAATTAAGAAGTGGTAGTTATAGGACAGATGCTAGAGGTGGGTTCTTTACTCAGAGGGTAGTAAGGGCGTGGACTGTCATGCCTGCAGCAGTACTGGACTCGTCAAGTTTAAGGGCGTTCAAATGGACAGTGGATAGGCATATGGATACCATTGGAATAGTTTAGGATAGAGGGTCATAAAATTGGTTCCATTGGTCGGCATAACATCGAGGGCCAAAGGGCCTGTATAGAACATAACACTGTTATGTTCTATGTTCTATGCCTCAGGAAAGCACAGAATGATAGGATGTTGATCTACACTTGTGATTACCCACACACAGAACATCTGGCCAGGATTTGACAGGGTGATGATGGTCCCATTCACCAGCCAGAACATCAAAAGCAATCCTGCCTTGGACAACCCTGGAATCTCTGACAGTGTTTTGCATTCCTCAGGAATGAATAGCCTATGATGGGACTTTCCATCCTTCTCAGTAATGAGATCCCTCCTGTCCAGCAGGAACAGCTCACCATACTTACCCCATCGAAATCTTTATCATTTCGGACATGGGATTATCATTTTTATCATGGGATTACAGGGAAACAGTAAGGGACAGGGTCTGGGTGAAATACTCCGTCAGAGAGTCAGTGTAGACTCAATGGGCTGAATGGTCTCTTCTGCATTGCAGGATTTCTAAATTCTCATTTTGCGAGATAAGAACATAAGAAATAGGAGCAGGAATAGGCCATCCAGCCCTTTGAGCCTGCCCCACTATTCAATAAGATCATGGCTGATCTGAAGTGGATCAGTTCCACTTCCCCGCTTTCTTCCCATAGCCTTTAATTCTCTTATCTATCAGAAATCTATCTACCTGTGACTTAAATAAAAAAAAGATGGAATTTGAATTCAATACAAAGAATAGAGTCATAGAGATTTACAGTGTGGAAATAGGCCCTTTGGCTCAACTTGCCCATGCTGCCCTTTTTTTGAAAATCCTTAAACTAATCCCAATTGCCCACATTTTGCCCATATCCCTCCATACCCATCATACCGATGTAACTATCTACATGCTTTTTAAAAGATAAAATTATACCCACTCTACTACTACCACTGGCAGCTTGTTCCAGACACTCACCACCTTCTGTGCCCCTCCGGACACTTTTGTATCTCTCCTCTCTCACCTTAAACCTATACTCTCTAGTTTTAGGAAATGCAAGGACATTTTCAGTGATGAGCTAAGCAAGGCTAAAGACTTGCAGGCAAAGATCTATATCAATCCAGAGGCGACCCTTCAATTCTTTTAGGGCACAGCCAGTACCGTCTGTCTTATGAGAAAAGGTGGAGATTAAATTAAAACGGGTTGGGCATTATCCAACCAGATCGGTTTGTGGAATGAGCAGTACCCAAAATCCCAGTATTGAAGCCAGACAAGACCATCTGCAATGGTGGGGACTGCAAGTTAAGAGTTAGTGAGGCTGCCAAGTTGGGTAAATATCCAATCCTGAAGACTGAAGACCTGAATGCAAAGCTGGCTGGAGGTCAGTCTTACACAGGGTTGGATATGAGTCACACAAATCAGAAACTTGAACTGGATGGTACTTATTCCAATACAAGTGTCTGCCTTTGGGCGTGTTGTCAACATGTGCTATTTTCCAGTAGGCTAACTGAACAAGCCATCCAAACCTTTCAATCTGACTGAAGCAAACAGGAAGAACCCTAGAGACCAGTCTTTCACAATTCCTTCTGGGCTATGGGACTGATTCCACACACAACAGCGAGAGACCAGCCAGCAGAAATGTTAATGAACTTGTGTCTCAGTGTGAGACTGAGTCACGTGTTTCCAAATTTAGCAGGGAGGGTAAAGGCCAGCCAAAGCAGGCAGATGACGAACCATGATTCATGTTAGTCAACATGGACAAATCCAGTGGATTAAGCCATATGCATGAGGGATTTTGATGGTGTGTCAAGGTGGGTTCCTGGAGTCATTGCATTAAAACTGGGTCCCTATCTCGTCAAGCGGACACAGATGGAAGGGTTATCCAGAAACACGTAGAGCGTTTGAGAGAATGGGAATTGTACCATCAGCCAATTCTGCCATACTGGCATCTGGGAATCTTGTCAACTATCCAAGCAGTGAAGTACCAGGTTATCCTTTGCAAGTGCAACTGACATCCCCATGGAAACAGATGGAACTGAGTTCCTATGCCTGAAAAGACACCTGTGATTGTGGTTTGTATTGAGAGCACTCCTGTGGGATCACCCAGGCAGATGAGTTATGCCGCTCCACTAGAAATCAGGAACTACCTGGAAGACTTAATTTATTAGATTCATGTGTTAAATGTTCAATGATATTGATGTATTTGTTTTTATCCTACAGGTACTTTGGTCCGCCTTGTTGTCTAACAAGGGGCATACACGTGATGGGTCGTAAGAGGGCTGCTCTTAGATTTCTTTTTCGAGGGTATCCTAGTGCTTCACGTCATTAATGTATGCTTGACCTGGACCATTTGATGGGCAACACGACAGCTCAGTGACTATCGCTGTGCTGCGCAGATACATGGACTTGGGCCTGTGTCTGTGGGAGTTTGCGCATTCTCCCCGTGCTTGCGTGGGTTTTCTCTGGGTGCTCCGGTTTCCTCCCGCATCCCAAAGATGTGCTCTTAGGCTGATTGGCAGAACAAATTCTCCCTAAATTGTCTCAAATTTGGTTTCAATCCATAGACCTATAAACATAGACAGGGATCATGGGTAGAAGTGGGAACATTGAGGTGGCGGCGCGGGCTCGTTGAGCCGAAGGGCCTGTTTCCCGTGCTGTTTTGTTCTTTGTTCTTTTCAGGGACTGAGTAAATTGATTAATGTCAATTGTAAAAAAGAACTTAGAGGGGGAGGGATGTGTTGATTATTCCCTTAAGGGCCACATGGCCCAGGAAGCTGATCAGGCATCAGGTTGGATGTTCACCCCGACCAGTAACCATGTTTTTTTTCTGTTGCAGAACCTGCTTGGAGCTCACTGCATCAACAAGGCTACAAGCCTTTGTGTAGTGTTCACCTGTAAATGAACATGTTGCTGTTTTTCCCTTAACAAGTGAACAAGAATGACTGCAAAGTTAATGGGAGGCATTAGCCTAGTGGTATTGTCACTACACAACTAGTTATCCAAAGACCCAAGATAATGCTCTGGGGACCCAGGTTTGAATCCCACAGCAGATGGTGAAATTTGAATTCAACAAAAAAATCTGGAATTAAAAATCTAATGCTGATCATGAAACCATTGTTGTAAAAACCCATTTGGCTCACTAATGTATTTTAGAGAAAGAAGTCTGCCATAGTTACCCAGCCTGGACTGCATGTGACTCCAGACACAATGCAATGAGATTTGATTCTCAACTGCCCTCTGAAATGGCTTAGCAAGCCACTCAGTTCAAAGGCAATTAGAGATGGGCAATGAATACTGTTTCAGCCAGCAATGCCCCCATTCCATGAAAGAATAAAGAAATTCCAGTCTGGGCATGTTTGACTATTATTATTTATTCATGGGATGTAGATGTGATTGGCTGGCCAATATTTATTGCCCATCCCTAATTGCCCTTTGACTGAGAAGCTTGCTAGGCTACTTAACATTGCTGTGGGGTGTCACATCCTGGCTGGACCAAGTAAGGATTTCCTTCCCTAAATTCATTTCTGAACCAAATGGGTTTTTGTGACAATTGACAATTGTTCTGCAGTCGTTATTAGACTTTTAATTCCAGACTTCTTTTATACTGGATTCAAATTTCACCATTTGCCTTTGAACCCAGGTCCTTAGAGCATTACCCTGAGTTTCTGGATTACTAGTCCAGTGACAACATCACTGAGCCGTTGCCTCCCTCAGCTTGGATCATCAACTCCTTCTCCAAGCAATGAAGAGTGCGTAAGAGACAACAGCTTCACAACACCACATCCTGAGAGAGCATTTGGAAACAAATCCATCAGTCTGTCCTAATGGACATGTTCAATGAAAGATGTTTATGCTGTTGCTGTGGGGGCTGAGAAGCGTGGAGCTGTGTGAAGCCTCAGTGGCAAAGTATAAGGACAGGAATACCTGCTTTCCTGCCAGCATCTCTCACACGCTGGTATGTTGACAGACTGTCACACAGCACCAGCACTGTGATGAACCATTATATAAATGCCACGCCAACAGCTAAAACCTTTGCCTCCAGCAGGCATTTATCTCAGTCACTCCCTAATGGTTCACTGGGCTAATAATAGTCTCACAAACACAATCATAAGTTTCCCGAGGAAGAGTTGGATCGTACGCCCTGTCAAAGCATTTTTTTTGTCACTTCTCTTGGGGGTTTTTCTTCAATCCTTCGCAGAACCTTTATTTTTTTCCAAGTAGAGGGAGTTTGGTGGAAATAATTTCTGTGTAAATCCATTCTTTTAGGTTGTTGTCTGCATGGCCTATACTGGAGATGAGCAGATATTCCAGCAACAACAACAATGGCTGGGATCTTTTGGTCCTCTTCAAGCCAGGGACCATTGCTAGTGAAGCTTAATGACTTCAATCAGGCCATTGAGGTTGGCCTATCGGAATATGAACTCCCTGATTAAAGAGTCAATTGACAGGCCAATCAGGGAATCTTTTCCCCGTGTTTAACTAGGCGTGTCAGTTTCTCTGGGACACCTGAAGGCAGGCTGCTGACTGATGGCATTTTGTGTACTGTATGTGTGTGAATTGTAAATAAAAGGATTTTTGGTTATTCTGCCTCCAAAGACTTATTACATGGACAAGAACATTCAGAGCGGGAGCCAGCCGCTTTTCCTTACATCCCGATAAATGTGACAATAATAAATCAAATCAAAAAGTTCATCGACTTTTGAGTGAGAATTTCCAGTCCTTCTCACATTGGGACTGGAAAATCCCTGCCGACATTTACAGTTATCTAACGCCTTTGATGCGCAGAGCCACTATAAAATGACATCTGACAACAAATTATGTTAAGGGATGTTAGGGCAAAAGAATGATGAAGGAAGTAGGCTTTGAAGATCATCAAAAGGGAGGAGAGACACGCAGAGAGGTTTGAGGGGTGGGATTCCACAGCTTAAGTTGCCATGCATGACCACCAATGTCAGAGCAACTATAATCCGGGACATTCAAGGTGCCAGAAGTTAGAGGATTGCAGATTGTAGGGCAGGAAGAGAATACAAAGATGGCTGAGGGGTGGTTGGCATGATGGGGGGTTGATTGGTGAGGGGTGGGGTGTGGGGGGTGGTTAGCAGAGAGGTGGGAGCCACAGAGAGGTTTGGTGCAAGAAGGAGGAGAAATTTAAGACTGAGACATTGCTTAACTGCGAGCCAATTTCAATCAGTGAGTGTAGGGGTGATGGGAATATCAGAGCCTTTGAGCAGGATTCTCCCTTTGCCAGTTTTTCTCGCCATGTTGTGTAGGACTTGGAAGAAAGAAACATGTCTTAGGCTGGCAGGTCAGGATCAGGGAGCAAAACGTACGATGACATGATAAAGATCCCTGAAGAGTATTACTCTTCATTCCACAACTTAAGTCACGGAATGGTTCCACTTAACAAATCAAGTGAAAGGTGCAAGTATTAGACAGTGTGTGACAAGTTTAAAAAGGCTAGCACAACATTGTGACTTTGGTGAATCATTAGAAGATTCTCTCCAAGATTGTCTAGTTTGTGGTGTCTAAAGAAAGGTTATCAAAGAAAGTTCCTTACCGAGCATGCTTTGACTGTAAAGATAGTGGTAAGAACCACAGTATCGACGAGCTGGCTGCTAAAGTGCTTCACAATTTGGTGCAGGAATGCAGATCCAAGGATTGGGAACAGCCCATTACAATGGTTGGGGGTGGCATTAGGCAAGGGGGTATCAGGGTGGCACATGGCTAGCACTGTTGCCTTACAGTGCTAAGAACCCAGGTTCATTTCCCTTGTTTCTGCATGTGTTTTCTCTAGGTGCTCTTGCTTCCTCCCATACTCCAAAGATGTTCAGGTTAGATGGGTTGGCCATGCTAAATTGCCCCTTAGTGTCCAACGATATGTACGTCAGGGGGTTAGGGGGATAAATGTGTGTAGTTACAGGGATAGGACCTGGATAAGATGCTTTGTTAGAGAATGAGTGCAGACTCAATGGGCCGAATGGCCTTCTTCTGCACTGTAGGGACTATATTTAAACAGCAATAAGCATGTCACAGATCTGCCAAAATTGGCCATTCAGCAAGGAGAAAGATAGTCAATGCAAGAATAGTGGCAAAATGGGTGACATTGCTAAAGCTAGACCTGAGAACTATAATCAAAGGAAAAATCTGGACATCTTCAAGATGTAGAACAAGTTAGATTCTACAGAATTAATTTGCAACATGGAATAAAAAAAATTACAAATGTGAAGAACAGAATGTCCAGAAAGGTGACAAAGAGCTCCAACCTTATCCAAACAGGCTGAGTCATGTAAGTTCTAAGTGATTCTGAAGTGGACAACATATTAAAATGGAGGTTGATCTTTAATATCTGATCTTATTTTTAATACCTGATTACATGCTGACAAAAGCTGAAGCATCTTCTTTTAAAACCAACTGATGCAATTTTAAAGACATACAGAATAGATAGTGCTATTAAAAGGTTATATCAAGGTCAATGTAGAGTTGACAAACAGAACCTCTCCATGTGGTCTTTGGTAATTTCACTGGCCAACATACCAGAGAGATTCAGAGCTGGAAGGGAGATAGGAAAAGATCATCTCCAGAATTGCTGACATCCCTGAATGTTGATATCCCAGCCGCCTGGCCACTGTCTACACTACACGCAGCATAGTGGCACAGCATTGCTGCCTCACAGCTCCATGGACCTGGGTTTGATTCCCAGCTTGGGTAACTGTCTGTGGTGTGGAGTTTGCACATTCTCCCTGTGTCTGTGTGGGTTTCCTCTGGGTGCTCCTGTTTGCTCCCACAGTCCAGATATGGGCAGGTTGGGTGCTTTGGCCTTGCTAAATTGCCCCTTAATGTCCCAGGAGATGTAGATTAGAGGGATTAGTGGGGTAAATAGGTGCCACTGGGGAAATTTTGTGCAGCAAATACATGGGGTTGGGGAGATAAGGCCTGGCTGGGATTGTTGTTGATGCAGACTCAATGGGCCGAATGGTCTCCGTTCGCACTGTAGAAATTCAATGAATCAATGATAACCCCTCAACACCCCTTCTTGCTTCTGCAAGTTTAAGCCCTATTATATTATTCTCACAACACTGAGGAATACAAAAGCGAAATGAGAGGAAGTGTTTCCACATAAGAAGTGGCTGGGATCTGGAATCACTGCCTGAGTGCCTGATGGAGGTAGGTTCAATCGAGATATTCAAGAGGGAATTAGATTCATATCTGAAAAGGGGTAACCTGAGGGGTTACCAGGAGAAGACATTGGGTGAAATGCTCACTCAGGAAGCCAGTGCAGACACAATAGACCGAATAGCCATCTCAGCCTTGTAACAATTCTGTGATTCCCGATTCTGAACACTTCAATCACATATAGAATCTCTACAGTGCTGAAGGAGGCATTCAGCCCATCGAGTTGCACAAGATTTTTACACAGAGAGTGATGGGTGCCTGGAACTTGCTGTTGGCGGATGGTAGTGTAAGCAGATATGATATTGACCTTTTAAGGGCATCTTGACAATTACATTAATAGGCTGGGAATGGAGGGATGTGGTTCCCAGAAGGGTGAAGGGTTTTACTTCATGTGGGCAGCATGATCAGTGCAGGCTTGGAGGGTCAAAGGCCTGTTTCTCTGCTGTAGTTTTCTTTCTTCTTTGTTTGAGTCTGCATCGACTGCAATCCCAACCAAGCCCTATCCCCGTAATGTACCCTACTAATCCTTCTAAGGGACAATTTAACGTGGCCCATCCACCTAGCCAACACATCCTTGGACTGTGGGAGGAAACCAGAGCAGACGGAGGAAATCCATGCAGACATGGGGAGAACATGCAGAACCCATACAGGCAGTGATCCAAACCAGGATTCGAACCCAGATCTCTGGCGTTGTGAGGCAGCAGCGCTGCCACCGTACTGTGCCACCGTGCCACCCCACTGAAGGAAAGCGCCCACTTTCTGCAAATCTTCCAAAAAAAGGAAGACCTTTCTGACTTGGGACTCCCAGATGATTGGTATTTTATGCTGGGGGATAGTTCACATACTCAGTGCTGTTTTGCATAACTTTCAGTGCGACTATACAAACTCAGAGAGAAAAACAAAACTAGCGATTTAGATTCATTTCTGCTGCAATCAATATTTAATCTCAATAAAACACCAAGTGGTTGCAAAGGAATAATTAAAGAGTGGTTGTAAGTATGTGTTAGTTTATATTGGGTACGATTAGGAGAGTGAGAATCTGCCAGGCAACAAAATTAATACCTAACTAATTAGCTGACTGAATATCCACCTTTTCCCTCAGCTTGGAATGTGTCTAGTAGCTCCTTTCTAAATCTTCACCCAAAACAACTGTTCCTCAAGTACAAAGAGAAAGATAGAATGACTTGCACATTTATAGAAAATTTCATGATGGCTTTACAGCCAATTCTTGTGTGCACTCGCTGCTGTGCTGAGTGAAACACAGTAGCCAATTTGCGCCCAACAAGCTTTCACAAGCAGCAATGTGACAGCGACACATATCATCTTTTGTCTGTGGCCTTGCTGGAGGGATATTTAGTGACTAAAACAACAGGAGGGGGGGGTGGGTGCTCTTGTTTAACATAGTCCAGTGGGATCTTTAACATCTACCTAAGAGATGAGACCTCATGGAATCATAAAATCCCTACAATACAGAAAGAGGCCATTTGTCCCATTGACTCTGTACCAACCACAATTCAACCCAGGCCCTGTTCCTGTAACCCCATTTACCTTCCTAAACTCGCTGACTCTCAGGTCAATTTAGGGTGGCCAATCAACCTAATCTGCGCATCTTTGGACTTTGGGTGGAAATCGGAGCACCCGGAGAAAATGCAGACAAGGCACAGGGAGAATGTGCAAACTCCACCCAGACAAGTGCCCAAGACCGGAATTGAACTTGGGTCCCTGCCATTGTGAGGCAGCAGTGCTAACCGATATGCCACGGTGCCACCATTGTTTTTAATATCTCATTCTGAAGGGACATCATCCTTGACTGTGCGGTTCTCCCTCAGGACTGCTCTGGGAACATCAATCTAGATTTGTGGCAATACTTCTGGAGTGGGACTTGAAGCCATGCCCCTGTAGAGGCACAGAGGCCAGTGTGCTACCCAGTAAGCCTGGAATGTAAGATCCAGACGATGCTTGTTTACAGAAATTTACTATAAAGGGTATCAGATACTCAGCATCTGCCAGCACACACTTTTCAATAGAAGTTATGGATCAGTATGGCCTACTGAGGCCAAATTTTAGACAGTAACTGAAATAGAAATAAAAAGTGCTGAAGGCAAAACTCAACAGATGAGGCAGCATCTGTTCAGAGAATCATAGAATCCCTATAGTGCAGAAGGAGGCCGTTCGGCCCATCGAGTTTGCACTGACTCTCCAACAGAACATCCCACCCAGATCTTTTTCCCAGCTCCATCCATTTGATTCTACACATTTACCATCCAACCGACACATCTTGAGACACTAAGGGACAACTTATCACGGCCAATCGACCTAACTTGCATGTCTTTAGAGTCTGCAAGGAAACCTGGAACATGCAAACACGATACAGGCAATCACCTAAGATGAAAATTGGACCCAGGTCCCTGGCGTTATGAGATAGCAATGCTAACCTCTATGCCACCGTAAAGTTAATATTTCAGGTCTGTAACCCTTCATCAGAACTGGGAAAAGTTAGAAATGCGGTGGCACAAAGGTTAGATTTGCTGCCACACAGCATCAGGGACCCTCAAATCATTGTCTATGTGGAATTCGCATGTTGTCCCCATTTCTGTGTGGGTTTTCTCTGGGTGCTCCGGTTTCCTCCCACAGTCCAAAGACGAGTGGGTTCAATTGATTGGCCACACAAAATTGACGCCAGTGTCAGGGAATTAGGGCAAGTATGTGGTGTTATGGGAATAGGACCTGGATGGGATTGTGGTTAGTACAGAGTCGATGGGTGGAATGGCCTACTTCTGCATTGCAGGGATTCTACGAAAACAGTCTATATGGCAGGATTTTCCATGTTTGCCGCATTCCAGTCAACAGGGTTTCTTGTTTCCATGCCCCGCCTCTGGGGATCCACAGGAGAGATTATGTTACATCGATGGGACTGGAAGATCCTACTGCTTCCCAGTGGCCAGAAAATCCGGTTTACAATGGGCTTTGAGCAAGGGACGAGGCAAAAGAAAGCATGAAAGACATGGAAGATTGAATGCTAGAAGAATTTGTCTTCCAGGTCGAAAGGAAATACGGGTAGAGCAAAGAAAGAAACAAAGGTGTGACTGGGAACTATGCTACCTTCCTTCACTATCACAGCTTCGAAATTCTAGAAGTCATTGCATTAAGGGTGTCCCTTCACCATAAGTGCTGCAGTGATTCAAGCAGGCTGCTCACCATCACTTTCGCAAGGGTTTAGTCGGCACCAGGGTTAAAAGCTTTGCAGATGGCACAGAAATTGTTTGTGTGGTTGACAGTGAGAGAGAAATTAAGCTGCAATTAATGGACTAGTTAGTGAGGCAGAAATGTAACAAATGGCAAGCAATCTGGAGTAGAGAGGTAACACATTTGGGCAAGACAAACAAGGCAGGGATTAACACAATAAAACAGAACATGCAGAGAAGTGTAGAGAGACCATGGAGTTTATGTCCACAGATAGCTGAGGGTAGCAGTACAGGCAGATGAGGGATTACAGAGGCTATCAGAAAGTTTAGGATGGAAAACATTTTTACCCAAAGGATGGTGACAATTTGGAATGAGCTGCCAGGGAGGGTGGTAGAGGTGGGTTATCTCACATCCTTTCAAAAGTACCTGAATGAATACTTGGCATACGGTCTAGAATCTCTATAACGCAGAAGGAGGCCATTCAGTCCATCGAGTCTGCCCACACAGGCCCTAATTCCATAACTCCGCATACTTACCCTTCTAATCTCCCGACACGAGGGTCAATTTAGCATGGCCACTCGACCTAACCTTCATATTTTTGGACAGTGGGAAGAAACTGAAGAAACTAACCCACTCAGAGTAGGGGAGAACATGTAAACTCCACATAGACAGTGACCCAAGGCCGGAATTGAACTTGGGTCCCTGGCAGCAGTACTAATCACTGTGCCACATTGTCATCCTGTAATGTCATAACATTCAAGGCTATGGGCCAAGCTCAGATAAATAGTATTAGGTAGGTAGGTTAAGTATTTCTCATGTATCAGTGCAGACTTGAAAGAACCTCTTCTGCACTGTATGATTCTATGATCTTTCTTGATGAGCAAAGGAACTGAGTATCAGAGAATGGAGGCTGGGTTGAACTGGATAAAACACTCGAAGGACTACAGCCGTAATATATCTACAGCTCTGGTGACCATATGTTGGGAAGAATTCTTCACAGCTAGCGAATTAACAGAGAAGAATTATGACGATGAATTTAGGAACATAAAGAGGTCACTAATCATGGGCATAGATTTAAAAGCTAACAAAGGATTGGAGAGGAGTTGTATAGAAATTTCTTCAGAGGTGGAGTTCTGGAGCTCACATTTCGCTGAAATGGAAGAGATGATGTGAAGATGTGAAGATGATCTGGTGTTGGACTGGGATAAATACCCCAGTATTTACCCCAGAAGTCTCACAACACCAAGTTAAAGTTCAACAGGTTTATTTGGTAGCAAAAACCACTAGCTTTCAGCACACTGGCTGCCCTTTCATTAGGTGACGAACCTCAACTGGGATCTTAGATTCACATGAGCTCGTGCTTCACTGTGTTTAAAAAGAAAACACAAGGAGGCCACTTGGCCCGCACACACAACAGACAACAGACCCAGAGCTGGAAAGTGGGATGAGGCTGGATTGTACTTTTTAGCCAACACAGAAATCAGGAGCCAAATGGCCATTATTAGTGTTGCAAATTTTCTGTGGCCAGGGTTTTATGTTGCTGGATTGGGTGCACAGGGAGCAAATCGAACTCTTGCAAAACTATGCAAGAAAACGTTAGGTATGCGTCCCATCATCATCATGCTGTGTAGCCATATTATAGACACCAACAACTGCATCTGCTGACAATTAAATGGTCGAGGAAGACAATTAAGAAGGCACTGGTCTTGAATTTTACATAGAATTTTATGTGGCAAATTTAGCAGTCAGCCCATGGATCATTATAGATCATAGAATCCTTACAATGCAGAAGGAGGCCATTCAGCCCATTGGGTCTGCACCGACACAATCCAACCCAGGAATTCCCATTCAACTCTAATTCAACTCATTTACTCTGCTAATATCTTTGATGTCGCAGTCAATTTTACATCGTCAAATAATCTAACCCACACATCTTTGGACTGTGGGGGGAAACCAGAATACCTGGGGAAAGTCCCCACAGACAAGGGGAGAATATGCAAACTCCTCACAGACAATGATGCAAGGTTGGAATTGAACCCGCATCCCTTGCACTCTGAGGTAGCAGTCCTAACCACTGTGCCACCATGCCATCTCAGGCAAGCAACATCAGATTTTTAATTAAAACTCGATCCGGGGCCAGATAACTAGAACTACGGCAATATGAGTAGGTAGATGTTTAGGTGGAAGAAATTTTCTGCATTTTCTGGGGGATTCTTAGACTTACATGGTGAAAACATTGTCAATTGTTGGAAAAACCCAGCTGGTTCACTAATGTTCTTTAGAGAAGATTTTTCTGCATTTTCTGGAGGATTCTTAGACTTACACGGTGAAAACATTGTCAATTGTTGGAAAAACCCAGCTGGTTCACTAATGTTCTTTAGAGAAGGAAATTTGCCATCCTTGCTTGGTCTGGCCTACATGTGACTCCAGAGCCACAGCAGTGTGTTAGATTATCAACTGCCTTCTGAACAAGGGCAACAAGGGATGGGCAATAAATACTGGCCAGCCAGCGATCCCCATATCCTATGAATGAATTTTGAAAAAAGCAGCAACGGTGATTTTCCCAGCCTTGCAAAAGCAACAAGCGGGTTAGGAAACTCAAGCAGAGGCCGATTCTCAAGCTTCCCGCTGGGCACCCTGCAGCCACCGGATTTCCAGCGCCATTTCTGGCGTAAGAGCTGTATCATTTATTCTAACGCCCATTTCCATCTTATTAATGGACTCAGTGCTGAGGTCTCTGGCCTAGTAGGCTCTCCGCCCCCTTGCCAGGAGTGTTTCACTCCAGCAGGGTTTCAACAGCTGGTGACCTAGCCCTGTGAAGTTGGGGGCCATGAAAGCCCCACAGAAGTTCAGGGGTAAGAGGGGGGTGCCCAGCTTGGCAGTGCCAACCCAGCTCCCTGGCACTGCCCAAGGATCAAAATGGCAATGGCACCTTGAGACTGCCCAAAGGGCATTGAGCAGTGCCAAGGGGGTGGGGCCCTATAGAGAAGGGGTCTTGGGGTGGAATATAGGTTGGTGGGAGTGGAGGATTCCAGTGCCACTCTGAACTCAGTGGTGACAGATGGAGTGTGAAGCCAGCCATCAGGGTTGGCCGTCTGGGTGGGTGGAGGTTTTGGCGCTGACAGATCAGCACATGCGCAGTGGCCCACTCAGCACAAAGCTGCCAGCGGGAACAGGTCCTGTTCCACTGACTTTTCACATGATTCACACGTGGGCGCGCTGCAGTCCACAGCCAGTGGGAGATTCATTTTGAAAATCCCACTGAAAAACCAGCCCAAATTATTCTAGTTTTTACACAAATTTGACACAGAATTCTTTCGGGAGAACCCCACTCAGCATTTCATGCAGGGCAGCCCCTGGATTGGCCTGTGGGTTGCAATGGTGAGTGGGTGTGTAGAACACATTCATTTTCAATCTTGTCGATCACTCAACGGCCAATGCTTCTAATTAGAGTTGGCCAATAGAAGCTGACCTGCCCAACGACACAGCCCTTGAATGAATGAGAACGACACTTCCTGTTTATCCATTGAAACAAAGTTTCAACCTGCAGAAAATAATTAAAGAGATGTGCAGCAGGAAAAGGAAGCCAATCAAAATTTAATGTCTTATCCAGAGTGATTCATCCTCAGGATGTAGGCGTCACCAGCAAGGCGGATATATATTGTTCATAAGAATTACCAGAGAGTCTGTGATTGTTTGCCGCAGAGAACAGAAGGTTAAGAGGATATTTAATAGAGGGCTTTGGATAGATTAAATACGGGGGCACTGCTTTAAGTGATGTGTGGGTCTATAACCAGAAAACGCAGATTGAAGATAATTGGCAAAAGAGCCAGTGGAGAAATGACAAGTCTTTATTTTTATAAAGTGAATTCTGATGAGGTGGAATGCACAAGATGTATATGTGGAGAAAGATTCAAAGGTGACTTCCAAAAGGGAATTAGATAAATATTTTAAAAGGAAAAATTGCAGCAAGAGGTGTGAAAGTGGTGAGTGTGCCGGACTACAATGGGGGGAATTGGAGGGATCTTGTGAAGAGGCAGCACAGATACACTGCACTGAGTGCCCTTCTCCGGTGCTGGACGGTTCTAAGATACCCGGAGAGGGTCAGTAAGATGGATTTGAAAGGCTACATCATGGAAGGCAATGGCCTAGTGGTATAATCAATAGGCTATTAATCCAGAAACCCAGTGGCAGCTCAGGTGGAAAAGGTGCTGAAGAAAGCATATAGCATGTTTGCCATCATCAAGTATAAAAGTTAGCAAATTACATTACAGTTTTATGAAACATTGGTGAGACCACATTCCAAATGCTGTGTCCAATTCTGGTCACCACACTACCAGAAAGATGTCAAGGCTCTGGAGAGAGTACAGGAAAGATTTACCAGGCTGTTGCCTGGTATGGAGGATATTAGCTATGAGGAGTGATTGAATAAGTTGGGATTGTTCTTCCTGGAAAAACAGAGGCAGAGGAGAGGCCCTAATGGAAGTTTATAAAATTATGAAGGACATAGATAGGGTGAACAGTTGAAAGCCTTTTTCAGGTAGAAAGGAAAATTACCAATCCAAGGTAAGGGGAAAATGTTCAGTGGAGATGCGTGGAGAAAGTTTTTTACACAGAGGGTGGCGGGGGCCTGGAATGCATTGCCAAATGAGGTGGTTGAAGCAGACACTTTAGCGATATTTAAGACTTATCTGGATAGACACATAACAAACGGGGAATAGAGGAATACAGATCTAGATAGGAGAATGTGATCAGCACAGGCCAGGAAAGCTGAAGGGCCTGTTTCTATGCTATACTGTTCTTTGTTCTTTGTCATGTTTTGAGGACCCGGGTTTGAATCCCACCATGGCACATGATGGAATTTGAATTCAATAAAAACAATATGGAATTAAGAATCTACTGATAACCTTGAAACCATTGTTGGAAAAACCCAAAGGGAAGGAAATCTGCCATTTTTATGTGGTCTGGCCTACAAGTGACGCCAAAACCACAGTGATGTGGTTGGCTCTCAATTCCCCTTGTCAATAGAGATGGGCAATAAATGCTGGCTAGCCAGCAATGCCCATGTCCCACGAAAAGATAAAAGACCATTGTGGAAGGATGAGGAATTGAGGGGGAAGGTAGGACATATGTGGGGCAAGTGAGGACAACCCAAGGCTTGTTGACCTGAGTGGCCTTTGTCTGCTCCCAATGTTTCCCTGTGATTTGAAAGGCTGCAGTAACATTCATTTCAATGAATGTTAAAGGGAGACAGCTCACCCTTCAGGTTGAACGCTAAGCTTTGGCAAAGAATCCTAAAGGAGTTCAGAAACACGAAGGAAATTCTCCAGCAGTTTATAAATATCATCTAACTGTGAGATTGTGTTACTAGCTCCAGGTCTCCCCCTTGGGTATTTTGTACAATGTCGGATGCTCCATGGTGCTTCTATTGCTAAACTACTAGGGCAAAACCAACCAGCTGTTCATTTCATCCACAGAATATTTCCAAGTTAAAGAGAATTCCCAAGATAAGATGCTGTTGCATGAAGAATGTGTTACATAAATAGCAAACCAGAGAACTCGAGTTTAAATCCTACTCTATTTATCCCAATCTACATTATAAACCTGATACTATATAAGCTCCCTTCTCTCTCCACAGATGATGTCAAACCTAGAATTATAGAATCATGCAGGAGAGGCCCTTCAGCCCATCAAGTCTGCGCTGACACTCAAGAAACATCTAACCTCCCATCTGATCCCATTTACCAGCACTTGGCCCATAGCTCTGAATGTTATAGAACATAGAACATAGAACATAGAACAATACAGCACAGAACAGGCCCTTCGGCCTTCGATGTTGTGCCGACCAAAATAAAAAGCAATGCCCCTCCAAACTAAACCATCCCCTTCTCTTCCATATACTCATCTTATGATGATATATACTCATCTTGGCTCATCTTATGATGAGCCAAGTGCTCATCCAGGTCCTTTATAAAAGTTGTGAGGCAACTTGCTTCTATCACCCGTCCAGGCAGCACATTCCAGACCATCATTGCTCTCTGGGTAAAAATGCTTTTCCTCATTTCCCCCCAGCTGAACCTCCTGCCCCTCACCTTAAACCTGTGTCCCCTGGTAACTGACCCTTCAACTAAGGGGAACAGCTGCTCCTTCTCCACTCTGTCCATGTCCCTCATAATCTTGAACATCTTGATCAAGTTACCACCCACTGCCCCCGCTTCAGTCTTCTCTGCACCAGCAAAAACAACACAAGCCAATCCAACCCCTCTTCATAACTTAAATGCTCCATCCCAGGCAGCATCCTGGTGAATCTCCTTTGCATCCTTTCCAATGCATCACATCCTTTCTATAACATGGCAACCAGAACTGCACACAAAACTCTAATTGTGCCCTCACCAAAGTTCTGTGAAATTCCAACATGACCTTCCTGCTTTTGTAATCAATTCCTCGATTGGTAAAGGCAATTATCCCTGCTGAGGTTTTCCCAGCATTTTCTGTTTTTGCATAAATCCTATGTCAACAGTTTGGAAATTTGGGGGGAGGTGATTTTCCCAAAAGATTGAATGGTGGGAAAACTGTTCTACATCATGACTGTTTTCTCAGTGCAGCTTCTCACTTGCAGTACGCTGCGTGTACTGAAGAGGTCCCAGTCGTGAAATTCATTGAAAGCCCAGGGGAGGGGGGGGCCTATTCGTGCCGGAGTTTGACAGTTCCAGAACTCTGTATATGCACAGTGGTCCCGATCCGTCTGTCTCAATTACTGGCCAGCCTGAGACCACCACAGTGCTGCCCCTCTAGCCTCCCCCCATGGCATGACACGGTCCCCAGACTAGTCCTGTGCCAGCCCTTGCAACCCCCAACCCAGAGCGCCTTGATGTCCAGCCCAACACCACTCCAGCAGTGGCAATCCTCCCACCACCTCCCCCCCACCCTTACCGCAGCAGAGCCACCCCTCCCCCACTGACTGCACTCCCGGGGTCAAGCATACCCCCAGGAGATGGCCTTCCCAGCAGACCACTCCCTCCACTCCCTCCCAGCCCGCTACGAATGCTCCCCCCCCCCCACCCCAGCCAGACCCATCCCCATGCAGAGTGGCAGCAGCCTGTCCTCCAAACCAGCACCAATTTCCCTAAGGTTCACCCACAATAGGCCCTGCCTCCCCGTCACTGCCTGATGGGGAGTGCCACATCCCCTCTCCACCCCCCACATTACCACAGTGCCATCAGAGTAGTAATCTCTCAAAGGTTCAAACCCCACTATGGTGGAATTTGAATTCAATCAATAATTCTGAATTTTCAAAAATTAATTGATGGGATGTTGGCACTTCTGGACACAATACTGGACAAAGAACAAAGAACAAAGAAAATCATAGCACAGGAACAGGCCCTTCAGCCCTTCAAGCTTGCACCGACCATGTTGCCCGACTTAACTAAATCCTTCTGGGGACTGTATTCCTCCATTGGAGGAATACAGGCAGTTGATGTGGTATATATGGACTTTAGTAAGGCGTTTGATAAGGTGGCCCATGGAAGACTTCTGCAGAAAATGCAGATGTATGGGATAGAGGGTGATTTAGCTAATTGGGTTAGGAATTGGCTAGCAGATAGAAGACAGAGGGTGGTGGTTGATGGGAGATATTCATCTTGGAGTTCGGTGACAAGTGGTGTACCTCAGGGGTCTGTTTTGGGGCCCCTGCTGTTTGTAATTTTTATAAATGATCTGGATGAGGGTATTGAAGGATGGATTAGTAAATTTGCAGATGACACTAAAGTCGGTGGAGTGGTAGATAGTGAAGAGGGGTGTTATAGTTTGCAGAGGGACTTGGACAAGTTGCAGAGCTGGGCCGAGAGGTGGCAAATGGAGTTTAATGTGGAAAAGTGTGAGGTAATGCACTATGGCAGAAATAATAAATGTGTAGAGTATAGGGCAAATGGTAGGATTCTTAGTAGTCTAGATGAACAGAGGGATCTTGGTGTGTATGTGCATAGATCCCTGAAAGTAGGCAGTCAGGTCGAGAAGGTTGTTAGGAAGGCATATGGAGTCTTGGCTTTTATTGGTAGAGGGATTGAATTTCGGAGCCGCAACGTCATGTTGCAACTGTACAAAACTCTAGTGCGGCCGCACTTGGAGTATTGTGTGCAGTTCTGGTCCCCACATTATAAGAAAGATGTGGAGGCATTGGAGAGGGTACAGAGGAGGTTTACCAGGATGTTGCCTGGTATGGAGGGCAGGTCTTATGAAGAGAGGCTGAGGGATTTGAGGTTGTTTTCGTTAGAAAGGAGGCGGCTAAGAGGGGACCTTATCGAAACATATAAGATGATTAGAGGTTTAGATAGGGTGGACAGTGATAGCCTTTTTCCTAGGATGGAGAAAGCTAGCACGAGGGGACACAGCTTTAAATTAAGGGGTGATAGTTATAGGACGGATATCAGAGGCAGGTTCTTTACTCAAAGGGTGGTTCGGGAGTGGAATGCCCTGCCTGCAGCAGTTGTAGATGCGCCAAGTTTGGTGGCGTTTAAGAGGTTAGTTGATAAGTATATGGAAGAGAAGGGAATGGTTTAGTTTGGAGGGGCATTGCTTTTTATATTGGTCGGCGCAACATCGAAGGCCGAAGGGCCTGTTCTGTGCTGTAATGTTCTATGTTCTATGTTCTATTCCCATCCTATTTGTGTATTTGTCCAGGTGTCCCTTAAAACTTACTATCATATCTGCTTCCACTAACATCCCAACAATGGGTTCCACCCTCTATGTAAAAAACTTGCCTTGTACATCTCCTTTAAATCTTTCCCCTTGCACCTTAAACCTATGTAATTGACTCTTCAACCCTGGGAAAAAGCTTCTGACTATCCAATCTGTCCATGCCTCTTATAATCTTGTAGACTTCTATCAGGTCGCCCCTCAACCTCCATTGTTCCAGTGAAAGCAAGTTTCTCCAGCCTCTCCTAATGCCCTCCATACCAGGCAACATCCTGGTAAATCTTTTCTATACCCTCTCCAAAGCCACCACATCTTTCTATAAGTTGACCAGAACTGAACGCTGTATTCCAAGTACGACCTAACTAAAGTTCTATAAAGCTGCAACATGACTGCCAATTTTTAAATTCAATGTCCCAGCTGATGAAAGCAAGCATGCCTTATCCCTCTTTGACTACCTTCTCCACCTGCGATGCCATTTTCAGTGACCTGTGTACTTATATGTACAGATCCTTCTGCAGATCAATATCTGCCATTTAGAGTACATTTCCAATCTCTATTAGACCTTTCAAAATGCATTATCTCACATTCGTCTGGAAAATGTGGACACTCAGAACCTTTTGTAACACAGAGTTCAGCACTCTCTCTCTCCATTTAAATAATGTATTGCATTTTATTCTTCATGCCAACGTTCAGAAGTTCACATTTTCCTACGTGATACTCCATCTGCCAATGTTTTGCCCACTCAGTTAATCTTTCCAAATCCTTTTTGTGGATTACTGAGGTCTGCTTGATAACTTACTTTCTTGGCCATCTTTGTGCCATCGTACAATTTAGCTACCATACATTCAGTCCCACCTTCAAAGTCATTAATAGTTGAGGTTCCAGCATTGATCCCTGTGGCACTCCACTAAACACAGCTTGCCAATGCAAAAATAACCTATTTATTCTTCTTCTCTGCTCCCTGTTTGTGAACCAAATCTTTATCTAAAAGCATTGCCATTGCTGAAACTGTCAACATCCTGGAAGTTACTACTGATCAAAATCTAAACTGGACCAGAAATATAAAAACTGTGGCTAAGAGAGCAGGTCAAAAGCTACGAATTTTACAGAGTAACTTATTATTCATTCATTCGTAGGACATGGCTCAGTGCTGGCTGGCCAGCATTTATTGCCCATCTCTAGTTGCCCTTGGAGGACAGTTGAGGGTTAACAATGTTGCTGCAGCTCTGATTCACATGTAGGCCAAACTGGGTAAGGACGGCAGATTTCCTTCCCTGAAGGGCATTAGTGAGCCAGATGGATTTTTCCAACAATTGACAATGGTCATCAGTAGATTCTTAATTCCAGATATTTTTTATTGAATTCAAATTCCACCATCTGCCAAGGGGGGATTTGAACTCAGATCCCCAGAATATGAGCTGACCTTCTGGATTAATAGTCCATTGAGAATGTCTCCCCCATGGAGGCACTTCCTTCACCTCCTAATTATCCGAAATGTCAACATCATCTACAACACAAAACAGACACGGGCATCACTGGCTGGCCACCATTTATTGCCCATCCCTACTCAACTTGCCCAGCCCAAGTTGAGAACCAACCATATTGTTGTGGATCTGGAGCCACATGAGGTTAGACAGTTATGGGTAGCAGATTTCCTTCACTAAAGGGCCTTAGTGAACCAGATTGGTTTTTCCGACAATCGACAATGGTTTTATAGTCATTGGTAGATTCTTAATTCCAGGTTGTTTTTATTGAATTCAAAATCCACCATCTTCCATGGTGGGATTTCTAAATTTCTAAACCTCCTTCCTTTCCTCACAGTTTCCCACTGAGCTTATCATAGAGTCGTAGAGGTTTACAACATGGAAACAGACTCTTTGGCCAACTTGTCCATACCATCCTTTTTTTTAAACCCCCTAAGCAAATCCGAATTGCCCGCATTTGGCCGATATCTCTCTGTATCCATTGTACCCTTGTAACTATCTAAATGCTTTTTTAAAAGACAACATTATACCTGCCCCTGCTACTATCTCTGGCAGCTTGTTCCAGACACTCACCACCCTCTGTGTGAAAAAAGTTGCCCCTGTTAACACTTTTGTATCTCTCTCCTCAATACTCTGCCCTCTAGAATCCCCTACCTTTGGTAAAAGGTATTGACTATCTAGCTGATCTGTACCCCTTATTATTCTGTAGATCTCTAAGATCACCCACAGCCTTCTCCGCGCCAGAGAGAAAAGTCCCAATCTATTCAGCCTCTCCTTATAACTCAATCCATCAAGTCTTGGTAGCATCCTAGTAAATCTTTTCTGCACTTCCTCAAGTTTAATAAGATCCTTTCTATAATAGGGTGACCAGAATTGCTCGTAGTATTCCAAGTGTAGCCTTACCAATGTCTTGGACAACTTCAACAAGACATTCCAACTCCTGTATTCAATGTTCTGACTGATGAAACCAAGCATGCCAAATGCCTTCTTCACCACTCCGTCCACCTGTGACTCCACTTTCAAGGAGCTATGAACATATATCCCTAGTTCTCTTTGTTTTGTAACTCTCCCCAACACCCTACCATTAACTGAGTAAATTGTGTCCTGGTTCAATCTATCAAAATGCATCACCTCTCATTTGTCTAAATTAAATTCCATCTGCCATTTGTCAGCCCACTGGCCCAATTGATCAAGATCCCATTGCAATTGGAGGTAACTTTCTTCACTGTCGACTATGCCACCAATCTTGGTGTCATCTGCAAACTTACTAACCATGCCTCCTATATTCTTATCCAAATAATTAATATAAATGACAAATAACAATGGACCCAATACTGATCCCGGGGGCACACTGTTGGTCACAAACCTCCAGTTTGAAAAACAACCTGCTACAACCGCACTCTGGTTTCTGTCA
The DNA here is from genome assembly GCA_024679065.1 of Sphyrna mokarran. Classification (NCBI taxonomy): domain Eukaryota; kingdom Metazoa; phylum Chordata; class Chondrichthyes; order Carcharhiniformes; family Carcharhinidae; genus Sphyrna; species Sphyrna mokarran. The sequence continues at coordinate 11,027,431 of JAGIQG010000001.1, read as the reverse complement.
AAAAGCCAATTTTGTATCCATTTAGATACCTCACCCTGTGATCCCATGTGATTTAACCTTATGTAACAACCTACCATGCAGTATCTTGTCAAAGGCCCTTACTAAAGTCCATGTAGACAACATTAACTGCATTGTCCTTATCTACCTTCTTGGTTTACGCCTGCAAAAAACTCAATCAAATTTGTGAGACATGATTGTTCACTCACAAAGCCATGTTGACTGTCCCTAATCAGTCCTTGCTTCTCTAAGTATCTGTAGATCCTGTCTCTCAAAATATCTTTCAACAATTTATCCACCACAGACATGAGGCTAACTGTCCTGTAGTTCCAAGGCTTTTCCTTTTTTAAACAAAGGCGCAACATTTGCCACCCTCCAATCTTCAGGCACCTTACCTGTGACTATTGATGATTCAAATATCTCAGCTACGGGACCCGCAATTTCTTCCCTAGCTTCCACAATGTCATGGGATATGCTTCATCAGGTCCAGGGGATTTATCTACCTTGATGTGCTTTAGACTTCCAGCACTTCCTTCTCTATAATATGTACAGTCCTCAAGACATCCATATTTATTTCCCAAGTTCCTGAACATCTATGCTTTTCTCAACAGTAAATACTGATAAGAAATATTCATTTAGGATCTCACCCATCTCTTGTGGATCGGTACATAGATGACCTTGTTGATCCTTAAGAGGCCCTACTCTCTCCCTTGTCACTCTTTTGACCTTTATGTATTTGTAGAAGCTCTTTGGATTCTCCTTTTCCTTATCTGTCAAAACAACCTTGTGTCCCCCTTTTGCCCTCCTGATTTTTCTCTTAATTCTGCTCCTACATCACCTATACTCTTCAGGAGATTTGTTTGATCCCAGCTGCGTGTTATGTGCCTCTTTCTTCTTCTTGACCAGGGCCTCAATATCCCGAATCATCCAGGGTTCCCTACTTCTGTCAGTCTTGCCCTTCACTATAAGAGGAATGTGTTTATCCTGAATCCTGGTTAACACACTTTTGAAAGCATGCCACTTACCAGATATCCCTTTACCTTCTCACAGACACCTCCAATTAACTTTTGGAAGTTCCTGCCTGATACCGTCAAAATTGGCCTTGCCACAATTAAGAGTTCTAGCTTTTGGGCCAGGCCTATCATTCTCCATAGCTATCTTAAAACCAATTGAATCATAGTCACCTATCCCAAAGTAATCCCTCACTAACACTTCTGTCACCTGCCCTTCCTTATTTCCCAAGGGGAGGTCAAGTTTTGCTCCCTCTCTAGTCAGACCATCCATATACTGAATGAGAAATTCCTCTTGAAAACACTCAATAAATTTTTCTCCATCCAACCCTCTAATACTATGGCTGTCGCAGTCAATGTTGGGAAAGTTAAAATCTTCAACTATTAGCACCTTATTAGTCTTGGAGCGATCTGTAATCTCCTTACATATTTGCTCCTCAATTTCCCACCGACTATTTGGGGGCCTAAATTATAACCCTGTCAAAGTGATTTCCTCCTTCTTATTTCTCAGTGCTACCCATATAGACTCAGTGGCCGAACCCTCAGATATATTCCCTCTCAGTATGGCCATGATGCTTTCCCTAATCAAAAGTGTGGTTTCCCCTCCTCTCTTATCTTCTGTTCTATCTTTCCTATAGCATCTGTACCCTGGAGCATTGAATTGCCAATCCTGTCTCTCCCTTAGCCATGTTTCAGTAATTGCTATAATATCTCAGTCCCGTATACCCATCCATGTCTTGAATTCCTCTGCCTTGCCTGTTAGGACTCTTGCGTTGAAATAAATACAGTTTAATATGGATTTCCCTTGCTCTTTGTCCTGCTTTTGCCTGATCTGTCTGGTACTAAGATTACTGACAGTGCCTTTACTAATTAATATTCTCTTCATGTACATTGTGCTTCTCCTTATCTGAAATTGCTCAGCAATGTAAGTGTACCGTCCCCATAGTTGGCATCCTACCTGGGAAAGGAAGATGGGTGTGATAATTGGTGGCGAGTCATCTCAGCTCCAAGGGTTCGCTGCAGGAGTTCCTCAGGGTGGTGTCCTAAGCTCAACCATCATCTGCTGCTTCATCAATGGTTCTTTCTCCAACATAAGTAGGCATCTTTACCGATGATTGCAATACTCTGTACCTTGCATAATTTCTTAGCTACTGAAGCAGTCTAACCTACATGCAGCAAGACCTGGGCAACATTCAGGCTTGCACTGATAAGTGGAAAGAGGCAATGTAATCCCATACAAGAATTGATCTGATTAGAAAGGGGTAGCTAACCTAGTACATGGAGGAGAAAGCAGCAAAAGGAATTGATCAGAATGATGCAATAGATAGAATGGGAAGAAGCTCATATACAACATGAATGCTCATCTAAACCTGTTGGGTTGAATGACCTAAGTGAATACTGTAAATTCAATGTTGGAAATATATATTCTTCATGCACAAAGCATTAATGAGTTTTGTTTATAATTGCACATTATATCATCATGATTGTATGTTTTGCATATATTATGTTTAATATGTAATTATGAGATTGCTCTGTTGCTCCTAATACACGTATTGGGAGTGATTGTTAAATGGGAAATGGGAGGTCTGTGTCTCTGCACTGTGTCCCTCTGCACTCCAATTCCAATCACAGCAAATTGAAATGCATTTCAGCCACCGTTCATCTAATATATTGCTCTCTGAATTGTGGCTTGTGGTTGCTATGGGTACCACAGAGGGCTGCTGATAAAACACCTCACATTTACCCACTGCACCTTCTAGCCCTTTCTCTTCTTGTTTCCACTGTCAGATTTTGTAAACAGGTCGCTCATTCCTTTTATGCCTATTTTATCAGTGCTTCTCTGAACCATCCCTCTTAAAGTATGGCATACCATAACATTGAATATCAGAATGCCAGAGAGGAAAGGAGCCAGGAGCAGAGGAAGAGATAGACTGAATGCATACAATAGACAGTAGGTCAGTCAATGGATTGATGGAGCAAAAGAGATGAATTAATAGCCATATGCAGAAATAAAATCAGACATTGGGCAGCACGGTGGTTAGCACTGCTACTTCACAGCTCCAGGGACCTGGGTTTGATTCCCGTCTATGTGTGAGTTTGCACATTCTCCTTGTGTCTGCGTGAGTTTCCTTTGGGTAGTCCGATTTTCTCCCACAGTCCAAGATGTGCTGATTAGGTTGCTTTGCCATGCTAAAATTGTCCCTTTGAATCCTAGGATGTGTAGGTTAGAGGGATTAGTGAGTAAATGTGCAGGGTTGTGGTAGAGCCTAGGTGGAAATGTGGTCAGTGCAGACTCGATGGGCAGAAGGGCCTCTCTCTGCACTGTAGGGTTCTATAATTCTATGATGATTCTATGATTGAGACATTCAGGGCAAATGTGTGCAGAAATTCAGCATTTTAAGGGTTATATCAGATTTAACTTCTAAAATATCAGACACTAATCCCCTCTCCAACCCACCACTTCCTGGTTTTAAGGTGGTGGGAAGTGGACAATTCAGCCAAATGCCTCCAAAGAGATGGGTTGGGAACGTGTCTGCTTGAGCATCCATACATCCTGGCAGACAGTTGCAATGATGGAATTTTGAGAGATGGATTGATTTATGAAACATGGTAGTTCAAAGAACAAAGAACAACAATAAAAGCTTTTTCCTCGGTTGGACTCAAATAGCACGAGGGGTCACGGGCTTAGGGTGAGGGGGGTAATGTATAATTTGGATGCTAGAGGGAATTTTTTCACACAGAGGGTGGTGGGGGTATGGAATGCGCTGCCAAGTAAAGTGGTGGAGGCAGGTAGTCTGGAGTTATTTAAGAAATACTTAGATGGGCACATGAACAGAATGGGAATGGAGGGGTATAGAAAACTGATTTAAAATAGGGATCATGAGCCTTGGGAGTCCCTGGGAAGTGTGTAAATAGATGATGATATTGATGTACTTGTTTTTATCCTACAGGTGCTTTGGTCCACCTTGTTGTCTAACAAGGGGCATACACGCGATGGGTCGTGAGAGGGCTGCTCTTGGATCTTTTTTCGAGAGTATCCTAGTGCTTCACGTCGTTAGTGTACGCTTGACCTGGACCATTTGATGGGCAACACGACAGCTCAGTGACTATCGCTGTGCTGTGCAGATACATGGATTTGGGCCTGTGTCTGTGGGAGTTTGCGCATTCTCCCCGTGCTTGCGTGGGTTTTCTCCGGGTGCTCCGGTTTCCTCCCACATCCCAAAGATGTGCTCTTAGGCTAATTGGCAAAACAAATTCTCCCTAAATTGTCTCAAATTTGGTTTTTAATCCATAGATCTATAAACATGGACAGGGATTGCGGGTAGAGGTGGGAACATCGGGGTGGCGGCGTGGGTTTGTTGGGTCGAAGGGCCTGTTTCCCGTGCTGTTTTGTTCTTTGTTCTTTGAAAAGCCCATGCAAGTGGGGAAAAGGTCCAGCACAGGGAATAGTGTACCACAATCATGAAATATTAAGACATGCTAAAACTGTCTGCAGATCTAAAACAAAAAGAAAAAAAATGATATTAAGGCCAAACCACATTCAAGAATCAGAGAAAAAGGAAATTCCCTTTCTAGGAGGGATACGTAAAACAGTTAGCTCAGTCGGCTGCCTGACTGGTTTGTGATACAGAACAGTGTCAATAGTGTGGGTTCAACTCCCGTACTGGCTGAAGTTATCCATGAAGGCCTGTCTTGCCTTCTCGAACTTGTCCCTCACCTCAGGTTAAATCACCATCAGTCGGCTCCCCCTTCAAAGTGGAGAACAATCTATGGTCATCAACGAGTGTGGCAACTTTACCTAGGATCTCTACTATACAGAAGGAGGCTATTTGGTCCATCAAGTCTGAACCAACCACAATCCCACCCAAGCTCTATTCCTGGAACCTCACACGTTTACCCTGCTAATCCCTCTGACACTAGGGTCAATTTATCATGGCCAATCAACCTAACCCACATATCTTGGAGGAAATCGGGGCATCCAGGGGAAACGCACACAGACACGGGATAAATGTGCAAACTCTGTGCAGACAGTTACCTGGAATCGAACCCAATTCCTGGCACTGTGAGGCAGCAATGCTAACCACTGTGTCATTGTGCCATCCCAACTTTTCACAAAACAGAAAATAAATGCAAACACATCTGATTTGAAACATATGGACATCCCACAAAGTTTAAATTAGACACAGTCACAGGTGTTTCAGTTTTGTCTGACAAGACAAAGTGGCTTAAACACATTATACTGGAGCCATTATCCATCTAGTTACAAAATGCAGGAGAGACTAAACTGAAAATCATAGGACAATAGCTGGTAAAATTAAAACACAAGAATAGAGAAACCATTGAGCATCCATACGTCATACAAAGCAAGTGAACACACAAATATACAGGTGAACAAATTAGGAGCAGGAAAAGACATATTCAAATTCTTTCCTTCCACTACCTTTTAAGGAAGAAAGTTACAAAGACTCACGACTTCCTGAGAGAGAGAAAGAAATCCTCCTAATTTCCATCTTAATTGGGTGATCCTTCATTCTTAAATAGTAATCCTGAGTACTGGATTCTCCCAAAAGAGGAAATATCCTCTCCGCATCCATCATATCAAGACCCCTCAGTATCTTAAAGGTTTCAATCAAGTCAGCTGATATTCTTCTAAACTCCAGCGGACACAAGCCTGGTCTGAGTAATTTTTCCCTAGCTAGTTCCCCTGAGGGGCAATTTAACATGGCCAATCCAACTAACTCACAAATCTTTTGGACTGGGGAAGGACAACATTGGCATCTCCACATTATAATTTTTCACCATCAGACAATCCGCCCATTCCATTTGTCTGATAAATCTTGTCTGAATTGTTTCCAATGTATTTATATCTTTCCTTAAATACTAAGACCAGTGCTCTAAATGTGGTCTTACTAATTCCTTACATAACTGAAGCATAACCTCCCTACATCTGTATTCAATTCCCCTCGCAATAAATAATAATGTTCTATTCGTTTTCCTAATTACTTGCTGTTCTAACCTTTTGCAATTCATGAACCAGTACACACAGATCCCTCTGAATCTCTCACAATTTAAATTATAAGCTTCTTTTCATTCTTCCTGCCAGATGGAGATTTCACATTTTCCCACATTACACTTCATTTTGCAGAGCTTTGCTCACTCACTTAACCTATCAATGTCCCTTTGCAGCCTCCTTACATACCTCAGCTGTGTGTCATCAACAAATTTAGCGAGCTATTCCTTTATCCAAGTCATTTATATAGATTCTAAAGTGCTGAGGCCCCAGCACTGATCCCGATAGCACACAATTTATTACAGCCTGCCTAATAGAGAAAGACCCATATATAGCGACTGCCTGCTTCCTGGTAATCAGCAAAAATTATCCATTCCAATATGTTACCCCTGACACCATGAGCTTTTATTTTATGCAATAACATTTGATACGGCACCTTATCAAATGTCTTCTAACGGTTTCTCTTTGACAAATTTGGACAAATGTGAGGTGATGCATTTTGGAGAGTCAAATTTAGGTATGAATTATACTGCAAATGGCAGAACCCTTAGGAATATTAGCACACAGAGAGATCTGGGCGTGCAGGTCCACAGTTCCCGAAAAGTGGCAACACAGGTATTCAAGGTGATTAGGAAAGCATATGGCATGCTTTCTCCATCAACCAGGGCACTGAGTACAAGAGTTGGGAATAATGTTGCAGCTATATAAAACCTTGGTTATGCCACTTATAGAGTATTGCGTGCAGTTCTGGTCACCACACTACCAGAAGGACGGGGAAGGTGGCACAGTGGTATAGTGGTTGGCACTGCTGCCTCACAGAACAAGGGAGTCATCATTATTAAGCAATTGCTGGCTACAGAAAGCTTCAAGTCACTGTCTGTGTGGAATTTGCACATTCTCTCCGTGTCTGCATGGGTCTCCTTCAGGTACTCCAATTTCCTCCCACAATCAAAAAGATTTCCGGGTTATTTGGATTGGCCATGCTAAATTGCTCCAGAGGACTAGCTAGGGTAGGTATGGGCTTGTGGGGATAGAGACTGGGTGGGATTGTGGTCGATGCAAGCTGGATGAGCCAAATGGCCTCCTTCTGCACTGTAGAGTGCGAAGAAGTTCACCAGGATGTTGCCTGATCTCAAGAGTGTTGACTATGAGGAGTGGTTGAAAAAGAGAGACGAAGAGTGGGGGAGACCTGATAGATATCTATAAAATTATGAGAGGCATAGACAGGGTAGATAGTCGCAGGCTTTTTCCAAGGGTAGAAGTGTCAGTTGCAAGGGGGCATAGGTTTAAGGTAAGAGGGGAAAGTTTAAGAGAGATGTTCAGGGGGGAAGATTTTCATGCAGAGAGGTTTGGGTGACCGGTACATGCTGCCAGAGGAGTTGGTGGAAGCAGGCACATTAGTAATGTTTAAGAGGCACCTGGATGGGTACATGAATGGGAATAGAGGGAAAGGGGCCAAGTAAGGGCAGAAGATGTTTTTTAGTTTAGTTAGGGCATCATGATTGGCACGGGCTTGGTGGGCTGAAGAGCCTGTTCCTGTGCTGTGCTTTCTTTGGTCTTTGTTTTTTGACAAGAGTCATCATTATTAAGCAATTGCTGGCTACAGAAGGAATGTTCCTAATGTGGTTCCATGGGCTGATTGTCCAGCACTAGTCCCCAAAGAGAAAAAAGACTGCATGAAGCCATGCTTAAAAAGTATTATTCTAATAAAATACCATTTGGAAGAGTATCTCGTCCACAAATTTTCCAAAGTACGTCAAACACCCTAGAAGACATGGAAGGAGCAATATGCTCATACATGGCTCCTCAAAGTCATTATTACTACTCCAGATGGATTGAAGTGAACAGGTTGCATAGCATCATTGTGGAAGCAGTCATACATCTCTGAAGAAAATATACACAAAGCCTGGCATTCCACAAAGTTCCTCAATTCATTAACAATTTATTCCACACCTTGGTGAAAGACTACGGATTGATTCCTGCTACTAGCTCACCTCTGTATCCTCAGGTAAATGGAGAAGATGAGAAGGAGATGTATAAAGTCTCGGCAGCAAAGTAGGGTAAAGGGTTATCTTCAAAAACCTGTAATTATGATGTAATGACATCGGTCAAGTAACAGGGGTGTGGAGGAAAGGGAAGTTCAGTCTTGTGCAGAATTCCTAACATGTTAATGGGGCTGTGTGGAAATGGTGATGGGTTTTACAAACTAGTCTTTAGTTGCTTACTTAAGGATAATTGACAAAAAACACAGAACCCCAATTTTACAATGAAACAGACATTAAAGAGGCTTCTTGAACCAACTCAAAAAAACCACGCAGGAGACTTTCAATTTTTTGTCCTTTCTGATAGGACAAGGAGGAACAAGAGATCTCCAATCACTTTTCTCTATCCTAGCACAGGTCACAGCTCACAAATCTCCCTGTTATAAAAATTAAACCTAGAGATTAATAAAATTGTAGATGGGCACACATTGGCCACCCATACAAAGAATTTGTGGTTACAAGTTCACATTCGATTAAAAAGTAGCAAAACAGATTCAATCGGTCATAAAAGTGAACACTGGAGTTCATTTCTAAAGGAATGGAATTAAAAAGTAGAGAAGTTAGGTTGACCTTGTGTAGGCCCAGACTTGGAGAACCGTGAATCCCCTATGAAGGAGGGGATGGTAGCATAGTGGTAATGTCTCAGGTCTAGTAATCCAGCAGGCCCAGTCAAATTCGCAGATGACATTGTTCAAATCCCATCAAGCAGATGGTGGAACTTAATTTCAATTGGTAAATTTCAATTTGAAAAGTTAGTCTCAGTAATGGTAGCCATCATTGATTGTTGTAGAAACTAGTCTGGTTCACTAATGTCCTTTAAGAAATTTGCCATCTTTGCCTGTTTTGGCCAATGTGTCTCCAGATCTACAGCAATGTGGTTCTTAACTATCCTCTGAAATGGCTCAATAACCCATTAAGTTCAATGGCAATAAAGAGTGGGGACCAGATATTGACCTTGCCAGTGATGCCCACATCCCATGAGTCATTTTTTTTGAAAAGCAAAGAGATGATACTTTATTTAAAGCAGATACAGTGGTACATGAATTGGTTGTGGAAACAGGCACATTAGCAAGTTTTAAGAAGTTGGATGGGTGCATGAATAGGGAGGGAATAGAGGGATGCAGATTGAGTAAGGGAAGAAAGTTTTTTTTTAGTTAAGGCATCATGATTGGCACAGGCTTGGAGGACCAAAGGGCCTGTTCTGATGCTGTATTATTGTAATTAAAAGCAAAATATGATGGGCCCTGGAGATCAAAAGGGAAAACAGTAAGTGCTGCTAAATCTCAGCAGACCTGGTGGTTTCTATGGAGTGAGAAATAGAGTTCATGTTTCCACTTCAACATGACTCTACTTCAGAAATGAAATTCTCTCTTTGGACGCCTGGCTTTTTGTAAAAAATATTCATTTTACAGATGAATTGTTAAAGTAAGTTAAATTAAGTCATAGGTTTAACCTTCAGTTTTGTCACTGAATCAGTGCAGTTGATGTTTTTTTTTCAGTATTTTCTAAAATTGAATTTCTGTAAACTATGTTTAATGTAAAAGAAAGGTTAAATTGGAAATCTGATTGCTTATGCTGTCTGGTCGGGTGTGCAGTGACCATATATCAGAAAGTAAGCTTTCAGTGATGTTGCCTATTGGGTGTGTCACAAAATATAATTTTATCAACCTCACAGAACAATATGATTTTGGATTTTCCAGAATGCAAATCTTTCTAAATAGAACAAAGAACAAAGAACAACACAGCACGTGAAACAGGGCCTTCGGCCCAACGAGCCCGTGCCGCTATTTTAACGTTCCCACTTCCACTCGTAACCCTTGTCTATGTTTATGGAAATCTGCATTGGAACCAAATTGGAAGCCCTTTAAAGCAAACTTGACACCATTGTCCAAATATGAAATTGAAGGGCAGAGAAATGCTAGCTGCTCTACAAACCTCTTTCACATGTCAAATTAGCAGGATCATAATGAGTAGACCTTGGTAGAATCTGCTGGTGGGATTTTTCAGCTGTGCTTGCCCCAAAACAGGAAAACATCACCCGATGTCAATTTGTGTGATCAGTCCTCACCTGATACTATTGCCATGTCAGGGAGGACGGGAAAATTCCCCCACCCCCACCTCCATAGAACCCCAACAGTGCAGTAGGAGGCCATTCAGCCCATTGAGCCTGCAATGAAAAGAATCTCACCGGAGCCCTACTTGCATAACCCCACATACTTACCTTGTTAATCCCTCTGACAGTAAGAGTCAATTTAGCATGGCCAATCCACCTAAACTACATGTATTTGGACTGTGGGAGGAAACTGGACAACTCAGAGGAAACGCACGCAGACACAGGGAGAAAATGCAGACTCCACACAGATAGTCACCCGAGGTCAGAATTGAACTCTTGTTCCTGGAATTATGAGCAGCAGTACTAACCACTGTGCCACTGTTCCACCTATGACCCTCCCTCTCCATCTGCTTTCACCTCTCCTCCCCCCAGCATCATAGCAATAATTCATTAATCCCCACTGAACCCTAATTGTCATTCTGCACTAGAATGGATCAATTGTGTCTTCCATATATTAATAACACATCAACATGCATGCAGCCCATGGATTGCTGCTCTGACTGAAACCATTGTTCTACATCTACTCATTAATCATTTCCACATGGCTAATAATGAAATTATGTATCACAATACATATAACAATGAATGTATACCTAAGGCATTAATGGAAGTTGGGAATATGGGTCAAGTGAACACTTTGCGGCCAATTTAGATACAGGGATGGGGGTGGGGGATGTGGGAAAGGAAAGCATATGTCTGACTAATGTCATAGAAACTTCAAAACATAGCAACTGTCCGGCACAGAAAATGGCTACTCAGGCCACTCTGTGTGTACTGACCAGATAACTGTTATCCAGTCTCATCCCACATTCCAGCTCCTAGTCCATTGTCCTGTAGGTTACATAGAAATGTTAGAGGGATTAGTGAGTAAATATATAGGGATATGGGGGTAGGGCTTGGGTGGGACAGTGGTCAGTGCAGACTCGATGGGCTGAAGGGCCTCTTTCTGCCCTGTAGGCTTCTATGTTCTATGTTCTAGAAACATAGACACTAGAATTGGAATAGGTCATTCGGCCTTCAAGCCTGCTCCACCTTTCATTATGATCATGGCTGATCATCAAATTCAATATCCTGATCCGGTGTTTTCCTCGTATTGCTTGATCCATTTAGTCCCAAAAGCGATATGCAATTTCTACATGAAATCGCACCACATTTTAGCCTCAACTATTTTCTGTGGAAGTGAATTCCATACATTCATCACCCTGAGGGTGAACAAATTTGTCCTCACCTCAGTCCCTTATCCTCAAATTATGACTCCCCCACCATCGGGAACATTCTTTCTGAATCTATCCTGTCTAAACCTGTTAGAATATTATAAATTTCTATGACTTTATGTTATTTCCAGTGCAAATCCAATTTTTTTTTTAAATATGATGGGTATTTCTGCCCCTACCACTCTTTCAGACAGTGAGCTCCAAACTCCCCACCATCCTCTGGATGAAAAGAATATCTCTTCAACTCGACTCTAATCCAATCATTTTATATCTACGTTCCCTGATTACTGGCTAATTTGCGGACAGAAATGAAGCTTTCCTGATCATTCTATCTAGACCCCTCATATTTTTATACACCTCAATTATAACTCAGCTCAACTTTCTCAATACAAAAACATTTCCTTCAATTTAAGTTTAAAGTTTGTTTATTAGTGTCACAAACAGGCTTATATTAACACTGCAATTAAGTTACTGTGTTAATCCCCTAGTCACCACACTCGGGAACACTGAGTGAGAATTTAGCATGGCAAATGCATGTAATCAGCTTGTCTTTTGGACTGTGGGAGGAAACCGGAGCACCCAGAGTAAACCCACGCAGATATGGGGTGAACTTGCAAACTCCACACAGAAAGTGGCCCAAGCTGGTAATCGAATCGGGGTCCCTGGTGCTGTGAGGCATCAGCTCAAACCACTGTGCCACCGTGCTACCCTAAACTAAGTGAAGGGTTATGCATTTTGGTTTGGAAAACTCACGATATATTCAGTGCTTGGATATCAGCTAAACGTTTAAGGAGAATGACTTAGATCAAATTTGATAAATAAGTTGAAGTGCACAAGTAACTTTCAATCCACTGACTCTGTCTACATTTCCCACTGCCTCAACAAAGCATGCAGCATAATCAAGAACCTCACACACCATGGACATTCTCTGTTCCATCTTCTTCTTTCGGGAAAAAGATACAAAAGTCTGAGGTCATGTACCAACCGACCCAGAAGCAGCTTCTTCTCTGCTGCTATCAGGCTTTCGAAAGGACCTACCTTGCATTAAGTTGATCTTTCTCTACACCCTAGCTATGACTGTAACACTACATTCTGCACTCCCTGCTTTCCTTCTCTGTGAATGGTATGCTTTGTCTATATAGTGTGCAAGAAACAATACTTTTCATTATATGTGACAATAACAAATCAAATAAAAATATCCAAGTTGTTATTTTATTTTATTTATTAGTCACAAATAAGGCTTACATTAATACAGCAATAAAGTCACTGTGAAATTCCCCAAGTCATATCTAAGTATGTTTTATTGCTGGGATAAGATGAAACTAAAGACCCTTAGGCTGTATTGTTGTTCACAGTGTCTCTTAGCCAACTGTGGTCCCTATATATAGTGATGATCAAGGTATCAGAGGAAGCTTAGAGAAAGTAAAAGCAGCCCACCTGACTGGCACCTCATCAAGTACCTTAAGTGTTCACTCCCTGCCCCATAGAATGTGCTATCTACAAGATGCACTCCAGTAGCATTCCAAGACTCTTTCAACAGCATCTCCCAAGTCAATGCCAGTACCACTTAGAAAGGAAAGGGCTGCAGGTACATGGGAATCATGATGTGAAGATACTAGCATTGGATTGGGGTAAACACAGTAAGAAGTCTCACTGTTTTTTTGGGGTTTGCCCCTTTGTCAGGTTTGACTCACTTGACTAAGGGGCAAACCCTGAAAGCTAGTAGTGTTTACTACCGAATAAGCCTGGTGGACTTTAACCTGGTGTTGTGAAATTTCTTATGGTACATGGGAACAAAGAGAGCTGCAAGTTGTCTCCAAGCCACACACCATGCTGACTTGGAAATTTATCATCATTCCTTCACTGTCGCTAGATTAAAATCCTGGAACTTCCTCCCTTAATAGCGCTGTGGATGTATCAACACGATGTGGAGATGCCAGGTTGGACTGAGGTAAGCGCAGGAAAAAGTCTCACAACACCAGGTTAAAGTTCAACAGGTTTGTTTTGGAAGCACAACGTTCTCCCTGAAACTCCTTATAGGAGTGCAGTGGTTCAAGAAGGCAGCTCACCACCACCTTCTCAAGGGCAATGGGGGATATTCAATAAATGCTGGTCTAGTCAGAAATCCATTAAACTAATAAAAGAAACAATGTTTGACATAATAACAATCATGATGCTTTCAATTCCCAGTGTAGGCGGCAAAAGTTTGGACTATTGTCATTGCTAAAAACACCTCTGACTGAAAATTTTAAAATGACCAATATTGTAGATTCAGATTAGTTGAAACGAGATGATAAAACAACAGGGTACACCTGCAGAAACATTAGGAAAGGATTGGCTAGATGTCAGAAAGAATTTGTAAAGAGACCCATCATCCATTGGAACAAATGATCAAAGTCCAAAGTGAAATTGGATTCCCTGCAGTCCCTGCAAAAGGAGCTGGATGAGCTCTCAAATGAGGGAGGACATCATAGGTGACCTGATAGAGATCTACAAGATGTTGAGAGGATTAGATAGGGTGGACTCTCAGAGACTATTTCCCAGGGCTGAAATGGTCACGACGAAAGGGCACAGATTTAAGGTGCAGGGAAGCAAGTACAGAGGGGATGCTAGGGGAAAGTTTTTCACTCAGAGGGTGGTGAGTGAATGGAATCGGCTGCCGTCGGTGGTGGTCGAGGCGAACTCGCTGGGGTCTTTTAAAAGACTTCTGGATGAATATATGGGATCCAATGGGATTGGGGGTTATAGATAGGTCTATGGCTGGGTAGGTTTTGATGTGTTCGGCACAACTTGTAGGCCGAAGGGCCTGTTTGTGCTGTAGTGTTCTATGTTCTACGTTCTATGTTCTATCCCCAGTTGCAACAGGTCATTGTGGTGTGGTTGATAATACAAGGAGATTGTCTGTTTGCTTTAGGACATCAGGACCTCAGGCAGGGGGAGGATATTGTGGCACAGCAGCACAGTGATAAGTGCTACTGCAGTGCCAGGATCCCCGGTTCATTTCTGGCCTCGGGTGACTGTTTGTAAAGCTTGCATGTTCTCCCAATGTCTGCATGGGTTTCTTCCAGATGCCCCAGTTTCCTCCCATAGTCCAAAGATGTGCGGACTAGCTTGCTTGGCCAGGTTAAATTGCCCCTTAGTGTTCGGAGGAGTAGCAAGTTAAATTAATAGAGAGTTTGAGTTTAAGAGCCGTGGGGTGATGCTGCCAAATATACCGGACGTTGGTGAGAGCACATTTGCAATATTTTGTGCAGTTCTGGTCACCTCACTATAAGAAGGATGTGGAAGCATTGGAGAGAGTGGAAAGAAGATTTACCAGAATGCTACCTGGTTTGGATGGTAGATCTTACAAGGAAACGTTGAGGGAGTTGGGGCTTTTCTCTTTGGAACGGAGGAGGATGAGAGGTGACTTAGTAGAGGTTTATAAGATGATGAGAGAGATTGATAGAATGAAAGTACAGAGACTATTTCCTTGGGTGGATGTAGCTGTTACAAGGGGGCATAATTATAAGGTTCATGGGGGGAGATATAGGAGGGATGTCCGAGGTAGATTCTTCACTCAGAGAGTAGTTGGAGTGTGGAGTGGACTACCTGCTGTGATAATGGAGTCGGACAAGTTAGGAACTTTCAACTGGTTATTGGAGCACACTACAATGATATGGAGTTGGATACTTGATTTTGGGATTGAACATATATCAGCGCAACATTGAGGGCCAAAGTGCCTATACTGTGCTGCAATGTTCTATGCTCTACATTCTATATGGAGTTATGAAGATAGGGAATGGATGGAATTTTTGTTGTTACGGGCCTTACGGGCTGAATGGGCTCTTCTGCACTGCAAGGAGTCTATGATTGGGATACTTGTCTTTGTATGTGTGTTGATTTTATGTCTTTCCCTTTTCATAGGTTTTTACGTCATGATATAGTCAAGAGTGAGCAAAACATTGACCTAAAAAAATTGTGTCAAAGTTGACAAATGGGGGTTGACGCATTGTAGAGGTACAGAGGACCACCCTCCTCATAAACATGTCATCAAATATTCTACAGGTAAAATGCTGTGGATGCTGGAAATCAGAAATTAACATTTTTGAGGAATAGTCATACAAGACTCAAAATGTTAACTGGGTTTCTCTCTCCACAGATGCCGCCAATCTGTTCAGTTTTTTCAGTATTTTCTATTTTCATTTCATCAAATATTCTGCTACATTGTCACTTGCATGCCATAAGAAATTATAATTATTTAATGTTTTTACCATTGCAACCGCCACAGGAGGTTAATCACACAAAATATTGCACCGGGCCGGGTAAGATGAGGATAGATGAGCAAAGTTTTGTCAAAGAAATAAATTTTAAGGGGGGGAAAGAGGTAGAGAGGAAAAGAGATATAGGGATGGAATTGTAGAATTTATGATTTGGTGGGAATCTTCCAGCCTCCTCTGCCTTTGATTTTCCCACAACTGGGCCAGAAATCCACTGAGATATCCATTCACATCGACAAGACTGAAAGATCCCATTGGTGGGAAGAGCTGGAAATTTAGTGATTGGGAATGACAATGTCAAAAAATAGGGAATGCACAAGTGACCAGAATTGTAGGGAGTGCATAGATTTACAGGACAGCACAAAGTTGCAGAAATAGTGTGTGGGTGAAGAGGAGTTAGAAAACAGCACAGAATCATGCCTAGACTATAGATGACTTTCTCCATTATTCTTACTGTGCCTCCTGCTTCTGTAATAGATTTGCAATCCTCTCTGAAGACTTTTGGAATTGATTAAACTCTGTTTTGTCAGCTTCCCCCTCCCTCTATACACCCCTATCACATTTTTACCAATCTCCATTAGCCCATCTAATCCTGAGGCACCAGTGCCTCTGTGACATGGTGACAGTAATGGTGAACTGAGCTTGGAAAATTGAGTGCAAAATGCACACTGCCACTTGCGTCAAAAGCAAGACTTGCTTGCAACTGTTGAAGGTTAACAGCATCCGACTTGGAAACTCCAGGCTTTTCTGTAATTAGTTCAGTGCAACAAGGAGACTTGAGAAGATGCATAAACATTTATGAAATATTTATTCAACTTCAGACATGAAATATTACAGTTACAAATAATCACATTCACTGTTTGACAGAATTAATCAACCAAAACAAGAGTGTGAAAATCCTGCAGATGCATAAAGAATTGTACAAAATTATTTTAACACATACATCACACGTACAACACTGACAGATAATCCATCCCTATGACCTGACAACTAAATATTATTGAATATATGTACATTAGATTTTTTTTTATTTCTACACATTTTTTATTAAGAGCTATCAAGTCCCCTATTTCATCCTTCTGGGAATAAGAGGGTAGAAATAATTTGCATTTATAATGTATAATTTTTAAAAAGCTTAACAAATCACTTATGTTTTTCTTTAATGAAGCGTTAGCGTATCAATTCTGGATAATAAAATATTTTACTATTCACTTTAAATATCAAACGCTCACAGGCCAGGTACATTACCAATTCGACATGAAGTAAGGCTCACTCCCAGGAACCCCAAGCTAAGATTCACAAGGGATTAGATACCGATTAAAGTTTCAGCTGGTACTTATCAATAAAATGTAGCATTGGTTGGACGTGGAGTAAAACTCCCTTTGAGGGTGAACTGCCAGGAGTCTCACTATGAAAGAAGGCTTGGGTGGAACGTTGGCACAGTGGTTAGCACTGCTGCCATACAGTGCCAGAGACCCGGATTTGATTCCCAGCTTGGATCACTGTTTGTGCAGAGTATGTATGTTCTCTATGTGTCTGCATGGGTTTCCTCCCACAGTCTGAAAGATATGCTGGTCAGGTGCATTGGCCATACTAAATTCTCCCTCAATGTACCCAAACAGGCACTGGAGTGTTGGCAGTTTGAGGATTTTCACTGTAAAACATCAAGGGTATGAGTATCAAACAGATACTCATCATTTGATTTCAGGTCGCAGAAGGAAATATTGAAGAGTGACCAACTAAAAACTTGGTCAAAGATTGAAGAAACATCTTAAAAAAAGGAAAGAGATGTACAGAAAGGGGATGGTTAGGTTGAGGATCCCTGAAGTTAAGGGCCATGTAGCTGGTAGCTCTGCTGTCAATGTTGTAGCAGTTTAAATGGGGGAAGGCCAGAATTGGAAGAGTCAGATATTTTGGAGGCTAGCAATGTTAGGGGAGGTTATAGAGATAGAATGGTCACGGGGCAATTTGAATTATAGAATCATATAATAGATAGAACACAGAAGAAGGACTTTTTGCCTGTGGTGTCAGTCTTGGCTTTCTAGAAGAGCAATTCATCTAATGCCAGCCCAACACCCACCACACCCCCTCCCCCGCACCTTCAGCCCATAGCCAGGTACATTTGTTTTTTCCATATAATGATCCAATTCCTTTTTGAAAACCTTCAGATAGTGCAGTCTAGATCCTAACCACTCACTGCCTGATAGAAATGGTTTTTCATTCATTTTACCATGGCTCCTTTTGTGAATTTTGATAAGTCTGTACCCTCTGGTTCTTGATGTTTCCATTGATGGGAATTTTCAAAGAAGTTGGAGAGCTCTAGAATGGCAAGAGACTATTAGGCACATTGGTGAACAACCACTGTGTTATTTTTTATTTCTCTTTGCAGGAAGTTGTGTGATTATTAGGGGTGGGACTGCGGTACAGTGATTAGCTCTGCTGCCTCACAGCACCAGGGACCCAGGTTTAATTCTAGCCTTGGGTGACTGTCTGTACAGAGCTTGCATATTCTCCTCGTGTCTGTCTGGATTTCTTCCGGGTACTCCAGTTTCCTCCCACGGTCCAAACATATGCAGGCTAGGTAGATTGACCATGTTGAAATGTCAGGGGGATTAATGGGGTAAATACTTGAGGTTACAGGAGACAACCTAGTTGGCATAGTTGATGGTGCAAGCTCTATAGGCTGAATGGACTCTTTCTGCACTGTAGGGATTCTATGATTGCTATTGTCTTGTTTCCTTCATTTGTTTAATTTGAAACTAACTGATGTAAAAGCTCAAATTATTCATCTGCACAACATATTTACACACTAACAACTGTTTCCCGTGCTGTTTTATTCTTTGTTCTTTGTTCTTTGATGCCAGCACGGTAGGAACAAAAGATACTAGGATAAAAGTGTTCTCATTTAATTGGCAGAGTTAGAATGCAACATTTTGAGTTCCTAAATCTCAGCTTTCCCTTTAAATATACATTGGAAATAACTTCATTGGCTGTATAGAGCAAATAACAATATCGTGAAATTGTGAATGATACTATATAAAGTCATGTCTTCCTTTAAAGGTGGTACCTATGTGACATTATAAACTAGAACATCAACCTCCCACTTCTATCATGAGGGTTAGAGGGGCAGATGGGTATTGGGAGGAGTTGAACATAACCCAGAGTTATGAGATGATTTCCCCTCACTCCCTTCCTTCCTTGTAAGTAAATATTGCAACAGAAGACATTTCAAGCAACTTTGTCCCATTTTAGGTGAAAGCACGTGAAATGAGAATGCTACAATGTAACACCAGCAAACAACAAATTTGTAAGCCAACACAAGAAGGAATAGATCATTCAGCCCCTTGAACCCCTCTTCTCTTGGGTTTGGGAGTAAGATCATTGCCCAATTAGAGCAGGAAGTTTTTAATTATTAGATGGGTCTGATTGGAAGCCTTTAATAGTAGAATGGTAACAAAGAATGTAACTGCTTGTCATGTGTAGCAACACGGAATCAAAGATACTGCAGAAAGAAGAAGGCAATTCAGTCTACCAACATAAAACATACTAACAAATGAATTAGGAGCAGGAGTAGGCCATTCTGACCCTCCAGCCTGTTCTCCATAAGGTCTCCTTCAGAAGACCATGTTTGTATTTCGAATTCCATCCCCTACCCTTCCTCCTACCCGCTCCCCTGATTAACTCTGCTCCCTTGTCTACAACCTCCAATTTCGAAATACTCAATGATTCCCCCCATCTCCACTGCCTTCTGAGACTGACAGTTCCAAAGTTGCACAACTCTCTGAGAGTAAAAATTCTCCTCATCTCCAGCCTACAAGGCTGATCTCTCATACTTAAACAGTGCTCCCTGGTTTTGGTCACGCACAAAAGAGGAAACATCCTTTCCAAATCCACTTTGTCAAAAGCACTCAGGATCTTATATACTTCAATCAGGTTACCGCTCACTCTTCCAAACTTCAGTGAAAACAGCCCATTTATGCTAACTATTTGAGAGAGTCAGTCCAATTGCTTTATTCTTTCCCGAACCCCAGCAAACATTTTCTGTTTCAAATATTTACCAAATTCTCTTTTGAAAGTTACTCTCTGTGTTTACAATGACAATTCCTATTGACAGTGCCTGGACCAGGGAATCCCATCGCTAGCAAACAATGCACCACCTCCTGCCAGTGGGAAACACGTAGCTGGGAGGGGCAGGCCTGAAGAATCTCTCCAAAATATGTTCCTCATACCACTTTTGTTAGTCACATGTTTAATCAATGTTCTCTGGTTGTTGGCAATGACCTCAACCAAGCCTGGCATTGAGGTGCTAACTCACTCAAGACCAGCTCCATTGGGTGGACATGTCCTTCTTATGCCCGTCACCAGACACTTGAAGCAATTGTTCCATTTGGAATTCATTCAGAAGATTCCCAGGAGGGCAGCAGAAATCCTGAAGGGAAATCCCCAAAGCATCCCCAAAGAGGTCAACTAATAGGAGGTCTGGCATGTGTGTGTGTGCACGCGTGTGTGTGTGTGTGTGCACGCGTGTGTGTGTGTGTGCGTGTGTGTGTGTGTGTGTGTGTGTGTGAGTGAGACACAAATGGAGAAGGTTCATTGGGGAAGGCTCCAAACACATTGAGAGACTTTGTCAGGGATGAGGTTGAGAATCAGAGGGATGGGACAAGCCTTCAAGTAACCCATCTCCCCAATCCTTCCAGCACCATCTGATCCACTTGTGGCAGATGTGCAGACTTAGCAGCCATGGTAGACGCTATGGGGCAGGGGTTGGAGCAAGTCACTCTTGAAGCCAAGTGACTATCGAAGAAGGAGGATTATTGACCTTCCAACACTGGATTCGCTTCCTCATTATTTTTTCTGCCTAAATTATCCATGATTTTTAAAAACATTCAATACACTTTGAGTTACAATACACACCACAAGCAAATAAGTCCATTTCAACTTCCTTTAAAATGAAGGAGCCCATCTAGTCCCCTCGAAGTGGGGAAAGATCTGATACAGAGGATCAAACTCAAGGAGGTTTGAAATGAGGAAACCAATTTGCCTCTACCAGCGACGAAGGTTGGCCACAGAGACCTCATTCTGCAATGCTATTGAGTTGCTCGGAGTTTAGCATTCCCCTTTTCCATTATCACCACGGGGGAGAATGGGGCTGGAGGGAGGGAGGGATTGGTTGGGGTGGGTGGAGGAAGATGGATGAGGGGGTATTCCTGGGGCTGGAAGGGAGAAGTTTCAGTGTTGACGACAATCGCCAAGGTTTAGTAAGGATACTGGAGTGGCTCCTGCCCGATGGGGTTCAAGGTAAATTATGGGAAGGGTTGCTTTGTTTTCGTATACAGAAGGCACTCACAGTCTTGCGCTCATTTGACAACGCATTAAGTCACCTCCCGCACAAATAGCCCTCCAATTCCATCAAAACGTGCTCGATTCTCCAAGGCTCTTGGCTCGTTTTGTCCCGGACTCTGTTGGGCACAAGATCAACTCGACTGTGCGACCACCCAGTGGCGTTTCTCACCCATTTGGGATTGTGAAGACTCCTTCAAACAGTCTTAATTTACAAGTTAAGATACAAAACCTTTTCCCTCCCAAAAAAAAACTTCGGGATGAAGAGGAGTGGGGCGGGGGGAGGTACTCGGGAGGAAGTTTGCTTAGCCGGCTCAATCCGTGTTCACGTGGAGAGTTGGATATCTGTTTGGCAAGCATATTTTTTAGCTGCCAGTGCTTGGGGTATCTGTGGGCGCTACTCTGTTCTGTATCATTGTTAAGTAAACGAAATAACACAGCAGCTTTGACACTTGCAGAAGGAATGACTTTTTTTGGGAGGGGTGGGGGTGGGGGGCAGTTAAGACCAGCCACTCTTCTCAGTCCAGCCCCCTCTGTGCACACTTCCATGTCTTTGCTAAGAGTTTTCTGGGCGCTCCCAAGGAATAGGGTCGTTATTTTCCGGCGCTGTCGCGTTCTTCCTGTCCAGCCAGAAGTGTTGCACGTCGGGCGGGATGGACTGGGCTACATCGCGGCAAATGATCACATCTTCCCGGCCAGAGATGGTGGGCAGGGCTCGGAGAGGGGCCAGCCCCGAACCAGCCTTCTTCTCGTCCAGAGTGGGGGCTACCGCCCCTTGCCCGTCCGCCCTCCCCCTCCTCGCCCTCAGGCAGCGGGTCAGAGGCCAGAGCCTCCTCAAGCCCTCTTTAAAGTCTTCGGAGAGGGCCAGGAACACCAGCGGGTTGACCGTGCAGTTGGCGAAGAGGAGCACTTGGGCCAGGACTAGCAGGGCGACGGGAGGCATGGGGCCGTCCGACTTCCTGTGCCTCGCCCAGATCCACGCCACCCAGTCGGGGAGCCACATGGCCGCGAAGGCGACACTCAGACCCCACAGCATGGTGGTGACCCTCCGAATTTCATACCTGCGGTGCGGGGTCCCGTTCCTCCGGGGCTGGCTGAGCAGGAGGGCTTTGATGTAGAAAGTCATGGCGAAGGTGATGGGGGTCCCATAGGCTGCCAGCGGGTAGGCTATGCCGAAGACCTTCATGAAATTCGAAGCGTAAGGGGGGACTTCCCAGACGCAGGAGGTTTCCCTGCCACTCTTCCTGGTGTTGGAGAAGAGGCAGTGAGGAATGGGCAGCAGAAGGGCGACCGACCAGATGGAGCACACCAGTGGCAGCACTCTTTGGCACCCGCACTGAAGGGACTTCTGAGGGTTGCTGACATGTTTATAACGGGCGTGCCCCACCGCCGCCACTGTGAAGCTTTTGGCCAACAGGCACGCGTGCAGAAAGTAATCCGAGGACTTGCAGAGTAGCCAGCCGAAGGACCAGCTCGACTTGGAGTAGGTGACGGCGCGGAGCGGCAGGCAGAGCAGGAGGATGAGGAGGTCGGCGCAGCTCCAGATGAGAATCAAACTGTTAAGCAGGCTGCTCTTGCCCTGCCTGAAGTCGTGCACCAGCACCGCGGCTACCATCGCGTTGCCCACCGATCCCACTAGGCAGATGACCCCCAGGACGAGGGGCAGGGCGACCTTTAGCTCTTCTTCCTCCAGCAGCTGGAAGCCTCCGGCGTATTCCAACAAGTTGGCGGAGCCGTTCATTGCGCTGAATAGTAGCGAGCCAAGCCCGGGGAGCTGTCCCTTTGTTATAGTGCTGAATGAGGAGCTGGGAGAGCTGTCCACTTGTGGTGCTGAATGGTGGCAAGCGAACCCCGGGATGGCGTCCTCTAGTTGTAGTGCTGAATGAGGACCCGGAGAGCTGTCCTCCTGTTGGGGTGCTGAGGAGCCCGGGTAGCGTCCTCTTGTCGTAGTGCTGGATGAGGAGACCGAATAGCTGTCCTCTCGGTCTGTTGCTGAATGAATAGCCCGAGAGCTGTCCTCTTGGCGTGGTGCTGATAGCAAGCGAAGCCCGAGGAGCTGTCCTCTTGTTGTGGTGCTGAAAGTGGAAAGTCAAAGCTTGCAGCAGAGGAGGGGAGGAAGGGAGCGGGGGGCGATGGTGGGTGAGAATCGGGCGTGGGAGGTGGGTGGGGGAGAAGTGGGAGTGGACGGGGGGGGTACTTAGAACAATGAAGACTCTTTTTATAATTAACTCAACAAGACAAGCACGTCCTGTCTGGTGCCGGGAAGAATGATATCTAACTCATTCCACAACCCGTTCTTGGACCCTGACGCTTTTAATCTTTGGAGGATTTAACTCATTGCGCACCAGAACTTCAAAGGTTACAAGTTATAATCCAAATTAGACCAAGAAGCGCTCAAGAAACATATATGTTCATACATCTTCCCGGAGCATGTTTCTGGCCTTAAATTATCCAAATTTACATTTTCAGCCAAACTCACTGATAACCTTGTAGCTACTTCTCATGCTTCATTATTAGGTAGAGAAGCTAATGCCATAGACAGAAACAGAGAGAAGTTGAAAGGTTTTGAAAAATAATAATGCCATGAGCTGTGCTGGGAAGTGCTGCCTGGATGATGGAACAGATTTGTTAGTAACTTTCAAATGCAATTGGATTCGTACATGAAAAGGAAAATTTGCAGAGTGAAAAGGGAGAGATGTGGAACTAATTTCGATGCTCTTTCAAAGAGCCAGCAAGACATGGTTGGCTAAGTGGCTTCATTCTTCATTGTAAGATTCTAAAATTCAATGAAAGTGGCTTTCAGTGGCAAAGGAGGAAAGATTTGCATTTGCATGGCTCTTTTCGTAAGTTTGTAGTGTTCCAAAGTGTGTTATAATCAATGACTTATGATTTGAAATGTCCTCATTGTTGTCATGTTGGAAAAAACGGCCAAATTGCACACAACGTGGACTCACAGACATCATTGTGATAGTCACTAAATAATCTCTTTTAATTTCATTGTTTGGGAGATAAATATTTGTCAGGGCATTGGAAGAACTTTCAGTGGCTCTGCAAAGTAGCCTCATGGGATCTTCTGCATTCAGCCAGATAGGGCTCAGTTTAACAACTTATCCACAAAACAGCACCTCTGACAGTGCAGCACTACATCCCGTGCTAAAAGCATGTCAGCCTAAAGTTCATAGAAAATGAATTATAGAATCATAGAATCTCTGCAGTGGCAGAAGGAGGTCATTCAGCCAATCATGTCTGCATGGACAGAGGATCACACACATGACTTTTCCTGCAACCCCAAGCATTTATCCTGTACATTGCCCATAACCTATACATTTTTGGACACTAAAAGGCAATTTAACATGGCCAACTCATCCAACCTGCATACCTTTATACTTGGCATTCTTGAGTGAATTTAAACTCATGACTTTCTGACTAAGAGGTAAATGTGTTTCCCAACTGAAGGGCAGTTGGTTTGAATGGAAAAAAAGTTGCTTTGAATGAAATCATCAACTCTAATCTTAGCTATTTTGAAATGAGATAACAAAAACAGTTAGTAACAAAATAGATTTGTGGAACTTCTGATTGCTAGGGATCATGTCTTTTTTTATTTTTACATAAAATATACTTAAATGCAACGTTGAAGATGAACACAATTAAAAAACGTAAGCTTACTGAATTTCTAGACGTATTTGCATGAGGAGAAATTTACAGAATTCTGTAGTATAAGTTCCAGGTGTTCAAACAATGCAGAAATGGATTTTTATATATAAAAAATGGAAGACATTGAAAATAATTAATCAAGTCTGGCAGCATCTGCAGAGACAAAAAAGATGACCTTCTACAAATTCTGCAAGAATTATACGTGACATAGTGGCACAGTGGTTAGCACTGCTGCCTCACAGCACCAGGAGCCTAAGTTTAATTCGGCATCAGGTAATTGTCTGAGTGGAGTTTGCACATTCTCCCCAATTTGTGTGGGTTTCTTTGGGATGCTCTGGTTTCCTCCCACACTCCAAAGATGTGCATGTAATGTGGATTGGCCATGTTGAATTGACCCTTTGGGTGGAATTTTATTGGCATGCCTGCCCGCCAAGGTTCATGCAGTATCTCTTGAGGCCAAGGGAGAATGCCATTCTCTGAACCTCACTTACCCCTGGAGTTGGTGCGAACATAGAACATAGAACATTACAGCGCAGAACAGGCCCTTTGGCCTTCAATGCTGCGCCGACCAATTAAGAAAAAGCAATGACCCTCTAACCTAAACCATTCCCTTTCCATCCATAAACTTATCTACTAACCTCTTAAACGCCACCAAACTTGGCGCATCTACAACTGACGCAGGCAGGGCATTCCATACTCTTACCACCCTCTGGGTAAAGAACCTACCTCTGACATCTGTCCTATAACTACCACCCCTTAATTTAAAGCTATGTCCCCTCATGCTAGCTTTCTCCATCCTAGGAAAAAGGTTATCACTGTCCACCCTATCTAAACCTCTAATCATCTTATATGTTTCAATAAGGTCTCCTCTTAGCCGCCTCCTTTCTAACGAAAACCACCTCAAATCCCTCAGCCTCTCTTCATAAGACCTGCCCTCCATACCAGGCAACATCCTGGTAACCTCCTCTGTACCCTCTCCAATGCCTCCACATCTTTCTTATAATGCGGGGACCAGAACTGCACACACTACTCCAAGTGCGGCCGCACTAGAGTTTTGTACAGTTGCAACATGACGTTGCGGCTCCGAAATTCAATCCCCCTACCAATAAAAGCTAAGACTCCGTATTCCTTCTTAACAACCTTATCGACTTGATTGCCAACTTTCAGGGGTCTATGCACATATACACCAAGATCCCTCTGTTCATCAACACTATTAAGAGTTCTACCATTAGCCCAATACTCTACACATTTGTTATTCCTGCCAAAGTGAATTACCTCACACATGCCAATAAAATATTGGCCCTTTTGTTGGGGCATTAGCTGGGTAACTACCTAGGGTTTCGGGGATAGGACCTAGATGGGATTGTTGTCAGTGCAGACTCAATGGGCCAAATGGATTCCTTCAGCATTGTAGGGATTCTATAAGTACCTCATTTTTTTTCCAGTTTAAACATTTCTTTTTTTTATTGTTTTAAAGAGGAATTTGTAACAACACTAAAAATCAAAACAGGATATCTTCTGATTAAAAAAAACAGACATTTTCCATTTACAAATGATGCACAGAAAAGGGGAGTCACATGAAGTGCTTGTGCAACATTGGTCAGCCCTATCCCAACAGCCTTTTCTTCATGAAGACAGTGAGTGACTTTTCTGACAAAGCAATTAGTAATTATTCTGGAGGAGGAGGGGACTTGTCACTGGTGGCTGAAGTTGTTTTCCCTTCTAGAACAAAAAAACAAAGAAAATTAGAGCACACAAACAGGCCCTTCGGCCCTCCAAGCTGCACTGCACTGACCATGCTGCCCCATTGAACTAAAATCCGGTACCCTTCCAGAGATCATATCCCTCCATTCGCATCTTATTCAAGTATTTGTCATGATGCCTCTTAAAAGTCACTATCTTATCTTGATTAATAAGAGGATCAGGGGTTATGAGGAAAAGGCAGGAGAATGGGGATGAGAAAAATACCAGTCATTGTTGAATGATGGAGCAGACTTGATGGTTTGTGTGGCCTAGTTCTGCTCCAATGTCTTATGGTTTTATGGTCTTATGTTATCTGCTTCCACTATTTCCCCCAGCAGTGAGTTCCAGGCACCAACCAAATCTACTCCAAATATTTCCAGCAAATCAATGCCTCAGTCGGTGATGTGGGTCTGCCTGTACTGATTAAATGTGTGGATTCAGCTAGTAACCTCTAGCAGTCCCTTTGTATTAACTTGAGATGCCCATCTCCACATGATTAATTGAGAATTGATCTATTTTTGATTGAGCCAAGTAGGTGCCTTTCCCTTGTGAATTGATGTGCAACCCATGAAGTCAATCATAACAGAATGAAGCGCCTGTGCAAGAAGGCAATTCAATAGTAACTATCAAAAGGAATTGGTATAAGCTTGAAAGAAACATTTTGTGGCATTGAGAAAGAGCGGGGCAATGGGATTAATTGGATAGATCTTTCAAGGAACTGACACAATGTGCTATGTGATGCTATAATTTATGTGACAGCATTGCATAGAGTCATAGATATTTACAGCATGGAAACAGGCGCTTTAGCCAAATTGTCCATGTCACTCTTTTTTTAAACTCCTAAGCTACTCCCAATTGTCCACATTTGGCCCATATCCCTCAAGATCCATTTTACTGATGTAACTGTCTAAATGCTTTCTAAAAGACAAAATTGTACTTCCCCCTGCTGCTACCTCTGGCAGTTTGTTCCAGGCACTCACCACCCTCTGTGAAAAAATTGTCTCTCTGGAGTCTTTTGTATCTTTCCCTTTTCACCTTAAATATATGCCCTCTAGCTTTAGACTCCCCTACCTTTGGGAAAATATATTGACTGTCTAGCTGATCTATGCCCCTTATTTTGTAGGCCTCTATAAGATCACCCTCAGTCTACTATGCTCCAGAGAAAAAATCCCAGTCTATCCAACATCTCAAACAACAAAGAACAAAACAGCACGGAAAACAGGCCCTTCGGCCAAACGAGCCCCCACCGCTACCCTGATGTTCCCACTTCTACCCGTGATCCCTGTCTATGTTTATAGATGTATGGATTAAAAACCAAATTTGAGACAATTTAGGGAGAATTTGTTTTGCCAATTAGCCTAAGAGCACATCTTTGGGATGTGGGAGGAAACCGGAGCACCCGGAGAAAACCCACGCAAGCACGGGGAGAATGCACAAACTCCCACAGCCACAGGCCCAAATCCATGTATCTGCACAGCACAGCGATAGTCACTGAGCTGTCGTGTTGCCCATCAAATGGTCCAGGTCAAGCGTACACTAACGACGTGAAGCACTAGAATACTCTCGAAAAATCCAAGAGCAGCCCTCTCATGACCCATCGCGTGGATGCCCCTCGTTAGACAACAAGGCGGACGGAAGCACCTGTAGGATAAGAACACGTACATCAATATCATCATCTATTTACACACTTCCCAGGGACTCCCAAAGCTCATGATCCCTATGTTAAATCAGTTTTCTATACCCCTCCATTCCCATTCTGTTCATGTGCCCATCTAAGTATCTCTTAAATAACTCCAGAGTGCCTGCCTCCACCACTTTACTTGGCAACGTGCTCCATACCCCCACCACCCTCTGTGTGAAAAAACTACCTCTAGCATCCAAATTATACCTTACCCTCTTCACCCTAAGCCCGTGACCCCTCATGCTATTTGAGTCCATCCTAGGAAAAAGCTTAACCCTGTTTACTTTAACTATACCCCTCATAATCTTGTACACCTCTATTCGATCTCCTCTAAATCTACATCTTTCCAAAGAAAACAGTTCCAATTTGCCTAACCTCTCCTCGTAACTCAGACCTTCCATACCAGGCAGCATCCTGGTAAACCTCCTCTGCACTTTCTCCAGAGTCTCCACGTCCTTCCGGTAGTAAAGCGACCAGGACTGGATGCAGTATTCCAAATGAGGTCTAACCAGCATTTTATACAACTGCAACATTAAAGGCCAGCTCTTGTACTCTATACCCCTTCTTATAAAGGCTAACATACTACATGCTTTCTTCACAACCTTCTCCACCTGCTCTTCCACCTTCAGAGACTTGTGCACCTGCACCCCCCAGGTCCCTCTGCATTTCTATACTCTTAATAGGTCTACCCTTTATCATATACCTCCCCACTACATTCTTTCTCCCGAAATGCATCACCTCACATTTATCAGGATTGAGTTCCATCTGCCATCTGCCCAAGCTACCAGCCTATCTATGTCCTGTTGCATTGCCTGACAATGTTCCTCACTACCCTCAAGTTCAGCCATCTTTGTATCATCTGCAATCATTCCACTTACTCCCTCTTCCAAGTCATTTATATATATTACAAATAGAAGAGGTCCCAGTACCGAGCCCTGCAGCACACCACCAGTGTCCAACCTCCAGCTAGAAAAACACCCTTCCACTATTACTCTCTGTCTCCTATTACCAAGCCAGTTACTTATCCATCCAGCTACCTGCCCTTGTATCCCATTAGCCTTGACCTTCTCAACTAACCTCCCATGAGGGATTTTGTCAAACGCCTTACTAAAATCCATATAGACGACATCAACGGCTCCCCCGTTGTCCACCGTTTTCATCACTTCCTCAAAAATTCTACCAGAATTGTAAGTCACGACCTCCCCTCATCAAAGCCATGCTGCGTATCCCTAATCAGATCACAACGCTCCAAGTGCCTATACATCCTATCTCTAAGAATCCCTTCCAACCGCTTCCCTACCACTGACGTCAAACTCACCAGCCTATAATTTCCAGGGTTATCCCTACTACCCTTTTTAAACAATGGTACAACATTAGCTATTCTCCGTCCTCTGGGATCTCACCTTTGTCCAAAGAAGAGACAAAGATTTGCGTCAGAGGCCCAGCAATTTCACCTCGCACCTCCCTAAGCAGCCATGGGATAAATGCCATCAGGCCCCGGGGATTTATCAGTTTTAATGCTACCTAGAAGCTCTAACGCTTCCTCCCTCGGTATGAATATTTCCCTCAACTGGTCCACAGCTCTCTAGAGACAGGAGCAGTCAACAAGCCCCTCTCCTGTGTAAATACCAATGCAAAGTATTCATTCAGGATCTCCCCCATTCCCTCAGGCTCTAAGCACAGTTCCCCTCCTCTGTCCCTAAGATGTCCAATTTTTCCTCTAACCACCCTTTTATTCCTAGTATAGGAGTAAAAAGCCTTTGGATTTTTCTTAATCCTATCTGTCAAAATCATTTTGTGCCCCCTTTTTGCCCTTCTAACTCCCCGTTTGAACTCCCTCCTACTCTCTCTCTCTATTCCTCCAATGCTGTCTCGGTTCCCACCTGTTTTGATCTATCATACGCCTCTCTTTTCTTCCTAACCAAGTCCTCGATATCCCTAGTAATCCACGGCTCTCTAATTCTACCTTTCCCATCTTTCCTCTTAGCTCATGAGCGAGAATGATTCGTCCTACCTGTTTTTACATTGCTTTCTCAAATTTCATTTCCAAATATAAATTCAAAAAGACATAGAAGAGCAAGCATCTGATAACTGTCACCCACTTTGCACTATTACACAAAATCAAGATTCATCTCCATGCATCAATTTCAATTACAACATAGCTGTTCTGCATCTATCTAATCACAACAGTTTCATAACCCTTAACACTCTTGCCAAACAAAATATACCAATCTTAGTATCAGCATATTTCAATTGGATGCAGTTTCTGCCACCACCACCCCTCACCCCGAGATGTGCACAATTATTTTTGTGAAAGAAGTGCAGGTCTGACTTCATAGCGGATCACAGAAGGATCGGGGTCAGTGTGATGATGTTGGGAATGGGAAGGGTCCCAATGGAAATGGGAAACAGTGAAATGTACAAAATGATAATGGAAATAATGGACAACAGTCACAGAGGACTTGGATTTCAGAGCACCTGCAAGAGCACAGCAATATTTTAGCACTGTGCAGATATATGAACAGAATGGGAATGGAGGGATATAGAAAACTGATTTAAAATAGGGATCATGAGCCTTGGGAGTCCCTGGGAAGCATGTAAATACATGATGATATTGATGTACTTGTTTTTATCCTACAGGTGCTTTGGTCCACGTTGTTGTCTAACGAGGGGCATACACGCGAATGGGTCATGAGAGGGCTGCTCTTGGATCTTTTTTGAGAGTATCCTAGTGCTTCACGTCGTTAGTGTACGCTTGACCTGGACCATTTGATGGGCAACACGACAGCTCAGTGACTATCGCTGTGCTGTGCAGACACATGGATTTGGGCCTGTGTCTGTGGGAGTTTGCGCATTCTCCCCGTGCTTGTGTGGGTTTTCTCCGGGTGCTCCGGTTTCCTCCCACATCCCAAAGATGTGCTCTTAGGCTAATTGGCAAAGCAAATTCTCCCTAAATTGTCTCAAATTTGGTTTTTAATCCATAGATCTATAAACATGGACAGGGATCGCGGGCAGAGGTGGGAACATCGGGGTAGCAGCACAGGCTCGTCGGGCTGAAGGGGCTATTTCCCATGCTGTTTTGTTCTTTGTTCTTTGTAAATGTGAAACTTTGAGCACATTGTTGACATTTGATGCCAAGCTACATAAGGAAACAATAAGGTTTGTGGCCAAGAACTTGAAATGTCTTAGAGGAGAAGACAAAGAAATAAGGGTCATTGGAGGTAAAACCAGAATTTAGGACTTTAAGACAAGTCACTAATGCTTGGCTTGGTGTGAGTTGGGTCACGAACAACAGAATTTTGGGTGATCTTAAGTTATTGAATAATGGGAGCTTGAATCTTGATTTTGTGCAATAGAAATTGTACCATAGCCTTCTGGCCTGCAGCAATTCATAAAAGAAACACATTACCACCTTCTCAAGGGCATTTATAGATGGGCAATAAATGCTGGCCTCGTGTGTGATGCTCATGTCTACAAAATAATTTTAAAAGCATGAAAAGTGAGTGATGGCATATCAGTTGCTTTCTTTTTTAGATTTATATTTGGAAATAAAATTTGGGAAAGGTGTGCATAAACAAGAGTTTATGATGTGGAGTTGCCAGCGTTGGAGTGGGATAGGCACAGTAAGTAGTCTCGTAACACCAGGTTAAAGTCCAACAGGTTTATTTGATGAAGGAGTAGTGCTCTGAAAACTCGTACTACCAAATAAACCTGTTGGACTTTAACATGGTGTACACCATTTACTAGGAGTGAGATAAATTGTGACAACTGCCTCTTAACTGTCCTCTGAAATGATCCAGGAAGCCATTCAGTTATATTTCACAGCTATGAAGTTGACTAAGAAGAATAAAGACAGTTAGACAACTTGCCATACCCTTAGTACTAGATGCTACAAGACACAGCCTACCTGTCACAGAGTCATAGAGTTTCACAGCACAAACAGGAGCCATTCAGCTCATTGTGTCTCCTCTGGCTATTGAGCACCTATTAATTTTCTGATTCTATTTTCCAGCGTTTGGTCCATAGCCTTCTATACTATGGTTTTTCAAGTGCCCATCTAAATGCTTCTTAGAGATTATGATGGTTCCTGCCATTGCCGTCCTTTCAGGCAGTGAGTTCCAGATTCCCACCATCCTCTTGGTGAAAAGGTTTTTCCTCAAATTGGTCTAAATCTCCTGCTTCTCATCTTAAAGATGCGTCTTCTGGTTGTTAATCCTTCTACTAGGGAGAAAAGTTTCTTTTTATCTACCCTATCTATGTCCCTTATAATTTTGTACACCCCAATCTGGTCTCCCCTCAGCCTTCCCTGTTCTAAGGAAAACAACCCTGACATAATCAGCCTCTCTTCGTAACTAAAGTGTTCCAGCCCAGACCACATCCTTGTCATTCTCTTCTGAGCCTTTTTAGTGCAATCACACCCTTCCTATAGTGTGAACAAAGAATAAAGAACAAAACAGCACGGGAAACAGACCCTTCGGCCCAACGAGCCAATGCCGCCACCTCGATGTTCCCACCTCTGCCCGTGATCCCTATCTATGTTTATAGATCTATGGAATAGAAACCAAATTTGAGACAATTTAGGGAGAATTTGTTTTGCCAATTAGCTTAAGAGCACATTTTTGGCATGTGGGAGGAAACCGGAGCACCCGGAGAAAACCTACGCAAGCACGGGGAGAATGCGCAGACTTCCACAGACACAGGCCCAAATCCATGTATCTGCACAGCACAGCGATAGTCACTGAGTTGCCGTGTTGCCCATCAAATGGTCCAGGTCAAGTGTACACTAGCGACGTGAAGCACTAGGATACTCTTGAAAAAAATCGATCTGTACATCTGATCAGATCTGTACATACTACTTCAGCTATGGTCTAAAAAGTGTGTCGTATAGTTTCTCATAACTTCCTTGCTTTTACAGTCTATGCCTCAGCTACAAAGGCAAGTATCCCAAGTGCCTTCTGAACCAGCTTATCCACTTGTCTTGCTCTCTTTATGTATCATAGGACATTCACCCAAGGTCCCTCTGGTCCTCCCTGTTGACCCTTTAAAATTCTCCTGTCTAACATCTGGAAAATTTTGTGAAAGTTATCCCACAGACTGGTCAAGCAACAGCTTGCCATAGTCATACCCATCAATTTATAACTCACAGCCAATGTCCCAGATTCTTCCATCACCAGCCCTGGGCATGCCCTGTCCCAGCAGGACAGCAGCATACAGTCCTGAGGTATGAGCTTTATCATTCTACTCTCAATCACCAGCAGAGCCATGAAAGGTGTCATCAGCAGTGATACCAAGTGGCACATTCTCAACAACTCTCAACAGCTACTCACTGCTATGCAGCTTCATCAGGACCACTCAACTCCAAACCCCATTACAGCATTGGTCAAACTATGAATAAGAGAACTGAATGTAAGGACAGGGAGGTTCTGATGGAACTGTCGATACACTTTTTATACCATAGCTGAAAATGAATGTGCAGACCCGATCACCACACTATAGGAAGGGTGTGATTGCACTGGGAAGGGTTCAGAAGAGAATTACCAGGATGGGGTCTAGCCTGGAACACTTTAGTTATGAAGAGAGGCTGATTATGCCAGGGTTGTTTTCTTTAGAACAGGGGAGGCTGAGGGGGGACCAGATTGGGGTGTACAAAATTATAATGGACATAGATAGGGTAGATAAGAAGGAACTTTTCTCCCTAGTAGAAGGGTTAACAACCAGGAGACACGTCTTTAAGATGAAAAGCAGGAGATTTAGAGCGATTTGAGGAAAAACCTTTTCACCCAGAGGATGGTGGGAATCTGGAACTCATTGCCTGAAAGGATGGTGATGGCCCGGAACCATCATAATATTTACGAAGCATTCAGATGGGCACCTGAAAAACCGTAACATAGAAGGCCATGGACCAAATGCTGGAAGACAGAATTAGAATTAATAAGTGCTTGATGGCCAGAGGAGATGAATGACTTCATGAATTCATGAATGAATTCAACAATGAGTTGAATGGCCTGATGAGATTGAGTGCCCTTGACACCAAGACAGCATTTGACCAACCATGACATTTAGGAGCCCTGGCAAAATAGGAGCTTTTCTTCTTGTAGAACATGGGCATCACTGGCTGGACAGCATTTATTGCCCATCCTTACTTGCCCTTGAACTGAGTGGGTTTGCTAGACCATTTCAGAGGGCAGTTGAGAGTCAACCACATTACGTGTCTCTGAAGTCACATGTAGGTCAGACCAGGTACGGATGGCAGATTTCCTTTCCTGAACGGCATTAGTGAACCAGATGGGTTTTTCTAACAATCATAGAATCATAGAACCCTACAGTGCAGAAAGAGGCCCTTCAGCCCATCGAGCCTGCATCGAATACAATCTCACCCAGACCGTATCCCCAGATCCCTACATATTATACTCATCCCTCTAACCTACTTATCCCTGGACACTAAGGGGCAATTTCTTAGTATGGCCAATCAACCTAACCCCCCCATCTTTGGACTGTGGAAGGAAACCAGAGTACCCAGAGAAAACCCACACAGACAGGAGGAGAACGTGCAAACTCCACACAGACAGTGATCTGATCCTGGATTTGAACTCAAGACCCTGGAACTGTGAAGCAGCAGTGCTAACCACTGTGCTACCGTGCCGCCCAAATCGATAGTGGTTTGGCAATCATCAGTACATCCTTAATTTCAGTTATTTTTTACTCAGAGGTTTTCACAGTAAATTCTTTGCAGTGTTAATGTAAGCCTGCTTGTGACTAGGAAATGAACTTTTCACTTTGAATTCAAATTCCATTATCTGCTGTGGCAGAATTTGAACCCAGATCCCCAGAACATCAGCTGAAGTTCAGGATTGAATACTCTAGTGATAATATGATGTGCTCATTACCTCAATTAGTCAATAAAAATTGGGAGAAAACTCTCCAGCAGCTGGCGTCATACCTAGTCCAAAAAAAATGGTTATACTTATTGCAGATCCATCCAATAATCCAAACTTTCACCAACCCATCATATACACATGTTTTAGCAATGGTCTTCTCCCCAATATAATTTCTGAAGTTTGGTGTCTGTTGATGATTGCACAATGTTCAATTCCATGCACAATTGCTCAGATATTGAAAAAACCCAAGCAGTAAGACCAGGAAAAAGAAGATATAATTGAACCTACCTCGAATAACATTAATATTTCTGAATCCTTTGCACCAACATCCTGCAACGGTAATCTTTGACCAAAAATAAACTGGACCAGCTACATAAATACTGCGCCTACAACAGTATGTTGGAGACTGGGAGTTCTGTGGCAAGTGTCTCATGTCTTGAGTCCCCAGTGCCTGCCCATCACCAACAAGACATATGCTTGTCATCAAGACTTATATCCCAATCCTTGAATACAAGGAAGATGTTAAGGAAAACTTCTATTCTGATCATGGTGAAATACTCCCAAAAGATGAAAAGATCATTTTCCTGGGGAGTTTTAATCCCAAGGTTAGCTGTACCTTGTATATAGAAACTAGAAGCAGAAAGTAGGCCATTCGGCCCTTCGAGCCTGCTCCACCATTTATTTAGATCATGGCTGATCATCGAATTCAATATTCTGTTGCTGCTTTCTGCCACCAGACTCCTTGATCCATTTAGCTCCAAGAGCAATATCTGACTTCTTCTTGAAGTTATACAATGTTTCAGTCTCAACTACTCTCTGTGAATTCCACAAATTCACTACTCTCTGGGCAAAGAAATTTCTCCTCACCTCAGTCCCTTATCCTCAAACTATAACCTCTAGTTCTGCACATCCCCCCAACTCTCCCACCGCACAATCCATCATTGTGAACATTCTTTCTGAATCCATCCTGTCTAATCCAATTAAAATTTTGTATGTTTCTATAAGATCCATTCTTATTCTTCTAAGCTCCAAAGAATACAATCTTAACCAACTCAGTCTCTCCTCATATGACAAACCTGCCATCTCAGGAATCAGCCTACAAGCTGAACTCCCTCTATAACGAGGACATTGTTTGTCAGATAAGGGCACCAAACTGCACCCAGTTCTCTGGAGCATTGCCTGGAGTAGAACCACTAAGGATTACAAAGCAAGAGAAGCCAATACAAATGGCATCCTCCTGTTAACAAAGCATGGCCTCATTATAACAAATACCCTCTTCTGCCATAAAGACAAATACAAAGTCACATGGAGGCATCCTAGGTCAAAGCATTGGCATCTCCTTGGTGATGGAATTGTTTGGGTATAAGTTCTATGTGATGACTGCATCACTCAATCCATGTGGGGAATTGATTCTTGAATCGACGATGATATTCCACCGAGCACCAAGACATCACAAAGCCCAAAAGTCCAAAAGGAAAAGACCAATCTTAGGCCTAAAGCAGTCCATATAAAATAAGTAATCCTAAGCGCAATGCTTGACTGATCTGGGAAACCTTCACACATCAAACTCAATTTTGAGCTGCATGGTAGCACACTGGTTAGCACTGCTGCTTCACAGCTCCAGGGACTTGGGTTCGAATCCCACTTGGGTAACTGTCCGTGTGGAGTTTGCACATTATCTCTGTGTCTGCGTGGGTTTTCTCTAGGTGCTCTGGTTTCCTCCTACACTCCAAAGATGTGCGGGCTAGATTGATAGGCCATTCTAAATTGCCCCTCAGTGTCCCAGAATGCAAAGATTAGAGGTTCAGAGGGTATATATGTAGGGATATGGAGATAGGGCCTAGGTGAGATTGTGGTTGGTACAAATTTGATAGGCTGAATGACCTCTTTCTGCACTGTAGGATTCTATGATCCAATTCCAAAACAGTACAATCAAATAAAGTCAGTATTACTAGACTCCTGTGCCCAATTCATTGAGTTTGAGTATCACCATCGACAGGATGGCATGGTTAGCACTGCTGTCTCACTGTGCCAGGCACCCAGGTTCAATTCTGGCCTCAGGTGACTGTGTGGAATTTGTATGCTCTCCCCGTGTCTGCATTGGTTTTCTTTGGGTGCTTCAGTTTTCTCCCAAAGTCCAAAGATATGTGGGTTAGATTGATTGGCCATGATGAATTGCCAAGGGGATTAGGAGAGTAAATATATGCAATTAGCAGCATAGGACCTGTGTGAATCATAGAATCCCTACAGTGTAGAAGGAGGCCATTCAGCCCGTTGAATTTACACTGACAACAATCCCACCCAGGCTCTATGCCTGTCATTTACCCTGTTATTCCCCCAACACTAATGGTGTGGGATTGTTGGTCGGTGCAAGCTCAATGGGCCAAATGCCTTCCTGTAGATTCTATGATTCATGACTGGTTTGATGAAAATTATGCTGAAATATATGACCTCCTGATAGTTTAAAGTTTATTTACAAGCAGGCTTACATTAACACTGCAGTGAAGTTGTTGTGAAATTCACCTAGTCACCACATCCAATGCCTGTTCAGCTATACTGACAGAGAATTGGGCATGGCCAAACCAGCTGAACCAGCATGGCTTTCAGACTGTGGGAGGAAAGCGGAGCACCCGGAGGGAACACATGTAGACACAAGCAGAACATGAAGATTCTGTACAGAAGTGACCCAGGCTAGGATACCAAACTGGTGTTGTGAGGCAGCAGTGCTAACCACTGTGCCATCATGCTGCCCACGTGACCCCGTTGAACAAAAACCTGCAGTTTTATTTACCTAATAGAACAGCCCAAAATTGCAAGTGTAGAAGGCAGCATTCCAACAGCTAAAGCTGATGTCCAAGGACAAATTTGGAAAGATAAAAGAGACACAGCCAAGAGATAGCTTGAGAGGAGTACCAGGGTCATCTGTAGACCAAAGTCAAATGGGCAAAATACTCTTCATTCATTGGATGGTGTCCTTTTTCTATTGCCATCTGCCAATGCTGGAAAAGAACACCTCCAACAACCCCTCAGCATGAGTATTGCTGAAAAAAAAGACTCAATTGTGAATCCGCTGTGGCAGCTGGTACTCTCCAGGCTATCCCCCAGTACCTATGGTGCCATCCATGGGTGAGTCATGGGAGAAACTTCAACAAGCAATTGCGTGGATTAAAATAAACAACAAAACCTGTGACCCCCCCAGAGGTATTCCAACTGAGATCTTCAAAGATTTTGCTCAAATCAGGATTCCATCCTACAGACATGGAGGAAAAATTACCCCCCACCTGGCTCACCCCACCATCATCCACCCCCTAATGATTTCATGAATTTGATCATTTATGCTGTGAGATAAAATAAGCATTGGAAACTATTAATATGTTTCCCTTTCATCCAAAGCAGGGGAAATCCTAACGTGTAAACAACAGAATTGCCAGTTTCCTGTGGCATCTTGGCTATAGCCTTATAAGTGCATAAGTTCAAAAGATATTCATTCCATCAAGTCTGGTCCATCATTCAATCATGGCTGATATGCTCCTTATCCCCATTTTCCTGCCTTCTCCCCATAGCCC
Organism: Sphyrna mokarran; assembly: GCA_024679065.1. NCBI lineage: Eukaryota > Metazoa > Chordata > Chondrichthyes > Carcharhiniformes > Carcharhinidae > Sphyrna > Sphyrna mokarran. The sequence continues at coordinate 10,988,923 of JAGIQG010000001.1, read as the reverse complement.
TTCAGCCCATTACTAATTAAAAATCTGTCTAACTCCTTCTCAAATTTATTCACTGTCCCATCATCCACTACACTTTGGGGTAGCGAATTCCACAGATTCACAACCCTTTGGGAGAAGTAGTTCCCCCTGTTTTAAATTTACTAAGCATTATCCTTGTTGCAAGGCAAATTGAAGTGTCAGGAACAACACCAAGACGTTCCTCAATCTGATGAAGTTCAATCAGTGAAATGTGTGGCTCTATAATTGTTTGCCAAAGATATGTGTGACCAATAAACTTTATCACAATCCTGTAATTGCTTCCAAATGATATAGCTGCTGTTGTCTGGAGGGAGAAATCTGGAGCAATCAAAACCCAGACCAGGGTCAAGCAAGACTGTCTAATAACCTATTTATAATCTTAGGAGAGATGATGGCCTAGTGGTATTATCATTAGACTATTAATCCAGGAACTCAGCTAATGCTCTGGGGACCTGGGTTCAAATATTGTCATGTCAGATGGTGGAATTTGAATTAAATTTAAAAAATATCTGAAATTAAGAATTTACAGATGACAATAAAAGTATTGCTGGTTGTCAGGAAAACTCACCTGGCTCATTAATGTCCTTTAGAGAAGGAAATCTGCCATCCTTACCTGGTCTGACCTGCTAGTGACTCCAGAGCCAGAGCAATGTGGTTGCCCTTCAGCAACTAGGGATAGGCAATAAATGCTGACGCCCAAATCCCATGAATGAATAACAAAAGTAGTTACTTACTTCATCAAAAATCAACTGCTGTCTGGTGTCAGTATTAAATGTTGCCCAGACATTGGACAGTGATAGCCTTTTTCCTAGGATGGAGAAAGCTAGCACGAGGGGACACAACTTTAAATTAAGGGGTATGAGTTATAGGACGGATATCAGAGGTAGGTTCTTTACTCAAAGAGTGATTAGGGAGTGGAATGCCCTGCCTGCAGCTGTTGTAGATGCGCCAAGTTTGGTGGCGTTTAAGAGGTTAGTTGATAAGTATATGGATGAGAAGGGAATGGTTTAGTTAGGAGGGGCATTGCTTTTTATTTTGGTCGGCACAACATCGAAGGCCGAAGGCCCTGTTCTGTGCTGTATTGTTCTATATAATTCTATCTATATAGATAGAAAACTCTTTAACTTCAGTTGCTTCCATGTTAAAATGACAGAACTAAATTGGCCACTACAAACATGTATGAACTCCTGACTGTGGATGACTGTAATGGTATTGTCCAATCTGCACCAAATTTCAAAGCCATTCACCAAAGCACAGATTTAAGGTGCTGGTGTGTAGGTACAGAGGAGATGTCAGGGATAAGTTTTTCACTCAGAGGGTGGTGGGTGAGTGGAATTGGTTGCCGTCGGTGGTGGTGGAGGCAAATTCGATTGGGTCTTTTAAGAGACTTCTGGATGAGTATATGGGGCTTAATAGGATTGAGGGTTATAAGTAAGCCTAGTAGTAGAGATAAGATCGGCGCAACTTGTGGGCCAAAGGGCCTGTTTGTGCTGTAGTTTTTTCTATGATTCTATGAATCCTACATACAGCAACCGCAACTTTGAATACAAAGAACAAAGAACAAAACAGCACAGGAAACAGGCCCTTTGGCCCAATGAGCCTGCGCTGCCACCCCAATGTTCCCACCTCTACCCGTGATCCCTGTCTATGTTTATAGATCTATGGATTAAAAACCAAATTTGAGACAATTTAGGGAGAATTTGTTTTGCCAATTAGCCTAAGACCACATCTTTGGGATGGGGGAGAAAACCGGAGCACCCAGAGAAAACCCACGCAGGGACAGGGAGAATGCGCAAACTCCCACAGACACAGGCCCAAATCCATGTATCTGCACAGAACAGTGATAGTCACTGAGCTGTCGTGTTGCCCATCAAATGGTCCAGGTCAAGCGTACACTAATGACAAATGTTGCTAAAATTAATAATATTAATCCATGCCTAGTCAACTAAGTATTCCACCTCCCTTACATGTTGAAGGAGAGATCCGGGAATTTGCTGAGTGTTTCCTGTACCTCAGCAGCCACTAGTCTGAAAAATCCACCATTGATGAGGAGATCCAACATTGGCCCAGTTGCACCAGCTCAGCCTTCTGAAAACCACAGCATTGTGTGTGTTTAGCAACAAAAACCTCCACAAGTCAACAGAATCACTCATGTACAGAGCAGTTGTTGCCACCATACCCCTGTATGATGTGAAAACAGAACTGCTCGTCAGGGGCACTTAAGAGCCTGAGAGAAATTCTCCCATCCTCTGGATTCGATAGGAGGACAGTTGAACACATGATCATGTTCTTCTTGAAGCTATCTACTCAAATAGAACAAGGAAATTACAACACAAGAACAGGTCCTTTGGCCTTCCAAGCCTGCATTGACCATGCTGCCTGTCTGAATTAAAACCCCCTCCCCTTCCAGGGATTATATCCCTTTATTCCCATCCTATTCATAAATTTGTCCAGACATTCCTTAAAGGTTACTATTGTATCTGCTTCCATTACCTCCCCAGCAATGAGTTCCAGGCACTCAACACCCTCTGTGTAAAAAACTTGCTTTGTACATCTCTTTTAAACCTTGCCCCTCGCATGTTAAACTGTGCCTCCTGATAACTGACATTTTCACCCTGGGAAAATGGTTCTGACTAGCCACTCTGTCCATGCCTCTCATAATCTTGTAGATTTCTATCAGGTTGTCCCTCAACATCCGTCATTCCAGAGAGAACAAACCAAGTTTCTCCAATCTCTCCTTAAAGTTAATGCCCTCCATATCAGGTAACATTCTTTTCTGGGCCCTCTCCAAAACCTCCACATTTTTCTGGTAGGATACTCAGGTAAACTTCCTGCAAAATAAACTTGTTGGACTGGACAGATGGCTGAAAAGTGATTTCCTGTCAGGAGCAATCTTCTCAACTCTCAAGTCTTTAGGGTTCAGGAGCTAAAGAGATCAAGGAGTATGTGAGGAGAAGGCGGGGTTAGGTATTGAGTTCAATGATCAGCTATGATCGGAATGAATGGCAGAGCAGACTCAAAGGGCCAAATGGCCTCCTTCTGTTTCTATGTTTCTAGGTTTCCATGTTTCTATTGGCACTGTTTACAATGTTGACTTTGTGTTATTTTAAAATTGGAGTATGTGGCTTTCTGCTCTGTTGCCTGCTCAGAAGTATGCTGAATAGTTGAGCTCCTCATTGCAAATCATCGCAAAATGCAACTAGTGACATCCCTGCAATGACTCTCTACCTCCTGCAGCTCAATCAATTTACCAGCCAGATCAGTAACATGTCTTCAATTCTATCAATGTCAGCACTAGCTGACAATGAGACAGTCTCATCTGACAAATTTCAACAGATGCTTTCTAGAAATCCATTTAAATAACATCCATTGACATTACTTTAACTACCTCTTCAAAGGAACTCGATCAGATTTGTCAGATAGATACAATTCCGTAACATAAAAGCAAAAATACCGTGGATGCTGGAAATCTGAAATAAAAACAAGAAATGGGGGAAAGAACTGATAGCATTTCTAGTGAGAGAAACAGAGGGGGTATTTCTCCGGTCTCGATGCAAGTCGCATTATGGCTAGGGAATTGCACGAGATGGGACAAACAAGATGTGTGCAAGCAAGAATTGTGCTTGGGATTCTACCCCCCACTTCCTCATTGGTGTGAAACAGTTTAGCATATTTAAATCCGGGTTTAAATATGCAGGGCCAATTTAAAGCCAGATTCATCCAGGTCCCCGGATTCTAAGAACATAAGAAATAGGAGCAGGAGTAGGCCATCTAGCCCTTCAAGCCTGCCCCGCCATTCAATAAGATCATGGCTGATCTGCAGTGAATCAGTTTCACTTTCCCGCTTTCTCCTCATAACCCTTAATTCCCTTGTCTATCAGAAATCTATCTACCGTGACTTAAATATATTCAGTGAGGTAGCCTCCACCACTTCAATGGGCAGAGAATTCCAGAGATTCACCACCCTTTGAGTGAAGAAGTTCCTCCTCAACTCGAGATGGTTCTCTGACCATCCAGCACAACGGGAACCTGGAAAAAATCTCCCTTTGTGGAGACCGGGTATGATGAGGGCGTGGAAGCCATTGAAACCCCCAGATGGTTAGGGGCATTGCCAGGTTGGCACTGCTTGTGGGTGAAGCCTGGGCAGGGGGCCAGCAAAGCAAGAGACCTGAATAGGGGTGACCCTAAAAGTGGAGTTTCATTCACTTGTGAGGGTGGTATATCTGATGCCCCGATGGCGAAAAGGACGGATGGGGAGGGGAGGGTTTCACCCTCATGCCTGCGTAGTGTGGAGGAGGATAGTGACCACAAACATTTAAAAAGGGACCCCGCTCTCTGAAAACCTAGTTGTTCAGTTCCACACATCTCTTTGCTGTTGGCAATATCCCCAAGCTCCAAGTAAATGACTTAGTGAGTGAACAGCGATCTGGATCACACCGGCTTACCTGGTAGAATTCTCACCACTTTTCCCACCAGAGAGGACACTTGGGCAGGAATTATCCTGTGTCATACAGCATGCCTCCACTGTCATGGGAACAGAGAATTTGATACTCACCTGAAACGCCATTCCCAGCAGCAGGTCTGGCGAATCCCAGCCACAGACAAGGTTGAAGAATTCCGCACATTGTCATTTTTTAAGAAGAATTCAGCTCGGAGTTAACATCTTAAATCCATATGACTCCTATATGTAATTCCATGTTGGCTGTTTCTGTTTAACTGTAAATTTTCAAATATATTTTGGTCACTCTATCTATAACTATTGGTTTTAGTAATGATAGATGTTAGGCTAATTAAACAATAGTTTCCACATGTTACTCTAAAATCCTTTTTAAATGTTTAATTTTCATCTTTAAATCCATGATTTCTGAATGGACAGCATATTAGAACTTTAAAGTTAGGGTATCCACATTATTCTCAATGTTGGGGTAGCACAGTAGCACAGTGGTTAGCACTGCTGCCTCACAGCAACAGGGACCCAGGTTCAATTCAGTTTGCCAATGACTGAGCCATGTATACCATCTATAAGATCCACTGCAGGAACTCACCAAGCTTCCTTAGAATTTGGTTGATTTGATTTATTATCATCACAGTGAAAAGTATTGCTTCTTGCACGCTATACAGACAAAGCATACCATTCATAGAGAACATAGGGGAGAAGGAAAGGGAAGGATGCAGAATATAGTGCTACACGGTGCAGAATTAGGTGGTAATTCTCCAAAAAAATTCTAAGTATCGATTTCCGCGTGAAAACTGGATAAATCATATTGGTTTTTTTCAGCGGGATTTTCAAAATGTGCCCTCCACAGGGTATTAGCGCAAATTGCATAAAAAATCCAGGAAGAATCGGGTGGACAGAAATATTGCTGTAATTCACAAGTCAGTGGGGCCCTCAAAATTTCAGCCCTCCAGGGGACAAAGGCATTACAGACAATGGGGGCGGATCACAGATGGCACTTCCACCTCCGATGTGTGTCTTGGGGGAGCAATAGGCCACACAAGATTAGAAAGTTGTAGGTTCACCAAGAGGACATGAGTGAAAGTCACCACTGGTCAGGGCTACGTTTTGGGAAATGTTAAGAGCACAATTAAATGTTATTTGTTCCTCACAACTATGACTAATCTGTCTCGGATTCTACCCTCCACAGAGCTCAGTCTACCGCACACATCAAGGCACAGACTGCTGTGCTGCACAATACCAGCCCCTTAGCTAAAAGTTAGAGACCTCCTGCTCTACTTTCCTCGGCATCCACTGGACCCTTCGTCAAATACTACCCCTGTCAAGCCTCCCCAGTCGAGCCTCTGGATCATTGCCACACACACTTATGTTCCGAACCCTTTCTACTATGTGGGCTCAGGTGCCAGAGTGCATTTGTAGAACAGTAGGAATCAGACTTGAGTGGCACCAGGAGCAAGATCCCAATGTGCATAACAGTAAGCCGTCTTCATCCTCCAGCCTTCACCAAAGACTCGCTATCAGTGCCAGCCCAGCCCATTAACCTGTTGTGATGTTTCTCGAAGTTGGAGAGAATGGACTGAGAGAAGGTGGAGAAGCGGAAGAGGGTCATGTGGTTTGAGGGCCACGTAGCCAGCTTTGGGTTGCTTGCGGGGGAGGGAAGGTAGGGGGTGGCTGCAGTGGCTCCTGGAGTGCGGTGGAAGGGTTCTGAGACAGCTCCCACACTGAACATCACCAGTTACATGAAGAGAGCCTCCTTTGTTGCCTTGCTCTGCTGGACACCTGCCATCTGTTGCCTGGGGTATTTCTAATATCCTGTGGACTTTCTGAACTCATTCTGTGTATAATGGATTTTACTCAAACACTTCTGCACATATCATGTAAAAGGACTACACGCACAAATCAATAGTAATTAACCAGTTCACAACTTTATTCCAATCAGTAAAAGATTCAGGTTTTACAGCCTTAAGATCGTCTCCCTCATGATATTGATGTACTTGTTTTTATCCTACAGGTACTTTGGTTCACCTTATTGTCTAACGAGGGGCATACACGCGATGGGTCGTGAGAGGGCTGCTCTTAGATCTTTTTCGAGAGTATCCTAGTGCTTCACGTCGTTAGTGTACGCTTGACCTGGACCATTTGATGGGCAACACGACAGCTCAGTGACTATCGCTGTGCTGTGCAGATACATGGATTTGGGCCTGTGTCTGTGGGAGTTTGCACATTCTCCCCGTGCTTGCGTGGGTTTTCTCCGGGTGCTCCGGTTTCCTCCCACATCCCAAAGATGTGCTCTTAGGCTAATTGGCAAAACAAATTCTCCCTAAATTGTCTCAAATTTGGTTTTTAATCCATAGATCTATAAACATAGACAGGGATCACGGGTAGAGATGGGAACATCGGGGTGGCAGCGCAGGCTCGTTGGGCCGAAGGGCCTGTTTCCCATGCTGTTTTGTTCTTTGTTCTTTGACCTCCTCCTCAGTCACAGGCCTCAGCATTGGTGTCATCAGCCATGACCTCAGTGGATAGCCCTTGTCCTCCTTGAGTCATCCCAGCAGGCTGGGCTGATCTTGAAATTGCCTAGGGGTGTCCGAATGCCTCAGCGCACGGCTGTCATGGACACTCCCTGGGTGGCATGCACAGACCTGCACAGACAGTGATCCGAGCCGGGAATCAAATCCAGGTCTCTGGTGCTGTGAGGCAGCACTGCCAAGCACTGTGCCCACCATGCCATCCAAACTGCCCCACCATATGAGTGTTTATATGTTAGCCAGAGCACTCCTGCTTGGAGCATCAACTGCCTGAACTAAGTAGCACATGGTACACACTTCCACCTCTCCTTAAAACCCCAGTAGTCAGTCCACCCTCTCATCACAGCCCACAGCATGGAATGGCCCAGTGCCTGTAGATAGCAGCCTGGCCAGCACTCAGTAAAGGACCCCACCCCAATGGAATAGGCTGTAGACAACAGCCTGACCAGCACTCAAACAAAGGACATCACTCTGCATCACAGAGACTACATGGAACTTCCCTGGGCTGGAACTTCCAGCTCTACAGGGACCTTCCCACAGTAAGCAGAATATTCCCAGACCCAGTCTCCATAAAACTTACCTCCTCACTTCTGTTTAATCCTGCCATGCCAAATCCCAACACTTGTAGAGCAGTTGTAAACCCCGTTAGCGTGACATCATGCCAGAGGGTGGGGAGAGGCTAGCAGGGGTGGAGATTCTTGTCGTGCACCCGCTATTTAGATGGTAAGACATGTAAACATGTGCTAATATCTGTTATGTTGATTTTCAGCGTGAATCCATCACTGCCAAAGAACTTAGGCTGGAAGATGCATGGAGGCCTGGACACAAATCGCTCAAGTCTCCAGCCCGCTGGGCTAAAATGTTAGTGCGGCAGGATGGGAGAATTGCCTCCATAGTGTGCACCTTCCAAAGCCATGATCACTACCAGCTAGAAGGACAAAACCAGCAAATACTTGGGAACACCAGCACCTGGAGATTCCCCTTCAAGTAACTCACCACACTGACTTGGGAATATATCACCATTCCTCACTGCCACTGGGTCAAAATCCTGGAACCTGCTCTTTAATGGCAACAACAGTGTATCTACACTTCAAGCAGTTCAAGGAAGCAGCTCAGAACCATCTTTTGAGGGGCAACTAGGAATGGGCAATGAATCCTCACCATGCCAGCTTCCAGTAAATGAATTTTTAAAAATCTTACATTGCTTTAACTTTAGTCAGTCTCCACCTCTGATTCAATGTTACTTTTGTTGCAACATTCAGAATACTGACTTCTTCTGCTGCAAAGTAGTTTCTTTAATTTCGCTGCCAATATCACAAGAATCAGTTTACCAGGATGCCGCATTGCTCCTGATTTCCCCTTTTTTTCCAAAGTTAATTACAGGATGCTTTTCCTATCAATTTTGGTTTGATGCATCATTGTTACATGTAGTAGTATACAGTGAAAAGTATTATTTATTGCATGTTACACAGACAAAATACACCATAGAGAAAGTTATCAACTTCAGGAAAACGTAATGGAGAGCATGGCCCTGTCTACATCAATGGGGACAAAGTAGAAATGGTTGAGAGCTTCAAGGTTTTAAGTGTCCAGATCACCATCAACCTGTCCAGGTTCCCCCCATGCGAATGCTATAGTTAAGAAAATCCACCAACTCCTCTACTTTCTCAGGAGACTAAGGAAATTTGGCATGTCAGCTACAATTCCCACCAACTTCTAGAGATACACCATAGAAAACATTCTTTCTGGTTATATCACAGCTTGGTATGGCTCCTACTCTGTCCAAGACTGCAAGAAACTACAAAGACTCATGAACGAAGCCCAGTCCACCATTCAAACCAGCCTCCCATCCATTGACACTGTCTACACTTCCTGCTACCTCAGAAAAGCACCCAGCATAATCAAAACCCTACGCATTCCGGACATGCTCTCTTCCACTTTCTCCCATCGGGAAAAAGGTACAAAAGCCTGAAATCATTACCAATTAACTCAAAAACTGTTTCTTCCCTGCTGTTATCAGAATTTTGAACAGACTTACCTTGCATTAAGTTGATCTTTCTCTACATTGTACCTACAATTTTAACACTACGTTCTCCATTCTCTCATTTCCTTTTCAATGTATGGTGCCTTTTGTCTGTGCAGCGTGCAAGAAACAATACTTTTCAATGTATACTCATACATGTGGCAATAATAAATTGAATCAAATCAAATCAGAAGGAAAGGAGAGGCTGTAGAATGTGGTTTTACAGTCATAGTAGGGTGTAGAGAAAGATCAACTTAGTATAGGGTAGGTCTGTTCAAAATTCTGAAGGTAGCAGAGAAGTCATTCTTGAGTCAGTTGTTATGTGACCTCATATCTCCAGCAAGATTTTTTTCCATCTCACTTTTTGTAAGTCTTACCATCTGCTTTTTTTGCCTTTTGCTGTTTTATGTTTCTGTCCCAGTTGCCTGAATCTATGCTTGTTTTACATTTTTTGAGCTCTTTCTTTTAGTTTTATGTTGCCGGTATCTCCACTAATGAAGGTGGCAAGGTGACACTGATTACCACTATTGCCTCACAGCACAAGGGACTTTTCACAGTCCAAAAGATATGCTTGTTAGGTGCGTTGGTCATGCTAAATTTTCCCTCAGTGCACCTGAACAGGTGCCAGATGTGGCGACTAGAGGAATTTCACAGTTACTTCATTGCAGTGTTAATGTAAGCCTTACTTGTGCGAATAAATAATTAGTTATCTTTCGTTATCCGCTGTTGCCTCTTTGGCAAGTAGGACCCTTGTTCCTTACTGGTATAAACTGATTGTGTATCACATTAAATTGGTTTTTGAACACCTCCCACTGATCTTCTGTCATTATATGCATAAAGGGATTTGGCCATTTTACTAGTCTCTTTCTCATCATCACTGAAATCAGGCTCAGCTAAATAATTTTTTATTCTTTCTTGTGAGTGTTGCTGGCAAGCCAAGTACTTATAATCCATTGTTACAAAAGGAAGGTTGATCTCCTCTCTGAGAACTAACACTTAACCACTCAAAGAGAAATACCTCCTTTTATAATCTGTTAAAAAGGCTATGCATAGTGGGCTGCACAGTGGTTAACATTGCTGCTTTACAGCTCCTACACCTAGGTTAATTCCCAGCTTGGTTCACTGTCTGGGTGTAGTTTGCACATTCTACCCGTGTCTACGCGGGTTTCTTCTGGATACTCTGATTTCCTCCCACACTCCAAAGATCTTTGGACACAGGTGAGGTCCCAGAGGACTGGAGAATAGCTAATGTTGTACCGTTGTTTAAAAAGGGTAGTAGGGATAATACGGAATTATAGGGAATTATAGGCTGGTGAGTTTGACGTCAGTGGTAGGAAAGCTGTTGGAGGGGATTCTTAGAGATAGGATGTATAGGCACTTAGAGTGTTGCGATCTGATTAGGGACACACAGCATGGATTTGTTAAGGGAAGGTCATGCCTTACGAATCTGGTAGAATTTTTTGAGGAGGTGACGAAAACGGTCGACAAAGGGCGAGCCGTTGATGTTGTCTATTTGGATTTTAGTAAGGCGTTTGACAAAGTCCCTCATGGGAGGTTAGTTGAGAAGGTCAAGGCTCATGGGATACAAGAACAGGTAGCTAGATGGATAAGTAACTGGCTTAATAATAGGAGACAGAGAGTAATAGTGGAAGGGTGTTTTTCTAGCTGGAGGTCGGTCACTAGTGGTGTGCCGCAGGGCTCGGTACTGGGACGTCTTCTATTTGTAATATATATAAATGACTTGGAAGAGGGAGTAAGTGGAGTGATCAGCAAGTTTGCAGACGATACAAAGATGGCTGGACTTGTGGATAGTGACGAGCATTGTCAGGCGATGCAGCAGGACGTAGATAGGTGATAGCTTGGGCAGATAGATGGCAGATGGAATTCAATACTGATAAATGGGAGGTGATGCATTTTGGGAGAAAGAATGTAGGGGGGAGATATATGATAAAGGGTAGATCTATTAAGAGTATAGAAACGCAGAGGGACCTGGGGGTGCAGGTGAACAAGTCTCTGAAGATGGCAGAGCAAGTGGAGAAGGTTGTGAAGAAAGCATATAGTATGTTAGCCTTTATAGGAAGGGGTATAGAGTACAAGAGCTGGCCTTTAATGTTGCAGCTGTATAAAACGCTGGTTAGACCTCATTTGGAATACTGCATCCAGTTCTGGTCGCCTTACTACCGGAAGGACGTGGAGACCCTGGAGAGAGTGCAGAGGAGGTTTACCAGCATGCTGCCTGGTATGGAAGGTCTGAGTTACGAGGAGAGGTTAGGCAAATTGGGGCTGTTTTCTTCGGAAAGACGTAGACTTAGAGGAGATCTAATAGGGGTGTACAAGATTATGAGGGGTATAGATAAATGGGGTTAAGCTTTTTCCTAGGATGGACTCAAATAGCACGAGGGGTCATGGGCTTAGGGTGAGGGGGGGTAAGGTATAATTTGGATGCTAGAGGGAGTTTTTTCACACAGAGGATGGTAGGGGTATGGAATGCACTGCCAAATAAAGTGGTGGAGGCAGGTACTCTGGAGTTATTTAATAAATACTTAGATGGGCACATGAACAGAATGGGAATGGAATGGGTATAGAAAACTGATAGGGATCATGAGCCTTGGGAGTCCCTGGGATGTATGTAAATAGATGATGATATTGATGTACTTGTTTTTATCCTACAGGTGCTTTGGTCCACCTTGTTGTCTAACAAGGGGCATACACGTGATGGGTCGTGAGAGGGCTGCTCTTAGATTTCTTTTCTCAAGAGTATCCTAGTGCTTCACGTCGTTAGTGTACGCTTGACTTGGACCATTTGATGGGCAACACGACAGCTCAGTGACTATTGCTGTGCTGTGCAGATACATGGATCTGGGCCTGTGTCTGTGGGAGTTTGAGCATTCTCCCCGTGCTTGCGTGGGTTTTCTCCGGTGGCTCCGGTTTCCTCCCACATCCCAAAGATGTGCTCTTAGGCTAATTGGCAAAACAAATTCTCCCTAAATTGTCTCAAATTTGGTTTTTAATCCATAGATTTATAAACATAGACAGTGATCACAGGTAGAGGTGGGAACATCGGGGTGGCGGCGCGGGCTCGTTGGGCCGAAGGGCCTGTTTTCTGTGCTGTTTTGTTCTTTATTCTTTGTTCTTATGTGCGGGTTAGGTTGATTGGTCATGCTAAATTGCGCCTAGAGTGTCCCAAAATGTGTAGATTAGGAGGATTAGCAGGGTAAATATGTGGTGTATTGGGAATGGGCCCTGGGTGGAATTGTTGTTGGTACAGACTCGAAAAGCCAAATGCCTTCTTTCTGCCCTGTAAGATTTCTATGGTTTCTTTCTATAATTTGCCCTTCAATGGATTTAGTAGTCAAATCAAAATAACTACCTGAGAATCTCTCTGTAAGATCAACAAGTAACGCTTTATTTTTCTAACTAACAACAGAGTTTAACTAAGCTATTAACACACCAAATAAAACACTGTTCTAAAGGAATGCTGTCTAGATAATTACAACTCCTACTTATTAACAACAAAAATAGAATTTTTAGTCACACCCAAAATGCATTCTGATTTGTCATCTTCCAGAATCTTCTGTCTTCTTTGTTGACTTCTCCTGTGTGCTGTTGGTACCTTTACGATTGAAATGAGGCTTTCTTTTAAGACATAAATGTGGCTGTTGCATTGGCAGAGAGCAGTTCCTGTCTATCTGTCTGTCTCTCTCTTTCTGAAAGCTATGATCTGTGATAGATGCTGGCAGATGGACTTGTGGCAGTTTGAAGCTGGGAAGTATGGCCTTGAAACTCCCAATGATATACTAAAAGCCCCTACAATAGGATTAGTTTACAGGTTATCAAAACATCAAATTCAAATTTGATAGGCTGCTGCTATTCAAATGCCTATTTCAAATTGATTGGACAAACTTCAAAAACAACCTGTTATCATGGCGAGACTACTGCCAAACCTCTCAATACAATGTTTCATTTTGAGTTTCTCTTATGTACTTGCATTTCCACCTGCATTTTTTAAAACTTTAAGTTTCGCAATGAAGTACTTTTTTTTAAAACAGACAATGCAACTTTACAACTCTTAGCACTTGACCATTTTTAATGCAAAAACTAACTCCACAACACCCATCTCATGTTGCCCCTAAGAAAGTGATGGTGATCTGTCGTCTGAACCATTGCAATCCATGTAGCCATCTAGAATCTTATACCTGTTTGGCATTTCTTCTTTGCAAAGCTATGTTGAAGAGAATCATATTATGATTGATATCATTGGGCTGTCAACTCAGTTTGCCTCATTTCTCATTCCAATATGGTCTTCTATCTTTGTTATTCCTGAACTCTATTGCAAACACATTTAAGCAATTCATCACCTTTCTGTCATGAGCTAGTCTGCTCATCCTGATCTGTACGAAAGTTAAAGTCCCCACAGTGGAAATGAATTTTCCAGTCTTCCCCAGCATGGGAATCGAAGCTGGCAGGGGAATGGATCTCGTTGACCTTGAAAGGGATTTTCCATTTTGGGGTGAAAGTGGCTGGAAAATCTTACCCTCTGCCTTTTGCCACATGTCTGTTGAATTCCGCATTAACATTCCACCAATTCACAGTTGCTGTTGTGCAGCATGATGGCACAGTGGTTAGCACTGCCACTTTACAGCACCAGGGACCTAAGTTCATAAAGATTAGAGGTTTAGAGCATGGAAATAGGCCTTTCGGCCCATCTTGTCCATGCCATCTTCTTTTTAAACCCCTAAGCTAATCCCAATTGCCATATTTGGCCCACATCCTTTTATACCCATCTTACCCATGTAACTGTCTGAATGCTTCTTAAAAGACAAAATTGCATCTGCCTTTACTACTTCAACTTTCAGCTTGTTCAAGACACTCACCACACTCTGCATGAAACAAATTGACCCTCTGGACACTTTTGTATCTCTCCCCTTTCACCTAAATATATATCCTCTCGTTTTAGACTCCCCTACCTTTGGGAAAAGATATTGACTATCTAACTGATCTATGCCCTTTACTATTTTATCTATAAGATCACCCCCTCAGCCTTGTACACCCCAGAGAAAAAGGTCCCAATCTATCCAGCGTCTCTTTATAGTTCAAACCATCAAATCACGGTAGATTCCTAATTAATATTTTCTGCGGTCTTTCTATGATAGGGTGACCAGAACTGTACATAGTACTCCAAGTGTGGTTTTACCAATGTCTTGTACAACTTCAACAAGATGTCCCAACTCCTGTATTCTAATGTTCTGACCAATGGAACCAAGTATACTGAATGCCTCCTTCATCACTCTGTCCACTTGTGACTCCACTTTCAAGGAGCTATGAATATGTACCTCTAGATCTCTTTGTTCTGTAACTCTCCTCAATATCTTACCATTAACTGAGTCAGCCCTGCTCTGGTTCAATCTATCAAAATTCATCACCTCGCATTTATCTAAATTAAATTCCATCTGCTATTCATCAGCCCACTGGCCCAATTGATCAAGATCCCCTTGCAATTGGAGATAACTTTCTTCACTATCCACTACACCATCAGTCTTGGTGTCATCTGCAAACTTAGTTTGATTCCCGACTTGAGTCACTATCTGTATGGAGTTTGCACATTCTCCCCATGTCTGTGAGTGCTCGGGTTTCCTCCTACATTTTGAAAGACATGCTGATTAGGCGCATTGACTCGAACAGGCAAATTGTGCAAACATGTAGGCCTTATTTGTGACTAATAAATTAACTAACTGCTAAAGGGCTGATACAGAACTGCCAGTCCAGTTTTAAAACTTCACACTCATAAAGTATCCACCACCTGTTTTTCTTTCATTATATCCTCCCTTAGTTAGGAATTGATTTTGTATTCAATCAGTAAGACTCCCCTTCCTATCTTCTTGGCCAATTTTATAATCTTAAATCTATTTAGTTCCCAATCCTACCCACCTTGCAACCATGTCTCAATAATGGCAGCCATGTCTATTTGGTTGAATGTGCATTTGCAATTTATTTAATTTTCCTCCTTTGCAATTGCCAGTTTACTGTCTTCTTGACTGCCTTATTTATCTTTTCCACTCGGATTCTGGTCTCAGGCAATTTAAGTGGAGCCCATCCTACTGGTAAGTTCCTTACTTTCCATATATTTGTGTACCTGTCTCATGAAATGAATCCACCTTCATCCATACCAATCCTACAACCATGTGTTTACCTCCATGATTAGTTTTTCGTTCAGCAAATTTGTATGAACATAATCCAGAGATTATAATCTTTTAAATTCCATTTCTAATTTAGCTCCTAGTTCCTGGCACTTTCCAAACAGAATCTTGTGCTTTCTCTTCCCAATGCAGTTGCCCCAAACATGGATCATCATAACAACAGGATTTTCTCCCCTCCCACCCTCTCCAATACCTTTCCAAGACAGTTGAGATGTCCCTCACACTTGTACTAGGTAGGCAACAATTTTTGGAGGTTCTTGACCCTGCTTACAAAGTGAAGGAGACTGTTCTGAAAGACTTCCTCTTTGCTGATGACTGCACCCTGCATACTGGTTCAGAATGTAGAGATGCTGGCATTGGACTGGGGTAAACACAGTAAAAAGTCTCACAACATCTGGTTTAAGTCCAACCAGTTTATCTGATAGTAATCCCACAAGCTTTCGAAAACGGTGTTCCTCTGTCAGATGTTCCACAAGCATTCTACTCGTGTCTCCTCTGGGTGCTCCAGTCTCCTCCCACAGTTCAAACATTTGCAGGGTAGGTTGATTGGCCATGCTAAAGTTGCCCCTTAGTGTCCTGAGATGCGTAGGTTAGAGGGATTAGTGGGTAAAATATGTAGGGATATAGGGGTGGGACCTGGGTTGGATTGTGGTTGGTACAGAATGGCCTCTTTCTATACTGTAGGGTTTCTATGGTTGCTATGTCACAGCACATCAGTGTAACAAAATACCCTAAGCTCTTTCACAGTGGCATTAGAAAGCAAAATATTATACTGAGACATATAGCAAGAGAGTTAAGCAGTTCATAGATCATAGAATCTCTACAGTACAGAATGAGACCATTAGGCCCATTGGGTCTGCACCAACTCTCTGGTGGAGTACCTTATCAAGGCCTTATCCCTATAACTTCACACATTTCTCATGGCTAATCCATTTAATCTGCACATCTTTGGGCACTAAGGGGCAATTGCCTGACGGAGAGGCAGTTATGAAGGCTAGACTTCAGGTAAGTTTGCGATATCTGCAAGACTTGGTTAGCAGACCCTTGTGAGGGGCATAAGGTGCAAGGAAGGTGATGGGGGTGTGAGGCTGGATTTGTGAGGCCAGTATAGGGTAAAAGGGGTAGGATGGGTATGGCTTCGTGGAGGGGTAGTGCCCTGACACTTCGTTATACATGTGTCTCCCATCTCCAAACTCACATCTCGTAGATCCATAAAGTTTTGCCTGGAAAAATGACTTAATTGCCTTTGGAACATTCCGTAATCATTAAGGGCATGATTCCAGATTTGGGTCACTGTCTTTGCGAAGTCTGCACATTCTCCTCATATCTGTATGGGTTTCCTCTAGGTATTCCAGCCTCCTTTTGCAATCCGAAAGACATGCTGGTTAGGTGCATTGGTCGTGCTAAATTCTCCCTCAGTGCACTCAATCAGAAGTCGGAGTCCCACTAGGGGATTTGCACAGTAACATCATTGCAGTGTTAATGTAAGACTAGTTATGATGCTAATAAAATAAAAGAAATGCAAATTTCCTTTCTCTCGCAGGTGCTGACCAACCTGTTGTTTTCAGCACCCTGTTGCAGGTTTGTGTTTGTTTCAGGTTTCTGATACAGTGGTACTATTTGCTTCAGACGCCTGTCTCCTATTTGAAAAGCACTGTCAGGTTATAGAGATCCATTTGTTCTCAGGTCACATGCCCTATCTGTGCACCGTGCTCGCTTGTCTTCGATCACTGCCTGCAGTTTCAATTTGTAACACTGAAACCCCCAAGGGACTGAAAGGAAAAAGATAGAATTTGTCGTTGTGCATCAGAACTGCTCATCATTATCCAGGGACTTCCAGTGTAGAAATTACACAGTGGATAAAGAGATCAGATTTTTACAATCCCACCCAAAAGAAGAATAGCCACTTGGTTGAGATGTCTGAGGGCTCATAAGGATGCAGAGGAGTTCCTCCTCATGCTGACAGCTTTAGGTAGGCATGATGGCATAGTGGTTAGCACTGCTGTCTCACAGCGCTTAGGAACCCAGGTTCAATTCCGGTCTTGGGTCACTCTCTGTGTGGAATCTGCATATTCTCCCCGTGCCTGCAGTGTTAATATATATCTATTTATCACACTAATAAACTTTTTAAAATCAAAGTTAATATTTATTTATCAGTGTCACAAGTAATGCTTGCATTAACACTGCAGTGAAGTTACTGTGAAATTCCCCTAGTTGCCACACTCTGGTGCTTGTTCGGGTTCATTAAGGGAGAATTTAGCGTGGCCAATGCACCTAACCAGAATGTCTTTCGGACTGTGGAAGGAAATTGGAACACCCAGAGGAAACCTACGCAGATACGGAGAGAATGTGCAATCCCCACATGGACAGTGACCCAAGCTGGGAATCGAACCTGTGTCCATGTGCTGTGAAGCAGTAGTGCTAACCACAGTGGTGGCACCAAGACTGTGTGTTCAAATCCCACTCTGGAGACATGATCCAGTCTGTCAGTGCAGTATAGAGGGAGTGCCGCACTGTCAAAGCTGTGCCTTTCGGATGAGATAATCAATATTGTGTGTTCGCGGATGCATAAAAAAGATTCCATGAAGCTCGTCAAAAAATTCCTTTCAGTGCTCTGCCCAATGTGAATCAGCTTGACTGAAAAAAAAATTCCCAAAAACAAAGAAAGGCTTTGTGGAGCCTTTCACGACCACCAGCCATCTGCAAGTGTTTAAGGAGTATAGGGCCTGGAATAGGCCATTTGGCCCATCGAATATGTTCGTCCATTCAATTCCATCATAGATGATCAAGCACTTTATTGCCTCTTACACCCA
Source organism: Sphyrna mokarran (assembly GCA_024679065.1). Classification (NCBI taxonomy): domain Eukaryota; kingdom Metazoa; phylum Chordata; class Chondrichthyes; order Carcharhiniformes; family Carcharhinidae; genus Sphyrna; species Sphyrna mokarran. Next base: position 10,970,888 of record JAGIQG010000001.1, on the reverse strand, counting down.
CTGTCCCCATAAACACTGGCATCCAAGGTACATTTAATGAAGTACTTTGAAGTCTCATCACTTTTGCAACGGAGGAAAGGCAGCCTGTAATTTGTGCACAGCAAGATCCCACAAACGGCAGTGTGACAATGACTGGATAATCAACGTTTGTGATGTCGGCTGAGGGATAAATATTGGTGAAGACGCCAGAAAGAACATGGCTGCTCACCACCAAATTAACGCTGTGGGAATTTTCACATCCACCTGAGAAGACAAAAAGGTTCTCAGTTTAACATCACACCAAAAGACAGCTCCCCTGAGAGTGCAGCACTCCCCCAGCACTGCACTGGGAAAGTCAGCTCTGATTCTTCTCACCTCTGCTAGCCCCAGAGATGGGTTTGAACTCATAACTTTCTAACTCATAACCAGATAAGCCTGGTTATTAACACGCTGCTGGCTTGGGATCTTGCTGTGTATAAATTGCTCACCATGTTTCGGTCATTTTAAGAGTAAGCTGTACGTAACTAGATGCAAAGCACTTTAGGCTGATTGGATACTTCATGAGGCCACAATAGAAATGCAAGTCTTTCTTTCAATCGGCAGAAACCAATGAACTTTTATTTTTATTTATTATTAATGTCACAAGTAGGCTTGCATTTACACTGCAAAGAAGTTACTGGAAAAACTCCATAGTTGGCACACTCTGGCACTTGTTCGGGTACACTGAGGCAGAATTTAGCATGGCCAATGCACCTAACCAGCATTGCTTTCAGACTGTGGGAGGGGATTGGAGCACCCGGAGGAAATCCACACATGACATGGGGAGAACATGCAGACTCCACACAAACAGTGACCCAAGCTGGGTCTGCTGTGAGGCAGCCATGCTGACCACTGTGTTGCTGTGCCGGCCCTGCTGAAACTTCCCCGTCTTAAAAGAGGTTTCAAATTCCAGAGGCTCACTGACCTTACAGAGCGGACCCGATGATTGAGACCTCACTTATTTCCAATCTGCATTACAATCGAGGCTGATTAGTTTAGTATTATAATGGAAAATTACAAAACCTGCTCTGTTGACACTCCTTGTTACATAGCATTGAAACAATCTAAATTTGTTCAATAGTTTACCTTCGTAGTGGGAATGATTTACATTTTAATATCATGCTTCGATTCTTGCTGTTTAAATGTATTTTTATACCTATGTCCGACTCATATTGCCACAAGTATCACCACAGGTAAAGCAAGGAGGAGTGACATAAGGGTGAACATTAAGCCTACATCATCCGTGATATAAGGTCACAGAGGCAGGTAGTTCTTTTTTTTTAATCATTTGTGGGACACGGACATTGCTGGCATTTATTACCCATCCCTAGTTGCCTGAGAGCAGTTGAGAGCCAACTACATTGCCGTGGATTGGGATTCATATGTAGGCCAGACCAGGTAAGGACGGCAGATTTCCTTCTCTAAAGAACATTAGTGAAGTAGATGGGTTTTTCTGACAATGGTTTGTTTCATTGTCGTCATGAAATTCTTAATTCCAAATCTTATTTATTGAATTTAAATTCAAATTCTAGCTGCTGTGGTGGGACTTGAACCCAGGTCCCCAGAATATTAGCTGAGTTTCTGGATTAATAGTTCAGCAGTAAGACCACTAGACCATTGCTTCCCCTTAGTAGAACTTTGTTCTAAGCCTGAATAATGCATAGTTAGTATATTGTTCAATGAAAGGTTAAGTTTATTAACAGCCTTGCGCCTAGCAGTATGTGTGAGTACAGGTTGTGAACAACTTTCTCTAAGCCATAACAATCATAACAAAGGAAACAGATCACGACTTTCCCCTACCTGGAATGGGGATCGAACCCCGTGCAGTTAGAATCTATCTGATCTACAAACTGAGCCAGTCACAGCTTGGTATGGTTCCTGCTCTATCCAAAAGTGCAAGAAACTACAAAGAGTCATGAATGAAGCCCAAATCACCACTAAAACCAATCTCCCATCCATTGACTTTGTCTACACTTCCCACTACCTCAGAAAAGCAGCCAGAATTAAGGACCCCAAACACATTTTCTTCCATCTTCTTCCATTGGGAAAAAGATACAGAAGTCTGAGGTCATGTACCGACTGACTCAAAAACAGCTTCTTCCCTGCTGCCGTCAGACTTTTGAATGGACCTACCTCGCACTACGTTGACCTTTCTCTACACCTTAGCTATGACTGTAACACTACATTCTGCACAGTCTCTTTTCCTTCTCTATGAACGGTATGATTTGTATGTGTAGTGCGCAAGAAACAATACTTTTCACTGTATAACAATAAATGTGACAATAATAAATCAAATCAAGTTAAATCAGACCCCCAAAGAATCCAAATTGCTGGGGCAACTTACATTTTTACATACAAGTTGTGGTCTGGAGCTATTAATAGTGATGGTAAAGGCTCCAATTTCTTTCTATCACATGGTTTATCAGGAATCTCTCCTGTACTTAACACCTGCCATTGGAATGTTCTGGTTCAGAGCTTTACACTGCACCACAAGACTCCTCAGTCTTCAATGATACACTGAAACAGCTGAACTATTAGCAAAGTTAATCACCATCATTTTCACTGGCATTCCAATTTTCATTCCCATCTGTAACACATTCTGCTGATCCAAACTAGTATGCACTGGACATGAGAAGCATTAAGCAAATGAGCTGTTGAGATTTGTATAGTTTTGTAACAGGGAGATCTCATCCCCACAACTGGAATGTACCTTAGGTATTTTTTTTGTGAATTACCACAATGTATTGAAAAGGGACCAGGGACAATGCAGTTCATGTGAGTTTGTTGGGACCAAGTTGGGATGGCATGGTGACACAGTGATTAGCATGGCTGCCTCACAACACCAGGGACCTGGGTTCAATTTTGGCCTTAGGTGATCATCTATGTGGGGTTTGCATGTTCTTCTTATGTCATGTTCTTCTTATGGGTTTTCTCCGGGTGCTCCAGTTTCCTCCAAGGTGTTCAGCTTCGATGGATTGGCCATGTTAAATTGCCCCATTGTGTTGCATAATCTGTAGATTGGAAGATTAGCAGGGTTATAGGAAAAGGCCTGGATGAAATACTCTGTCAGAGAGTGAGTGCAGACTCGGTGGGCCAATGACTTCTACACAGTAGGGATTCTATGATTCTATGAGTGGTATCCGCTTATTTCTCAGAGCGACGACGTGAAGACTAGCAATGCCAGTTTTCTCTTCCCTTCAAATTGTGACCACATCCTCCCGAGGAGGGACCAAACATGGGAACTCGCCACTGTTAATATGGTGTTTTGTCCTTTTAAAATTCATTCCCAAGATGTGAGAAGGGAAGCGGGTCACTTTCCCGATCCCTTACATTCCTGGCAATGATTTGCTACAACTGAATTTGGAAAGTAAAGAGCAAACAACATTAGTGTAAGACCCACATCACATGTCAACCCAGACCAACTCAGGATGACAGCTGTGCTTCTCCAAAGGGCATTTAGTGACTCCATTTGGGTTTTTTTTTGGACAATGCAATAGTTTCATGGTCACTTCATATTCTCACATCGTGACAAGCTGTGTGCTGAACACATCACATCACAACATTGACCTTTATTGAGCTTGTCAGCTTCATACGTCCAGATTTCTAAAGGCCGAAATCAAATTCACATAAAAGATTGGATTCAACTTCTCCGCATTATTAGTCCAGACTTGTGGATTGCTAATCCAGTGTGTTACAGGTAGAATGTGCCTACCATATTTATGATTGTCGCTTTGGATTTAAATATGATTAAATCCTCGTGACAATATTAATGCAAAAATAAACGCACCTTTCAAATGATTATTTGTGCACAAAATGGACATTGCGTTACCTTGGAAACAGATACGGTGACAGATTGAATACTCGGGGCAGCAGAGAATAAAACAAATCAAATGTTTCTAAAGGTCAGTATCAATCCAAAATGGTGAGGTAATCTCATCACTATCTGCACTTATTCTGTTCACAACACTCCAGAAGCGATATTGCAATTATTGAGATAATACAAAAATGAATAATCAAAACAATTGCAGGACTGGAATGATTTTTTTTTAAAACATCATTCATGGAATGTGGGTGTTGCTGGCTAGACCAATATTCATTGCCCAGCCCTAATTGCGAATGAGCGAGTGATGGTGAGCTTCTTGAATCACTGCCGTCCATATTATGCAGGCACAGTGCTGTTAGGGGTGGAATTCCACGATTTTGACCCAGCCTCAGTGAAGGAACTAGTTCCAAGTCACAATGGTATGTGGTGTGGAGGGGAACATGTGGGTGGTGGTGTTCGCATTGTGACATTAGTGTACCTTGAAGGGATTTTTTTTCCCTAAATGATGTAAGCAGTCTTTTTTTAGCTTCATTTGTTTACCAATTATAACACCGGCTTGTCTGAAGATGTCCCCTTATTGCTGCATAAAGGAGGATTTGTTTATTTTTACTGGAGTGTTTATGACCCTGCATTGTTAGGGGAACTACTGCTTGGCAGGTCAGGTGATAGGAGATCTTTCAGTTTGAGCTGCTATTTAGGTTTGTTTAAAAGGGATATTAAGCTGGAAAGAACTCTCTCTCTTTCTCTTTCTCTTTCTCTCTCCCTGGTTTTGGAAATTCTGCTGGTCATCTAAATGCAAGGTTTTGCCTTTCTGAAGGCAGAGGGGAATCTGCAGTTTGTGGCTTGTCTTAAGACCAAGCTGTTGTGACTTCAAATTGCTCTGAATCTATCCATCTTGTTGAAGTTGTAGAAGGCATTGGTAAGACTACACTTGGAATACTGTGTATAGTTCTGGTCAATCTATTATAGAAAGGATATTATTAAACTAGAAGGAATGCAGATGAGATGTACTAGGGTGCTACTGGGATTTGATGGTTTGAGTTATAAAGAAAGACTAGATAGACTGGAACTTTTTTCTCTGGAGGATAGGAGACTGAGAGGTGAACTTATAAAGGTCTATAAAATAATGAGAGACCCAGATCAGGTAGATAGTCAATATCTTTTCCCAAAGGAGGGGAGTCTAAAACTAGGCGGCATAGGTTGAAGATGAGAGAGGAGATATACAAAAGAGGAGAGGGGCAATTCTTTCTCATAGAGGGTGGTGAGTGTCTGGAACAGAGGTAGAGGTAGAGGCAGGTGCAATTTTGTCTTTTAAAAAGTGCTTAGACAGTTACAGAAGTAAGATGAGTACAGAGGGATATGGGCAAATGCCAGCAATTAGGACTATCTTAGGGGTTTAAAAAATAGGGGTGGCATAGACAAGTTGGGCCAAAGGGCTTGTTTCTATACTATAAATCTCTATGACTCTATGATGCCAAAAAGATCTTGGTGAATTGTTGCAATGCATCTTGTAGATGGTACACACTGCTGCCACTGTGCAGCAGTGATGAAGGGAATGGATATTTAAGGTAATGGATGGGATGCCAATCATGTAGGCTGCTTTGTGCTGGATGATATTAAGCTTCTTGTGTGTTGCTGGAGCTGCACTCATTTAGGTACATGGAGAACATTCCATCAGACTCCTGACTTGTGCCTTGCAGATGGTGGACTGGCTTTTGGGGAATCAGAAGGTGCCACAAAATTCCTAGCTGCTCACCAGCTCTTACAAGGATTTTTGATTTGAATTGATTTACTATTGTCACGTACATTGGGATATAGTGAAATGTATTGTTTCTCGCACATTATACAGATAAAACATATTGGTAACAGAGTACATAGGGGAAAAGGAAAGGAGAGGGTGCAGAATATATGGTTACAGTGATAGCTAAAGTGTAGGGAAAGTTCAGCTTAATATATGATGGGCTCATTCAAAGGTCTGATGACAGCAGCGAAAACTGCTCTTGAGTCAGTTGGTATGTATCTCAGACTTTTGTATCTTTTTCTCGATGGAAGAAGGAGGAAGAGATTATGGCCGCATGGAGTCCTTTATCATGTTGGCTGCTTTCCTGAGGCAATGGGAAGTGTAGATGGAGTCAATGGATGGGAGGTTGATTTGTGTGATGAACTGGGCTACATTCACAAATCTTCATAGTTTTTTGTGGTCTTGGTCAGGGCAGGAGCCATACCAAGCTGTGATACATCTGGAACGGATGCTTTCTTGGGCACATCTTCAAAAATTGGTAAGAGTCATATTGGTTATGCTGAATTTCCTTAACTTTCAGAGAAAGTAGAGGCAGTGCTGGGCTTTCTGAACCCGCATAAAGGGAGTTATTAAGTGAATTGGTTGTGTTTGGTTGTGAATTGGTTGACGATTGAGAAGTGATTGCTGTTTATCGAATTCCAAAGCATCTACATAATGTAAACTATGACAAGCTCTTTCACCTTGTTTGGAATAGAAGAAACAGAGGACAGGGTTTGGTGCTTGAAGGAGGTATGTTCACAGCTAACCAGTAAAAGCAATACTGTCGTGAACAACTGGACAATTCATAGAACGTGCTCCTGAGGGAAATGATGGAAGCAGTTAGCATTGATTGATTCAAATGCAAACTAAATTAGGTTTATTTGAGAAAATTTGGATGAAGTGCATGAACAACCTGAGACATGACAGCTGGTGAGTACAACATACTTGGAAGGAACAGGTGCCTTCAGACCTATGGTTCTCCACCACAGGAGGTTTCCTCAACTGTAGACTAATTAATAGAGATTGATGACAATGATTAACCAACAGCTCCATTATTGATGTATTGGGTGACTGCCAGAATGCTAAAAGGCAAACGAGATGAACCTTGGTGCTTTGTTCATTTATCAAATCCTATGTTTCCACTCAGAATAGTCATGTTGCAACTTTGGCATATGGTGCATGGGAATTTCAGGCTCAAGGTTCAGGGCATTTTCTTTCAACATTGGTATGATTTAATTTCCATTTTTGAAATTAATGGATAGTAAAAATGAGGTTGAGTTGAATCAGCCAAGTGGACATCTATGCCCGAGTTCACCCTATTCGCTGACATCCTGCCAAGCTGGGCACAGCACATTATAACACTAACAATTATTGAGTCTGTCCTTGTGGAACAGCCTAGATATTCAGAGCTCTTAATCATTTAGTTTTGTAGCAGCTTCATTGCACTCTGGGCAAGTGATGTTCCAGTCAAAGTGATACTAGACTGTCAATATTTCTTAATTCATAGAAATAGAGACTCTATATGCAGAAAGAGGCCATTTGGCCCATCGAGTCTGCACCAACCACAATCCCACCCAGACCCCACTGCCATATCCCTATATATTTATCATTAATCCCTCTAACGTATGCATCTCAGGACTCTGAGGGGCAATTTTAGCATAGCCAATCAACCTAACCCGCACATCTTTGAACTTGTTCTTTCATGGGATGAGGGAATTGCTGGCAGGGCCAAAATTTTTTTGCTCACCTCTAATTGCCCTTGAACTTGCTAGGCCACTTCCAAGTGCAGTTAAGAGTCAATCACATCACTGCAGAATTACTCTGGAAGCAACTGTGGAGAGAAAAATAGAGTTAACATTTTGAATTAAGGGGGAGGCGATAGTCTAGTGGTATTATTGCTCGACTTTTCATCCAAATACTCAACTAATGTTCTCGGGACTCGGGTTCGAATCCTGCCGCGACAGATGGTAGAATTTGAATTCAATAAAAAAAATTTGTAACTAAGAATCTACTGGTGACCATTGCTGAATATCAGAAAAACCCATCTGGCTTGGTAATGTCTTTTAGTGAAGGAAATCTGCTGTCCTTACTTGGTCTGGCTACAAGTGACTCCAGAACCAAAGCAATATAGTTGGTTCTCAACTTCCCTCTGAAATGGTCTAGCAAGCCAGTCAGTTCAGTGCAATTAAGAATGGGCAATAAATGGTTAACATTGGTGCCTCACAGTGCCCGGGGCCTGTATCGATTCCCGGCTTGGGTTAGCGTCTGTGTGGAGTTTGCACATTCTCCCCATGTCTGTGTGAGTTCCCTTTGGGTGTCCGGTTTCCTCCCACATTCCAAAGATATGTGGGTTAGGTTGATTGGCCATGCTTAATTGCCCCTTAGTGTCAGGGGGTTAGCAGGGTAAATAAGTGGGGATAGGACTTGGGAGGATTGTGATCAGAGCAGACACGATGGGCCAAATGGACTCTTTCTGCACTGTAAGAATTCTACAATTCTATGAATATGCAGTGGATGGATACTGACTAAAAGTTATGTGCACAGATTCAGCTGAAGTCACTTATGCTGTGCCGTTCCTCAGCATGATTGATGGGAGAATTAACTGACCATCTTCATTCTGTTTTGGGATTAATGGTGTGATTGAATGCAGCCAAGCGATTGAGTTTATTGCTTTGCACCATTCCTTTTACAGAACAGCTATTTGCTTCTCACTTATTTTGAAAAGCTCCAACTAAGATTTGACACAGCAATGTGGATAGGCAATTTTCGAGTGGGCACAAATGAGCAGATGGTGACTGAAGGTTAATGTCACAGGACTGTGAAAGTTTTAGTTTATTTATTAGTGTCACATGTAGGCTTACATTAACACTGTAATTAAGTTACTGTGAAAATCCCCAAATCGTCACACTCCGGTGCCTGTTCAGGTACTCTGAGGGATAACTTAGCATGGCCATCTTTCGCACTGTGGGAGGAAACCGGAGCATGTGGACGAAACCAATGCAGACAAGGGGAAAAATTATAGACTCCCAAGTCAGGAATTGAACGCAGGTCCCTGGGCTGTGAGGCAGCAATGCTAACCACTGCATGATCATGGGTTCAAATCCCACCATGGCAGCTGGCAGAATTTAAATTCAATTACTAAGACCTGCTATTGAAAGATTATTTCAGTAAAAGTGACCATAAAACTTACATTGATTGTTGAAAAACTCAGCTGGTTCACTAATTCCAAAACATTAGACTGGGTCTCAGGATTAAGAGTTGCGTGACATTGGTAGCACAGTAGCACAGTGATTAGCACTGTTTCTTCACAGCTCCAGAGTCCTGAGTTCCATTCCCAGTTTGGGTCACTGTCTGTGTGGAAGATGCACATTCGCCTCGTGTCTGCATGGGTTTTCTCTGGGTACTCTGGTTTTCTCCCATAGTCCAAAGATGTGCAGGTTAGGTTGATTGATCACGCTAAGAAATTACCCCTTAGTGTCCAGGATGCATGGATTAGTATTAGGTGGGTATAACATATAGGGGTATGGGGGTAGGTTCTGGGTGGGATTGTGTTTGGTGCAGACACGATGGGCTCAAAGGCCTCTTTCTGCACTGTAGGATTCTGTGGGCTTAGGGTGAGGGGGGTAAGGTATAATTTGGATGCTAGAGGGAGTTTTTTCACACAGAGGGTGGTGGGGGTATGGAATGCGCTGTCAAGTAAAGTGGGGGAGGCAGGTACTCTGGAGTTATTTAAGAAATACTTAGATGGGCACATGAATAGAATGGGAATGGAGGGATATAGAAAACTGATTTATAATAGGGATCATGAGCCATGGGAATCCCTGGGAAGTGTGTAAATAGATGATGATATTGATGTACTTGTTTTTATCTTACAGGTGCTTTGGTCCACCTTGTTGTCTAACAAGGGGCATACACAAGATGAGTCGTGAGAGGGCTGCTCTTAGATTTTTTTCGAGAGTATCCTAGTGCTTCATGTCGTTAGTGTATGCTTGACTTGGACCATTTGATGGGCAACACGACAGCTCAGTGACTATCGCTGTGCTGTGCAGATACATGGATTTGGGCCTGTGTCTGTGGGAGTTTGTTCATTCTTCCCATGCTTGCATGGGTTTTCTCCGGGTGCTCTGGTTTCCTCCCACATCCCAAAGATGTGCTCTTAGGCTAATTGGCAAAACACATTCTCCCTAAATTGTCTCAAATTTGGTTTTTAATCCATAGATCTATAAACATAGACAGGGATCATGGGTAGAGGTGGGAACATTGGGGTGGTGGCGCGGGCTCGTTGGGCCGAAGGGCCTGTTTCCCGTGCTGTTTTGTTCTTTGTTCTTTGTTCTTTGATTCTATGACATTAGCAGAATGCCACCATCCCCCTCAAGGCTCTGTATATTTTATTGATGGTTTTCTCAATGGTGGCACAAGGTTAACAGTGCAAGGAACCCGAGTTCGATTCCTGGCTTGGGTCACCATCTGTGCAGAGTCTGCATGTTCTCTCCATGTCTGCATGGGTTTCTTCCAGATGCTTCAGATTCCTCCCACAGTCTGAAAGATGTGCTGGTCAGGCGGATTAGCCATTCTAAGTTCTCCCTCATTGTACCTGAATAGGTGCTGGAGTGTGGCGACTAGGTGATTTTCACAGTAACTTCATTGCAGTATTAATGTAAGCCTATTTGTGATACTAATAAATAAACTTTATAACTTTAAACAACTAGCCCTGCCACCTTCAATGATTTGTGCAGTTTACCTCAATTCCCTCTGCTCCAGCACAAACTCTGGAGTCATACCTTTTAATTTGCAATGCCTCTCCTTGTTCTTTCTGCCAACATTTATCACTTCACACTTCTCTGCCTTTTCTGCTGAAAAATAGTGTTGAGATTAAACAGGCAAGAAGAAGCCCAACTGAGAACTGACACCAGTAGTTGTCTTTTCCAAATCTGAAACCTGCCTTTTTGAGACACTGGTTCAGATTGCTGTGATGTAATTACAGCAAGGTGGCACATCCATTAGGGACTGGGGTTTGATTCCAGCCTTGGTTGACTGTCTGTGTGAAGTTTGCACATTCTCCCCATGCCTGCATGGGTTTCATCTGGGTGTTCCAGTTTCCTCCCAGAGTACATAGATATGCAGGTTAGGTGGATTGGCCATACTAAATTGCCCCTTAGTGTCCCGAGATGTGTGGGTTAAATAGGTTCGCTATGATAAGTGTGTGGGATTTTGTGGAGTGGATCTGGGTAAGATGCTCTTTCAAAGAGTCAGTGCAGACTTGATGGGCTGAATGGCTTGCTTCTGCACTATAAGGATACTATGGTTCTAGGTTTCCAATATACTGGTCGGCAGCATACCAAGACACAGTGCAACACTTCAATTTCCAGCAATTGAACTGGAAGCCAGCCCAGAGCTATGGGTAAAATTCACCTTGCTCAAATAGGTGTATTGGGCTTCAACTGAAGATGACATGGGGAGTTTGCAGGATTGATATCAGTGCCTGCAGGCATTCAACAAAGTTCCATTCTGCTTTCACAGGTTTTTATTTTTTTCTTATGCAACTGAAGTGAGTTGGAAATAATTAATTTACATAGCACCTTTCATTTCCTTTGGTTATCAAAGCCCATGCCATAGCAAATGTAGAATGCTGTCATTGCTGCACAGCAAGCTCCCACAAGCTCCCAATATAATAATGACCAAATTATCTGGTTTTACCATTCCTCATTAGGGTTTTGTTTTATTCATCCATCAAACATGGGTGCCATTGATTGGCCAAAATTTATTGCCCAACCTTAGTTGCCCTTGGAAGATAGTTGAGAATCAACCAAATTGTTGTACTCTGGAGTCACATGTGGCCAAACCACACAAGGCAGCAGATTTCCTTCCCTAAAGGATGCTGATAAACCAGATGGGCTTTACTGACAATCAACAATGGCTTCAGGGTCATCAATGTATTCTTAATTCCAGATTTTTTTTAAATTGAAATTTGACCAAGGTGGGATTCAAACCCCAGCCCCTCAAATGTTAGCTGATCTTCAAGATTAGTCGTATAACAATAATACCACTAGGCCAGCACCTCCCCCTCAAGTAGCAAAAGTCACAAATATTGAATATCTCCCCTATTCATCTTCAAATAATGCCATTGAATCTTTTGCAACTATTGCAGAAATCCAGAACAGACTTAGTTTAATATCTGTTCTGAAGCTATTGTTTATAAAGTTATTTTTTTAAAAAACTTGTAAAATGCTAAGAATTGTAAAATTGCCTGGTCTGTTGAGAGAATTAAAAGAGATGCAGGTGCAAATGCAAGTACACAGAGAACACAGAGTGAAACAATATATCGCTAGCTTAAGCAGTAATGCTGCCAAGACAACAGGCTGATTTTGAATTTTAACCAATCATTTAAATCATTTAACCAATCAAATAAAATAGGCATTTGAATAGCAGCAGCCTATCAGATTTGAATTTGATGTTTTGATAACCTGTATACCAATCCGATTGTGTGAATTTTGATATGTCACTGGGGTGTGAAACCAGCTCCCAGCTCCAGAGAACTGCAGACCACCTCCCAGATTACAGCTTGAGAAAGAAAGAGAGTTATAGACAACAGCTGTCTCTGCCAATGTAACAGCCACATTTATATCTTAAAAGAAAGCCTCATCTCAATCGTAAAGGTGCCAACAGAACACAGGAGGAGTCAGCAAAGAAGACAAAAGATTCCGGAAGACGATAAATCTGAATGCATTTTGAGTGTGACTAAAAATTTGTTTTTTGTTAATAAGTAGGAATTGTAATTATCTAGATAACATTCCATTAGAACAGTATTTTATTTGGTTTGTTAATAGTTTAGTTAACCTGTTCACTGTTAGTTAGATAAATAAAGTCTTACTTGTTGCTTTATGGAGAGTGTCAAATAATTATTTTGATTTGACCACTAGAAGCTTTGAAGGGCAGATAATCACCCTTGTCTCACTCTTTTTAACAGATTATAAAGAGAAGTACTTGTCTTTTAGTGAGTCACAGAGTCAAAGAGTCAGAGATTTACAGCATGGAAACAGGCCCTTCATCCCAACTTGTCCATGCCACCATTTCTTAAACCCCTAACCTAATCCCAATTGCCTGCATTTTTTTCCATATCCTTCTATACTCATCCTACTCCTGTAACTGTCTAAGAACTTTTTAAAAGACAAAATTGCATCTGCCTCTACTACTACTTCTGGCAGCTTGTTCACCACCGTCTGCATGAAAAAATTGCCCTCTGGATACTTTTGTATCTCTCCCCTCTCACCTTCAAACTATGTCCTCTAGTTTTAGACTCACCAACTGTTGGGAAAAGATATTGACTATCTAACTTACCTGTGCTCCTCATTATTTTATAGACCTCTATAAGATCATCCCTCAGCCTTCTACGCTCCAGAAAAAAAAGTCCCAGTCTATCCAGCCTCTCTTATAACTGGTTGAGTTTTAGTTCTCAAAGAGGAGATCAACCTTCCCTTCGCAACAATGATTCTATGGCTGCATTGCATGGGAGAAAGTTCAAGACTTCCTTTAACCTGAATATGAAAAAGTTCATCTCGACACCTCCTCAAAATGGTCTGTTCCCAATTTTAATGATTTTCCAAGCACTCTCACGCCAGTTCCCAGCTCCTCTCGCTAATCTATCAATTTAAAATACTGTCCTACCGCGCCAGAACAAACAATGGTTATACTCTACAGTATTTAATTATTTTGGAAACATTGACTTTCCTTCTGTGTTGGCAGACTCCAAAAACATGAGAATGCCCCCCAAGGACTGATGGCAGGCAGGGTCTAGCCTGCTTCAAAAAAATCAACAGATGTTAGGGAGCTGAGCAAGTATCTGAGTTCCCTCGTCACCATATGCCTCAATCGAAGTTCTTTTTATCGTTTAGCCAAATGGCTCAGTAGAATGGCCTGTCGTGGCAGGATTACTTATGTCTTTAAGGGAGAGACAGTCCAAGCTGTCTCAATCACTTTAATCATTCGACACTCTTATCCCAACTCATGAATAGGAGAACTTCCCATATTCTAGCTTGAAAATAAAAGCATATTAAATAAAAATGGGAGAAGGAGTAATTCACTTAGCCCTTTGAACCTGCCTGGGATATTGGATTGAACAGGTATTCTGCACCAAGGCAGCGCAGTGGTACAGTGGTTAGCACTGCTGCCCCACAGTGTCAGGAACCCAGGTTCAATTCCTGGTCGGAGTCACTGTCTGTGTTGAGATTGCACATTCACCCCATGTCTGCGTGGGTTCCCTCCAGGTACTCCGGTTTTCTCCCACAGTCCAAAATGTATCTGAATAGGTGCATTGGCCGTGCTAAATTCCCCCTCAATGTACCCGAGCATGCACTGAAGTGTTGCAAATAGAGGATTTTCATAGTAATTTCATTGTAGTGTTAATGTAAGCCTACTTGTGAAACTAATAACGATAGAAGAAACAAGTTATCATCCCAGAAATAACTGTAAATCAGGAATTGGAAGGGAGGGGGGGCAGGAACTCAGGAAAAGTACAATCACCAGGTAGTGATACTTAGTAAATCATTGGAGCCACAGGTTATCAGATTCTTGAGTCTGTATGAACCTCACCCTGGGTCTCAAAAGAAGTGATGAATGGGGTAGTCGATGCATTGGTTTTAATTTTCCAAAAATTCATTAGATTTCCGGAAGATTCCATTTGATTAGAAAAAAACAAATGTTCAAAAAGGGAGGGAGACAGAAAGCAGGAAACTATAGGTTAGTTAGCGTCACATGTGCCGTGGGAAAATGTTAGAAGATTATGAAAGACATTACAGCAGGGCACTGAGGTAAATTCAAGATGATCATACAAAAATGTGAATTAGGAGCAGGAGTAGGCCATTCGGCCCCTCGAGCCTGTTCTGCCATTGAATAAGATCATGGCTGTCTGATTAAAATCATAATCCCACATTGCTGCTGAATCCCGATAACGTTTCACCTCCTCCCTCCTACTTATTAACAGTAGATCTACTTCTGCCTTAATATTATTCAAAAATTCTACCTCAGTTATCACTTGAAGAGCTCTGAGAGAAAAGATTTTTCTCCTTTCTGGCCTGAATTTTGCATCTATCGGGCTTCCCCACTCAGTGGGTCCGGAAACAATCATGAAATGTGCTTCTGGCTACCATCAACTCCCGGGGATGATTCTACACCTGCTGGCAAATTAACAGCCAGAGACAACATGAAATAGGTGCTGTGAAAGACTGAGTGCTGCTGGGGAAGAACAGGAAAAGGATTGGTGTTTGCAATAAACTCCCTGCAGTGTGAATGCTGCTGCAGGGGCCGGCAATGACATTTGCCCCAAATAAATGCTGCAAACTCTTTCTGTCAAGCAGAATCAAGCAACTGGCAGAGTAACACATAGAATCAAGAATTATAGAATCCTTACAGTGCAGAAAGAGGCCATTTGGCCCATTGAGTCTGCACTGACAAAAATCCCACCCAGGTCCGATCCCCTTAATCCCAACTATTTATCCTGCCAGTTCCCCTGATACTAAGGGGAAGTTTAGCGTGGCCAATCGACCTAACCCACCCATCTTTGGACTGTGGAAGGAAACTGGAGCACCCAAAGGAAATCCATGCAGACACAGGGAGAATGTGCTAACTACACACTGAAAGTCACCCGTGGCTGGAATTGTACCCAGATCCCTGACACTATGAGGTAGCAGTACTAACCACTGTGCCACCCTTAACTCCTCAACGCTCAAATATTCTATTTTATACTTGACATTTGACCCATCCTGGATTGAGAATAGTGAAAACAAAATGAAAGCTGACTGTCTGCTTGGCCCAGGTGCTAAGCGTAAAAGTGTAAGTGCCATGGATGTAAAATTAGGACCAATTCGTTCTTAATGGGCTAACTTGCTCTTTCAATTGTCAGTGGGTGCGCATGCATACCCACCAATCAAAATATTGGGCGATCTTCCAATGACATTGGGACAAGTCTCCTTGCATGATTTCAGGCAACTTTGAGCCAGGCACATACCTACTTGAGCTTTGTAAAATTTTGGCCTCTAATTTAAATAGATGACCCATAATTTTTAAACAGTGACCCCCCATTCTAGATTCTGCCAACATCTACCCTGTCAACACTCATCAGGATCTTGTATGTTTCAATCAAGTCACCTCCAACCATTCAAGAACAAAGAAAAGTATAGGACAGGCACAGGCACTTTGGCCCACCAAATCTGTGCACACAGATGCCTCTCTAATTAACATTTTCTTGCCTCTATATGGTCCATAACACTCTATTCTTTGCTTATTCATGTACCTACCCCACCTACCTACCTACATCTTTTGAATGCTCTGATAAAATCTGCTTCCACCACCTCCTCTGGCAGTGTGTTCCAGGCATTCACCACCCTCTCTGTAAAACATTTGTCATGTCTTTTAAACTTTTCCCCCTTATTCTCAACCTATGCCCCCAAGTAATTAAGTGAACGACTTCATATTTTCCAGCATTATACTTCACCTGCCAGAATTTTCCCACTCCCGCAACTTACCGAGATTCACCTATGAATTCTTTATTTCCTCTTCACAAATATTTTCTTACCTATCATTGTGTTTTCTACAAATTTATCTATAATGCTTTTGCTCTCTTCATCTAAGTCACAAACATAAAATGTTCAAGCCCAAGCACAGATTTCTGTGGAACTCCAGTTTCATATTCTGTCAATCAGACAAAGACCCATTTATACATACTCTCTGTTTTTGACCAATCAGCCAATCTTCTATCTGGGTAATATGTTATCCACTAACCATGAGTTTTTAGTTTCCACAATAACCATTGATGACACTATATTGACAACAGTACCTATTATTTATTGAGCAAGCCAAATACTAAAGGGAAACCTGACTTACTGATCATAACCTTTTTTTGTATCCTGAACACAAAGAGAAACCTACTGATCCTGACAACATAGAATTCAAGTAACGCTTGGGATTTTTAAAAATTAAAAGATTTATTCATAAGAAGATAATAAAACTTAAGCCTACAAGATTAAAATTGCATTGCTAAAGCATCTTATAATAATTCTCCAAAACAATCCACTTAACCTGAAATATACAGGTTTGCATCATCTTGGCAACGACATCCTCTTAGATTTTTAACTCTAAAATCCAGTAATATTACCCGAGGCAAAACTGTTGTTACATAACTTCTTAAATTCTCCCACCTTACAGTGGATTTCCAAGAAAACTTAGAAACAAAGATTTTTCATTGTTTTTGATGCTTTTTTAGATTTCCTACCTTCTCTCAGAGCAGGATTCTCCCACACACAGGCAAGACAACTCAGCTCAACATTTTCCAGAAATACCCTGTTTCTGTTTCATCTCTAATTCCATCTTCCTCAGCATCTCTATGAACTCACTTTTCCAAAATATAAAAATGTTCAATGTTTTTCTGTAAAGATCCCTTACCCCCCCCTTTCAAATTTAACAACCAAGTCCCTACCTATCTCCTAATGCAAATGTCTAACCCAACTTTTTTACTCATGAAGTAACTTCATCATGGCTTCTTATTACTAAAGCATGTACTTAGCAGCTTTCATCTCTGAAATTTCCCAGGCAAGTTATCTCTATAACCTTTCCCCAGTACACATGCGCACATACATGTATACACGTGTATACACAGACACACAGGCACATGCTCACAAACACACCATTCTTCACTGAATATCACAATATTCACCCACTATATATTTGCAAAATCCCAGTACAATACACCTATAGACTCCCTTTATCCACAACACGTTACTTTTCGAAAGAACCTCATTAAATTGATCAAGCATGATTTTCCTTTCAAAAAACAATGCTGATTCTTCTTGATTATCTTGAGATTTTTGAAAAGTGCCCAACTAGTATATTTTTAATGATCAACTTTGACATCTTTTCCATGACTGATGTCAAGCTAACTGCCTCTCATCTTCTGTTTTCTGCCTCCCTCTCTTCTTGAATAGAAGGCTTATATTTGCTGATGAAACCTTTCCAGAATCTAGCAAAGTTTAGAAAAATAACACCAATGCACTTACTATCTCATTAGCCACCACTTTTAAGATTCTAGGATGAATTCCATCTGGACGCAAAGACTTGTCAGCCCACAGACCATCAGTTTGCTCAGTACCATTTCCCTAGTGATTGCAATTTCACCAAATTCCTTTCTCCCTTTTACCTCCTGACTAACAGCTATGACTGAAATGCTTTTGTATCCTCTACAGAAATATTATTTTCTACTATAAGCTCCCCACAGTCATAATCTAGATGTACTACACTCAGTTTACTTTCTCTTTCCATTTGAAGACCTGCGGAGATTCTTTCTATTCATTTTTACATTCCCAGCTTGCCTCTTCTCACAGTCTTTATCTTGATTAACCCATTAATCAAGCTCTGGCATTCTTTATATTCTGATCCATCATCTGACCTGCCACACATCTTTGCACAGTTGTCTGCTTTTTCATTAAGTTTGATGCTCTCCTTGACTTCTTTAGTTAACCACAGATGGTGGATCCTACCTTTAGAATTTTTCTTTGCGGCAGGAATATATTTAAAGTTAAAGTTTATTGATTAGTCAGAAGTAAGCTTACATCAATACTAGAATTAAGTTACTGTGAAAATCCCCTTTATTTATTTTGAGTATTCTGAAATTTCCCCTTAAATGTCTGTTACTGCTCCTCCATTAACTTATCCAGTGGTCTAGTTCACTTGAGCTAGCTCAGCTTTCGTGTCCACATAGTTGCCCTTATTTAGGTGTAAAATATTAGTCTGACGACCTACTATCCTCCTTTTCAAACTAAATGTAAAATTCAATCACTGATGATTGCTGCCTTTACTCTGAGGCCATTAATTAATCATGTCACATTACACAGTGCTACGTCAAATATAACCTGCTCTGTGGTTGGTCTCAGAATATGCTGCTCTAAGAAACAATCTCAAAAGCATTCTCTGAACTCCAATATGATTGTTCCCATTTATATGTAAATTAAAATTATCCACAATTATTGCTGTCTCTTTATCACGAGTGCCCAATGTTTCTTCTTGAATACTTTGTCCTACACTATGGGGATCTTATTGAAGCATATAAGATGATTAGAGGTTTAGATAGGGTGGACAGTGATAGCCTTTTTCCTAGGATGGAGAAGGCTAGCACGAGGGGACACAGCTTTAAATTAAGGGGTATGAGTTATAGGACGGATATCAGAGGTAGGTTCTTTACTCAAAGAGTGATTAGGGAGTGGAATGCCCTGCCTGCAGCTGTTGTAGATGCGCCAAGTTTGGTGGCGTTTAAGAGGTTAATTGATAAGTATATGGAAGAGAAGGGAATGGTTTAGTTTGGAGGGGCATTGCTTTTTATTTTGGTCGGCACAACATCGAAGGCCGAAGGGCCTGTTCTGTGCTGTATTGTTCTATGTTCTATGTTCTATGGTTATTGGTAGAGGACCTGGAGACCACTCCCATGTCTGACTTTTTTCCCCAACTATTCCTCATCTCCACCCAAGCCAATGCCACATCCTGATATACTGAATCAAGGTCATCTCGGTCTATTGCACCAATGCCGGCCTTAATTAACAGAGCGACACAGTGGTTAGCACCATCGCTTCACAGCGCCAGGGGCCTAGGTTCAATTCTCGTCTTGGATGACTGTCTGAAGAGTATTTGCACCTTCTCCCCTCCTTTGCATGGGTGTCCTCTGAGTGTTCCGGTTTCCTCCCATAATCCAAAGATGTGCAGATTAAGTGGATTAGCCATGATAAATTGCTCCTTATTGTCATAATGAGTAGCTAGGGTAAATATAAGCACTTGTGGGAATAGGCCTGGGAAAGATTGTGGTCAGTGCAGACTCATTGGACCAAACAGCCTCCTTCTGCACTGTAAGATTCTATGATAACAGTGCTATCCCTACACCTAAGTTCCTAACTCTCTTGAATGTCATTTACCCCTGAATATTCTGGACCCAATTCTTGTCCTACTGCAACCAGACCTCCATAATGGCTAAAGATTATATTTAGTTACTTCAAAGTATGCTCCTATTTAATTTACACTGTTAAAATGCTGTGCGCATGAAGATAAAGAGGATGAAATTTATCATTTATGAATAATAAAATAAAAGTTTATGATGGAGTAATGTATTAGCATGGATGGAAGATGTGTTGGCTAACAGGAAACAGATAGTAGGCATAAATCTTCAGATAGGTAAGATGTAATGAGTGTTATGCAACAGGGATCAGAATTAAGGCCTCAATATTCACAATCAATAGAAATGACTTGAATGAAGGAACTGGCGGTATGGTTGTTAAAATTGCTGATGATACAAAGATAGGTGGGAAAGTCCATGAAAAATGTCCTGCCGTCACCATCGCAATGAGGCAGTCCGGGAAGAGTGCAAAAAAATGGTGAGGTGCTAGGAGCAGAATATAGGGAGTTAGAACATAAATTAAAAAGTAGGATCTTAAAGGTCGTAATCTCAAGATTATTGCCAGCGCCATGCACTAACAAAAATAAGAATAACAGAAGAAATCAGATGAATTTGTGCCAATCAGCCAGTTGAAAAAAAGTGAAGAGTGACACCTTTGGAAAACCATAAGAAGCTGGTGTTAGGGATTGTCCACAAATTATTGTAATTTAGGAAACATGGAATTCCTCCACTATAGAATGAGGCAATGGGTCATTGAGTCTACACTGACTCTCTGACAGATCATCTTAACCAGGCCCTCTGCCCATAACCCCATGTAATTACCCTACTAAATCTCCTAACACACAGATACAAAGGGACAAATTAGCATGGCCAATCAGAGTAACCCATACATGTTTGCACTGTGGAAGGAAACTGCAGCACTCAGAGGAAACCCATGTAGACACTGGAAGAACATGCAAACACTACATCGACAGTCACTCAAGGCTGGAATTGAACCTGGGTCCCAACTGCTCTTAGGCAGCAGTGCTAACCAGTGTGTCATCGTGCCACCCAATGCATATGTACTTTCTCACTTGGATCTGAGAAAGTTAGGGCCAATATATTGAGGTAACAAAAGTAGCATCAGGAAAGTAAAGACTGAAACTAAGGTCTCTAAAGACTTAAGGCAAGACATTTATATTGTGGAGGGAATGTTCAGGGTTAAATAATGTCCCTGGCATTTGTTCTTAAAGGTGAGTATCTAACAAGCTTAATCTAAAGAGAAGTCATGACACAGGAGCTCACACTATGGTATGCTCCCCCTGTGGGAGGTCATTACAAGTTTCCCCTGTAATCATGTGTGCATGAATTGTGTCTAGCTACCCATATTTCGAAGCTGAAAAGTGGATGGACTCACTGGGAAGCATCCATGATCCTGGGATTGTCATGTACAGCATATTTAGTGAGGTGGTCACACTACAGATAAAAACTGAACAGGCAGCTGGGTGACCACCAGGCAAAGTAGAGGAAGGCAAGTAGTGTACAGAAAATGCAGATGTGTGGAATAGAGGGTGATTTAGCTAATTGGATTAGGAATTGGCTGGCAGATAGAAGACAGAGGGTGGTGGTTGATGGGAGATATTCATCGTGGAGTTCGGTGACGAGTGGTGTGCCTCAGGGGTCTGTTTTGGGGCCCCTGCTGTTTGTAATTTTTATAAATGATCTGGATGAGGGTATTGAGGGATGGATCAGTAAATTTGCAGATGACACTAAAGTCGGTGGAGTGGTAGATAGTGAAGAGGGGTGTTATAGTTTACAGAGTGACTTGGACAAGTTGCAGAGCTGGGCCGAGAGGTGGCAAATGGAGTTTAATGTGGAAAAGTGTGAGGTAATGCACTTTGGCAGGAACAATAAATGTGTAGAGTATAGGGCTAATGGTAGGGCTCTTAATAGTGTTGAGGAACAGAAGGATCTTGGTGTATGTGTCAATAGATCCCTGAAAGTAGGCAGTCAAGTGGATAAAGTTGTTAAGAAGGCATATGGAGTCTTAGCTTTTATTGGTAGGGGGATTGAATTTAGGAGCCGCAGCATCATGTTGCAACTGTACAAAACTCTAGTGCGGCCGCACTTGGAGTATTGTGTGCAGTTCTGGTCCCCACATTATAAGAAAGATGTGGAGGCATTGGAGAGGGTACAGAGGAGGTTTACCAGGATGTTGCCTGGTATGGAGGGCAGGTCCTATGAAGAGAGGTTGAAGGATTTGAGGTTGTTTTCGTTAGAAAGGAGGCGGCTAAGAGGGGATCTTATTGAAGCATATAAGATGATTAGAGGTTTAGATAGGGTGGACAGTGATAGCCTTTTTCCTAGGATGGAGAAAGCTAGCACGAGGGGACACAGCTTTAAATTAAGGGGTATGAGTTATAGGACGGATATCAGAGGTAGGTTCTTTACTCAAAGAGTGATTAGGGAGTGGAATGCCCTGCCTGCAGCTGTTGTAGATGCGCCAAGTTTGGTGGCGTTTAAGAGGTTAATTGATAAGTATATGGAAGAGAAGGGAATGGTTTAGTTTGGAGGGGCATTGCTTTTTATTTTGGTCGGCACAACATCGAAGGCCGAAGGGCCTGTTCTGTGCTGTAATGTTCT
This sequence comes from Sphyrna mokarran, assembly GCA_024679065.1. Lineage (NCBI taxonomy): Eukaryota > Metazoa > Chordata > Chondrichthyes > Carcharhiniformes > Carcharhinidae > Sphyrna > Sphyrna mokarran. The sequence continues at coordinate 10,948,718 of JAGIQG010000001.1, read as the reverse complement.
ATGTTCTATGTAGGAGACCCTATGATAGCTCCCCTGTCTAAGAGATGTCCCATTTTAGATACTGTTGGGGGGAGGGGGGCACTTCTCAGGGGATTACAGTGGAACCTAAGTACATAGTACCATGTGTGGCTCTACTGTAGAAGAAGGGAAGCAGAAGAATAGCAGTGTTGTAGTGATAGGGAATTCAATAATAAGTGAATAGACAGGCGTTACTGCAACTGCTGATGAGACTTCAAGATGGTGTGTTTTCTCCCTGGTGCCAGAGCGAAGGATGTCTTGAAATAGCTACAAGGCATTCTGAAGGGGTAAGATGAACAAGTAATGGCTGTGATATATATTGGTATCAACGTCATAGGTACAAAAAAAGGGATGAGATCCTAGAGGTAGAATACAGGGCATCGGGATGCAAATTAAAAAGTAGGATCTCAAAGGTAGTAATCTTGGAATTAGTACCAGTATCATGTGAGAGCAAGAGTAAAAATAACAGGAGAAATCAAATGAATATATGTTTAGAGAAATGGCATAAGAGGAAGGGATTCAGATTCCTGGGACATTGGGACTGGTTCTGGGGAAGGTGGGGCAGGTACAAGCAGGACATGTTACATCTGGACTGGTACCAATGTCTTCCGGGGGTATTTGCTTGCGCATTCGGGGAAAGTTTAAACTAGATGGCAGAGAATGGGAACCAAAGCAGGGAAAAAGAGAAACAAGGATGGAAACAAATGACACAAATGTAAGGAGTAAAAGTAGAAAGCAGAAAAAGCAAGGATGAGAGATAACAAAAAACTAAAAAAAGATTAAAGAGACAAGTCTAAAGGCTTTGCGCCTTAATGCATGTAACGTTCACAATATGGAAGATGAATTAACAGTGCAGATAGATGTTATGTTGCAATTATAAAGACATAGCTGCAGGATTACCAAGGATGGGAATTGAACATCCAAAGGTATTCATTATTCAGGAAGCACAGACGAAAAGGGAAAGGAGGAGGGGTAGCATTGTTAATAATGGAGAAAATCAAGGCAATAATAAGGAAGAATATTGACTCATAAAATCATGATGTGGAATCTGTCTGGGTGAAGATAAAAAAACATCAAAGGGCAGAAAATACTTTAGGGATTGTCTAGAAGCCCCTAATGTGATAAGGGTACAGCAACATTAATTTACACATATATTGGACAAATTAAACGAGCAATGGTATAGTGGAGGAAGAGTTCCTGGAATGTGTATGTGTGTTTTTTTATTAGAACAATATTTTGAGGAACCAACCAAAGAACATGCTATTCTGCTCTGGGTACTATGCAATGAGAAAGCATTAATTAACAATGTGGTTATGCTGATGCCAGCGTTGGCAGGATTGTCCTGTGAGGAGAGATTGATTCGAATGGCCTGTATTCACTGGAATTTTAAAAAGATGAAAGGACATCTGATTGTAATATGGTATGACATTCTAACAGACTAGATTTAGGAAGGATGTTTGCCCTGGATGAGGAATCTAGAACCAGGGGACACAGACACAGGATCGGTGGGAGTCTGTTTAGGACTCAGATGAGGAAAAATTTCTTCAGGATAATAAACTGGTGGAATTATCTGCAACATAAGGCGATGAGACCAAGTCACTGAATGTATTCAAGAAAGAGACAGCTTAATTTAGATTTTAATGGCATTGAGGATATCCAGAGAAAGAGGGAATTATGGCATTTTTGGGAAAAGATGAGCCATGATCATATTAAATGGCAAAGGAGACTCAAAGGGATGAATGGCCTACTCCTGCTCCCAGTTTCTATGTTTCTATGGAAGTAAGTTGTGAAGAAGACTTAAGGCAGCTACAAATAGCTATTAATAGGCTTCATGGAATGGAAGTATATATTGTATGTGGAAAGATTGGATGGGCTGGGTCTGTATCCATTGAAGTTCAGAGGAATAAGAGAAGACCTTATTGAAAAAGATATAATACTGAGGGGGCTGGGTGGCACCGTGGTTAACACTGCTGCCTTACAAGGTTAGGAATGCAGGTTCGATTCCCAGCTTGGGTCACTGTCTGTGTGGAGGTTGCATGTTCTCCCCATTTCTGCATTGGTTTCCTCAGGGTGCTCTTGTTTCCTTCCACAATCATAGAACCGCACAGTGCAGAAGGAGGCCCTTCGGCCCATCGAGTCTGCACCGACCACAATCTCACCCAGGCCCTACCCCCATATCCCTACATATTTACCCGCTAATCCCTCTAACCTAAGCATCTTAGAATGCTAAGGGGCGATTATTTAGCATGGCCAATCAACCTAACCTGCACATCTTTAGACTGTGGGAGGAAACCCGAGCACCCAGAGGAAACCCACACAGACACAAGGAGAATGTGCAAACTCCGCAGACAGTGACCAGAGCCAGGAATCGAACCCAGGTCCCCGGAGCTGCGAAGCAGCAGTGCTAACCATTGTGTTACTGTGCCACCCACGCTGTGCAACCCCAAGATATGTGGGTTAGGTGGATTGGCTGTGCTAAATTGCCCCTTAGTGTTAGGGGGACTAGCTGGAGTAAATGATTGGAGTTAAGGGGATAGACTCGATGGGATGAATGGCCTCCTTCTGCACTGTAGGGATTCTATGATGTTTCAGACTTGTGGAAGAGGTTAGAACTCGGAGACTCGGTTTAAAAATAGTCTCTAAATTGCAAGCAAGGTGAGATTTTTTTTTCATGGGGCTCATCAGTCTTTGCAACTCTTTTCCCTAGACATTGATAGAGGCAAGCTCATTGAATATCTTTAAGGTAGAAGTAAATACGTTCTCAACTATCAGGGGAGTCAAAGGTCACTAAGGGTAGACGAAATATGTAGATTAGGTTACATTCAGACCAGCCATAATCTTTTTAAAAGATAGAAGAGCAGGCAGGGCCAGTTGACCTACTTTTGTTCCTAAATTTGTTAATATGTAGTTTGGAGATGAAGACTTGGCGGTATTGTCACTAAACAAGTAATCCAGAGACCCAGGATAATGTTCTGGGGATCTGAGTTCGAATCCCACCTCAGCTGATGGTGAAATTTGAATTCAATAAAAATACGGAATTAAAAGTCGAATGATGACTATGAAACCATTGCCATAAAAACCTGTTTGCTGATGCCTTTTACAATGGGAATCTGCCATCCTTATCTATTCTGGCCTATTTGCGGCTCCAAATCTACAGCGATATGTTTGGTTTTTCAATGACATGGCCAAGCAATTGTCTCAGTTCAAAGGCAATTAGAGATTGGCAATAAATGTTGACCCAGTCAGCAATGTTCATGTCTAATGAATGAAAACAGTATACTCAAACTCTCCTTTTGAACCAATCCCCTCATCTGAGGAACCAATCTCATGAACTACATTGGAATCACTTCAACTCCAACATATCCTTATGAGAGGTGATATCCTAGTGGTATTATCACTGTACTATTAACCCAGAAACTCAACTAACGTTCTGGGGACCCGGGTTCAAGTCTGACCATAGCATGGTGGAATTTGAATTCACTAAATAAAATACTGGAATTAAGAATCTATAATTGACCATGGTTGGTTGTCAGGGAAATCCACTGATTCCTTAGGGAATCCCTCAGGATAGTGCCCTAGATCAAAAATCTTCAGCTGCTTCCCTCTGTCATAAAGTCAGAAGTGGGGATGTTTACCTATGACCTGCACAATATTCAGCACCATTCGCAACTCCTCAGATACTGAAGCAATCAATGTTCAAATGCAACAAGATCTGGACAATATCCCGGCTTGGGCTGACAAGTGTCAAGTAACATTCACACTACACAAAGGGGAGCACTGTTTTAAAATTAGACTTCATTCTTTTAGGACAAAGATGTAAAAAAAAACCTTTTTTTCTCAGAGGACTTTGGAACTCTCTGCTGTTTCTTCAGAAGGAACTCTTCAAAATGCAGCTAATGAAAATGCAACAAAGCTTGCTCCAACTTATAAATCAAAGAAAGGTTTAATAAAGAAACATCATAACTCAGAACTTGGGACTTCACTCTGGGCAATCCAAGCTCCTCACAATTCTTCATAGTTCCTTGTTTATAGTGAATCTGCTAGTCAGCTGACTATTACATCATTCTGTAATTGGTTTCGTGGCTTAGTGGGTCAGTTGACCCTTACATATTATTCCCATTGGTCACATTACATCTGATACAAAGTTGTCACTGGTTACATTCTAACATCTGCCTCAAAAGACAGTTGAAGCAGAGTCACTGAATATTTTTAAGTCAGAGGTGGATGGAATCTGAAACAAAAACAGAAAATGCTGGAGAAGCTCAGCAGATCTAACAGCATCTGTGTACAGAGAATAAGTGTGGAGATGCCGGCATTGGACTGGGATAAACACGGTAAGAAGTCTCACAACACCAGGTTAAAGTCCAACAGCTTTATTTGACAGCAAAAGCCTCTAGTTTTCAGAGCGCTTGCTGCCTCTTCATCAGGTGAGCAGGATTTCAGTTCACAAAAGGGTATATAAAGACACAAACTCAATTTATAAAATAATGATTTGAATGAGTGTCTTTACGGGTAATCAAGTCTCAAAGATACAGGCAATGTGAGTGGAGAGAGCATTAAGCGTAGTTTAAAGAGATGTGTATTCTTCAGACAGGACAGTCAGTGAGATTTTGGAAGACCAGGCAAGTCATGGGGTTACAGATAGTGTGACATGACTGTTCAAGAACATGGCTCAACAATCACCAGGCAAGAGTGTTTTCTTCCTGTTGGGGAACACTTCAATGGTCATGGGCATTCAGCCTCTGACCTTCGGGTAAGCATTCTCCAAAGCAGCCTTCACGACATACGACAGTGCAGACACTGATAGCCAAGTTCCTCACACATAAGAACGGACTCAACTGGATCTTGGGTTCATGTCACACTATCTATAACCCCCACGACTTGCCTGGGGGTACAAACTCTTATTGAATGGAGAGCAGGCTTGAGGGACTGAATGGCCTACTTCTATTTTGTATGTTTCTATGTCAGTTCAAATGTCAGCTGCAGCAAAGGAGGTTAAACTATGAAATCCAGTGTATCGTCCCATAACCCCAATGATCCTGTAGTGAAAGGAGTCTGTTGTAGCAACCATAGGAGGCAGTTCACCATCACGTTCTCAAGGTCAATTGCAGATGGGCAATAAATGCTGGCCTCATCAGTGAAGCCCACATCCATTTAAAAAAAAACTCCATTGTCTGATCTATATTTGCCACACATATTACATATTGACTGTTCATGTTAAAAGCTGTTCAGCTGCACAGATATGAGGTATGCACAATGAACTGGCAATTCCGACATTTCCCACATCCTCAGAGTAAATAAGAAATATTAGATTAAATACCACAGGGAAATGGGATCTAAGCTGTTGACGTAATTGACCAAATGGGTTGCCTTCTGTAGTGAGATGTCTGTGGCTTGGATCCATCTATTTTAGTGTTTGCTTGTTTTTCCATATATCTGCCTCAAGCTCAGGCCCATTATTGAGATGATCAGATGGTGCTTGCAATGTGTAGCGCCTGGGTACTTTAATGCTCGAATGGTTTGTGAATGTTGCATCCTTTTAGTTCTCTCTAAATTCCTCAGCTTCTTTGCTTTGCCCTGTGGCAGCAATCTCAGTGCATCAGCAGCTTATCCCCGAGAGAAGACTTTTTGTAATTCTGACTGAAGATCATCCCCTCATTCCTTCTCCACACCACCTCCGCAGCCAAGCCTTCAGCAGCTCTCTCCAACTGAGCATGAGGGCTCATAAAAATTGGCAGCACAGAAGGAGGCCATTAAGTCCAAATGCTTGTGAAAGAGCCAAGCAATAATTCCCACTCTTATATTCTTTCTCCTCAGTGTTGTTGTATAACCACTTATTGCACATCCCCAATCCTGCACTTTCCCAACTACTCTCTCTGGCTTATTCCACAACCTTGCATCCAAGAACAAAGAAACCTACAGCACAGAAACAGGCCCTTCGGCCCTCCAAGCCGACTATTTTACCCAACTTAACTAAAACCTCCTACCCTTTTAGGGACCTCTCTTCTCATCGTATTTATGTATTTGTCAAGACGCCCCTTAAATGCCACTATCATATCCGCTTCTACTACCTCCCCTGGCACCATTTTGCAGGCACTCATCGCCTTCTGTATAAAAAATCTGCCTCGTACATCTGCTTTAAACTTTGCCCCTTGCAATTTAAACCTGTGCCCCCTAGTAATTGACTCTTCCAGCCTGGGAAAAGGCTTCTGACTATCCAAGACCCTCATAATCTTGTAGGCTTCTCCAGGTTACCCCCTAACCTCCGTCGTTCCAGTGAGAACAAACCAAGTTTCTCCAACTCTCCTCATAGCTAATGCCCTCCATTGTATCATATTGCATCCTTCCCATTCCACAGTCCCTGTCTCTAACCCGCTTTAAAAATCTCATTGATTGTTAGAAGTCTTTCATCTTAGCCCAGGACATCACGACAGGAGTTGGTTAGGATAGCATCAGAGGCCCAAATATCTTCAGCTTCTTTAGAAATGATCTATCCTCCATTATAATATTAGAAGCAGGGATGTTCGCTGGTGACTGTTAATGTTCAGTAGCAATCTCAACTGCTCAGGAACCATCTGTGTCCATATGCACCAAGACCTGGATGTTGTTCAGGCCTGTGTTGTCAAGTGGCAAGTGACGTTCATGCCACACAAGTGCCAGCCAATGACCATTTCAAACAAGACAGAATATAACCATCTTCCCTTGACATCCAATCCCACTACTTCATGAATCCCTACTATCAACATTGTGGGGGTTACCATTGACCAGAAACTGATAAGCCATATAAATACTATGAGTACAAGAGCAGGTCAGAAGTTAGAATTATACAATCCCTGCAATGCAGGAAGCCATTCAGCCCATTGAGCTTGCACCAACAACAATCTACGTAAACCCTATCCCCGTAATCCCAAGTACTTACCCTGCAAATCCTCCTGAGGTGGAGGGTCAATTTAGCATGGCATAGCACACATCTTTCCAAACCCCGGAGCATCCGGAGGAAACCCACGCAGACACAGGGAGAATGTGCAAACTCTACACAGACAGTCACCCAAAGCTGGAATTGAACCCGGGTCTCTGGTGGAATGAGGCAGCATTGTTAACTCTGTGCCATCTTGGGAATCCTGCAGTGAGTAACTCACCTCTTGGCACCCCAAAACCTTTTCCCATCTACCAGACACAAGTCAGGAGTGCGATGAAATACTGCACACTTGCCAGGGTGAGTGCTCCAACACTCAAGAAGCTCGACACAATCCAGGATTCAGATCCCATCCACCATCTTCAGCATTCACTCCCTCCACCGTTACACAGTGGGTATCTGTGAGTACTGCACTGCAGATGTGCTGCAAAAACTCATCAAAGCTCCTTCAGCAGCACCTTCCAAATTTGAAATTACAACCACTTAAAAGGAAAAAGAAAGCAGATACCACTTGAGAATACCAACACCTGGAAGTTCCCTTCCAAGTTACTCAACATTCTGATTTGAAAATATATCATCGTTTCTTCACTGTCATAGAATCATACATTGCGGAAGGAGGCCATTTGGCCCATTGAATCTGTGCCAAACACAATCCCACCCAGACTCTATCACTCTAAAGCCATATTACAGTGATAGGGCTTGGGTGGGATTGTGGTTGACACTGATTTAACAGCCAAATTCAATGAGCCACACCTAGCTACTCTCCCTGACACTAAGGGTGAATTTAGCATGGCCAATTAATCAAACTTGCACATCTTTGGAAAGTGGAAGGAAACTGGAACACCGAAACCCACACAGACACGGGGAGATAGTGACCCAATGCCAGCATTGAACCTGGCTCCCTGGCACTGAGAGGCTACCATGCTACCCATCAAGCCCAAGGATTTCACACCACTCTATCCCACATCTCCCCCTCTCCCCCCCCTCCCTACAAATAACCCCAACTGCTGGTGTAGTTTCAAAATCAATAATTTTCACGTGATGACAATTCTTGGAGTCTAAATCAATATGTTATTTAGCATAGTAAATTAACATGCTCAGGAGTCATTCTGAACTCACCTACATGACATTTTAAGTACAATAACCATAAGTCATGCTAAGTGTGAAACAGTGTCTCCTCAGCCGGTCTCCTCTGGAAACAGTGTCTCCTCCGGAAAGATAAACGTGCGACCCCCGAAATTTTCATGACCATAACAAGCTACATTAAGTTGGGTGACGAATAAGGCCTTTGCTTAAAGACACCAGAAGATTCTAGTAGGTGTCAGGAGCCAATTATCAACGACAGGTTGGATAAGTAACTTCAACACTTGGGCTAATTCGAGAGAAGAAAATGTGAACTAAGGGAATAAAAAAGAAAGTTTTGAGTATCCATTTTGTGAAACATGCTGTCCATGTTTTGGGATTAATACTTCATATCTTCAAGCTGAACAATCGAGGAAAGTTGTGAGAATCTGTTTAATCGTTAAAGTTGAGTTTCTCTTTTCTTACTGCTAATTGAAATCTTGTTTTTTTTAATTTTTCCAGCTTGTCACCTACATATAGAAACATAGAAGTAGGCCATTCAGTCCTTTGAGTCTGCTTGATTATGATCATGGCTGACCATCAAATTCAATACAGTCATAGAGTCATGGAAGCTTAGACCTTCGAAACAGACCCTTCAGCCCAACTTGTCCAAGCTGCCCCTTTTTTCTACCCCTAGGCTAGTTCCAAGTGCCCACGTTTGACCCATATTCATCTATACCCATCTTATCCACATAACTGTCTAAACAATTTTTAAAATTATATCTGCCTCTACTACTATGTCTGGCAGCTTGTTCCAGACACTCACCGCCCCCTGAGAACAAATTGCCCCTCTGGACACATTTGTATCTTTCCCCTCTCTCCTTAAACCTATGCCCTCTAGTTTTAGATTCCCCTATCCTTGGGAAAAGATATTGACTATCTAGCTGATCAATGCCCTCATTATTTTAAAGGCCTCCATAGAATCATCCCTAAGCCTCCTATGCTCCTGAGAGAAGAGTCCCAGTCTATCCAGCCTCTCCTTATAACTCAAACTATCAAGTCTTGGTAGCATCCTAGTAAATCTTTTCTGCACTCCTCCTAGTTTAATAATATCCTTTTTATAACAGGGTGACCAGAACTGTACACAGTATTCTAAGTGTGGCCTTACCAATGTCATGTACAACTTCAACAAGACGGTCCTGTATTCAATATTCTGATCAATGAAACCAGGCAAGCCGAATGCCTTCTTCATCACTCTGTCCATCTGTGACTCCACTTTCAAGGGGGGAGAATCAGCATGGCTTTGTGAGTGGAAAATCATGTCTCACAAATTTGATTGAATTTTTTGAAGGGGTAACAAGAAAGTAGACGAGGGCAGTGCAGTTGATGTTGTCTACATGGACTGTAGCAAGGCCTTTGATAAGGTACAGCATGGTAGGTTGCTACATAAGGATAGGATAGATTGATAGGATAGAGGAAAGATATATTGGCCTTGGAGGGGATGCAGGGAAGGTTTACTAGGCTGATACCGGAGATGAGGGCGTTGGAATATGAGGAGAGACTGAATAGGCTAGGTTTGTACTCTTTGAAGTTTAGAAGGCTGAGAGGGGATCTTATAGAAACGTATAAGATAATGAAGGGGATGGATAGGGTAAAGGTTGAGAGATTCTTCCCGCTTAGCAAAGATAGCAGGACTAGAGGGCACGGCCTCAAGATTGGGGGGGGTGGCTGCGGTTTAGATCAGAGTTTCTTCACGCAAAGGGTGGTGAATCTTTGGAATTCTCTGCCTGATGAGGTGGTGGAGGCTTCCTCACTGAATATGTTCAAGTCAAGACTGGATAGGTTTTTAATTGACAAGGGAATTAAGGGTTATGGGGAGAAAGCGGGAAAGTGGAACTGAACCACTACAGATCAGCCATGATCTTATTGAATGGTGGGGCAGGCTCAAGGGGCTGGATGGCCTACTCCTGCTCCTATTTCTTATGTTCTTATGTTCTTATAAGGTTAACTCTCACAGGATCCAGGGTAAGGTATCTAAGTGGATACAAAATTGGCTTCTTGACAGAAGCCAGAGGGTGGTTATAGATGGTTGTTTTTCAAATTGGAGGCCTGTGACCAGTGATGTGCCTCAGGGATCAGTGCTGAGACCACTGTTATTTGTTATTTATATTAATGATTTGAATGAGAATATAGAAGGTATGTTTACTAAGTTTGCAGATGACACCAAGTTTAGCGGCATACTGGACAGTGAAGAAGGTTATCTCCCACTGCAACGGGGTCTTGTTCAATTTAGCCAGTGGACTGATGAATGCAGATAGAGTTTAATTTTGATAAATGTAAGATGATGTATTTTGGTCGATCGATCCAGTGCGGGTCACTTCCTATTATTGTTACCGAAGTGGATAACTTCACCTTATCCACATTATACTGCATTTGCCAACGCACGTGCCCACATACTCAGTCTGTCCAAGTCATAGAATCTCACCTTACAGTGCAGAAGGAGGTTATTTGGCATTTCAAGTCTGCACCGACAACAATCCCAACCAGATCCTATCCCCATAACGCCATGCATTTACTTTAGCCAGTACCCCTGACACTAAGGAGCAATTTAGCATGGCCAATCCACCTAACCCACACATTTTGGACTGTGAAAGGAATCTGGAGTGCCTGGAGGAAATCTATACAGACATAGGGCAAATGTGCAAACTCCACACAGTCAGTGACCCAAGCCGGGAATCGAACGCAGGTTCCTGGCGCTGTGAGGCAGCAGCGTTAACCACTGTGCCTCTGTGCCACTGAAGCATCTTGTAACGGTTCATAAATGATTTAAATTTACCATCTAAAATGTTCATTCTTGATGAATGGCTGTCTTGGACAACCTAATTTAGTTCACAATTGGGGATTTATTGCAAACAATTTATAGCCTATAAATCAACTTAGACTGTGTATGCCCCAAAGTCCTCCCTTTGCTCAGTCTGTTTTCCCCAAATCAGTTAAAGACTGGAGCAATGTTCCACAAACATTAACGTCTATGCTCCTTAAGGATTAATTTAACGAAAACCTTCTGAATATTTTCAAATTAATGGGACTATTGACTTCATCGTTATTCACGTCTTGTGAAAATCCCCTGGAAGATTACAGAGGGAAACTTCTCCAAGCGCCAGGTTCAGATATCTGGAAACCTTGTAAGGTGCGAAATAACTGCAGGTTTTTTACTTTCTTAAGATTCTATATGTCTTAAATAAAATTATAGCCAGAGAATTATAGGGCACAATCTCACCGGATGCTCACGCCACATCCCCACTGCAGCGAACTGGGAGAATATGGCACCCCAGCAAAAAATGTTCATTCGCTGCAGCAGGATGGGAAAATCCTGCCGGTCTGAATGGCCATAATAATCTGGCTGTAGAGTTTTAAGGAAGAAAAAGAGATCCTTCACCCTGACACAGATTCAAATCCCACTGGCAGGTGATGAAAATTGAATTCAATAAATATCTGAAATAGAAAGTCAAATAATAATTCTGTTTAAGTTCATTTATTAGCATCACAAGTAGGCTTACCTTACCACTGCAATGAAGTTACTGTGAAAATCCCCCAGTCACCACACTCTGGAGTCTGTTCGGGTACACAGAGGGAAAATTTAGCATGGTCAATGCATCTCACCATTGCACCCTGCCACCCTGGTAAAAGCCCATCTGGTTCTCTAATGAACAGTGGCAGCATAGTGACACAGTGGCATGGTGACACATTGCTGTCTCACAGTGCCAAGGATCTGGGTTCAATTCCCAGCTTGGGTCACTGTCTGTGTGGGGATTGCACATTCTGCCCATGTCTGCATGTGTTTCCTCGCTGTGCTCCGGTTTCCTCCCACAGTCCAAAAATGTGCTGGTTATATGCATTGGCCATGGTACATTCTTCTTCAATGTACCCAGGGAACTAGGGGGATATTCACAGTAACTCCATTGCAGTGTTAATGTAAGCCTACTTGTGACTATTAAATTAAAGAAAGCTTTAGGGGAGGAAATCTGCTGTACTGACCTGATCTGACCCACTCGTGACTCCTGACCCACTGCAATATAGTTGACTCTGAAATGCCCTCCTCTGAAATGGGTCAACAAGCCCCTCAGTTCAAGGTAACAAATGTTGGCTTTATAAGAATAAGGAAACTGAAGTGCCAGGAATGAACTATTTACATTAGAAATCTGTAACATTTTCTCCAGAAAGCCAATGTGGCTGGGCTTCAATTGAAAATTTCAAACACTAAGAATGGTACACTTTTGATATGTGAAGACATTAAAATGTGATAGTTCAGCCATAACCAAAACCTCTTTACACAGCAAGCATTTCCAATCTGGAATGCACTGCCTGGAAATCTCGTAATAAGGAAAGGGCAGTTAAAATTTATTAGTGTCACAGGCAGCCGTATGCTACAAGCAGATTACTGTGGATGCTGGAATCTGAAACCAAAAGAGAAAGTGCTGGAAAAACTCAACAGGTCTGGCAGCATTTATAAGGAGAGAAAAGAGCTGACATTTTGAGTCAATTTAAAACATCAGCTCTTTTCTTTCCTTACAGATGCTGCCAGACCTATTGAGTTTTTCCATCATTTTCTCTTCAGGGTTACATTAACACTGTAATAAATTTACTATGAAAATCCCCTAGTTGCCACTCTCCAGTGCCTGTTCGGGTACACTGAGGGTGAGTTTAGCATGGCCAATGCACCTCACCCGCACCTCTTTGGGAAGAAACCGGAGTACCCGGAAGGAAACCCATGCAGAGAAACATGCAGGCCGCAACACAGACAGTGACCCAAGCCAGGAATCGAACTCAGCTCGCTGGTGCTCTGAGGCAGCAGTGCTAACCACTGTGCCATCTGGGGAAATAGTACTCACTTATGATTTGGAGAACTGGTGCAGATACAAAGGGCCAAATGCATTCCCCCTCTTCCCCACCTCCACCCCCACGCTGTGCCATAATAATTCTGTGATGCTGTGATAATGGGCTGACATAACAAGCTTGAGGGGCTGAGCAGTCCTTTCCTAATCCTGAGCTATCCATCGGAAGATCGGATTAGCTTGTCGAGAGAAGCCTCGAATAATTGAACAAGCCAGCTAAGTAAATGAATGAATTCCTCAAGGCATTCTCTTGACACCTCATATGCAAAAGGATCTTGGATGCCAAAGAGCTAGATTACCCTGAAATCTAATAACGGTCCAGCAGAGCGGTGTTGAGCATGACGAACAGTTGTGGGAGGGGAATATGTCCCATTGAAATGGTTTAAATGTGACAGTGAAATAACTGGCCTTGCAAACTGCTCCACAAAAAGCCCAGCAAAATCCCACAGAGCCAAGAATTTAATCATAGACTGAAATGAACTATTTGTCAGAGTCATAAACCTAATGAAAAGTCGCTGGCCCTTCCCCAGTGGGTGCACTTCTGTGAAATCCATCCTTTGCTTGGTCTACTTTGGATCCAAAAATAATCAATTTCTTCTTTCAAAAGAACCACAAGGCGGCTGCCAGGTCCTCGTACCTTCTCCTGAGTTTTTTTTAATTTAGCGAATGCAAAATCCTGAAGATGAGTGGTATTTTTCCAAACCTGCTGTGCTGAGTGTGAATAGGTCTCTGCTGAATCTGAGGATTGGACTCTCTTCTCTGATGTGATGCACAGCTTTCTCTCTCCCATGGGCATATAGGGTGCTGGCATTAATTCCCCATCTGTGGAGTTTGGCCAAGCAGGGGCCATGGCCAGTCCTGAACCTGCTGAGGGTGAACAAGGCTTCTCTTGGAAGGTTGATGGTAACAGTACATTCTGCACTTTCACACTTCCTTCACTATGAGCGGTGTGCTTTATCGGTATACGTGCGAGAAACAATACTTCTCACTGCATGTTAATACATGTGACAATAATAAATCAAATCAAACAGACAGGGAGCCAAGGCTGTGGTGTTGAGTGTAGTGTTCCAGTAATGGTACACACAGTAGCATTGAGCTGGGTCAACTCTCTGGGTGGGATTTTCCAGCTGCACTCACCCCAAGACCAGGAATGCCTGCCCCAGGTCAACTAGCTTTTGCATGGTCCATCAAATTTCATAGAGATCGTAGAAACCTACAGTACAGAAAGAGACTTTCGACCCATCGAGTCTGCACCGACCACAATCCCACCCAGGCCCTATCCCTATATCCCTACATATTTCACCCACTAATCCCTCTAACCTACGCATCTCAGGACACTATGGGCAAGTTTAGTATGGCTAATCAACCTAACCCATACATTTTTGGAAGGTGGGAGGAAACCGGAGCACCTGGAGAAAACCCTTGCAGACACGAAGAGAGTTTGCAGACTCCTCACAGACAGTGACCCAAGCTGGGAATTGAACCCAGATCCCTGGAGCTGTGAAGCAGCATTGCTAACCACTGTGCTATAGTGATACCAGTTCCACTATTTCCTGTGGTAGAGTGTGTGTGTATATGAATGTGGGGCTTGCATGCATGCATGCACAGGTGTGTCTGTGCGCTTGTGTTCATGCATGCATGGATGTGTGTTCTGTGTGCATTCTGTGTGTGTGTGTGCGTGCATGCGTACGTGTGTGTGTGCGTGTGTGTGCGTGTGCGTGTGCGTGCAGTGTGCGTGTCCTGACCAAACAGGAGCACAGCATTCTGCTACTGGATATAGGAGTGTGAGTGTGTAGGGTGGTGGCCCAAATTGAGCCAGCTAGTTCAAACAAAGAACAGAGAAAATGCAAAAAAGACCAAGCTGCCCTACTGAACTAAAGGTCCCAGGGACCGTATCCCTCTATTCATATCCCATTCATGCATTTGCCCAGGTGTTCCCTAAAAGTCACTACCTTATCCGTTTCCACCACCTCCCCCAGCAGCGAGTTTCCAGGCACACACCACCCTCTGTGTAAAAAACTTGCTTTGTACATCTCTTTTAAACCTTATTCCTGGCATCTTAAACTCTGCCCCTTAATAATTGACTCTTCCACCCTGGAACTATCTGACTATCCATTCTGTCCAAGCCTTTCATAACCATGTAGACTTCTATCAGGTCGCCCCTCAATCTTCACCATTTTAGTGGGAACAAACCAAATTTCTACAACCTCTCCTCATAGCTAATGCCCTCCGTACTGGGCAACATCCTGGTAAATCTTTTCTTTGCCCTCTCCAAAGCCTCCACATCCTTCTGGTAATGAAGCGACCAAAAATTAAACGTTATATTCCAAGTGCAGACTAAATAAGGTTCTATAAAGCTTGTCAAATTTTAAACTCAATGCCCTTGGCAAGCAAGTTGTTGCTGGACTTGACCTTGGCAACAGTTGCAGAGAAATGGAGATCTTTTTGGAGGGAGGTTCAGGGCCTTGGCTGTTGAAACACAGCATCCATCACTGAAGCAAAGGAAATCAGTGGCTAAAACAGATTATCTAGTCATCATCATTCATTTCAGGTTTGTGGGGATCAATTCTATGTAAATTGGCTGCCAGCTTTCTTACATTATCTCAGCAACTCAATTTCAACAATACTTAATCAGCTGCAAAGCACAAGTCCTAAATGGTGCAATATAAATGCAAGTTTTTTTCCTTCCTTATTATTAGGAGCAGGTGCAATGTCCCAGTCGTAATTCCCGCTATTCACTAGGGATAGGACAGGAGTTCAAACGGAAAATCAATGATATGCTTTCTGTATACCAATGACAGAGTAGGCATGATGGCCAATTAAATAGCCTGAGCATAATTCTGTACCTTAGTCAACAGTATCTCCAGGTAATGGGAAGAGAATATTGACAGGGAAAAGTGGATTGCTCCTCTTGATTCTACACAACCAAAGCCCCATTGGTATGTGACAAGTGACTCGAGCTCTTTTGGGTGTTCGGTTCACGTAGACTACACACCAGTTCCACAGACTGAAAGAATCAAGAAATCCATCATCAGAAAGAAGCCAGAATCATAGTTGATTCATCCCTCACATTATTCAATGACTGTCAACATAATAAGATTACATGCTTCTGTTCAAACTGGAATTCATATTAATGGCCCCCTTGATTTGTTGCTCCTCCTGTCTTGACTGTGGAGACTGCAGTCTGCTTTGTCTGCTTAACTGCAAATTATCATTCATAGTTCTAAGCTTAACGTAAAGTAGCTTGACTTTCTCACTAGTTCTACTTTTCATGGAGCCTGTGGCCTGGTCAACAAGAACAACAATCTATAGAGCCTTCAACAGGGACATTTTCAAATATAACATCGAGACATATAGTGAAAATTTGGGCAGATGACCAAACATTTTAGCAAATGGGTAGGTTTAATGAATGGCAGAGCATCTCAAAGGGGTGAATGGCCTAATCCTGCTTCTATTCTCAATATTTCTATGTAAAGGAATGTCCTAAGGGAGAAAAGTAAGATGGAGAGATGGAGTTCAAGGATTTTGCAGAGTTTGGGGCCTCAGCAATTGAATGCGCAGTAACTATTATCAGAATGATTGACTTTGAAAGCTCAAAAGGCAAGAATGCAAGGAATGCGGAAATCTCTGATGTTTATACGGCTGGAGGGATCACAGAGATAGAGAGGAACCAGGTCACTGAGGGCTTGAAAACAAGGATAAAGGTTTAACATTGAGGCTTTATTTGCAGGAGCCATGTCGGCCAATAAGCAGGAACATGATGAATAGGATTTGGTGTGAGTTAGGAATGGGAAGGACAGTTTTGGAAGACCTCAATTTAACAGAGAGTAGATTGTGGGATGTCAGTCAATGCATTAGAATTTCAAATCTTCAGTTAACCAAGTTATGGATGAAGGTTTCAGCAACAGAAATGGAAGGGGCAGCAACAGGCAATGTTTTGCAAATGGGAATAGGAAGTTGTAGAGACGGAAACTCATCTTAGATTAAAATATGATCCCAGAGTTGTGCAAAGTCTGGTTCAGTCTCAGACAAAGGCTAAAGAATGAGTCAGAATCAGTTGTGAGGGAGCAGAGTCTTTGACAATCAAGTGGCAAAGACAATACGTTTAACCTTCACCGTATTAAATTGGATAAAATCTCTGCTCATCCAGCACTGGATGTTACATCAACAATTTGACATTTTAGAGACAGTGAGTTTGATTTGATTTATTATTTTCACATCTATTAATATACAGTGAAAAGGATTGTTTCTAGTTCACTATACAGCCAAAGTATAACATTCACAGAGAAGGAAATGAGAGATTGCAGAATGTAGTGTTACAATCACACCTAGAGTGTAGAGAAAGATCAACTTAATGCAAGGTAAGTCCATTCAAAAGTCTGACAGCAGCAGGGAAGAAGCTGTTCTTGTGTGGGTTGGTACATGACCAAAAAGGTTGAAGGAAAAATGTCGGGGGTGCGTGGGGTCCCTAATTATGCTGGCTGCTCTGCCAAGGCAATAGGAAGTGTATAGAGTCAATGGATGGGAAACTAGTTTGCATGATGGATTGGATTACAGTCATGACCTTATGTGGTTCTTTGTGTTCTTGGGCAGAGCAGGAGCCATACTAAGCTGTGATACAACCAGAAAGAATGCTTTTTATGGTGCATCTGTAAATGTTGGTGAGAGTCGTAGATGACATGCCAAATTTCCTTAGTCCTCTGAGAAAGTAGAGGCATTGGTGGGCTTTCCTAGCTGTAGTGTCAGATTGTTCATAATCTGGACACCTAAAAACTTGAAGCTCTCAACTCTTTCTACTTTGTCCCCATTGATGTAGATAGGGGATGTTCTCCCTTATCCTTCCTGAAGTCGATGACAATCTCCTTCATTTTGTTGACATTGAGGGAGACATTATTGCTGCTGCACCAGTTCTCCAGATTCTCTATCTAATTCCTGTACTCTGCCTCATCATTGTTTGAGATCTGACCCAATGTTGGTGTTGTTAGCAAACTTGAAAACTGAATTGGAAGGGAATTTGGCTGTACTGTCATAGATGTATAAGGAGTATAGTAGGGGGCTGAGGACACAGTCCTGTGAGGCACTGGTGTTGAGGATGATTGTGGAGGAGGTGTTGTTGCTTAACCTGACTGTGGTCTGTGAGTTAGGAAGCTCAGTCGCAGAGGGAGGTGCCAAGGCCCAGGCCATGGATTTTGGAAATGAATTGCGTGGGAATAATGGTGTTGAAGACTGAGCTTTGGTCAATAAGCAGGAGTTTGACATTGGTGCTCTTGTTATCTAGGGTTCCAGGGTTGAGTGTGGGGCTAGGGAGATGGCTGTGGACCTATTGCGGCAGCTGGCAAACTTTAAGGATCCAGAAATGGAATCTTCCATTCTGAAGTCTAAGCTCGGTAATAGAATAAGAAGTGGGAATGATGATCGTGGATGGTCAAACAGCTGACTACATGTGATCTTAGGCTCCTTACTTCTACATTTGTGCAGAGCAAGATGAATCTTGTAGTGTGAAGATGCAGGAAGTCACTATTCCTGCCATTAATTTATAAGTGCAAAGGTTTGGGTGCCATATTTAAAGGGTAGCCATATTTAAAGATAGCCATGATGTGGCAAATGCCAATGTTGAACGGGGGTGGGGACAGTAAGAAGTCTCACAACACCAGATTGAAGTCCAACAGGGTTTATTTGGAATCATGAACTTTCAGAGTGCTGCTCCTTCATCAAGTGAGTGGCTTTAAGGGTACAGCCCGACAAGTTGACAATGGATTTGCCTGCAGTGGTACTATTTTCCACTGTGATAGTGGGAGAAGCTTGGTTGTTGCTGGTAGTGATACTGAGTTTCTCAAGTTTCTTGTTCTTGGCGTTTATGTAGTTGGCGTAATTCCGTTGTCTCATCAGCTTAGTGTGTCTCACAGCTGGTCTGCTGCGTCTTGAGCACAAGTTGAGATTATGATTTCTATCTTGCTTTCCAGGTTGTGGCATCAGCTGCAAAGCTGGCGGTTGAGGAGTCTGAGAGAGGTGTAATGCCAAGGTTAATCAGCATAGTCTGCATTGTAAGTCAACTTGAGGCGGTTCTTGACCTGTCACCCTCTCAGGATCTTGTCTGCTTTCCAGCACCTTTGTAGAACCTTGATATACGCAATCATCTTGGAGACTGTCTCCACTTTGAGATGGCAGTTTGCAATGTTGGTGGTAGCTATGACATGGAGATGTTGATGTTTGACTGGGGTGGGCACAGTACGAAGTCTCACAATATCACTCCAACAGGGTCTATTTGAAATTACGAGCTTTCAGAGCTTGCCATCTAATGAAGGAGCAGTGCTCCAAAAGCTCATGGTTCAACTTAAACCTGCTGAACTTTAATCTGATGTTATCAGATTTCTTACCATATTTAAAATGACAGTCATTTCCTCAGTGCAGTCTACAAGCTCTAGATTTTGCTGAGACTAGACTCTTTCAGGAAAGAAAACAACATTGCGCCTCATGACTCATTAAAGCCTCGCTGAGACTCTCCTCTAGGTTGTATGGGAAAGGCAGGTAGCGCTCTTTCCCTGGGATGGCAACAGTCCTCCCATGTCTAACCACAACAGCGTGGACTGGCACTTGTGGGGCCCAGCTTCAACAGGCCTAGCAATCTCTAAAGAGGATGAATGATCTCCTGGCCTCCTAAAGGGTAAATGAAGCATCTGCTCTCAATGCAAACTGACACTTATAAGTGCTTCAGGCAGTGTAAGTGTGCCACTGCACACGGATGTCAGGCGGAGTTGGGCTGCAGCATTCAGCCACAGATGGGAAGTCTGCACGGAATGTGTGCCAGACACTTCATGTTCAAAGAATCATAGAATCATACAGTGTAGAAGAAGCTCACAACCCATATGAGTAACAGGCTTCCGAGAGAGCCAGGGTGGAACATACTCTGCCTGTACTGGACTTGGCTCCCTCAGGAAGTCAGTAAAGATGTCTTCAGTTTCTGCAGTTGTCCACAGAATGCAGAAAACAATCACTAACTCTTTATTTTCTCCATTTTAATGAATAAGGGTATCAAAAGTAAAGGGGTAAGAGCAGAAAGTGAAGTTGAGGATTGTCATATTTGATTAGTCATGATCTCATTGTATAGTAGAGTCGACTCGATGGGCTGAATGGTCTATCTCTGCGCCTATGTCTTATGGTCTTAAACATAGAAGATAGGAAGATAGGAAGAGGCCATTTGGCCCTTTGAGCCTGCACTGCCATTCATCGTGATCATGGGTGGTCATCCAACTAAACAGCCTAATCCTGCTTTCTCCCCATAACCTTTGATCCCATTCGCCCCAATGGCTATATCCAGCCACCTCTTGAATACATTCAATGTTTTGGCTTCAACTACTTCCTGTGATAATGAATTCCACAGGCTCACCACTCTTTGGGTGAAGAAATGTCTCCTCATCTCCGTCTTAAATGAATAGAAAGTAGAAAGAAACCTTAGCAAAAGGGATTACGAAAAATCATTAGCCAGCAGGATTAAGGAAAATCCCAAGGCTTTTTACCCATATAGAAAGAGCAAGAAGGTAGCCAAGGAGAGGATTAGCCCACTCAAGGACAGGGGAGAGAATCTATGCATGAAGCCAGAGGAAATGGGTAAGGTATTAAATGAGTACTTTGCATCTTTTTAACCTCTCCACTCATGTTGTCTGTACCTTTAAGGCTTGATTAGCTGTAAAGACTCACATTCCAATCATTATTCATGTAAATTGAATTTATGTCTTTATATGCCTTGTTTGTGATCAGAACTCCCACTCATTCACGCAGAGTGCTGGAAATGTAGCTATGGAGAGCACTGAGGTACAGGGTTGCAAATTGGGGAGTATTGTAGTAGATAGGGAGGATGTGTTAGAAATTCTCGAGGGTTTGAAGTTGGATAAGTCCCCTGGGCCGGACGGGATTTACCCTAGGATTCTCTGGGAGGCAAGAGAGGAGATTGCAGAGCCTCTGGCTCTGATCTTCAGGTCCTCGTTGGTTACGGGTGTGGTTCCGGAGGACTGGAGGATGGCGAATGTGGTCCCATTGTTTAAGAAGGGGAAGAGAGACCTTCCTGGGAATTATAGGCCAGTGAGTCTTACTTCTGTGGTGGGCAAGGTATTGGAGAGAATTATTAGGGATAGGATTTATAGTTATTTAGAGAGAAATGAATTGATTGGGGATAGTCAGCATGGTTTCGTGAAGGGTAGGTCATGCCTTACTAACCTCATTGAGTTTTTTGAGAAAGTGACCAAAGAGGTGGATGGGGGTAAGGCGGTTGATGTAGTATATATGGACTTTAGTAAGGCGTTTGATAAGGTGGCCCATGGAAGACTTCTACAGAAAATGCAGATGTGTGGAATAGAGGGTGATTTAGCTAATTGGATTAGAAATTGGCTGGCAGATAGAAGACAGAGGGTGGTGGTTGATGGGAGATATTCATCGTGGAGTTCGGTGACGAGTGGTGTGCCTCAGGTGTCTGTTTTGGGGCCCCTGCTGTTTGTAATTTTTATAAATGATCTGGATGAGGGTATTGAGGGATGGATCAGTAAATTTGCAGATGATACTAAAGTTGGTGGTGTGGTAGATAGTGAAGAGGGGTGTTTTAGTTTACAGAGTGACTTGGACAAGTTGCAGAGCTGGGCCGAGAGGTGGCAAATGGAGTTTAATGTGGAAAAGTGTGAGGTAATGCACTTTGGCAGGAACAATAAATGTGTAGAGTATAGGGCTAATGGTAGGGCTCTTAATAGTGTTGAGGAACAGAATGATCTTGGTGTATGTGTCAATAGATCCCTGAAAGTAGGCAGTCAAGTGGATAAAGTTGTTAAGAAGGCTTATGGAGTCTTAGCTTTTATTGGTAGGGGGATTGAATTTAGGAGCCGCAGCATCATGTTGCAGCTTTACAAAACTCTAGTGCGGCCGCACTTGGAGTATTGTGTGCAGTTCTGGTCGCCACATTATAAGAAAGATGTGGAGGCATGGAGAGGGTACAGAGGAGGTTTACCAGGATGTTGCCTGGTATGGAGGGCAGGTCCTATGAAGAGAGGTTGAAGGATTTGAGGTTGTTTTCGTTAGAAAGGAGGCGGCTAAGAGGGATCTTATTGAAGCATATAAGATGATTAGAGGTTTAGATAGGGTGGACAGTGATAGCCTTTTTCCTAGGATGGAAAAAGCTAGCACGAGGGTACACAGCTTTAAATTAAGGGGTGATAGTTATAGGACGGATATCAGAGGCAGGTTCTTTACCCAAAGGGTGGTTCGGGAGTGGAATACCCTGCCTGCAGCGGTTGTAGATGCGCCAAGTTTGGTGGCGTTTAAGAGGTTAGTTGATAAGTATATGGAAGAGAATGGAATGGTTTAGTTTGGAGGGGCATTGCTTTTTATATTGGTCGGCACAACATCGAAGGCCGAAGGGCCTGTACTGTGCTGTATTGTTCTATGTTCATCTGATGAAGGAAAACCAGTTCTGAAAGCTAGTGGCATTTGCTATAAATAAACCCGTTGGACTTTAACCTGGTGTTGTGAGACTGCTAACAGGGGATGTCCCACAGAATTAGAGAATAGCCAATGTTGTTCCTTTGTTTAAGAAGGGTAACAAGAATAATTTAGGTAATTACAGGCCAGTGAGCCTTACGTCAGTGGTAGGGAAATTATTGGAGAAGATTCTTTGAGACACGATTTATTCCCACTTGGAAATAAGTGGATGTATTAGCAAGATGCAATATGGCTTTGCGAAGGGGAGGTCGTATCTGACTAACTTGATTGAGTTTTCCGAGGAAGTGATGAAGATGATAGATAAGGGTAGGACAGTGGATGTTGTCCTATCGACTTTAGTAAGGCCCTTGACAAGGTGCCTCATGGAAGATTGATGCAGAAGTTGAAGTCGCAAGGGATCAGAGGTGAGCTAGCAAAGTGGATACAGAACTGGTTCGATCGTAGACGACAGAAGGTAGCAGTGGAAGAATGTATTTCTGAATGGAGGGCTGTAACAAGTGGTATTCCTCAGAGATTAGTGCTGGGACCTTTGCTATTTGTAACATATATAAACAATTTGGAAGAAAATATGCTTTCATGAGTAAGTTTGCAGAAGACACGTAATTTGAGATATGCAAAGGGTCAAACCATAAAAATACAGATGGTAACTGGCATAATTTAATTCAGCTATTGTAAATCAAGCTGCATTTGTGAAAAATATAATCTCTGTAACTAGAAAGAAGCTGGGCCTTCCAGCCAGCAGAAGATAGAAAACCAAAGAGTGAAAAAAATGTGTTGTCAGCTTACTCTACTTGGAACGGGGTAGCTGTCAGGTTGGTGTGGGCCTGTCTGCAATGCCACAGCCCTGAACCCTCATCAATTCCACCCCCTTCACTATCTTCATCATCAGACGAGACACCTTGGTCTTCTCTATTTTCTTCAGTGGTGCTAGTGCAGACTGCATCATACAACAATGATCCATAAGTATTGGAGAGTTCACTCTGAGTGCCTTGCTCTTGCAAGAAACTTGGAATTGCTGCAAATCACAGTGCTTTTGCTGCCAGACTTTCCAGGTGGAATTGGACACATGTGTCCTTTCTCCTAAACGGGACATCTGTCATTTTCCACCTGCACTTGTGTGTCACTGAGTGCAAGATGCTACACAGTTCCTCAGTGGAGCTCTGGAAGGAGCCACTGGCAGAGACATTTAAGGCAGTGGTGACTTTCGATGCCACTGACACATGTTTTCTTCCAAGTCTTTACAGTCTCGGGTCGCCATGGAGAAGTGGGCAGATATGTGCAACCATATTCTATTGCACCTGAAGGTAGCCCAGCGTTGTCTTCCTTACCTTAGCCCTGAGCCAACCTGTGGTGGTCCCTCACCCTCACCTGGATAAGAGCCAGTACAAAAGCAGGGTTGCTTTCAAACTACATCATCAGCACCTCAATGGATCTGTGGAAGTAGAACGTTATAAATTTAATGAGTATACTCTTTACAGATTTCCCTCTATCTCAAAGACGGCAGGTCAATGCTAAATGTTTTGTCAGGCTTTCATCGAGATATTGCACACCAACCAAACCACTTCCAGGTGACCAATATCCTGGAACGCTGACTGAGCATGGAGACGTTGCTCTTTGACTGGGATGATGACAACCAATTCTGAGAAGCATCCCTCCTGGGCAGCACAGTGACATAGTGGTTGCCACTGATGCCTCACAGCAACAGAGATCTGGCTTCGATTCTCAGCTTGGGTCACTGAATGGAGTTTGCAAGTTTTCCCTGTGTCTCATGGGTTTCCTCCGAATTAGCCAGTTTCCTCCTTCAGTCCGTAAGATCTGCAGGTTTGTTGCCTTGGCCATCCTAAATTGTCCCTTAATGTCCTGGGATGCATTGGTTAGAGGGATTAGCACATTAAATATGTGAGGTTAGGGGACAAGGCCTGGATGGGATTGTTGCTAGCGCAGACTTGATGGGCCAAATGGCCATCTTCTTCTCTGTAGGGTACCTACAGTTTCTATGATAATATTCAGCTTACCTCCATTACTCTTCTGACTCTATAAATTGACCATTGACTTGGCATCATGGATAAACTAACCAAATGATCCCTTGACAAACATATTCAGTCAAAAACATGGAGGTTTAGAGTTGTAAATTGGTAGCCCTCAACTAGCCATCCCCCTAGGAGACATTTCCTTCCTTCCTCACTGCCTGGGACTGTCGCCAATGGCAAAAGGCACAGAATGAGTGACAGTTCAATACCATGCTGGAATTTTGATGTTATGAGACCCATGAGTCAGGAACAAACCTGTCGCAGTGAGGGCTTCACATTAGAGAGGGGAACATAACTTTAACATCCAGTTGTCTCATGATGAGTAAGGTGTCCATTTAATTGACCAATTGTGCTAACCTTGAACTCCACCCACCTGAAAAGACTCCTCTCAACTCTCCATAAGACCATTGGATATTGGAGCAGAATTAGGCCAATCAGCCCTTCAAGACTGCTCCACCATCCAATCATGGCTGATCAGTTCCTCAACCCCATTCTCATGTCTTTTCCCCGTAAACTTTGATCCCCTTACCAATCAAGAACCTACTTTCCTCTATCTTAAATATACTCAATGACCCGGCCTCCACAGCCTTCTGCGACAATGAATTCCATGGATTCACCACTCTCTGGCTGAAGAAATTCCTCCTGATCTCAGTTCTAAAGGGTCATGCCTTTATTCTGAGGACGTGTCCTCGGATTCTGGTCTCTCCCATTAATAGAAGCATCTTCCCCATGTCCACTCTATTCAGGTCTTTCACTATTCTGTATGTTTCAATGAGATCCCACCCATCATCCTTCTAAACTCCATCGAGTACAGACCCAGAATCCTCGAACGCTCCTCACACATCAAGGTTTTCATTCCCAGGATCATTCTCGTGAACGTCCTCTGAACTATCTCCAAGGTCAACAGGACCCAAAATTACTCGCAGTTTTCTAAATGTGGTCTCCTATAATGCCTCAGTCTTACATCCCTCTCAGTGTTGCTGTTTTAAATCAACTGTGTTGCATTGTTATTTCTGGAAGAATGGCATTTGCTTGTTTTCAAACTTGCTCCACTACCTTCTATACCTCCCATCAACATCTACTTGCTCCCATCAACTTTAACCCACTCAGTATAACCATTCCTGTCCTGTAATTTTTGAACATTCCTACATCATCAGCTCATACATATTAACATCCGCATCCCTATGCCTTCCCTCTGCTCACAGTCTACACCTCTTACTTGTCCTACTGCTGACTCTGTTACTGACCCATCCTATTATTGGAGCTGACAGTGTAATGTGCTGATATAACCCCACCCTATAAAATGTTCACCTATCTGACTATCACCCTGGACCTATCACCTCCCCATCCTGCCCCAAATGTTGCGATTCCCTCTGCTGCCAGTTCAATCTCCAGAATACCAAAACCCACCACTGACAGGAGCACCCCATCTTCTATGATCATCTCTCCCCAACCCAGTAAAAGAACCCAACACTTAATATGAAAAGCCCTTCCCTCTATTCCATGTTGCCGCACTGTCTCATCACCTCATTATTTCCTTGCACCCACACACCCCCTCCCCTGCTCTTCTTCCATGGACAGTCCCCTCCTTTCATGAATATTCCCTTGTCTCTTCAATGGACATCTCTGTATGACTATAGCCCCAATTTATTCAGTCTCTCCTCACAAGTCCACCCTCTCAACTCTGGAATCAAACTAGTGAATCTCTGTACCCCCTCCAGTGCCAGTATATCCTTTCTCAAGTAAGGGGAACAAAACTGCACACAGTACTCTTGGTGTGTATGTGCATGATCTTGGTGTGTATGTGCATAGATCCCTGAAAGTAGGCAGTCAGGTCGAGAAGGTTGTTAGGAAGGCATATGGAGTCTTGGCTTTTATTGGTAGAGGGATTGAATTTCGGAGCCGCAACGTCATGTTGCAACTGTACAAAACTCTAGTGCGGCCGCACTTGGAGTATTGTGTGCAGTTCTGGTCCCCACATTATAAGAAAGATGTGGAGGCATTGGAGAGGGTACAGAGGAGGTTTACCAGGATGTTGCCTGGTATGGAGGGCAGGTCTTATGAAGAGAGGCTGAGGGATTTGAGGTTGTATTCGTTAGAAAGGAGGCGGCTAAGAGGGGACCTGATTGAAACATATAAGATGATTAGAGGTTTAGATAGGGTGGACAGTGATAGCTTTTTTCCTAGGATGGAGAAAGCTAGCACGAGGGGACACAGCTTTAAATTAAGGGGTGATAGTTATAGGACGGATATCAGAGGTAGGTTCTTTACCCAAAGGGTGGTTCGGGAGTGGAATGCCCTGCCTGCAGCAGTTGTAGATGCGCCAAGTTTGGTGGCGTTTAAGAGGTTAGTTGATAAGTATATGGAAGGGAAGGGAATGGTTTAGTTTGGAGGGGCATTGCTTTTTATATTGGTCGGCGCAACATCGAAGGCCGAAGGGCCTGTTCTGTGCTGTAATGTTCTATGTTCTACTCCAGGTGTGGCCTCTCCAGCACCTTATCCAGCTGCAACATAACATTGCTGTTTCTAAACTCCATCTCTCTAGCAATGAAGGATAAAATTCCATTTGCTTTCTTAATTATCTGCTACACCTGCAAACCAACTCTTTGTGATTCACGCACAAGGACCGCCAGGTCCCTCTGCACAGCTGCATGTTGCAATTTTTTACCATTTAAATAATAGTCCATTTTGCTGTTATTCCTACCAAAATGGGTGACCTCAAATTTACCTCACAAAAGAATGCAGAAGGCATTGGCTAAGGTAGATTGGGAGCAAAAACATTATGGTAGTACATTTGAGGAACAGTGGAGAACTTTCAAAGTGATCTTTCGCGGTGTTCAGCAAACTTACATACCAGTGATAAGGAAGGAGTGTAGAAAAAGAAAAAATCAACCATGAATATTTAAGGAAATAAAGGAGGGTATCAAATTCAAAGAAAATGCATAAGATGTAGCAAAGATTAGTGGGAACCTAGAGGATTGGGAAATCTTTAAAGGTCAGCAGAATGCCATGAATGAAGAAAAGTAAGATGGATTATGAAAATAAACTAGCTCTGAATTTAAAAACAGATAGCAAAAGTGTCTACAAATATATAAAATGAAAAAGAGTGGCTAAAGTAAACAATGGCCCTTTAGAGAATAAAGGGGGGTGGTAATAACTGGAAATGGAAAAATGGCTGAGGAATGAACAGGATATTTTGTGTCGATCTTCATAGTAGATGACACAAATAACATACCAAAAATTGATGACAGGAAGACTATGGCAGGTGAGGACCAAGAAACTACCATTAAGATGAAAGAGATAGTGTTTGGCACGTTAACGGGGCTAAAGGTAGACAAGTCTCCTGGTCCTGATGGATTGCATCCCAGGGTACTAAAAGCGATGGCGGGAGAAATAGCAAATACACTAGTGATAATATACCAAAACTTGCTGGACCCTGGAATGGTTCCCGCAGATTGGAAAACAGCAAATGTGACGCCACTGTTTAAAAAAGAAGATAGACAAAAGGCGGATAACTACAGGCCGGTTAGGTTAGCTTCTGTAGTAGGGAAAATGCTTGAATCTATCATCAAGGAAGAAATAGCAAGATATCTGGATATAGAGTCATATAGTCATAGAGTCATCGTGGTTTACAGCATGGAAATAGGCCCTTTGACCCAACTTGTCTGTGCCACTCTTTTTTTTAATAAACCCTAAACTACTCCCAATTGCCCGCATTTGGCCCATATCCCTCTATACACACATTATCCTTGTAACTATCTAAACACTTTTTAAAAAACAAAATTGTAACCGCTTCTAATATTACCTCTGGCAGCTTGTTCCAGACACTCACCACCCTGTGATTTGCCCTCTGGTTACTTTTGTATCTCTCATCTGCAACAATCAATTGTTGATTGTTCAAATATCAACTATCAAATATCAACTATCAAATATCAAATATCTTGGCTAGGGGATCCACAACTTCCTCCCTGGCCTCCCACAATGTCCTGGGATAAACTTCATAAAGTCCCGGGGATTTATCTACCTTGAAGCACTTTAAGATTTCCAGCATCGCCTTCTCTGTAATACGTACACTTCTCAAGACATCACTATTTATTTCCGAAAGTTCCCTAATATCCATATTTTTTTCAATAATAAATACTGGTGAGAAATATTCATTTAGGATCTCAACCATCTCTTGTGGATCCACACGTAGATAATATACTTACAAGATAATGAAGAGGCTAGATAGGGTAGAGATAGACAGATTCTTCCCGCTTAGAAAGGATAGCAGAACTAGAGGAAACAGCCTCAAAATAAGGGGGGGTGGGTGCAGTTTAGAACGGAATTGAGGAAGAACTTCTTCATTCTAAGGGTGGTGAATCTCTGGAATTCTCTGCCCATTGAAGCGGTGGAGGCTACCTCATTGAATATATTTAAGTCACGGCTACATAGATTTCTGATGGACAAGGGAATTAAGAGTTATGAGGAGAAAGCGGGCAAGTAAAATTGATCTACTTCAGATCAGCCATGATCTTATTGAATGGTGGGACAAGCTCGAAGGGCTAGATGGCCTACTCCTGCTCCTATTTCTTATGTTCTTATAGATGAACTTGTTGATCCTTAAAAGGCCCTTTCCCTTTCCTTGTTACTCTTTTGTCCTTTATGTATTTGTAGATGCTCTTTGGATTCTCCTTTACTTTACCTGCCAAAACAATCTCGTGTCCCCATTTTGCCCTCCTGATTTCTCTCTTAACTCTACTCCTACACCCCCTATTCTCTTCAAGAGATTCATTTGATCCCACTGCATGTCATATGCCTCTTTCTTCTTCTTGACCAGGGCCTCAATATCCCGAGTCAACCAGGGTTCCCTACTTCTGCCAGCCATGCCCTTCGCTATAAGAGGAATGTGTTTACCCTGAACCCTGATTAACACACTTTTGAAAGGATGCCACTTACCAGTCGTCCCTTTGCCTTCCCTTCGATGTCACCAATTAAAGTGTTTTTCTGATTAGCAATTAATGATTAGTAATGTGCCTCAGCGATCAATGTTGGGACTGCAATTGTTTACGATTTACATACAGCGAGGTTACGTTGCAGCTGCATAAGATGCTGGTGAGTCGACATCTGGAATGTGGTGTATGGTTTTGGTCTCTTTACTTGAGAAAGGATATACAGGCATTTCGGAAGTACAGAGGAAATTCATTAGGTTGATTCCGAAGTTGAGAAGGTTGGTTTATGAGGAGAGACTGAGTAAACTGGGTCTATACTCATTGGAATTCGGAAGAACGAAGGGAGATCTTAAAGAAACATATAAGAATATGAAGGGAATAGATAAGATAGAAGCAGAGAAGTTGTTTCCATTGGCAGCTGAAACTAGAACTAGGGGGTATGGAGTTGGGGACCAAGTGTAGTATGTCAAAATTTGCAGATGATACTAAGATAAGTGGCAGAGCAAAGTGTGCAGAGGATGCTGAAAGTCTGCAAAAGGATATAGATAGCCTAAGTGAGTGGGTGAGGATCTGGCAGATGGAGTGCAATGTTGGTAAATGTGAGATTATCCATTTCGGTAGGAATAACAGCAAAACTGACTTTTAATTAAATGGTAAAAAAATTGTGGCATTGGTAGAAATAATAGCAAAATGGGCTATTAATTGAATGGTAAAATATTGCAGCATGCTGTTGTGCAGAGGGACCTGGATGTCCTTGTGCACGAATCACAAAAAGTTGGTTTGCAAATGCAGCAGATAATTAAGAAGGCAAATGGAATTTTGTCCTTCATTGCTAGAGGGATGGAGTTTAAAAACAGCGAGGTTATGTTGCAGCCGTATAAGGTGCTGGTGAGTCCACACCTGGAGTGTGGTGTACAGTTTTGGTCTCCTTATTTGAGAAGGGATATACTGGCATTGCAGGAAGTGCAGAGGAGATTCATTAGGTTGATTCTGGAGTTGAGAGGATTGGTTTATGAGGAGAGACTGAGTGGATTGGAGCTCATTGGAATTCAGAAGAATGAATGGAGATCTTATAGAAACATATCAGATTATGAAGGGAATAGATAAGATAGAAGCAGGGAAGTTGTTTCCACTGGCGGCTGAAACTAGAACTAGAGGGTATGGTCTCAAACTAAGGGGAGGCAGATTTTGGACTGAGTTGAGGAGGAACTTCTTTACACAAACGGTCGTGAATCTGTGGAATTCCTTGCCCAGTGAAACAGTTGAAGCTAGCTTATTAAATGTTTTTACAGCAAGGATTTTTGAACAGTAAAGGAATTAAGGGTTATGGTGAGCGGGTGGGTAAGTGGAGCTGAGTCCACAAAAAAGATCAGCCATGATCTTATCGAATGGCAGAGCAGACTCGAGGGGCTAGATGGCCTACTCCTGCTCCTAGTTCTTATGTTCTTATGTTCCCTGGACAGTTTCTCCCTTCCCGGGACACTCTTTTCTCCTTCCAGTTTCACCTGTTTCCAGGCTTCACATGACCATCCCCCCAATTTGACCATCTATTATCAGCCCCTTCCCTACCCTCTACCTGAAGC
Source organism: Sphyrna mokarran (assembly GCA_024679065.1). NCBI lineage: Eukaryota > Metazoa > Chordata > Chondrichthyes > Carcharhiniformes > Carcharhinidae > Sphyrna > Sphyrna mokarran. The sequence continues at coordinate 10,917,800 of JAGIQG010000001.1, read as the reverse complement.
CAATAGGAATTGGAGCCTCGAGCCACACCCTGTCACTTCTGAGGGTTGTGTGCTCAGAAACCAGAGATTTGAACATATAGAATCATACAGTGCAGGAGAAGGCCCTTAGCACATCGGGTCCACACTGACACATGAGAAACACCTGAACTCCCACCTAATCCTATCTGCCAACACTTACCCTGAATGTTATGATGTGCCAAGTGCTCATCCAGATACTTTTTAAAGTATGTGAGGCAACCCGACTCCACCACCCTTCCAGGTAGCGCATTCTAGATCATCACCAGCCTCTGGGTCAAAACGTTTTGCCTCACATCCCCCCTAAATTTCTTGCCCCTCTCCTTGAACCTATGTCCCCTCATGGCTGACCCTTCAACAAAGGGTAACAGCTGCTCCCTATCCACTCTGTCCATGTCTCTCATCATCCTGTACACCGTGATCAAGTTGTCCCTCAATCTCTTCTCCTCAACAAAAACAACACAAGCCTATCTAAACTTAAATGTTCCATTGCAGGCACCATCCTGGTGAATCTCCACTACATCCTTTCCAATGCAATTACTTCCTTCCGATAATGAGATGATCAGAACTGAGTACACTATTCTCACCAAAGTTCTATGTAACTCCATCATAACATCTCTGATTTTGTAATCTATGCCTCGTTTGATTAAGACAAGTATCCCATATGAATTTTTCACCACCCTACTAACATGCCCTTCTGCCTTCAGAGATATATGGACAAACATGCCAAGGTCCTATATAATGCAGCCTGACACTTCAGTGCAGCATTGAGCGTGTGCTGCACTGGCAGAGGTACCAAATTTCAGATAAGTCATTAAACCTTCCATTCTGATGAATCTGAAGGATCCCCTGGAGCTACAAGCTGGTTCAGTGGCTAGCACTAGTGTTACTCAGCAGGGACACTGATTGGAATTACAGTATACCAACATGAGGAAGCAATGTCCTCTTGGTATTATCACTAGACTATTAATCCAGAAACACAGTTCATTTTCTGGGGTTCGATTCCTGCCACGGCAGATGGTGGAATTTATATACAATAAAGTCAAGAAAAATATCTGGAATTGAGAATCTACTGATGACCATGAAATCATTATCAATAATTACTAATGTCCTTTAGGGAAGGAAATCTGCCATCCTTACCCAGTCTAGCCTATATGTGACTCCAGGGCCACAGCAATGTGGTTGACTCTCAACTGCCCTTGGGCAACTAGAAATGGGTAATAAATGCAACGCCCATGTCCCACAAATGAATTTTTTAAAATAAGTCGTGTATCCAGGTTGATGCTGGTGAAGGAGTCGTCTTTCAGAGGACACATAAAACCAGGGTTCTTACAAGGCATAAAAAAAACAGGGTTTCTCATCATCATCAAAATTAGTGTCTCATCATCAACTTCAGGAAGTGTAGAGGAGAACATGCCCCTGTCTAAATCAATGGGGATGAATTATAAAAATCAAAGCTTCAAGTTTTTAGGTGTCCAGATCACCAACAACATGTCCGGGTCCTCCCCCACCACCACCCCCCCCCACCCCCCACTGGTGACAGCATAGTTAAGAAAGCCCACCAATGCTTCTACTTTTTCAGAAGACGAAGGAACTTTGGCATGTCAGCTAAGACTCTCACCAACTTTTACAGATGCACCATAGAAAGCATTCTTTCTGGTTGTATCACAGCTTGGCATGGTTCCTGCTCTGCCCAAGACCACAAGAAATTAAAAAGGTTGTGAATGTAGCCCAATCCATCATGCAAACCAGTCTTCCATCCATTGACTCTGTCCACACTTCCCACTGCCTCGGCAAAGCAGCCACTATAATTAAGGACCCCATGCAGCCTGGATATTCTCTCTTCTACCTTCTTCCTTCAGGAAAAAGATACAAAAGTCTGAGGTCACGTACCAACTGACTCAAGAACAGCTTCTTCCCTGCTGCTGTCAGACTTTTGAATGGACTTATCTTGCATTAAGTTGATCTTTCTCTACACTCTAGCTATGACTGTAACACTACATTCTGCATTTTCATGTTTCCTTCTCTATGGTATGCTTTGCCTATATAGAGTGCAAGAAACAATACTTTTCACTGTATGTTAACACATGTGACAATAATAAATCAAAATACATTAAATCAAAATCATTAGCCCTCTCAAATGGACATAAAAATTCTACTGTACAACTTTGAACATGAAGAGTTCCTCTCAAAATCCTGGCCAATGTCTATCCCTCAACCACATTAAAAAATACAGCTGATCTTGTCTTTATTTCATGCCACTTTGTGGAATCTTGCTATGCGCAAATCGACTGCTGAGTTTCCTACATTATAGCAATCACTACATTTCAGAGGCATTTCACTGGCTGCAAAGTGCTTTAGGGTACTGGACTAGACATTGTCTATTACAAGCGAAAGACTCCTTAGCAGAGGAAGCTTCAGAAAACCCTTGAACAATGCAGACAGATTGGACTCCTAATATCATGGACGTTGTCTATTACAAGCGAAAGACCCCTTATGTTTGCAGAGGCAGCTTTAGAAAACCTTTGGACAGTGCAGACAGATTGGACCCTAATATCATGGAACTCCACCCTTTATCCTCTCTAGACATGGGGAAAGGAAAATCCCTTGTCAGAATTTCACAACCATGAAATGGAATACTAAAAATACAAGCTCCCTTGACTCTGCTGCAACAGTATGATACAATCAAGTAAAGTTAAAGTTTAAAGTTTATTTGTGTGTCGTAAGTAAGACTTACATTCCAACACATTCACCACTGAGGTTGAGAATGAATGTTGAATTGTAGGAAATTTGGTTGACTGATTCAGGCCTAGCACACTCCTGGAAATTTCCCCTGCTATCTGTCTCAAAGTGCCCCAACCCAATATTTCTGCTATTGTTCTCTTAAATTTAAAAGTTTAAAACTTTACTTACTAGTGTCACAAATATGCTTACATTAACATTGCAGTGAAATTACTGTGAACATCCTCTAATTGCCACACTCCAGTGCCTGTTTGGGTACACTGTGGGACAATTTGGCATGGTGAAGGCACCTAACCATTTCTCGAACTATGGGAAGAGATTTGAGCACCTCGGGGAAATTCATGCAGACTCCGGGAGAATGTGCAGACTCCAAGCAGACAGTGACCCTAGCTGGGAATTAAATCCGGGTCCCTGGCACTGCAAGGCAGCAGTGCTAACCACTGTGTGTTGCTGTGTTGCCCTCTCAATGGTCTTCCCTTCCATGCCACACCCCACCCCCACATCACCCAAGTAAATGGCAGTGAATGGAAAAATATCTGGTCAATTATACACTTATACAAAGAAAGTGAATGGAAAGGAGTCTAATCTGACATGGTTTGTATTTAAGTAGTTGTATGATTGCTTTAAGAGATGATCACATGATTTGATGTTAATGTCATTTAGGGTGCTATTTTAGTTTCATTTTCTACTTTGTACAGGTAAGAGCTCTCAGAATAAATCTGTTGCATGTTACTTTGAATCGACGTGTACAAACCACATCATTTCCTTTTTGTTTAAAACCCACAACTTCTAACGTAGTTAGGACATTGCAACAAGAATTAGGAGCAGGAGTAGGTTATTTGGCCCATCAAGCCTGTTCCATGATTCAATAAGATTATGGTGTTAGTGTTCTCTTGGGTAACAGCAATCTGAAAGCATTCAGCCAACTCTCAACACAAACAGGGCTGTACACTATGCATCCAATATAAAGTCTTTAATTACTTGTGCACATACAGAATCCTCAAACGTCCAACACCGGATGACCGGAGCATTCTGAGGTTACAGAGAAACAGCTCAGCAGTTATAGTCAATTACGGCAAATCAGGAATAAGAGATTTTTCACATTTCTCATTGACCTACATATTTGCCAATTAAATCACGGACTTTTGTCCTTTCTCATTCAATAAAAAATTGACTTCTGCTAATCCTTCATTTGCATAGCATAACCTTATATCTTGCCTTCGGTAATCGCCATGGTAACTTACTCTTTGTTTTCATCCTGCTGTCTTGACAGTGTTTATGGATCAATATTTTAGACATACTCACTTATTCTGCATATGTCAGTGTTGGTCTTACTGAAGGCCTGACTGAAGGCCGTGTTTGGCTAATAATCGTTTTCCATTACTTGACAGAGTTTTTTTTGCAAATATGGGACTTTAATTTTCACAATTATTGTCACCTAACTTCCACAATGGCTGTTCTGATTACAATACTTACTGCCCGTCCCCCAACACCTCTGACTCCTTTGTTAATCAAAAATCTAGCAAATGTAGCCTTAGTATATTCAGTGACCCAGCATCCAGCACTCTCTGTGGAAGAGAGTTTCAAAGACTAATAACGCACGTGAGGAGATATTCCTCCTCATGTCTGTTTTAAACAGGAGGATGCCACCTCCACCAACCCCCCCCCTCCTCCGCCACGACACCCCCAAGTGGAGGGGAGGGCAGTCTTGGTGTGAGGAGATAGGGGGAGCACCATGCAAAGGTCTGTTGACCTTGGGCACAATTTAGGGTGAGCACGGCTGGAAATCCCGCCCCTAATGTGTAACTTCTGTTCCCTAGTTCTACACTCCCTTAAGAAAAGGAACAGCTGCTCAGCATCTATCCTGTCAAACATTCAGAACTTTCAATACATTTCAATGAAATCACTTCTCATTCTTTAAACTCCAATGAGTATAAGCCAAATCTGCTCAATCCCAGAAATCCCAGAAATCAGAACTTCCTCTTAATTGCCTCCTTATCAAGTATATCCTGCCTTAAATAAGGAGGCCAAAACAGTGTCCTGTATTCCAGCTGCAGTCTCACCAATGTCACGCCCCTGTACAGTTGTAGCACACCTTCTTTATATTAATCCTTCATCTCCAAGCAATATTCAATTTGATTTGATTTATTATTGTCACATATATTAGTATACAGTGAAAAATATTGTTTCTTGCTATACGAAGCATACCATTCATAGAGGAGGAAAGGAGACAGTACAGAATGTAGTGTTATAGTCATAGCTAGTGTGTAGAAAAAGATCAGCTTACTGTGAGATAGGTTCATTCAAAAGTCGGATGACAGCAGGAAAGAAGCTGTTCTTGAGTCGGTTGGTATGTGACATCAGACTTCTGTATCTTTTTCCTGAAGGAGTAAGTGGAAGAGAGAATGCCCAGGGTGCTTGGGGTACTTAAGTTTATTTATTTATTAGTTACAACTAAGGCTACATTAACATTGCAATGAAGTTACTGGGAAATTCCCCTAGTCGCCACACTCTGGCGCCTGTTCAGGTCAATGCACCTAACCAGCATGTCTTTCGGACCGTGGGAGGAAACCGGAGCACCTGAAGAAAACCCATGCAGCCAGAGGGAGAATGTGCAGACTCCACACAGACAATGACTCAAGCCGGGAACCGAACCTGGCTCCCTGGCACTATGAGGCAGTAGTGTTAATCACTCTGCCACCGTGACGCCCTGTAATAAAGCTGGCTAAAGGCCAACATTCCATTTTCCTTCCTAATGACTTGCTGTACCAAACATTTCGTGATTCATGCACAAGGATATTGAAATCCCATCTGTACTGTACTCTTTCCAAGTAAATAATATTCTGTTTTTGTCTCCTGCCTGCCAAAGTGGACGAGTTGGCATTTTCACACATTATACCCCGTTTGCCAGATTGTTAGCCCACTCACTTAACCTATCCTTTGTAGACTCTTTGTATCTCCTCAAAACCTGCTCTCCTAACTTGTCCCTTGGAAGCCTGTGCCAATGAAGTGAATGGGAAGAAGTTTTGCCTTGGAGTTTGACTTGGAAAGTCTTTGGTCGATTGAGATTCCTTGGACTCGCATTGAATCTGGACGGCCTTTGATTGCATTGGATTCTGGCCTTGTGAAACTGTTCCTGGTAAGAGCTGTTTGTTTGACTGTATCTGGCGTGTCAGCATTGAGAAAAGATGGCAAAGAGAATTGGAAACTGTTACTTCTGCTTTGGCAGATGTTCAGTATTTGTGAGATAAAATCTGGTTCTGGCGCAGACACTGATGTAAAACAACTTTAGAAAGAATCTGTTCAAGTTATTTGTAACCGTCTGTTACCCGAGAGGTGAAGTAAAATCCAAGTAATATTTTTCCCCTTTTCCCACATTCGATGGCTGATTGTGCATTGTAGTTATGTCTCTGAATTAGTTATCCAGAAGCCTGGGTTCATATTCTGGGAACACGCATTCAAATCCCACCATGGCAGCTGGTGGAATTTAAATTCAATTAATTTTTTGAAAATCTGGAATATAAAGCATGTCTTAGTAATGGTGACTGTGAAATTAAAGCACATGAGATGGGGATTGTGTATTGAGATGGATAGAAAACTGGTTGGCACACAGAAAGCAAAGAGTTTCAGTAAGTGGGTATTTTCCAAATGGCAGGCAGTGATTAGTGGGGTACTGCAGTGATCAGTGTTGGAAGCCCAGCTATTCACAATAGATATTAATGATTTAGATGAGGGAACTAAATGTAATAGCTCCAAATTTGCAGACGACTCAAAGCTGGTTGGGAGGGTTGAGCTGTGAGCAGGGTGAAGAGATGCTTCAACGTGAATTGGACAAGTTGAGTGAGTGGGCAGCTGATTGTCAGATGTGGATAAATGTGAGGTTATTCACTTTGGTGGCAAAAACAGAAGGCAGATTACTGTTTGAATGGCCATAAATTAGGAGAGGGGAATGTGCAACAAGACCTGGGCATCTTCAATCATTGAAGGTAAGCATGCAGGTGCAGCAAGCAGTATAAAAGGCAAATGATATAGAACATAGAACATAGAACATTACAGCACAGAACAGGCCCTTCGGCCTTCGATGTTGCGCCGACCAATATAAAAAGCAATGCCCCTCCAAACTAAACCATTCCCCTCTCTTCCATATACTTATCAACTAACCTCTTAAACGCCACCAAACTTGGCGCATCTACAACTGCTGCAGGCAGGGCATTCCACTCCCGAACCACCCTTTGGGTAAAGAACCTACCTCTGATATCCGTCCTATAACTATCACCCCTTAATTTAAAGCTGTGTCCCCTCGTGCTAGCTTTCTCCATCCTAGGAAAAAGGCTATCACTGTCCAAAATATGTTGGCTTTCATAGCAAGAGGATTCGAATACAGAAGAAAGGATGTCTTGCTGTAGATATAGATGGCTTTGGTGAGGCTACAACTGGAATATTGTATGCAGTTTTGGTCTCCTTATTTAAAGAAGGATATTCTTACTCTCAAGGCAGTGCAGTGAAGGTTTGCCAGACTGATTTCTGGGATGGTGAGACTGACACATGAGGAGAGATTGAATTGCTTAGGGTTATATTCACTGGAGTTCAGAAGAATGGGGAGGGAGTTTCATAGAAATTGGCAAAATTCGAACGGGGCTTGAAGGGTAGATGTAAGAAGGATGTTACCAACAGTGGGAGTGTCTAAAGCCAGAGGTCACAGTCTGAGAATACTGGGTAGACCATTTAGGATTGGGATGAGTAGTGTTGCCTGTCGCACAGTCTGTTTTAACCCTTGTACAGTGGACAAATAACTACGAGTAGAGTCTTGTTAATACAAACAAATTTATTTAAACCTACAACCAATAATCCCCACCCAACCAACGGTAAGTTATCTTACAGGAAAATACTAAAGTTCAAGGCCAATACAAGACCTTGATTTCACTTTGTGTGACTGGCAAGTAACCAAGCAGATATTGGCCTTTATCCGTGCGCTGGTCTCGGTAATCGTCTGCGTAGTCTGGTCCTTTGGTCTGATCTGGCATTCTGGTTCTGGTCTTCCTTCCTTCCTTCTCGGGTGTGGTGGCTCTCTGTTGTTGTAACTCATTAATGGGGTCAGGAAGAGAGAGAGAGAGTGAGAGATTCCTGTTTGCACAGCACCCTTTATACCCAGTTTGGTTTCATGTCCCTTTTTGGCCATTGCCAATCAACTGATCAGGACTTGATCACCCTGATCGATAAGAACATCAGAAATAGGAGCAGGAGTCGGCCATCTAGCCCTTCGAGCCTGCCCTGCCATTCAATAAGATCATGGCTGATCTGAAGTGGATCAGTTCCACTTACCCGCCTGCTCCCCATAACTCTTAATTCCCAGTCAGGTGCAACCCCACTGACATCGGGGTGTGTTCCCCATTGTGCACATAGGTCACATACCTCCTAAATAAGGGTTCATGGTATCCTTATGTCTGGTACACAACCCAGTATGATCAGAAAGTCCTTTTCATCCTGGAGATGAAACAACCCAGTGTGATTATAAAGTCCCTTTCATCGTGGAGATGACCCATATCCTGTTTATTCACTCGTCTGAGTTGCAGCCTGTTTGTCTTTACACTGCAGCCTGTCGGTTTAGTTTCTTGCCCAATTGCCCCAGAGTGCTTTACAAATCGCCATTTCAGATGACCCATTTGGTCACAGTAGAAATTTCCTCACTCAGAGAGTGGTCGTTCTATGGAATTCACCATCACAGAAAATAGCCGATGTCAAACCATTGAATGTTTTCAAGAAGCAGTTAGATATAGCACTTGAAGCAAAGAGGACCAAGGGAAATGAGGGGAAGGCAGGATCACTCTATTGAGTTGGGTGATCAGCTATGTTCATAATAAACGGCGGAGCAGCCTTGAAAGAGGCCATTCAGCCCATTGAGCCTGCAGCGACAATAATAACCCCTCATATTTACCCTGTTATGCCATCTGAAACTAAGGGACAATTTAGCATGGCTAATCAACATGGCTGACCCGCACATCTTGGGACTGTGGGAGCACCCAGAGGAAACCCATGCAGACATGAGGAGAACATATAAACTTCATGCAGACACTCACCTCAGGAGAGGCTGGAATCAAATCCGGGTCCCTGCTGCTACGAGGCAGAAGTGCTAATCACCATGCCACCTTGGTGATGGTGGGTTTGGGTAAACCCCTCTACAGGGCAACCGGCTGTGACTGTCTTTAGTCAGACAAGCAGGGCATCTAATGCCTGTTTGAAACACTGACCCTCTTACCTGTCACCAGGAGGTTGGCTGCCTACTTAGCAGGCAGATAAAATGGCTTCCACTGCCAATTCAGATCCCTGCCACCCATCCCACCTCATGAAGCTGGTCTGGTCAAGCAATGGAGCCAGGGGATGGCGTGTAGCCTGCGGATCTACTTTTAACCCCTGTCTGCAACACCCAACCTCCCCACCTGACCACCCGTCCACCCCAACCTGGCACTAATGGGGATTCCATAAAATCATGGAATCCCTTCGGTACACAATCCCACCCAAGCTCTATTCCTGTAACACCATGCATTTCCCCTGCTAACCGCCCAACACCAGGATCAATTTAGCAGGGCTAATCAATCTAGCCAGTGCATCTTTGGACTGAGGGAGGAAACCGGATGACCCAGAGGAAACCCGCACAGACACGAGGAGAACATGCAAACTCGACACAGTCAGTAACATGAGGCAAGAATCGAACCCAGGTCCCTGGCGCTGAGAGGTAGCAGTGCTAACCACTGTGCCACCATGTTGCCAGATTGACATAAAGCCTCAATGTCATTGAGTTATGATCCATCCAAACCCATCTGTCCTCCTAAAATGTGGCACTGAGACCTGCTGAGGTGTGATCTAACCCGGACTTTGTACAGCTTGAAATATAACATCTCTGCATGCCAGTCCTTGAGATGAAAAGGACAGTGTTCCGAAAGACTTTTTGTTATTTTCTGCATCTGTTCAGAATATTTTAATGATCTGCATATTCCAAAGTCCCTTTGGACCACCAAACTTTCTGCACTGAAATCCATTTGTCACAATTTTGCACATTTGCCGGATGCATTAATAACTCTTTGTAATTTTATTCTTCCATCTGCACTGATTACAATATTGCCTATCTTTATCCCATCAGTGAATTTGGATATATAGGTTCCATCGTTTAAGTTGTTAATGAATACGGAGAATACTGAGGCATCTATGCAGATCCTTGCGGGATACCAGTAGTCACATCTTGCCAATTAGACTACATGCCAATTATCCGTATGCTGCATCTCCTGCTGTTCAGTCAACTTCCAAAGCAGGTCAATAATTTTACTTTAATGGATGGATGAAGAGAATATGTGTATTGCAATTATATTTGCTGACGATACAAAGATAGCTGGAAAAAAATAATTGTAAGGAGGAAACAAAGGGTCTGCAAAGGCATATAGCTAGGTTAACTGAGCTGGTTATCATGCGATGGGGTGTAAATGTAGGAAATTCTGAGGGGTTAATTGTCGAAAAGCAAATTGTTATCTAATTGGAGAGAATGTTGAAGTACTTTGGGTTATTTGGGGGTCCTTGTCCAATAGTCATAAAAAGATTACCATGCAGGAATAGTAGATAATAAGGAAGGTAAATGAAATGTTGGTCTTTATTGAAAGGGAAATTTAAAGTAGGAATGTATTGATAAATATACAGAGGGCATGAGTGAGTTCTCATATCTAGTGTTGCATACAATTCTTGTCTCTTTAATTAAAGAGATATTGATTTACATTACAGGCAGTTCAGAGAATGTTCACTAGATTGATTCCTGGGATAACTGTTTACTCTTGCTTTTAATTTCTCTTACATTTCTATAAGTTCATTAGTCTAGTTTACGGTGGTATGGTGGCACAATAGTTAGCAATGTTGCCTTACAGCACCAGGGATCTGGGTTCGATTCTGGCCCTGGGTGACTGTACAGAGTCTGCACATTCTCCCTGTGTCTGCGTGGGTTTGCTCTGGTTTCCTTCCACAGACCAAAAGATATGCTGATTAGGTGCATTGGCCATGCTAAATTCTCTCTCAGTATACCTGAACAGATGCTGGAGTGTGGTGATTAGGGGATTTTCGCAGTAACTTTATTGCAGTGTTAATGTAGGCTTATTTGTGAAATTAATAAACAAACTTTAAATTTTGGTTAAAAGTTTGATAAAGTAGCTAACTCAGCTGACTGGATAGCAGTGAATTGTCAATAACCTTAAGCCTGATTGGGCCTCAATCAATGTTGATTATTATTGAAGCTTAACTAACTGATTGGTAAGGTTGGGTAAATATTTACTATTTTTACGCTTGTAGTTTGCAAGGTCTTATTGTGGGGTTTTTAGTTTGTATGTTCTGTAGTAACAAGGATCAAGAAAGAAGAAGTCTAGAGTAATTAATTTAGAGGGGTAAGTCATGGCTGGAGAGCTCAAAGCTATGATATGCTCCTCGTGCTCCATGTGGGAAGCCGGGAACACTCCCAATGCTGGGGGCCAGCATGTACACAGGAAACCTAGAACCCAAGTTTCAGAGCTGGAGCAATAGCCACAGACACTGTGGAGCATCTACAAACCTGAAAATGTTGTGAATGCCATGTATAGAGAGGTGGTCACACCTCAGGCTCAGACTCCATAGGCAGAAAGGAAATGAATGACAACCAGGTGAAGTAAGAGGACTAGACAAGCAGTGCAGGAACCCCCTTTGGCCTTTCTCCTGCAGAACAGATATGCCACTTTGGATGCTGTTAGGGGAATTGGCCTCTCAAGGGAAAACAGTAACAGCCTAATTCAGTAGAGGAGGAGAAAGTATGAGAATGCAATAGTTGTAAGAGATTCAATTGTAAGAAGAATAGCTTAGCATTTTTGTAGCCCCAAATGGACTGCAAGATGATATGTTATCTCCTGATGCTAGGGTCAAAGGTGTATCAGAGCATCTTCAGGACCTTCTGAAGGCGGAGACTGAACAGCTGGTGGTCGTGGTACACACTGATAACAATAACATAGATTTAAAAAAACAAAAGGATGAGGTGCTAAAGGCCAAATATTGAAAAGTAAGACCACAAAGGTCGTGATCTTAGGAATACCGCCAGTGCCATGGGCTCATCAGAGTAGAAATACCAGGATCTATGAGATGAATATATGCCTCAAAAGATGATGCAAAGGGGAGAGTTTCGGATTCCTGGGACATTGGGACCGCTCCATGGGGAGGTGGGACCAGTCTAAACTGGACAGGTTACATTTGGGCAGGACAGAGATTGATGTCCGAGGGTTAGTATTTTCTAGTGTAGATTGGTTGGGTTTAAATTAGAATGGTAAGAGGGATAGGAAACAAAGCAAGGTGACAAGGGAAAGAGAGACAAGGACAGTAATACATGTAAGAGCATTAAGGTGCAAAAACAGTAGACAGTGTAATCAAGGATGAGAGGCAAATAAGGCCACAGTGCAAAGAAAAGTTAGGGTGATGAAAAATGGCAAAAAGGGAAGCCTAAAGACTATATATCTTAAGGCACAAAGTGTTCAGAATAAGGTAGATGCACTGATGGCACAAGTCAAGATAAATGGATGTGATCTCCGAGCGTCTACAGGGGCAGGGTTAAAAGGAGATTGAAACTTAGGAATATAATTTTCATGGATATTTGATCTATAGAAAAGACAGGAAGAAAGATGAAGATGATGGTGAAGCACTGCGGTTAATAAGGAGATTAAATGAGGTCAGTTGTGAGAGATGATCTAGGCTCAGGTTACGTAGAGTCCATTTGGATGTAGGGAGGTAAAAAAACAGCATGGGGAAGAAGACATTTGTAGGAGAACTGTAGGGACCCCTAAACAGAAGCCACAATGTAAGGAAGGGTATAAATCAGCAAATAATTAGAGCATGTATAAAGAATGGAGCAATAATTATGGGTGAATTTAATCATGTTGATTGGATTAATCAAGTTGGAAAGGATAACTATGACAACAAATTCATGGAATGCATTGGGGATAGTTTCCCAGAACAAATATGTCATGAAGCTAATCAAGCAAAGGCTATCTTGAGTGTGGTACTGGGTAATAAGGCAGGTTTAATGTGCCTCAGAGTAAAAGACACCTGAGGAAATAGTGATCATAACATGTTAGAAATAATTTTCAGTTTGAGAGAAAGAAACTGAGTCAGGCACAACTGTGTTGAACTTAAATAAAGGGAATTATAATGAAATGAGCTAAAGTTGGCAAAAGTGGACTGGTTGGGCAGATTAGCAGGAAAGACAGCAAGCAAGCAGTTGCAAACACTTAGAGGTAAAAATATATCCCAGTAAGGAGGAAAGATACTAAAAGAGAGATAAACTAACCATGGCTAACCAAGGAAGCAGAGTATTAAGTTAAAAGAGAAAACATTTTAGGAGACTGAAGTCTGGGATGAATTCAGAATCCTGTAAAGGAAGGCTACCACTTGAAGAAGCAAAGTTTGATCAGTGATAGTCAGCATGACTTCATCAGGGGGAGCCATGCGAAACGAATCTGATTGAATTTTTTGAGGAGGTGACCAGGTGTGTAGATGAGGGTAGTGCAGTCAATGTCGTTTATGTGGATTTCAATAAAGTCTATGACGAGGTCCCATGTGGGAGATTTGTAAAGAAGGTAAATTCACGTGGGAGTAAGGGCAATTTGATAAAGTGGATTCAAAATGGGCTCAGTTGCAGGAGACAGAGATGACGACAGTAGGCCAGTGGCATACCAGAGGATCTGTGACAGTCCTCTGATTATTTGTAATTTATATAAATGACGTTGATGACTATGCGAGGGGTAGGATTCGTAAGTTTGCAGATGACACAAAGATTGGACAGTGATTAACAGTGAGGTGAAATGTCCTTAGCTACAAGAAGATATAGATGGAAAGGACAGGTAAGTGGCAGGTGGAATTTAACCCTGAAAAGTGTCAGTTGATACACTTTGGAAGGAGTAATTTGACAAGAAAGTACTCAATGCATGGTAGGACATCAGGAAGTTCTGTGGAACAAAGGGACCTTGGCATGTTTGTCCACAGATCTAGTCATCTTATTACAGAAAGGATAGTATTAAACTAGAAAGAGTGCAGAAAAGATTTACTAGGATGCTACTGGGACTTGATGATTTGTGTTATAAGGAGAGGATGGATAAATTGGGATTTCTTTCTTTGGAGCATAAGAGGCTTATGGTCAATCTTATAGATATCTATAAAATAATGAGGGGCACAGATCAACTAGCTCGTCAATATCTTTTCCCAAAGGTAGGGGAGTCTAAAACTAGAGGGCATAGGTTTAAGATGAGAGGGGAGAGATACATAAGGGTCCAGAGGGGCAATTTTTTTCACAGAGAGGGTGGTGAGTGTCTGGAACAAGTTGCCAGACACAGTACTAGAGGTGCATATGATGTCACCTTTTTAAAAAGCATTTAGAAAGTTACATGCTTAAAATGGGTATAGAGGGATAGGGGCTAATTGTGTGGAATTGGCATTAGCTTAGTGCCATGGACAAGTTGGTTTGAAGGGCTGTAAACCTCTGACTCTAGCTCTCTGAAAGCTGAATGGCATGTTCGTAGGGTAATGAAAAAGGCATATGGGACACTTGCCTTTATCAATTGAGGCATAAGTTATAAAAGCAGGGAAGTCATGTTGGAGTCATGTATAGAACTTTGGTGAGACCACAGCTGGAATACTGTGTGTAGCTCTGCAGTTCTGTTCGATATATTGTCAGGAGGACATGATTGCACTGGAGGGGATGCAGAGGAGCTTCACCAGGATGCTGCCTGGGATTGAACAGTTAAGTTATAAAGAGTGATTGGATAGGCTTGGGTTGTTTTTGTTGGAGCAGAGAAGACCGAGGGGTGACCTGATCGAGGTGTACAAGATTATGAAGGACATGGACAGAATGGATAAGGAGCAGCTGCTCTTCTTAGTTGAAGGGTCAGTCACGAGGGGACATAGGTTCAAGGTGAGGGGCAGGAAATTTAGGGGCAAATGTGAGGAAGAAACTTTTTACTTAAAGGGTGGTGACAGTCTGGAATGTGCTGCCTGGGAGGGTGGTAGAGCTGGGTTGACTCACATCTTTTAAAAAAATATCTGGATGAGCACTTGGCACATCATAACTTTCAGGGCAATGGGCCAAGTGCCGGCAGATGGGATTAGGTGGGAGTTCAAGTGTTTCTAATATGTTAATGTGGACTCGATGGGCTGAAGGGCCTCAATATGATTCTATAAGGGCTAAAAAAGACAATAGAGAGAGAAAATAAACTATAAGGTTAAACTAATTGGAAATATAAAAACTGGCAATAAGATCCTTAAATATATAAATAGGAAGAGAGAGGTCAAAGGGAACATAGACCGTTTAGAAACTGAATCTGGGGGAATAGTTAGGGCAATAAGGAAATTGCTGAGGAGTTAAATAGATATTTTGTATCAGTCTTTACAATGGAAGACGCTTTGAAATTCCATTAATACTAAAGAATGCAGGATAGGAATCACTATCACCATGACTACAGAAGTAGTACTAGACAAACCAATGAGTCTAAAGGCAGATAATTCCCCTGGCCCTGATGGTTTACATCCTCGAATCCTGAAAAAGTAGATCAGGAGCAGAATGGGAATCAAAAAGAATCAAAAAATCTTCCCAATATTTAACTAAAGGAAATTTCTGTTCAGCCAGTATCGGGTGATGGGTCAGCAATCTGGTAATTTAGCCATGGTGAAAAAGACAAGTGAGGTGTCAAAAAAACATACATGAGAAAACTAACACCGTGATTTTGAGTGTTATCACCAAGAGGCAAATAAAACCCAAGAGGGTCTAAGGATTGAGATTTGAGATGAAAGCTAGAGTACACAAGAGAAAAATAGAAAGAAATACTGAAAGACTGAAATGAGTTAAATGGAATAGGATATTTGCTTTTCCTTTATTCATTCATCAGCATCGTTGGCTGGCCAGCATTTATTACCCATCCCTGGTTGCCCAAGGGCAGTTGAGAGTCAACCACATTGCTGTGGTTCTAGAGTAACATGTAGGCCAGACCAGGAAGGTAGATTTTCTTCCCTAAACGGCATTTTTTAAATTCATTTGTGGGACATGGGCATTGCTAAATAGCCAGTATTTATTACCCATCCTTAGTTGCTCTTGTTTAGAAGACAGTTACGAGTGAACCACATTGCTGTGGCTCAGGAGTCACATGTAGGCCAGACCAGGTAAGGACAGGTAGATTTCCTTCCCTAAAGGACATTAGTGAACCAGATAGGATTTTCCAGCAATGGCTTCATGGTCATCAGTAGATTCTTAATTCCGGATACATTTTGTCGAATTCAAATTCCACGATCAGCCGTGGTGGGAATCAAACCGGGGTCCCCAGAACATTAGCTGAGTTTCTGGATTAATAGTCTAGCAATAATACCACTAGCCCATTCCCTCCCCTTAATTTGACACCAGCACAGGCTAATGTGATCAAACGGTCTGTTTCTGTGCTGTATATTCTCTGTAAAATTCTCTACATTTATCTTTTCAAACCTACATGTCATGTTAAAGGCCTCAATTAGGTCATCTCTCTATCTTTTTTTTCTAGAGCGAAGATCGCCAGCCTATTCAATCTGTTTGAATAGGAAGAAGTCCTCAGTATCATTCTTGTAAATCTAATTCCTCCATTAGGACTCACACTAATCACCGCTGGCCTCTACAGAATTGTTTCATTCCAAGGCATTACAAAAGGCAGAAGCATTACAAGCCCATGCTTGTTGTTGGTTCAGTGTTTAAACCAAGTGATAAGGTTTATTTACGACAATATTAACGTGTAAAGAATGTAGAGGGCAACACAATCCTTCGAATGACGGCACTTAGCTCTGGGAACTGCACTTTGCTACACCTGCAGTGATTATGTCATGCCTCCCTCTTACTCCAGCACAGCTTTCATTACCACATCCTGCACTCAGATCCCCTGACGCTTTTCACAAAATTCATCAATTTAGCATTTCAAGTTTCCATGCTTGGCATGCCATTCTTGCCTCAAAATGGAATCAGTGATGCACTGGCATATTTCTGGTACAGGTCATACCTAACATCATTTTGAGTGGTATTGCATATTTTGCATGCATTTCAGAGCATAGCATCATTAACCCTATCTTTTATCATTTATTAGTCACAAGTAGGTTTGCATTAACACTGTAATGAAGTTACTGTGAAATTCCCAGTCACCACACTGTTTGGGTATAGTGAGGGAGAATTTAGCATGACCAATGCACCTAACCAACATTTATATCAGATTGTGGGAGGGAACCAGAGTACAGAGGAAACCCACGCAGACATGGAAAGGACTTGTAAACTTCACACAGAGGGTGAGCCAAGTTGGGAATTGAATCCGGATCCCTGGTACTGTGAGGCAGCGGTGCTAACTTCTGTGCTACCACGCCACCCTGATTTCTAAGTGTGCACAAGTTTAGCCACAAAATTCTTGAAGTATTTCTGCAATCACAAAATGTCTATGCCATGTTAAGCCAGTTCTAGATTTCAGCAGCTTCTGTGGTGTTGGTTTGCTTTGCTCTGAATCAACACCCAGGCTTGACCAATCAAGCATAATAATAAAGATCAGTCACCACACTCATATAATCAAACTCAGCACTGTTGAAGTATTGACCATTATAAGCGGGATGTTAACAGTAAGTTGGATATGTAAATAAGCAGATTATGACATCAATCAGCACTGAACACTGATTTGACAGCAGTGTTAGCCTCAATATTCCAGCCAATGTTCTATCTTAACCTTAAATAGTTAAAGTGACATATAAAGGAATCACTAATCACTTCAAGTTTGTTGCTGATTGATTTCTACCATTTGTTATTGAATTGGTAAAAGTACTTTTAAGGTTTCACAGAATCCCAACAGTACAGAAGAAGGCCATTCAGCCCATTGAGCCTGCACTGACCACAATCCCACCCAGCTGCTATCCCCATATCTCTGCTTATTTACCCTGTTAATCCACCTGACACTAAGGGTTAATTTAACATGGCCAATCAACCTAACCCACATATCTTTGGAGTGTGGGAGAAAACCAGAGCAGACACTGGGGACTTTACTTTAAAGTCGATGAAATTTAAAGGGAGCGCATGGCGAAGGCTTTGATTCATACTTCAAGGTTCTCCTAGCATCACTTCCTCCCAGTCATAGTTATTGTCCTGTAGCATGACAGTGAGAATGAACAGAGGTGACATGGAGTAGGACAAGCTGCTCAAAGAGGGAGGACAAATGGAGCAAAATGCAGTTCAGTAAAAGGCTGCATCTATCCAGGGTTTTGAGGGAACAATTCTTCTATCTCAGTATGATCGAAGTGTGGTGTAATATCTTTCCCACATATTTCAGGCAGACCTGCGGACTCAGAGCAGAGAGAGGATGACATTGCCGAGGGTTATTATTGTGGCCTTGGATTACTTTGTAATGGGCTCCTTCTACTCAGAAGCCTGGGACATGGGTGGTACAGTAGTTAGCACCGCTGCCTCAGTGCCAAGGACTTGGGTTCAATTCCCAGCTTTGGTCACTATCTGTGTGGAATCTACACATTCCCCTTATACCTGTGAGGGTTTCTTCTGAGTGCTCTGATTTCCTCCCACAGTCCAAAAGACTGGTGCATTGGCCAAGCTAAATTCTCCCTCAATGTATCTGAACAAGCATTGGAGTGTGGCAACTAGGGGATTTTTACAGTAATTTCATTGCAGTGTTAATGTAAGACTACTTGTGACTGTAACACTGCATTTTACACTCTCTCGTTCTTCTTCAAACCTTATCGAATTTTTTGAAAATGTGACCAAAGAGATGGATAAGGGTAAGGTAGTTGATGTGATGTATATGGATTTTAGTAAAGCTTTTGATAAGGTTCTCCATAATAGGCTACTGCAGAAAATGCAGATGCACGGGATTGAGGGTGATTTAGCAGTTTGGATCAGGAATTGGCTAACTGATAGAAGACAGAGGGTGGTGGTTAATGGGAAATATTCAACCTGGAGTTCAGTTACAAGTGGTGTACCTCAGGGATCTGTTTTGGGGCCACTGCTGTTTGTCACTTTTATAAATGACCTAGATGAGGATGTAGAAGGATGGGTTAGTAAATTTGCTGACGACACCAAAGTCGGAGGAGTTGTAGACAGTGAGGATGGATGTTACAGTTTGCAGAGGGACATAGATAAGCTGCAGAGCTGGGCCACGAGGTGGCAAATGGAGTTTAATGTGGAAAAGTGTGAGGTGTTCACCTTGGTAGGAGTAACAGGAGTACAGAACATAAGGCTAATGGTAGGACTCTTAATAGTGTCAACGAGCAGAGAGATCTCAGTGTACATGTGCATAGCTCCCTGAAAGTTGGCACCCAGGTTAATAAGGTTGTTAAGAAGATGTAGGTGTGCTAACTTTTATTGGTAGAGGTATTGAATTTCGGAGCCGTGAGGTCATGTTGCACCTATACAAAACTCTGGTGCGGTTGCACTTGAAGTATTGTGTACAGTTTTGGTCGCCGCATTATAAGAAAGATGTGCAGGTTTTGGAAAGGATGCAGAGGAGGTTTACCAGGATGTTGCCTGGTATGGTGGGAAGATCTTATGAGGAAAGGCTGAGGGACTTGAGGTTATTTTCATTAGAGAGAAAGTTAAGAGGTGACTTAATTGAGGCGTATAAGATAATCAGAGGGTTAGATTGAGTGGACAGTGAAAACCTTTTTCCTTAGATGGTGATGGCTAACACAAGGGGACATAGCTTTAAATTAAGGGGTAGTAGTTGTAGGACAGATGTCAGAGGTGGGTTCTTTACTCAGAGGGGAGTAAGGGCATGGAATGCCCTACCTGCAGCAGTTGTGGACTCGCCAACTTTGAGGGCGTTCAAATAGTCAGTGGATAGGCATATGGATAACACTGGAATAGTTTAAGTTAGAGGGTCATTAGATTGGTTGCACTGGTCGGTGCAACATCGAGGGCCGAAGGGCCTGTACTGCGCTGTAATGTTCTATGTTCTGTGTTCTAACATTCACTTTAACTAGTAATAATAAGCCAGACAGTAATAATAAGCCAGGCACTCCAGCCAGACAATAATAAATCAAATCAAAATAATAATAAACATTTTGACTATCTCAAATTATGTGAGCCAGGTTATTGACTCCTGGAGAGTTTAATAAATCTCATACTCTGCTAAACAGAAGAAGGCAGAGTGAGCACACAGCAGAATAGCAGTTTCTCTATGGTGTAGATGCCCATGGGCTGCACACATGTCACTATGCAAGCTCCACATATAAATTCACAAATATAGCATAACCCAAGGAGATTCTACTCTCTTAATACTGAGTTAGTGTGTGGTCAAATTCAACATATCTTAGAAGCAATGCCTTTGTTATGCAAAGGCCAGTGTACCATCAACACCAGAGGGTGGTTACTGTTGAGAACAGAATTGTGTGATCAAGCATTGATCATCTCCATCTTGTAAAAATAAAAGGAGGTTATTTATTATCACACACTTGTTCTGGAAGCTTGATTGCAACATCTCAATCGCTTGGTTCACTCGCTCCGTCACGCGCACAAAAATTACATACAGATAAATTAATGGTGCAATGATAAAACAATTGACTTTCTAATTCAGCCTTTACCTTTAACAGGCCTTCGATGCAGGCCTGTTACCCTCTTGTGGATGATGTTTTAGTTGGAGTGAAGGTCTTCTACACAATAATTAGTGCTGCTGCTTCACAGTACCAGGGACTCACATTCGATTTCCGGCTTGGGTCACTGTCTGTGCAGAGTCTGCATGTTCTCCGCGTGTCTGTGTGGGTTTCCTCCAGGTGCTCTGGTTTCCTCCCACAGTGCTGGTTAGGTGCATTGGCCATGCTAAATTCTCCCTCAGTGTACCCGAACAGGTAGAGGAGTGTAGGATTTTCACAGTAATTTCATTACGTTGTTAATGTAAGCCTATTTGTGACATAAACTTTAAACAAAGGATTTGCATGAGGCTGAGAAGCCTCTTGTTGACAGATAGCCAAGGTGTTGGAAACTGTAACAAGTATGGTACTTTAACCATGAAGGTCGAGGAGTTTCAGATGTTTCTCAAGTACATATTTTCTCAGGTTGCATTGAACTCAATTCCTTGAAAGTTTGTTTCAGGTGCATGTCTGTAGGGCTAACAATTTTCAGCTCCAGAACATCTAGACACAATAACAATTAGAATGGTCATTCAGGCTGAACTGTCTGAAGGGGAGGCAATGGTCTAGTGGCATTATTGCTGGACTATTAATCCAGAAACTCAGTTGATGTTCTGGGGAGCCAGGTTCAAATCCTGCCACGATAGATGGTGGAATTTGTCCATCAGATGCTGCATCATCATTGGGTCCATAAGTGTAAATGGAATTGACCATCAGTTGTGTGCTGGAATTCCAATCTCTGGACAAAGCATTTTTAACTCAAACTTTCTCTGTATACTGCCCCAACAAAGTGTTGTGGTGTGCACTGGTACAGTCCTCATCCTCTCACCTGGCACTCTGATTCTCTTTTCCGCTTACCTTGGTTGCAGGTTACTCATGTCCACTGTCTTGTACACACGCAGATCCTTTCTTCAAGCTCATCTCTGAAGTTTGCACAGTGCCCGTATATGAGCTGAGTGTCAGGGTGAGTGACACTGTTTCTTCAGAATCAGTCTCTGCCATTTCTTATTCCTGCTCCACTTCCTGGTCAGGTTTCTGTTCCTGGGTGTCTGAAGGGAGAAAGGTACAAGTTTTGTGAAGAGGGGAAAACAACAGGCTTAGAGTAGCTGGAGTTTTTGTCAATCAAAAGTGATTGTGTTCTGAGGGGAAAGTGGAATGCAAGGGGGAAGTTTTTTTTTGTGGAATAAAGGTGTCAGTGGGAAGGTCAGCGTTTGTTACCCATCCCTAGTTGCCCTTGAACTGAGTGGCTTGCAAGGCCATGTCAGAGGGAAGTTAAGAGTCAATCACATCGCTATGGATCTGGAGTCACATGTAGGCCAGACCAGATAGATTTAACATCAATCAATGATAGTTTCATGGGCACCATTACTGAGACTAGCTTTATATTCCAAATTTATTAATTGAATTTAAATTTCGTCAGCTGCCATGGTGGGATTTGAACCTGTATCCCCAGAGAATTAGATTAGACCTCTAGTTTACTAGCCAAGTAACATTAGAACTATGTCTCTGCCTCCCTATTAGGTATGCGCATATTATCACCTTTAATCGTTTCAGCTCTGCCATTGGCCGTATTCTCATTCATGGCTGGTCCAACAATGGTGAGTTTTTTCTCCTTTGGAGTAAAGATACGTTGGCATCCCTGTCCCCCTGGGTTAGCTCCTGCTGTCTCTGCTTATGGGTGGCACAGTGGCACAGTGCTTAGCACTGCTGCTTCACAGCTCCAGGGTCCTGGGTTCAATTATCGGCTTGGGTCACTGTCTGTGTGGAGTTTGCACATTCTCCTCATGTGTGCATGGGTTTCCTCCGGGTGAACAAAGAACAAAGAGCAACACAGCACGGGAAACAGGCCCTTCGGCCCAACGAGCCCACGCCTCCATCCTAACGTCTTAATGACATATCCTTGACTTTAGGCTATGCCTATTGTTGAAGATTCCCATATGGGGACCAATATAGGGTGCTCCGGTTTCCTCCCACAGTCAAAAAGATGTGTGGGTTAGGTTGATTGGCCATGCTAAGAAATTGCCCATTAGTGTCCAGGGGTGCGTAGGTTAGAGGGATTATTAGGTATAATATGTAGGGATATGGGGGTAGGGCTTGGGTGGGATTGGTGCAGACTTGATGGGCCAAAGGGCCTCTTTCTACACTGTAGGGTTCTATGATTCTTAACCGGGTTGCCGGCACTGTGAGGCAGCAGTGCTAATCATTGAGCCACCCCATACAACCTCTCTCCTGGTCGCCATCTTCTGCTCCCAATCTGCCTAAGCTATCTCAATGAACTTGGCAATCATACTTTGCCATGAGCATTTTACCTAGTTCAATCTCACTTGTGAAAATGTTTCAAACAAAGTGCATCGCCCTTTTAAGAAGCAAAGGAAAGCAAGCTTTAAGTAATGCAGGCCAAATTGAACTTGAGCTAACCTCTCGCTAATACGCACCCCCTGCTTAGTTGTGCTGTCTCTCAGCGGTGTTGATAGCTGGCTGTATGCTGTAATTATGGAAGTAAGCAGTCAGCACACATTAGACTGTTGTCTGCATCAGGGACAATAGGCACGGGTTAATCAAACATCACCATATTATGTTAATCACACATCATGAATCCCAGGGACAGAATTTTATACACCGTTGAGCTGGGTTCTGAGGCAAGCGTCCATCAGATTGGAGGTACACTCCCCTCACAGACTGGAGTCCCCTGGCCCTCTCTCTGCCATGGTAATATCCCAGCCTAATCTAATCACCCGAACACCTCCTCCTCCACCAATCCCAGGCTCACCCTACCTTCCCCTTTCCTGGGTCCCCAGATTCTTACCATCACTGTGTTCCTGGGATTTAGTCCCAGGCAAGGCATTACAGATAGATTGGTCCAGGTAGCAGGAGAACTGAGTGGGTTATCCTACAGGGTGGCACAGTTGCCTCACAGCATCAGAGACCTAGGTTTGATTCCTGACTTGGGTCATTGTCTGTATGCTGTTTGCTCGTTCTCCCCATGTCTATGTGGGTTTCCTCCAGGTGCTCCAGTTTCCTCCCACAGTCCGAATTACATGCTGGTCAGGTACATTGGCCATGCTAAATTTTCCTCAAACAAGTGCCAGAGTGTGGCGAATAGGTGATTTTCACAGTAACTTCATTGTAGTGTTAAGGTAAGCATACTTGTGACACTAATAAGTAAACTAAAGACTGTCTTTCTCTCTACAGTGGCTGAATTCACAGTCAGACGTCACTGGAGAGGGAGCATGTGATGCCTGCATCATTGAGGTCTTCTATGCTCATGCCAGAGGATTGGAGAGTAGCTAATATTGCTCCTCTGTTAAAAAGGGCAGAAGAGACAATCTGGGAAATTATAGGCCTTTGAGCCTTAAGTCAGTGGTGGGAAAATTATTGGAGAAGATTTATAGGAATAGGATGTGCTTATCTGGAAGGGAATAAACAAAGAACAAAGAAAATTACAGCACAGGGATAGGCCCTTCCAAGGCTGCAGCGACCATGTTGCCTGACTTAACTATAATCCCTACCCTTCCGGGGAACATATTCCTCTATTCCCATTCTATCCATGTACTAGTCAAGACGCCCCTTAGAAGTTACTACCGTATCTGCTTCCACTACCTCCCCCGAGTTCCAGGCATCCACTATTCTCGGTGTAAAAAATCTGCCTTGTACATCTAATTTAAACCTTTCCCCTCACAACTTAAACCTAAGCCCACAAGTAATTGACTCTTCCATCCTGGGAAAAAGCTTCTGACTATCCACTCTGTCCATGCCCCTCATAATCTTGTAGACTTCTATCAGATCGCCCCTCAATCTCCGTCGCTCCAGTGAGAACAAACCAAGTTTCTCCAATCTCTCCTCATAGCTAATGCCCTCCATACCAGACAACATCCTGGTAAACCTTTCCAAAGCTTCCACATCCATCTGGTAGTGTGGCAACCAAAATTTGAACACTATATTTCAAGTGCGGCCTAACTAAGGTTCAATAAAGAGGCAATATGACTTGCCAATTTTTAAACTCTATACCCCAGCCAATGAAGGCAAGCATGCCGCATGCCTTCTTGACTACCTTCTTCACGTGCGTTGCCATTTTCAGTGACCTGTGTACACCCAGATTTCTTTGCCTATCAATATTCTAAGGGTTCTGTCATTTAGTGTAAATTTTTTCTATCTGTATTAGACCTTCCAAAATGTATTACTCATACTTCCAGATTAAACTCTATCTGCCATCTCTTTGCCCAAGCCTCCAACTGATCTATGTCCTGCTGTATCCTCTGATGGTCCTCATTGTTATCTGCAAATCCACCAACCTTTGTGTTGTCCACAAACTTACTGATCAATCCAGTTACATTTTCCTCCAAATTATTTATATATATTACAAACAGCAAAGGTCCTAGCAATGATCCTTGAGGAACACCACTTGTCACAGCCCTTCATTCAGAAACGCACCCTTCCACAACTACAAATAGGCTTATTCGTGATCGGCATTCATGGTTTCGTGAAGGGGAGATCTCTCAAACTTGATTGAGTTCTTTGAGGAAGTCACAAGAAAAATTGACCAGGGCAGGGCAGCAGATGTTGTATACATGGACTTTAGTAAAGTCTTTGATAAGGTTCCTCATGGCATGGCAGAAGGTGAAGTCATATGGGATCTGAGGTGAGCTGGTAAGGTAGATACAAAACTAGTTTGGGCATAGAATTCCTGGATCCAAAACTGGCTTAGGCATAGAACTCCCACTTACCTGACGAAGGAGCATCGCTTCAAAAGCTTGTGGTGTTTGCTACCAAATAAACCTACTGGACTTTAACCTGGCGTTGTTAAACTTCTTATTGAGCATAGAAAGCAGAGAGTAGCACTGGAAGAATACTTTTCTAACTTGAGGTCTGTGACAAGTGGTGTTCCACAAGTATCAGTGCCGGGACATCTGTTGTTTGTAATATTTATAAATGATTTGGAATATTGTCAGAAGATACAGCAGGGTATAAGTTGGCTAGAGACCTAAGCTGAAAGATGGCAGATGGAATTTAACCTGGATAAATGTGAGGTGATTTGAAAGATCTACTGAAGAAGGGAAATACACAGTAAATGGTTGAGCCCTTAGAAATATTAGCATACAAAGGGATCTAGTCTTGCACAGTTCCCTGAAGGTAGCAACTCAGGTGGACAAAGTGGTCAAGAAGGCAGAGTATAGAAATTAAAGAACATGTTGCAATTACATAGGACTTTGGTTAGGCTGCATTTGGAATTTTGTGTACGATTCTGATGCACATTAATGGGAAGTATGTAGATGCATTGGAACATGGATGCACAGCCTATATCCTGCAAACCAGGCCACATCCTGGTAAATCTGAGGAGCATGGATAATGTGAGCAGTTAGAAGGTTTTTCCCAGGGCAAAAATGACAATTATAAGGGGACACAAGTTCAAGGTAAGATAGGAAATGTGCAGTAAAGTTTATTTATTAGTCACAAATAAAGTTTACACAATGAAGTTATTGTGAAATTCTCCTAGTCACCACACTCCAGCATCTGTTATGGGTCAATATACCTAACCAGCATGCTATTCATATTGTGGGAGAAAACCAGAGCACATGGAGGAAACTCACACAGACATGGGGAGAACATACAAACTCCATACAAACAGTGACCCAAACTGGGAATTGAACACAGGTCCTTGGCACTGTGAGGTAGCAGTGCTAACCACTGTGCTATGCAGGGGAGGTCTTTTATACAGAAGGTGGTGGGGTCTGGGATGTAATGCCAAAATGAGGTAGTTGAGACAGACAAGTTAGTGAAATTTAAGACTTATCTGAATAGAAACATGAAGAGATGGGAATAGAGGGATACAGGTGATTAGTCCAGATAGGATAATGTGATCGGTGCAGGGATGGTGGGCCAAAGGGCCTGTTCCTGTGCTGTGCTGTTCTTTAGTCTGTCCCTGAGAGCACTGTGTGTGTACCTACATCACGTGGACTGCAATCATTCAATAAGGGCAACTCAACATCTTCTAAAGGGGAATTAAGAATTGGCAATAAATACTGGCTTAGCCGGCGAAGGCCTCATCCCAAAAATGAATTTAAACAAACACATTCCTGACTTGTGTCTTGTGGATAGTGGACAGGCTTTGCAGAGTCAGGAGATGAGTTACTCGCCACAAAATTCCCAACCACTGCTCTGCTCTTGTGATTTTGTGGCTGTTCTGATTCAGTTTCTGGTCAATGGTAAAAGCCTTTTAAACATTTTAATCAGATCACCCCTCTATCTTGTAAACTCAAGGAAATACAAGTTAAATTGATCAACTCTTTAACAGTTCAAATCCTGGTGAATATGTGCTGTACCCCTACGAATTACATCTCCATCCTGAGATACAGATAACCTTTGGGGGGATTAAAATGATGAAATGCAAAAGTACGCTATTTCTTCACTGCCGATTACCATCTCCAATCTGAATCAGACTGAATCGCGAGAGAGCGAGCAAAGGAATAAACAAATCAATAGATCAAAGAGCCCAGCTCTTCTTCTGAAGTGGCCCTCTGATAGTAGCCTGAGTGAGCTAGTGACACACGAGTCGGGGGCGAGTCAATGCTGACTCCACAGTGGAGGCTGTACTTCAAACCTTCCCCAGAGATGACACACAGCAGCCTTAAAGTACAGCCCGGAAGGGTGCAGGATCAAACTCCTGAGGGAGAGTACTGACAACCACCAGAAAGGTCACCAGCTAGAAATGTGGCCCCTGTCTCAGGGAAAGCATGTCACAGAGTCCCATCCCAGCCTATACTCTAGCTGAATTAACTATAGCCTTTATACTAGAGAGGCTTTCAATCCAGCCTAGAGTGGGAAAATTCACTTCAAATTTCCTCTCTTCTCCTCCCTGCCCTCCCCCATTGACCCCTCCCCTTCATCCCTTGTCCACTCACTTTCTGTTCTTCCTCTCTCCCTTTCACCTCTTGATTCCACCATCCCTCCATTGCTGCTCTTCTCTTCCCCCTATACTTGATGTCCCTTCCCCCTCAATCTTCTGAACTTATCTCTCAATCTAATCCTCCTAATTTCCTATCCTTCAAATTCTCCCTTCCCTCTCCAGCCCCTTATGCTCAACTTCTCCATCCTCTCCCCTGCCCTGATATTTCCTCCTCCTACTCCATTCCCTTACCCTCCCTTTCATCTTCTCCTGCCCCCTCTTCATTTTCCTCCAATTCCCTTCCTTCTTTTTATCATTGCCCCATCATTCACTCCCTCTTTTCCTCTCCTCTATCTTTCACCTTACCTGACATTCCCCCCCTCACTGAAGCATAGTCCCCTCCCCACACATTGCCCCACCTCTTTGCTACCAACTCCCACTGCCCCTCATCCTTCCCATCCCATCATCTTCCCACTCCCTTACCCTCCTGTATCACCCTTCATCTTCTTCATCTTTCCTGCCGTTCCTTACCTCTCCTTGCTTCATTACCTTCCCTCGCTATTCCCTCTGTTCCCCTTCCAATAGAACATGACTTGTTCTATCATGACCACTTAGATATTGGGATAAAACTCCATATTTGCCAATATCACAGAGACGGACGGCATTGTAACTGCTGTAGAATCCCTGTAGTACAGGCAAAGGCCATTCAGCCCATTGAGCCTGCACCAACAATACAGGAACAAATGTATGCCATTCAGCCCATCTGGCCTGCTCTATCATTCAATTTGATTACATCATGGTCAATCACCTATCTCAGTGCCATTTTTCCACACTATTCCCATATCTTAATGTGCGCAGTTCTGGTCGCCTCATTACAGGAAGGATGTAGAGGCTATTGAGAGGGTTCAGAGGAGATTTACAAGGATGCTGCCTGGATTGGGAGGCAGGCCTTATGAAGATAGGTTGAGGGAGCTGGGACTCTTCTCACTGGAGAGACGTAGGTTGAGAGGCGACCTGATAGAGGTTTATAAAATGTTGAGAGGAATAGATAAGGTAGACTCTCAGAGACTATTTCCCCGAGCTGAAATGGTCACTACGAGAGGACACAGATTTAAGGTGCAGGAAGAAAATACAACGGAGATGTCAGGGGTAGGTTTTTCACTCAGAGGGTGGTGAGTGAATGGAACAGACTGCCGTCGGAGGTTGTTGAGGAAAACTCACTGGGGTCTTTTAAGAGACTTCTGGATGAGTATATGGAAAAGAATAGGATAGGGGGTTATAGATAGGTCTGTGGATTGGTAGATGTGATCGGCGCAACTCGTGGGCCGAAGGGCCTGTTTGTGCTGTATTGTTCTTTGATTCTATGATTCTATGATCTTCTGTTGTCATTGATCTCCAGAAATTGGTTGACCTCAGGTTTTTGCATCTTTTTCCTGATGGAAGAAGGTGAAAAACAGAATGTCTGGGGTACATTGGGTCCTTAATTATTTTTGGCTGCTTTGCCAAAGCAGTGGGAACTGTAGACAAAATCAATTGATGTGTGGCTGGTTTGCGTGATGGGCTGGATTTCATTCACAACTCTTTACCAAGCTATGACATAACTAGGAAGAATGCACCTGTTAAATTTGGTCAGGGTCACAGCAGACATGCCAAATTTCCTTAGTCTTCTGAGAAATTGTGTAACTCTTGCTATCAATCACATGGCCTAAATTTGATATTGACATTTGAAAGGAATCACACTTATCTTCTCTGACACAAAGACCAGGCATCTGAAAATATTTCAATGTAGCTTCCAGATTCTATTATGGCAAGTGCTCTTGTTCGTTGGCACCAATGATCAGTATGTCCACAAGGTAAAATTGTACCTCCTGTAAATGCTTAAGATCTGGTCCATGGGCTGTTAGAATAAAGCATGTGCTGATTTTAAGGCCTTTGTGTTATGATGCCGAACAGATATTGAGATTCAGCTGCAACATACAGTTTTTTAAAGTTTAAAGTTTATTTATTATTGTCACAAGTAGGCTTATATTAAACTGCAATGAAGTTACTGTGAAAATCCCCGAGTTGTCACAATCTGGTGCCTGTTCAGGTACACTGAGGAAGAATTTAGCATGGCTAATGCACCTAACCAGCATGTCTTTCAGACTATGGAAGGAAACTGAAGCGCCGGAGGAAACCCATGCAGACACGGGGTGAACATGCAGACTCTACACGTTGAGTGACCCAAGTCAGGAATTAAACCCGGGCTCCTGGCACTGTGAGGCAGTATTGCTAACACTATGCCACCATGCCATAGGTAGGCCTGTAATAGGTCGATTTTTCAGAGGGACTGCAGAAATGAGAGTTGTTTCAAAGGTCAAGGGTGAATAGGCTAGATACGCTTGTTGGAGAATCCTGAACACAGCAATGTCATAGCATGGCCCTTGAAAGGGTGAGGGAATGTGTTCTGAGGGCCATGTAATTGGCAAGGACCTTATCGATTGCCCCAGCAGGAAGCTGAGCCAATCAGCAGGAGGGATTGGCAGTTGGGGTCCTGGAGTCAAGAAGATCAGTCATACTTGTAATCTAGTCTTAAGTTGTTGCACATGTTTATAATTCTGTTGGCAATAAAGCCATTAAACAGCATCAAATTGTCTTCTTTCTACTACTAGGGACATCATTTAAAAATCAGGAAACATTCCTACAAAGAAAGGATAGCAGATACTTGGAACTTTTTACAAATGGCAGTCACTCATTCATTTTAAAAGCTGAGATCGATATAACCAATGGCATTAAGAGATCTGAAGCAAAGGCGAGGTTATGGGGCTATTATCTCAGGATTGGACAGAGTCACATGGATTTAAAAGAGGAAAATTATCCTCGGCAAATCTATTGAAAGTCACTGATGTGGAGACTTTGATTTGGAGGTTTTGGACTGTGTTGGCCACAGTAAGAAGTCTCTCAACACTCACTCAGCCAACATTGTCTACCTTGTACGCTGCAGGAAACAACGTCCCGAGGTATGGCACACTGGGGAGACTGTGGAGATGCTACAACACCACACAACAATCACCAGGCTGGAGTTTCACTTCCCATTGGGGAGAGCTTCAACAGTCAAAGGCATTTAGCCTTTAATCTTCAGGTAAGGATTCTCCAAGACAGACTTCAAGACACACAACAATGCAGAATCGCCAAGCAGAAACTGGTAGCCAAGTTCTGCATGCATAAGGATGGCCTCAACAGGGATCTTGGGTTCATGTTATACTACATGTAACCCCCCACCATAGTGCCTGGGTTTGCAAAAATCCTATTAATTGTCCAGGCTTGAGACAATTCACGGTCCTTTAACCTGTGAATATCCCTCTCTCCACTCTCTCCACAATCGTACCTATAAAGATTTGATTACCTGTAAAGACATGCATTCCAAACTGTAATTATCTTGTAATTCTGTCTTTGCCTATATATGCCATTTTTGTGAAGGAGCAGTGCTCCGAAACCTTTTGATTCCAAATAAACCTGTTGGACTTTAACATGGTGTTGTGAGACTTTTTATGGAATTCTTTTGAGGGTGTAACTAGTAGAGTTGATGAGAGAGAGCCAGTGAATGTGGTTATTTGGACATTCAGAAGGCCTTCAATAAAATCCCATATAAGAGACAAGCGTGCAAAATTAAAGCATGTATGATTGCCATCATGTATTGAGTTGGATAGATAAGTGATTGGCAGATAGGAAATGAAGAGTAGGATCAAATGGGTATTTTTTCAAATGGCAGGCAATGACTAGTGGGATACTGCAGCGCTCAGTGCTAGGACCTCTCACCTCAACTCTTCAAAGTACGGTGAAGGGGTGAGCTGTGAGGAAGATGCAGAGATCCTTTAGCGTGATTTAAACAAGGTGACTGAGTGGACAAATGCAGTATAATTTGGATAAATGCCAGATTATCCGCTTTGGCAGCAAAAAATGGGAAGAAGGATTACTATCTGAGTGGCCATAAATTAGGAGAGGGGAATGTGTATCAAGACCTTCAGTGATTGATGTCCTTGTACACCAGTTACTGAAGTTAAGCATGCAGGTGCAGCTAGCAGTAAAAAGGGCAAGTGGTATGTTGGCCTTCATAGTGATAGGATTCATGTACAGGAGCAGGTATAATGATGCAATTATACAAGACTTTGATTAAGCCACACAGAAAATTTGTGAAGTTTTGCTCTCCTTATTTGAGGAAGAATGTTCTTGCTCTACAGAAAATGCAGGGAACATTTACTAGACTGATTCCTGGGATAGTTCAGAAGAACGAACAAGGTGGGTAGGGGTGGGGGGAGGGGTGAATTCTCATAGAAAACTATAAAACTCTAACAGGGCTAGATGCAGGGAGGATGTTCACTTTGGTGGGGATGTGCAGAGCCACGGTTCACAGTCTGTGAATACAGGGTTAACCATTTAAGATAGAGGTGAGGAGAAATTTCTTCACCCGAGAATGGTCAGCCTGTGGTATTTACTACCACGATGTAGTTCAGGCCAAAACATCTAATGTTTTCCAGAAGCAGCTAGGTATACCAATTGAGGCAAAGAGGTTCAAAGGATATGGGGGGAGAAGACAGAATCAGCTATCAATTTGGACAATTAGCCACGTTAATAATGAATGGTAGAGCAGACTGGAAGGACTGAATGGCCTCGTCCTTTTCCGATCTTTTATATTTCTGTGTTTCACCAACTGGTGTTACTCCAATTCCTGTGTATCTTCTTTTGCCTTCCCTCTCCCCTCTCTTGAAAGACTCCATTATGCTATCTGAAGAAAAGCAGTGGAGTTCCCCTCCATTTCCCACCCAATGCTTATTTGTCAATCAACAAGGCTAGGACAGAATATCGGGTGATTAACATGGGATCTTACTGTGCACCAATTGACTGTGGGTTGTGCTGACACTAAACCAAAAGGGCACTTCAAAATATTCTTTTTAACGTTTGAAGAAGTGAAAGCCATTTTTAAGTGCTGTGGAGTAGTCACTTTACTCACACTGCAGAGTGATCCCAGCTTAAATCACTGGTCAGGAATGTCAGGGAGATAATGGATCTACATGTCTGTCTTGTGAAAATCTTTGCTCTGCTATTTAAAGAACAGTGCTTTCGTATATAATGTTAGCAGATTCAACAAAGCTCAAGTTAATATTTTAAAAATCACTAACAGATTAAGTAAAGGATTTCAGAGAAATTGCTTAACATATAGCAATGAAAATGTGAAACTCTGTGCTTCAGGGAGTCATCGAGGTTTACAGCATGGAAACAGGCCCTTCAACCCAACTTGTCCATGCTGCCTTTTTTTTAACCACTAAGCTAGTCCCAGTTGCCCACATTTGGCCTATATCCCTCCATACCCGTCTTACCCATGTAACTGTTGAAACGTTTTTCTAAAGCACAAAATTGTACCTGCCTCTACTACTACCTCTGGCAGCTTGTTTCAGACATTTATCACCCTCTGTATGTAAAAATTACCTCTCTGGACCCTTTTGTATCTCACCCCTCTCATTTTAAATCTACGTCCTTAGTTCTAGACCCTCTGACCTTTAGGAAAAGACTAACTAACTGACCTGTGCCTCTCATTATTTTATAGATCTTTAAGGGAGTTGTGGAAGCAGGGGAGAATAGGAAAAGGAACAGCAACCAATTTCTATACTGTTCAAACACTGCATTTCCTCTGTCCCCTCACAACATATGTTACCATGTGTGAGAGTCACTCACCATCTTGACTTGGAACTGCAGCAACATTTCTTCAATGTCACTGTGTCAAATTCCTGTAACCCCAGTAGCACTGTGGATGTAGCTACTCCTTGTGGATTGCAGTGATCCAATGGCAGCTCATTGCCAGTTTCTCAACAGTGAAGAGAGATGGTCATGGAGTGATAATGTCACTAAATTAGGTAAAGAAGGATTGTGGCATGATAGCAATATCGCTAGACTTGTATTTTAGAAACCTAAACTAATATTGTGGGAGCACAGTGAGAATGTGACTGAATTAATACTTTAAAAATATTAATTTTAAAATATTAAGTCAAATCCCACTCTGGGAGTTAAATTCAATTGACAAGTCTGCCATTAGAAAGAACAAAGAACAAAACAGCATGGGAAACAGGCCCTTCGGCCCAACAAGCCCGTGCTGCCACCCCGATGTTCCCACCTCTACCCGTGATCCCTGAATATGTTTATAGATCTATGGATTAAAAAGCAAATTTGAGACAATTTAGGGAGAATTTGTTTTGCCAATTAGCCTAAGAGCACATCTTTGGGATGTGGGAGGAAATCTGAGCACCCGGAGAAAACCCACGCAAGCACGGGGAGAATGCGCAAACTCCCACAGACACAGCCCAAATCCATGCATCTGCACAGCACAGGGATAGTCACTGCGCTGTCGTGTTGCCCATCAAATGGTCTACGTCAAGCGTACACTAATGACGTGAAGCACTAGGATACTCTCAAAATCCAAGAGCGGCTCTCTCACGACCCATCGCGTGTATGCTCCTTGTTAGACAACAAGGTGGATCAAAACACCTGTAGGATAAAAACAAGTACATCAATATCTCAGTAACAGTGATCACAAAGCTATCACTGATTGTTTTGGATAATCTCACATTTTGGTAGAAAGTGAGACACTGGTAAGGAATACATTGGAACTGTCAATGTGGAGTGGCTAACAGAGTAGACCAGAACTCGCTTCAATACCTTAACCAAACGATAGCACATTCCCCCAGCCCTAAGCTCATAAGGTGAGATTTGAACTGTGGCTTTCTAATGTAGACAAGACTGCAAACTACTGAGGCAAGGCAGACACCTATAACCCAAGGTGGGGTCTTCAGAGAGCAGGTAGGAACAGAGAGAAAAGTTGGGACTTTTCTATATAAAGCTATTGTGTGACAACATTTATCCTTACTGGGTGGCACGGTGGCAGAGTGGGTTAGCACTGCTGCTGACACTGTAACAAGAGGGCACTTCAGAATATTCTTTTTAACCAAGGACCCGGTTTCCCTAAACTGATTCCCAGTTTAAGTCACTGTTTGTCTGCACATTCTCCCCATATCTTTGTAGGTTTCTTCCAGGTGAGTTTCTTGCAGGGAGATTGGCCATGCTGGATTGTCCTTTAACGTCAGGAGAAGTAGTTAGGATGAATGCATGGGGTTTGGGGACGGGGCCTGGGTGAGATTGTGGTAGGTATAGACTCAATAGGTCAAGTGGCTTCCTTCTGCACTGTAGAATTTGATACTGCCGACAAAAAAAAATCCATTGTAACCGACAGAGGGGATTTAATGTGTCTGCTGCCCCCATCTGGTGATAGATTCGATTGCAGAATCACAGAATTGTTATAGCACAGAATGAGGCCATTCGGTCCGACCACAGGAGGCATCTTAATACTGCGAGGCTTGGACAGAATGGACATGGAGAGGATGTTTTCACTAGTAGGAAAAACTAGAACCAGTGGGCACAACCTCAGGCTAAAAGGATCATCCTTTAAAACAGAGATGAGGAGAAATTTCTTCAGCCAGAGAGTGGCAAATCTGTGGAACTCTTTGCCGCAGAAGGCTGTAGAGGCCAGGTCATTAAGCGTCTTTAAGACAAAGTTAAATAGGTTCTTGATTAATAAGGGGGTCAGGCATTATAGGGAAAAGGCAAGAAAAGTCAGTCATGATTGAATGGGGAAGCAGGCTCGATGGGCTGAGTGGCCTAATTCTGCTTCTATGTCTTATGATTCTCCTGAGGAGCAATCCATTTTGTGCCAATCTCCCAATGCCTCCTCAAAACACTGTACAATGTACCTTTCCAAACAACAGTCCAATTCCTTTTTGAATGCCTCAACTAGATTCAAGGCAACCCAGAGTGTTTGGTCAATGTCTAGTGAGGCATTTGACAAGGTCCCACCTGGATGTCCTTGGGTCGGCATGAGAAAGATGGGCTGAATGTCCCTTCCTTCCATGTTTTATGCTTTCTATGGTCCTATGTCAATTTACCTGTTATGAAGAAGTTAATTGTAAATCTCATTCGCAGAGCTCTTAAGATTTAACAACTGCTGTTAAACGACTTCAGCTAAGAAAATCCAATTGTGACTCAGTGGGTAATTTCATCTGTTAGCCAGAAAGCCTGACAGGTGAGAATCCAGTGCAGAAATGGGAAATTTTGTGCAAAAAGAGCACAAAATCTAGGTGTGCACTCCAAAGCAGAATGAAAAATTGTGCTGCATTGTCAGAGGTGCAGTACTGAGGAGAGGCAATGCCGCAGGAGTGAGATACTCTGTTCGCAATCTTTGGAGGAGATATTAAACCAGTGTCAATGGTTTCCATGATGCTGCTGAAAGAGGAGGAAGGGGAGTTATTCCCGAGGTCCGTGGTCATTCTTCATCCAGCAACCAAGATCACCTTAAGAAATTATCCAGGCGTGATCACATTGCTGTTTGTTGGAGCTTGCTCTGCACAAATTGGTTGCTGCAGGAATGTTTCCCTCCCTGTCGGGGAACATTACAGTAGCCAAAAGCATTCAGCCTGATCTTTGGGTAAGCTTCCAAGACATAACAACACAGAATCGGCGAGCAGAAATTGATAGCCAAGTTCCGCATGCATGAGGATGGCCTGAACTGAATCTTGGGTTCATGTTATGCCACACTGTCCAGGTTTGCAAACTCCTACTAACTGTTCTGGCTCGAGACAATTCCTCAATCTATGATTATCCCTCTCTCCACTTGCACTGTTTATACCTATACAGAATTGATTACTTGTAAAGACTTGCATTCTACCCATTCTTCACATTCCAATCTGTAATTATCTTGCTTATATATGCCCTATTTGTGAGCCTACCTATTCATAGAACATAGAACATTACAGCACAGAACAGGCCCTTCCGCCTTCGATGTTGCGCCGACCAATATAAAAAGCAATGCCCCTCCAAACTAAACCATTCCCTTCTCTTCCATATACTTATCAACTAACCTCTTAAACGCCACCAAACTTGGCGCATCTACAACCGCTGCAGGCAGGGCATTCCACTCCCTAATCACTCTTTGGGTAAAGAAATGGGGGCACAAAAGTACTGGTTAGGTGCTGAATTCTCCCTTAGTGTACCCAATCAGGCACCAGAGTGTGGCGGCTAGGGAATTTTCACAGATTCTTTTCATTGCAGTGTCTTTGGGTAGGCATATGGATAATATTGGAATAGTTTAGGTTAAAGGGTCATTAGATTGGTTCCACTGGTTGGCTCAACATCGAGGGCCGAAGGATCTGTACTGCACTGTAATGTTCTATGTTCTATGTACCTCTCCACTCACCTGAGGAAAGCTCATGATTTCAAATAAATCTGTTGAACTTTAACTTGATGTTGTGAAACTTGTTACTGTGCCCACCCCAGTCCAACGCTGGGACCTCTACATTATTTCTTATATCACAATGTTGGCTACACTTCTGAATCACCTGCAAACTGCTTTAGGACACCCAAGGTTGCAGAACTTGCCAAATAGATGCAGATCTTTCATTGTGAGGCCAACTCCTCCCTACAATAGACACCAAACAGCCCATGCATGTCAATCTGCAGGACAAATCAGTTCTAAATACCAGAGAACATATGCAGCTATTTGGCCCTTCAGACTTGTGCTAGCTCTTGGGCAGATCTACTCAATTAACCCCATTCCCCTGCAGTTTCTACAGAGCCATAAAAACTAGAAGCAGGAGTCAGCCATTTGGGCCTTCGAGCCTGCTCTGCCCTTCTCTGCCCTTCATACCCTTGAGGATATGAAAATTGATAAGTCCCCTGGGCCAGATGGGATTTACCCTAGGATTCTCTGGGAGGCTAGAGAGGATATTGCAGAGCCTTTGGCTTTGATCTTCATGTCGTCATTGGCTACAGGTATAGTGCCGGAAGACTGGAGGATGGCAAATGTTGTCCGTTTGTTCAAAAAGGGGAGTAGGGACCATCCTGGAAATTATAGACCGGTGAGCCTGACTTCTGTTGTGCGCAAAGTCTTGGAAAGAATTATAAGGGATAGGATTTATAAGCATCTAGAGAGAAATAAATTGATTA
This sequence comes from Sphyrna mokarran, assembly GCA_024679065.1. Taxonomy (NCBI): domain Eukaryota; kingdom Metazoa; phylum Chordata; class Chondrichthyes; order Carcharhiniformes; family Carcharhinidae; genus Sphyrna; species Sphyrna mokarran. The sequence goes on along the minus strand of JAGIQG010000001.1, from coordinate 10,880,473 downwards.
GGGATAGTCAGCACGGTTTTGTGAAGGGTAGGTCGTGCCTCACAAACCTTATTGAGTTTTTTGAGGAGGTGACCAAAGAGGTAGATAAGGGTAAGGCAGTTGATGTAGTGTATATGGATTTTAGCAAAGCGTTTGATAAGGTTCCCCTGGTAGGCTAATGCAGAAAGTGCAGATGCATGGGATTGAAGGTGATTTAGCAGTTTGGATTAGGAATTGGCTAGCTGATAGAAGACAGAGGGTGGTGGTTGATGGGAAATATTCAACCTGGAGTGCAGTTACAAGTGGTGTACCTCAAGGATCTGTTTTAGGGCCACTGCTGTTTGTCATTTTTATAAATGACCTAGATGAGGGTGTAGAGGGTTGGATTAGTAAATTTGCTGACGATACCAAAGTGGGGGGAGTTGTAGACAGCAAGGATGGATGTTACAGTTTGCAGAGGGACATAGATAGGTTGCAGAGCTGGGCCGTGAGGTGGCAAATGGAATTCAATACGGATAAGTGTGAGGTGATTCACTTTGGTAGGAATAACAGGCATATGAAATATAGGGCTAATGGAAGGACCCTTAATAGTGTTGTCGAGCAGAGGGATCTTGGGGTACAAGTACACAGCTCTTTGAAAGTTGGCACCCAGGTTGATAAAGTTGTTAAGAAGGCGTACGGTGTGTTAGCTTTTATTGGTAGAGGGATTGAATTTAGGAGCTGTGAGGTTATGTTACAACTGTACAAAACTCTGGTGCGGCCGCACTTGGAGTATTGCGTACAGTTCTGGTCGCCGCATTATAAGAAAGATGTGGAAGCATTGGAAAGGGTGCAGAGGAGGTTTACCAGGATGTTGCCTGGTATGGTGGGAAGGCCTTATGAGGAAAGGCTGAGGGACCTGAGGTTATTTTCATTAGAGAGAAGAAGGTTACGCGGTGACCTAATTGAGGCGTATAAGATGATCAAAGGACTGGATAGGGTGGATAGTGAGAGCTTTTTCCTCGGATGGTGATGACCAACACGAGGGGACATAACTTTAAATTAAGAGGTGGTAGTTATAGGACGGATGTCAGAGGCAGGTTCTTTACACAGAGGGTGGTGAGGGCGTGGAATGCCCTGCCTGCAGCAGTTGTGGACTCGCCTACTTTGGAGGCATTCAAATGGTCGATGGATAGGCATATGGATGATATTGGAATAGTTTAGGTTAGAGGGTCCACTGGCCGGCACAACATCGAGGGCCGAAGGGCCTGTACTGCGCTGTAATGTTCTATGTTCTATGTTCACTTTGAACATTTTGACCTCAACTACATTCTGTGATAGTGAATTCCACACATTCACCATAGTTCTAAAAGATTTACTCCTTATCCTCAAACTACGATCCCTGGTTCTGGACTCCCCCACCATTGGAAATATCCTTTCTGCATCTACCCTGTCTAACCTTGTAGAATTTTATAAGTTTCTATGAGATCCCCTCTCATTCTTCTAACTGACTCAGTCTCTCCTTATATGATAGATCTGCCAACCCAGGAATCAGCCTGGTAAACCTTTGCAGCATTCCCTCTATAACAAGGACATCCTTCCTCAGATAAGGACACCAAAACTGCATATAATACTCTGGGTGTGGCCTCAACAATGCCCTATACAAAAACAGCAGCAAAACATCCCTAACCCGATACTCAGATCCTCTCGCTCTGAAGGCCAACATACTATTTGCCTTCCTTACCTGCACACTTACTCATGAGTCCTACATTTTTCCCTTTTTGACCATATAGACAACTTCTTTTTGAAACTTACCATTGAGTCTACTTCCTCTCTGCACCCAGTCAAGCAGTGGGTTCCAAGATGCACCAACCCTGAAAAACAAAAAAATTCCCCACATCTTCAGTCTCATTCTTTTTGCCTATTACCTTCAATTTATCTGAAAGTCTCTTCTTACCTATTATATACATTTAATGATTTTAAACATTTCCAGTAAACCTTCTGTGTTCTAAGGAGGATAATTCCAGCTTCTCTAGTCACTCCGCATTAGTCCATCATTCCTGGTGTGAAGCTGCTCTGTACACTTTCCAAAATTGTAGTAAGAAGTCTCACAACACTAGGTTAGACTCCAAGCAGTTTATTTGACAGTGATCTCTCAAGCTTTCGGAAACGGTGTTCCTTTGTGGACAGCATGGTAGCACAGTGGTTAGCACTGTTGCTTCACAGCTCCAGGGACCTGGGTTCGATTCCCAGCTTGGGTCACTCTCTGCGTGAAGTTTGCACATTCTCCTCCTGTTGGCATGGGTTCCCTCTGGGTGCTCCAGTTTCCTCCCACAGTCAAAAAATATGGGGGTTAGGTTGATTGGCCATCCTAAAATTCCTGGAATGTGTAAGTTAGAGGGATTAGCAGGTAAATGTGTAGGGATATAGGGTCTGGGTGGGATTGTAGTCGGTGCAGACTCGATGGGCCAAAGGGCCTGTTTCTGCATCGTAGGATTCTATGTTCTGTGTTGTGTTCGTCGGGTATGTGGAAGGTTCTGATCAGAGAAAAGCAAATCAAGTTCTGATATGCCCTTCTCTGATCAGAGCATTCCAAATACCTGACGAAGGAACGCCTTTTCTGAAAGCTTGTGGGATTACTATCAATTAAACTGGTCAGACTCTAACCTGGTGTTGTGAGACTTCTTACTGTGTTTACCCCAGTCCAAGGCCGGCATCTCTACATTATTCCAAAATTGGACAGAGTGCTTTTGTTCATAGAATCCCTAAATAGCAGAAGGAGGCTATTCAATCCATTGAGTCTGCATCAACTCTCCGACAGAGTATCATCCCCAGTCTCTTTATCCCACCCTATCTGTCCCTATAACCCCACATATTTACCATTGCTAATGCCTCTAACCCACACATTTTTGGACTGCTGCCCAAATTTATTATTTGTAGAAAAGGTTTATCATAACCTCCATGCTTCTGTGCTAAATTCCTTTATTAATAAAACCCATAATCTTTAAACAGCCTTTTACAGTGGCACTGTGGTTAGCATTCTATCTCACAGTGCCAGGGACCTGGGTTCAATTCCTGACTGTCTCTGTGGAGTTTGTATGTTCTCCCTGTGTCTGTGCGGGATTCCTCTGGGTGCTCCGGTTTCCTTCCACAGTCTGAAATATGTGTTAGTTAGGTGCATTGGACATGCTACATTCTCCCTCAGTGTAGCCGAACAGGTGCCGGAGTGTGACAACTAGGGGTATTGTCTCTTCATTGCAGTGTTAATATAAACCTACTTGGAACATGAATAAATAAACTTTAATACTAAACTTATTCCGCCCACCTCCATCCATTTGTGTGCATTCACTCCCAGGTCTATTCCTGTACAAGCATGTCTTTCAGTTTGTTTCACCTCCCCTCGTTCTTCCTGCCAAAATAAAACTCTTCACGGCTGCTTTGTGTTTAATTTTATCTGCTGTGCTTCTACCCCCAATTTGCCAATCAAAAGCATATGGCAAGCTTGCCTTCATCAGCTAAGGCACTGAGTAGAGTCATCGAGTCATAGAGGTTTATAGCATGGAAACAGGCCATTCGGCTCAACTTATCCATGCCTCCCTTTCTTTAAAAATCCTAAGATACTCCCAATTGCTCATATTTGGCCCATATCCCTATATATCCATGTAACTATCTAAATGCTTTTTTAAAAGGTAAAATTGTACCCGCCTCTACTACTACCTCTGGCAGCTTGCTCCAGACACTCCCCATCCTCTGTGTGAAAAAATTGCCCCTCTGGACACTTCTATCATCGGGTGACCAGAATTGCACACAGTATTCCAAGTGAAACCTTACCACTGTCTTGTACAACTTCAACAAAATGTTCCAACTCCTGTATTCAATACAAGAGTTGGGAAATCATGTTACATCTATATAAAACCCTGTAGGCTGCATTTGGGGTATTGTGTGCAGTTCTGCTCACCGCACTACCAGCAAGATGTGGAAGCTTTGGAGGTAATGCAAAGAAAGTTCACCGGTATGGCCTGGTCTCAAGAGTGTTGGCTATGAGGAGGGTTGAATAAACTAGGATTGTTTTCACTGGAAAGACAGGCCGAGAGGAATCTGACAGAGGTCTACAAAATGATGAGAGGCATAAGCAGGGTGGATAGTCAGAAGCTTTTTCTCAGGGTGGAAGAAAAAATTACATGGGGCAAAGGGGGAGGGGGAAAGTTTAAAGGAGATGTGCAGGGCAAGATTTTCACACAGAGAAAGGTGGATGTCTAGAAGACACTGCCAGAGCAAATGATGGAAACAGGCACATTAGCAACATTTTAAGAAGCATCTGGATGGATACATGAATAGGGAGGAAATAGAGGGATACAGACCGAGTAAGGGCACAAGGTTTTTTTGTAATTTAGCTCAGGCATCATGATCAGCGCAGACTTGGAAGGCCAAAGAGCCTGTTCTTGAACTGTAGTTTTCTTTGTCTCCCTTTGTCTACCTCCCTGACAAAATTGTGACCCTAACTGTACACTGATTCCAGATCATTAATATATATCAGGAAGAGCCATGCTCCTAATGCTGATCCCTGGAACATTGCTGCAGACATGTCTCCTGTCTGAAAAACAACCCTTCATCACTATTCTTTGCTGTCTGTGCCTTGGCCAATTCCGTACCCAAGTTGTCGAGAGATTTTCCTTGTGCATTCTTGCTGTTATTGACTATGAAGTTTATACTGCAGTCAGCATGCCCAATTATAGAACTCAATTACTGATGCAAAAATCACAATTCAAGAACATTGAGCTAGTTATAGTAACATAACAGGAAGTCTGCTAATTATTGACTGTCTTCTAATGAGGGTGGGATATGAGTCAGAGAGAGTGTTGTAACTGACAGCTTTATCATGTTATTAGCTCATTACAACATGCTCTCTAGCACACACACACACACCCTACCCTTTAGCTCACACTGACCCTTCCCTTGTCCTCTCTGGCCTTCCCTCCCCATCTTGCCTATTGGTTGTGGCCAATATCTTACCAGCATCACTTCTCATTCAAGTTTCCCTGATCGACATTTGTTCAGGGTCCCCCAGTTCCTGAATTTTAAACTTTTCCCTGCCTTTTCTCATGGCCATGCTTAGCATCACCACCTACCTATTCTCTATAATTCTCCAATCCTACAACCCTCAATAACTTTGCAATCCTCCAACTTTGTTCATTTCTGAACACAGGGACGTAGGAAGTAGGAGCAGAAGGAGGCAATTCAGCCCTTTGATACTGCTCCACCATTCAACTGATCATGGCTGATCTCTCCCTATTCTTAAATCCAGCCCCCAACCTGTTCCCCATATCCCTTTAAGCCATTTTTTAAAAATCAGAAATATATCTATCTACCTTCTTCTTCAGACCACTTAACGAACGAGACTCTACCACAGCAACTTCCCGACTACTAATTTGCCTCACCATTGGCAGTCATGCATTCAGTTGTCTGGGCGAAGGATATCCCCGCACTGAAGGGAGTGACAAAGGTCCACTATACTGGTTCCTGGGCTGAGGAGGTTGTGCAGTTGTGAGGAGAGGTTGGGTAGACTACAACATTATTTTTTGGAGTTTATGAATGTTTAAGTACTGGTGTCACAAGTAGGCTTAACACTGCGATGAAGGTACTATGAAAATCCCCTAGTTGCCACACTCCAACACCTGTTTGGCTACACTGAGGGAGAATTTAGCATGTCCAATGTAACTAACCAGTATGCCTTTAGGACTTTGGGAAGAAACCGGAGCATCTGGAGTAGACCAATGCAAACATAGGGAGAATGCGCAGACTCCATACAGACAGTGACCCAAGCTGGTAATTAAACCGGGGCCTGTGAAGCTGTGAGGCAGCAGTGCTAACTATGGTGCAGCAATGAGAAATGAGCTCATTGAAATGGCAAAAAGTAAATGACTAAAAGGCTTGAAAGAGTAGCTGCTAAGAAAATGATTTTCTCTGGCTAGCAAGTCAGGACACTGATCTCAGAATAAGGATTAAGATAGGAGAATGCCGCTGCTGACCCTTTGAATATATTCACACAAGACATGCATTGTGGAGTACAAAGGAAATGAAAGGATTATGGGGAAAGTGCAGGAAGGTGAAAGATCAATCATGACGTTTTGATTTGATTTATTATTGTCACATGTTTTGTCATAAAAGTATTGTTTCTTGCGTATTATAGAGACAAAACATATCATTCATAGTGTACATAGGGGAGAAGGGAAGGCAAGGGTTCAGAATATAGTGTTGCAATTACAAATAGAGTGTAGAGAAAGAGCAACTTAATATAAGTTAGATCCATTCAAAAGCCTCTCGGCAGCAGGGAAGAAGATGTTCTTGAGTCGATTGGCACATTATCTCAGACTTTTGTATCTTCTCCTCAATGGAAGAAGGTGGAAAGGAGTATGTCTGGGGTGTGTGGGGTCCTTGATTATGCTGGCTACCTTTCTGAGACAGCAAGTATAGACAGAGTCAATAGATGCGTGGCTGATTTGTGTGATGGTCTGGGCTATGTTTACAACCCTTTCTAGTTTGTGGTCTTGGTTAGAGCAGTAGTTATACCAAGCTGTGATACACCTAGAAAGGATGCTTTCTATGGTTCATCCATAAAAATTGGTTCAATGGCAGGACAAGATAGAGGGACAATTGGCCTATTCCAGCTGTTACTCTTTGTGTTACTAAATCTGTTCTTCTCGGTCCCTGGAAGGGCAGGGGGTTTTCATTCAGGCGAGCAGCATGGTTGATGCAGGCTTGGAGGGCCAAAAGGCCTGTTCCTGTGCTGTAATTTTCTTTGTTCTTTTGTTCTTTGATCTTTGCATCTGCCTAATCTACTTTAAAACACTTCCCAGGACCCATTTGTTTACTGAGTTTTTGGATAGCACTTGGTGTCAATTTTTCTTTGATAACTCTGCTGCAAAGTGCCTCTGGGATTTCTTTTCGACTTAGAAGGATTTATGATAAATACTAAGCAGGTAATGTGTAAACATGGACCCGAATCAATGAATTCCACTTTTCCATTTGGCCTGCTTCTTGCTTTTTCTCTCCATCTCATTGCATGTCTACCCATCCTTCCTTCACTCCCTTTCTTGCTGTTGACGCGGGCTCAAATGTGACCATAACCACTTTGCTTGACCTTAGTAGAGTATGCCGTGAGGTAATTCTCATTGGGCTCCTAATCCAGAAACATGATTTATTTTCCCACCGTATTGCATATAAAAGAAATTCAATTAAGTTAATTGGAATTAGAATTGCTATTTGGAGTTAAAATTGCTGGAAAGACTTACATTTATCATAGAAATCCTACAGTGCAGAAGGAGGCCATGCGGCCCATTGAGTTTGCGCCAACCGCAATTCCTGTCCCTCTCATCCCATGTATTTACCCTCGTAATCCCACTGACACGAAGGGGCAATTTATCATGGCCAATCCACCTAACCTCCATATCTTTGGATTGTGAAGAAAAATGGTGCACCCGGAGGAAACCCACGTAGACACTGGGAAAATGTGCAAACTCCACAAAGACAGCGAACCAACCGAGCTGTGAGGGAGCAATGCTAACTCCTGTGCCACCATGCCACTCCGCATTATTATATCACACTTTTTACAGCCACTGAATTCACAAAGCATTTTACCATCAATGAATCACTTCCTAAATTACAGTCATTGTTATAATATACAAAGCAGCAAACAATTCACACAAACAATACTATGATGGTCAGATATCAGATTGTTGTGATGTTGATAGAGGGATAAATGTTAAGACAGCGAATGACACCCCTGCTCCTCTTCAAAATAGCACTATGTGATTTTTTATGAAAGGAGCCTCAATTTAATGTCTCATCGAAAAGGACTCAACAAGGTTCCTGAGGCAGCACCTTCCAAACCCACGACTGCTAGCACGTAGAGGGACGAGGACAGCAGATACCTGGGAACCCCAGAAACTGCAAGCTACTTACCATCCTAACTTGGAAAGATATCGTTGTTCCTTCATTCTTGCTGAGTCAAAATCCTGGAAACTACAGAATTATAGAATCCCTACAGTGCAGAAAGAGGCCATTTTGGCCCATTGAACCTGCATTGGTAAATTCCCTGTAACTCCACATACTTACCCTGCTAACTCCTTGACATGAAAGGGTAATTTATCATATCCAATACTCGTAACTGCACACCTTTGGACTGTGGGAGGAAACAGAGCACCTGGAGGAAACTCATGCAGACATGAGGAGAATGTGCAAACTCCGCAAAGTGACCCAACGCTGGAAATGAACCCCGGTCCCCGGTACTGTGAGGCAGCAGTACTGACACTGTGCCATCATGCCTCTCTCCCCAACAGCACAGTGGGTGGACCTGCAGCGATTCAAGAAGGCAGATCACCAATACCTTCTTCAGGTCTATTAGGGACAAGCAATAAATACTGAATTGATTTTTTTTAAAAAGCCAGCACCCCAACAGTGCAATTCTCCCTCAGTATAACACAAAGTTTCACTTTTGATACTTAAATGCTGAAGTGGGACTTGAAACTAGAATCTTGTGATTGAGACAATTGTGCTACTGACTGAACCATTGATAACACAAAACAGGAGAACTCAAACATTCCCAGGACAGGTACAACTCAGAATTAGATACAGAGTAAACCTCTCTCTACACTATTTCCCCATCAAACGCTCCCAGGACAGGTACAGCATGGAGTTAGATACAGAGTAAAGCTCCCTCTCACTGTCCCCATCAAACACTCCCAGGCCAGATACAGCACGGGGCTAGATATAGAGTAAAGCTCCCTCTACACTGTCTCCCATCAAACACTCCCAGGACAGGTACAGCACGGGCTAGATACAAAGTAAAGCTCCCTCTACACTGTCCCCATCAAACACTCCCAGGACAGGTAAATTCCTGGTCAGGATGAGCACTGCTGCCTCACAGCACCAGAGACCCGGGTTCAATTCCCAGCTTGGATCGCTGCCTGTTCGGCGTCTGCACATTCTCACCGTCCCTGCATGGGTTTCCTCCGGATGCTCTGGTTTCCTCCCACAATATGAAAGATGTGCTGGTTAGATGGCTATGTTAAATTCTCCCTCAGTGTACCCAAACAAGTGCCGGAGTTTAGGGCAACTAGGGGATTTTCACAGTAGCTTTGTTAACATAAGCTATTTGTGACACGATTAAATAAACTTAAAAAAACTACATAACTCAACTTTTTTGTGCATTATACACTTTATGCTAAATTTTTAGTCACTCACTTGATTATAATCCCTTTGCAGATGGTGTTCTCCTCATCTCTCGTTTTCCTGATGATCCACACACACACACACCCCTCCTCTGATGATGTCTTCAAGTTTTCTACCCATCTGCCATGTCTAAATGCACGTGCTTACCCAAGCCCTCTTGAGTGACTGGCATCTTGAAATCATAATAAAACATGATAATATGTATACAAGGGCAGCACGGTGCCACTGTGGTTATCATAAAATTGAGGATGACAGTCCCAGAGCAGTACCAAGAGTACTGGGTTGCATCTCAAACAATGATAAGACAGGGAGTCTGGTGAATTGGTGTGATGATTGTAGTCCCTCCTTCAATGCCAGTAAAATGAAGGAGATTGTCATCAACTTCAGGAAGCGCTGTGGAGGAAATGCCCCTGTCTACACCAACAGGGATAAAGTGAAATGGTCGAGGGCTTCAAGTTTGTCGGTATCCAGATCACCAACAACTTGTCCTGGTCCCTCCACATCTACATACAGTTAGGAAAACCCATCAACACCTCTATTTTCTCAAGAGGCTAAGGAAATTTGGCATATCTGCTACGGCTCTCACTAGTTTCTACGGTTGAACCATAAAAAGAATTCTTTCTGGTTGTATCACAGCTTGGTATGGCTCCTGCTTTGTCTAAGACTGCAATAAACTACAAAGGATCGTGAACAAGTCCAAACCATCATTTGATTTGATTTGATTTGATTTATTATTGTCACATGTATTAACATATAATGAAAAGTATTGTTTCTTGCACACTGCAGACAAAACATACCGTTCATACAGAAGGAAACAAGAGAGTGCAGAGTGTAGTATTACAATTATAGCCAGGGTGTACAATCAATTTAATGCAAGGTAAGTCTATTCAAAAGTCTGACAGCAGGAGGGAAAACTGTTCTTGAGTCGGTTGGTACGTGACCCCAGACTTTTGTATCTTTTTTCCAAAGGAAGAAGGTGGAAGAGAGAATGTCCGGGGTTTGTGGAGTCCTTAATTATGTTGGCTGTTTTTCCGAGGCAGCAGGAAATATAGATAGAGTCAATGGTTGGGAGGCTAGTTTGCATGATGAATTGGGCTACATTCACGATTTTTTGTATTTCCTTACGGTTTTGGATAGAGCAGGATACAACCAGAAAGAATGCTTTCTATAGAGCATCTGTAAAGATGCAAACCATCCCATGCATTCCCTCTGTCTACACTTCCCGCTGCCAGTTTAATCAAAAAACCTTAGCACCCTGTACTCTGTGCCAATAATAAATCAATCAAGAGAGAGTGCTGCATTGTCAAAGGTGCAGACTTTTGGATGGGATGTTGAGGGGCAATTTTTCACACAGAGGATCGTGAGTGTCTGGAATGCTGCCAGGGGTAGTAGTAGAGGCAGGTACAATTTTATCTTTTAAAAAACACTTCAATAGTTACAAGGGTATGATGGGTATAGAGGGATATGGGCCAAATGTGGGCAATTGAGATTAGTTTAGGGGATTAGAAAAAAGGATGGCATGGACAAGTTGGGCCAAAGGGCCTGTTTTCATGTTGTAAACTTTTATGACTTTATAACTCACTGTGCCATAAGGTGTTTGGAAAAGCTCAATGACAATTTTATCTAAGAATTCTCTTTTAATTCTCTCCAGTTTCCAGAATATTATTTATCCCTCAATAAACATCACAAGATTCAGCATCTTGTCATCATCTTATCACATTTTGTGGGAGCTTGCTGTGCCTAAATTGGCTGTCATTTTTCCTCCAGTACAGCACTGATTACAATTCAAAATGTATTTCAATGGCCGTGAAGCACTTTCAGACCACCTGAAGTTGTGAAAGGCTCTATATAAATGCAGGTCTTGCATTTTTAAGTGCACAACTTTAAATCGAAAATAATTCCAGCGACCTGTTGCTTTTAAAATAATACGTGCCACTACCCTCAAGTGATGAAAGTGACACCCCTGTGTTTGTAAGCAGCTGGCCATCAGGGTGCAATTTGTCTTTCAGGTTGAAGGGGGGTACTTTACCGCTTTAAGCCCTTTGACCGGCGGAAGTACTAGTGGTTTCCGGTAAGATGGCGGCGCCCATGTCAGGCTGATTCCGCGGCGGTGAACGATGTGGGCTGGGTGGCGGCCGCTTCTCCTTCTCCGGCTCCGGACCGGCCTCTGGATCCCCGCCCGCGGCCGCAAGTCCCGCCACGACCCGCCGGCCAAGTCCAAGGTCGATCGGCTGCGGGTCCCCACCCCGGTGGAACCGGCGGAGCTGCTGGTGGTGAAGGAGCGATACCGGCAGTATGTGTCCATCATCGGGGCACTCAGGTCAGTGCGGGGAGGGGAGATATCACTCAATCATAGTCAGAGAGGGGAGTGAGGGAGAGATATCTACAGAAATAATAAATGTGTAGAGTATAGGGCTAATGGTAGGATTCTGAATAGTCTAGATGAACAGAGGGATCTTGGTGTATTTGTGCATAGATCCCTGAAAGTAGGCAGTCAGGTCGAGAAGGTTGTTAGGAAGGCATATGGAGTCTTGGCTTTTATTGGTAGAGGGATTGAATTTCGGAGCCGCAACGTCATGTTGCAACTGTACAAAACTCTAGTGCGGCCGCACTTGGAGTATTGTGTGCAGTTCTGGTCCCCACATTATAAGAAAGATGTGGAGGCATTGGAGAGGGTACAGAGGAGGTTTACCAGGATGTTGCCTGGTATGGAGGGCAGGTCTTATGAAGAGAGGCTGAGGGATTTGAGGTTGTTTTCGTTAGAAAGGAGGCGGCTAAGAGGGGACCTAATCGAAACATATAAGATGATTAGAGGTTTAGATAGGGTGGACAGTGATAGCCTTTTTCCTGGGATGGAGAAAGCTAGCACGAGGGGACACAGCTTTAAATTAAGGGGTGATAGTTATAGGACGGATATCAGAGGTAGGTTCTTTACCCAAAGGGTGGTTCGGGAGTGGAATGCCCTGCCTGCAGCAGTTGTAGATGCGCCAAGTTTGGTGGCGTTTAAGAGGTTAGTTGATAAGTATATGGAAGAGAAGGGAATGGTTTAGTTTGGAGGGGCATTGCTTTTTATATTGGTCGGCGCAACATCGAAGGCCGAAGGGCCTGTTCTGTGCTGTAGTGTTCTATATCCCTCGGTCAGAGTCAGAGAGGGGAGTGAGGGAGAGATATCCCTCGGTCAGAGTCAGAGAGGGGAGAGGAAACGGGAGAGGTTCCGGAGGATTGGAGGATTGCGGATGTGGTTCCTATCTTTAAGAAAGGGAACAGGGATTGTCCAGGAAATTACCGAGCAATTTGAGTCTGACTTCAGTGGTTGGTAAGCTGATGGAGAGGCTTCTGAGGGATAAGATTTATGAACATTTGGAGAAGTTTAGACTGATCAGAAATAGCATTGTTTTGTTAAGGGCAGGTCATGCCTTACGAGCCTATTTGAGTACTTCGAAAATGTGACTGAACACATTGACGAAAGAAGGGTGGTGGACGAAGTGTACATGGAATTTAGTAAGGCGTTTGATAAGGTCCCCCATGCAAGGCTTCTTGTGAAGGTGAGAGGGCATGGGATCCAAGGGGCTTTGGCCTCGTGGATCCAGAACTGGCTTGCCGGCAGAAGGCAGAGAGTGGTTGTGGATGGGTCTTGTTCTGCATGGAGGTCGGTAACCAGTGGAGTGCCCCAGGGATCTGTTCTGGGACCCCTGCTGTTTGTCATTTTCATAAATGACCTGGATGAGGAAGTGGAGGGATGGGTTAGCAAGTTCGCCGACGATACAAAGATCGGTGGTGTTGTGGATGGTCTGGAGGGATGCCAAAAGTTGCAGCGGGACATAGACAGGATGCAAGACTGTGCGGAGAAGTGGCAGATGGACTTCAACGCAGATAAATGTGTAGTGGTCCATTTTGGCAGGAATAATGGGATGAAGGAGTACAATATAAGGGGTAGGAGTCTTAGCTGTGTTGTAGAGCAGAAGGATCTCGGGGTCCGGGTCCATAGGACTCTTAAATCGGCCTCGCAGGTGGAGGAAGTGGTCAAGAAGGCGTATGGTGTACTGGCCTTCATTAATCGAGGAATTGAGTTTAGGAGTCAGGAGGTAATGATGCAGCTCTATAAGACTCTTGTCAGACCCCACTTGGAGTATTGTGCGCAACCAAAATTGTCTCAAATTTGATTTTTAATCCATAGATCTATAAACACAGACAGGGATCGTGGGTAGAGGTGGGAACATTGGGGTGGCGGCGCGGGCTCGTTGGGCTGAAGGGCCTGTTTCCTGTGCTGTTTTGTTCTTTGTTCTTGTTCTTTGTTCAATTATAGTCAGGGAGGTTAGTGTGGAGTGAGAGATATCCCTCAATCATTGTCAGAGAGGTCAGTGCAGTGTGTGGGAGAGATATCCCTCAATCATAATCAGAGAGGTCAGTGTGGAGTGAAGGAGAGATATCCCTCAATCATAGTCAGAGAGGTCAGTGTGGAGTGAGGGAGAGATATCCCTCAATCATAGCCAGGGAGGCATCCTGAATTCATCTTCCTCTACCTCCTAGCTATGATTAATTGAAAGATTGAGAGATCTCATAGAATACTATAAGTTTCTAACAGGGTTAGACAGGGTAGATTCAGAAAGAATGTTCCTAATGATGGGGAAGTCCAGAAGTAGGGGTCATAGTTTGAGAATAAGGAGTAAACCTTTCAGGACTGAGTTGAGAAGAAATGTCTTCTTCACCACGAGGATGGTGAATGTATGGAATTCACCACCACAGAATTGAGGCCAAAACATCTGATTTCAAGAAGAAATTAGATATTGCTTTTGGGACTAAAGGGATCAAGGATTGTTGGGCGGGGTGGGGGGGAGGCAATCAGAAAGTTGAATTCGATGATCAGCCATGATCAAAATGATGGATGGAGTAGGGCTGAATGGCCGACTCCAGCTTCTAACTTCCATGTTTCTATGTCTGGGGTGCATGGAGTTCTCGATTTTGCTGGATGCTCTTCCAAGATAGTGGGAAATGCATATGGAGTCAACGGACGCAAGGCTGGTTTGCATGATTGACTGGGCTACGTTCACAACCTTTTGTTGCTGTTGCGATCTTGGCCGAGTGGTCAGGGACAGGAGGACGTGACTGAAGCTGAGACAGGTAAAGGGAAAGCAGACGGCAAGAGTGTCAGTGTCTGCAATTGTCCAACAAATTTGAGATCCTCAGCCTGCAAAGAGCGAGAGTCCAGGTGGATTTGTTGACTGCCTGGGTGTCAGGCTTCTAGATGTCTGCTGTGGGCTGGAGAGGAACTTGCAGTGGGAGGGGGGAGGATCCTTTGTCATGGTCTAGGTAGGTACCCAAGATATTAGATAAAATGAGGAAAGAGGTTTTGCATTGAGTTTAGAGGAGCTGGACACTACATTAAGCAACACAATCTCCAAAATCCTTATCTCTGCATTATTACCTCAGCAGTCTGCAAATTGACAGAGAGTACGTAGTGACGGGCTTTTGATTTGTGAAGCATTATTGTCAGTACTGGGGAAAGTGGGGTCTGTACAGTTGGGTCAGCTACATCTGAACCATGCTGGGACCAGTGTTCTTGCAATCTGCGTAATTAAGGAAGTAAGAAAGGGCTTTAAACTAAATAAAGGGGAATTGATTCTGGGGATAGAATATTTGGCTTTCAAAGCAAAAGGATATGGTAATGTTGCTTGCAGCTATTTAGGTAGTGATAGGAAGAGTGTGATAGGAAGAGACAGCATTTACAAACATAAAAAGCAGCAAACAGGGTGAAGGGTGGGCGGGGAACACATAATAAAATGGCTCTTTAAGGTTCCCAAATCTAATAGTAATCTGTTTTTAGCTGTGAGTTGAGGGAGTGGGTTAACTCAGTTGGCTGGGTGCTGGTTCGTGATGTAGAGCACCGCAACAGAGTGGGTTCAGTTCTCGCACCGGCTAAGGCTATTCATTAAGGCCTGGTTCCTCATGAGGTATGGTGATACTGAGGTTAAATGACCACCAGTCAGTTCCCCCCCGTCCCCCCCTCAAATACCCTATAATCATCTGGGATTATGGTGACCTACACTCATTAAGGGATAAATGCTGGTCAGAAGCCATGTGAACTTTCCATGAAATGTTGAAATGTTGCTGTGGGATCTCTAGCTGGCATGGCTTTCAGTTCTGAGTCTCACCTCCAGCAGTGTGCCTCTCCCTCTCTAAATGCTAGATTTTCTACGCGGGCCTCTGGAGGGAGACCCCCAGTGAGACCTGGGGACTGTGCAGAGGGACCGTGAATTCCTGCCCGCCTGCCCACCCACCCATCCACCTCAGAGGCGAGGATGCTGCCAACAGGACCACAGTTCTCTTTATATCGGGCATTTGGAAACTGCCCATTTAGATTTTGGGGTGACACAGTGGTTTAGCGCTGCTGCCTCACAGCGCCAGGGACCCGGGTTCAATTCCCAGCTTGGCTCACTGTCTGTGTGAAGTCTGCACGTTCTCCCTGTGTCTGCGTGGGTTTCCTCTGGGTGCTCCGGTTTCCTCCCACTGTCCAAAGGTGTGCGGGTTAGGTTGATTGGCCGTGTTGAATTGACCCTAGTATGCCAGACTAGGCGGGGTAAATATGTGGGGTTAGAAGAATAAGGCCTGGGTGGAATTGTGGTTAGTGCAGGCTTGATGGGCTGAATGGCCACCTCATGCCCTGTAGAGATTCTGTGATCTTATGCCTCAGTTTTGGCTTCAGCCTTTGCAACCTGGTGACGGGTTCCAGTTTGTAGCGCGAGCACCGCTGAACAAACAAAAGACAATATCTTTTTCTTTCCTTCCACCTCTCCAAATTGTAGGGCTGAGTTTAAGGAGGATATGTTGCGAAGGCGTTACGAACAGGAGGTGGGCTCACTGGCGGAGGAACGAGCAAAGATAGAAGCTGAAGAACATCAGAGGTTGATGGCTTTCAATAATCTGGAAAATGAAAGACTCCGAAAAATCCGGTAAGTCACACCTCCTTTAATGGTCAGATTCCAACATTATTTAATCCCTAGCTCCTCTCCTCATGGCCCTTCTTAGCTTATCTTGTCTATGACACCTGCTTCCTCTTCTCAATCCTACTAAACATCCAACTTCTCTTCCTATGCCCCACGTTAGCTGACATTGGAAATAATTCTCCTTCCAGTGTCACCCCTCACTTCCTGCTATCACCATCACTCTTGGAATCCTATTGTGCCGAAGAGGTCATTACACCTATTGAGTCTGCACCAACCACAATCTAACCAAACTCTATTCCCCTAATGTCACGTATTTACCCTGCTAGTCCCCTGACACTATGGGGTAATTTAGCATGGCCAATCACACTAACTTGCACATCTTTAGACTGTGGGAGGAAACCAGAGCACCCAGAGGAAACCCAGACAGACACGGGAAGAATGTGCAAATTGTTCGCCGTCTCCTGAGACTGGAAGTAAACTTAGGTCCCTGGCGCTGTGAAGCGTGACCTTTCACTATCACACCCCACTCCTCGAAAAAAAAAAATCCCTCAACCCTAGTATTTGCATACTAAAAAAGAGTTTATTTGTTAGTGTCACAAGTAGACTTACATTAACACTGCAATGAAGTTACTGTGAAAATCCCAGAGTCGCCACACTCGGGCATCTGTTCGGGTATACTGAGAGAGAATTTAGCATGGGTGTGCACCTAACCAGCAGGTTTTTCGGACTGTGGGAGGAAACCGGAGTACCTGGAGGAAACCCACGCAGACACAGGGATTATGTGCAGGTTCCAGACAGACAGTGACCCAAGCAGGACTCGAACCTGGGTCCCTGGTGCTGTGAAGCAGCAGTGCTAACCACTGTGCCATACTGCCCATCTCCAAACTCCTTTTCCTCCAAGGTCGTTAAGTTTTTTTTTATTAATTTGTGAGACATGTACGTCGTGTCTATGCAGCATTTATTGTCCATCCCTAATGTTGTCGCTCAATCATAACTTCTGGCTGTTCGCCCTTCTCTTTCACAATGTCCTGCAGCTGTTCAGTGACATCCTTTACCCTGGCACCAGGAAGGCAGCATACCATCACAGCTGCAGAAACACCCATTTGTTTCCCTTACAATAGAACCCCCTGTTACAGCTGCTTGCCCACTATCTTTTTGACTCTGGCTCTTGCTGCATTCGCCCC
This sequence comes from Sphyrna mokarran, assembly GCA_024679065.1. Taxonomy (NCBI): domain Eukaryota; kingdom Metazoa; phylum Chordata; class Chondrichthyes; order Carcharhiniformes; family Carcharhinidae; genus Sphyrna; species Sphyrna mokarran. The sequence goes on along the minus strand of JAGIQG010000001.1, from coordinate 10,863,156 downwards.
TTTGAAACCACCTTGTGGATGGCATGGTGGCACAGTGATTAGCACTGCTGCTTTACAGCATCAGGACCCAGTTTCAATACCGGGCTTGGGTCGCTGTCTTTGTGAAGGCTGCACATTCTCCCCATCTCTGCATGGGTTTTCTCCAGGTTCTCCGGTTTCTTCCTGCAGTCTGAAAAACATACTGGTTATGTGCATTTGCCATGCTCAATTCTCCCTCAGTGTAACCGAACAGGTGCCAGAGCATAGTCACTAGGAGATTTTCACAGTAACTTCATTGCAGTGTTAATGTAAACCTCATTTATGACGAATAAACAAATTTTTAAAAAAACTTTAAACAAAAACCTGAAAACAGAAAATCTGCCAGAGAGGGAGATGGACCAGGGGACTCTTGCAGTACCTGCCTAGTGCTTTAGCTTTGTCTGACGGTCACCCATTCCCTGTGCACTCTTTACCTATGTGACTACTTCACTGTTCGTGTTATCTGCAAAGATCTCATCCTTATGGATGCTCCACAGTAACTCCATTCGCCACTCCAGCTCCGAAATATGTGTTTCGAGAAGATACAGCTAGGAGACACTTCCTGCACAAGTGGTCACCCTGGATATTGGAACTGTCCCACGCTGCACAAGAGGAGCATTCCACATGCTGAGCTGCTAAGCAACTTCACCCTAAATTACTCCCTTCACTTTTACTGCCTCTACTTTACGACATGTTCAAATTTTAAGTTTATTTATTACTATCACACGTAGGCTTACATTAACATTACAATGAGGTTACTGTGGAAAATCACCACACTCTGGCGCCTGTTTGGGTTCACTGAGAGAGAATTTAGCCAAATTCATTTAATTCATTCATCTTTCAGACTGTGAGATGAAACCCACAGATATGGGGAGAATGTGCAGACTCCATTCAGACAGTGACCCAAGCCCAGAATTGAACACAGGTCCCTGGCACTGTGGCAGCAGTGCTAATCACTGCCTTTGGATTATCCCCATGGAGATAGTCATTAGACCCTGCTTACCCAGACTGGTGCTCTTATTTCTGAGGAGGGAAAAGTTGATACATTTTGGAAAGAGTAATTTGACAAGGAAGCACTCAATGAATGATCGGACACCAGGAAGTTCTGTGGAACAAATGGACCTTATTTTGTTTGTCCACAGAACTCTTAAAAACAAAAGAGTATATTAGTAGGATGGTGCAAAGGGTATATGGGTCCCATTATACCTTTATCAATTGAGGCATAGATTACAAAAGCAAGGAAGTCATATTGAAGTAGTATAGATTTTTGGTGAAGCTACAGCTAGTGTGTACTGTGTGCAGTTCTGGTTGCCACATTATAGGAAGGATGTGATTGCAGAGGAGGTACAGAGGAGATTCACCAGGATTCTGCCTGGGATGGAACATTTAAGTTATGAAGAGGGTTGGATAGGCTTGGGCTGTTTTCATTGGAATAGAGAAGACTGAGGGGTGACCTGATCGAGTGTACAAGATTGAGGGACATAGACAGAGTGAATAAGGAGCAGCTGTTCCCCCAGTTGAAAGGGTCAGTCACAAGGGGACACAGTTTCAAGGTGAGGGGCAGGAAGTTTGTGGGGGGATGTGAGAAAAGCCTTTTCACTCCAGATGGCGGTGACAGTCTGGAATGCACTACCTGGGAGGGTGGTGGAGGTGGGTTACCTCACATCTTTTAAAAAAAAATAGCTGGGTGAGCACTTGGCAGATCATAACATTCAGGGCTATGGGCCAAGTGCTGGCAGATGGGATTAGGTGGGAGTTTTCTGCACTCTGTGATTCTATGCAAGATAGCAAAGGAAAGGATCGCATGGCTCCCTCCTCACTGAACTCCTTCAGTCACCAAACTCCAAGTATCACACTCTGCTGCAGTCCAAAGGTGCACCCCAGTACAGACAATGGCACTGCCCTAAACTAGCTTAATTTTACCCTGAACTGAATCCAGTCTCCGGAATGCAGTTCCAGCTAATTAACTAGTTGTTGCTTCAAGGAGACCCTATCAGCCCGGTTTTAAAACAGGCTTAAAACTGACCTTTTTGCAAGCTAGTGAGCACCTTTTAGCTCAATGCTAAATTAAAAAAAGACTAACTTCGGGTTGAAATTAACCCTTAAATTTCCTCAGTCACCAAACTCCAACATTCACATAGTCCAAAGGCACTGTCCACAATGGCAGCACTTCTTGGTGACTGGCCGGCTATTTAGTTTTGCTGTTTCCCACAAGGGTTAACTCTTATCATAAATATCTCATTGATCTTACAGACCTCCTACAAGGTTAAGCCTCGATGCGGCTGGTTGTGTGAAATCCCGCCATCATTTAATGGCTGCTGTCCAAAGTATTTAAATGGCCACTTTAAGACGCTGGTGAGAGGCAAATTCATTTTAATTAACGTCTTTGTGTTGGGGTTGTGTGACAGAGAGGAGCGTCGCCAGCGAGAGGCAGAAGAGGAGCAGGAGCAGAAACGACTGGCAGCCATCCACAGAGAAAAGAAGAGGGATGAGTTCCTCAAGAAGAAGGAGCAGGAGGTGCTGCAGTTACAGGTGTGTATTGTGCTTGGGTGAGACAGACACTTCCCTCTTTAATTGTAAGACTACCAATCCATTTCTGGAAATTGTTTATTCTCTCTTTCATCTGAGGGGAGTGGAGAGCAGAACCCTTTCTCCCATATAGTATCTGCGTCAAACACTCCCATGACAGATACAGCACAGAAGTAGATGCAGAGTAAAGCTCCCTCTGCTCTATCCCTATCAAACACTCTCAAGGCAGGTACAACATGGGGTTAGACACAGAGTAAAGTTCCTTCTACACTATCCCCATCAAACACTCTCAGAAGAATGTTTTATTTTCATGGTTTGGTTCTTCCTCAAACACTATCCCCACAGCTTTGAAGCGTGCTCCTGTAGCACCCTCTGTAGATATAGAGTAAAGTTCCTTCTACATTATCGGTATCAAACCCTCTCAGCACAGGTACAGCATAGGGTTAGATACAGAGTAAAGCTCTCTCTGCCCGAACCCAATTAAACACCCCCATGGCAGGTACAAACATGGGATTAAATACAGAGTGAAATGCCTTCTACACTGTCCTCATCAAACACTTTTAAGACAGGTATAGCACAAGGTTAGATACAGACTAAAGCTCCTCATCAAATACTCCCAGGACAGGTACAGCGAGGGGTTAGATATAGTCGAGTTCCCCCTACATTGTCCCATCAAACTCTCCCAGAGCAGGTATAACGAAGATAAGATACAGAGTAAAGATCCCTCTATACTGAGCCATCAAACTCTCTAAAGTTAGACCCAGCATGAGTTAGATTTCAAGTTAGGATTCCTTCTATTCCACAAGTAGTGTCAAATTGCCATTTGCCAAATCAGAATCTATCCCACTCCAGTTTTCTATTTGGATTGTCTGAGTTTGATCCTGTTCCCAATTCTGATGTACACTAGACTTTTACTGACCAGAATTTGCACTGACACCTATGTCAGACTCCTATTTATTGACTCCAGCTCAGCCTTCAACAACATTGTTCACACAAAACTCACGTCTAAACTTTGTGGCCTGGGCCTTGGCTCCTCCCTCTGCGGCTGGATCCTGAACTTCCTAATTCACAGACCACAATCAGTCAGGATAGGCAACAACCCCTCCTCCATGATCATCCTCAACACCGGTGCGCCACAAAGCTGTGTTCTGAGCATCCTTCTAAACTCCTTGTACGCTGTGGGTATATGACTGTGTTGCCAAATTTCCCTCCAGTCAATTTTCAAATTTGCTGATGACGCCATCATAGTAGGTCGGATCTCAAAGAGTGACGAGACAGAGTACAGGAATGAGGTAGAGAATCTGGTGAACTGGTGCGGCAACAATAATATCCCCCTCCCTCAATGTCAACAAAAACTAAGGGAATTGTCATCGACTTTAGAAGCATAAAAGAGGACATGCCCTTGTCCACCTCAATGGGGATGAAGTAGAAAGGATTGAGAGCTTCAAGTTTTTAGGTATTCATATCACCAACAACTTGTCCTGGTTCTCTCATGTCAACACTATAGTTAAGAAAGCCCACCAACTTTCGCAGAAGACTAAAGAAATTTGGCATGTCAGCTGCAACTTTCACCAACTTTTTCAGATGCACCATAGAAAGATTCTTTCTAGTTGTATCACAGTTTAGTATGGCTCCTGCTCTGTCCAAGACCGCAAAAAACTACAAAAGGTCATGAATGAAACCCAATCCATCATGCAAACCAGCCTCCCATCCATTGACTCTGTCTACACTTCCCACTGCGTTGGCAAAGAGCCAGCATAATTTAAGGATCCACTCACCTCAAACATTCTGTCTTCTACTACCTCCAGTCAGGAAAAAGATACAAAAGTCTGAGATCACGTACCAACCAACTCAAGAACAGCTTCTTCCCTGCTGCTGTCAGACTTCTGAATGGACCTACTTCACACTAAGTTGATCTTTCTCTACACCCTAGCTATGAATTTAATACCACATTCTGCAAACAATCCTTTCCTTCTCTATGAACGGAGCAGCACCTAAGAAACAATACTTTTCACTATATGCTAAGACATGTGACAATAACAAATCAAATCAAAATCAGATGATACTTTGTCCAGCTCAGGTGAAGCCCAGAGAGGGAGAGAAAATCTTTTTTATATTTGCTGCCTGAGTTGGATTCAAACCCTGGTTCAGAGATGAAAGAACAATGTGCAAACACACTAACAACCTCCTTCATAATAGATTCTTATCACAAGAAATGAATTATTAATTTACTGTTGAAAGTGTGTTGGTTTTGATGGTGTAGTGCATGCTTACAATCAAAATGCATTAATGAGGTTTCAAAATTTCACTCAGTGCTTATCCACTCTGTGGCCTGGGCCAGTGCTTTCGTACCTCCCTCTGTGACTGGATCCTGAACATCCTAACTCTCAGACCACAATCAGTAAGGATAGGCAAGAACATAGAACATTACAGCGCAGAACAGGCCCTTCGGCCCTCGATGTTGCGCCGACCAATTAGGAACCAGCAGTGACCCTCTACCCTAAACCATTCCCTTTTCATCCATAAACTTATCTACTAACCTCTTAAACGCCACCAAACTTGGCGCATCTACAACTGACGCAAGCAAGGCATTCCATACCCTTACCACCCTCTGGGTAAAGAACCTACCTCTGACATCCGTCCTATAACTACCACCCCTTAATTTAAAGCTATGTCCCCTCGTGCTAGCTTTCTCCATCCTAGGAAAAAGGCTATCACTGTCCACCCTATCTAAACCTCTAATCATCTTATATGCTTCAATAAGGTCCCCTCTTAGCCGCCTCCTTTCTAACGAAAACAACCTCAAATCCCTCAGCCTCTCTTCATAAGACCTGCCCTCCATACCAGGCAACATCCTGGTAAACCTCCTCTGTACCCTCTCCAATGCCTCCACATCTTTCTTATAATGCGGGGACCAGAACTGCACACAATACTCCAAGTGCGGCCGCACTAGAGTTTTGTACAGTTGCAACATGACGTTGCGGCTCCGAAATTCAATCCCCCTACCAATAAAAGCTAAGACTCCATATGCCTTCTTAACAACCTTTTCGACTTGATTGCCAATTTTCAGGGATCTATGCACACATACACCAAGATCCCTCTGTTCATCAACATCTCCTCCACGATCATCCTTAGCACCAGTGCCTCACAGGTTCTCAGCCCCTCTATTATACTCCTTACACACCTATGACTGTGTAGCCAAATTCCTCTCCAACTCCAATTTCAAGTTTGCTGATGACACCACCATAGTGGGTCGGATCTCAAATAACGATCAGATAAAGAATCCGGTGAACTGCTGAGGCAACAATAATCCCTCCCTCAATGTTAACATAGCACTACATTCTGCACTCTCCTGTTTTCTTCTCTATGAACAGTGTGCTTTGTCTTTATTGTGCGCAAGAAACAATACTTTTCACTTTATGTTAATATATATGACAAATCAAATCAAACCCAACTACTTTGCCAAATAGCCCAGTATTGAAGAAGCTCCTTACTGTTCCTAGCTCTGTTTTGCAGCACTATCATTGTAACAGTCTTGGATTATATTGCATCTTCAACATAATTAAGCATTGCAAGTCACTTCACAGGATTTAGATAAAAGAATGGACCATTCAGCACCAATTTGTGATGCTATTGAGCGCAGGTATTATCCAGCTCACTGAACAGCGGGGATAGGGGCCTGGGTGGGATTGTTGGTGCAGGTTGGATGGGCCAAATGGTATCCTTCGCATTATGGATTCGGTGACAAGAGACATAGTGAGCTGGGAAGTGAAAGGTGAGGTTTAGTGGATATTAAAAGAATTAAAAGAATAATGCAGCATTAAAATTGGCCAAAGTTTATCATAGAATCCTACAGTGCAGAAAGAGCCCTTTGGCCATCAAGTCTGCACCAAACACAATCCCACCCCAGGCCCAACCCCCGTATTATACCCACTAATCCCTCTGACCTATGCATTCCTGGACACTGAGGGCAATTTCTTAGCATGGCCTAACCCGCACATCTTTGAACTGTGGGAGGAAACCGGCGTACCCAGAGGAAACCCACACGGACATGAGGAGAATGTGCAAACTTCATACAGACAGTGATCTGAGCCGGGAATCAAACCCAGGACCCTGGAACTGCGAAATAGAAGTGCTAACCATTGTGCTAGCGTGTCACCCATCTCAAACTGATTTCAGTAAAACAGATAGTTTAGTGATTTGGAAACCCTGATGTTGTGAAAGGTGCTAGGTAAATGCAAGTTTGGGCGTTGATCTGCTTGAATGGGCTGGCCTTGTTCATCCTCTCTCAATTCCTCCTTTCAATTTACAGGAGGCGGTGAAGGACTTCATCACACCAGAGAATTTGGATCAAAGGATAGAGGAAGCTCTGGACAACCCAAAGAATTATAATTTTGCCATCGACAAGGAGGGCAGGGTCGTGAAGAGTACCGTGATGCAGTAGTACCAGAGTGCAGCCGGGCAGCCGACTCATCAGAATCCCTGGTACTGCCATATCCACTCCTCCCGAGCAAGACCTCACTGACCTGTGGGGTTGGGAATGGGGAGATGGCCTTTGGACAGTAACAAACCACCAGCAAGTTGACCGGTTTCTGCCTCTTGTAATTTTAATTTGGTATGGCGGAAGTGGCAGATCCCCTATCACTTGGTAATGGAGCAAGAGTGGGCATCTTCAGAGAAACAGGGGTGTTATTTGGTGATGAAAGGTTGGACAGAGGACAGACGATGACCCCGTGCCTTTTTACAAAGAGCAAGGTGCTGTGTCGTATATTGGACTTCCCCATTGTATACTGCTTCTCAAACCCAGTCTTCAGGGTGGATATCACTGAATATCTTCAAAATATAAAGTCAATAAATTCACTATCATTTTTCTGAGTGTTCTGCCTTGTAACATCATAATGGTGAAGTCCAAATAAATAGGCTTTAGTAAGGCTGATGTTAAATTGCATCAATAAATCTGTAGTCACGGTTTACCTTGTGTCAATAAATATTACATTAGGAGTTTATATTCCATTATCTATAATAAGAAAAGAGGGCACATTAAAAACTGTGGGTGCATTCTGATAAATGCAATAGGGGAAATCTTAAATGCATAAATAAATATGAAGACTGGGACGAATTGCATTGCGAATGGAAGGATCTCCATTGAGTATGTCATTACAGTGAGAGAGAGTGGCAGCACAGTGTTTAGCACTGCTGCCTCAGAATGTTAGGGCCTGGGTTCGATTCCTGACTTAAGTTACTGTCTGTGGAATCTCTAGTTCTTTCTGTATCTGTGTGGGTTTCCTCTGGCTGCTCTGGTTTTTCCTCTCAGCCTGAAAGATATGATGGTTTTGGTGAATTGGCCATGATAAATTCTCCCTCAGTCTACCCTGAACAGCTGGTAGAGTGTGGTGACTAGGAGATTTTCACAGTAACTTCAATGCAGTGTTAATGTAAGCCTACTTGTAACACTAATCAATAAACTTTAAACTCAAGAACAAACTATCACAACCAAGATCCAAAAGATTGACCGGAGGTGGAGTGCAAGGTGAGGCTGGCCTAACAAAGACAAGGGGAGGAATGTGGAAGGGGGAAGTTAGTGGAGGGCAGGGGTTCATGATAGCAGGCAGAGGGACAAGGAGGTGGATGAAGATATTGAACAATGGAAGGCAGAGAGAAGACCAAGAGGAGGGGAATTGGACTCCAACAAAGCTGAATAAAAAGGCCACAAACAAGGGGGCTGAAAGGATATCACATTGTTTACTGGAAAAGAATATTTTTGTATATACGTATACGTTTATTGGAAGAGGTTATAAAATCTTTACAGTACACAAGGAGGCCATTCAGCCCCACAAGGCTGTACCGACCACAATCCCATCCAGACCCCATTCCTGTAACTCTACACATTTACCCTTCTAATCCCCCTATCACTAAGATCAATTTAGTATAGTCAATCAACCTAACCCGCACATCTTTTGGAAGGATTCAGAGTACCTAGAGAAAACCCATGCAGATGGGGAGAATGTATGGAGTCTGTGCAAACAGTGAACTAAGCTATGAATTGAATCCAAGTCCCTGGAGCTGTGAGGCAGCAGTGCTAACCACTGTGCCACCGTGCTGCCCGGCAAGAAGGTGTTACAAAGACTCCATATGCAGTGGACAGAGGTCCAGATGAGGTGTGAGCACTTTGGAGGTGATGAGTTCGGCAGTGTGGGAGAGAGGGTTGGATGAATGGAGGAATGGACTTCTTGAGGCTGCTATCCTTATACCCCAGTTTGCTGACATCCTGCGTGATCTGGTGAAGCCAGGTAGGCTGGAGAGGGTGAAATACTGTTTAAACATAGCACCAGGAACTCCAAGTCTGTCAGTTGACGGCAGGTGGATAGACAATCAGCTGCCAGCCCACTGGGAGATTCAGAAGGACAGCAGTGTGCATAATTAATGAGATAATTAAGAACTGGGGAGGCAATGGTCATTAGACTGTTAATCCAGAAATTCAGCTCATGTTCTGGGGACTCAGGTTCGAATCCAAAACTTCAATAAACTTTCAATTAAAAAAAACCTGGAATTCATCAGATGACCATGAAATCATTGTTGATTGTCAGGAAAACCTATCTGGTTCACTAATGTCCTTTAGGGAAGGAAATCTGCCGTTCTTACCTAGTCTGGCCCACATGTGACTCTACAGCTATAGCAATATGGTTGACTTCCAACTGCTCTCGGCCAATTAGGAAGGGGCAATATATGCTGGCCAGCTAGTGACACTCATGAACCATAAATGAATGAAAAAAAGATTCCAAGCGCAGGATCTGGCGTGGGATCTTGCCATTCTGGCCAGCAGGAAAGGCGCTGCCAGAACTACTCACCACCGCCCTATACTTAATTCACCAGTGTTCAGTGTTTCATAGAAACCTTACAGTACAGAAAGAGGCCATTTGGCCTATCAAGTCTGCACCGACCACAGTCCCACCCAAGCCCCACAACCCACATCCATACATATTTTACCCGCTACCCCTCTAACTTATGTCTCCTTAAGACTTATCATAACCTTGCTTTTGTACTCTTATGAGGTGAAGTTTTCTTGGGATGTGTTTGAGAAATATCAAACAACCAGTGATTATTTAATAAAACTGCTAAAACTGAGTGAAATGACTCCAGATCAGACCTACAGACAAACAAGGGTACTTTCTACATAAAGACACATATAATTACAGTAAGAGATTTAAACAAGTACGAGATTTGAATAAGTATTCCTGATTTAAACATGCATTTTGGATTTTAAAATGTATTTCAGATGTATTTTTAAAATGATCTGTACACTTAAATCAAAAGTAGGCTGCTCCATGATGGGATGTAGACTCAATGAGATGAACCACATTGTTTGGAATAATGAAACCACAGAACGTGTATATTCTTATCAGCGTAAGTCATAGAGTCATAGAGGTTTACAGCATAGAAAGAGGCCCTTTAGCCCAACTTGTCCATGCCGCCTTTTTTTTAACCACTAAGCTTGTCCCAATTGCCCACGATTAGCCCACATCCCTCTATACCCATCTTACCCGTGTAACAATCTAAAAGCTTTATCAAAGACAATATTGTACCTGCCTCTACTACTGCTTCTGGCAGCTTGTTCCAGATACTCACTACCCTCTTCATGAAAAAATTGCCCCACTGGAGTCTTTTGCATCTCTCCCCTCTCACCTTAAACCAATGCCCTGTAGTTTTAGACTCTCCTACCTGCAGAAGAAGGCTATTTAGACCATCAAGCCTGCTCTGCACCTATCCCTGTTTCCCCACATATTTGCCCTGCCAACTTCTGACACCATGAGGCAAATTAGCATGGCCAGTCAATCTAACATGCATATATTTGGAGTGGGGGAAGAAACCCAGGCAGACACTGAGAGAATGTGGAAAGTCTACACAGACAGTGACCCGAGGTCGGAATCAAAACTGTGTCCTTGGCACGCTATGAAGCAGTGCTAACCACTGTGCTATTATGCCGCTATGAAGGACAGTATGGGTTCCCAAAGCCATAGAATGAATAGAGCTATTCACCTTGTACCAATAATACAGATGGGAGTATCAACTGTTCAACCATTGACGTAATTCAATACTTTTCACTGTGTACTAATACATGTGACAATAATAAATCAAATTAAATCAAATCAAAGAGAGTTGGTGAGAACGCTACCTTTGAACTTTATAGCTAAGAATCAGGGGTTGCTAAGCAACAAGGTGTAGAAGCATCTAGATTGTATGGACTATGAAATCCCATGATGTCATAGGGTAGAATGAAATTGGCTAAGTATATGACATCTGTTAATAATGATTGATTTTTATCAATGATGACTGGTTTATAACTAATGGGAAAGCAGGGAAAATGAATGTGAGAAATGTATAATTGTTTTGTCAGATGTATTATAACCTCAGAGCGGTATTGGAAAGGTCAGGGGCTTCTTACCAGAAAGGTGTTGGATTGCCCAATGCTATCTTTCCCAGTGACCGTTGGAAAGTAAAGATACATTTTTAACCAGAATACTGACTTAGCGATGTTGTGCTGAGCTACACAGTCTGATTTTGAACCCTTATAAACCGTGCTATACAGACAAAGCATACTGTTCATAGAGAAGGAAATGAGACAGTGCAGAATGTAGTGTTGCAGTCATAGCTAGGGTGCAGAGAAAGATCAACTCAATGCAAGTCCATTCAAAAGTCTGACAGCAGCAGGGAAGAAGCTATTCTTGAGTCAGTTAGTATGTGACCTCAGACTTTTGTGTCTTTTCCCGATGGAAAAAGGTGGAAGAAAGAATGCTGCAAAATTTCAGCCTCTTCTTATAAAGCCCAAGATCCCATATTTTATTTTAACCATTGTGTGAACATGCAGTGATCTGTGTACATATAGTGGAAGGGTAGGGTTTTTCTAGCTGGAGGTCGGTCACTAGTGGTGTGCTGCAGGGCTCGGTATTGAGACCTCTTCTATTTGTAATATATATAAATGACTTGGAAGAGGGAGTAAGTGGAGTGATCAGCAAGTTTGCAGACGATACAAAGATGGCTGGATTTGCGGATAGTGAGGAGCATTGTCAGGCGATGCAGCAGGACATAGATAGGCTGATAGCTTGGGCAGATAGATGGCAGATGGAATTCAATCCTGATAAATGTGAGGTGATGCATTTTGGGAAAAGAATGTAGGGGGGAGGTATATGATAGAGGGTAGACCTATTAAGAGTATAGAAACACAGAGGGACCTGGGGGTGCAGGTGCACAAGTCTCTGAAGGTGGCAGAGCAAGTGGGGAAGGTTGTGAAGAAAGCATATAGTATGCTAGCCTTCATAGGAAGGGGTATAGAGTACAAGAGCTGGCATTTAATGTTGCAGTTGTGTAAAACATTGGTTAGACCTCATTTGGAATACTGCATCCAGTTCTGGTCACCCTACTACCAGAAGGACGTAGAGACTCTGGAGAGTGCAGAGGAGGTTTACCAGGATGCTGCCTGGTATGGAAGGTCTGAGTTACAAAGAGAGGTTAGGCAAATTGGGACTGTTTTCCTTAGAAAGACGTAGACTTAGAGGAGATCTAATAGAGGTGTACAAGATTATGAGGGGTATAGATTAAGATTAGATTAGATTAAGATTAAGATTAAGAGCAACACAGCACGGGAAACAGGCCCTTCGGCCCAATGAGCCCGCGCCGCCGTCATAACTATATAGTAGCAAATTCATTATCCTATTATATTATTCCTATATAATAATATATATATTATTCCTAATATGGAAAATTCTCACTATAGGGACAATTTGTTTCCCAATCAGCCTAAGAGCGAATTTTTGGGTTGTGGGAGGAAACCGGAGTGCCCAGAGAAAACCCACGCAACCACGGGGAGAACGCGCAAACTCCCGCAGACACCGGCCCAAATCCAAGTGTCTGCACAGCCACATCGATAGTCTCTGAGCTGTCATGGTGCCCTTCAGATGGTCCACATAAAGCACTCATTTACGACATGAGGTACCAGGCAACCCACGAATCAACATCCAAGAGCCGTACCCGCACCACCTGCCGAATGAATGCTCAATGTTGGTCAAGTATGGACCGAATTACCTGTGGAAAAAGCCGTAGTTAAACAGTCCTACTATATCCCTCTATCTGCATATCGCTCATAGATAGAGGAAACAGGGTTAAGCTTTTTCCTAGGATGGACTCGAATAGCACGAGGGGTCACGGGCTTAGGGTGAGGGGGGTAAGGTATAATTTGGATGCGAGAGGGAGTTTTTTCACACAGAGGGTGGTGGGGATATGGAATGCACTGCCAAGTGGTGGAGGCAGGTATTTTGGAGTTACTTAAGAAATACTTAGATGGGCACATGAACAGAATGGAAATGGAGGGGTATAGAAAACTGATTTAAAATAGGGATCATGAGCCTTGGGAGTCCCTGGGAAGTATGTAAATAGATGATGATATTGATGTACTTGTCTTTATCCTACAGGTGCTTTGGTCCACCTTGTTGTCTAACAAGGGGCATTCACGTGATGGGTCATGAGAGGGCTGCTCTTGGATTTTTTTTTCAAGAGTATCCTAGTGTTTCATGTCGTTAGTGTACGCTTGACCTGGACCATTTGATGGGCAACACGACAGCTCAGTGACTATCGCTGTGCTGTGCAGATACATGGATTTGGGCCTGTGTCTGTGGGAGTTTGTGCATTCTCCCTGTGCTTGCGTGGGTTTTCTCCGGGTGCTCCGGTTTCCTCCCACATCCCAAAGATGTGCTCTTAGGCTAATTGGCAAAACAAATTCTCCCTAAATTGTCTCAAATTTGGTTTTTAATCCGTAGATCTATAAACATGGACAGGGATCGCGGGTAGAGATGGGAATATCGGGGTGGCGGCGCGGGCTCGTTGGGCCGAAGGGCCTGTTTCCCATGCTGTTTTGTTCTTTGTTCTTTGTATACCTGCAGCTCTCTGTGTTCATGCATCTTCTTTAGAATCGTGTCCTTTAGTTTACATTGCCTCTCCTCATTCTTCCTACTAAAATGCATCACTTGACAACATTACATTTCATCTGCCTCACGTCCAGCCATTCTGTCCATGTCCTTTTGATTATCCTTTTCCCAATGCCTGATATGCAAATTTTGAATATTTGAATACCCAATTCTAGGTCACTGAGGTACCAAGAAAAGCAGTTCTTCTAATACCGACGTATGGGAAACATCACTATGTGTATTCATCATTTTGATATACAACTATTAACCATTGGTCTGTGTCTTGGTACTTAACCAATATTGTGCATCATCTGCTGCTATCTCTTTTATTTCATGAACTTCATCTTTGATGGCAAGCTTAATTTGTGGCAACTCATCAAACACCTTGTGGAAGTCCAAATACACCACATCAACTGCATTACGCTCATCAATGAAATCAGTCAAGTTAAACATGATTTTCCTTAATTACTCCATACCTGCCCAAATGACTGTTAACTTGGGGCTGGATCGTTAATTCTAAAAGCTTACTCACCACCAAGTTAAACTTACTGGGCTGGAATTATTTTTTTGAACAAAGGATGCAACATTTGAGGTTTTCAAATCTTCTGGTACTCTTTCCATCTTCCTGTATCCGAGGAAGATGGAAAGAATACAGCCCACAATATCTCCACAATTTCCATCATTAATTCCCTCAGAATCCTCTAATACATGCCATCAGGTTGTTATGACTCACTAAATACAGAGCCTTTCTAATACCTTCTCTTTATCAATATTTAGCTCTTCCTAAAATTATCACTTCACTCTTTAGCAGCATATTCTTCCTTGGTAATGACCGATGCAAAGAATTAATCTTGTGTCTCAGTGCTGTTCTGCTGCCATGTCTTTATAGTCCTTTGTTGACCCCACCATTTTTATTGCCCTTTTATTACTTATGTGCCTATAGAAAACTTCTAGTTCCCTTTTACGTCAGGTGTCAATATCTCCACATATTCTCTTTGCCTTCCTTATTTACATTTTCATTTCCCCTCAGAATATTCTACTTTCAGTATGATTTTCACTTACATCATTGTGAAAACCCTCCACAAAGTTCATAGGAAATCACTGATTGATCTCTCTGTGGGGTTTATTGACTTTACGTTCCCCTGGTAACAGGCATTATCTAAGCCCTTAATGAGGCAGATCCAAGACTGGGCCTGCATTCCCAAGCAGGGACTAGCCTGTGTATTTGATTTTATTTATTATTGTCACATGTATTAGTGTACATTGAAAAGTATTGTTTCTTGCATGCTGTACAGGCAAAGCATGTCGTTTATAGAGAAGGAAAGGAAGCAGTGCAAAATATAGTGTTGGAGTCATAGTTAGGGTGTAGAGAAAGATCAACTTAATGCAACATAAGTCCATTCATAAGTCTGATGGCAGCAGGGATGATGTTGCTCTTGAGTAGGTTGGTACATGATCTCAGACTCTTGTATCTTTTTCCCAATGGAAGATGGTGGAAGAGAGAATGTCCAGGGTGCGTGGGGTCCTTAATAATGCTGGCTGCTTTGCCAAGGTACGAGAAGTGTAGACAGACTCAATGGATAGGAAGCTGGTTTGTGTGATGAATTCACAACTTTTGTAGTTCCTTGCAATTTTGAGCAGAGCAGGAGCCAAACCAAACTGTGATACAACCAGAAAGAATGCTTTCTATTGTGCAGCAGTAAAAGTTGGTGAGAGTCATAGCTGACACGCCAAATTTCCTTAGTCATCTGAGAAAGTAGAGGCATTGGTGGGCTTTCTTAATTGTAGTGTCACATGGGAGACCAGGACAGATTGTTGGTGATCTGAACATCTAAAAACTTGAAGCTCTCAACCCTTTCTACTTCGTCCCCATTGCTGTAGACAGCGACATGTTCTTCTTTACATTTCCTGAAGTCAATGCCAATTTCTTTTGTTTTGTTAACATTGAGGGAGAGATTATTATTGCTGCGCCAGTTCACCAGTTTCTCTCTCTCATTTCTGCACTCTATCTCATCATCATTTGAGTTCTGACCTACTACAATGGTGCCATCAACAAACTTGAAAATTGAATTGGAGAGAAAATTGACCATAGTCATAGGTGTAGAAGAAGTATAGTCGGAAATTGAGAACACAGCCTCATGGGGCACCATGGGGCATCAGGATGATCGTGGAGGAGTTATTGTTGTCTATTCTCACTGATTATGGTCTGTGAGTTAGGAAGTTCAGGATCCAGTCGAGGAAGATAGTGCTAAGGCCCAGGCCACAGAGTTTGGAAATGAGTTTCATGGGAATAATAGTGTTGAACGCTGAGCTATAGTCAATAAATAGGAGTCTGACACAGGTGTCTTTGTTATCTAGGTGTTCCAGGGTTGAGTGCAGGGCCAGGAGATGGTGTCTGCTGTGGACCTGTTACAGTGATAGGCAACTGTAGTAGGTCAGGGTAGTCCTGGAAGCTGGAATTGATTTGTGCTGTGACTAACCTTTCAAAGCACTTCATAATGATAGACGTCAGAGTCATTGGCTGATAAGGCACATTGCTTGGTTGTTCTTAGGTATTAGGATGATGGTCATCTTCTTGAAGCAGATAGGGACCTCAGATTGTTATGAAGAGAGGTTGAAAACGTAAATACCCCTGATCCATGCAGGATCTGAGTGCTTACCTGGGTGCCCCATCCAGGCCAGTCGCTTTCAAAGAACAAAAGAACAAACAGCAAAGAATAACACAGCACAGGAAACAGGATCTTCAGCCCAATGAGCCCACACTGCCATTTTAACAGTGTGAGTTCTCTCTTTCACCCATGACCCTTGTCTTTGCTTATGGAAATCCACATTGGAAACCAGATTGGGGAGACAATTTAGGGACAATTTGTTACACCAATCAGCCTAAGAGCACATCTTTGGGGCTGTGGGAGGAAACTGGAGCACCTGGAGAAAACCCACGCAACCACAGGGAGAATACGCAAACTCCCACAGATACCGGCCCAAATCCATGTATCTGCACAGCAAACAGTGATAGTCACTGAGTTGTCATGTTGCCCATCAACTGGTCCAGTTTAAGTATAAACTGATGACGTGAAACACTCGAAACATCCAACAGCAGCCCTCGCACGACCCATCGCGTGCATGTCCCTTGTTGGACAACAAGGCAGACCAAAGCACCTGTGGAATAAAAGAGAAGAACATCAATAACATGCACATCCTATGCACACATTCAAGAGAATCCCCAGAAGCTCAAAAGTAAAACAAATGAGCCAGAAAAATATGTTGGAAGGTCCGTAGGAATCAACTGATTCCTAGGAACATCCCAAGGCTCTTGATCCCTATTTAAAACAGTCTCTTATATCCCTCCATCTCTATTCTGCTCATGTGCCTATCTAAGTATCTCTTAAATAACTCTAGCGTGCCTGCCTCCACCACCTTACTTGGCAGTGCATTCCATACCCCCACAATCCTCTGTGTGAAAAACCTCCCTCTAACATCCAAATTATACCTCGCCCCCCTTCACCCTAAGCCCGTGGTCTCTCGTAATATTTGTTTCCAATCTAGGAAAAGGCTTACCACTGTTTATCTATACTGTTCATAATCTTATACACTTCTATTAGATCTCCCCAGTCTCCGTCTTTCTAAAGAAAACAGCTCCAATTTGCTCAATCTCGCCTCGTAACCCAGACCTTCTATACCAAGCAGCGTCCTGGTAAACCTCCTCTGCACTCTCTCCAGGGTCTCCATGTACTTCTGGTAGTAAGGCAACCAGAACTGGATGCAGTATTCCAAATGAGGTCTAACCAACGTTCTATACAACTGCAACATTAAATGCCATCTCTTGTATTCTATACCCTTCCTATAAAGGCTAGCATACCATTAGCATCCATGGGTTGACCTTCAAGAAAGCTGCTCTGACATTTGCAATGGTGACCTCCAGATTCAAATTCATCCAGAATTTTCAGGGTGAAGGGCATGGTTTCACTGACTCTTGATCAAAACAGGCATAGAATGCATTGAGCTTATAAGGAGGGGTGCATTGGAGCCAGTGATTTTATATGCCTTCATCGTGTAGCCTGTTATGTCTTGCAGACCTTGCTATAGTTGGTGGGGATCAGTGTGGCCTGGGACTATAGCTTGGTCTGGTACTGTACCTTGACAACTTTGATGGATCTTCTTAGATCGAATCTGGATTTCTTGTATAGGTCAGTGTTGCCTGACTTGAATGCCTCAGACCTGGACTTCAGCAAGCAGTGGATATCCCTGATCATCCATGGTTTCTGGTTAGGGAACACACAGATTTGCTTCTTTAGCACAGAGTCTTTTATGCACTTAGTAATGAAGTCGGTTACTGCAGTGGTGTACTTGTTCAGGTTGGTCGCAAGTTTTTAAATACTGACCAGTCCACTGATTCCAGGCAGCTTTAATTTTGTTAATTATGTGGGAATAATAATATTGCGACCCAAAGGAAGCTATTTACTGAATCAATTCTGGACTTCAAGAAAGCCATAGAATTGGCCTTTTCCTGCAAAAATGTGGAAAAAGTGACTCAGGAGCTTCAGGGGTTGATAGAGGGTACCACCCTCAGACCACAAAAATCTCCAGCGGATAATGCTTTCTTCTCCCATTTATTGCCAAGAAGGGGCAATTGGTGCCAAAGGCCACAAGTTTCTACAACTAGATGGGAAATTGTTTCACAGTACAGTGAGCAGCAAGTACACCCATGCTGCACTTATAATCATAGTTTCTGCACCAGACAAGACTACCAAAAAACGCAAAATAGGTACTGCCCATGCTGAAACCACCTCAGGACAGGGCTTTGCAAATAAAACAGCCCAAGAATGAGGAATTGATGCAGCTTAATGGCATCACCACAGAATGCAACTTGTTCTTCTTGATTAGCCTTTTGAATATTCTGAAGGAAAGTTGGTCTCGACAAACAAGCTTTGCATTGTGACCCATTTTGCCACAACTCTTGCCTTGACAATCATTTACTTGCTGAATAGTCCATTTTGGCATATCTATGACATGCTTTTTGCTATTTTGACTTCTTATGGGCCACTCCCAATTTGCGGATCTTCATTCCAGCACCAAATTGTCCAGAGGGGCAATTTTTTTCACACAGAGCCTGGTGAGTGTCTGGAACAAGCTGCCACTGATAGCAGAAGAGGTGGATACAATTTTGTCTTTTAAAAGCATCTAGACAGCTACATGGGTAAGATGGGAAGAAGAGATATGGGCCAAATGCAGGCAATTGGGACTAGCTTAAGGGTTTAAATAAAAAGGCATGGACAAGTTGGGCCAAAGTTTCCATGCTGTAAACCTCTATGACTGTAATTGTGAAGCCTCTTTAGTATGTCAGTTCCATTCACATTGCAATTTCTACTGCTGTTTTTAAAGTCAAACCATGTTCAGTAAGCAATCTTCTTTGGAAAGCCTCATTTTGGATACCACAAACTGTACAATCTCAAAGAATACCTTCTAGCATCTCACCAAACTCACAATGTTGTGCCAGCCTTTCTAATGTTCTCACAAACTGAACAATGTTTTTGCCTTCCACTTTATTCCTTCAGTGGGAACTGAACCATCTTGCAATGATCAGTAGCTCTGGAGAGTAAAGCTCTTCAAGGACTTTAATCATCTTAAATTTTGGTTCTTAGCTTTGCTGGATGAACCAGGAACCGATGCAAATTGGAAGTTTTACTTCTTATTGCACAGAGAAAAGCTGATATGAGCAACTCATTTGCAATTTTATTGGATTGCATCAAGTACTGAAAATGCATTGCACAGGAATTCCATGATTCATTTTCTTCATTGAAAAGGCCCCATGGATCCTAACTGCTTTTATAATATCCAAACTATATTACAGGTTTTGACAAAAAAGAAATCAATATAGATTCAAGGTTTATTGAGAGATGTTCTTTGCACTGCGTAGATACAAATTGAAAGTAAAATAGCAACCTCTGTTTAAGAAGAGAGGGAGGCAGCAGATGGGGAATTATAAGCCTGTTAGCCTGACTTCAGTCATTGGCAAGATTTTAAAGTCCATTATTAAAGATGAGATGGCAGAGTACTTGGAAATGTGTCATAAAATAGAACTGAGTCAGCAGGGTTTTGTCAAGGGGAAGTCATGTCTGTCAAATCTGTTAGAGTTCTTTGAGAAGATAACAAGGAAGCGAGTTAAAGAAAAACCAATGGATGTGTTTAATTAAATTTCCAAAAGGCCTTTGACAAGGTGCTGCATCGGACATTGTTAAATAAGTTAAGTGCCTGTGATGTTAATGGTGAGATCCTGGCATGGATAGAGCACTGGAAGAAGGCAGAGTGGGGATAAATGTTGTCCCTTTTAAGATGGCAGCCGGTGACTAGTGATATGCCTCAGGGCTCGGTTCTGGGATCACAACTTTCCACAATATACATTAATCATTTGAGAGAAGAAACTGTTGCTAAATTTGCAAATGACGCAAAGATATGTAGAGGGAGTAGGGGGCTATTGTAGTATTGAGGAAGTAGGGGGGCTGCAGAAGGACTTGGACAGGTTAGGAGAGTGGACAAAGAAGTGGCAGATGGAATACAATGTGGAAAAGTGTGATGTCATACACTCTAGAAGGAGGAATGGAGACACAGGCTATTTTCTAAATGGGGAAATCTTAGGAAATCAGAAACACAAAGGGGGCGTGGGAGACCTTGTTCAAAATTTTCAAGGTTAATGTGTAGGTTCAGTCAGCAGTTAGAAAGGCAAATACAATGTTTGCTTTCATCTCAAGAGGACTAGAACGTAAGAGCAGGGATGTACTTCCGAGACTATTTAAGGCTCTGATCAGACCCCATTTGGAGTATTATGAGTAGTTTTGGGCCCCATATGTAAGGTTGGATTTGTTAGCCCATGAAAAGAGTCTAGAGGAGTTTCACAAGAATGATCTCTGGAACTTGTTGTATGAGGAATGGTTGAGGTCTCTGGGTCTGTACTCCTTGGAGTTTAGAAAGATGACGGTGGATCATATTGAAACTTACAAGCTATTGCGAGGCCTGGATAGAGTGGACATGGGAGAGGATGTTTCCACTAGTAGAAAAACTTAAACCAGAGGGCATAGCCTCAGGCTAAAGGAACGATCCTTTAAAACAGAGATGAGAAGAAATTTCTTCAGCCAGAGAGTGGCGAGTCTCTGAAATTCTTTGCTGCAGAAGGCTGTGGAGGCTAGGTCATAGAGTTTCTTTAAGACAGAGATAGATATGTTCTTGATTAATAAGGGGATCAGGAGTTATGGGGAAAAAGCAGGAGAATAGGGATGAGAGAAATATCAGCCATGATTGAATGGCAGAGCAGACTCGATGGGCCGAGTGGCCTAATTCTGTTCCTAAGTCTTATGGTCTTAACATCACCATCAAATCATGTATTCGGCTCCTAAAGAAATATGCACCCACTTAAATATATAACAGTCTGACCGTTGATCTTGCAGGCACCAGTGACTTGAGTCAGCTTAAGATATTTTTTATTTTTACTGCCTTCCCAATTTGCTCCTTTTCACCCTGAGACAATTTACTTGTTCTTGTTAAACAACCTCAACCACACAACAAAGCATCCCTTCTTTTCAAATGTGTCAGATACTGCCTGGAATCTCACCCTTCTCTGATCAAAACAAAACTTTTAAAACCATACAGAGGTCTTCCACTCTTTTCTTTTTCTTATTTGGTGTTCCTTCGCTGACACTTGAATTTTTAATCCTATTGTTGCTTCTCCCTATCCTTCTAATATTCAAAGTATGAGGATCCACGATCTTTATCTTTCCGGTCTAAGATCTTTTCTTGATGTTCTCGATGAAACAAAGTCCGACTCGTTGCCAGTTTTCTTTTTGTAATTATGTCGAGGGTTGTTGGTTTTAACAAAAAGGAAAAGATGTGGTTTGCACAAGCAAATTCCAAGTAACACACAAGAGGTTTACTGGAAGGGAGGTTCTCTTTACAGAGTACAAACTGAAACTAACACAGCAGCCTATGCAACACCCTAATGACATCACTGTCAAGTCATGTGACTAGCTCTTATCACAATCTTGCAGCTACTTACAAATAAAATAGAGGGCAGTCCTGATTGGAGCACGTGCAGGAAGAGTCCAGGGGGGATCTTCAATGGCAACAGAACCCCGTTGTTGGTTGGGGAGGTGAGTCCTATAGGAGGATCGGATTCTGTGGTAAGGGAGGGGGAGAGAGAGGCAGGGAGATCCCATGGAAGAATGTTACCTCTGATTGGGGGAGGGTTCTGGAATCAGGGGACTTATTCTCAATAAGAGGTGAGCATATTAGGACAGAAGTTAGGAGGAATTTCTTCACTTAGAGGGTAGTGAATCTTTGGAATTCTCTAACCCAGGGGTTGTAGAGGCTCAGCCCATGAGCATGTCCAAGGCAGAGATGGACAGTTTTCTGGATGCTAATGTCATTAAAGGAGATGGGGATTGTGCGGGAAAGTGGTGTTAAGGTAGAGGTCAGCCATGGTTAAGTTTCCATAGCTCATCTTCCCATCCAACTTTGATTCATCTGCAAATTTGGGGATAATACATTTAATTCCCTTATTCAAATCATTCATTAATAATATGAACGGTTAGAATCCCAGTATCGATTTCTGCAATACTCCACTAGCCACTATCTACCAAATGGAGCTTTTGATAAGGTATTATCAACAAGTTTGCTACAAGGTCTACATAATAAATTCTAAAGGAGGTGGATCAGCGGAAAAAATTTTTGCATTTTCCACCTCATTTAGAGAAGTCCTACATTGACCTTAGCCACCAGCTTTCTATTTACACATTTGTAACATGGAGATGCCGGCGTTGGAAAATAGAAGTCTCACAACACTAGGTTGAAGTCCAACAGGTTCCATCCAATAAGTTTCAACAGACTCCCATTCCAACCATTATCTTGCAATTGAGTCTTTGTCTATATATGCCCTGTTTGTGAACCCAACTCTCCACTTACCTGATGAAGAAGCAGTGCTCTGTAAGCTAATGATACCAAATAAACATGTTGGACTGTAAACTGGTAATATATCCATAAAAACTCTCATTGTTTGTAGTTATCTTGCATGCAGATTATCTCTTAAAAAATAATTTCTTCCTTTTGATGACCTTTCTAGTCTTTTGCTGCTGGGTTTGAAAAACTTCCAACCCTTTGGTCTATTACTATTCCTTGCTAATTTGTATATCCTGCTTTTCAATTTAACATTATCCTTATTTGTTAACTATGGATTTTGCTTGTTTCTTATGAAATCCCTCTTTTTGTTTTGGGGTAAACTCCTGCTGAGCATTTTAGACCAGCTGTTTGAATATTTACTACTGCTCTTCTCCTGACCTGTACGTTAGCTTGTTTACCCAGTTCACCTTAGACAACTCCACCCTCATACATTTATAAGTTGAAGACACTGGTTATGAAGCTATGGCATTCACCCTCAAACTTTATTTGGAATTCTATCATTTTGCAGTCACTACTCCCGGGCAGGACCCCCAAGGAGATCATTAACCACAGATACCTCATTAATTCTTCTTCAATACACAAAACCAAATCTAACCTAGCCTATTCCTGGGATAGATTCTACAACATACTCTAAAAAGCAATTCCTGTTGCACTTCATGAATCAGATCAGCCGTGGTCTTGATGAATGTTGGAACAGTGGTTTGAGGATGTTTTCATTAGAAAGAAGGCGGCTAAGAGGAGACCTTATTGAAACATACAAGATGATTAGAGGTTTATATAGGGTGGACAGTGATAGCCTTTTTCCTCGGATGGAGAAAGCTAGCACAAGGGGACATAGCTTTAAATTAAGGGGTGGTAGTTATAGGACAGATGTCAGAGCTAGGTTCTTTACCCAGAGGGTGGTAAGGGTATGGAATGCCCTGCCTGCGGCAGTTGTAGATGCGCCAAGTTTGGGGGCGTTTAAGAGGTCCGTGGATAGGTTTATGGATGAAAAGGGAATGGTTTAGGTTAGAGGGTCATTGCTTTTTCTTAATTGGTTGGCGCAACATCGAGGCCGAAGGGCCTGTTCTGCGCTGTAATGTTCTATGTTCAGTCTCGAGGGGCTGAATCGCCTACTCCTATTTTGTATGTTCATCCTGACGACCACTCAGAACCAATGGAAAAGTTATAGCACAGTAGGAGGCCATTCGGTCCATCTTGTCCAACCAGCCCAAGTACACCAAGGTACTATTTGCCAAAGTCATGTTTTTCATTCCTCAGATGACACTCAAAATTTCTGTTTCTCTCTGTCCTGATTCTGTACTTGTCTGTTTATTGAAATCTGTCCCTTTGACAAAAGAAAAAAAAGTTTTGTTGTCAAAATGTGTGAGTTTGTGGAGCGCATGCGCACAGAATGGATTTGGCGAGAGGAGTGAAGCGGGAGACCTGTGACCACTACGCGTGCGCAGTGAAGCTCGGTCCGCCTTGCATGCTGGTCTTTGTAGTTCTATCTAATTACCGCCACATAGAAGGACGTGGGAGATTGGACTACAACTCCCGGGAGGCCGTGCGCGGGTGGCGCCTGCGCTTTGTTGACCCAATGCCCTATCGCCACGGTCAGTTTGCCAACATGGCGGCGGTGTGGTGAAGGGAAGAGAGAGAGAGAGAGAGGGGATGATGGTGGGGAGTGGGGATTGCGGTCTCTGAAAGAGAGAGACACAAAGACAACAAACACAGGGAGATTATTTCAACGGGGACAAGCGACACGAGGGAAGTAAAAGAGGCGGCGGGGCCGGGGCCTGAGCAATGGAGAGGCCCAGGTTGGAGCAGCTGCTGCAGTTCAGAAGGTAAAAGAGAAAGGGGATCACATTGACACTTAGACTGCCACACTGACCCTTTCAACTGCCCACACTGACCCTTTCAACTGCCCACATTGACCCTTTCAACTGCCCACATT
This sequence comes from Sphyrna mokarran, assembly GCA_024679065.1. NCBI lineage: Eukaryota > Metazoa > Chordata > Chondrichthyes > Carcharhiniformes > Carcharhinidae > Sphyrna > Sphyrna mokarran. The sequence continues at coordinate 10,838,769 of JAGIQG010000001.1, read as the reverse complement.
GACCCTTCGACTGCCCCCGTACCGACCCTTCGACTGCCCCCGTACCGACCCTTCGACTGCCCCCGTACCGACCCTTCGACTGCCCCCGTACCGACCCTTCGACTGCCCCCGTACAGACCCTTCGACTGCCCCCGTACCGACCCTTCGACTGGCCGCGCTGACCCTCAGGCAACCCATGTGATAGTAAATTTGTTCCAACTCTTTGCTTCCTACCTGCTAACCAGTTTTCAACGTCTCAAGACACCTTCCGTAATCCCATTCACTTTAATGTTACGTGGTAATCTGCTATGTGAGGCCTTGTCAAAAGTCTTCTGAAAGCTTTACTAGTTAATCCTTGAAGAATTCCAGTAACTTTATCAAGCTTGATTTCCATTTCATGAATACGTGCTGACTTTGTTTGATTATACCACTGCCTTCCAAATGCTGTGGTGTAAAATTCTTGAACATAGACTCAGGCAACTTCTCTATGCCTGTTAAGCTCATTTGTTTATAGTTTTGTTTTGTTTTCTTCATATCTTTTTTGAATAGCAGGTTTACATATTGTAGAAACCATTCTGGAGTCCAAAGAATTTAGAAAAGTGACCATCAATGGATCTACTATTTCTAGGGCCACTTCCTTAAGGGCTCAAGGATTAAGATGATCAGATCCTGGAGATTTATCTGCTTTTAATAGAACATAGAACAATACAGCACAGAACAGGCCCTTCGGCCTTCGATGTTGTGCCGACCAAAATAAAAAGCAATGCCCCTCCAAACTAAACCATTCCCTTCTCTTCCATATACTTATCAATTAACCTCTTAAACGCCACCAAACTTGGCGCATCTACAACAGCTGCAGGCAGGGCATTCCACTCCCTAATCACTCTTTGAGTAAAGAACCTACCTCTGATATCCGTCCTATAACTCATACCCCTTAATTTAAAGCTGTGTCCCCTCGTGCTAGCTTTCTCCATCCTAGGAAAAAGGCTATCACTGTCCACCCTATCTAAACCTCTAATCATCTTATATGCTTCAATAAGATCCCCTCTTAGCCGCCTCCTTTCTAACGAAAACAACCTCAAATCCTTCAACCTCTCTTCATAGGACCTGCCCTCCATACCAGGCAACATCCTGGTAAACCTCCTCTGTACCCTCTCCAATGCCTCCACATCTTTCTTATAATGTGGGGACCAGAACTGCACACAATACTCCAAGTGCGGCCGCACTAGAGTTTTGTACAGTTGCAACATGATGCTGCGGCTCCTAAATTCAATCCCCCTACCAATAAAAGCTAAGACTCCATATGCCTTCTTAACAACTTTATCCACTTGACTGCCTACTTTCAGGGATCTATTGACACATACACCAAGATCCTTCTGTTCCTCAACACTATTAAGAGCCCTACCATTAGCCCTATACTCTACACATTTATTGTTCCTGCCAAAGTGCATTACCTCACACTTTTCCACATTAAACTCCATTTGCCACCTCTCGGCCCAGCTCTGCAACTTGTCCAAGTCACTCTGTAAACTAAAACACCCCTCTTCACTATCTACCACACCACCAACTTTAGTATCATCTGCAAATTTACTGATCCATCCCTCAATACCCTCATCCAGATCATTTATAAAAATTACAAACAGCAGGGGCCCCAAAACAGACCCCTGAGGCACACCACTCGTCACCGAACTCCACGATGAATATCTCCCATCAACCACCACCCTCTGTCTTCTATCTGCCAGCCAACCACCCTCTGTCTCCTATCTGCCAGCCAAATTTAGTTCCATTAAAATTTTAGTTCCATTAATTTCCCCAAAACCATTTCTCTCTTAATACTGATTTCCTCTGCTTCTTATTAAAGCTTGTGTTTCTCAGATCTTCCAGGACATTATTTGTGTCTTCCTTTATGAAGACAGAAGCATTTCCCCAAAACCATTTCTCTCTTAATACTGATTTCCTCTGCTTCTCATTAAAGCTTGTGTTTCTCAGATCTTCCAGTACATTATTTGTGTCTTCCTTTATGAAGACAGAAGCAAAGTATGAATTTAGTTCCACAGTCATTTCTTTGTTACTTATAATGAATGATCCATTTCTGATTATTAAGGGCCTACTTTGTAATCGACTTTCAGTCTTTTTCTCTTTTCATACCTACAGAAACGTTAGCAATAAGTTTTTATGTTCCCAGGTAGCTTACCTTCATGGTCTATTTTTTCTTAATCTCTTGATCTGCTTTTGCTGAATTTTAAACTGTTCCCAATTCTCAGTTCTGTTGTGTTTTCTTGCCAATTTGTACGTTTCTTTGAATCTAATACTATCTCTAATTTCTCTTGTAAGCCATGGTTTGACCACAGTTCCTCTTCCATTCTTGCGTCAAATAGGAATAAACAATTTTTGTTATTCACCGATTTGTTCTTTGAATGCATGACCTCTGTCCTTTGCAGTAATGTTTCCTAATCCATCATAGCCAACTCATGCCTCATACCATTATAGTTACCTTTATTGAGATTCAGAACCCTGGTCTGAGAATCGACTACCTCACTTTTCTCCTCGACAAAGAATTCTGTCATATTGTGATCAATCATCTCCAAGGTTTCTCACAACTAGATTGCCAACTGATCCTTTCTCATTGCACAACACTCAGTCCAAGATGCCTATTCCTTAGTTGGTTCCTCAACGTATTAATCTAGAAAATCATCCCTTGTAACTCCAGAAATTCCTCCTCTATCGTACTGTGATTAATTTTATTCACGCAATTTACTAGTAGATTACAGTAACCCATAATCACAATTGTTTCTTTACCACATAGTTGATTTTCTATCTAATGCTATTCCCTGCATTATCACTACAGTTTGGTGGTCTGCATATCACTCCCACAAATGTTTTTTGCCTCTTGGTGTTCCTTCCCTTGATCTATACAGATTCAACATCATCTGTGCTAATATCTTCCCTCAATATTGTATTAAACTCCCAATATTGACCCTTAAGGCAATCAAACAAACATTTCAAAGACAAAAGCAGAATACTACGGGTGCTGGAATCTGAAACAAAGGCAGAAAATGCTTGAAAATCTCAACAAGTCTGGCAGCATCTGTGGAGAGAGCTCAGCTCTAACGAAAGGTCATTCAGACTTGAAATGTTAACTCTATCTCTCTCTCCACAGATGCTGTCAGATCTGCTGAGATTTTCCAGCATTTTCTGTTTCACTTTAAAGACGCACTGAAGCTCTCTTTGAAATGTGATAACATTGACACACAAATGATGGGGAACAGCCAGTTGTTATGAACAGCCAGTTGTTCATAATGGTGGCACTTTGTCTGTGGGATTCCCTGTATGGTTTGCTCCAGGTAAAAGACTTCATTTTAAGATGTTTAAGACTAATTGTGCAATGCTTTAAAGTTAACATTAGCTAATTTGGTCACATTTTAAAATCCAGCTTGGAATTCTGGGTTTAACTTAGAAATTGGCTACATCCTTTGAAAGGACAATGCAAGGTAAACAGGCTTTCTCACAAGATAAACAACTGTATTTCATGGTCACAAAAGCGAAATGCTTATATAGCTAGAGACTGCTTGTACCCAGCTCTTTAAAAACACAGCTAACTGAAAAACTATATTATTAATAACAACTATGTATTCTGTCCAGTTGGCGTTCAGTTGCTGTTTTGAATGTTGTACAAGCTGTTGCTTCTCTCTTCCTCTCTCTCTCTTATCAGTAAACTTCTCTTTTGCTTTCTGCAAAATGCTAATTATAAAGGATGCTTAATATAGAAGTTTCCACTTCAAACCAGTCACGCTCAAGTTTATTCTGAAGAAGAAAATAGACTCGACGTTATCCATCAAGATGCATCATGATTTGTGTCTCACCGTCACAATGCTGAGGCAGAGAGATGGCAGGGAAGTGAAGAAAAGGAAGCAAATCCTGCGCTTTGGATTCCACTGGCTCATTCCATACCCATGGGATGTCATGCTCCATGCATCTAAAGATTTGTAGGCCGAGAAAAGGCTTGATCTGTCACATGAAGACCCATGGTAGAAATGCACAACGCTAAATGGATATTCTCCTTGAATTGAGGGACAGCTGATAATTGAAATTGTGGGGCTGCACTCACGAATGGGACGTGAATATTGATAAAGTTGATGAGAAAAAAAGTTGTATTGAGTTTGATTTTGTTACAGATATAAGACAATTGGCAAAAGATGGAAATGGGAAGGAATTTTAGTTTTCCAGAATGTCTTACTTTAGAATGGTGCAAATGGTTTTGGAAGTAACTTCCAAACGAAAATTCAATAAATATTTGAAAGAGCAAAAAAATGACAAGACGTAAGGGAAGGAATGGGACTCATGAACGGTTCATCCCAGTATCCTGACAAAGTCCTCAAGCATTATCACAAAAACTAGTCATATAACATTGTTGTTTATGGAGTTTGTGTGTGCAAATTGGTTGGCATGTTCCCTCCATTACAATAGTGACTACAGTTCAGTGGTTATCCATTGTGAGTCTAAAGCATTTTGAGTTGCACTATGGTCATAAAAGCTGAATATTAATGTAATAAATGGGGCCAGTGGCATAGAGAGACAAGTTCAAATTTCACCATGGCAGCTGCAGGAATTTAAATTCAATGAATTAATAAATCTGAAATAAAATGCTAATCTCATTAATAATGATTATGAAACTATTGGATTTTCATTAAAAAATGGGTTTACTAATGCCTTCAGGGGAGGAAATCTGCAAAATTAGGTGATGCCAGGCGCACAACAATGTGATTGACTCTTAATTGCCCTTGAAATGGCTGAACAAACCACTCAGTTGTGGGAGAGTCAGGATTGTCTACCACAAAGCAATGGGGATGAGCAATAAATGCTGGCCTCACAGTCCTATAATGGCTTTGTCTCTGTATGTCGATTCACAATGGACCTGTTATCAGTGCAGGAGAACTCACCAGTCTTCAACTGTCTGGCACTTCTCTGATTTTCAAATGCTCAGCCTTGCTGCTTTTTATTATCACTGAAAGTGAGATAACATTGCCAGGATATGTCATCTGAATCTGCTGGAGAGAGTGCTGGCTGCTTTGCCATGTCCATGATAGAGGCCAGAGCCTCCAGTGAACAGTTTGCAAAGAAAGCTAAAACCTGGAACAAAGCATTATAAAGATGCATCTCGCTGCAACAATCAACAGTTTTTGTCACTATTTTCCAGAAGGGAAGTTTGAGGTTAACAACATATTTATTTGCCACTGCTTTGTTGCAATGGAATACTCAGCACTTGAGTGCTCAGGGAAGCTCAATGCTTTTCAGGACAAACTAGCAGGCTTGATTGGCCATCACTTTACATAGGCACACAGTGACGTCAGTGTACCATCCATAATGTGCACTGCAGCAACTCACCAAGTCTTTAACATCTCCTCCAAACCTTGCGGTCCCTAGAAGAACGAGGGCAATGTATTTATGGAAATATCATCAACTTCAAGTTCACCAATTCAAACATCATTCTGATGACTTCCTTCACACCTAGGTCAAAATCCTAGAACTCTCTAACAGCACCGTAGGCGGGAATCTTTTTTATCAGCAAAATCTATGGAGCCTGATTTAACTCAATCAAAGATGTGCTGGTTAGATTGCACATTTTCCTGTATCTGCCCACAATCCGGAAGATGTGCTGGTTAGATCCTTCAGTGTAACTCAAATAGATGCCAGACTATGGTGACTAGGGGATTTTCATAATAACTTCATTGCAGTGTTAATGTAAGCCTACTTGTGACTAATAAATACATTTTTACTTTGGTCATGCTAAATTGCCTCTTACTGTCGCACGATGTGGAGGTAGATGGTTTAACAATGGGAAATGTAAAGGGTTGCGGGGGTAGGGTAGGAAACAGAACCTGGGTAAAATAGTCAGTGAGTCAGTGCAGACTTGATGAACTGAATGGCCTCTTCTGCACTGTTGGGATTCAATGATTCTCTGATCGCCTAGTTGACATTTGAATAGATCAATCACAAAAATTGTAAGTGTCATTAAACCCAGACTAAGCTCCCAACACCTTTGGTTTTCTGCGCTTTGACAGCTATCAACTTGTGAACATTTTGGGGATGGTGCCTGGCCAAATGCTGGCTTTGGTGCCAAATTATTCTATCTCATACTGTATATGCCTTGAGATGTGTTTTATCCCCCTGCTCTTACACAGCAGGCTGTGTGCTTTCACGCTATGCAAGATTTCTGCTGAAGTGTTTTGACCTTATCTACTGACTTCCTTTTATACTTTCTGGCTCATAAAAACATTTCGTCAGTGGAAGCCTAAGTCACAATTTTCCTATCTTGTCAACTATCATTGCCCAGAATATAATCAACAGGAATGAAAATAGGAGAAATGTAACCGACTTAAAATGAAAGCTCAGCTAGTCACATCATTTTAATAATTGATACCAAAATCCGAAATAAGGATTTTCCAGGATTCAGGACTAGGTACTGGAGATGGAACTTCTAACACCAATTTAACCATAACTCCCCCACTTACCATGTGCTTTTTTAATATTAAAAACAGAAAATGCTGGAAAAACTCAAGCCTGGCATCTGTGACAAGAGAATCTTGGTTAATATTTGGAGTCTATATGGCTATACTTCTGAATGAAAGGGCTCAAAATTTTTCTGTCTCCGTTAATGCTGCCAGACCCGCTAAGTTTTCCCACCATTTTCTGTTTTCAACTTCAGATTTCCAGTATCCACAGCATTTTTCTTTTTTACTCATTCTTGTATTTAGTTTTTGTAGAAAGCTCTTAACCATCTTTTATCTCCATTCATTCACAGATTACCTACGGATGGTTTTATCCTGGCCCTGCTCGTGCTCTATACTCCCTTTGGCATCTGTTTAATGCTTCTCAGGATATTTATTGGGCTTCATGTGTTTTTGGTCAGTAGTGCTCTCCCAGATGGTCTTTTGCGAAGGTATTGGTCTTTTTCTCTCTCTACAATTAAAGCTTAAATAACAATAAATTAGGGTCCACAATTGTGTGTTTTATTTTACCTATATTTTACTGGTGGCTGCTAACTGATGATTCTAATATTGGGCAGGGTAATAAAGGAGAAAAAGGAAAGTGGCCTGAATGAAAAGGCAGAAATGGTTGATATTTGACAAAAGCTGAGAGCTGACATAGAATGTACAGTGCAGGAACAGGCCACTGGTCCAAGTCACCCTGCCTTAATAATCTTATTGGTGTAACCTTCGCTTCCTTTCTCCAAAATGGATTTTTCTGACTTCCCCTTAAATGTATCTATAAATTTCGTATGTTTACAGAAGAGAGCTGCAGTTCTGCTTCAGATACTTTACCTGCTGCCTTCCATGTTGCATACAACATGTGACCCAATTGAATCTGACCTGTGCCAAGGTGTAAAAAGGCACCTTGCTGAACTTTAGTAGTATGAGAGGTGATGTCTTTGATTTGATTTATTATTGCCACATGTATTACTATACAGTGAAAAGAATTGTTTCTTGCGTGCTATACAGACAAAACATACTGTTCATAGAGAAGGAAAGGAGGGAGTGCAGAATGTAGCTAGCTAGGATATAGAGCAAGATCCAACTTAATGCAAGGTAAGTCCATTCAAAAGTCTACAAGAGCAGAGAAGAAGCTGTTCTTGAGTCAGTTGGTACATGACTTCTGTATCTTTTTCCTGAAGGAAGAAAGTGAAAGAGAGAAGGTCTTGGAGTGCGTGGGGGTTCTTTATGCTGGCTGCTTTGCTGAGGCAGCGGGAAGTGTAGACAGATTCAATGGATGGGGGGGCTGGTTTGTGTGATGATTGGGCTACATTCGTGAACTTTTGTAATTCCTTATGGTCTAGTACAGAGCAGGAGCCATACCAAGCTGTGATAGTAAGCAGAAAAATGCTTTCTATGGTGCACCTGTAAAAGTTGGTAATCGTAGCTGACATGCCAAATCATCTTAGCCTTTTGAGAAAATAGAGGCATTGGTAGGCTTTCTTAACTATAGTGTTGGCATGGGAGGACTAGGACAGGTATTGGTAATCTGGACATCTAAAAACTAAACTTGAAGCTCTCGACCTTTTGTACTTCATCCCCATTGATATAGACAGGGGCATGTTCTCCTTTACGCTTCCTGAAGTCGATGACAATCTCCTTTGTTTCATTGACATTGAGGGAGAAATTATTGTTGCTTCACCAGTTCACCAGATTCTCTATCTCATTCTTGTGTTAGAACAACAAAGATATTCTGTCTTGTCATTGTTTGAGATCCGACCCACTACAGTGGTGTCGTCAGCATACTTGAAAATTGAATTGGAGAGAATTTGGCTACGCAGTCATAGGTGTACAAGGGGTATAGTAGGAGACTAGAACACTGCCTTGTGGGGCACTTTGAGGATGATGGTGGAGGAGGTGTTGTTGCCTATCCTTACTGATTGTGGACTGAGAATTTGGAAGTTCAGGATCCAGTCACCGAGGGAAATGCCAAGGCCCAGGCTATGGAGTTTGGAGATGAGTCTCATGGGAATAATGGTATTGAAGGCTGAGTTGTAATCAATAAACAGGAGTCTGACATAGGCGTCCTTTTTATCTCGGTGTCCCAGGTTTGAGTGCAGGGCCAGAGTAATGGAGTTTGCTATGGACTTGTTGCGGCAGTAGGCAGACTGTAGTCAAATTGTGGACTCTCTGGTTGAGTACATTGAAGACTGAAGTGATACATTTTTGAGCATGAAGGAAATCTAGAGGATTGGAATAGGGGGTGAATCTGGAGTTGAAGAAGGAGTTCAACCATGAATGGGGGAGCAAGCTTGATGGCCATATGCCCATGTTATCACCTGAACACCTCCATTGAGACCTCAATGGAGGAAGAAAGTATCTCACCACCACCTCAAGTGTCACTTTGAATAGGCATTTGTATGTTGAGAATGAAGAGCCATTGCATTAGCAGAATGCCTGCTTTGTGCTAACAGAATCTAGTAGACTGACTTGTGATATATCGTGTCTTTAAGATTTGTATGGTATGTTTAAAATTCAGTTGTTTTGCTGAATGATAGTTTGTCTTGGAAAAATCTTTAAATTAGTAGTTAGTAGAACTAAATAAGTACTCATTTTAGACATGGGGTGTTTGTTTAAGCAGAGCTAATGCATTTTTGTTTGCTTGGGTTCCCTCTGGGGTTTTAAAGTAGAGTTTTGATTAGGTTGATTAACAGGGACAGAGTCATGCGCTTAATGGGAGAAGTTAAGCTTGCAGTAAGAAAAGAGTTCCAGTTTCATTTTTGATACAAATAGTTGCTGTCTGGGCTGCCAGAAGAAAGCAATGTCTCTTTGTTTCTTTCTCTTTCCAGAGGTGTTCCAAAAGCTCTAGGACTGTTAACCTAAGATAAGCAAGTATGCAAGTGTTTTGCTAACTAATTTTAAAAAGAGGTTTAAGCCTATACAGGAAAGTTTGCTAGATTGAATCTCATAGCAATAGGTTAGTAGTTAAGAATTGCTGTCAGGTTTAAATATTGTTCAATTGTTAACAGTTAAGCAAATTAATTTGTTATAATTAAATTGTGATGTTAAATAAAGTTTATTTTGATAAAAACCTCTTAGTTTGTCAGTAGAATCAGGCCTGAAGTGAAACATCTTATCCTCACACAGATGTCAAGAGAATTGTTGGGATCAAATCTGGCTTTGTAAGATACCTGGGGGGTTTTTAATCTGGTGTCTTCACACCACAGTGTGTCATAAATTGTGTAAGCTCAAAGCATTGTAAACTATTGCCTTTGAGGGTTCAGCTACTGCTTTACAATCCTCTGTTTAATTGTGCTTGTAGCCATTTTCCTGATGGTTTCGGTGGTTGTAAAGGAGCGTGTGGCACTATTTGAAGAAATCCTGAGAACGTCTTCCCGGAATCCTCACTGATTTTCTTTTTATGCAGTGCAGCAACTCGGGAGTTCCCTTGAGGGGCGGCACAAAGCTTTAAGTTACCACAAGTGTGGCGTTGCACTAAAAAGTCGAAATGCTGGCCCTCGAAAGGATAATTGCACACAACAAAAATAATTAGAGAGACTTTCCTCTTAATGGTGAAAGCAGATTAGTTCAGTCGTTATTACATTTCAACTTTGCCACTGTGAGCTTCTACAATTCATTTTCAAATTAAGCTTCTGTTGCAGTCAGTGTATAGTTCATTTTCAGTTGCAAAGAGAATGGAAATCACTGGATTTCCAATGTGAAATTTAGCAGAGGGGAGAACATTCAAATAATGCAAAATGTTTTTGTTTTACCTATCTCTCGTCATTACTTATAGTGTAGTACTGAGACGGTGTTGTAGTACTGATGGAAGTACCAGTATTTTATATGAGATTCTAAACTGAGGCCCTATCTGCCCCTCAGGTGAATGTGAAAGATCCCAAGGCACTATTTCTTCTTGGTATCCTGGCCAATGTTTATCCCTCAACCGACATCATTAAAAATTAATTGCTGTACTCATTCTTGTGGGAGCTTGCTGTAAGCGACTGTGATTACTGTATTTTCATAAATTGCAACAGTGACCTCACTTCAAATTTGGGATGTCATGAAAGGCACCATCAAAATGTGTGTTCTTCCTTTAAAACACACAGACACCTGCCACAAATATCGTTCATGCTGTTCCTCCAATAGCAACTATACAAGTTAGACACAAGGAGTCGCTGGAAATTTGCACTAGTCAAAAGGATTAGAAAAGTATCAGTATTTCAAGTGTAGGGATTGTTTCTGTCCCGTCATTAATCTCTCTCTCTAGCCCTGCCCTTGCTACATATTTGCATATTCATTTATACTTTTCTTTTCCCTAGCATTCTCTGCTTTTTTTCCATATTTTTGTCTGCATATTTATCTGCAATAAAAGGAAACCAAACTATATGTGGCAAAATAAGTGGCAAATGCTGGAAATCTGGTGAAAAAAATTGAGTTAAAGCAATAGGATTGCACAGAGTTTGCACTAGACATCTGGCCCATTGTCTGAGCCTGCCAACCAGTGATGTCCAACTGTCCCTCTTTTGACTCCTGCGCACCATTATCCGCATCTAGTGAAGGAAATGGTGGCTTAATGCTTTGGGCTCAGACGAAGGGTGACCTCCTGAAACATTGACCTGTCTTTTGTCTTCAGGTGCCGATGGCTCTGCCTTGTATTTTCAGCTTTTTCTGTCCTTGGTTAATAAGTTTGTACCGTAGAGGCATGAACGCTTCCAGGCATAGTTCACAAGAAGACTGATGACAGCTTTGAGCCTACCAGATGTATGCTGGTATGTATTTTGAAAGCATGTTAGAGAAGCTGTAATCAAATCCTTTTTATATATATATATATAGTAATATTCACATCCATCAGTTATCCTGATGAGCTTTACAGCCAGTGAGTTACTTTGAAGTGTAGCCACCTTCGCACTGTCAACGTTTGCAGAGTCAATTTTGAGATTCCACAAACACAATAAGGGGAATTAAAAGGAAGAACTTAATTTCTGCGCACACACCCCAAAAACACTTCAGTGTGACAAGTCAACTAACACACAGCAAGTTTCCATAATAGGAATTAAATTAAAAAAGATGTAGGTGTTGATTGAGGGATAAATATTGGGCAGGACACCAGAAGAACGACCCCATTTTGTGAAATAGTGTCATAAAATCCTTAATGTTGATTTTCTGTCTCATCTGAAGGAACTCCATCAGTCTGATTTTTTTGACTCCGGGTTGCAAGTGCTAACCACTTAGCCATAGCTGATGGACTTTTTATTGGTTATCTGCTAAAGTGGGATGTACCTAATTTAGACAGGCAGACATCAGCATCAAAGAAATTCCATAAATATGATAGAGAGGGGACCTATTACGGTCAAGTTGGTTGCTTGCAATAGCTACTCCAGGTCTGTGAAAACAACTGAAAAAACAGCTGATCTGGCAGTATCTTGTAAGAGGGTTAATGTTTAGAGTCCGTTATGTTTGAATAGAAGTAAGCTGATTAGGATAGGTCATGTTAAAGGGCAAACAATATCCAACTGTGTTCTGGGTGGCGAATCATATATATCTCACCGCGCAAGTTACTATTCTCTTCAGTTATCCTGCTTGAAGTCTGATGCAGTCATGGTGGGCTGAATGGCCTCTCTGCGTCGTGGCTTTTCTGTGATTCTATGTGAGGGCACTGAGCAGCTGCTGGACGAAAACCTGAAAGTTATGTTGCAGCTAATTAGCTTGCATCAGAGTTCCAAACTTTAGAGAGTGGGAAATAAGGCAGAGTTTCTCACTGATGGGTAGTAAACGTCTGTTAATTAAGTCCCCACACAAGTATTTATCAATATTGTGAGCAAGGCATTTTCCACTAATATTAGTTCCCATGTCTAAAATGGCATCTCGCTAACCTCAACCACAGTTAGAGTTCAGTTTTCATTAGCCATTGTTTAGAACTGAGTTTCTTTTCATCTGGTTCAGGATAATTGTGTAAGGCAGGTTTGTTCTGGTTGAGTGTCACAATTGAGTGGCTAAACTCCAGCTGCTGTTGTAATAATGATAGGGCTTGGATTTTATTTTGCTTACTGTTGACTAGGTTTCTGGACTTGGTAAGTGAGGTTTGTGTGTGTGTGTGTAAAATTATGTCTATATGTATATTTTTAATGTCACACTGAAGCCTCAACTGTCCCAAGAAATCCCCCCCCCCGCCGCCGCCACACCAAATGTTACTTACTGGTGCTATTCTGTTAAAATCTAAACTGATATTGAATCATGAAGATTTTCAACGTTTGAAAATTTGATGCATCTTGTATCAGTGCAGGCTTGTGTTGATATCAGAACTTCTGCACAGTCTTCAGCCTAACTCATTTTCTTATCAATCCTGGCAACTCTTTACTTTCAACAGCCTTTCTTCTCTGCTAGCAGATGCAGCAAAACATGACTTATTATCTGACCAGTGTTGCTTGATTTTCTCCACTATGCTACTCTCGAGCTTTGCCAGTAGCCTACACCTAATCTCTATTATGCATTAAAAACTGCTTCTGCTTGAATAAATGTCTAGCTTATTCTCAATTTATGAAAAAGAAGTTGACTGTGAAATTAGAAAGAGAAAAATGCCCATTAACAGCTGTGGTGAGTTGGTTTATTTGCTTTGATATATTTTTTCTTTAGTCATTACTTCCAGTGCAGTACTGACGGAGTGCAACACTGTCAGAAGTGTAGTCTTTCAGATGAGACATTAAACCTATTTACAGTGTTAGGTAAAAGATCTCAAGGCATTTCAAGTAAGAGTGGAGTTGTTCTCCCTGGCGTCAGCCAACAACCAAAACTCCTATGTGGGAGCCTGCTGTGTACAAATTATTTGCCAGATTTTCCTACATTGCAGCAGGGATTAAGTTTAAAACACTGTTTTATTGTAAAGCACTTTGGGATAATGTAATGTTCTAAATGGTGCAATTAAATGCGAGTTCTTAGCTGAGTTCTCCCTTGGTAGAAGAAAGGACAAACCTTGGAGAGACTGGTGGACCTCTGAATGCCAAAGACTGAATAGTTTGTCTACCTATTATCTGGTTTTGAGAGACAAGATTCCCCATCAGAATTGTTTGCTCTTTAAATTCTAAGTGATTTTTTTTTACATCTGCTTTATCTGTATCATGTTGCAGGGTTATCGTGCGTGCAATGTGCTCGATTCTGGGTATGTTTGTCACACAGTGTGATTCCAGGCATCGAGATAAAAACGTCAAAGTCTACATCTCTAACCACATCACCCAGTTTGACCACAACATATTGAATTTCCTCACACCCTGTTACACGGTAAGCTCAAATATTGTTAATCAAGTCTGTGCTCTGTTCATTGCAGTGGGAACTGCTTGTGCATTCTGCATATTTTGACCAACTAATAACCTGGCCTTGTTTTGGTCACCTCGAAGTCATGAACAAGAATCTTCAGGAGCAGGGAAAGACATTGAACCCCAAAAATACACCCACTCATTGACCATCTCACCATCTATCCCCATAGTGCCTTCCCTGCAGAAGTGACTCATTTCTTGGGCTGGCTTATTCTATTTGTTTACTGATATTACCATTTCACTTTTAGTGAAAAAGATCACTGTCCTCCACCCACCCCAACTTCTTAATATAGCTTCTTACTTTTTAATTTACATGCCCCGGAATTTGTAGCTTCCCAGTTGAGTTCCTCATCTTGGTTCATTAACTTTTGTAACTGTAGGACAAGTTGGTAAGTTTTGCCCAGATAATGCTATGACTGATCAGACAGCGGTTTTCAGTCTCCCATTGGAACAATGCATTTCTGAAGATAAAATTAGAGCAAGAGTTCAGCCCCTTGAACCTGTTGCACCACTCATTTGGATCAAGGCTAATCTAGCTCAGCTATTGCATTCAGCACTATCTCCATATCCCTTGATCTCCTTAGTATCCAAAATTCTGTAGCTCTCTGACTTGTATATACTCTGATTCTTCGCAGTTCTGTGATGCAGCAAATTGCAATGGTTCACAACCTTCTGAATGAAGAAATTTCCCTTCATCTCAGTCTTAAGTAATCAACTCTACCCTGTCATGACATTATGCCCCCTAATTCTAGACTGTCCAAAGGGGAAATAGCGCCTCACCATCCACCCTGTCAAGTTCCATCAGAAATTTATATGTTTTGATGAGATCACTGCTTGTTCTTGTAAATTTTGAAGAACTTAGGCATAGACTACTCAAATCTCTTTTTGTTGGACAAAGAAAAGTACAGCACGGTACAGTACAAGGCCTTCAGCCTGTGCCAATCATGATGCCTAATTAAACTAACAAAAAAACCTTCTGCCCAAACTCGGTCTATTCCCTCCCTATTGTGAGAGTGAGAGCCTTTTTCCTCGGATGGTGATGACTAACACGAGGGGACATATCTTTAAATTAAGCGGTGGTAGTTATAGGATGGATGTCAGAGGTAGGTTCTTTACTCAGAGAATAGTAAGGGTGTGGAATGCCCTGCCTGCAGCAGTTATGGACTCACCAACTTTAAAGGCATTCAAACGGTCAGTGGATAGGCATATGGATAACTTTGGAATAGTTTAGGTTGGAGGTTCATTAGATTGGTTCCACTGGTCGGTGCAACATCGAGGGCGGAAGGACCTGTAATGCACTGTTATGTTCTATTCATATACCTGTTTAGATGCCTCTTAAATGTTACTAATATACCTGTTTCCACCACCTCTTCTGGCAATGTGTTCCAGACACCCACCACTCTGCATGAAAGAAAAATCTCCCTTAAACTTTTCTGCTCTCACCTTGAACTTGTGTCCCCTTGTGATTGAACAGTCCTTTCTCCCGGACTCAGTCAAAGATTACACATACTGTAAGGGTAAGTATATCATTCATCAGCTGCCAAGAACAAAACTATGACAAAAACTGAAAACGCTGGAAAGTCTCAGGAGGTCTGACAGCATCTGTGGAGAGAGAATAGAGCCAGTGTTTCAATGACCCTCAAAAACTCCAACTCTGCTCTGATGAGGGGTCAATCTGACTCAGCTTTGGCTTTATTCTTTGTACAAAGATGCTGTTAGACTTGCTGAGATTTTCCAGTATTTTCTTCTTTTGTTTCAGATTCCAGCATCCGCAGTATTTTATCTTTAAGAGCAAAACTGTACCCAGTGCTACCTAACCAATTTCACCAAAACCATGTGCAATTGTAGTAATTTTTTACTCCATACTTACTGGTATCAGAAATGTATGCTCCTGCTGTGAGGCCTGTACTTGAAAATGGAGTTGTAAGAGGAACAATCCTTCCCTTTCTTGTCTTTACCCTCTTTTGATCACTTAATCAACTAGCAAATTTCTTATATGTTCTCTCCCTGCTTTCCAAATTAACCTGGATTTTAATCTGTTCCTTCACTTGTCCCAGGATTGTGATGATTTTGGGGTGGCTTGCAGAACATATATATGATGATACATCAGGCATCACATAAAAAAGCTTGATGGGCTTGAGTGTCTTTTCCTGTATCTTGTAGGTTTAAGTTTATTTACTAGTGTCACAGGTAAGGTTACATTACTACTGCAATCAAGTAACTGTGAAAATGTCCTAGTCACTACACTATGGTGCTTATTTGGATACACTGAGGGCAAATTTAACCTGGCCAATGCACCTAACCAGCATGTGTTTTGGACTGTGGGAGGAAACTGGAGCATATAGAAGAAACTCACACAGACATGGCGGAAAACATGCAGACACCACAGAGACAGTGGCCCAAACTGGGAATTGAACCAGAATCCTTGATGCTGCAAGGCAGCAGTGCGAACCATTGTGCCACCATGCTGCCATTGTCCAGACACGTGGATTTGAGCCTGTGTCTGTGAGAGTTTGCGCATTCTCCCCGTGTTTGTGTGGGTTTTCTCCGGGTGCTCTTAGGCTGATTGGCAAAACAAATTCTCCCTAAATTGTCTCGCAAATTTGGTTCCAATGCACATTTCTGTAAACATAGGCAGGGATCATGGGTGGAAGTGGGAACGTCGAGGTGGCGACGCAGGCTTGTTGGGCCGAAGGGCCTGTTTCCCGTGCTGTTTTGTTCTTTGTTCTTTGTTTGTTGTCCTCTCCATCCCTGCCTGTAACAAGCTAAGAGATTTGGAGAATAGCCTAACATCCCTTTTTCCATTCCCTTGTTTTGTAGTACAATGCGTTGGAGCCCATGTAGCCCTTCCCTTTGCTGGATCTACTGGACACAATGAATTCAGTGACCTTATCCAGCGAGCTGATGATCCAGATGGATCAGGCAATTTGCATCATCAAATGCTGGTCTGTGCGTAATGGCCACATGGCAATGGCACTGCACTCCAGTGGCTTTAACAGCAATGGAAAATGGGCAGAACAGTGCCTTGAAATATGTTCTAGGTAAACTAATTTTCGGAAGAAGGGAAAGTTAATACTTCAGCTTTCAACCCTTCGCTTGACGCCTCCAGCATCAACCCATCGGTTTAATTTTGTAGTGGGTGTAAGAAAACATTTTTGCTTAATATTCATTGTGAACTAAATTAATTATTTATGTTTAGCCCTTGCTAGAAGGTCATTCTGGCTTTGTGAGCTGGGCTCGTGGGTTCCTGGAGCTGGGATGGATGGACAACCGGACACGTTTGGCAGAAGCACTCAAACACTACAGCTCCCTTGAGGGAGCACGTGGTTTGCTGCTGTTTCCAGAGGATGAAACTACCAATGGAAAAGTTGGGCTTCTGAAATTCAGGTACAGTTCATCATTTATAATAATTGGACTGTAAGATCCTGGAGTCTGGGCTCAGTTAGGGAAATAGAGAGGATTGTTATTTATTATAGCACCTTTCACAAGCTGATCATTGCAAAGCACTTCACAGCCAGAAAAGGACTTCTTTTGAGATGTAATTATTATTTTAAGGGAATGCGACAGACCGAATACTATGGCTGTCCCGGTCAATGTTGGGAAAGTTAAAGTCCCCTACTATTACCACTCTATTTTTCTTGGAACTATCTCTAATCTCCTTACATATTTGGTCCTCAATTTCCCACTATTTGCAGGCCTATAGTACATTCTATCTGAGTGATTTCCTCCTCCTCATTTCTCAGTTTTATCCCATATAGACTCAGTGGGTGAACTCTTAGAAATACCCTCCCTCAGTACTGCCATGATGTTTTCCCTCATTAAACATGCAACTCGCCCTCCTATCTTACTTCCTGTTCTATCTTTCCTATAGCATTTGTACCTTGGGACATTGACCTGCCAGTCCTAACCCTTTCTTAGCCATGTGTCGATAATAGCTATAATATGCCAGTTCCATATACCCTGTTCCTGCTCTAGATAGGTTCTTGATTAATAAGGGGATCGGAGTAATGGGGAAAAAGGGAGAAAAATGGGAAGGCGAAAAGTATCAGCCATGATTGAATGGCAGAGCAGACTCGATGGGCTGAGTGGCTTAATTTTGCTCCTATGTCTTATGGCCTTATGCTGGAATGAAACCTGAAGTCCATCTTTTGAGAGTACTATGACTGATACCTTGGGGCCCATTTCTGCTATGGTGCGAGAAGAGGAAAGAACTTCCAGGAAACAAACATTTGTTTTTCACCATATTGATCTCTTAAGTACAGTGAGTGTTTCTATGTGACTGATTTGTCTGTTTTTATTTCTGTTCTAGCTCCTGGCCTTTTACTATAAGTAGCATTGTTCAACCCCTGGCATTAACGATAAAGAGACCCTTTGTGTCTGTGGTAAGTTATGCTTGTCTGTCGTTGTTGATAGAGGTTCCCCTTCCGTGCAGTCTCCCACCCCTCCACTCTGATCTCTCCCGTCATTTTCTGCGTCCATCCCTTGCCTTCCCTCATCTGTCTGTGCAGAATTAAAAACTTTGTGTTATTTCAATACACACCTGAAGGAGAGGCTTGATTTGGCATTTGATTTGATTTTGTTTAATTGCACCAGCTTCTGAATGAGGTGTGGATGTTGCTGGCAAGGCCAGCATTTATTCCTAATTGCCATTGCGTGGCAATTGCTTGCTCGGCCATTTTAGCGGACAGGGACTGTGATACACAGAGTCGAATCCCAGTTTGTTTTTGCCACGCTGAATTCAAATAAGGGGCAGCTGGCAGTTGGAAAACTAACCTACATGGCTGTCTGGTAAGGGTGGATTCACATTCTGGAAGGCTACTGGCACTTGCTTGTTGGCTTATTTGAGGGACTAAAGTGTTGGTACTTATGAAACAACCACAGCACAAGTCATTGTCTTTTGGGGAAGCAGCAGCAGATTATTCCGAACACAAATTGCTTCCTGTTATAGAATAGATTCATAGAATCCTACAGTAAAAAAAGGAGGCCATTTGATGCATTGCATCTGCACCAACCATAATCCTGCCCAGGCCCTATCCCCATAACCCCAAGTGTTTATCCTGCTAATCCCCCTGACACTAAGGGTCAATTTAGTATGACCAGTTCAACTAATGCACACATCTTTGGACAGTAGTAGGAAACTGGAGCACCCGGAGAAAACCCACGCAGACACAGGGAGGATGTGTAAACTCTGCATAGAAGATGACCCCCAACTGGGAATTGAATCCAGGTCCTTGGTGCTGTGAAGTAGCAGTGCTTGTCACTGTGTTGCCCTGTTCTGACAATTAGATATTGATTTTATTCCCTTGAATGTTCTCAGCCAACTGATTTTTTGACATTTTAAGCAAATGCTATCTTGTTTTACACTAAGCATCATGCTACTCTGAAACTACATGGGAAAAGGGAGACCAATAAGAGAGGATGAAAAAATTGACAGATTGTTGAAGGTGTATCTATTTTAATTAGCTATGGAAGGGGAGGCCTGATGGAAAAAAGTGTTGGGGTTTCTTGGGATGATCTGGTCCTTAGATGCCAACTGAGCACCATTTCCAGTGTGTATTGTACAATTTCTAAAACACCCTATTTATTTAAAGCATAGGTGGAATTACATAACAAAAAATTCTTCCATATTTTCACTAAGTATCTGTTAAGGGAGTATGATTTGGTGTCAGTGAGGTTATTCGCTTGCTTGTCGTGCAGGTCCATGCACAGATATACGCACACATATACATTCATGTATGCATATCTGTTTGAAAGGACAATTAAACTCGCAATCAATTCTGCACAGAAACATTGAAAATTTGCAGCACAGAAAGAAATTGAATCTGTGCAAGCCAAATAAGGAACTATTCAACCATTTCTCCTTAGCCCAGTATGTTACCGAACTTTTACTTTTAAGTGCATGTCCATCTGCGTTAGTGCCAGTTAGCCTAGAGTAATCTCTCCCTGTGGCAGAATTGTGGGAGAGATATCAGTCATAGGGCAGCATATCAATGCAATTGAGGCGAGAAGCTGTTTATCAGTGCCACAAGTAGGCTTACATTAACACTGCAATGAGGACAGAAGAGAAAATGCTGGAAAATCTCAGCAGATCTGGCAGCTCTGCTCAGCTCAACTTTGACAAAGGGTCATCTGGACTTGAAACATCAGCTCTTTTCTCTCCTTACAGTGCTGCCAGACCTGCTGAGATTTTTCAGCATTTTCTCTTTTGGTTTCAGATTCCAGTATCCACAACAATTTGCTTTTATCTGCTGCAATGAGGTTATGTGAAAATCCCATAGTCACCACATGGGTGCCTGTTCAGGTACTCTGAGAAAGAATTTAGCATGGCCTGTGCACCTAACCAGCACATCTTTCTCACTGTGGGAAATGCAGACAAAGGGTGAATGTGGGGATTGCACACAGACAGTGACCCAAGCCCAGAATCAAACCCACGTTCCTGGCTTTGTGAGGCAGCAATGCTGACCATTGTGTCACCAAGCCTGAGATGAGGTAGCAATGGAGTGTGCTTAACTACAAGCCTTTCTTTCCCCTGGGGCACAGTAGCAAGCAGCGTGTAGAGGCATCCACCAGAAAGTGGCTCCTTGAAACATAACAGATTCTCTGATAACAGTGATCGATCAAAAAGTTCAAATTTAACAAAAACTTGCATGGAAAATGCATTGTTGAGGAATAGAAATGGAAAATTGGCCTTTGTGTGTAGAGAACTAGAATACAAGGGAGTAGAAGTCATGCCTCTGCTATTCAGAAGTACTAAGGGATAGGTTGCGAATCAGCTATGATCTTATTAAATGATGGAACAAGCTTGAGGGGCCAAATGGCGTACCCTCCTATGAGAGAAATCAGAAATATAAAGTAGAGAAAGGGGCCATTCAGCCATCATGTCTCTGCCAATGATTAGTCCAGCAAGGCACAACTCTCATCTCTTTGTGATGTCTAATTGGATTTTGATTCATCCCAGTGCTTAATTTATTCGCCGTATCCCATTATCCCCAACAATGGCAGTTCTTGTGTTGGCACCTTCAGGAATGGGACGAAAATGCAGGGCAGGCTAACGGAAAGTCAAACCCAGGCAGGGCAGCCTAGAAATCGCAATTTATGTGAATTATGTCTCAGTAATCTCATTACCAAGAGGTGGGGTTCGCTTGCTTCTTATGAGAACAAGGCTGGATTTCAGATGGAACTCAGCATGATTTCTTCCTCTTACTACCATCCGTCTCCAGTTCTCAGTTCATGTTTTCCAGCCTTGGTTAGGTAGGGGAACGGATTCTCACTTGTGAAAGTTATACTATTGTTTTCCCCCCTTTCTCCCCTAGAATGTCGTCGAATCCTCTTGGGTTACCGAGTTGCTGTGGATGTTTTTTATTCCCTTCACCGTTTACCAAGTAAGGTAGTAACTGTCGCTAACTATCACTGGGGGTACAATCGGTAAGGTTGAGAGAACTTGCTCGTGTTTGGCTGACTCCTTTTATAAGATAAGTCTGTCCCCATCTCCATCTCCATATTGGATGTGCGGTAGCACAAAGGATTTGGGGATGCTGGCAGCTTCATTGGTTTAGGGATCTTCCTCTGATTACTTAGTTTTTATGATCTGTCCTTGAGTCATGGCCATATGTCCCTGTGTCCTAACTTTGATGTAATCAATAAGCACATAAATGGATTGAGGCCATTCCAGTCATCCAGCACTCTCCAACTGTGTGTGATCTCTTAATACTGGTGGCACCGCTATTTTTGCAACCCTGCCCCACCACCCCCACCAATATCACCATCACCACCAAACAGATACTAGTCCTATTCCATTGTAAAGTTGCTGATTTATCCCTAAACAATTCACTTCTCTTTGGGTGAAGTGGAGGGTGTGTAAGGGAAAGATATTGATCTAGCCTTTCAAATGTTTGGTAAAAAACAGAGGTTTGCTCACAAATATCAATCAATTACTCCTCTTCTCCAGTTAACAAATTCGGACCTAGAATTAAATGATGTTAAAACTGTTGGCTGGAGATGGGGCGTTTGAAATTTTACTTGGCCACTTAATGTTGCAAGCAAATATTCTTACTGTACATCTTAAAGAAGAAAGAAATTATCCTTCATTACGCAGCTGGGGTAAGCTGGTGGTTATGATGCTGAGCTGGTAAGCAAGAGGTTCCGAGTTTAAATCCCTTAGGCTTATGTTGTGACACCAGTGTGGGTGGACCTGCTGCACCATTCATTTGGAACACTGGAGGAGGAGTAGGCCATTCAGCTCCTGGGCCTGGTTTGCCAACTCAAATGAGATCTAGGTTGGTCTACATATCAACTCCCAATATGTTGCCTTGTGCAAAGAAGTGATCATGAAAGCTGCCAGATTATTGTAAAACCTCCAACTCTGTTCATTAACGCCCTAGAGGAAAAGGAACCAGCTCACTCTGACCAAAATTCAGTTCCACACAATATGATTGATTTGTTATGGTCTCGGTACGTAATATTGCCTTATCAGAACAGATTGTCCAAATTATCAAGTTTTCAGTTTGATTCAGTAGTCGCGCTGTTGCTCCATTCGGGGTAATGGATTCTACCCCCAAGCCAGGGTTTGAGCTTGTTGATCCTGCACTGAACACTGAATTGCTAGAGGTACAATCTCTGAAGGCTCACCTTCAAGTGAATCAAAAGAACAAAGCATGTTCCTAAAATTAGATCAAAAGCAGATTATTTGCATCATTGCTGTTTGTGGAACCTATAAAGCACTTCATTGCTGTAACATCCTGAGAGCATTAAAATGCAAGTTTTTCATTTTCCCATTTCATAACTAGTCATTTGAGTTTCACCCCCACGTCGCTCAGTAACACGCTTGAGAGCTGCAGAAAGTTAAGATGTAAATTTCAAGGAACTTGTGGCCTCTCTGAAGACAAAAAGGTGACTAATTTCCTCTTTCCCAAAGATTAACCCTAGGGTAACAGATCACCAATGTAAAAAGTCCTTTTCTATTACTTCTAATTAGAATCATAGAATCCCTACAGTGCAGAAGGAGGCAATTTGGCCCATCAAGTTTGCACTGACCACAATCCCAACGAGAGTCTAATCCCATAATCCTGTGTATTTAGTATCTGTGTATCTAGTCTCCCTGATGCTAAGGAAAAATTTATCATAGCCAGTCACTGTGGGAAGAAACTGAGCATCTGGAGGAAACTCACGCAGACGTGGAGAGAATGTGCAAACTCCAAACAAACAGTGACCCAAGCTGGGCAGCAATCCCAGGTCCCTGGTGCTGTGAGGCAGCAGTGCTAACTATTGTGCCACCATGCAGCAGTTTCAAGTCATACATTGGTAATGTATAATTTGAAACTACTCTTTTCTGTCTATCCTCGCAACTTGCTAGAAATGTGCAAAACTAATTCCACTGCTTTGTGCTATCCTATAGTACCTTACCTTTATTTATTTTATTCTGCTGCAAATATAACTAATTTTGCCTTAAGAGATCTCTGTCTCAACCAACCCCCCGGCAAAGCATTCAATGCTTTCTGCCTGTAAAGAAATTTCTCCTAACATTCCTCTTCACTCTCTGATGATTTACCTATTCGTAACTTAAAAATCTTGATTGAGCCTTCTCTGATCCATTGAAAGTACCTTCACTAGTGCCTTCCAAATTTTCCATCTTGGCATCATTCAGATGCAGCTACACTACAGACTCTGGATTAATATCTTTCCTGTAGTTGGGCATCGAAAAACTCATTGCTCATTTCTAACTAATCAAATGAATGTCTTAAATAAATTTATCATTTCTTCTTTGCTCTTGTAGTCTATGTTCAGATTTATAAGATGCAGCATGCTTTAGGATCTTTTCTTGACTGCCTTATTTGCCAGTTTGGTCTGGTGGCAGAGTGGTTATGCTCCTGAACTTTGCAGCGTAGTGGTCATGAGTTCAGTTTCACAATAGCAAGTTGAGAAATTTATTTCAATGTGCTCAGTAACTTGTGAGCTGTGACTATGCCAGGGCAGTAAATACAGCCATCTGTTCACTAATGAAAAAGGATTCCATTGCCCTTAGTCTGCCCTATTAGCATCTGACTCCAGCATCTCACATTCTGATGGCTCTTGGTGGCCTCAGGCTAACTAGCAATGGGCAATGAATAGTGCACATGCCCAAATAAAATATTAACTTTCTCTGTTTACATTCTTAATTGCCCTGTGAATGTATTTCATCCTATATACGTACTCCCTCACACTTACCTACATTAAACTGCATTTGTCTGCTCATTGCATCAGTGTTCAGAAGTCACACTTTATCAGTGAGTGATGACAAGTTATTTCAACCATGAGTGGTACCTGGTGCTTGGAAGTAGGAACCTTGTCTTTTTTTGCCCAGTACTAAGACTTGAGACAAATTATAAACACTAACTGAGATCAGCTAAACTGGTGTGAGTCAAAATTGCTGCTGATGGATCTCACCTGGGCAACACAAGCTGTCATCGATTTAATCTTGCTTCATATAACTGTCCAAAGTTAGGTTTGGGAATAAGTAGCTTTGGGAACACCAGCTGTCAAAGTAATTGGGTAGTGAAGCAAAACTATGTACTAATGCCATTGTGGCTAACTGTTGTTCTCTATCCTTATAGTTTTTTTGTGTGTTTGTTCCTGTAGATGGCTGCCCACCATGTCCCAAATGGAAGAAGAGTCAGAGGAAGAATTTGCAGTCAGAGTCCAGGAGGTAAGTTGATTGATAATCAGGACATTCTACTGGGAGCATTCACTCTGAAATACTGAAATGGCCACAGTTTGGAATGTTGGCAATCGAAGTGAGTTGGATAAATCTTTGTCCTTTTTACCAAGATTTGAAAATCTAGTTTCGCCGATATGAAAACATTACTGCTTCAAAGCAATCATCTCATGACGAGGAACAGCAAACAATCCTATGGTTTGGATGTAAAGAACTTTGCAGGAATTGCAAACATTGTGTGTTCAGACCTGCCATAATACTGCACCTTGAAGGTAGCTGAAACTTATTCTGAGTTTTGTTTCACATTGGATGATTTCTGATACCATTTAATTTTGACTTTATAACCATGACTAAAGTGTTAGTCACTGTTGCTAAAAACAGAAGCTAGAAACAGAAGGAGGCCATTCAACAATTCAAGCTGACTCCGCCATTCATTTTGATCATGGCTGATCATTGAATTCAATATCTTTATTCCCTCCCCCTAACCCATATCCCTTGATCACTTTAGCCCCAAGAGCTATATTTTCTTCTTGAAATAAGTAGCCATTTAGATTAATAAAGCTACATGACGCACAAAGCACTGGGTTCATTTCCAGAGGGAAAGAAAGAGAATTGATAAATGAGAGAAATGCATTGTTAAATCTTGATGAATGCACAGATCTGGTCTTTATTTTACAAAATGGTTCGGGAAGGGACCGGAGAAGTTGCGTAAAGTTTGTTAGAAAAAGCTTCTAATCTCTTAGTTCCAGTATCAGAAAAGGTTGAACAAGCAGGGACTGTTTTCACTAGCAAGGAAGACTGCGGTTGATAGAGGCCTTTAAAGTTATGAAGAGCTAGATCAGATAAACCCAGAGAAAACGTTTCCACTTGCTGGTGACACTAGAACTAAAAATCACTAATTAATCCATAAGCAAATTCAGGAGAAATTTCTTCAATGGAAGTAATTAAAATATGAAACTTGCTTCCACATGGAGTAGATGATGCATTTGAAGGACATCACAAACGGGCACATGAGGGAGAAAGTTATGGAAAGATATATGTCAGTGAGGGGAGATGGAGGCTGTGTATGGACATAAACCCAGGAGGAAGATTTTCCTGTCATGCTGCCCCAAGTCTGGAAAATCCCACCTGAAGTCAATGGACTTTTGCATAGTCCGTCCCCATCTGCTATAATTCCTGTGGTGGCCTGGGTGGGAAAATTCCCGTATACTTGTTGGGTCAAATGGTCTGCTCTGTGCTGTAAATCCTTTGTAAGCTGTTGACTGAGGTGATTGAGAAATTTGCTCTGCAAGTGGATGACCTGCTTTGGGAGATCTTAAGGTGAAGACTGACATATCTATGTTGCTGTAAAGATTATACATACAGTCACAGAAACTTGGACTTGGGAGCAGGAGTAGGTCTGCTCCGCCATTCAATATGATATTACCAATCTGGCTGTGATTTCAACTTCACTTTCCTGTTTGCCCAATGTAATCCTTAATTCCTTTGTCTATCAAAAATGTGACCAACTCTACCTTGAATAAATTCAGTGACCTACGAGCTCCACTGTTCTGTGGGCAGAAAATTGCACACACTAGTGACCCTCTTAGAAAAAACTTTTCATCTCAGTATTCTATATTCTCCTATTCTTAAACTGTGTCCCTTAATGTCAGTCTCCCCCACAAGTGAATACACCTTCTTGATATCTATCCGGTCATGTCCTCTCAGGATTTTGTTTGTTTCAGTAGATCACCTCTTATTCTTCCAAGTTCTTTTGGTACAGGCCCAACTTGGTCAGTCTTTTTTCATAGAATGAATCCTTCATTCCAGGAATGAGTCAAGTAAACCTTCCCTATGTTCCTAACACATTATACGTTTATTGAAATAAGGAGACCAAAATTACAGATGTTACAGATAAATTTGCCTTTAATCTTCCCTAGTTATTCCATTCCCTTTGCACCAAATTATAGCATTCCATTTCCTTCCAAATCATTTGCTGTACCTGGTTACTAACCTCTTATGATTTGTAGACCAGGACACCTCTGTACAACTAATTCATAGAATCCCTACAGTACAGAAGGAGGCCGTTTGGCCCATTGAATTTGTACTGACTCTCCCACAGAACATCTTACCAAGGCCCACTTCCACCCTATCCCCCATAACCACACACATTTAATTCCCTTACCCTACAGATTTTGGGACAGAAAGAGGCATGTAAAATCACTGGCTCCCAATACACCCCTCCCTAATGAGCTCAGTGTATTCTGTGCTCATTTTGAACAAGAGGTCAGTGAGAGCATGTCCTACACCCTAGAAGCTCTGGATGAATCTGTATCTTGGGTCACCGTTGGAGATGTCAAAGCAGTTTTCTCGAAGGTGAACCCACGAAAAGCAACTGGAGTATGAGCATCGAGATCCTGTGTGGATCAACTGGCGGGAGTATTCACAAACATCTTCAGCCTCTCTTTACAATAATATGAGGTCTCTATCTGCTTTGGGAAGACGACCATCATCCCAGTACCTAACGAAGCAGGGTGCCTCTAACATCTATCATTATGAAGTACTTCGAAAGGCTAGTCATGGCACAAATCAATTACAGCCTCCTGGACTTCCTGGATCCATTGCAGTTTGCCTACTGCTGTAACAGGTCCACAGTGACGCCATCTCTCTGGTCCTGCACTCAACTCTGGACCTCTAGATTACAAAGACATCGCTGCCAGACTTCTATTTATTGACTACAGCTCAGCCTTCAACACTTACTATTCCCACGAAACTCATCCCCAAACTCCATGGTCTGGGACGCAGTTCCTCCTTCTGCGACTGTATTTTGAACTTCCTCATTCACAGACCACAATCAGTAAGGATAGGCACTACTCCTGTGTTGTGTAGACAGTTTCCCCTCCAATTCGATTTTCAAGATGGCTGACGATACCACCATGGATGGTCAGATTTCAAACAATGATGAGGCAGAATACAGGAATGTGATAGAGAATCTGGTGAACTGGTGTAGTGACAATAATCTCTCCCTCGTGTCAACAAAATGAAGGAGATTGTCATAACTTCAGGAAGTGTAGATGAAAACGTGCCGCTGTCTACATCAACGTGCCTCCCACCCATTGACTCTGTCTACGCTTCCCGCTGTCTTGGCAAAGCAGCCAGTGTAATTAAGGGCCCCATACGCCTTGGACATCCTCTCTTCCACCTTCTTCCATGAGGAAAAAGTTTCCTTGTCTATGCACGATATGCTTTATCCACATAGTGCGCAAGAAATACTACTTTTCACTGTATGTTAACACATGACAATAAATCAAATCAAATATCGCATGGACAGTGGGAAGAAACCAGCGCACCTGGGGAAATCCATGCAGACAAGGGGAGAACGTGCAAACTCCACACAGTCAGTCACCCAAAACCGTTGTTGTGAGGCAACAGTGTTAACCACTATCCTGCTATGCAAGAGTTCTTCAATCTCTGCCCATTTAAGTAATATACTACTTCTCTATTTTTTTCTATCAAAGTAGAGAAGTTCATATTTTTCTGCATTATACTCTGCTAGTCACATTTTTTGCTTATTCATTGAACCAATCTTTATCTCTTTGCAGACTCTCTACCTCTTGACAGTTTACTTTCCAACTTATCTTTGGTGTCATTGGCACTTTTCACTACCATTACATTTGGTCTTTTCATCCAAACCATTGATATACATTGTAAATAATTACACTGATCCTTAGCACTGATCCCTGTGGCATTGAAAATTACCAGCCCAAAAACAATCCATTTATCTCTACTCTCTGCTTCTTGTTAGCTAACCCTTGCTAATATGTTACTCGCTCTTGGACAGTAACCTTTGATTTGATTCCTTGTCAAATGCCCTTTGGAAATCCAAGAACACCACATCTACAAACTTCCTTTTACCCACTTGACTCGCAGCTTTCTCAAATAATTAGTAAAACATAATTTTCCTTTTGCAAAACCATGTTAACTCTGCTTGATTGTGTTATGATTTTCTAAGTATCCTGCTATAACATCTTTAACAATGATTATAACAATTTCCTAACAACAGATGTTTAGATAGTAGACCTGAAGTTTCTTCCTTTTTGTCTCCTTCCTTTGAATAATGATGTTTATTAGCAATTTTCCAATTCGCTGGGATCGTTCCATAATTTTCTGCAGCCACTTATTTTAAGACCCTAGGATATGACCATCTGCGCCAGGGCACTTGGCAGCCTTTAGATCTAATTGTTTTCCCGGCATCTCTTCCCTAGTAACTGTTTTAAGTTCCTCCCTCCTATTCACCTCTTGATTTTGAAGTATCTGTGGGAAGCTTTTGAAGTCTTTGCAGTGACAACAGATGGTTACCTGTTCAGTGCCTCAACTTTCATTATCAGAGTCAAAGCTAGATAAATACTTGAAAAGAAAAAATGTGCAAAGGTATAGGGAGCAGAGCTAATTGGAATGCTCAGCACAGACATCAGGCAGAATGATTTCTTTGTGTTGTATGATTGTATAAATACAATGTATTTGTATAAATACAATGTATTTGTATAAATACAATGTATTTGTATAAATACAATGTATTTGTATAAATACAATGTATTTGTATAAATACAATGTATTTGTATAAATACAATGTATTTGTATAAATACAATGTCCACTGTCTGCTATCCGAATTGCTTCAATAGCAGCAGCACCCAGTTTATCATCACCTTTATGTCTCCAAATCTAACGATAATTTTCTCTTGTTAGCACTTAGCTGTGGAACTCAATGTCGTATCAACTCAGCATACCAAGTCTGATAAATTGGAATACCTCAAAAGAATGAAGCACACGATACCGCAAGCGGGCCCCTCAGGTCAGGACTGCATTCTGGCTGCTTGTATCAATTTGCATGTACTCTGTGGCCATTTCATGCTGGGGAAAAGTTCTTGTGCGTAGCAAAGACAAGTTAAATTACAACAAGATCGCAAAGTCAGCCATTCAATGTTTGAAATGTAAATGCAGCATTCAAAATATGATTTGCAAAACGTGAGAGGCATTTTAATTGGACAATATAGGAACACAGGGAGAGGAGGAGGCCATTTAGCCCAATGAGCCTCCTCCATCATTCAGTGAGATCATGGCTAATCTGTGATCTAACTCCATCTGCCCGCCTTTGCTTCATATCCCTAAATACTTTCGGTTAGCAAAAAAATCTATTGATTATAGATTTAAAATTAAAAATGGACCTAGCATCATCTGCCCTCCAAACTTGTACCAATGAAAATCCAGAGAGCTTAAATGTTTTGGCGCTGAGCAAGGTGGAATATGAGCAGAGTTGGGTCAGTGGGGAAGAGAACTAAAATTGGGAGATCTGATTGTTTTGTTTCAACAGCCAACAGCCAGCCTTCTGAAAATCGAACTCGGACCTTCCTCCCGGGCCTCAGCATTAGCAGTTTGTCTGCAGAGGATGTTCGGATCGCTGGAATGGCAAAGCAAGTCAAAGAGGTGCTGCCTCACATCCCTCTCAGTGTCATTAAGACGGACCTAGGTAGGACATCAGTTTTATGTAGCCCCATGCCCAAATTTCTTTCCACTTCTCTCTATTATATATCTTTAGGAAACTTGCACTAGAAGCAGCCGTTAATTACTTTGCTATTATTGTTTAAGCCTGCTGCCGTTTGATTGACTATTTGCTGTCTTCCCCCTATCTCATGCCTGGCACCTGCTTGGATTGGGGATGACTGTTATCATACCAAAGTGACGGTTTTTCGTGTTCATCCTTCAAATTCTATCTCGAAATTAAAATTCAATTAAACATACCTAAAATGAAAAGCTAGTGTCAGTAATGTTGACCTTGAAACCATCGTATTGTTGGTTAAAAACCCAACTGATTCAATATGCTGTCTGGGCAAGGGATTCTGTTCAGGCCTAAAGTAGTGGAGTTGACTCTGAATATCCTTTGAAATGCTATGGCAGCGCATGCAGTCTGAAGGCACAATTTCTTCAAGGGTAGCTAGGAACTGGCAATTAGTGCTGGCCAAGCAATGCCATCGTCCTGTGAATTAATTTTTTAATAAATGTGCTGTATTTTTTTTTTACTGACCAGGAAACAGTTGTTTTGCTGCTTGAAGTCACTGAGGCCATTGATGGACCCAACCAATGATTATTTCAAAATGGATTTGAAACACAAGATTCGTTGTGAATGTACCTGCGGGGTGGCACAGTGACACAGTGGTTAGCACGGCTGCCTCACAGCGCTAGGGACCTGGATTTATTCCCGGCTTGGGTCACTGTTTGTGTGGAGTTTGCATGTTCTCCCCATGTCTGCGTGGGTTTCCTCCGGGTGCTCCAGTTTCTTCCCACAGTTGAAAGATGTGTTGATTAGTTAAATTGGCCATGCTAAATTCTCCCTCAATGTACCCCAACAGGTACCAATGTGTGGTAACTGGGGGACTTCCACAGTAACTAAAGCAGTGTTAATGTAAGCCTACTTGTGACAATAATAAATAAACTTTAAACCTCTCAAAAATTATCAGGGCTTGTTACTGACTGTCTGACAGTAATAGTTTTTCTTAAGCAAAAGCCTTGTGTTCAGTGGTTATAGTTGGTTTATAGACTAAAGCTTTCATTGCAGAGAGTGGGCACATAACCCAGGCTGATATGCCCAGTTCAGTACTCAGGAAGTACCGTCTTTCAAATGAGACCGCTGAGGACAACACACAAGATCCCATTTGTACTGTTTCAAAGAAGAGCAAGGTAGCTCTCCCTCATGTTCCGGCCTGTATTTGTTCCTCAATCAACATTATGGAAAAAATAACATTATCTGTTATCATCACATTGCTGTTTGTTGGACCTTTCTGAAGAGCTGCTGTGATTCTTACACTACAGTATTGCTTCATCGGTGCAAAGTGCTTTGGCACGGCCAGAGGATGTGAACAGCATTAAATGCAAGACTTTCTTTGATTGTATCGTGATCCGTCCCTTGTGTGGATGTACCGTAATGTTTGAACCTTTGCTTCAGAGTATGGGTGAACTAATTGGAAATGCACATATTGCTCATTGCCCAGTTTCTGCCATTGGAGGGCACTGTAACACTTACGGAGCTGCTATTGACGGAGGAAAATCGGGAGAACAAAGTGACTCTCTCTTCATGTCTCAGGACTTGCACGGGGTTTTTACTGACTGCAGGTGCTTTTCAGATCGAGTCTTTCTGGCTGCACTATTAAAAGTGAATGCAAGGAATAGAGAGATGGGTGTTTCTGTGCTCAAATGTTTTATGGTGGTTGGACATCACTAAAGCATACAGGGCCCTGGGATTTGTGAGTAGAGGCACAGAGTAGACAACTGAGGAGGTCATGCTAAACCCACATAAAACACTAGTTCAGCGCCAGTTAGATTATCACATTCAATTTTGGGGACCTCATTTTAGGAAAGGCATGAAGACTTCTGAATTCAGAATAGATTCAGCAGAGATTGAGGGGTTACAAAGTAACAAGAGCGACTTAAATTTATACAGCACCTTTCGCTTATTAATGCAATCAAAAATACTTAAAGCTGTGTGCTTTAAAAGAACATCAAACTGCATGGGGGGATATGAAGGGAGATTACGACACGGTGGCACAGTAGTTTGAACTGCTGCCTCACAGCGCCAGTGACCCAGGTTCGATTCCTGGCTTGGGTCACTATCTGCACATTCTTCCGTATCTGCATGGGTGTTTCCCAGGTGCTCTTGTTTCCTCCCACTGAGTGAAAGATCTGGTTATCTGCATTGACCCAAACTGGGGCTGGGATGTGGCGACTAGGGGAATTTCACAGTAACTTCATTGCAGTGTAATGTAAGGCTTACTTGTGACTTATAAATAAAACTTTTTACTCTAACTTTACCATTAGCCAAAGCAATAAGTTTTGAGGAGGAGAGTGTTTTCGGGAGGGAATTCCAGAGCTTAGGCCTTTGGTAGCAGGAGGCATGGCCACCAATGTTCAAGCAGTTTAAATTAAGGATGTCAAGCAGGGCGGAGTGGAAGAGCTCAGAATTTGGAGAGGCTTGGGAAGAGATTACAGAGGAGGGATGGACAGGGCCATGGCGGAATTTGAAAACAGTGATTAAAAACTTTTATACCAGAATTTATTTGGACCAGACACCAATGTCAGTCTTTTCGAGGATAATTAGGGATGGTCAATAAATGCTGGCCTAGCCAGTGCCATCCATCCCTCATGAAATAAAAAACAAGAACAGCAGGTCTTGATATGCGTCAAGCAGCAACATTTTAAATGAGAGAAGTTTATAGCAGATGGAAGATGGGAGTTCATGCAGGCGTCCATTAAATCATGACCATTGTATAAAGTCCAAAAGTAAAAGAGGATTGATGGCAGCAAAGTGCTTCTTCATTGACAAGTGTCTGTTCATATCTTCACAGACTGGTAATAGTCTGGCGGATTAGATTGCCCACTCTTTAAAGAACATGTCTGTTTTTTTACTATATTGTTTTAAATAGGATGAAGGTTGCATAGATTAAATGAAGGGTGGTCAACCTACTTCTCCAGCTTATAGAATCATAGAACCCCACAGTGCAACAGGAGGCCAGTCAGCCCATCGAGTCACAATCCCACCCGGGCCCCATCCGCATAACCCCATGCATTTACCCTAGCTAGTCCCCCTGACACTAAGGGGGCAAGTTAGCATAGCCAGTTCACCTAACCAGCACATCTTTGGACTGCGGGAGGAAACCGGCACACCTGTAGGAAACCCAGCACACGGCAAGAATGTGCAAACTCCACACCAGGATTTGAATCTGGGCCCTGGCGCTATGAGGTAGTTGTGCTAACCACTGTGCCATCCTATTTTACAACCATGCTGAGAGAAGATACATCTTTTCTTTGAAGAGCAGTCATTGTTTGGCATGAATTTAACCCTTAACTAGCACTCCATTTATAAAGCACCTCAGGTCATTCCAAAGTCGTTGTAGTATTTTTAAAATGCAATTACTGATGAATTGCAGGTTGTGCAGCAGTTTGGCACAGCAAGCTCCCACAAGCAATGTGAGATTAACCAGATAAAGAGCATTTTTTTAATGATGTTAGCTATGGGATAGATATTGGCCAGGACATCAGGGAAGAACTAATTCTACTCACTTTTAAAATAAGTCCAGAATCTCTCATATTCACCTCAGAGAGCAAATGGGGGTCGTGGTTTAAAGATATATTCTAAAGACTGACTGTCAACAGTGCAGTATTCCCCCAATAGTGTACTGGAGTAGGCACTTGGAATTGCCAGTGTTGGACTGGGGTAGGCACGGAAAGTAGTTGCCTTACCTGATGAGCGTTGTCTCACCTTATGAAGGGGCAACACTCTGAAAACTCGTGCTACGGAATAAACATTTTGGACTTTAACCTGGTGTTGTGAGACTACTTACGGTGCCTACTCCAGTACACTACTGGGGAAATACTGCATGCTTGACAGTCATTCTTTAGAATGTGTCTATAAACCATGACCCCCGTCTGCTCTCTCGGGTGGATATGAGAGATCCTGGATTTATTTTGAAAGTGAGCAGAATTAGTTCTTCCCTGATGTCCTAGCCAATATCTGTCCCACAGCTAACATCATTTAAAAAAAAAAGACTGTTTATCTGGTTAACCTTATATTGCTGTTTGTGCCAAATTGCTCCACATCCTACAATTCATCAGTAACCACTTTAGAAATACTTCAATGAATTTGGGATAGCCTGAGGTGCTTTATAAATGCAGATTCATTATTTTTCTGTTTTAGTAAATTGGGAGGCAAGTATTTTACCCAAAGGGTGGTAAGTGCCTGGAATGAACTGCCAGAGGAGGTGGTAGAAACAGATACAAGAGCAACATTTAAGAGAGAAATGCATGACTAAGCAGAGAATAGAGAAATATGGACCATATAAAAGCAAAAGGTTTTTAGTTTAAAAAGGTGGTGTGTGTTTGCGCAGGCTCGGCAGGACAAGGGGCCTGTTCCTGTGCTGTACTGTATTTTGTTTTTTGAATAGTGTCAGTGTTTTCTTTATAAGCTAACTCTCAATTTGTTGTAGTTTTTATGTAGCTTTTTGAGTGTTGGTTGGACTTTGAGCTGTTGGTTGACATAGTCCTCAATTTGTTCATTGATCTTGCTTTCCTCTTCACTTGCTCAGTAAATACGAAATGTGTTGACACAACCATCACGAACCTACTGGAGGGGAGAGTACAGTTCACCCCAGAAGAAGTGTCAGTCAGTCCCTCCAGCATATCTTTGTCAAGTAAGCCTCACCTGGCAACCAGCAAATTGGTCACCGCGCTGAAGAAGGATGCACCTACTGCTAAGGTAAACATCAGTGCTGCCGCATTCACCCATGTTAAACTGAGTAGCCTCCTGATTGCACTCTTTCCATGGGTTTTATTCAGTATTTAAGTAAGCTTGCAAGGTCAACTGCAGCAGTCTGGTGGGAAGACCCTCTACATTAATGTTCAAAAATCCTTAACACTGGTCATATTGTCTGTTTATACAAGTTTCCCTTGTAGCAAATATTACTGCAGTAAAGTGGTAATAGAGTTATAGAGATTTACAGCATGGAAACAGGGTCTTTGGCCATGGACCCTTTGGAAAAGGGTCCATGGCACCCTTTTTTTAAAACCCGTAAGCTAATCCCAGTTGCTGGCATTTGTCCCATATTGCTTTATGCCATTGTACCCATGTAACTATCTAAATGCTATTTAAGAAAACAAAATTGTACTCGCTTCTACTACTATTACCTCTGGCAGTTTGTTCCAGACATTCACCACCCTTTGTGTGGAAAAAACTGCCCCTGTGAACACTTTTGTATCTCTCCCCTATCACCTTAAACTTATGCTCTCTAGTTTTAGACTCCCCTATCTTTTGGAAAAGATATTGACTATCTATCTTGTCTGTGTTCGTCAATATTTTATAGACGCTATAAAGTTACCCCTCAGCCTCCTGTTCTGCAGAGGAAAAAATCCCAGTCTATCTGACCTCTCCTTATAACTCAGTACATCAAGTCTGATAGCATCCTAGTAAATCTTTCCTGCACTCTTTCTAGTTTAATAATATTCTTTCTATAATAAGGTGACCCCAAAATTGCACACAGTATTCCAAGTGTGGCCTTACCAATGTCTTGGACAACTTCAATAAGACATTACAACTCCTGTATTCAATGTTGTGACCGTTGAAACTAAGCATGCCGAGTGCCTGCTTCACCACTCCATTCCATCTGTGACTCCATTTTCAAGGAGTTATGAACATGTACCCTAAGATCTCTCTGTTCTCACGAACACCCTACCATTAACTGAGTAAGTGCTGCCCTGGTTCAGTGTATCAAAATGCATCACCTCGCAGTTGTCTAAATTAAACTCCCACATTAGCCCAAGATCGTGTCGCAATTTGAGATAACTTTCTTCACTGTGTCTCTGATCTTAGTGCATTTGCAAACTTACTAACCATGCCTCCTATATTCTCATCCAAATCATTAACATAAATGACAAATAATAGCAGACCCATTACTGATCCCTGAGGCACACTGCTGGTCACAGGCCTCCAGCTTGGAAAAACAAGTCTCTATAGCCACCATTTTTGTATCCATTTAGATACCTCACCCTGAATCCCATGAGATTTAATCTTATGCAACAATCTACCATGCAGTACTTGGTAAGGGATCTTCCACAGGATCGTCCATCCAGGCACTGTGTATGATCCCTTTCATAGGGTTCTCCCATTTCCCTCCTTTCCCCAACATTTTGATCAGCTTTTTAAGAAATTCAGGATCCCATTTTTCACCACACATCTACTAAGGAGAGGAACAAGTCCAAAGCAGTCATTGGTAATGCAGGACTTCCTGAAAAAAGACGGCTATTTTTAAAACTTTTTGCCTAGTGCACATCACAGTTTAGTCTCCAGGAGAAAAGGGTGCTGATTTGGCCTTTCTCCTGTGGTACAATTTTTGCGATCATTTAAAATCTGGCATTCTTGCATTCATCTCCTGATGACTGCAAGATGAAAAGCTCCAGCAACATGTCTCTCTTTTCAGCTAATCTAAAGCAGTGCTGCCATACCCCTCTCAATTTTTAAATGGTTCTGTCACTCGTTCTCTCTTCCTGGCAGTTCGGCTGTTGCAAGGGTGACAAATGGCTCACATTGATTGCCAGGTGGAGAAGGCATGCACATTATAAATGGTAGAGCGTTGTTTGCATATAAATATACGATGTTGATTGTGATAAGCAATGTATAATCCTTCAAATCATAGAAAGTTTATGACGCAGTTGTGTCACTGTTGGTCAAAGCAGAACTTCCCCCAGTCTAATCCCAGCTTCCTTCTGTCAGTGTCTGTCAACCCATGCTTTTCTGTCACCTTTTCATCACCTTTAAATTAAGCTGATTTCTCCCTATGAATCAAAAACAGCGTTGTTTAATACCTCTGTAATGCTCAATCTGTCTTTAATGGTTATCGATCCAGCTGTCTTTAAAATGGATCTGTTAACCCCAGAATCAGCTACCTGCTATTGGACTGTATCCTGAATTTTCACTCCTTTTGAAGAGAAAAACAGGGTTATTTATCTAATCTGTAGCCTCATTCAAGGCTTGCTTTATGGATGGCCCTTGATGTCATTCATGGCAAAAGCTATGAATTTTCAGCCTGGCAAGGTGTGCCCATGAGATGATCTTACAGAGGTGTAAAACTCTTCAGGGGGAGTTTTCCCATCCCACCAGCCACAAAAATAGTATTGGGTGGACCATTGCAATGATCCGTTGACCTGGTGTGGAATTTTCCTGTCCTACATACCAATGCCCTGTCTAACTGATTCATTTCGTCCTTTTATGTTCAATTCCTGTTATAGTGAAAGATAACGTTCCATTTGTCTTTTGTAGGAGGCTAAAGGAGAAGGCATGGTTCAGAGGGGGGAGTTCTAAGGTTTGGGCCTAGCAGCCAAAGACACTGTCATCAATTGTGAAACAATTAAAGTAGAAAACATGCAGGAGGCCAGATTTGGAGGAATGGGGAGATCTTGGAGCATGATGGAGCTGGAGGAGATTATAAATAATAAGGAGGGACTAAAGCATACAGGGATTGGAAAACAACGATGAGAATTTTTTTAAATCGAGGTGTTAACTGACAAAAGCATCATAGGTTCGTGAGCACAACTTGGTGCAAGTTACAACTTGGGCAAAAATTTCAATTTATTCCTCAACACATCCTGTCCAGAATTGTAAGTAACTGATTCCAGATCCTATTTCTGTCATTCTGTGCTTCTTTCCACAGTTCTGTTACTGTGTGAATAATTTTGTCTATGTTCACGTATCTGCTGAGAGAGGTGTTTCCCTGGACAGTGGAAGTCCAAACATGGGGGCACAGTCTCAGGATAAGGATCAATCATTTAAATGAGGAGAATTACTTCACTTGTGAATCTTTGGAATTCTCTACCCCAGAGGGTCGTGGCAGCTCCATCATTTATTACATACAAGGTTGGGATCGGTCTGTCAGGGAATTAATGGCTATCAAGTTAAATAAAGCTTAAAACGAGCCATGATTTTTTAGAACTGTAGAAAAGAACTGATTTT
The DNA here is from genome assembly GCA_024679065.1 of Sphyrna mokarran. Taxonomy (NCBI): domain Eukaryota; kingdom Metazoa; phylum Chordata; class Chondrichthyes; order Carcharhiniformes; family Carcharhinidae; genus Sphyrna; species Sphyrna mokarran. The sequence continues at coordinate 10,800,788 of JAGIQG010000001.1, read as the reverse complement.
CACCATTTTTCATTCCAAGTGCTGATTCTGGGCATTGTGCAGATCCGACTCAGAAATCCACTTTCAGGCGCCCCCATACACTCTCAGCCATCTCCGGTCTGTTTTGCACTGTGGGTGTGGCTTAGTGCTGCCAGAACGATCAGAGCTCTGAATAGAGGACATGCAGTTGGAAAAAAATTGGAAAAAAGTGCACCCTTGTCAGATCACTGCCAATCTGGAGAAAGTGGCCCAGCAGAGCGAAGGTGTATCTCGGGAAGGGGGAGGTGGGGTAATATTATCTTCGGGAGTAGATGGGAGTGGCAGATGGATCTCTGGTTTGGTGGGGGAGTGGCGGGCAAGGGGTCCGCTGCAACTCGACAGGTGATCGATGAAGGGGGTGGGCAATCGGTCTGGGTAATGGGGGGTGGATAAGGGGGCTAGTGACGTCTATTGGTGGTCGGGGGGGAAGATAAGGGGGAGACACACACCACTGCCAACTCCCCCTACCCAGATTGATTGCCACCCCTGCCGTCTCCTTCTCCACTAATTGTCCACAGGGTCACAGCGGACCTCCCCTGCCTCCCCACCAAAGATCCATCTGATCTGACCCCCCCCCAACCAGAAATCCATCTGCCCCGCCCCCCCCAACCAGAGATCCATCTGACCCACCTCCTTCCTCATCCTTCCCCACCAAACAGATAGCGATCTGACCTCACTTTCCCCCCTCCCCCCAACCAGACAGTGATCTGAGCTCACTGGAGGTCAGCTACAAGCGGTACACCACAGGGATCAGTGCTGGCTCCTCTGCTATTTGTAATTTTTATCAATGAATTGCAAGAGGAGGCTGAAGAGTGTGTTAGTAAATTTGCTGATGACACCAAGATTGGTGGAGTAGTGGATGAGGTGGAACATTCTTGTAGGCTGCAAAGAGACATTGATAGGATGCTGAGCTGGGCAGAAAAATGGCAGATGGAGTTTAACACTTATAAGTGCGAGGTGATTCATTTTGGTAGGACAAACTTGAATACGGATTGCAGAGTCAACGGCAAGAATTCTAAGGAATGTGGAGGAACAGAGACATCTTGGGGTTCATATCCACAGATCTCTGAAGGTTGCCACTCAAGTGGATAGAGGCTTATAGTGTGTTAGCATTTATTGTAAGAAGTCTGACAAACACCAGGTTTAAATGACAATCATAGGCAAAACTGTTCCCTTCCTGTTGGCGAACACTTCAGCGGTCACTGGCATTCGGCTTCCGACGTTAGGGTAAACGTTCTTCAAGGGGGCCTTCATGACATATGACAGCACAGAGCCGCTGAGCAGAGACTGATAGCCAAGTTCCGCACACATGAGGACAGTCTTAACAGAGATCTTGGCTTCGTGTCACACTATCTGTCACCCCATGACTTGCCTGGGTTAGCAAAAAACCTCACTTACTGTGCTGTCTGGAGACAATACACATCTCTTTAACTTGTGCTCAGTGCTCTTTCCACTGACATTGTTAGCCACTTTAAGACTTGAATAGCAGGTTAGGTGTAAAGATTTGCATTCTAATCAGTAATCTGTAAACAGTCTGTGCTGGTATGTGTGTTGTTGGAGACCAGAACACCTCATTCACCTGATGAAGACCATTGGTCGAAAGCTTGTGAGTTTACTATCAAATAAATCGGTTGGATTTAAACCCGCTGTTGTCAGACTTCTTACTGTGTTTACCCTAGTCCAACGCCGGTATCTCTACATCATTAGCATTTATTAACAGGGAGTTTGAGTTTAAGAGTCGTGGAGTTATGCTGCAACTATACAGGTCCTTGGTGAGACCACATTTGGAATATTGTGTCAGTTCTGATCACCTCACTGTAAGAAAGATGTGGAAGCGTTGGAGAGAGTGCAGACGAGATTTACCACAATGCTGCCTGGTTTGGAGGTTAGGTCTTATGAGGAAAGTTGAGGGAGCTGGGCCTTTTCTCTTTAGAGCAGAGGATGAGAGGTGACTTAATAGAGGTTTATAAATGATGAGGATAGATAGAGTGCAGAGGCTATTTCCTTGGATGGATGTAGCTGTTATTGGGGGGCATAACTTTGAGGCTCATAGTGGGAGACATAGGAGGGATGTCCGAGGTAGATTCTTTACTCAGAGAGTGGTTGGAGTGTGGAATGCACTGCCTGCTGTGATAGTGGAGTTGGACACTTCAGGAACTCTCAAGTGGTTATTGGATAGGCACATGGAGCACACCAGAATGACAGGGAGTGAGAAAGTTTGATCTTGGTTCGGGCATAACTCAGCACAACATCAAGGGCCAAAGGCCCTATACTGCTCTATGTTCTATGTTCTCCCCCCCGCTGCAATAGACTGCGATCTGACTTCACTTCCCTCACCCCAACCAGACAATGATCTGATCCACCCCACCCTCCCCATTCCCCACCACTGATCTGAGTCAGAGAGCCATTGGAAACAATGAAGGCCCTCTTCAGAGGAGTCTCAATAAAGTCGCAATTTGCTCGGACTTGGATGCAGATTGCAGTAAAGGCCTCACACCCGATTTACCACGATTTCATATCCGAAAACAGACTCAACTTGTTCGTAAATCAGGCCCATTGTGTCTGCACCGGGCAAAAAAATGAGAAAGCTGCTTATTTCAATCTCATTTTCCATCACCTGGTCCGTGGCCTTGCAGGTTACAGCAGTTCTAGTGCAGATCCAGGTACCTTTTAAATGAGTCTTAACTGCCAGTTCAGATAGTGACGTCCACCCAGGCACTATTCCAGAAGCTCACCACTCTCTGGGTGAAAATGTCCACCCAATCCTTCTACCAATCATCTTGAATCTAATTGAATCCTCAGCTAGGGGAAACAGGTCTTTCCTGTCCACCCTACTAAGTCACTCATCATTTTGTACACCTCAATTAGGTCGCCCCTCAGCCTGCTCTTCTAAGGAAAACAACTCTAATCCATCCAATCTCTCCTCAGTTGCAACTTTCAAGCATTAGCAACATTCTTGTAAATCTCCTCTGTATTTTATCCAGAGCAATTATGTCCTTCCTGCAAATGGTGACCGGAGCAGTACACAAGATTCCTAACTAACGTTTAATGCAGTTCCATCATTACGTTCCTGCCTTTGTATTGTATATTTTGTATTGCCTCATCCAGTAAAGGAAAACATTTCATGTAATTTCTTTATCACCTGTCCTGTCACCTTCAGGGATCTGTGGACATGCATGCCAAGGTCTCTCGATTTTCAATGACCTCCTGTTTATTGGATATTTTCTTGTTTTGCTTAGCGTCCCCAAATGCATTTCTTCATATTTATTTGGATTAAATTCCATTTTCCATTTTTCTGCCCACTCAATCAAAAGATTGATAAACTTCTGGAACCTTCAGCTATTCTCTTCAAAATTAGCTACACAGCCAACATCTACGAATCATTTACAAATTTTCCAATCATGCTTTCTGCATTTAAGTCTAACAACAAACAGCAAAGGCCCCAGCACCGTGGAACATCACTGGAAACTGCTTTCCATCTGCACTAATGTCCATTGAACCATTACCCTTTGCTTCCTCTCACTGAGAGCGTTTTGGATCCAACTCGCCACTTTCTCCAGTATCTATGGGATTTCACTTTGCTGACCAGTCTCTCATTTAGGACCTTGTCAAATGTCTTACTAATATCCATGTAGACAAGATCAACGGCACTATCTTATTGACCTGCCTTGTTACTTCCTCAGAAAAATAGATACAAATCAGAAAGATATCATCTTCCCCAAACAAAACTATACTGACCAATCCGTGTCTTTCTAAGTGAGTTTGTCTGGTCTTGATTCCAATAATTCTACCATCCTACTGAATGGCAAAGCAATTTCGAAGTGTATGGTTTACTCCAGTTCTGATTCTCATGTTAGTTGATTGTAGTTTAAACTGCGCCTAGTGTTGTGCCATGGATTTGGAAAAGAGCAGCACTTGAGTTCAGTCCACAACCACTAGGGCCATCAATCCATGATGGGCAGAATAGTCTTTCCAATTTTGATTGTATATGTTTACTCTCTTTTTCAAAGCCTATTTCCAAAGCGACGTTTGAGAAATCACCAGTTGACAGGCACCTGTCCCTCCAGGAAAGAAAAGAAGCCCTATATGCCTACGCAAGGAGGTCAGTACTATTCGAAAGTACAATTGTTTTTGCTCATTTTTGCTGATATGTGAGTGGTTTACAGAATGGATAGCCCTTCTCAAACGATAACATTCACAGTCCAACCGAATCATAGAATTCCTACAGTGCCAAAGAAGGCCATTCGACCTATCAAGTCTGCACCGACCATAATCCCATCCAGGCCCCATCCCATTAACCACACATTTAACCTGCTAATCACTTGACACTAAGGATCAATTTAGCATGGCCAGTCAGCTTAACTGCATATGTTGGAGAAAACCGGAGCACCCGGAGGAAACCCACACAGCAAGCAAAGTAATACGTGCATTTTCACACACTTTATTTAAGATATGCTTTGCTTAAAAAGCCAATGCCTGGCACCCCTCTCCTCTGCCCCAGTAACTTGCGCATTAGAGAGCCTGTTTAATTACATTGGGCTTTATACTTTGCGCCTGCTGGTCTCTAGAGATGTTTGGTATTGTCCCTTTGTGGCAGTCTAGATGCTAAGCTTCAACTTGTGCTGGCATACCCCAATGTGGATGAGGTCCCAGGTAACAGAACTGTAACAGGGTATGAGCTATTAGTTGGACAGCTGAATCTGCTAGAAGTAACCCCAGGCCTTTATACACTGCTCACATGGTACTTTTATCATTGCCCAGCTATGGGAAGGATACAAGGCTGGCATTACTTGGGCGTAGAAGTGGTGCAGAATCGTCTACATAGAAAATATGGTTGAAATTATCCAGCAGCTGACATGCTGTGAACAAATAAATAAAATTTGAAAATCCCTCGTGATTAATCTTTCAGACTGCTCTTGTGAATTGCAGCTGTCTCTCCCATGTCTCTGCGTTGTTTCTGTGTTCTTTGTGTAATTTCTGACCACCTTCTCCCTTCCCGAAACAGGCGATACTTAGAGAAGCACGGATCAGAGCCACAGACTGAAGAGAGCCAGGCCGAAGAGCCTTGAGTTCAGCCGCAGGACCCAACGCTCAAGATCTCGCCTGGCATTTCTGTTTGTGTAAATGGCACCTGAACAATTATTCTTTTTTTCTTTATAGTCTTTTTTTGGAATTTTCTTTTTGTTTGAAAGAAGTTCTCCAATAATATGGGTCTGATTTTTAAATATGTTTTATGGGCAAACTTTACAAATAAAATAACTGAGGGTGGGGGGGTGGGGGGGGGGGGGGGGGGTAGGGGCTTGAGAGTGCAGAGTGGGTCTGCATGGTAATCATGCATGTTCATATATTGGATATTTCTAATATTCTGCAAACAGATTGTGTCCCTTTTTTTGGAGTCTTTATAAAGATATTACAACTGATTTCTTTGTTCCCTTCGCTGTTGTGTTGTCTTCAATGAAAGCCTTTCCTTTGCATGCTTCCAGATTTTTTTTCTCAATCGTGCAGTCGATATAAAACAGGCCGGAGAAAAGGCAGCCAAGTCTGTTAGTGGAAGCTGAAATATGGCCACAGGTCAATTCCAAGAACCTGCAGATTCTCAGTCGGCGTGATCTGCTTGCTGCTATTTTTCAGTCAAACGGGCCAAGAGTCTCTGGTGTCTGTAACCCTTCTGCTGTCTCCACACCAAGGAGTATGGCAAGGTGCATTGCTTCTTGTCATCTTTACACCTAAAGTTAAAGTTTATTTATTAGTCACAAGTAGACTCACATTCACACTGCAATGAAATTACTGTGAAAATCCCGTAGTCACCACACTCCAGCACCTGTTCAGGCAGGAGAAATTAGCACGGCCAATGCACTTACCCACGCAGAACACTACAGCACAAACAGGCCCTTCGGCCCACAAATTGTTTTGATCATATTTCTACCTACCAGGCCTATCTATAACCCTCAATCCCATTAAATCCCATGTACTCATCCAGAAGTCTCTTAAAAGATCCCAACAATTTTGCCTCCATCACCACCGACTGCAGCCAATTCCACTCACCCACCACCCTCTGAGTAAAAAAACCTACTTCTGATATCTCCTCTGTACCTACTCCTCACACATTAAACCTGTGTCCTCTCATGGCGACCATTTCAGCCCTGGGAAATAGCCTCTGAGAATCCACCCTATCTATACTTCTCAACAAGTTCGGTGACGAGTGGTGTGCCTCAGAGGTCTGTTTTGGGGCCCCTGCTGTTTGTAATTTTTATAAATGATCTGGATGAGGGTATTGAGGATGGATCAGTAAATTTGCAGATGACACTAAAGTCGGTGGAGTGGTAGATAGTGAAGAGGGGTGTTATAGTTTACAGAGTGACTTGGACAAGTTGCAGAGCTGGGCCGAGAGGTGGCAAATGGAGTTTAATGTGAAAAGTGTGAGGTAATGCACTTTGGCAGGAACAATAAATGTGTAGAGTATAGGGCTAATGGTAGGGCTCTTAATCGTGTTGAGGAACAGAAGGATCTTGGTGTATGTGTCAATAGATCCCTGAAAGTAGGCAGTCAAGTGGATAAAGTTGTTAAGAAGGCATATGGAGTCTTAGCTTTTATTGGTAGGGGGATTGAATTTAGGAGCCGCAGCATCATGTTGCAACGTACAAACTCTAGTGCGGCGCACTTGGAGTATTGTGTGCAGTTCTGGTCCCCACATTATAAGAAAGATGTGGAGGCATTGGAGAGGTACAGAGGAGGTTTACCAGGATGTTGCCTGGTATGGAGGGCAGGTCCTATGAAGAGAGGTTGAAGGATTTGAGGTTGTTTTCGTTAGAAAGGAGGCGGCTAAGAGGGATCTTATTGAAGCATATAAGATGATTAGAGGTTTAGATAGGGTGGACAGTGATAGCCTTTTTCCTAGGATGGAGAAAGCTAGCACAGGGGACACAGCTTTAATTAAGGGGTATGAGTTATAGGACGGATATCAGAGGTAGGTTCTTTACTCAAAGAGTGATTAGGGAGTGGAATGCCCTGCCTGCAGCTGTTGTAGATGCGCCAAGTTTGGTAGCGTTTAAGAGGTTATTGATAAGTATATGGAGAGAAGGGAATGGTTTAGTTAGGAGGGGCATTGCTTTTTATTTTGGTCGGCACAACATCGAAGGCCGAAGGGCCTGTTCTGTGCTGTAGTGTTCTATGTTCTATGTTCTATGTTCTAACATCTTATAAACCTCTATCAGGTCACCTCCCATCTTTCATCTCTCCAGGGAGAAAAGACCGAGCTCCCTCAACCTATCCTAACAAAGCATATCACTCCAATCCAGGCAACATTCTTGTAAATGTCCTCTGCACCCATTCGTTAGCTTCACATCCTTTCTATGATGAGGCGACTAGAACTGTGCACAGCACTCCAAGTAGGGTCTGACAAGAGTCTTATAAAGTTGCAGCAGTGTCTCCCGACTCCTAAACTCAATCGCTCGATTAATGAAGACTAGTACACCATACACCTTGACCACATCTTCCACTTGCGAGGCCGATTTAAGAGTCCTATGGACCCAGACACCAAGATCCTTCTGATCCTCTACACTGCTAAGTCTTATCTTGATATTATACTCCTCCATCCCATTGAACCTGTCAAAATGGACTACTACACATTTATCCGTGTTGAAGTCCATCTGCCACTTCTCTGTCCAGTCTTGCATCCTATAAAGATATTACAACTGATTTCTTTGTTCCCTTCACTGTTGTGTTGTCTTCAATGAAAGCCTTTCCTTTTCATGCTTCCGAATTTTTTTTCTCAGTCATGTAATTTCCCAAACATCGACTGGAATATCCCAAGGGTAAGGGGTTTGGATGGGGAGGAGTTTATTAGGTGTGTTCAGGAGGGTTTCCTGACACAGCACGTGGACAAGCCTACGAGAGGAGAGGCTGTACTGGACCTGGTACTAGCTAATGAACCAGGACAGGTGATGGATCTCTCGGTAGGAGAGCATCTTGGGGCTGGAGATCATAATTCTATCTCCTTCACCCTTGCATTGGAAAAGGATAGGATCAGGCAGGCTAGGAAGGTGTTTGTCTGGAATAAGGGGAAATATGAAGACATCAGGCAGATGTTGGGGCGAATAAACTGGAAAGAGGTGTTCTTGGGGAAAAGCACAGAAGGAAGGTGGCAGATATTCAAAGAATGCTTGTCTGGAGCTTTGCACGACAACGTTCCGGTGAGACAAGGAGGTTTTGGTAGGACGCGGGAACCGTGGTGCAAGAAGGCTGTGGTGAACATAGTCAGGAAGAAAAGAAAGGTGTATAAAAGGTTCAAAGAGCTAGGAGATGTTGGGGATTTAGAGAAGTATAAGGCTTATAGAAGAGAGCTTAAAAAGGAAATTAGGAGAGCCAGAAGGGGTCATGAGAAGGCCTTGGCTGGTAGGATTAAGGAGAATCCCAAGGCCTTCTAAAAATATGTGAAAAGTAAAAGGATGAGAAGAGAAGGGATAGGACCTATAAAAGGTGAAGGGGGAAAGTCTGTATGGAACCGGAAGAAATGGCAGAGGTGCTTAATGAGTACTTTGCCTCAGTATTCACGGTGGAAAGTGATCTGGGAGGATGCAATACAAGTTTGCAGCAGACTGAAAAGATTGAGTATGTAGATATTAAGGAAGCGGATGTGTTAGAACTTTTAAATGCTATCAAGATAGACAAGTCTCCAGGACCAGATGGGATGTACCCCAGGTTATTGTGGGAGGTGAAGGATGTCATTGCAGAGCCCCTGGCGATGATCTTTGCGTCGTTGATGGAGATGGGAGAGGTTCCAGAGGATTGCGGATGTGGTCCCTATTTTCAAGAAAGGGAACAGGGATAGTCCTGGAAATTACCGACCGGTGAGTCTGACCTCAGTGGTTGGTAAGCTGATGGAGAGGCTTCTGAAGGACAAGATTTATGAGCATTTGGAGAAGTTTAGGTTGATTAGAAATAGTCAGCATGGTTTTGTAAAAGGCAGGTCGTGCCTTACAAGCTTAATTGAGTTCTTCGAAAATGTGACTGAACACATTGACAAAGGAAGAGCAGTGGACGTGGTGTACATGGACTTCAGCAAGGCATTTGACAAGGTCCCACATGCAAGACTTCTTGAGAAGGTGAGAGGCCATGGGATCCAAGGGGCTTTGGCCTTGGGGATCCAGAACTGGCTTGCCTGCAGAAGGCAGAGGGTGGTTGTGGATGGCTCTTTTTCTGCATGGAGGTCGGTCACCAGTGGAGTGCCCCAGGGATCTGTTCTAGGACCCTTGCTGTTTGTCAATTTCATAAATGACCTGGATGAGGAAGTGGAGGGATGGGTGAGTAAGTTCACCGATGACACGAAGGTCGGTGGTGTTGTGGATGGTCTGGAGGGATGTCAAAAGTTGCAGCAGGACATCGACAGGATGCAAGACTGGGCGGCGAAGTGGCAGATGGACTTCAACGCGGATAAATGTGTTGTGGTCCATTTTGGCAGATCCAACGGGATGAATGAGCACACTATCAAAGGTAGGAGTCTTAGCTGTGTGGAAGAGCAGAGGGATCTTGGGTCCGGGTCCATAAGACTCTCAAATCAGCCTCCCAGGTGGAGGATGTGGTTCAGAAAGCTTACGGTGTACTGGCCTTCATTCATTGAGGGATTGAGTTCAGGAGTCAGGAGGTAATGCTGCAGCTTTATAGGACCCTTGTCAGACCAAACTTGGAGTACTGTGCGCAGTTCTGGTCGCCTCACTATAGGAAGGACGTGGAAGCTATTGAAAGGGTGCAGAGGAGATTTATAAGGATGTTGCCTGGATTGGGAGGCATGCCTTATGAAGACAGGTTGAGGGAGCTGGGACTGTTCTACCTGGAGAGACGAAGGTTGAGAGGCGACCTGATAGAGGTTTACAAGATGTTGAGAGGAATAGATAGGGTGGACTCTCAGAGACTATTTCCCAGGGTTGAAATGGTCGCGATGAGAGGGCACAGATTTAAGGTGCAGGGAAGCAAGTACAGAGGGGATGCGAGGGGAAAGTTTTTCACTCAGAGGGTGGTGAGTGAATGGAATCGGCTGCCGTCGGTGGTGGTCGAGGCGAACTCGCTGGGGTCTTTTAAAAGACTTCTGGATGAGTATATGGGATCCAATGGGATTGGGGGGTATAGATAGGTCTATGGCTGGGTAGGTTTTGATGTGTTCGGCACAACTTGTGGGCCGAAGGGCCTGTTTGTGCTGTAGTGTTCTATGTTCTATGTTCTATGTAGTCGATATAAAATAGAAACAGGCAGGAGAAAAGGCAGCCAAGTCTGTTTAATGGAAGCTGAAATATGGCCACAGGTCAATTCCAAGAACCTGCAAATTCTCAGTAGGCGTGATCTGCTCGCTGCTATTTTTCAGTCAAATGGGCCAGGAGTCTCCGTTCTCTGTAACCCTTCTGCTGTCTCCACATCAAGGAGTATGGCAAGGTGCATTGCTTCTTGTCATCTTTACACCTAAAGTTAAAGTTTATTTATTAGTCACAAGTAGACTCACATTAACACTGCAATGAAGTTACTGTGAAAATCCCGTAGTCACCACACTCCAGCACCTATTCAGGTACACGAGGGAGAAATTAGCATTACCAATGCACCAAACCACATTTTTTGGAAACTGAAGCACCCTGAGGAAACACAGATATGGGGCCAACGTACAGACTCTGCACAAACAGTGTACCAAGCTGGAAATTAAACCCTATTCCTGGCACTGTGAGGCTGCAGTGCTAACCACTGTATCTTCGTGCTAGGTGCAGAATGTAGTGTTACAATCATAGCTAGGATGTAGAGAAAGATCAGCTTAATATAAAGTAGGTCTGTTCAAAAGTCAAATGGCAACAGAGAAGAAGCTACTCTTGAGCAGTTTGTAACATAAATAATCTAGCAGAAAATGTAACGATTTGATTAGTAAATTTGTGGATGACAAAAAAGTTTGTGGATTTGCAGATAGTGATGAGAACCATCAGAGGATACAACAGGATACTGATCGGTTGGAGGCTTTGGGAAAGATGTCAGATGAGTTTAAGCCCGACAAATGTGAGGTAGTGCATTTTGGAATGTCTAATACTGATAGGAAATACACAGTAAGTGTCAGAACCCTTCGGACTATTGATAGCCAGATGGATCTGGCTATACAGATACACAGGTCACTGAAAGTGGCAACATAGGTGAAGAAGATAGTCAAGAAGGCATACGGTATGCTTGCCTTCATCGGCCGCGGCATTGAGTTTAAAAATTGGAAGGTCGTTATAGTTTTACAGAACCTCAGTTCGGCCGCACTTGGAATACAGTGTTCAATTCTGGTCGCCACACTACCAGAAGGATGTGGAGGCTTTGAGAGAGGGTACAGAGAGGATTTGCCAAGATGTTGCTTGGTATGGAGGACGTTAGCCATGAGGAAAGGTTGGAGAAATTTATTCTCACTGGAATGACAAAGGTTGAGGGGTGACCTGATGGAAGTCTACAAGATTATGAGGGGCGTGGCCAGAGTGGATAATCAGAAGAGTAAATCGCGAGGGGGCATAGGTTTGAAAGAGATGTGCGAGGCAAGTTTTTTACAGTGAGTGGTGGGTGCCTGGAACTCATTGCTGGGAAGGGGACATGGGGGGAGGGAGTACTGGAGGCAGATATAATAGTTTTAAGGAGCATCTTGAAAATACAGGAATAGGATGGGAATAGAGAGATATGGTACCTAGAAGCGTATGGAGCTTTAGTTCAGTCGGGCAGCATGGTCGGTGCAGCTTTTGAGGGCCAAGCAGCCTGTTCCTCTGCTGTAATTTTCTTTCTTCTTTGTTGTTTATTGCAAACTTTTGTATCTTTTTCCAATTAAAGAAGGTGGAAGAGAGTACGTCCGTCGTGCTTGGAGTACTTGATTATGCTGGCTGATTTTCCAAGGCAGCGGGAGATGTAGATGGAGTCAAGAACAAAGAAAATTACAGCACAGGATCAGACCCTTCAGCCCTCCAAGCCTACACCGACCATGCCAGGCTAAATTGAAACTCCCTATCTTTTTGGGGACCGTATCCCTCTATTCCCATCCTATTCATGTATTTGTTAAGACGCCCCTAAAAAGTCACTACCGTATCCGCTTCCAGTACCTCCCTTGGCAACGAGTTCCTGTGTAAACTGGATGGATGGAAGGCTAGACCGAAGATGTGCGGGTTAGGTTGGTTGGCCGTGCCCTTTAGAGATGCATAGGTTAGAGGGATTAGTAGATATAATATGTAGAGATATGAGGGTAGAGCTTGGGTGGGATTGTGTTTGGTGCAGATTTGATGGGCCAAAGAGCCTCTTTCTGCACTGTAGGATTCTATGATTCTTTAATTAGGAGCATTGATAGCCAGTGGGATCTGGCTGTACAGGGTATTCAGGTCACTGGGCTATGTTCACAACTCTTTGTATTTTCTTGCAGTTCTGACAGTGCAGGAGCCACACCAAGCTTTTGATATATCTGGAAAGGATTCTTTCTATGGTGCATCATAAAAATTGATACAAGTTTTTGCAGACAAGCCAAATTTCTTTAGCCTCCTGAGAAAGTAGAGGTGTTGATGGGCTTTCTTAACTACAACATCAGTGTGGAGGGACCAGCGCAGGGACCTGGGCACCTAGAATCTTGAAGCTCTTGACCATTTCCACTTCATCCCAATTGATGTAGATAGGGGCATGACCTCCACTATGTTTCCTGCAGTAGATGACTATCTTCATTTTACTAACATTGAGAGATCCTAATGGTTGTTAGGGTAGATACCGGGAACGTGTTTCCACTTGTGGAGGAAGGCTTGAACTGAGGATAGCATTTAAAAAAATAACAGGTCTACCATTTAGGCTGGGAATCTGGAGAAATGTTTTCTCTCCAAAGGACTCTGGTGTGCATGGAATTCACTTCCCAAGAGACCAATGGAGACTGGGTCATTGAATTTATTCAGGACAGAATTAGAGAATTAAGGATTATGGAGGGCAGATAGGACAATGGTGTAGAGATCACAACCAGAGCAGTTATGATACTGAACTGGGAGAGGGCTGAATGGCCTACCCCTGCTCCTGTTTCTGTATAGGTTAGACAGCAGGGAGAGAATCAAGGTGGACGTTCTGTCAATGATCTTCAGATGAAGGTTCATTTGAATCCATAGCATCCCTTAAGTACGGAAAGAGGCCATTTGGCCCATTGAGTCTGCATCATGCATAATCCCACCCAGGTCCTATTCCTGCAGTCCCGCACAAGGGTCAATTTAGCATGACCAATCACATATCTTTGGACTGTGAGACGCAACTGGAGGAAGCTCACACAGACATGGGATGAATGTACAAACTCCATACACCAAGATTGGAACTGAACCCAGGTTAATGGTGCTGTGAGGCAGCAGTGCTAACCACTGTAATACCATGCCATGCTAGCTTGCAACATTAGCTCTGTTTCTTGCTCCAAGGATGCTAATCCCAGCACCTCAGTTTGGAGTATTTCCAAAGTTTGTTCTTTCTCGCAATAAAAAGCAGCACATTACTGCTTGCGGGATCTTGCTGTGTGTAGATTGGCTGTCGTGTATTGTATTAGTGACTGCATTACAGCATCGACTGACTTTGGAAAGTGGCTGTGGAGCATGCTGTGATATCCCAAGGATGTGTAAGGTGCAATTTAAATGCCAGAGTTTTCCTTCTGTTTGTGTAGAGCAGGAGCACCCCTAGTGATTACGCAGTTCAGAATCGACCATGCTGCCTCTCCCAGGCTGGAGAACGCGCATTAAGAGGAGCTCCTAATAAAATTGCACTCCATTAGCACTGCTCAAACAGATCGCTCTCTGCCAGAAATGAATTGTGTTTTCCATTCCCCAAACCGCACCACCCCCCCCCACCCCAACTCCTTTTATGTTCCTTGAGATCATTCTCATTCCATTAACTGCCATTTACTACTCCTCATCGCACTCAAATCACATCAGTCGGCAGTGATTAGCTCTGCTCGCCTCTTTTTCCAGCATTTGATCTGATTCCCTTGCTCAACCGATAGCCCATTAACTCCAGTAAATAAGAGTTTGGAGTCTTGAGTGAAGGGGTTTCTTCAAACATCCCAACACAGGCCCAGCTGGAGTTAAACAGCACCACCTGGGAACAGATGTAAATAAAAAGCATTAAGGATAAAGCTGGTTGTGATACCTGAGTTGGAGAGGCTGGAATCTGGAGGATAGAAGGTGTACAAAATCTAGGAAGTGCCACTAACCAGGGCTGCATAGCTGAAGAGTGAAAATTGATTGGGTTGATTTTATTTGCTTCCACATCTTTCCCTTCTGAGATTGAATGACATGAGAGTGACTTTACTGTGAGTGTTTGTGTCAAATTCCTAACCCTATTATTTTCAGGAGCCTGCAATGGCTACCAAACTCTTAAAATATTGACAAGGTGGATGTGATGTGACTATAAAATAGAATCATTAAATCCCTTACAGTGCAGGAGGAGGCCATTTGGTTTGCCCCGACTCTTAACAGAGCATCTCATCCAAACTCTATTCCTGAAGCCCACGTATTTACCCCACTAATCCCCTAAGCTACACATTTCTGGACACGAAAGGACAAATTAGCATAGCCAATCCACCTAACCTGCACACCTTTAGACATAGAACAACGTTGTGCTAAAGTAGCTGTAAGACGAATATTCTCTGGTTTCTCCAGAGGTGCTGTATATCTGTTGAACTCACTCAACCAATTCATAGATTGCAGAAGACAATATATAGTTAAAGAATGAAAAGGAATTTATTTGCTAATGCACGTATCAGGAGAGAGAGAGAGAGACAGCCAATGACGATTGACAGTCCTCTCGGAGCTAATATTGCTAGGTAAAATTATTATATTCTGAACATTTCACTTTCCCACCCAGTCTTGTCAATCAAAACTGGATAATAATATTCAACATTATTATCTTAGCCAATAACGTTCCATCTGTCAAGAGGAAAAGTAGATTATTAACTTATTGCCCACGTAGGTCCCTTCCCTTTTACCTAGGAAACCTTACCCACATCATTACCAGTATCCAAGGCCAAAGTCAACATCTGTAATTTTTAATTGGTGAGTCATTCTTTCGCTGGAACCTGGGAGTCCTTTATCAGCTTGAGAGACTGTTCCAGCCTCACTACGCATGAATGAATTTATTCCCTTAAATATTAAACTTGCCTTTTGCATGTCCAAAAATAGGTAAGAGAAGTTTCCTTTCTATGCTTCATTGTATTAAGAAGATTTGGCCTGGCTATCACTTCTCAGCATGCATTCAGAATGAAATTGGCCAATGCATATATATTGAAATACAATTTAAGCTTATATTTGGTTAATTTGTGGTTATACGGTTTATAATACCATTGCAGTTTATAATGCTTTAGCATATTTTGTTCCAGGAACATTGTGAATTTTCACTATGTATAAAAGGCACTTTGTAATTATCTTAACTTAGTCTATTTCTTATAGTAAAACTAAAATGAAGGGCCTCATACA
This sequence comes from Sphyrna mokarran, assembly GCA_024679065.1. Lineage (NCBI taxonomy): Eukaryota > Metazoa > Chordata > Chondrichthyes > Carcharhiniformes > Carcharhinidae > Sphyrna > Sphyrna mokarran. The sequence continues at coordinate 10,785,306 of JAGIQG010000001.1, read as the reverse complement.
AAAAAATTCGAAACTGCCCCTCATCAGCCCTTAGTAATGCCACTAAATAGAAGTGTCCTAATACTTGTTCCTGTGCCCTGAAGGACTAGTCCCTTCATATCCTTGTTTGCTCAGCTTAACTGCTATTACTGGTATCATGCCTTCTGTGGATTTGGATAACCTTGTACAGGTACACTTTACATTGACAATCACCATCAATGCCAAGATCACATTGGAGAATATTGCAATCCCTTGTAGGTTGATATTCCCAAGGAGCCCAGCCAGCCTGAGAGCCAACCACCCAAGATAAATGGTTCATGGCTTTGAGTTTCTCCACCTCTTTTTTGATATGATTAACCAGATTAGTTATCTGAACTATCTGGTATGTCCATGCAACACTCTGATCCAATCACTACACAAATACTACACATGTCTTGCTGCCAAGACATAATCCAGTGCCAATCTGTGTTGTACTGGATATCATCTCATCGTCAACCATAGCAAGGGCTGTATCATTGGTGACTTGTTCCAAAATGGAGCACAGAACCAGAATTTCACACGTCGTTTTAGCTACTCCATATTGGTGAAACAATATGTCAAAGACTCATTTGGTTTCTGTAATAGCTCACCGATATCTTGGCAGGGGTGGGAGTGTGATATATAAAATATGAGATTTTATATCCCTTTCATCTGACAGGGAGCCAAGGATAAGGGATAAACATAGAACATAGAACATAGAACATTACAGCACAGAACAGGCCCTTCGGCCTTCGATGTTGCGCCGACCAATATAAAAAGCAATGCCCCTCCAAACTAAACCATTCCCTTCTCTTCATATACTTATCAACTAACCTCTTAAACGCCACCAAACTTGGCGCATCTACAACTGCTGCAGGCAGGGCATTCCACTCCCGAACCCCCCTTTGGGTAAAGAACCTACCTCTGATATCTGTCCTATAACTATCACCCCTTAATTTAAAGCTGTGTCCCCTCGTGCTAGCTTTTTCCATCCTAGGAAAAAAGGCTATCACTGTCCACCCTATCTAAACCTCTAATCATCTTATATGTTTCGATCAGGTCCCCTCTTAGCCTCCTCCTTTCTAACGCAAACAACCTCAAATCCCTCCGCCTCTCCTCATAAGACCTGCCCTCCATACCAGGCAACATCCTGGTAAACCTCCTCTGTACCCTCTCCAATGCCTCCACATCTTGCTTATAATGTGGGGACCAGAACTGCACACAATACTCCAAGTGCGGCCGCACTAGAGTTTTGTACAGTTGCAACATGACGTTGCGGCTCCGAAATTCAATCCCTCTACCAATAAAAGCCAAGACTCCATATGCCTTCCTAACAACCTTCGCGACCTGACTGCCTACTTTCAGGGATCTATGCACATACACACCAAGATCCCTCTGTTCATCTAGACTACTAAGAATCCTAACATTTGCCCTATACTCTACACATTTATTATTTCTGCCATAGTGCATTACCTCACACTTTTCCACATTAAACTCCATTTGCCACTCTCGGCCCAGCTCTGCAACTTGTCTAAGTCCCTCTGCAAACTATAACACCCCTCTTCACTATCTACCACTCCACCGACTTAGTGTCATCTGCAAATTTACTAATCCATCCTTCAATACCCTCATCCAGATCATTTATAAAAATTACAAACAGCAGGGGCCCCAAAACAGATCCCTGAGGTACACCACTTGTCACCAAACTCCACGATGAATATCTCCCATCAACCACCACCCTCTGTCTTCTATCTGCTAGCCAATTCCTAACCCAATTAGCTAAATCACCCTCTATCCCATACATCTGCATTTTCTGCAGAAGTCTTCCATGGGCCACCTTATCAAACTTATTATGGGGATAAGGGAGCCTTATCCCCATAAATCCAATATGTTCCATTGAGAGTTGGATAAGTGTTGCCTCCTCTAAATAAGAAATATTGCAAGATTGGTCATTACTGGGTGGACTCAGGCATTGCCAGGTGGTTTGATCTACCATGTGATCACACTCAGTCATGCGCAAGTTTTCCCTTTGGTTGTTTTAAAATTACACTAGGAGCTGGTTTCCCTAGATTATAGATAGGTGTATAGGTGTTTATATGATCTAACTTCACTGCACAAGAATCACTTATGAAATTCTTTCCTTACCTATCTACTGATGAATCCTGGTCCAGGATATTGGGCTGTTTGATCCACCATCACTAACTGACCATGTTAAGGGCACTATCTGTACTGGTATTCCCCCTCCTGCATGTATGGGGATGTGCGAACTTATCCAACACTTTGCCTGACTAGTCAATCTCGCGTATATGTGTGCCATATATAAGTAACTATTAACATGTATCTCTGAGGGGAACACCTAAGGACCTTAGTTGTTGGTCCCACCTGAGTCAAAATCTATGCGTTCAATACTAAAAAGATATAATCACATGGATTCTTATATCAGCCTCTACAGTTTCTTCCCACAGTCCAACAATGTGAAGGTGAGGTGGATTAGCTGTGCTAAATTGTCCCTTAGTATCGTAAAATGTGCAGATTAGAGGATTAATGGGATAAATACAGGGGTAGGGCCTGTGAAAATGCTCCATCAGAGAGTTGGTGCACTCTCTGTCTGATAATAGTCTTACAATCCAACATAATAGTTGATCAATGCATTAGTATATAGCAAAAAGTATTGTCTCTCGCACACTATACAGACAAAGCATACCATTCATAGAGAAGGAAATGAGAGTGCAGAATATAGTGTTACAGTCATAGCTAGAATATAGAGAAAGAGCAGCTTAATGTGAGGTAGGTCCATTCAAAAGTCTGACAGCAGCAGGAAAGAAGCTGTTCTTGAGTCAGTTGGTATATGACCTCAGACTTTTGTATCCTTTTCCTGATGGAAAAAAGTGGAAGAGAGAATGTCCGGGTGCGTTAGGTCCTTAATTATGCTAGCTGCTTTGCTGAGGCAGCAGGAAGTGTAATCAGAGTCAATGGATGGGAGGCTGGTTTGTGCGATGGATTGGGCTACATTATGATTTTTTGCAATGTTTTTGTGATCTTGGGCAGAGCAGGAACCATACCAAGCTGTGATACCAGCAGGAAGAATGCTTCAGATGGAAGCATCTGTAAAAGTTGGTGAAAGTTGTAGCTAAAATGCCCAATTTCCTTAGTCCTCTGAGAAAGCAGAGTCGTTGGAAGCATTGGTGACTGATGACATCTCTTCCAAAGCAGCGCTCCCTCAGCACTGCACTGGGAATGTCAACCTTAGACTTTTATTGATGAGTCCTTGAAACTACAAAACGGTTATTTTCTTCTCTGCTTCTTCTCTTAGAAGCCCCTCGGGGTGAAGGATGACTTGCTGTCACTCAGATAAGTCTGATAAGTTCAAGGCACAATCTTGTCCACTAAAGGGCACTGTTTCACATCACAAATCTGCAAATGAGCTCACTGTTAGAAGGGAGCAAACAGGCAGGGCACAGACTAAGCTGTTAAAATAAACAACGTATCTCCCACATCCACGCCTGTTACATTAGACCTTCTCCGATCGCAATTATTTTTTTTAAAGATAAAAAAAGTTGCATCAACGCGAGGGTTTCAATTCATAGAATCTCTACAGTGCAGAAGGAGGCCATTCAGCACATTGAGTGCACCAACTCTCTAATGCAGCATTTTCTCTTGCCCTACCCCTGTATTTATCCCATTAATCCCCTAATCTGCACATCTTATGATACTAAGGGGCAATTTAGCACAGACAATCTACCTCACCACATGTTATTGGACTGTGGGAGGAAACTGGAGATCCAGAGGAAACCCACGCAGACAAGAGGTCTCTGGCACTATGAGGCAGCAGTGCTAACCACTATGCCACCCATAAACTGCAAGAACAACAGCAAGTACAATAAGAAGTCTCACAACACCAGGTTTATTTGGAAACATGAGCTTTCGGAGCACTGCTCCTTCATCATCTGGTTTGTGATTCCAAATAAACCAGTTGGTCTTTAACCTGGTGTTGTGAGATTTCTTACTGTGCCTACTCCAGTCCCAAATTGGCATCTCCACTTGAAGGAAAGAACCTTCTGCCCTTATTCTGTCTATATCCCTCAGTTCCCTCCTATTCATGGACCCATCCATATGCCTCTGAAATGTTGTTAAACTCCCTGCTTTCACCAAGAGTGAGGATGGGAGTAAAGAGGAGAAGGGAATGGGGGGAGGGTGGTCATTGAGGTCCTACTTCACATTGCCATTCTCTGGCAAGAGCACCTTGGGTAATAGGGGAATCCAACTCTGCTGTGATGCTCCTCCGGTCGAACAGCTACCACCCACCCCAAAGCGCAGCCAAAAATGGCTGGCAAGCAAAGTACGGATGGCAATTGTGAAGGATGATAGGACAGTCGCATGACTTAATTAGCAATAGAGTAGAATTGGAGTTCAAGTACAACCAATGCAGCTTGAGGATTTTGGTTAGAGAATCATAGAATCATAGAACTCAACAGTGCAGAAAGAGGCCCTTCGGCCCATTGAGTCTGCACCGAACACTAATCCCGCCCAGGCCCTATCCCCATATCCCTGCACTAATCCCTCTCACCTATGCATCTCAGGACACTAAGGGGCAATTTTTTACCATGGCCAATCAACCTAACCCGCACATCTTTGGACTGTGGGAGGAAACCAGAGCACCCGGAGGAAACCCACACAGACACGAGGAGAACGTGCAGAAAGAAGACTGAAGGATGACCTCATTGGGGTGTACAAGCTTATGAGGGACATGGACAGAGTGGCTAAGAAGCAGCTATTACCCTTAGTTGAAGGATCAGTCACGAGGGGACATAGGCTCAAGGTGAGAGTCAGGTGGTTGAGGGGGGAAGTGAGGAAACAGCAGAGGGTGGTGATGGTCTGGAATACTCTGCCTGGAAGGGTGGTAGAGATGAATTGCCTCACATCCTTTAAAAAAATACCTGGATGAACACCTGGCACGCCATAATGGCTATGGACCAAGTGCTGGCAGATGGGATCAGGGGAGAATTCAGATGTTTCTAATGTGCTGGGGCAGAATTGATGGGCTGAAGGGCCTCTTCTGCGCTGTATGATTCTATAATTCTATGGGAAATTTGACTAACTGATGATTATCACACTGCTCTTTGTCGGAGCTTCCTATAAATAAGATGGTTCCAAATTTTGTACTTTACAACAGCTAACTTCAAAAATGTAAATAACTCAGAATGGTGGGAGGACAGACTTGGCTTAGAACTGGAAGGTCATGATGTGGAGATGCCGGCGTTGGACTGGGGTAAACACAAGAAGTTTCACAACACCAGGTTAAATTTACTATCAAATAAACCTATTGGACTTTAACAAGGTGTTATGAGACTATTCACTGTGTTAAGACTGAAACACCACAATGGCAGTTCAATTCTATTTATTTTGGCTCCATACCACAATTGTAACACTTCCATAGAATCATAGAATCCTACTGTGCAGAAAAGGCCATTTGGCCCATCGAGTCTGCACCGTCCACAATCCCACCCAGGCTCCAATCCCCATAGTCCCATGCATTTACCCTTGTTAGTCCCCTGACACTAAGGAGCAATATAACATGGCCAATCCACTTAACCTGCACATCTTTGGACAGTGGAAGCAAACCAAACACCCACTGTGCCACCCTAATACTAATATTTAATGCCAGAGAGCATCAATCACAGCAAAATGGTAGGTTCCTCACCTCTGGCCAAAAGACTCATGACAACTTTTATCTACCCAGCAGCTTTGATATAATGAAATGCTCCAATGACCTCCATAGAAGCATTAAAAATAAAATTGGCCTCCTCCTACATCTTAGGATTTTATGATTCTACTGCATGGGGTGACCAGGAAAACATAGCAATAGACAAATCTAGAGGTAACAAAGGCATGGGTTCAAGTCCACTATAGGGACTTGATTACAAAATGTAGGCTGACGCTCCCAGCGTGAGAACCTCGGGAGTGCTGTATTATCAGAGCTGCTGTCTTTCAGATGCAGATGTTGAAACAAAGTCCTAGTCTCAGGTGGACTCAGAAGACCCATGGGACTGTTTCAAAGAAGACCAGAGGAACTCTCCCTCATGTCCTGGGCAATATATATCCTTCAACAAATACCACTATGAATTGTGTTCATGAATCACATCACTACTTGATGAGTTTACAAAGCACTAGTTGACTGTTATGTTTCCCTGGATCATAACACTGAACAACTTCATTGGCTATAAAGAGCCAAGGTCCTGAAAGGCACTATATTTATATATAGAATTCCTACAGGAGGCCATTTAGCCCATTGAGTCTGCATCTGATTCTTATCCAAGTTTACAACATATCCCTGCATGTTTACCTTACTAACCCCCCAAATCTCTTGGGACACCAAGGGGCAATTTAGCAAGGCTAATCCATTTAACCTGCACTTCTTTGGACTGTGGGAAGAAACCCATTCAGACACAGGGAGAACGTGCAAATTCCACCAGAATTGAACCCAGGTCCCTGGCACTGTGAAGCAGCAGGGCTAACCATTGTGCCACTGTGCTGCCAGATCTTTATTTATTGTAACTAGAGTCATAGAGTAGTACAGCATGGAGCTCTGGCCCAACTAGTCCATGCCGACCATGGTATCCTCCCAGCTAATCCCAATTGCCCATCTTTGGCCCATATCCCTCTAATCCTTTCCCATCCATGTACTTATCCAAATGCTTTTTAGATGTTGCTATTGTATCTGCCAAAACTTCACTGGCAACTCATTCTATATACAGACCATCATCTGTGTGAAAAAGTTGCCTCTCAGGTTCCTTTTAAATATTTCCCCTCTCACCTTAATCCTATGCCCTCTAGTTTTCAATTCCATTTCCCTGGGGAAATACACTATGTGCGTTCATCCTATGTATGCCCCTCATGATTTTATACCCTTCTATAAGGTTACCCCTCATTCTCGTACATTCCAAGGAATAAAGCCTGGCCAACTTTTCCCGACAACTCAGGCCCACAAGTCTTGATAACATCCTCATAAATCTTCTTTGCAATCTTTCCCATTTATCAATGTCTTTTCCGTAACAGAATGACCAAAACTGTACACAATATTCCAAACGCGGCCTCACCAATGACTAATCCAACTGCAATATGACGTCCTAACTCTTATACTCAATGCCCTGACTGATGAAGGAGCAGCACATAAAAAGCTATTATAGAATATAGAGCATAGAACACTAGAGCATAAACAGGCCCTTCAGCCCACAAGTCGCACCGATCATATCCATACCTACCAGGTCTATCTATAACTCTCAATCCCATTATATCCCATGTACATCCCTCATCCAGAAATCTTTTAAAAGACCCCAATGAGTTCACCTCCACTACCACTGATGGTAGCTAATTCTACTCACTCACCAACCTCTGATTGAAAAACCTACTCCTGACACGCCCTCTGTACCTGCTCCCTAGCACCTTAAACCTGTGTCCTCTCGTAGCGACCATTTCAGCCCTAGGAAATAGCCTCCGAGAATCCATCCTATCTATACCTCTCAACATCTTATAAACCTTTATCAGGTCACCTCTCATCCTTCGTCTCTCCAGGGAGAAGAGACCTAGCTCCCTCAACCTATCCTCATAAGGCATGCCACCCAATCCAGCAATATTCTTGTAAATCTCCTCTGCACCCACTCAGGAGCTTCCACATCCTTCCTATAGTGAGGCGACCAGAACTGCACACAGTACTCCAAATGGAGTCTGATAAAGGTCTTATAAATTTGCAGCATTACCTTCTGACTCCTAAACTCAATCCCTCTATTAATGAAGGCCAGTACACCATACGTTTTCTTGACCACATCCTCCACCTGAGAGGCCAATTTAAATTGAAGTTTATTTGATTCCAAATAAGCTTGTTGGACTTTAACCTGGTGTTGTGAGACTTCTTATTGTGCCCACCCCTGTCCAATGTCAGCAACTCCATATCATAATGAAGGCAAGTGTGCAAAATGCCTTCTTCACGACTCGGTCTACCTGTGACGCCATTTCCAACGAAAAAAGTACTCCATGTCTCTCTGTTGCTCAACACTCCCCAGGGCCCTACCATTCACTGTGTGAATCCCAATAAGTGATGATTATAGACTAATTTTTAAAAAAATTTAAAGAGTGAATGGAAGAACAAAATGGGCATCTCAGAAAGCCCCGGAACTGAACTGCATATGTTTCAATACAATTCTACGTGTATAAAAATAAATCCCCACATCTGTCACTTAGCAGAGTTGCATGCTCAATTAAATTACATATTTTTAGCTCATCCTTTCAACACATCCCATGGGCGTCTGTTTTTATTAGGCCTTGTCTCAGGTTCCAGGCCCTGCAAAAATCCATTAGGCCATTTCTCTCTTTTTAAATATATTTTATACATAAGATCGCCTTCTCGTGTTCTGCTGTGCGCTGGGAAAACAAGATCATTTAATAAGCAGATCAGAGGATGATAGGAAAACGGAAGGCGTGGAGATGTCAGTCTGTGAAACAGGATTACAGTGCAGCCAACTTGGAGCCCAGTAAATGGCTATTATTTTATAACCACGTTTGGGTGGAAGTAATGGCAGCAGCTAATTCAAAGCAGAAGATGTTAAAAGCAATGAAATTTTATTAGTTTTTGAATGCACTATGTATTATGGACAAGCCTAACAGGGACAGCGGGGCCAGGACAGGCAATGAGGAGACCTTGGCTAAGAGGCCAAACCAGATGATTTGGATTTATGCCAGCTGGTTAATACAAGGGGTCCATCTTGCACGGGGCAGGAGGAGATTCTGTTAACCCCTTGGAAGCCACGGCATGCGTGGGTGTGTTGTGGACTGTGCTCGCCAAGATATCTGGACTTAAGGCGAGTTCAGTCAACCATATTGTTCAGGAAAGAAAGGGTGGCACGGTGGCATAGAGGTTAGCACCGCTGCCTCACAGCGCACGGGGACCCAGGTTCAATTCCCGGCTTGGATCACTGTCAGTGCGGAGTTTGTACGTTCTCCCTCTGTTTGTTCTGGTTTTCTTCCACAGTCCAAAAGATTAGGTGCATTAGCCGTGTTAAATTCTTCCTCAGTGTCCCTGAGCAGGTGCCAGAGTGAGGTAAGTAGGGGATTTTCATTACAGTGTTAATGTAAGCCTACTTGTGACTAATAAGTAAATTTTAACTTTGCATTGGCCATGTTAAATTCTCCCTCAGTGTTCTCAAGCAGGCGCCAGAGTGTGGTGACTAGGGAATTTTTACAGTAACTTCATCACGGTGTTAGTGTAAGCCGACTTGTGACACTAATAAATAAACTGAAACTTAAGGCAAGTTCAGTAAACCAGAGGGTCCTGGAAAGAAACAGCTTGCATATCCGTCACTCTGCTCACTGGAACAGATGGATGAGATAAAACTTATTTGTTATAAAAATCCCACTGCAAAAATCTTTGCTATTACAATTGTACATAGAACATAGAACATAGAACAGTACAGCACAAACAGGCCCTTCGGCCCACGAGTTGCACCGATCACATCTACCAATCCACAGACCTATCTATAACCCCCTATCCTATTCGTTTCCATATACTCATCCAGAAGTCTCTTAAAAGACCCCAGTCAGTTTGCCTCAACAACCTCCGACGGCAGTCGGTTCCATTCACTCACCTCCCTCTGAGTGAAAAACCTACCCCTGACATCTGGGGTTGTTTTCCCTTGAAAGACGTCGGCTCAGAGGGGATCTTTTAGAGGTATATAAGATTATGAGGGGTATAGATAGAGTAAATGGTGGTAAGCTTTTTCCACCATTAGAAATGGATAGAACGAGGGGTCACAGGCTCAGGGTGAGGGGGGCTATGTATAAGACGAATATTAAAGTCCAGTTTTTCACACAAAGGGTAGTGGGGGTGTGGAATGCACTGCCGAGTAAGGTGATGGGAGCAGGCATGCTAGGGTTGTTTAAGGGTCTCTTGGACAGCCACATGAGCGGTCTGCAGATAGAGGGATATAGCAGGACTGTTTGAATATTGGGAGGACCAAATAGTAGTTGACTATCTTTTAGTTTCGTCTCGGGAATGTCTTATTGTTTTTTAGCATGTTTAATTAAGTCTTATTTGTTTCTGCAGGCAATTCGGTCCACCTTGTTGACCAACAAGGGCCATGCATGCGGCATGTCATGCGAGAGCTGCCCTTGGAGGTTGCTTCAGGAGTTGCCTAGTACTTCACGTCTTCAGTGTATGCTTAAACTGGACCATCTGATGGGCAACATGACAGCTCAGAGACTATCGCTGTTGCTGTGCTGACACATGGATTTGGGCCTGTGTCTGTGGGAGTTTGCACGTTCTCCACGCAGTGGTTGCGTGGGTTTCCTCCGGGTGCTCCGGTTTCCTCCCACATCCCTAAAATGTGCTCTTAGGCTGATTGGGTAACAAATTGTCCCTATATTGGTCCCTATATGGGAATCTTCAACAATAGGCATAGCCTAAAGACAAGGATATGTCATTAGGACGTTAGGACGGCGGCGTGGGCTCGTTGGGCCGAAGGCCCTGTTTCCCATGCTGTGTTGCTCTTGTTCTTTGTTCTTTGTATCTCCTTTGTATTTGCTTCCCTGCACCTTAAATCTGTGTCCTCTCGTATTGACCATTTCAGCTCGGGAAAATAGTCTCTGAGAGTCCACCCTATCTATTCCTCTCAACATTTTATAAACCTCTATCAGGTCGCCTCTCAACCTACGTCTCTCCAGTGAGAAGAGTCCCAGCTCCCTCAACCTATCTTCATAAGGCCTGCCTCCCAGTCCAGGCAGCATCTTTGTAAATCTCCTCTGAACCCTCTCAATAGCCTCTACATCCTTCCCATATTGAGGCGACCAGAACTGCGCACAATACTCCAACTGGGGTCTGACAAGAGTCTTATAGAGCTGCATCATTACCTCCTGACTCCTAAACTCTATTCCTCGATTAATGAAGGCCAGTACACCGTACGCCTTCTTGACACTTCCTCCACCTGCGAGGCCGATTTAAGAGTCCTATGGACCCGGACCCCGAGATCCTTCTGCTCTACAACACAGCTAAGACTCCTACCCCTTATATTGTACTCCTTCATCCCATTATTCCTGCCAAAATGGACCACTACACATTTATCTGCGTTGAAGTCCATCTGCCACTTCTCCGCCCAGTCTTGCATCCTGTCTATGTCCCGCTGCAACTTTTGGCATCCCTCCAGACCATCCATAACACCACCGATCTTTGTATCGTCGGCGAACTTGCTAACCCATCCCTCCACTTCCTCATCCAGGTCATTTATGAAAATGACAAACAGCAGGGGTCCCAGAACAGATCCCTGGGGCACTCCACTGGTTACCGACCTCCATGCAGAACAAGACCCATCCACAACCACTCTCTGCCTTCTGCCGGCAAGCCAGTTCTGGATCCACGAGGCCAAAGCCCCTTGGATCCCATGCCCTCTCACCTTCTCCAGAAGCCTTGCATGTGGGACCTTATCAAACGCCTTACTAAAGTCCATGTACACTACGTCCACCACCCTTCCTTCGTCAATGTGTTCAGTCACATTTTCGAAGAACTCAACTAGGCTCGTAAGGCATGACCTGCCCTTGACAAAACCATGCTGACTATTTCTAATCAGTTCAAACTTCTCCAAATGTTCATATATCTTATCCCTCAGAAGCCTCTCCATCAGCTTACCAACCACTGAAGTCAAACTCACCAGTCGGTAATTTCCTGGACTATCCCTGTTCCCTTTCTTAAAGATAGGAACCACATCTGCAATCCCCCAGTCCTCTGGAACCTCTCCCGTTTCCATGGACGACGCAAATATCATCGCTTTGTAAAATCCTCTTACTATTGAATAATCCAAAGGATATTCTGATGCTTTCTTTTATTCTTTCATGTGGTGTGGGTGTGGGTGGCTAAGCCAATATTGCTTGTCTATTTCTAATTGCCCTTGTCATTCTTTTTGTCTGTAACAAACTTGAACCATACTATGCTAAGATCGCTATTACTAAAATGCTCCCCCATGCCACATTGAACACTTGTCCGGCTTCATTCCCCAGAACCAGCACTGCTCCATCCCTTGTTGTGCCTTCTACACATTGATACAAAAAACTCCCTGAATACATTTCAAGAAACCCGCCCTGACTCTGACGATCCTAATTTATAACGGACAAGTTGAAATCACCTAGTATAATCAGTCGATAGTTATTCTTAAACTTCTCAGTGAATTGTCTATATATTTGCTCTGCTCTTTCCTGCTGGTCAAAAGGTAGCTAATATAAGCCCACTAGTTGAAAATGGAGGTAAAGAGAAAACAGGGAATTATAATCCACCCTGACTCGATAGTGGGGAGGATTCTAAAGTCCATTATGAAAGATTTTATAGCAGAGCACTTGGAAAAGAGTGTCAGCACTGGACAGAGTTAGCATGAATTTACGGAAGGGAAATCATGCTGGAGAAATCAACTGGAATCCTTTGAGGATGTAACTAGTAGAACTGATGAGGGGAAGCCAGTGAATGTGGTTTATTTGGACTTTCAGAAGGCTTTCAACAAGATCCCACGTTAGAGATTAGCGTGTAAAATTAAGGTGAATGGAATTAGAGGTAGTGTATTGAGAAAACTGATTGACAGACAGGATCTTTTTCCGAATGGCAAGTAGTGACTAATGGGATATTGCAGAGATCAGAGCTGGGACCTCAGCTATTCACAATGTATATGAATGATTTAGATGAGGGAATTATACCTATTGGCCAGGATTTTCCCAAAACAAAACTAAGTGCCTAATGGGAGGAGAAGTGGGACTATTTCCGGCTTGTCCTTTGGGTGTATTTCGGAATGAATCTCAGACACTCTGAGCAATACGGAGTGGGACTCCCTCAGAAAAGTGGGGGTGGGACCTTTACCTGCCCGAGAGGCCGGTAGCATTGCCCTGAGTGGGCCACTATGCATGCGCCGATCTGTTAGTGCAGACATCGGTGCATGTACAGTGAGGGCATCCCCCCCCCACTCCCCCCGCCCCACACTGCCCCCCCCCCCCCCCCCCCCCCCCCCCCCCCAACCACTGATCTCCCCCACTGTCATTGGCTTCCAGGTCACTGGTTAACCAATATCAGGATATATATTGATTGGAGACTTAGGCAGAGAGATGGCAGATGGAGTTTAATCCAGACAAATATGAGGCAATGCATTTTGGAAAATCTAATACAAATAGGAAATATATGCAGTCAATGGCAGAACCCTTAAAAGTATTGATAGACTAAAGGCTCTGGGTGTACAGATACACAGGTCACTGAAAGTGACAATGCAGGCAGAGAAGGTAGTCAAGAAGGCATAAAGTATACTTGCTTTTATTGGTCAGGGCATTGAGTTTAAAAATTGACAAGTCATGTTGCAGCTTTATGGAACCTTAGTTAGGCTGCATTTGGAATATAATGCATAAGAAGGGACTGCATAAGAAGGTTTAGCAGACGTTTTTCTGGGATGGCACTACAGTGTACCCCTATAATTCAGAAAGAGGCTATTCTGCCCATCAGGTCTGTACCAACACTCTGACAGCCCTATTCCTGTAACCCCAACACATTCACCATGGCTGACCCATCTAAGCTACACACCTTGGCGTAGTAAGGGGCAATTTAGAAAGGCCATTTCAGCTAATCTGCGCAACTTTGGACTGTGGGAGAAAACCAAAGCACCCGGAGGAAACCCACACTGACGTGGGGAGAACATGCAAATTCCACACAGACAACTACCCTCGGCGAAATTGAACTCGAGCTCCTAGTGCTGTGAGGCCTAAGGCCTTCTCTTGAATGGTTTCAAGAAGGAGATAGATATATTTCTATTTTTTAGGGAAAAAAGGCTAAAAGGACATGGGGAACAGGTAAAGAGCTGAATTTGAGACCAGGGAGAGAACAGCTTGATCTGATTGAATGGCACAGCAGGCTTGAAGGGTTGTATTTGCCTATTTCTGCCCTTAATTCCTCTGTTCTATGTTCTCATTTCTAGAGAAAGGAACCCTAACTTGTAAGTATGGAAAGGAGGAAGAGAATTGGAACGGAACAGAAAGCAGTCTCTAAAAGTAGCTGTTGTCAGTGTTAGCCTTGCCAATTCCTCTGGATTAGAAAAACATGATGATTTATTAATGTCCGGAAATTGGCTGCTGGGATATTTTATTGATTGGTTTGTTCCCTATGAAATTTTAATGGATGGAAAGTGTTTTGAATGATGAAAGGGAAGAGGCGGGGAGACAGGAGCGGAGAGCAAAATGCGACCAGCAGGTTCTCTGCACTGTTTATAGAGATACAAGAAACTGAGGGGAGAGAGGACTTGCACACTGAGAGCTGTGTGTGGGGAGGATGGAATTCCCTTCCTGTGGAGATGATTGTGTCAACATTCAGGGTGAAGGAGCAAATAAAAGCAGGGCAGGTAAATGGGGTTAAGCCTGTTTCGAGCCAGCATGGATTGGCTGGGCTGAACGGCTTGCTTCCACTTTGTTGTCACTCCTGCGTTCTACTCTGGGAATGAGGATGCAAATTCATTGAAGCCCTACAGTACAGAAGGAAGCCATTCAGCCCATCGAGTATAATCCCCACCCTATCCCTTTAACCCCATATATTTACACTGCTAATGCCTCAAACTATGATCAATTTAACATGGCCAATCAACCTAACCCGCACACTGTTGGACTGTGGGAGAAAACCAGAGCACTCGCAGGAAACCCACTCAGACATGGGGAGAATGTGCAAATGGAGCAGCATGGTGGCATAGTGGTTAGCACTGCTGCCTCACTGCACAGGGACCCTGGGTTCGATCCCAGCTTGGGTCATTGCCTATGTGGAATCTGCATGAGTTATCACTGGGTGCTCCAGCTTCCTCCCATAGTGTAAAGATGTACGGGTTAGGTTGATTGGCCATTCTAAATTGCCCCTTAGTGTCCCAGGATGTGTAGATTAGGGAGATTAGTGAGGTAAATACGTGGAATTTTATGGCTGGCACAGTAGCACAGTGATTAGCACTGCTGCCTCACAGCCCCAGGATCCTGGGTTCGATTCCCAGCTCAGGTCACTGTCTGTGTGGGGTTTGCACGTTCTCCCTCGTGGGTTTCCTCCAGGTAATCCGGTTTCCTCCCACAGTCCAAAGATGTGCCAGTTAGGTTGATTGGCCATGCTATGAAATCACCCCTTAGAGTCCAGGGATGCGTAGGTTAGAGGGATTAGTGGATATAATATATGGGGGATAGGGCCTGGGATGGGATTGTGTTTGGTGTAGACTCGATGGGCTAAAGGGCCTCTTTCTGCACTGTAGGGTTCTATGAATCTTCTAACAGACAGTGACCCAAGCCGGGAATTGAACCCACATCGCTGGCGCTGCAAGGCAGCAGTGCTAACCACTATGCCACCCATGGAGAGGGGTATTCAGAGTGTGGGAGGACACACAGCAGTGAAGGGCTGGAGGATGGTGCCAGCGATATCTGTATTCCTGCATTTCATCCGAGTTTAACCATATGTGAGAGGAGGAGTGTCCCAGAGGGACTTAAACCTGAAGGCTGGGTGCAGGAAACTAGGAGCAGAATAGGAAGTAGAAGATCAAACTGTTTGACATCTCCTGTCGCCAATCAATAGGAATTAAGTTTAATCACACAAAGAGAGAGAGAGAGAGAGAGGCTCATCTCGGAAGGATTTTCTGACTTGTTGCATTGGAAGTGTGAGCATTGTGTTCTCAATACCTGATGTGGGGAGGGTGGGTGAGGGTGCATGTTGCAAAGGTTTGGAGGGATAATAGAGCATTAAGTCAAAGACTTTAATAAAGTCTTTGCATTTATATTGCATCTTTCTCAAATGAGGGATGTGCTATTACTGCCTGTGATGTTACAACGCAGGAAATGCAGTTGCCCATTTGTGTATAGCAAGCTCCCCCAAACAGCAATGTGACAATGACCAGATTGTTTCTGTCACATTGTTGAGGAATGAATATTAGCCAGGACGCCAGAGACAACTCCCTGGCTTTGCTCTGAAACAGTGCCATGGGTTCTTTTACAATTTGGTCCCTGTATTTGAGGAAAGATGTAATGGCATCAGAGTCAGTTCAGAGAAGGTTCACTCAATTGATTCCGGAGATGACGGGTTTGTTGTACGAAGGGCAATTGAACAGTTTAAGCCAATATTCTCTGGATTTGAGAAGGATGAGAGGAGATCAAATTGAGGTATACAAGATGATAAAAGGTATGGATAAAGTAGATGTGGAGTAGATGCTTCCACTTGGGCAGCACGGTAGCACAGTGGTTAGCACTGCTGCTTCACAGCTCCAGGGTCCTGGGTTCGATTCCCGGCTTGGATTATTGTCTGTGTGGAGTTTACATGTTCTCCTCGTGTCTGTGCGGGTTTCCTCCGGATACTCCAGTTTCCTCCCACAGTCCAAAGATATGCAGGTTAGGTTGATTGTCCACGTTAAGAAATTTCTCCTTAGTGTCCAGGGATGTGTAGGTTAAAGTCATTAATGGGTATAATATGTAGGGATATAGGGGTAGGCCTGGATGGGATTGTGTTCGTGCAAATTTGATGGGCCGAAGGGCCTCCTTTTGCACTGTAGGGTTCTATGATTCTATGATTCATGTAGGGCATTCTAAGATGAGAGGTCATTGTCTGAGGAGAAGGGGTAGCAAATTTAAAACAGAGTTGAGGAGAAACTATTTCTCCCAAAGGGTTGTGAATTTGTGGAATTCGCTTCCCTAAAATATGGTGGATGCTGGGACAGTGAATATATTTAAGGAGGAGTTAAATAGATTTTTAATTGGTAATGGGTTGAAAGTTTACAGGGAGAAGGCAGGAAAATGGGAATGAGGAGCTTACTGCTGTTTTGTTCTTTGTTCTTTATCAGCCATGATTGAGTGGCGCACAAACTCAGTGGGCCGAATGGCCTAATTCTGCTCCTATATCTTATGAACATAGGAATTTCACACGCACGAGAGGGCAGATCCACTCCCATTTGACACCACATCAAGAGAGCTGCTCCAGCAGCATAGCACTCCCTCAGTACATAATAGAACAGTGCTCCTGTCATACAAGAACAAGTTGCATTTATATAATGCTTTTAACTTTGTGGATTATCCCAAGGACCTTCACATGAGTGATTATTATAGTGCAGAGCCACATAAACAGATATCAGCAATGGCGATTGAGGGAGGGACAGTGGTTAGTACTGCTGCCTCAGCCGGTTTTATTCCTAGTTGGGTCGCTGCGTGTGTGGAGTCTGCATGTTCTCCCCGTGCCTGCGTGGGTTTCCTCTGGTTTCATCCCACAGTCTGAGAGGCATGCTGGAAAGGTGCTTTGGCCATGATAAATTTTCTTTCAATGTGCCGAACAGGAGTATGGTGATCGGGGATTTTCACAGTAACTTCACTGCAGGGTTAATGTAAGCCTACTTGTGACACTAATAAATAAAATAAATAAACAATCAAAAGTATCAATGCCTCATAGTATGCCAGCACCCTATTCTCTCTTATTTTTGACCAGGATGTTATCTATGGGTTAAGTTAAGAGTTCCAACACCACAGGGAAGTTGCTTAACATTCTTTCATGGGATGTGAATATCACTGACAAAGGAGGGGTTTATTGCCCGTCCTTAATTGCCTTTGAGGAGGCAGCAGTGAGGCAGCATCTTGGATGTAACTGAGTGGCTCTCTCAACTATTCCAAAGTGCGTTGAGAATCAACCACAGTGCTGTGGCTCTGGAGTGAGGGAGAAAAGCAACAACAATTTAGTGGAAAATCCCAGTGGTAAGTCATCCCCGGTGATAGGTAGTCAGCATGGGGGTATTGTATCCCCATGCTAGCATGAGGGGACACAGCTTTAAATTAAGGGGTATGAGTTATAGGACGGATATCAGAGGTAGGTTCTTTACTCAAAGAGTGATTAGGGAGTGGAATGCCCTGCCTGCAGCTGTTGTAGATGCGCCAAGTTTGGTGGCGTTTAAGAGGTTAATTGATAAGTATATGGAAGAGAAGGGAATGGTTTAGTTTGGAGGGGCATTGCTTTTTATTTTGGTCGGCACAACATCGAAGGCCGAAGGGCCTGTTCTGTGCTGTAATGTTCTATGTTCTATGTTCTATGTTCTATGTATCCAAAGTACTTGGCACTTGCAAGAGGATATAAAATAAAGTTTATTTATTAGTGGGCTTACATTAACATTGCAATGAAATTAATGTGAAAATCCCCTTGTCACCATATTCCAAGCCCTATTTGGATACACTGAAGAAGAATTTAGCATGGCCAATGCACCTAATCTGCATATCTGTCAGTGTGGGTTTCCTCCGGCTTCCACCCACAATCCAAAGTCATAGAGGTTTACAGCATGGAAACAGGCCCTTCAGCTCAACTTGCTGTCCAATTTTTACCCCTAAGCTAGTCCCAATTGCCTGCATTTGGCCCATATCCTGCTATACCTATCTTACCCATATAACTGTCTAAATGTTTTTTAAAAGACAAAATTGTACCTGTCTCTATGACTACCTCTGGCAGCTTGATCCAGACACTCACCTCTCTTTGCGCAAAAAATATTGCCCCTCTGGACACTTTTGTATCTCTCCCCTCTCACTCTAAACCTATGCCCTCTAGTTTCAGACTCCCCTACCTTTGAACAAAGAATATAGAACATAGAACATTACAGTGCACTACAGGTCCTTCGGCCCTCAATATTGCGCTGATCTGTGAAACCAATCTAAAGCCCAACTAACCTACACTATTCCAGTATCAACTATATGTTTTGGGGAAAATATATTGACTATCTATGATCTATACCCCATATTATTTTATAGACCTCCATAAGATCATCCCTAAGTCTCCAATGCTCCAGGGAGAAAAGTCGCAGTCTATCCACCTTCTCCTTATAACTCTACCCATCAAGTCCTGGTGGCATCCTAGTAAATCTTTTCTGCACTGTTTCTAGTTTAATAATATCATTTCTATAATAGAGTGACCAGAACTGTACACAGTATTCCAAGTTTGGCCTTGCCAATGTCTTGTAAAACTTTAACAAGACATCCCAACTCCTGTATTTAATGTTCTGGCTGATGAAACCAAGCATGCCGAATGACTTCTTCACCATTCTGTGCAGCTGTGACTCCACTTTTATGGAGCTATGAATCTATACCCCTACATCTCTTTGTTCTATAACTCTCCTCAATGCCCTACCATTGGGAGGGAATCGAGATGAGGTGACTGGGAGCGAGGAGGTTAGCTCCCAATTAGAGAAGGAATTTAGACAGTATGAGAGGGAGGTTAGACAGGCGATGGAGAAGGGAAGCGCCCAGACTGAGGGTCTGAGGTGCGTCTATTTTAACGCCAGGAGTGTAGTGAATAAAGTGGATGAGCTCAGGGCCTGGACTGCTGCTTGGAAATGTGATGTGGTGGCCATTACAGAGACTTGGATGTCTGAGAGACGGGACTGGGTACTTCAGGTGCCAGGATTTAGATGCTTTAGGAAGGACAGGGAGGGAGGTAGAAGAGGTGAGGGAGTGGCACTGTTGATCAGAGACAGTGTCACAGCTGTAGAGAAGGAGAATGCCGTGGAGGGACTGTCTACAGAGTCTCTGTGGGTGGAAGTTAGGAACAGCAAGGGGTTAAAAACTTTTCTGGGTGTTTTTTATAGGCCACCCAATAGTGACAGGGATGTTGAAGTGCAGATAGGGAAACAGATCCTAGAGAGATGTAGAAATAACAGAATTGTCGTGATGGGAGACTTTAATTTCCCAAACATCGACTGGAATGTCCCCAGGGTAAGGGGTTTGGATGAGGAAGAGTTTGTTAGGTGTGTTCAGGAGGGTTTCCTGACACAGCACATGGATAAGCCTACAAGAGGAGAGGCTGTACTTGACCTGGTGCTGGCTAACGAGCCAGGACAGGAGTCGGATCTCTCGGTAGGAAAGCATCTCGGGGATGGTGATCATAATTCTATCTCCTTCACGATAGCATTGGAAAGAGATAGGATCAGGCAGGATAGGGAGGTGTTTATCTGGAGTAGGGGGAAATATGAAATCATCAGGCAGAAAATTTGAAGAGTAAACTGGAAGGAGGTGTTCTTGGGGAAAAGTACTGAAGGAAGGTGATGGATTTTCAAGGAATGTTTGTCTGGAGCTCTGCAAGACAACGTTCCGGTGAGACAAGGAGGTTTTGGTAGATCAAGAGAATCGTGGTGCACAAAGGTTGTGATGAACCTAGTTGGGAAGAAAAGAAAGTTGTACACTAGGGTCAGGAAGCTAGAGGATGTTAAGGATCTAGAGGCGCATAAGACTTGTAGAAGGGAGCTAAAAAAGGAAATTACAAGAGCCAGAAGGGGTCACGAGAAGGCCTTGGTGGATAAGATTAAGGAGAATCCCAAGGCATTCTACAAATATGTGAAGAGTAAAAGGATGAGAAGAGAAGGGATAGGACCTATAAAAGGTGAAGGAGGAAAAGTCTGTTGGAACTAGAAGAAATGGCAGAGGTGCTTAACAAGTACTTTGCCTCAGTATTCACAGTGGAGAGTGAGCTGGGAGGTTGTACTACAGGAATGCGGCAAACTGAAAAGATTGAGTATGTGGACATTAAGAAAGAGGAGGTGTTGGAACTGTTAAATTCCATCAAGGTAGATAAGTTGCTGGGCCTGGATGGGATGTATCCCAGGTTATTGTGGGAGGTGAGGGAGGTGATTGCAGAGCCCCTGGCGATGATCTTTGCGTCGTCGATGGAAACGGGAGAGGTACTGGAAGATTGGAGGATTGCGGATGTGGTGCCTATTTTCAAGAAGGGGAATAGGAATAGCCCGGGCAATTACCGACCAGTGAATCTGACATCAGTGGTCGTTAAGTTGATGGAGAGGGTTCTGGGAGATAGGATTTATGAGCATTTAGAGAAATTCAATATGATCAGGAATAGTCAACACGGCTTTGTTAAGGGCAGATTGTGCCTTATGAGCCTAATTGAATTCTTCGAAAATTGACTGAACACATTGATGAAGGAAGAGCAGTGGACGTGATTTACATGGATTTCAGCAAGGCGTTTGATAAGATCCCACATGCAAGACTTCTTGAGAAGGTGAGAGGGCATGGGATCCAAGGGGCTTTGGCCTTGTGGATCCAGAACTGGCTTGCCTGTAAAAGGCAGAGAGTAGTTGTGGATGGGTCTTCTTCTGCATGGAGGTCAGTCAGTCAGGAGTGCCCCAGAGATATGTTCTAGGGCCCTTGCTGTTTGTCACTTTCATAAATGACCTGGATGAGGAAGTGGAGGGATGGGTTAGTAAGTTCGTCGACGATACGAAGGTTGGTAGTGTTGTGGATAGTCTGGAGGGTGTAACTGTGTTGAGGGCAGGAGTTGGATAGGCGGGCAGTGGGCGGACTACCACATAATCTAATGATAGCCCATCTACCTTTAAACCCAGCCGCTGAACACAATATTCCGCATGACATTCCCAGTGCCGTACGGTGGGAATCCACTCATCCTTTCCCCATGTCAGATTTCTAGCATTTTACTTTAATTTCTCCTTCGCAAAGGAGTTCTCTCCAGTGTCCTGTCCAACATTTATCCTCACCCAACTCCACGATCCGAACATCATTACTCTCCACAAATTGACTTTATAAGATCCTAGTCAGACCCCACTTGGAGTACTATGTGCAGTTCTGGATGCCTCACTATAGGAAGGATGTGGAAGCTATTGAGAGGGTGATTTACAAGGACGTTGCCTGGATTGGGAGGCATGCCTTATGAAGATAGGTTGAGACAGCTAGGTCTCTTCTCCCTGGAGAGACGAAGGTTGAAAGGCGACCTGATAGAGGTTTATAAGATGTTGAGAGGAATAGATAGAGTGGATTCTCGGAGGCTATTTCCCAGGGCTGAAATGGTCACTACAAGGGGACACAGGTTTAAGTGCTGGGGAGCAAGTACTGAGGAGATGTTAGGGATAAGTTTTTCACTCAGAGGGTGGTGAGTGAGTGGAATTGGCTGCCGTTCAATGGTGGTAGAGGCAAACTCAGGGTCTTTTAAAAGACTTCGGGATGAGTACATGGGATTTAATGGGATTGGGAGTTACAGATAGTTCTATGGCCTGGTAAGTATAGATATGATCGGCACAACTTGTGGGCCGAAGGACTTGTTTTTGCTGTAGTGTTCTATGTTCTATGTTCTATGTTCTAATTGACTGCTCATGTTTTCTCCATGGCAGCAGGGGCTAACTTTGTTGCTTGTCCAACAAAAGCAGGAAGCGCTGGAACATCTCAGCAGGTCTGACAGCATCTCTGAGGAGATAATAGAGACAATGTTTCAAGTCTAGATGTCCCTTCTTGTAACTCCGTGGGGTGCGTGAGTGAAAGCTGTGACATACACTCTAATTAAATTGCTTTCGCTACCTATTTCTGCTAACTCCTTGGAGAACCTTGCATATAGATGGGGGTGTGGAAATGGGAAGAGGGGCTGGGGTGGGACAGTTACAGGTCTCCCCAACAACAACTCAAATTTATACAGC
Source organism: Sphyrna mokarran (assembly GCA_024679065.1). NCBI lineage: Eukaryota > Metazoa > Chordata > Chondrichthyes > Carcharhiniformes > Carcharhinidae > Sphyrna > Sphyrna mokarran. The sequence continues at coordinate 10,762,840 of JAGIQG010000001.1, read as the reverse complement.
GCTTTTAAAATAGCAAAAACACCTGAGACTGTGTGGCCAAGTTCCCCTCTGATTTGAACTTCAATTTTTTGATGGCAACACTGTGTTCGGATCTCAAACAATGATGAGACAGAGTATCAGAAAGAGATAGAGAATCTGGTGAACTGGTGCGGTGATAATAATCTCTCCCTCAATGCCTACAAAACAAAGGAGATTGTCATCGACTTCAGGAAGCGTAAAGGACAACATGCCCCTGTCTTCAGTGGAAGTGGAAATTGTCGAGAGCTTCAGGTTTTTAGGTGTCCAGATCACCAACAATCTGTCCTAGTCCCTCCGTGCTGACGTTATAGTTGAGAAAGCCCACCAATGCCTCTAGTTTCTCAGAAGACTAAGGAAATTTAGCATATCTGCTGCGACTCTCTTACAGACACACCATAGAAAGCATTTTCCCCCGTTGTATCGCAGTTTGATATGGCTCCTGCTCTGTCCAAGACCGCAACAAACTATGAAGGGTCGTGAAAGTAGCCCAGTCCATCACACAAACCAACCTCTTATCCAAAAATATGGTTGGGCTTTTTGGCAGCATATTTTGAGGCCAAAACATCTGATTTTAAGAAGAAATTAGAGATAGTTCTTGGGGCTAGAAGGATAAGGAGTATGAAGGAAGGGGGAATCGGGATATTGAATGTGATGATTAGCTATGAACATTATGAATGGTGGAGCAGGCTCAAGGGCTGATTGGCCTCCTTCTGCTTCTAGTTTCTAGGCTGGTATAATGTCCAGGTTTCATATGCGTAGAGCAGAGTGGGTAGGACCATTGCTTTATAGACTTACTGTTTGATTGACAAACTGACTCCTTTTCATACTCAGAACTGATGTTTGAAATCTGCTAAAGGCTACACTTGCTTTGACAATTTTTCCATTCCTCATAGTTAATGTAGGCAGATTGATAGAGTGTTGAGATAGGTGAATTATCCACAGATTGAAACATTGGCCTGGAGATAGGGCTTTCCTGTAGAAGGCTGACTCATTACTTCACTTTCCTCGGTGCTGCTGTTGAGAGTTGAGCTCATTCTTGGCAGCCTTTGTCTATTCATTACAGCATTGAATTTCTATGTGCAAGGTCACCCCAGCTAGCAGGAGCCGGGGACTCTGTCAACCCTCCCTCTTTGCTGCATCTAAGGACGTTGAGGAGAAGGACATTTCCTTACTGAGTCTGCCTGCATTCAAAGTCCAACCTGTACCTTAAAGTCATGCTGGACAATATTGGCACCAACACATGAAATGAAGCCAGATGCAATTCAACCATCCACCATCTCAATATCAGTTTAAATGGGCAATGGTGTGTTGTACCTTGCCATACAGTGTGGCTTTTAACCCTTATATGGTGGACAAAGAGCTGTAAGTTGACTACTAATTAAAACAATAACGTTTATTTCTTCACACAATTAATATTAATTACAAACAGAACAATCAGAAGTTTCAAACTCAAAGCTGGACTTTGATCTAACTGTGATTGACTGACAAGTACCCAAGCAGATATTGGCCACGTGTCAATCTCTGCAGCCTCCTCTGTATAGTTTGGTCTTTGTCTGGTCTGATCCTCTTCTTCTGGGTCTGGTCTGTTCTTCCTCCTTCTCCTCCGGATGATCCAGGGTCATCCTGCACGGTGGTTGGTCTGTGGAGTTGCCTCTGCTGATAATGTGTTGCATGGCACCTTTGTCCTTTGATTGTTGTAGGGTGAGCCCTCCTCGATCATTACCAATCAATTGATCGGGATTTGATCACCTTGATTGATGGGAGTCCAATTGCGTGCTGCCACACCAATTTTGGGGTGTGTACCAAGCAGCCTTGCCTTTGGGTGCTGGAGGCACGTGGGTCACATAGCTCCCTCCCAAGTGAGGGGTTAAGGCACCCCTTTGTCTAGTAAAAAGTATGTTTGGCCAGACAGAGTGTCCATTGTCTTCGCAGGATAGTCCATTTTCTGTGTATTCCCAATGTCTCAGACTGTGGCCCGCTTGTCTCAATTTTTAAACACGCTTGGCCATCCCAATCGAATATGCTTTGCAATTGCCATCTTGGTAGCCTGTTTGCCGGCAGGTAGTATGGTGGTACAATGGTTAGCATTGCTGACTCACTGCACCAGGGACCCCGGTTCAATCCTGTCTCTGTGCAGAGTGTGCACCTTCTCCCCATATTTGCATGTAGGGGGTTAGATTGATTGGCCATGTTAAATTGCCTCTTAGTGTCAGAGGTAAATACATTGGGGTTACGGAGATTGGGACTGGGTGGGAATTGTGGTCGGTGGATGGACCGAATGGCCTCCTTTTGTACTGTAGAGATTCTATGGGGATCTAGCGGCAGGCAAAGCAAATTCGAGCGATTGCATTAATGGCTTGTGTTACAGTCAGAAGAATCTAATTCAGTCACAAAACATGCAGTCCTCACTCAGAAAGCCTCAGTGGGAGTCTGTAGCCCAGATTAACATGACACTGAATCATTCCAATTACAACCTTAGATCAGATTTGGCCAATTAAAGCTCAGCCTGTGATATTATCAGGATCCCCTGTTAAGTGTAGAGCAGTTATGAATAGGAACTCAGGGCAGGAAGAGAAATCAAGTCTGCTGTTTAACTGGGTACTGTTTAATCTTATTCCATTATGCTCAGGCCACTTACATTGCATGACGTTTAAATATGAATAACATTTTTAAAAATTGAATTCTAGGGATAATGGGTATTGCTGGCAGGGATAGCATTTCCAGTCGAGCAGAAGCTTATCAGGGCAGTGTCTTTAGCCCAACCATCTTCAGCTGCTTCATTTTTTTTTAATTCATTCATGGACTATGGGCATCACTGGTTTAGACCAGTATTTATTGCCTTTCCCTAATAGCCCGTTGAAAAGCCGCCTTTTTGAACCATTGCAGTCCATGTGGGGCAGGGACAGTCACAGAGCTTTTAGGGAGGGACAATGTGAGTTCGGTCACCAATGACCGTCTCTCCATCAGAAGGTCAGAACAGCTTATATTCTCATTACATGGAACATAGAACATCACAGCGCAGTACAGGCCCTTCGGCCCTCGATGTTGTGCCAACCATTGGAACCAATCTGATGACCCTCTAACCTGAACTATTCCAATATTATCATATGCCTATCCACTGACCATTTGAACACCCTCAAAGTTGGGAGTCATTATGATTCTGTTTTGTAATTCCTCCATGAAACAACTTGCAGGAGCAGCAAGATCTGAACAAAAGTTTATCTATTAGTGTCACAAGTAGGCTTACATTAACACCGCAATGGAGTTACTGTGAAAATCCCATAGTTGCCACACTCTGGCGCCTGTTTGGGTACAATCAGGGAGAATTTAGCATGTCTCTAACCAGCATGTCTTTCGGGAAGAAGCTGGAGGGAACCCATGCAGACATGGGGAGGATGTACAAACTCCACGCAGACAGTGACCGAAGCCAGGAATCAAACCTGGATTCCTGGCACTGTGAGGCAGCAGTGCTAACCATTGTGCCATCATGCATCAAGACCTGGGCAGTGACAAATAACATTAGCACTACATGAGTGCCAGGTGATATCCTGAAAGAGATTCACGGATCAACTGGATTCCAATGACAATCAACAAATTCCTTAATCATTCTTGCTAACATCAGATTTTTACATTATAATTTACAAGTTGCAGATTTTCTTGCTGTTAATTCATTCTCTGGATTATTAGTCCAGTGAAATGACCACTACATTAATATTACATGGAACAAATTGGGAATTGCTATTAGGGAAGTTTGGAAAGATTGGGCCAGTATCTATTGGAATAAGAGGCAATCTGTTACCATATTATACAGAGATGTATAAAATTATGATGGGTATAGATAGAGTGAATGCAAGCAGGCTTTTGCTACTGAGGGTAGGGGAGAAAAAAAACTAGAGGACATGGGTTAAGGGTGAAGGGGGGAAAGTTTAAAGGGAATATTGAGTGGGGGGAGTGCTTCTTCGCAGAGTGGTGGAAGTGTGGAATGAGCTGCCAGATGAAGTGGTGAATGAGGGCTCACTTTTAACATTTAAGAAAAACTTGGACAGACACATGGATGAGAGGGGTGTGGAGGGATATGGTGGAGGTCAGTGGGACTTAGGCAGAAAAATGATTCTGCACAGGCCAAGAAGGGCCAAAAGGTAGTGTTTGATGGCTCTATGGTTCTATATAGCCTCTCCAGTGGCCATTCAGCCCATTAAGTCTGTACCGACTGAAAGAGCATCTTAGCCAGGCCGACTGTGCCACTGTGCTGTGCCTCATTTGCCTGAGGAAGACACAAGAGTGTTGAAAGCTCGCAATTTTACTATCAAATAAATCGGTTGGATTAAAAATTGGTGTTGCTAAATTCTTACTGAGTTCTTACCACCCCAATCCAACGCCGGCATCTTTACATCATCCTTATTGAAACTTCACAGATCCTGGGTGGACTTGACAGAGTGGATGCTGAAACAATGTTTCTCCTCCTGAGAGAGAACTGGGTGGACAGAGTTTAAAAGTAAGAGTCAACTATTTAATATGGAGGAGAGGACAAATGCTTTCTCTCAAAGACAGAGTCACTGAATATTTTCAAGGCTGAATTAAATAGATTCTTAATTGTCAAAGGAACCAAAGGATAGGAGGTAAAATGGAGTTGAGGCCACAGTTAGGTCTAATTGAATGGTGAAGCAGGTTCGAAGGGCTGAATGGACTACTCTTGCTCCTAACACCTATGTTTGTAAGTGATTGGCTAACTGTCTTTCATAAGCCTTGGTAGAATCTAACCCCATCAAAGACAAACTGCAGAATTTTCCGCTTCGCTTGTCCCAAAACTGTAAAATCCCACCCGAGGTCAACGCATCTTCCCATGGTACACCCTCCTGCTCCAATTCCCGTGACAGCCTGGATGGTAAAATCCTGGCCAATGGATTCGAGGTGTTGGGGAGTTGTGGCATTGTCACTGGACTAGTAATCTAGAGACTCAGGGAAATGCTCTGAGGACCTGGGTTTGAATCCCACTGCGATAGATGATGGAATTTGAATTCAATAAAAAGCTAGAATTAAAATGATGACCATAAAATCATTGTTGATTCTCATAAAAATATACCTGATTCACTGATGTCCTTTAGGGAAGGAATTCTGCCATCCTTGCCTGGTCTGGCCTACGTGTGACTCCAGAGCCATAGCTTGAAATTGGAGTCACAGCTGGACAGAATGGTGAAGAAGGCATTCAGCATGCTTGGTTTCATTAGTCAGAGCATTGAATACAGGAGTTGGTACATTTGTTGAAGTCATACAAGACATTGGTAAGGCCACACTTGGAATACTTGTATACAATTCTGGTCATCCTATTATAGAAAGGATATTATGAAACTAGAAAGAGTTCTACTAGGATAGATTTACTAGGATGCTACTGGGACTTGATAGTTTGGAGTTATAAGGAGAAGCTGGATAGGTTGGGACTTTTTTCTCGAAGTGAAAGAAGGTTGAGGGGTGATCTTATAGAGGTCTATAAAATAATGAGCGGTATAGACCAGCCAGATAGTTAACATCCTTTCCCAAAGGTAGGGGAGTCTAAAACTAGAGGGCATAGGTTTAAGGTGAATGGGGAGAGAGATACAAAAGTGTCCAGTGGAGCAATTTTTTACACAGAGGGTGGTAAGTGTCTGGAATAAGCTGCCAGAAGCAGTATTAGATGCAGGTATAATTTTGTCTTTTAAAAAGCATTGAGACAGTCACGTGGGTAAGATGGGTACAGAGGAATATGGGCCAAATGTGGGCAATTGGGACTAGATTAGAAACATAGAAAAACTATGTTTTTAGGGTTAAAAGAAAAGAACGGCATGGACAAGTTGGGCCGAAGGGCCTGTTTCCATGCTATAAACCTCTATCACTCTATGACTCAATGTGGTTGACTGAGAAATGCATTCAGAAAATGCCCCCTGAAAAGCCACTCAGTTTGAGGGCATGGGCAACAATTGCTGACCCAGCCCAGAGACTGTGTAGAATCTTGTAAAGAATAACGCAGCACCACTGAGCAGATAATCCTTTATTAATAAGAATATTAAATAAAGGTGCTACTTTTAATTGTTTGAATAACCCATGCACATTTCCACATGTTAGATGGTTAGAAGCAAGATTGGACCTCTTAGGGACAGAGGAGGGGATCTATGCTTAGAGCCTGAGGAAATGGGGGAGATCCTGAATGAATACTTTGCATCAGTATTCACGCAGGAGACTGGACAGATGTCTGTGCCTGATGTTGACAAAGTTGAGGATCGGTTGAGGGAAATAAGGATTACGAGGAAAGAGGTGTTGAGGCTGTTAGGCAGCTTAAAGATGTATAAAGCTCCAGGGCCTGATGGCATTTACCCCAGGTTGCTAAGGGAGTTGAGGGAAGACTTGGCTGGGCCTCCGACGCAAATCTTTGTCTCTTCCTTGGACACAGGTGAGGTCCCAGAGGACTGGAGGATAGCAAACGTAGTACCGTTGTTTAAAAAAGGTCAGAGGGATAACCCAGGGAACTATAGGCCGGTGAGCTTGACTTTAGTTATAGGTAAGCTAATGGAGAGGATCCTTAGGGACAGGATGTATGAGCATCTGGAGCGCTGCGATCTGATCAGGGATACGCAGCATGGTTTCGTCAAGGGGAAGTCTTGTCTTACGAATCTAGTGGAATTTTTTGAAGAAGTGACAAAAACAGTTGATGAAGGACAGGCTGTTGATGTCGTCTACATGGATTTCAGTAAGGCGTTTGACCAGGTTCCTCATGGTAGACTGATAGAGAAGGTGAAGGCGCATGGGATACAGGGTCGGGTATGTAGATGGGTCGAGAACTGGCTCGGGAGGAGGAGACAGAGGGTAGTAGTGGAAGGCTCTTTCTCCGGCTGGAAGCCTGTCACTAGTGGAGTGCCACAAGGCTCAGTACTAGGTCCTCTTCTATTTGTGGTCTACATAAACGACTTGGAAGTAGGGTAGGTGGTGAGATCAGCAAATTTGCTGATGACACCAAGATGCTTGGATTGGCGGGTACAGAAGAGCAGTGTCAGGCAATACAACAGGACATAGACAGGTTGGTAGACTGGGCAGATAGATGGCAAATGGAATTTAATCCCGATAAATGCGAGGTGATGCATTTTGGCCGGAAAAATGTAGAAGAGAGTTATAGGATAAAAGGTAAAACTATACGGAGCATAGAGACGCAGAGAGACTTGGGGGTGCAGGTTCACAAGTCTCTGAAGGTGTCCTCACAGGGGGAGAAGGTGACAAAGAAGGCGTATAGTATGTTAGCTTTCATAGAAAAGGGTATAGAATATAAGAGTAGGAGTTTGATGTTGCAGTTGTATATAACTTTGGTTAGGCCTCACTTGGAATACTGCGCCCAGTTCTGGTCTCCGTACTATCGGAAGGATGTGGAGTCCTTGGAGAGAGTTCAGAGGAGGTTTACCAGGATGCTGCCTGGTATGGAAGGACTGTCCTATGAGGAACGATTAGATAGACTGGGGTTGTTTTCCTTTGAAAGACGTCGGCTTAGAGGGGATCTCATAGAGGTGTATAAGATTATAAGGGGTATAGATAGAGTAAATGGAGGTAAACTTTTTCCGCCTTTAGAAATGGCTAGGACGAGGGGTCATGGCCATAGGGTGAGGGGGGCTATGTATAGGACGAATATTAGAGGGCAGTTTTTCACACAAAGGGTAGTGGGGGTGTGGAATGCACTGCCGAGTAAGGTGGTGGGAGCAGGCACGCGGGGGCTGTTTAAGGGTCTCTTGGACAGCCACATGAGCGGTATGCAGATAGAGGGATATATTAGGACTGTTTAACTACGGCTTTTTTCCACAGGTAATTCGGTCCATACTTGACCAACATTGAGCATGCATTCGGCAGGTGGGGCGGGTACAGCTCTTGGATGTTGATTCATGGGTTGCCTGGTACCTCATGTCGTAAATGAGTGCTTTATGTGGACCATCTGAAGGGCACCAGGACAGCTCAGAGGCTATCGATGTGGCTGTGCAGACACTTGGAATTGGGCCGGTGTCTGCGGGAGTTTGCGCGTTCTCCCCGTGGTGGCGTGGGTTTTCTCCGGGCGCTCCGGTTTCCTCCCACAACCCAAAAATTCGCTCTTAGGCTGATTGGGAAACAAATTGTCCCTATGGTGAGAATTTTCCATATTAGGAATAATATATATTATTATATAGGAATAATATAATAGGATAATGGATTTGCTACTATATAGTTATGACGGTGGCGCGGGCTCGTTGGGCCGAAGGGCCTGTTTCCCGTGCTGTGTTGCTCTTTAAAAAAAAAATGTCTTCTCTGTGGGCCAAAATTAAACAAACCTAATAAGCTGGAATGGCACTAATGTCTACGTGTGCTGAGAATGCACCAAAGCTTTGGGTGAAGAGCAGTACTGCTTGGACCCACCAGGTGGAGACATTAAGTCAGCACTGTTCGAACCAGCACTCTTTTCAGTGGAGTATTTACACAAGGGTGTGACACAACAACTGACCTACCAGATGATGATATTGATGTACTTGTTTTTATCCTACAAGTGCTTTGGTCCACCTTGTTGTCTAATGAGGGGCATACACGCAATGGGTCATGAGAGGACTGCTCTTGGACTTTTTTTCAAGAGTATCCTACTGCTTCACGCCGTTAATGTACGCTTGACCTGGACCATTTGATGGGCAACACGACAGCTCAGTGACTATCGCTGTGCTGTGCAGATACATGGATTTGGGCCTGTGTCTGTGGGAGTTTGTGCATTCTCCCCGTGCTTGCGTGGGTTTTCTCCGGGTGCTCCGGTTTCCTCCCACATCCCAGAGATGTGCTCTTAGGCTGACTGGCAAAACAAATTCTCCCTAAATTGTCTCAAATTTGGTTTTTAATCCATAGATCTATAAGCATGGACAGGGATGACGGGTAGAGGTGGGAACATTGGGGTGGCGGCACGGGCTCGTTGGGCCGAAGGGCCCGTTTCCCGTGCTGCTTTGTTCTTTGTTCTTTGTACTAACCCTGATGAAATAGCCAAAAGTTTGTATTGATGTGGCACCTTTCACATCCCCCCGCCCCCTCACCCCAGCCACTTGGAGAAAGTGCTTTGCAGCCAATGAAGTGCTTTTGAAATGTAGGAGCTGGTGTGGAGACTGAGTTGAGACTGTGCACCCCAAGGCGCATAGAAACATCGGCCTTTCAAGCCTGCTCTGCCATTCATTTTGATCATGGCTGATCATCAAATTCAATATCCTGATGCCCCCTTCATCCCTTGATCTCTTTAGCTCCAGAAGCTACATCTAATTTCTTCTTGAAATCACACAATGTTTTGGCCTCAACTACATTTTATAGGAGCGAATTCCACACATTCACCACCCTCTGGGTCAAGAAATTTCTCCTCACATCAATTCTAAAAGTTTACACCTTACCCTCCAGCAACGACCCCGAGTTCTGGACTGCCCCACCATCAGGACTATTCTTTCTAAATCTATCTTTTCTAACCCTGTTTCTATGAGATCCCCTCTCACTTTTCTAAACTCCAATGAATATAATCCCAACCAACTTGGTCTCTTTCTCTCTCTCTCTCTCAGGAACCAGGTTGGTAAAGCTTCGCTGCACTCCCTCTACAGCAAGAACATCCTTCCTCAGATAAGAACATCAAAACTTCACACAATATTCCAGCTATGGCCTCACCAACACTTCATGCAATTGCAGCAAAATATCCTTTTCCCTTTACTCTTGCTATGAAGGAACCATCCCACCTCTGCCACCCTCTTCTCAAAATCCACAACGTGGACTATTTACCTTGGGAATTTATTGTCAACAAGGGCAGACATTGATGATGAGGTTCAACACCACCTTCAGTGTGCCAGCACAGCCTGAGGAAGAAAGTGTTTGAAGACCAGGACTACAGACCTGGCACTAAAAGCTCACGACCTACAGAGCAGTAACGGTAGCCGTTTTCCCCTATGGCTCAGAAATGTAGGTTATGTTCAGAAAAAAACCTCACAACCCTGAAGAAATACAACCTCTGCATCCAGTGTTCTTGCTCAGGCTAATATCCCCAGCATCGAAGCAATGACCACTCTTGATCATCTCCACTGAGCATGGCCACGTTGTCTGCATGCCTGACCCAAGACTCCTGAAACAAATGGTCTCCTCGGAGCTTCAACGCGGCAACAGAGCCCCAGGAAGGCAGGGAAAATGTTTCAAGGATACATTGAAAAAGCTGCTGCTCCAGGACCATCTGAAGTGGAGGAAAAGCACCCGGGCAGGAGCTGAACATTCGAGTTTCATCGTTGAGAGCAAGCTGGAGCCAAGTATCAACAGCAAAAGGAATGTGTGGCAATCCAGGCGCTCCACTCCACTCGCTCCTCCAACCACCTGTGACAGAGACAGTCAGTCACTCATCATAGAACATAGAACACTACAGCACAAACAGGCCTTTCAGCCCACAAGTTGCACCGATCATATCCATACCTACCAGGCCTGTCTATAACTCTCAATCCCATTAAATCCCATGTACTTATCCAGAAGTCTCTTAAAAGACCCTAGCGAGCTCGCCTCTACCACCACTGATGGCAGCCAATTCCACTCACTCATCACCCTCTGAGTGAAAAACTTACCTCTAACATCTCCTCTTTACTTGCTGCCCAGCACCTTAAACCTGTGTCCTCTCGTAGCGACCATTTCAGCCCTGGGAAATAACCTTCGAGAATCCACCCTATCTATTCCTCTCAACATCATATAAACCTCTATCAGGTCGCCTCTCAAACTTCGTCTCTCCAGGGAGAAGAGACCTAGCTCTCAACCTATCTTCATAAGGCATGCCTCCCAATCCAGGCAACATCCTTGTAAATCTCCTCTGCACCCTCTCAATAGCTTCCACATCCTTCCTGTAGTGAGGCGACCGGAACTGCACATAGTACTCCAAGTGGGAGAACTGTATCATGTCGATGCTCGAAAGATATTCTGACACAGCGTTTGCAATGATGGATCCTCTATTGTCTTCTTATCGATAAGAAAACGAGAACAGGAGAATTCCTAAGGTTTCTTCGTCTGCTCTGCTCAATTGTGTACAGTCAGCTTTTTCAGTGGGGCCTGTGGCCGAAAACATTGCCCCCCCTCCGGGGGACGTTCTTCCTCCATTCCAAGGAGCCTTCCCTCCCTCGGCTGTCCAATATTTCAAACACTACAGACCCACCTGCTGATACTTTTATATAGAGATGTACTCACAGCCTCTGACATGAATCAGTAGTATTACCTGTACCGTTAAAGCTGTCAAATCCTTATCTGGGCCGGCCCTCTGATTGTGGAGGCAGCATTGGGAAAAGGTCACTCACCAGCCACATCGGAGGTGGGAAATTTGCTGAGCTGGTGTTGGTTTGAAACCTCTGTCTGGTCATGATGTCAGGGGTCCCAAAGCCCACAGTATAATCCAAGTCTCCAAGCAAAAGTGGCAAGTGGGCAGTCACAATTGTCGGGTGGCGTGGTAACACAGCGGTTAGCACTGCTGCTTCACAGCTTCAGGGACCTGGGTTCGATTCCTGGTTTGGGTCACTGCCTGTGTGGAGTTTGCACATTCTCCTCGTGTCTGCGTAGGTTTCCCCTAGGTGTTGCAGTTTCCTTCCAAAGATGTGTGGGTTAGGTTGATTGGCCATGCTAAGAAATTGCTCCTTAGTGTCCAGAGATGTGTAGGTTAGAAGGATTAGTGGGTAAAGATATGGATATGGGGGTAGGGCCTGGGTGGGATTATGATGGGTGCAGACTCAATGGGTCAAAGGGCCTCTTTCTGCACTGTAGGATTTCAATGATACTTAGAATTGTCCAGAAACTTGGGTGCATCAGTCACCAGGACTGAGAAAAGCAGACGGTCAGCTGGGTTCTCTAAGATGAATGTTTCACCCGAACTTAACATCTCAAAGTCTCTCCAGTCAAGATTATTCATCAGTTATCCAGATAAGTACATCCATGTGCCTAACATTGAATATATTACTGCTCAAGTAATTCAAATACCTGGGTCTAACATCTAGAATTCAAATCTCACCAGGGCAAAGTTAAAAATCAGTTAATTTAATAAATCTAATGTGAAAAGCGGGTGTCAGGAGTGTGGCCATGAAACTGACACTAAATATACACCCATTTATCACAGTGGTTGCCATGTAAACAGCCAAGAGGATGCACTCACTGCAGTGATAGCGTCACCCTCCCTCGCAATGTCAACATCAAGAATGTCGAGAGCAGCAAGGTTATGCAGGCACCATCACATCTTGGTTCCTTTCCAAGCCACAGAGCTTCCTGATTTGAACACTTAAGTGCAATTCCTTTGCCTTTACCTTGTCAATATCCAAAAATTCACCACCTCGATGACAGTGGGATCACCATAGAGTCATAGAGGTTTATAGAATGGAAACAGGCCCTTCAGCCCAAATTGCCCATGCCACTCAGTTTTCACCACTAAGCTAGTCCCAATCGCCCTCATATTCCTCTCTACCCATCTTACCTGTGTAACAGTCTGAATGCTTTTTAAAAGACAAAATTGTAGCTTTGCTACTATCTTTGGCAGCTTGTTCCAGACACCACCACATACCCACCCCAAGGAACAAACCAGTTCAAGGCTAATGGCCAAAGCCCAGAGCAGTTAAGAATGGGCAATGAATGTTGGCCTTGCCAATGCCATTCATGTTTTACAAAAGGATTCCTCTTCACCTTTGAACTTTTCTTAAACAATGTCTACTGATCTTGGTTGCTCTGTCAAATCCCGGAACTCATTATCTAAGAGCAGAAAACCCTTTACTATATCGATTTCAGTGACTCAGGAGAAAATACCAAAGGCAACTAAAGAAGAGCAATAAATATTGGTTTTGTCAGCGATACCTACGTCTCAAGAATGTCTGAGCTGACTTCTTTCTGAATCTTAGGGGATGTAAATGCTATTGAGTAGGTATAGATTTGAGTTGTGTTCCCAGCTCCCCCTGAAGGCTCTTCCTTGGAGCTCCACAGGCATTGATGGACCTTCTGTTGATCAATCTGGCAACTATTCAATACATCAGATTAGAGATTTTTTAAAATCCATTTGTGGGATATGGGTGTCACTGGCTGGCCAGCATTTATTGCCATCACTAGTTGCCTAAGAGCAGTTGAGAGTCAACCACATTGCTGTGGCTCTGGAGTCACATGTAGGCCAGACTGGAAGACTGGAGGATAGCGAATGTGGTCCCATTATTCAAGAAGGGCAAGAGAGACTTTCCAGGGAATTTTGTTCAAGAAGGCGAAGAGAGACTTTCCAGGGAATTATAGGCCAGTGAGTCTTACTTCTGTTGTGGGCAAAGTATTGGAGAGAATTATTAGGGATAGGATTTATAGTTATTTTGAGAGAAATGAATTGATTGGGGATAGTCAGCATGGTTTTGTGAAGGGTAGGTCGTGCCTTACTAACCTCATTGAGTTTTTTGAAACAGTGACCAAAGAGGTGGATGGGGGTAAGGCGGTTGATGTGGTATATATGGACTTTAGTAAGGCGTTCAATAAGGTGGCCCATGGAAGGCTTCTGCAGAAAATGCAGATGTATGGTATTGAGGGTGATTTAGCTAATTGGATTAGGAATTGGCTAGCAGATAGAAGACAGAGGGTGATGGTTGATGGAAGATATTCATCGTGGAATTCAGTTACAAGTGGAGTACCTCAGGGATCTGTTTTGGGGCCCCTGCTGTTTGTAATTTTTATAAATGATCTGGATGAGGGTATTGAAGGATGGATTAGTAAATTTGCGGATGACACCAAAGTCGTAGGAGTGGTAGATAGTGAAGAGGGGTGTTCTAGTTTGCAGAGAGACTTGGACAAGTTGCAGAGCTGGGCCGAGAGGTGGCAAATGGAGTTTAATGTGGAAAAGTGTGAGGTAATGCACTTTGGCAGGAATAATAAATGTGTAGAGTATAGGGCTAATGGTAGGATTCTTAATAGTGTTGATGATCAGAGGGATCTTGGTGTATTTGTGCATAGATCCCTGAAAGTAGGCAGTCAAGTCGATAAGGTTGTTAAGAAGGCATATGGAGTCTTAGCTTTTATTGTTAGGGGGATTGAATTTCAGAGCCGCAACGTCATGTTGCAACTGTACAAAACTCTAGTGCGGCCGCACTTGGAGTATTGTGTGCAGTTCTGGTCCCCACATTATAAAGAAAGATGTGGAGGCATTGGAGAGGGTACAGAGGAGGTTTACCAGGATGTTGCCTGGTATGGAGGGCAGGTCTTATGAAGAGAGGCTGAGGATTTTGAGGTTGTTTTCGTTAGAAAGGAGGCAGCTAAGAGGAGACCTTATTGAAACATATAAGATGATTAGAGGTTTAGATAGGGTGGACAGTGATAGCCTTTTTCCTAGGATGGAGAGAGCTAGCACGAGGGGACACAGCTTTAAATTAAGGGGTGATAGTTATAGGACGGATATCAGAGGTAGGTTCTTTACCCAGAGGTGGTTAGGGAGTGGAATGCCCTGCCTGCGGCAGTTGTAGATGCGCCAAGTTTGGTGGCGTTTAAGAGGTTAGTAGATAAGTTTATGGACAAAAAGGGAATGGTTTAGGTTAGAGGGTCATTGCTTTTTCCTAATTGGTCGGTGCAACATCGAAGGCCGAAGGGCCTGTTCTGCGCTGTAATGTTCTATGCTTTATGTAGACTAGGTAAAAATTCCTTCTCTAAAGGACATTCGTGAACAAGATGGGTTTTTCCAACAATCGACAATAATTTCATGGTCATCAGTAGACTCTTAATTCCACATGCGTTTTATTGAATTCAAATTCAACCATCTACCATAGCGGGATTCGAACCTGGATACCCGGAACATTAGCTAAGTTTCTGGATTAATAGCCCAATGATAATACCACTAGGCCATCACCTCCCTGGGCCAAATGAGTGAAGTATCAGCAAAGAGTTTGAACCTAACTTCACAGAAGAATGACACACACAAACACACATAGTTATATCTAATATCAGCATATTACATGGGACAAAACGAAGGCATCAGCTTGTCAGTCCCGTGCCAAATCTTGGATAAACTCATCTAATTAGTCTCTTTTTCCTATAGCTCACCTCTTTTCTCTGTTCCTTCAACTTTAACTACAATGGCATTTTGAAAGTTTCTACTGAATTTGTTAGCCCAACTTTGTTCAAGAAGGGGAAGAGAGACTTTCCAGGGAATTTTGTTCAAGAAGGGGAATAGAGACTTTCCAGGGAATTATAGGCCAGTGAGTCTTACTTCTGTTGTGGGCAAGGTATTGGAGAGAATTATTAGGGATAGGATTTATAGTTATTTAGAGAGAAATGAATTGATTGGGGATAGTCAGCATGGTTTTATGAAGGGTAGGTCGTGCCTTACTAACCTCATTGAGTTTTTTGAAAAAGTGACCAAAGAGGTGGATGGGGGTAAGGCAGTTGATGTGGTATATATGGACTTTAGTAAGGCGTTCGATAAGGTGGCCCATGGAAGGCTTCTGCATAAAATGCAGATGTATGGGATAGAGGGTGAGTTAGCTAATTGGATTAGGAATTGGCTAGCAGATAGAAGACAGAGAGTGGTGGTTGATGGAAGATATTCATTGTGGAGTTCGGTTGCAAGTGGTGTACCTCAGAGGTCTGTTTTGGGGCCCCTGCTGTTTGTAATTTTTATAAACGATCTGGATGAAGGATGGATTAGTAAATTTGCGGATGACACCAAAGTCGGTGGAGTGGTAGATAGTGAAGAGGGGTGTTCTAGTTTGCAGAGAGACTTGGACAAGTTGCAGAGCTGGGCCGAGAGGTGGCAAATGGAGTTTAATGTGGAAAAGTGTGAGGTAATGCACTATGGCAGGAATAATAAATGTGTAGAGTATACGGCTAATGGTAGGATTCTTAATAGTGTTGATGAACAGAGGGATCTTGGTGTATTTGTGCATAGATCCCTGAAAGTAGGTAGTCAAGTCGATAAGGTTGTTAAGAAGGCATATGGAGTCTTAGCTTTTATTGGTAGGGGATTGAATTTCGGAGCCGCAACGTCATGTTGCAACTGTACAAAACTCTAGTGCGGCCGCACTTGGAGTATTGTGTGCAGTTCTGGTCCCCACATTATAAGAAAGATGTGGAGGCATTGAGAGGGTACAGAGGAGGTTTACCAGGATGTTGCCTGGTATGGAGGGCAGGTCTTATGAAGAGAGGCTGAGGGATTTGAGGTTGTTTTCGTTAGAAAGGAGGCGGCTAAGAGGGGACCTAATCGAAACATATAAGATGATTAGAGTTTAGATAGGGTGGACAGTGATAGCCTTTTTCCTAGGATGGAGAAAGCTAGCACGAGGGGACATAGCTTTAAATTAAGGGGTGATAGTTATAGGACGGATATCAGAGGTAGGTTCTGTACCCAGAGGGTGGTTAGGGAGTGGAATGCCCTGCCTGTGGCAGTTGTAGATGCACCAAGTTTGGTGGCGTTTAAGAGGTTAGTTGATAAGTTTATGGAAGAGAAGGGAATGGTTTAGTTTGGAGGGTCATTGCTTTTTTTTTATAATTGGTCGGCGCAACATCGAAGGCCAAAAGGCCTGTTCTGCGCTGCAATGTTCTATGTTCTATGTTCTAACTCTCTCAGTCAGTGCATTTCAGACCACACGACTCAGTGTGTGAAAGAATGTTCCCTCCTGTTACCTCTTTTTTTGTCAATCACCTTAAATCTATGGATGGACAGAGTGGATAGTCAGAAGCTTTTTCCCAGGGTGTAAGAATCTATGGTATGGAGACAGGCCCTTCGGCCCAAACTGGTCCATGCCAACCAAAAACCTCAATTGCCTGCATTTGCCCCATATCTTGCTAAACCTTTGTATCTGTCCAAATGCCTTTTAAATGCTGTCAATGTCCCTGCCTCAACCACTTCTTCCAACAGCTCATTCCACGTACAGTTACCCTCTGTGTAAAAAAAATTGTTCCTCAGGTTCCTATTAACTCTTTCCTCTCTTAAACCTATGCCCTCTAGTTCTCGATTCCTCAATCCCGGGAAAAGACCGAGTGCATTCACCCGATCTATGACTCTCATGATGTTATGCATCTCTATAAGATCACTCCTGAGTTTCCTACGCAAATATGGAATATTTGTCTTTATTAGCCAAGGCATAGTAGGGAAGGTTATGATGGAGCTGTGTAAAACACTGGTTCGGCCACAGCGAGAGTACTGTGTGTACTTCTGATCATCACGGTATAGGAAGGATGTGATTGCCCTAAAGAAGATGCAGAGGAGATTCTGTCTGTCTCCAGACAGGATGCTGTCTGGGCTCGAGTGTGTCAACTCTGAAGAGAGATTGGTTAGGATGGGTTTGTTTTCTCCAGGGCAGAGAAGGCTGAACGGAGATCTGATTGAGATGTACAAAATAATGAGGGACATAGATAGGATAGATCATAGAATTCCTACAGTGCAGAAGGAAACCATTGCACCAACAATAATCCACCCCAGGCCATATCTCCACAAATTTATCCCACTAATCCCTCTAACCTACATTCCCTGACACTAAGGGGTAATTTAACATGGCCAATCAACCTAACCTGCACATCTTTGGATTGTGGGAGGAAAGCGGAGCATCCAGAGGAAGCAGTTGCAGTAACCTCATTAAATGTTTTTAAGACTAGATAGCTTTTTGAGCAGGAAAGGAATTAAGGGTTATGGTAAGCGGGTGGGTCAGTGGAGCTGAATCCACAAAATGATCAGCCACGATCTTATTGAATGGTGGAGCAGGCTTGAGGGGCCAAATGGTCTACTCCTGCTCCTCGTTCTTATTACATCACACTTGAGTACTTGATTTTCAATGTTGTGCAGTACTGAACCATGCAGTATACACACACACACGCACGCACGCACGCACGCACGCACGCACGCACGCACACACAACCTACAGAATTAACATCAACCTAATGAGCTGGAAAGAATGACATTTAAGATAACAATATTCCTTTCAAGTAGAGCGTAGAACCAAAGTTGATTTACAGTGTGATTATTTGTCCTTTCTATAGTTTTAATCCAGTAAGGCATTCATCTAAATTAAAACCCTATTTGCAATCTGTCTTGCCAATCATTAAGGAGTGGCTTTGTGATTGCGATGACAGTCCCTGAAGGGCCTGTTGGTTTCTGATGGAGTCTGATCACCTTCTTATCTGCCATCTCATGATTTATGAAGCTAGTACCTCGTTGATGTTTTAATGTATTTTGTTGAGAGTAAGGGAGACGCTAGTGTAGTGTAGTGTAGTGTATTTGACACTTCTGATCGCATTGCAATAATCTCAGTTATGTAGCACCTTGATGTGCTCTTCACCCTGCTTAATTATTACATATCCTTTTGCTCCTGAGTTCAGTTACCTTGAAATTTGCCTTGCCTTTTTTTGTCGGAGGTCTTATTATTTTCCCAAATGTTCTGATACCTGCTGAGTTGATCATTGTAGGCAAACAATTCAATGGCATTAAACAGATACTGCAGTGCTTTATTAACTTGCAGAATAGGATCAGTTATTTAGATAATCATCAGAAAGTCATATCAGAATGTCAAAGATCAATTTTAATACAGCAGATGTGAAAACATAGAAAGGCACTAATCAGGGTCAAGAAGATCCTACTCTGAAGAACCAATGAGAACTCAGAAGATTCCATAGAAGGGCGGGATCCAGTCTTGAGGGGGATCCTGTTCTGCAGGGATCAGTAAAGACCGAGTGAATCTTGAGAGGACCGATCAGAACTGAAAAGATTCTATCCCTGTTGTAGAACGATCCCAGTCAGGCCAGACCACCAGAATTGCATGTATTTTACCCTGAGATGCTAAACACATGGCAATGTCCAGAGAGGCCAATTTAGATTGAAAGAATTCTGACCGTTTAATTTTCTTCAGATGTGGGCACTATTGACAAAGTCCTTTACTGCTGTCCTGACTTGGACAGGTATCATTGTTGGTCACTAGGGATATTCTGGAATTTCTTACTTAACAGCATTGTGACAGTCACGTCAACACAAAAATTTGACTTTGATGAAGCGTATGCAAGACTTGATTTGATTTATTATTTATTGTATTGGGATACAAAGAAAATTGTTATTTCTTGCACCTACAGTTAAAAAGCATACTACCCACAGAGAAGGAAAGGGGAGACTGCAGAATATCGAGAAAAATCAACTTGGTGTGAGATAGGTCCATTCAAAAGTCTGATGGCAGCAGGGAAGAAGCTGTTCTTGAGTCGATTGGTACGTGACCTCAGACTTTTGTACCTTTTTCCCGATAGAAGAAGGTGGAAGAGGGAATGTCCGAGAGCATAAGGTCCTTGATTATGCTGGCTGCTTTGCCAAGACAGCGGGGTGTGTAGACAGAGTCAAGAGGATTAATTCCGAGTTGAGACCATTTTAGTCACCATG
The DNA here is from genome assembly GCA_024679065.1 of Sphyrna mokarran. NCBI lineage: Eukaryota > Metazoa > Chordata > Chondrichthyes > Carcharhiniformes > Carcharhinidae > Sphyrna > Sphyrna mokarran. The sequence goes on along the minus strand of JAGIQG010000001.1, from coordinate 10,743,459 downwards.
TAAGGCTGAAAGATCTTTGTGGTCGATGATTTGGTTGAATTTTCTAAAATGTTGAAAAGATTTACAATTTCTTCTACTCTTCAGCCAATTTCTTGTTCATTCTGGGATTTAGTCTGAATTTGACTTTGATAAAGCGTATGCAAGACTTGATTTGATTTATTATTGTATTGGGATACAGAGAAAATTGTTAGTTCTTGCACCTACACTTAAAAAGCATACTACCCATAGAGAAGGAAAGGGGAGACTGCAGAATATAGTAAGGGTATCGAGAGAAAACAACTTAGCAGCATTGGGTGCAGTTAAAAACCTTCCATTTGAAACATTTTAACATGCCTTTGTAACCAGAATGATAAGGAGTGGGATAGCTTCATCTTGGGTTTGGACGTCGAGGGCCGAAGGGCCTGTACTGTGCGGTACTATTCAATGTTCTATGTTCTATGAGTCTAATTCAGAAGTTATTCCGCAGTTCACTTGGTTTGCTATCTCCACAAAGATACCAAGTAGCTTGGCAGATATCATTTACCTTGTTTGAAGCAAAGCATCACAAGTTAACACTGCAATGAAGTTACTGTGAAAATCCTCTGGTTGTCACACTCCAATACTTGTTCGGGTACACTGAGGGAGAATGTGTAGCATGCCTGGTGCATCTAACCAGCATATCTTTTGGACTGTGGGAGGAAGCTAGGGCACTCAGGAAACTCACGCAGACACAGGAAGAATGTGTAGACTCTGCACAGACAGCAGGAAATTGAACCCGGGTCCCTGGCACCGTGAGGCAGCAGTGTGCCACTTTGATTGCAGATTACGAGGTCACGATTATACAAGCGGATCTCAACTTTCTATCTGAGAATCAATTCCATTATGTTGCAAGAAGTTGAACAATTCTGCCAGATTCTTGTACTTTTGAAATAAGTGAGCTTCTCACTAATCTCTATGGCCAGTGATAGACACTGATTGACACAGTGTAGGGACGGCATGTTACTCATGTCTATCTTTCTACATACCTGAATTTTTTATTATTGGGACCATATACAGCTTCAAGCCAATTTGCAATTGTTACTTTTTTCAGCTCCTAATGGATTCATCCATTATTAAAGAGGTCATTCAGACCATCAGACCGATGATAGCTCTTTCAAAGAATGATCCAATCATTCCCCATAACCCTGTAAATATTTCCACATATATGTTGTATCATAGAATCGTACACTGCAGAAAAAGGCCATTTGGCCCATTGAACTTGCACAACAACAATTCCACCAGGCCCCTCTTCCCATAGCCCCACATATTTACCCTGCCAATCACCTTGAAACTAATGGGCAATTTAGCATGGCCAATCGATCTAATCTGCACATCTATGGAGTGTGGGAGGAAACCGGAGCACCCAGAGGAAACTCACACAGACATGTGGAGAATGTGCAAACTTGCAAACCACACAGACAGACACCTGAGGCCGGATTTGAACTCAGGTCCTTGGCGCTGTGAGGCAGCATTGCTGCCCTTTTTATTTATATATATAATATACTATCCTTTTGAATGTTACAATTGAACCTGCTTCCACCATCCTTTATGATAGCACATTCCAGATCATAACTCTTCCATGGCTAAATGAAAATCTCTCCTCGTTTCCCCTCTGCTTCTGTTACCAAGGATTTTGAATGTGTATTCTCTAATTACTGACCCTCCTGCCAAAGTTTCTCTCTATCTGCCTCATTAAAGTGCCTTACTATATTGAAAAGTTTCTCTTAAATCCCTCCTTCAGTTCCATGCATCTGGTGGTTGGCACTGCTGTCTCACAGTGCCTGGGTCCCAGGTTCAATTCCAGTCTTGGGTGACTGTATGGAGTTTGCACATTATCCCTCTACCTGCATGGGTTTCCTCCCATATCCCAAAGATGTACAAGTTAGATGGTTTAACAGTGGTAACATTGTTGTTTGGTATCCCAAGATGTTTAGGTTAGGGCGCCACAGTGGTACAATGGTTAGCACTGCTGCCTCACAGTGCCAGGGACCAGGGTTCAATTCCGGTCTCGGGTCACTATCTGTGTGGAGTTTGCACATTCTCCCCATGTCTGCCTGGGTTTCCTCTGGCTGCTCCGGTTTCCTCCCACAGTTCAAAGATTTGTGGGTTAGGTGGATTAGCTACTGTCAAGGAACATTAATATGTGGGGTCATGGGAATAGGGCCTGGTGGGATTGTGGTCGGTACAGACTTGATGGGCTGAATAGCTTCCTTCTGGACTATAGGCATTCTATGAGATGGATTAGCCATGTTAAATGTATTGGGGTTACGGGGATGGGAGGGGAGGGTTTGGTTAAGATATTTTGTCAGAGAGCCAGTGCAGGTTCGATGGGCTGAATGGCCTCCTTCTGCACTGTAGAGATTCTATGATTCTATGAGATGGATTAAGCCATGTTAAATGTGTGGGGTTGCGGGGATGGAAGGTTGGAGTTAGGGCTTATGTAAGACACTCTGTCAGAGGGTCAGTCAATGGGCCAAATGATCTGCATCTAAACTCTAGGGGTTCGATGGTACAACCCACCCCTGTGCTTTCTATGTCACTTTCTGAGTGCAAGTTGTTGTTGTTGTCACAGCTAAGTCCAGCAAAGTCAGCACTGCTGGAGAGTCTAACTGAGACACTGCTGATGGTGCATTTATCCAGCGTGTGGGGGGAGCTGGGGAACACGGTAAGTGGCACTTTAGTGGAGAAATACTCAGTAAAGAGATTTTCAAACTGCCTTCCAGTTCATAAATATGAAAGAAAAATCCAATTATGATCCCTGCCACAATGCTGAAAATATATTTATTGACGGTAAAATGATTCCACCGTTTCTTTTAGGGTCTTACCAGTAAATGTTTCAAAGGCTGATGAGAAAAAGCTTTCGGCACACAACAATTCGATACAGGATTTAATTAGAAACTGGCTGTGATTGCCCCTGTTAATCATTGAATTACATTATCCAAATTGCTTCAGTGTTAATTACCAATTCAAGCTTGTCTAAATTACTTTAATGATCCGAGGATTCATTGTTTTAGTCAGGAATGTAATTCTAATCTGTCGGCGATCGCTCCTCCGGTGGCTGGATTGCTATCGAGCTAAGGCAAGCAGGAAGTTCTGAAGAAAGCTTTTGCGTTTTCCTGAGGCCTTTCGCAACGTCAGGGCATCCCCAGGGCAGGTGGAATACCTTTGAGGTGGAGTCACTGTCGTGGCGCAGGAAATTTGCACACAGCAAGATCCCACTATGATAACGACCAGATGATGCATGGCTCTTTTTTTTAAAATTCCTTCATGGAACGCGGATCAGCGTCCATCCTGGACTGCTTTTGAGAAGGTGGTGGTGAACCGCTTTCTTGAATCTCTGCAGTCCCTGTGATGTGGGGTGGGGGGGAGTGGCTGTGGGTTTGGGGGATAAGAACACAAGAATTAGGAGCAGGAGTAGGTCATCTTGCCCCTCAAGCATACAACATTCTTGTTTCTATCTTATCTATTCCCTTCATAATCTTATATGCTTCTATAAGATCTCCCCTCATTCTTCTGAATTCCAATGAATATAGCCCCAGTCTACTCAGTCTCTCCTCATAAGCCAACTCTTTCAACTCTGGAATCAGCCTAGTGAATCTCCTCGCGCCCCCTCCAGTGTCAGTATATCCTTTCTCAAGTAAGGAGACCAAAACTATACACAGTACTCCAGGTGTGGCCTCACCAGCACCTTCTACAACTGCAACATAACCTCGCTGTTTTTAAACTCCATCCTCTAGCAATGAAAGACAAAATTCCATTTGCCTTCTTAATTACCTGCTGTACCTCCAAACTAACTCCTTAAGATTTCTGCACAAGGACACCCAGGTCCCTCTGCACAGCAATTTTTTATCATTTAAATAATAGTCCATTTTGCTGTTATTCCTCCAAAAATAGATGACCTCACATTTACCAACATTGTGCTCCATCTGCCACACTCTCGCCCACTTAGTTAGATTACCTGTAGCCTTTTGCAGACTTTCAGCATCCTCTGCACACTTTGCCCTTCCACCTATCTTAGAGTCATCTGTGAATTTTGACACACTACAGGGATGTACTATCCCTTTAAGAGTGTGGGTCATATGACATGGTGGCACAGTGGTTAGCACTAATGCCTCACAGAGCCAGGGTCCCATGTTCAAGTCTGGTTTTGGGTCACTGTCTGCATGAAATCTGCACGTTCTCCCCATGTTTATGTGGGTTTCCTCCGGGTGCTCTGGTTTCCTCCCGCTTTTCAAAGGTGTGTGGATTAGGTCGATTGCCCATGATAAACTGAGCCTAGTATCAGAGGCATTAGGAGGGTAAATGCATGGGATTGTGGGAATAGGGCCTGGGTGGGATTGGGGTCAGTTAGTTGGGCAGCATGATCAGTTCAGACTTGGAGGGCTGAAGGACTTGTTTCTGCGCTGTAATTTTCTTTGATCTTTGTTCTTTGTACAGATGTGATGGGCCGAATGACCTCTGTACTGTAGTGATTCTACTCTATGACCTCTGAAGTGGGGATAGTTCCTCACAGCAGGGAGCCTGGTTAAGCAGTCTAGGCCCTGACAGTGAGACTTATTACAAAGAAGTTTCCTAGTGTTTAAGTTATGAGGCAGGCCTACTTTGAGTTTCTTTTTGCACATATAAAGAACAAAGAACAAAGAACAAAACAGCACGGAAACAGGCCCTTCGGCCCAACGAGCCGAACTTGGAGTATTGTGTGCAGTTCTGGTCCCCACATTATAAGAAAGATGTGGAGGCATTGGAGAGGGTACAGAGGAGGTTTACTAGGATGTTGCCTGGTATGGAGGGCAGGTCTATGAAGAGAGGTTGAAGGATTTGAGGTTGTTTTCGTTAGAAAGGAGGCGGCTAAGAGGGGATTTTATTGAAGCATATAAGATGATTCGAGGTTTAGATAGGGTGGACAGTGATAGCCTTTTTCCTAGGATGGAGAAAGCTAGCACGAGGGGACACAGCTTTAAATAAGGGGTATGAGTTATAGGACGGATATCAGAGGTAGGTTCTTTACTCAAAGAGTGATTAGGGAGTGGAATGCCCTCCTGCAGCTGTTGTAGATGCGCCAAGTTTGGTGGCGTTTAAGAGGTTAGTTGATAAGTATATGGAAGAGAATGGAATGGTTTAGTTTGGAGGGGCATTGCTTTTTATTTTGGTCGGCACAACATCGAAGGCCGAAGGGCCTGTTCTGTGCTGTAATGTTCTATGTTCTATGTTCTATGAGCCCGCGCCGCCACCCCGATGTTCCCACCTCTACCCGTCATCCCTGTCTATGTTTATAGATCTATGGATTAAAAACCAAATTTGAGACAATTTAGGGAGAATTTGTTTTACCAATTAGCCTAAGAGCACATCTTTGGGATGTGGAAGGAAACCAGAGCACCCAGAGAAAACCCACGCAAGCACAGGGAGAATGCGCAAACTCCCACAGACACAGGCCCAAATCCATGTATCTGCACAGCACAGCGATATCACTGAGCTGTCGTGTTGCCCATCAAATGGTCCAGGTCAAGCGTACACTAACGACGTGAAGCACTAGGACACTCTCGAAAAAGATCCAAGAGCAGCCCTCTCACGACCCATCGCGTGTATGCCCCTCGTTAGACAACAAGGTGGACCAAAGCACTTGTAGGATAAAAACAAGTGCATCAATGTCCTTGATAGGTGTTTTGATTTGTCACATATTAGTATAAATTGAAAAGTATTTTCTTGCATGCTTTACACACAAAGCATACCGTTTATAGAGAAAGAAAGGAGACGATGCAGAATGCAATATTACAATCAAAGCTAGGCTATAGAGAAAGATCAACTTAATATAAGGCAGGTCTATTCAGAAATCTAATGGCAACAGGGAAGAAGCTGTTCTTGAGTTGGTTAGTATGTGTATTTTTTTCTGTGATGGAAGAGAGTATGTTTGGAGTGCATGGGGCCTTTGATTATGCTGCTTGCTTTTCCGAGGCAGGAGGAAGTGTAGACAGAGTTAATGGATGGGAGGCTGGTTGAGTGATAGACTGGGATTTGTTGCTCCTTGCAGTCTTGGACAAGGCAGGAACAATACCAGTCTGTGATACAACTAGAAAAATGTTTTCTATGGTGCATCTGTAAAATTTGGTGAGTCGCAGTGGACAAACTGAATTCCCTTAGTGTCCTGAGAAAGTAGAGGCATTAGTGGGCTTTCTTCACTATGGCATTGGCATGGAGGGATCAGGACAGGTTGTTGGTGATCTGGACACCTAGAAACTTGAAACTCTCAACCATTTCCACTTCATCACCATTGATATAGAGGGAATGAGTTCCAGGATTTTGACTCAGTGACAGTGATAGATCAGTGAGATATTTCCAAGTCAGGATGGTGAGTGACTTGGAAGGGATCCTCCAGATGGTGGTGTTCCCATGTATCTGCTGACCTTGTCCTTCCAGATGTTTGCGTTATTGGGTTTAGAAGGTGCTCTCGGATAAGTATGATCTACTTCAATTAAGGGATAACTGTTGGCCAAGAAACCAGGGAGAACCTCTTTGCTCTTCTTGGCGACAGTGACATGGGATCAATAAACAACACAACCATAAAAGCAAAATACTGCAGATGCCAGAGATCTGAAATAAGGACAGCAAGTTCTGGAAAAACTGGCATCATCTGTGGAGAGAGAAATGGGGCTGGGTTTTACAGCTCATCCTGAAACTAAAATCTTGCCTGAGGTCAACGGACCTTCCCTTGTCTGCCCCTCACCCGCTCCAATTCCCCTGATGGGAGGAGCAATAAAATTCCAGCCACAGCCTTGGAGTTTCCAGTCTAATATGACGCTTCCTCACCAGCTCCTGAGTTTCGAAGAAATTATATTGACCTTTTCAACAATCAAGAACAACAAAGAACAAAGAAAATTAGTTTATTTATTTATTAGTCACAAGTAAGGCTTACATTAACATTGCAATGAAGTAACTGTGAAAATCCCCTAGTTGCCACAGTCCGGTGCCTGTTCAGGTCAATTTGCCTAACTGGAATGTCTTTCAGAATGTGGGGGGAAACTGGAGCACCCGGAGAAAACCCACACAGACATGGCGAGAATTCCACACAGTGACACAAGGTAGGAATCAAACCCAGGTCTCTGGCACTGTGAAGCCACAGTGCTCCCAACTGTGCTATCGTGCCGCCCCTCGCACAGCACAGGACAGCACAGGAACAGGCCCTTCAGCCCTCCAAACCTGCACCTTGCCTGACTAAACTAAAAAACCTGCTGCCCTTCTGGGGAGTATACCCCTCTGTTCCCATCCTATTCATGTATTCATCATGAATTTATCAAGACGCCCCTTAAAAGTCACTATTGTATCCGCTTTCACTACCTCCCTTAGCAGCAAGTTGCACCACAACCCTCTGCATAAAAAAGCTTGCCTCGTACATGTCCTTTAAACCTTCCTCCCTGCAAACCAATGCCCCTTAGTAATTCCATCGTGGGCAAAAACTTCTGACTATCCATGCCTCTGATAATCTTGTAGACTTGTATCAGGTCGCCTCCAGTGAGGTTCCAGTGAGAACAAACCAAGTTTCTCCAAGTTTTCCTCATAGCTAATGCCCTCCATACCAGGCGACATCCTGGTAAATCACCTGAGAAGGACTCTCAAGTTTAACACCTCCTTTGCGAAAGCGGGCACTTTGGACAGTGAGAGTGTGCACCTAGATTGCGCATTCCTGCCCTTGGACTCAGACTAGAACACTATCGATGGACCAGTTTGCGATTGAGACATCAGCCGGGCCCCAACTTGGCTGTTGCCAAAGGAGATTGTTGGTGGAAAATCCATCGTCAGAGCTGCTCCGATGTGAGGCCCCAGTCCTATAAGCCTGGAGGATAAAGCACTAGTTGATGTATTGTCCACCACAGCCCCATATGGTGACTGGTGAGAGCATATGTCAGCCAGCTACAGCTGCAGGAGCAATTATAAAGGAGCGAGTGCTACATGGATAATGTCCTGTTGACAAAACAGGTACTTAGGGTGATTTACACTGACAGGCAGAGATGAGGATTATTGCTGCTTTTTACACTCAATTCCTTCTAAGGAAATATTTTCACTCCAGAATTCTATTTACTTCACTGCATTATTTATGCTTCAAGAGCTGCAGCTGAAATTATTAACTGTTTGAAGGATGATTCCCAATTGGCAATATTCCCAAATCACCAGGCAGCCTGTCTTCCCCTTGCTCTTCATCCTGTCCTTTGCCTTTAGGATATATATTGGTTTGCCATCGCTCAAACCGGCAGCACAGTGATTAGTATTGCTGCCTCATAGTGCCAGAGACCAGGGTTCGAATCCCAGCTTGGGTCACAGTGTGTGTGTGTGTGTGTGCAGTTTGCACATTGTCCCCATGTCTGTGTGGGTTTCCTCCAGGTGCTCTGCTTCCCTCCCCCAGCCCAAGACGTGCTGGTTAGGTGCATTGGCCATGCTAAATTCTTCCTCAGTGCCGAACAGGTACACTAGGGGATTTTCACCGTAACCTCATTGCAGTGTTAATGTAAGCCTAGTTGTGACTAATAAATAAGCTTAATGCTGAAACCCTCATCCGGATTCTTGCTACCTCCAGGACAGGTTACTTCCAAAGGCCTGCCAGCCATTACCCCATCCCCATCTAAAGTCACCTTCCATCTTGTGGGAAATATGAGCAAATTAAAACATCGGCTCATAATCTAAACTGCTCATCGATCACCCTGCCTTTGCCCTGTGTTTGCTGACTCCCACTGCATGAACATATCAGTTTTTAACTTGTACCTTTCTGCCCAAACTCTACTTTCTAGCTCCTTCCTGTAACTGTTTTCCCTTCATTCTGTCATGGATTCTTGTGGCTGTACTGGACAGACAGCACTTGTTGCCCATCCCAAATTGCCCTTGAACTTAAAGTTTACTTATTAGTCACAAATGGGTTTACATTAACACTGCAATGAAGTTACTGTGAAAGTCCGCTAGTTGCCACAATCCAGTGCCTGCTCGGATGCATTGGGGGCGAGTTTAGCATGGCCAGTGCACTTAACCCCCAGCACGTCTTTCGGACTGTGAGTGGAAACCCACGCAGACACAGGGAGAACATGCAGACTCTGCATAGACAGTGACCCAAGCTGGGATGTAAACCCAGGTCCCTGGTGCTGTGAGACAGCAGTGCTAACGACTGTGCAGCTCCACTTAGCGGCTTGTTAAGTCCATTTCGGAGGGCGGTTAGACTCAACTACGTTGTTGAGGGGCTGAATTCACATGTACCTAGCAGAAAAACACATTTTTAACTTTTATCCAATCAACGGGATGAATGAGTACACTATCAAAGGTAGGAGTCTTAGCTGTGTGGAAGAGCAGAGGGATCTTGGGGTCCGGGTCCATAAGACTCTCAAATCGGCCTCCCAGGTGGAGGATGTGGTTAAGAAAGCTTACGGTGTAATGGCCTTCATTCATCGAGGGATTGAGTTCAGGAGTCAGGAGGTAATGCTGCAGCTTTATAGGACCCTTGTCAGACCACACTTGGAGTACTGTGCGCAGTTCTGGTCGCCTCACTATAGGAAGGACGTGGAAGCTATTGAAAGGGTGCAGAGGAGATTTACAAGGATGTTGCCTGGATTGGGAGACATGCCTTATGAAGACAGGTTGAGGGAGCTGGGACTGTTCTCCCTGGAGAGACGAAGGTTGAGAGGCGACCTGATAGAGGTTTACAAGATGTTGAGAGGAATAGATAGGGTGGACTCTCAGAGACTATTTCCCAGGGCTGAAATGGTCGCGACGAGAGGGCACAGATTTAAGGTGCAGGGAAGCAAGTACAGAGGGGATGCTAGGGGAAAGTTTTTCACTCAGAGGGTGGTGAGTGAATGGAATCAGCTGCCATCGGTGGTGGTCGAAGTGAACTCGCTGGGGTCTTTTAAAAGACTTCTGGATGAGTATATGGGATCCAATGGGATTGGGGGTTATAGATAGGTCTATGGCTGGGTAGGTTTTGATGTGTTCGGCACAACATGTGGGCCGAAGGGCCTGTTTGTGCTGTAGTGTTCTATGTTCTATGTAACTCATCACATATGCTCTGTTTGCCCCCACCACCACCAGCCCCACCACCCATTCTTTTACCACCCCTCCTTCCACGGGAATCAGAGCGGGTAAGGGGTGGACAATGAAAAGATCCATTGACCTCAGGCGGGATTTAACAGTTCGGGGATGACCAAGATCTCGTCCATTGCTTTGGTACTGTAGCCTTCCTCTGTTTCACCTTTCCTCTGCCCACCAATACTGCCAAGTGCCCTTTACAAATATGAGTGTGAAGGAAAACCCGTTAAGCACCACAAAGTGTTAGTGAAAGTTAGACTGTGATTGAAAAGGAAAGAGAATGGGTTAAAAAGAAATGGTTTGACTTTTGAAAAGCTGTTGTGGAGACCAGAGGATGTGGACAGGCAGCGCTCCGACTGAAAGAACATTCTATAATGTTGGCGTTGACAAGACTTAAAATTGGGCCTAAGTATTTGTATGTTGTCTTTCACAATACCAGGGTAGCCAAGTGTGGTCACTGCTATTGTTTTTAGGAAAAACAATAGCCATTATTTATAGTAATGGCAGCACAGTGTTTGGCACCTCACAGCGCCAAGGATTTAGATTTGATTCCCGGCTTGGGTCACTGTCTGCACAGAATCTGCACGTTCTCACCATGTCTGCATTGTTTTCCTCCAGTTTCTTCCCACTGTCCATAAAGATGTGCTGGTTAGGTGCATTGGCCATGCTAAATTTGGGCCTGTGTCTGTGGGAGCTTGCTCATTCTCCCCGTGCTTGCGTGGGTTTTCTCAGTGTGTTCCGGTTTCCTCCCACATCCCAAAGATGTGCTCTTAGGCTGATTGGCAGAACAAATTCTCCCTAAATTGTCTCACAAATTTGGTTCCAATGCACAGATCTATAAACATAGGCAGGGATCATGGGTAGGAGTCGGAACGTCGGGGTGGCAGCGCGGGCTCGTTGGGCCGAAGGGCCTGTTTCCCGTGCTGTTTTGTTCTTTGTTCTAAATTCTCCTTCAGTGTACCCGAACAGGCACTAGAGAGTGGGGATTTTTTTAACAGTAACTTCATCGCAGTGTTAATGTAAGCCTACTTGTGACACTAATAAATAAACTTTAAACAAGCTGCCACAAGTTGAAAGGAAATAACGTCTGCCCGGGACACTGTGAGGGAATGTGGATCGGGGGTGGGGGCATTTCCCCTGCCTTCTGTACCGTGAGACTTTTTTTTTAAACACTTGTCTGAGGGGGCCGATGAATTACAGCATCTACGACAGTGCAGTAATCCCACAGTTGCTGTCCTGGCAGTGCTGACCGAGACACTGACCCTTGACCTTGCGGCTTGCAGGGCAGAGTGAACCAGCTGAGCCAGTGCCCACAGCAATAAAGCAAATTGTTAAACATCAGCAGGATTACAGCAGCGATTTCCCCGGAGCACGGATCGGATCAGTAACCAGTAAGCAAGTCAAAGGGGGAAGAGAGAAAGAGAAAAAAACAAATCATTAACTCTAATTAGCCCTTTAATCCAATCATCCGACTGAACAGGTAAACAGATTGAGTCTGTTATCTGCTTTTATTGCCAGGCCTGGGGCAATCTGGCACAGCAGGAGCCCATGGGAAGTGCTTTTTTTGAATGATTGGCATCCTCGCTGGTGCCTGATGAAATGGTGGAGGGAGAGGGCGGAGGTGGGGAGGAGAACGGGGAGGGGTAGAATGTCTGCTGGCAGTCTAAAGATCATTTTCTTCAGTTCTGTGTTTGTAGGGAATTTGCTTCTGCATTCTGCATTCAGAGGCAGGGTGTGGAGGTAGGGATTGAACTGAAGTTGCTTCACGAAGCTCTCTGTCTGGGAACTGACAGGAGACAGTGAGTGAGGAGCTTACGTTGTGATTATAACGTGTTAGCCCCACTGGTGTTCCAAATGTGGTCCGTCAGCTGCTGTCAGAGGACCAGCGAGTGGGGGCATTACCTCGGCACACCAGCTGACACAACATTATAAACAGCTTTATAAAGAGCAACGTTGAGGTTTTTGCCTGGAGGAGTCAGCTTTCTACATGAAAACTACTTCCTTTTTCTCCCCCTCCTCCTTGTCTCCTATCCTTGCCCTCCTTGACCTCTTCCCTGTAGAAGTTCGCATCAGCAACAATCCCACCTAGGCCTTATCCCTGAAACCCCACATATTTTTTACTAATCCCTCTAACCTACACATCCCAAGTCACTAAGGGGCAACTTAGATTAGGCCAATGCACCTAACCCACACATCTTAAAAGCGTGGAGGAAACTGGAGGACCCGGAGGAATCCCACGCAGACATGGGGAGAATGTGCAGGCTTCACACAGACAGTGACGCAAGCCGGGAATCGAACCAAGTGCCTGGCGCTGTGAGGCTAATCGCTGTGCCATCATGCCGCCTTTCCCTCCCTCTAAACTCTTTCTCTCATACTTTTCCTCTCTGCTTTCTTCCCCCTTCTTTTAACAATCCTCTCCTCACACGCTCACCTCTCCGAAACCCATTCCTTCCTCCCTGTCAATCCCTCGATCAGATCAGATCAGCTATTAAATTGAGAGCCTTATCCTGCAGTTCAGGTGCGTGGTCAGAATCCCCTGAGTCTATGGGCAGAGTTCCTTTTTCAACCATTAGCCTTCTCCTGCATGGATCGCCACGATCACAGAATTGCTACGGTGTAGAAGGAGGCCATTTGGTCCATCATGCCTGCACTGGCTCTCCAAATGAGCATCATGACTTAGCGCTATTCCCCTGCCTTTCCCCTGCACATTGTTACTATTCAAATAATCAACTAGTGCCATCTTGAGTACCTTTATTAAACCTGCCTCCACCACACTTCCAGGCAGTGCATTCCAGACCCCAACCACTCGCTATGTAAACAAGTCCTTTTTCACATCACATTTGCTTGCTTGGTAAATCACTTCAAAATTTGTGCTTTCTCATTCTTTATCCTTTTACGATTGGAAACAGGTTTCCAGCTGCTCTGTCCAGCTCCCTCATGATTATGAACATCTCTATCAAATCTACTCTTCTCCCCAAGGAAAAAAGTCACAATTTATCCTCGTAACTGAGCTTTCTCATTCCTGGAACCATGCTTACAAACCTCTTCCGCGTGCTCTCTATCCTTCCAATCATATATCATCCAGACCTGTGTATAATACTTCAGCTTAGGTCTAGTGTCTTATATAAGTTCATCATAATCTCCTTGCCATTCTACTCTATGCCCTTATTAACAATGACGTGGAAACCCTAGCGTTGGAATGGGGTAGGCGCAGTAAGAAGTCTCACAACACCAGGTTAAAGTCCAACTGGTTTATTTGGAATCACGGGCTTTTGGAGTGCTGCTCCTTCATCAGTTGACCCACCTGATGAAGGAATAGTGCTCCAAAAGCTTGTGATTCCAAATAAATCTGTTGGATTTTAACCTACTGTGGTGAGACTTCTTACCTATTTTCAAAGCTATCCTATATTATTTTTATTCATTCATGGGATGCATCACTGGCTGGGCCAGTATTCTTGTCACCCAGCCGTGATGGCACTTAAGAGTTAACCACATTGCTGTGGGTTTGGATCCACATGTAGGTCAGATGGGTAAGGACGGCAGATTTCATCCCCTAAAGGATATTAGTGAACCAGATGGGTTTTTACGACAATCAAGAGCAGTTTCATGGTCATCATTCGACTTTTAATTCTAGATTTTTATTGAGTCCAAATTTCACCATCTGCTGTGGGATTTGAACCAAGGTCTCATTTCTCTGGATTACCAATCTACTAAAAATACTACGAGGCCACTGCTTCCCCTATATGCTTTATTAATTGTTCTCTCCACCTGTCCTGCCACTGTCAATGATCTTGTACATATACACCCAGGTCCCTCTCCTCCTGCACCCCTTTAAGAACTTTATTCCTTATTTTACAACTGCCATCTTGATTCCAGCCCATCAGCAACAATATCTTGCATTTATATATCACCTTCTATATAATATGTATTTACTATTTGCTACTGAGCCCAAGTATTGCAGGTGATGATTAACGCCAAGAGACAGTTTCTAAAGAATATTTTAAAGGGAGAAAGAGAGGTTGAAAGATAGAGAGGTTTAAGAAGAGTATTAAAGCCTGGGGCCTAGGCAGCCAAAAACATGACCACCGATGCTGGGGTGATTAAGACCAGGGATAGTCAAGAAACTCACAAGAGTAGATTCAGGAAGAATGTTCCCAACGGTGGGGTGTCCAGAACTAAGGGCCATAGTTTGAAGATAGTTTTGTAACTGAGGTGAGGAGAAATTTCTTCACCCAGAGTGTGGAATTCACTCTCACAGAAAGTAGTTGAGGCCAAAACGTTGTCTGATTTCAAGAAGAAATTTGAGATAGCTGAGGGTTTTACGGCTGAGGGAGGAATCACACAAACAGGCTTAGGCTGGCAGAGTGGCAAGTAACGTTCAAGTCACACAACCAGGAAGACACAATCTAACCACAGCGTCTTGATATTCAATGATATTACCATCACTGAATCCCCCCACTGTCAACAGCTTTGGGGTTACCATTGACCAGAGGCTCAACTAGAGTCACCACATAAACACAATGGCTGCAAGAGGAGGTCAGAGGCTATGGCAAGAAACTTATCTTCTGACTCATAGTTACACAGAAACTGGAAGCAGGAGTAGGCCATTCGGTCTTTCCAGCCTGATGGGGATTCGGTGATGGTAATATCATGGCTGATTGCTGAATTCAATATCCTGATCCCCCTTCGTCCGATATCCCTTGATCCCTTTAGCCACAAGAGCTATCTCAAATTTCTTTTTGAAATCAAGCAACGTTTTGGCCTCAACTATTTTTTGTGAGCGTGAATTCCACACCTTCACCACCCTCTGGGTGAAGAAATTTGTTCTCACCTCAGTTATAAAACTATCTGCAAACTATGACCCTTAGTCCTGGACACCCATCATTGGAAACGTTTTTTCTAAATCTACCCTGTTTGAATTTTATAAGTTTCTATGGGATCCCCTCTCACTCTCCACCCGTTGACTCTGTCTACACTTCCCATTGCCTCAGCAAAGCAGCCAGCATGATTAAGGATTCCATGCACCCCAGACATACTCTCTTCCACCTTCTTCCATCAAGAAAAAGACATAAAAGTCTGAGGTCACGTACCAACCGACTCAAGAACAGCTTCTTCCCTGCTGCCATCAGACTTTTGAATGGACCTATCCCACATTAAATTGATCTTTCTCTATATCCTAGCTATGACTGTAACACTACATTCTGCACTCCCTCATTTTATTCTCTATGACCAATATGCTTTTTCTGTATAGCATGCAAGAAACAATACTTTTCAGTATATACCAATAGATGTGATAATAATAAATTAAACTAAAAATTCCAGTGAATATTATCTTAACTGACTTTGTCTCTCCTCTTATGACAGATCTGCCATCCCAGGAGTCAGCCTGGTAAACCTTTGCTGCATTGCCTCTATAGCAAGGACAAGATAAGGACACCAAAAGCCTATCCATCATTTACAAGGCACGGTAGCACAGTGGTTAGCACTGCTGCTGCACAGCTCCAGGGACATGGGTTCGATTCCCGGCTTGGGTCACTATCTGTGTGGAGTTTGCACGTTCTTCTCGTGTCTGCGTGGGTTTCCTCTGGATGCTCCAGTTTCCTCCCACAGTCCAAAAATGTACGGGTTAGGTTGATTGGCTGTGTTAAATTGCCCCTTAGTGTCCTGAGAAGCGTAGGTTAGAGGGAATAGTGGGTAAAATATATGGGGATAGGGCTTGGGTGGGATTGTGGTTGGTGCAGACTCAATAGGCCGAATGGTCTCTTCCTGTACTGTAGGAATTCTATGAAGTCAGGGATATGATGGAATATTCCCTACTTGCCTAGATGGGTGCAGCTCCAACAACACTCAAAAAGCTTCACACCATCTAGGACAAAGCAGCCCACTTGATTGGCCTAAAAGTGACGTCACAGGTGGATAGGGTCATAAAAAATGCTTTTGATACATTGGCCTTTATAAATCAGAATATTGAGTATAAAAGTTGAAGTGTTATGGTAAAGTTATATAAGGCATTGGTGAGGCCGAATTTAGAGTATTGTGTACAGTTTTGGTCACCAGGAAGGATGTAAATAAGATTGAAAGAGTGCAGAGAAGGTTCACAAGGATGTTGCCGGGACTTGAGAAGCTGAGTTACAGAGAGAGATTGAATAGGTTAGGACTTTATTCCCTGGAGCGTAGAAGAATGAGGGGAGATTTGATAGAGGTGTATAAGATTTTGACGGGAGTAAATAGAGTGAATGCAAGCAGGCTTTTTCCACTGAGGCTAGGGGAGATAAAAAAGGGGAACACGAGTTAAGGGTGAAAAGAGAAAAGGGATAATGAGGGGGATTCTTCACCAGAGAGTGGTGGGAGTGTGGAATGAGCTGCCGATAAAGTGGTGAATGCGGGGTCACTTTTAACATTTAAGAACGGGTTCATGGATGAGAGGGATATGGAGGGATATGGTCCAAGTGCAGGTCAGTGAGACTAGGCAAAAAATGGTTCGGCACAGATAAGAAGGGCCAAAAGGCCTGTTTCTGAGCTGTAAATTTTCTATGGTTCTATGGCCTACAAACATCCACCTCTCTCCCCACCTCTTTAGCAGCAGTAGGTACTATAAAATGAGGTAAATTCTTCTTTTTTATGAACATTAATACAATATGAGGAATATGGACAAAACTGGCTTAAAATTCTGTGTTTCAAAACTTAGGGACTTAAAATGGCTGAAAGCGAGACATCGACGGACAAAGAGTTACACAACCTTATCTGGGAGTTGTCTGAATGGACAAAGGACAATTGAATCATGGGCAAAGCTAGTCTGGTGGTTATGCAAAAAACTGACCCTGCTAAACCTGTTTCAGAGCAAAAGAACGATGTGATTCATAACAACACCTATGGACAGTATACGTGAGAGACTGGAGTTGTCTGCAAAATCCAACAGGTTTGGGCCCAGGCTGTGTCTTACAAAATTTGATGGGAAAGCGATCAACGCCTCCTGAGGCCCATCCAAACCATTTCGCATCCCATCAGCTTCAAGCACTCCCAACAATTCGACTGACCATTGGGAGAAGCCAGCCAGATTTTGATTTAATTTGATTTGATATTGTCGCATGCATTAGTATACAGTGAAAAGTGTTGTTTCTTGCACACTATACGAAACATACCGTACATAGGGAAGGAAAAGAGAGAGTGCAGAGTGTAATGTTACAGTCATAGCTGGGGTGCAGAGAAAGATCAATTTCGTGTGAGGTAGGTCCATCCAAAGTCTGACGGCAGCAGGGAAGAAGCTGTTCTTGAGTCGGTTAGTACGTGTCCTCAGACTTTTGTATCTTTTCCTGATGGAAGAAGATGGAAGAGAGTTTGTCCAGGGTGCTTGGGGTCCTTAATTATGCTGGCTGCTTTTCCAAGGCAGTGTACACAGTCTCAAAGAGTGGGAGACTGGTTTGAGTGATTGACTGCGTTTCATTCACCACCCTTGTCATTTTAAAGTTTGTAATTTCAAAGGCTGCATCTTTTCAAATTCATGGAATCACAGAATTCCTACAGTGCAGGAGGAGGCTAACTGAATTAAGACAGAGAATACTCAACTTTCAGGCAGTACGGTTCAGAACTAGAGGGCATAGCCTCAAAATAAGGAGGAGGGGTGTGCAGTTTAGAACAGAGTTGAGGGTGGTGAATCTCTGGAATTCTCTGCCCATTGAAGTGGTAGAGGCTGCCTCGTTGAATATGTTTAAGTCATGGTAGATAGATTTCTGATCGATAATGCAATTAAGGGTTATAGGGAGCAAGCGGGTAAGTGGAACTGATCCACTACAGATCAGCCATGATCTTATTGAATGGCGGGGCAGGCTCAAGGGGCTAGATGGCCTACTCCTGCTCCTATTTCTTATACTTCTTCATGTCTCCAACCAAAGACTCATTTTTGGCCTATTGCAACCAAGAGTAGCTGGCAACAAGGTCTGAAGATCGGACACTGCGGAAGAACCACTAAAGAAAGAAATTCAACAAGTACTTGCCAACAAAGATCTAAGATCGTTGTATTTTTGGATACAACCCTGGACTGAAGGCCTGGGTTTTGCAGCAAAGACTTTTATACCTACCTGAGCACGCAACCAAGGTGCGTGTCTCTTAAAGGCAACATGGCCCTGACTTTTTCTTAAAGGCAGTACTGCCCTTTGACCACAGGAGTGATGAGTATAATCTACAGTGCCCAGAAAACCCTAACGAGCCAAACGTTGAGGAAGGGCGGTTGAGTATTGTGTAAAATTGTGTAAACTTAAAAATATCCGTTCTTTGTCTTCCTTCCATAGCACAGTAACTGGTTATGTGTGCACGTTGATAGGCCTGGCTAATTTAATTTCTTCCTGAATAAAATTTGGCCTTTTGTGTCACCCAATCATAGAGTCATAGAGGTTTACAGCATGGAAACAGGCCCTACAACCCAACTTGTCTGTGCCACCCAATCATCTCTGTCTCTTTTCATTCTGGTGAACCATGAAGCAAGAACATAATTCCAGAGTCTAGAACCTACAGTACTAGTACAAGAAGCATTGTAGCAATTCACCAAAGATCCTTAGACAGCACCTTCCAAACTCATGACTGCCTCCATCTAGATGGACAAGGAAGCAGATACATGGGGAACACCACCATCTGCAAGATCCCCTCCAAACCGCTCACATTCCTGACTTGGAAATATATCGCCATTCCTTCACAGTCGCTAGGTCAAAATCCTGGAATTCCCTCCCTAATGACATTGCGGGTCAACCCACAGCCCGTGAGCTGCAGCGATTCAGAAGGCAGCTCAACCCCACCTTCTCAAGGGTAACTCGGAGTGGGAAATGAGGGATGGGTGGCCAACAACGCCCACCTCCCGTGACCGAATATAAAAAAAAGCAAGAATTTGGAATCAACCCCACCTAGTGGAATGAGGGAGGCATGGTGGGGGGTAGGGAGGGGTGAGTGTGAGGTGTGGGAGGGGTGAGTATGAGGGTGTGAGAAGGGTGAATGTGAGGGTGTGGGAGGGATGAGGGTGAGGGAAGGAGTGAGTGTGAGGGTGAGGGAGAGGTGGTGAGGGTGAGGGAGGGGTGAGTGTGAGGGTGTGGGTGGGTGAGTGTGAGGGAGGGGTGAGTGTGAGGTTAAGGGAGGGCTGAAGTGTAGGAGGAGTGAGTGAGGTTGAGTGAGGGGTGAGGTGAGGGGGGTGAGGGAGAGGGGGGTGAGTGTGAGAGGAGTGAGAGTGAGGGAGAGCTGCTGAGGGTGAGGGAGAAGTGGCGGGGATAAGGGAGGATTGAGGGAGGGGTGAGTGTGAGGGTGGAGTAAGTGTAAGTGTGAGGAAGGAATGAGGATGAGGGAAGGGTGGTGGGGTTGAGGGAAGAGTGAGGGTAAGAAGGAGTGAGTGTGAGGGTGTGTGAGGGGTGAGTGTGAGGGTGTGGGTGAGTGAGTCTGAGGGAGGAGTGAGTATGAGCGTGAGGGAGGGCTGAAGGTGAGGGAGAGGTGAGTGTGAGGGTGATGGAGGAGTGAGGGTCAGGGAGGGGTGAGTGTGAGGGTGAGGGAGGGTTGAGGGTAATGGATGAGTGAGTGTGAGGGTAAGGGAGGGGTAAGTGTGAGGGAGGGGTGAGTGTGAGGGTAAGGGAGGGGTGGTGGGGATGAGGGAGGGGTGAGGGTGAGGGAGGGATGAGTGTGAGGGTAAGGGAGGGGTGGTGGGGATGAGGGAGGGGAGAGGGTGGAGGGTCAGGCACCCCCTCGTTCCATTCCACTGAGCAGGTCTAAAGCAGGCGGCGTACATGAACCCATGTGTTTGCACCAAGCAGTCTTAGACTCAAACCAGGCTTTGTACTTGCAAAAGAATTCATTGGGGTTGGGAGCTGCTTTCTGTCCTCTTTGTGATGAGGTGTTATACAAACCTGAGTTTTTCCCTCCTGTGCTCCATCTGAGTCTCTCTCTTTCTCTCCAGCCTCTTCTCTCCAGGATCAAGACATTCCTGTTTCAAATAGATCACAGCATTGCCAGATTATTGTTCAGAAGCTTTTCAGTTGCTGATCTTATGTTTAACTTGTTTGAAGAAACTACTAATCCTTGGCCTCCTGGCCCCATCAGCTTCTTAATCCAGGAAAACAGCAACATCCGTCAGCAGTCACTCACGCAGATAGCCTTCCGGCACTCAAATGAGAGACAATCTGTTTTCAGCACATCTAACTCGGATATCTTACTCGGAGTTAGAAGCGACTCTGACTCCCAGCACAATGCTGAGGGAATGCTGCACTATCAGAGCTGTCATTCTCTGACTGAGACTTTAAACTGAATCCCTCTCTCCTCTCAGGGTTAAATATTCACTCCGTCCACCACTGACACACAAGCGGCTTGAAGCACCTACAGCCACAACTCATGAGGAGTCCTTTGACAACACCTTCCAAACCCATGACCTCTACCGTCTAGAAGGACAAGGGCAACATATACATGGGAACATAACCCATCTGCAAGATCCCCTCCAAGCCACTCACCATCCTGACTTGGAACCATATCACCATTTCGTCACTATTCCTGAGTCAAAATCCTGTAAATCCTACCCTAATGGCACTGTGAGTGTACCTACAATGGTTCAAGAAGGAGGCTCGCTCACTATCACCTTCTCAAGAGTATTAAGGGATGGACAACAAATGCTGGCTTACCCAAAGAATGAAATAAAGGAGACCCACAGCACTTTCTTGAAGAAAACTAATGGAGGTCTTTCCATTATCTGAATTAACATGTTGAAAAATATGCCAGTCTAATGTGTAGGCTAACCACAGTGCACTGTGATTAGCATTGCTGCCTCGTAGTACCAGGGACCCGTTTTCAATTCCAGCTTGGGTCAATGTCAGTGCAGAGTCTGCATGTTCTCCCTATGTCTGCGTGGGTTTTCTCCGGGTGCTCTGGTTTCCTGCCAGAGTCCAAGAATGTGCAGGTTTGATGGATTAGCCAAGATGTGTAGGTTAGGGAGCCAATATCCCGGAATTTCCTCCCTAATGGCACTGTGGGTCAACCTACAGCACATGGACTGCAGCGATTCAAGAAGGCAACTCACCACCACCTTCTCAAGGGCAATTATGGATGGGCAATAAATGCTGGCCTAGCCAGCAACTTACATGCCCCCTGAATGAATAAAACAAACAGTGTAAATATCTGGGGTTGCAGGGATAGAACATGGGTAAGGGACTCTGTTGGAGAATTTTGATTTGATTTATTATTGTCACATGCTTTAGTATACGGCGAAAAGTATTATTTCTTATGCAATGTAAAGACAAAGCCTGCCTTACATAGAGAAGGAAGAGATGTAGTATTATAGTCATAGCTAGGGTGTCGAGTAGGATCAACTCAATGTGAGGTAGGTCCATTCAAAGGTCTAATAGCAAGACAGAGAAAGCTGCACTTGAATCAGGTAGTCAGTTGAGTTATAAGGTCATGGAGGTTTATAGCATGGAAACAAACCCTTCAGCCCAATTTGTCTGTGACACCCAGTTTTTAACCAATAAACTAATTCCAATTGCTCATGTTTGGCCCATATTCCTCTATACTCATCTTACTCATGTAACTGTCTAAATGATTTTAAAAAGAAAAAAGTTGTACCACTGCCTCTGGCAGGTGATAAGAACTCAGTAAGAATTTAGCAACACCAATTTATAATCCAACCGATTTATTTGATAGTAAAAAAGCGAGCTTTCGACTCCTGTGTCTTCTTCAGGCAAATGCAGTGTTCTGGTCTGCAATAGCACACATCAGCACAGACAGTCAGAGATTGCTGATTAGAATGCGAATCCTTACATCTAACCTGCTATTCAAGTGTTAAAGTGGCTAACAATGTGTGTGAAGGGAATCCTGAGCATTGTTAGAGAATTGTGTATTTTCTCCAGACAGCACAGTAAGTGAGGTTTTTTGCTAACCCAGGCAAGTTACGGGGGTTACAGATAGTGTGTCATGAAGCCAAGATCCCTGTTAAGACCGTCCTCATGTGTGCGGAGCTTGGCTATCAGTCTCTGTTCAGCGACTCTGCGCTGTCGTGTATCACGAAAGCCCCCTTGAAGAACATTTACCCGCAGGTCGGAGGCCGAATGCCCATGACTGCTGAAGTGTTCGCCCACAGGAAGGGAACTGTTTTGCCTGGTGATTGTTGAGCGATGCTCATTCATCCGCTGTCGTAGTGTCTGCATGGTCTCCCCAATATACCATGCTTCGGGACATCCTTTCTTGCAACGTATTAGGTAGACAACGTTGGCCGAGTTGCAAGAGTATGTACCGTGTACCTGGTGAATGGTATCCTCACGTTTGATGATGTCGTCCATGTCTATGATCCGGCATGTCTTGCAGAGGTTGCTGTGGCAGGGTTGTGTGGTATTGTGGTCACTGTTCTCCTGAAGGTTGGGTAGTTTGCTGCGAACAATGATCTGTTTGAGGTTGTGCGGTTGTCTGAAAGCAAGAAGTGGGGGGTGGGGATGGCCCTAGCGAGATGTTCATCGTCATCAATGATATGTTGAAGATTCCGGAGAAGATGTCGTAGCTTCTCCGCTCCGGGGACGTACTGGACAACAAAGGGTACTCTGTCCACCGTGTCCCGTGTTCGTCTTCTGAGGAGGTCAGTGCGGTTTATCGTTGTGGCACGTCGGAACTGTCGATTGATGAGTCGAGCGCCATATCCTGTTCTCACGAGGGCATCCTTCAGCATCTGGAGGTGTCTGTCATGATCCTCCTCATCTGAGCAAATTCTGTGTATACGGAAGGCTTGTCCATAGGGAATAGCTTCTTTAACGTGCCTAGAGTGGAAGCTGGAGAAGTGGAGCATTGTGAGGTTGTCTGTCGGTTTGAGGTACAGTGAGGTGCTGAGGTGACCATCCTTGATGGAGATGCGTGTGTCCAAGAATGCAACTGATTCTGGAGAATAGTCCATGGTGAGTCTGATGGTGGGGTGGAACTTGTTGATATCATCATACAGTTGTTTCAATGATTGTTCACCATGAGTCCAAAGGAAAAAGATGTCATCAATGTATCCAGTATATAACCTTGGTTGAAGATCTCGTGTGGTGAAGAAGTCTTGTTCGAACCTGTGCATGAAGATGTTGGCATACTGAGGTGCGAATTTGGTCCCCATGGCTGTTCCATGTGTCTGGATGAAAAGCTGATTGTTGAAGGTGAAGACGTTGTGGTCCAAGATGAAGCGGATGAGTTGTAAAATTGCATCCGGAAACTGGCAGTTGTTGGCATTGAGTACTGAGGCAGTTGCAGCAATACCATCGTCGTGGGGGATGTTGGTGTAGAGCGCCGAGACATCCACTGTGACGAGGAGTGTCCCTGTTTCAACTGCTCCATGTGTGCTGAGTTTCTGCAGGAAGTCCGTAGTGTCAAGACAAAAGCTGGGGGTTCTTTGTACGATGGGTTTCAGGATGCCCTCGATATAGCCGATATAGCCAGCTTCCACCCTAGACACGTTAAAGAAGCCATTCCCTATGGACAGGAATCACCTGCCTCTGGCAGGTGATTCCAGACACCCTCTGTGTGAAAAAATTGCTCCTCTGGACATTTTTGTATCTCTCCCCTCTCACCTCAAGCCTATGCTCTCTAGGTTTAGACTCCCCTACCTTTGGGAAAAGATATTGACTACCTATCTCATCTATGCCTCTCATTATTTTATAGACCTCTATGAGATCATCCCTAAGCCTCCTACGGCCCAGAGAGAAAAAAAAATCCTGGTTTATCCAGCCTCTCCTTATAACTCAAACCATCAAGTCCCAGTAGCATCCTACTAAATCTTTGCTGTGCTCTTTCTAATAATATCCTTTCAATAATAGAATGACCAGAACTGTCCACAATGTTCCAAGTGTTGCTTTACCGATATCTTGTACAACTTCAAAAGACGTCCTAACTCCTGTATTCAGTGTTCTGACTGATAAAACCAAGCATGCCGAATGTCTTCTTTGCCACTCTGTCCACCTGTGACCTCACTTTCAATGAACCTGTACCCCTAGATCTCTAACTCTCCCAACGCTCTACCATTAACCAAGTAAGTCCTGATTTAATCTAAGAGATTCAATCTATCAAAATGCATTAAATCACATTTATCTAAATTAAACTCCCATTCATCGACCCACTGGCCCAATTTGACCAAGATCCTGTTGAAATCCTTGCTGTGGACTCGATGGGCTGAATGGCCTCCATCTGTACTGTGGCACTCTCTGAAATAATCATTTTTACATTGTTACTTTGGGATCTTGCTATGCACATTGCCTACCTCATGAGAGTGACTGCAGTTCAAAAGAATTTAATTGCATGTAAATTGCTTTTTGAGTGTCCTGAGGCCACGGTAGTTTGTAAGGGAAATCTGAGTTCTTTCTGTCATTATCTGAAGCTCCCAAACTCAATACTCCGTCTGGGTTTAATCTCCCGATCTCCGCTGAGGGCAGTTGTTTGGCTTGTGACCATTTCCCGGAACACTCCAGGACTGATCCACTGCAGCAGCTGACTGGGTGATAGCTCCTGCACTTACGGATAACGGACAGAAACTAAATCCTTGGCTGAGGCGAGCTGTGCATCAGACAGCAGCATCACATGCAAAATAAAAGAGACCACAAAGCCAAGAGTCAGACAAGTGTGAAACCACAACCCAGGGCAAGTTAATAGCTCAGGAAAGGAGGCAGGGACAGAGGCGGCACGGTGGCAACATGGTTAGCACTGCTGCCTCACAGTACTGGAGACTTGGGTTCAATTCCGACCTCGGTCACTGTCTGCGCAGAGGCTGTACATTCTCCCCGTGTCTGCGTGGGTTTCCTCCCACAGTTTAAAGATATGCAGGTTGGGTTGACCATGCTAAATTGCCCCCAGTGTCAGGGGGATTCGCAGAGTAAATGAATGAGGTTACTGGAATAGGGCTTGGTCGGTGCAGAGTCGATGGGCCTTCTCCTGCACTGCAGGGATTCTATGATTCTCTGAATGTGAGGAACTTTGGGCGTTCAATGTGAAGGAAATTCCAGTCTCTTTGTGTATAGTACCCCTACAGGCACTGTGGTTAGCACTGCTGCTTCACAGTGTCAAGGACCCGGGTTCAATTCTGGCCTTGGGTGATTGTTTGTGTGGACTTTGCACTTTCTGCCCGTGTCTGCATGGGTTTCCTCTGGGTGCTCTGTTTTCTTCTCATGTTTCAAAGATATTCAGGTTAAGTGGATTGGCAATGATAAATTGCTCTGTAGTGTCCCAGGATGTGGAGATTAGGGTGATTACAGGGTAAAAACATGGGATTGAGTGGATAGAACTTGGACAAAATGCTCTGTCAAATCAGTGCAGAGTTGATGGGCTGAATGGCTCCTTCTGCACTGTGGGGATTCTATGATTCCAACTCCTTCAACCTTTTAAATGAACTTCCTGTCAGCTTCAATGATTGTTGTTAAATTCTGCAGAAATTAGTTGGGAAATCTGTCAGAGTTTTTTTTGTATCATTGTACAGTCTGATTTGCATCCCCCAACACCCTCTCTCCTCACCCCGACCCTGCCCATGGCAGCCAACTCCTCCCCAAAGCAGGACGACGGAGAGATGGATGAATAATTTATCAGTAATTAGGGCTTGTTCTGTGGGGGATGATGCGCTGTTGAACACAGATGTGTGAGCTGAGCTCAGTGCCAGCAATGCCTGGAGGGTGCGATGTGACCCTTCGTGTCACCACCCATCTGCTGAAGACCAGTAACGTAAACAAGAGCTGGACTGTAGCAGGAGCCTGACATCCTCACAGTGCGTGTTAGTCGAACTTAACTGACAACTCCCACGTACGTACCTGTGAAAAAATACCAGCTGTTGCCGACAGTGCCCTAGTCAAGGCTACAGAGTAATCCATATCTCTATTTTACATGGAGATAGATAGACTTATAGATGTAGAAAAATGAAGA
Source organism: Sphyrna mokarran (assembly GCA_024679065.1). Taxonomy (NCBI): domain Eukaryota; kingdom Metazoa; phylum Chordata; class Chondrichthyes; order Carcharhiniformes; family Carcharhinidae; genus Sphyrna; species Sphyrna mokarran. Next base: position 10,717,503 of record JAGIQG010000001.1, on the reverse strand, counting down.
GGCAATGAGGGCTTTGTAAGATAGAGACAGAGGTACAGAAAGATAGATACTAACTGATAAACACAAACAGATATGGACAGATAGGTACAGAGAAAGAAATAAGTAGAGATGGATAAGTACAGATGGAAACAATTAGATACAGATATATAGATGCAGAGGCAAGTAGACTGATAGATAAATACAGATAAAATAGATAGATTACGGATATAAATACTGAGACAGATTGATAGATATGTACAGACAGAAACAATTAGACAGATATAGATATATAGATGCAGAGAGGTAAATAGACGGACTGATAGATTCATACAGGTATAAGCAGTTAGATACAGGCATATAGATGCAGAGATATAGATAGAGATAGATACATACAGATAGAAACAGTGAGCTGTAGTTATATAGATATAGAGATAGATAGACTGATAGATACATACAGGTAGAAAGTTAGATACAGATATATAGACACAGAGACAGATATACAGAAAGATACAAACAGTTAGAAACAGATAGATGTAGCTATATATGAAATATGCACCAACACATATTAGCCTTGAAATGAAATATCTCAAGTCAGCGAATCAGTAGAATCCCTAGAGTGCAGAAAGAGGCCATTTGGTCCCTCGAATCTACACTGACAACAATCCTCCCCAGGCCCTATCTTTGTAACCTCATGTAATTCCTTGACACTAAGGAGAAATCCTTCCCAGACCTGTTCCTTGTAACCCCAAGTATTTATCCCACAAATCCCCTTAACCTACATATCTTTGAACACTAATTGGCAATTTAGCATCTCCTCCATGATCATCCTTTACACTGGTGTCCCACAAAACTGCGTCCTCAGACCTTCACTATACTTCTTATACACCGATGACGGTGGGGCCAAATGTTCGAAATGCATGGGGTTTTGATTATGCTGGCTGCTTTCCTGAGACAGTGGCAAGTGTAAACAGAATCTACAGGTGGGAGTCTAGTTTGAGTGATGGACTGAGCTACGTTCAAATTCCTTTGTAGTTTCTTGTGGTCTTGGTCAGAGCAGGAGCCATACTAAGCTGTGATACATCCGGAAAGGATGCTTTCTATGGTGCATCTGCAAAAAATTAGTGAGAGTCATAACTGACATGCCAAATTTCATTGGCCTCTTGAGAAAATAGATGCTCTCTTAACTATATCGTTGCTAAGAGGGAACCAAGACAGATTATTGGTGATCTGGATACCTAGAAATTTGAAGCTCTCGAGCATTCTACTTTGTCCCCATTGATGTTCTCCTTTACGCTTCCTGAAGTTGATGACAATCTCCTTTGTTTTGTTGACATTGAAGGAGAGATTATTATTGTCACGCCATTCCACCAGATTCTCATCATTGTTTGAGATTCGACCAATAACGGTAATGTCATCAGCAAACTTGAAAATGGAATTGGAGGGGAATTTGGCCACACAGTCATATGTGTATGAGGACTATAATGGGGTGGCTGAGAACACAGCCTTGTGGGGCACCGGTGTTGAGGATGATCGTAGAGGAGGCATTGTTTCCTATCCTTACTGATTGCGATCTGTGGGTTAGGAAGTTCAGGGTCCAGTCACAGATGAGCCGAGGCTCAGGCCACAGAGTTTGGAGATGGAGTAATAAGGGTGTTGATGGCTGAGCTGTAGTCAATAAATAGGAGTCTGACATAAGCTAGGTGTTACACTCTGGGGTGACAAGCATAAACTGAGAATGACTCCCTGTGGCTGCTAGAAGATTTATTTTCTTTCTGAAATAGGGGCGTCAGATTTACAAGCTATCTCATTAATCTAAGCTGCACTGACGAAGCTCTTTACCGAGACATCCCAGACAGCAGATCTCGGTTCCTGTAAACAACTGAAAGCATCTTTGATGACTCAGAGGGGATCCAATGTCATTGACACATTACCTCACGGCCCCTGCACTCTGGGGCACCCGACAATTGTATCCAAATTCCATTTAAGTGGGAATTAGGCAACCGATAAATCATTTTATGCGTCTGATCTTTGAAGGGAGGAGGGGGTGTGGTTTTCTAACATGGTCATTAGAACATAGAACAGAAAAGCATTGCACAGGAACAGGCCCTTCGACCCATTATGTTGTGCCGAACATCAAATTGAACTAATGCCTTCTGCTTGCCTTTGACCTATGTCCTTCTTTCCTTGCATATTCATGTGAATTTGTAAAAGCCTCTCAAATGCCTCTATTGTATCTGATTGCACCACCACCACCACCCTAACAGCGCATTCCAGATACCTACCACTGTCGGGCGGACAGTGGCACTGTTCTCTCACAGCTCCAGGGACCCAGGTTCAATTCCTGGCTTGGGTTACTGTCTGTGTGAAGTTTGCACATTCTCTAATTAGATTTTCTCTGGGCGCTCCAGTTTCCTCCCATAGTCCAACGATGTGTGGGTTCGGTGCATTGGCCATGCTAAAATGCCCCTTAATGTCCCCGAATTGTAGTTTAGAGGGATTAACAGGGTAAATGAGTGAGGTAGGGCCTGGGTGGGATTGTTATCGCTGCAGACTTGATGGGCCCAATGACCTCCTTGTGCATTGTAGGGTTTCTGTGACCTGTGTAAAAAATTTGTCCTTTGAACTTTCCCCCTCTCACTTTAAGTGCATGTCCCCTCGTATTAGACGTTTCAACTCTGGGCAAAAGATTCTGACTGTTGACTTTATCTACAGAATAGAACATAGAACATTACAGCGCAGTACAGAGCCTTCAGCCCTCAATGGTGTGCCGACCAGTGGAACCAATCTAATGACCCTCTAACCTAAACTATTCCAATATTATCCTTATGTCTATCCAATGACCATTTGAATGCCCTTAAAAGTTGGCGCCTCCACAACTGCTGCAGGCAGGGCATTCCACACCTTTACTACCCTCTGAGTAAAGAATAGGAAGTCTATCTTAGAAGACTCAGGTCTCCCCTCAGCCTCCACCGCTCCAAGGAAAACAGCCCTAGTTCATCCACTCTCTCCTTGTAGCTCATATTCTCCGCTCCAGGCAGCATCACTGTTTGGTTCTGAATGCCAAGGAGTGCATTTGTATCTACTTTCATTTGTCATCAGTGACTTAAAATGGCCAGTGGCCAGGTTGAAATGAGAGAGAGGAAAATAAAGCAAAATTTACATTGTACCTCCTGTGACCTTGGAGTATTCCAAAGCACTTTATAGGCAATGAAGTAGTTTCCAAATACATCAATGTAAGACATGGATGAGCCAATTGTGCATAGCACAGAAGGTAGCTGAGGCCAAAACATTGTGTGATTTCAAGAAGAAATTAGAGATAGCTCTTGGGGCCAAAAGGATCAAGGGACATGGGGGCAAGGGAGGATCAGCACGATGGGCTGAATGGTCTATTCTCCTTCTAGCTTCTATGTACCACAGTCAGCAATGTGATTCTGACCAGATAATCTGTTTTAGTGATGGTGACCCAGGACATAGTGGAGAGCTGGGTTTTACCCAACACAGAATCAAAGAATCCGACAGTGCAGAAGATGCCCTTCGGCCCACTGAGTCGGCACTGACACATGAAAGGCCCTGACCTGCCCAACTAATCCCTCTTGCCAGCACTTGGCCCATAATGTTGTATGTTATGATGTGTCAAGTACTCACCCAGGTACCTTTTAAAGAATGTGAGGCATCCCACCTCCACCTCCCTCCCAGGCAGTGCATTCCAGACCATCACCACCCCCTGTGTAAAAAAGCTTTTCCTCAAATTTCCCCCAAACCCCTCATTCCTCACTTCTCCCTTGTGCTCCCTTATAACTGACCCTTCACCTAAGGGGAACAGTTGCTCCCTATCACAGTGGCGGCACAGTAGTACAGCGGTTAGCACTGCTGCTTCACAGCTCCAGGGTCCTGGGTTCGATTCTCAGCCTGGGTCACTGTCTGTGTGGAGTTTGCACATTCTCCTCATGTCTGTGTGGGTTTCCTCCCACAGTCCAAAGATATGCAGGCTAGGTTGATTGGTCATGCTAAGAAATTGCCCTTTAGTGTCCAGGGATGCATAAGTTAGAGGGATTAGTGGGTATAATATATGGGGGTAAGGTCTGGGTGAGGTTGTGTTTGCTGCAGATGCGATGGGCCAAAGGGCCTCTTTCTGCACTGTAGGATTCTATGATTACCCTGTCCATGCCCCTCATAATCTTGTACATCTCAATCAGGTCACCCCTCCATCCGTCTCTGATCCAGAATAAAACAACCTAAGCCTATCCAACCTCTCTTTATAACTTAAATGTTCCAATCCAGGCAGGATCCTAATGAATCTCCTCTGCACCCCCTCCAGTGCGATCACATCCTTACAATAATGTAACGACCAGAACTGCACACAACACTCATCAAAGTTCTATACAACTCCATCATTCTGCTTTTCTAATCTATACCCCAATTGATAAAGGTAAGTGTGCCTTTTTCACAACCTTATTACTTCTTCCAAGTAGTGGCTATGGGATTCTTAAGTTTCGCAGAAGATGGGGCCTCAATTTAATATTTTATCCAAGAGATGATACTTTAATTTATTATTGTCACATGCATTAACATACAGTGAAAAGTATTGTTTCTTGTGTGTATGCAAACAAAACATTCATAGAGAAGGAAACAAGGGAATGCAGAATGTAGTGCATAGTTAGGGTGTAGAGAAAGATCAACTTAATGCAGGATAGGTCTATTCAAAAGTCTGATAGCAGCAGGGAAGAAGCTGTTTTTGAGTAAGGTTGTATGTGACCTCAGACTTTTGTATCTTCTTCCTGAAGGAAGAAGGTGGAAGAGAGAATACCTGAGGTGCGTAGAATCTTTAATTATGCTGCTGCTTTGCCGAGGCAGCGGGAAGTATAGACAGAGTCAATGAATGGGAGGCTGGTTTGCGTGATGGATTGGCTACATTCACAACCTTTTGTAGTTTCTTACGGTCTTGGGCAGAGCAGGAGCCATACCAAGCTGTGATACGACCAGAAAGATGTTTCCTATGGTGCATCTGTAAAAGTTGGTGAGAGTCGTAGCTGACACCAACTTTTACAGATGCACCATAGGAAACATCTTTCTGGTCGTATCACAGCTCTCGATCCTTTAGTCACATGAGCAAACTGGGAATAGAGGGATACAAACAAATGGTTTTGATGGACCAATGAGTGGTGCAGGCATGGAGGGCTGAAGGGCCTGTTTCCTGTGCTGTATTGTTCCTTGTTCTTGTTCTTTCTACACAATGCAGTATTGGTGATCACAGAGGTAGAGAAAGATTTTATTCAAATGCTGCTTAGGGCGTTTGTTGAATATTTTATTGAATTCTGGGCGCATCACAACAGAAGGAAAGCAAGACCTTGGAGAGGCTGTAGAGGAGATCTGTTACAAGAACACAAAGGTAAAGAACAAATCTATTTTTCACGCAGTGATCTGGATTGCACCACGCAGCACGGTGGTTAGCACTGCTGCCCCACAGCGCCAGGGACCCGGCTTCAATTCCTGCTTGGGTCATTCTCTGTGTGGAGTTTGCACATTTTCCCCGTGTCTATGTAGGTTTTCCTCTGGATCTCTGGTTTCCTATGTGGGTTAGGTGCGTTGGCCCGAACAAGCACCGGAGTGTGGCGATTCAGGGAATTTCACAGCACCTTCATTGCAGTATTAATGCAAGCCTTACTTCTGATTAATAAGTGAACATTACTTTTAAAAGAACGCTGGAAACAGATTCTGGGAGCGGCAGGGATTCTCTGGCTGTTCACGCCCCACTGCCATTCGGCCAAATCTCCATCTATTGCTGCGGGACCAGAGAATCCCGCTGCCATGAGCTTTTGGAGAATTCTAGCTGGGGAATTCAGCTGAGGGTCTTTCACTGAGTAGAACGATTATTTAAAGGGTTGATGGGGAAGAGCAGAAGGACAGCGGGACTAATTAAATCAGGCTTTTGAAAAGCTGTCACTAAGACAATGGGCTGAATGGCCTCCCATGCTGTAAGATTCTACGATACTCTAACCTAAGCTGTCAGGCACGTTTCACTGACTGCTTTGAAACCAAGGAACACTAATGGGAGGATTAGTTTGCACCACGCCAATGAATTTGCAACACTTGCATCTCGTTTTTTCTTGTTGGGTCATTCGGGGGCAAAGAAGCAGGAACGGTTGAGTGCAAAAATATTTCAGCAAAGGTGTTGATCTGGAGAGAGCAGATATACTTCCCTGAATTTAGTAACTCCTTTGAAGTTGAGGGCTCAGTTTGCTTTGGCTGTGAACCCTCATTTGTCATTGTCAGTTCGGTGCGTAAGGGAGGGATGAAAGAAAACACTTAGCTCTTTAAAGAAAACATTAAGACACCAGGTTTCAAGTTTAATTTATGACTTGATAGTCAGGGTAACTCAGAGAGGCTGCGCTCTCAAAGTAGAGTTAGGGAGAAAGGCAATTGTTTCGAAAAAGCTGTAAGGAAACATTTCTACTGCCTAGCCTATGGCACAGTGATGGATGGGAGGGGACACGGTGGTTAGCACCAGTGCCGCACATGCCAATGATCCAGGTTCGATTCCCAGCTTGCGTCACTGTCTGTGTGCAGTTTGCTCATTCTCCCCGTGTCTGCATGGGTTTCCCCTGGGTGCTCCGGTTTCATAGAATCATAGAAACCCTACAGTAGAGAAAAGAGGCCATTCAGCCCATCGAGTCTGTATCGACCTCAATCCCACCCAGGTCCTAACCCCCTTATCCCTATATATTTTAACTACTCATCCCTCTAACCTTCATACCTCAGGACACTAAGGGGTAACTTTAGCATGACCAATCCATCCAACCCGCACATTTTTGGATTCCCACAGTCCAAAGATGTGCAGGTTAGGTGGATTGACCATGCTAAATTGCTCCTTAACATCAGGGGGACTAGCTAGAGTAAATAGGTGGGGTTGGGGGAGTGAGCCTGGGTGGGATTGTGGTGGGTGCAGAGTCGATGGGCTGAATGGCCTCCTTCCACTCTGTAGGAATTCTGTGATTCTTCTATTCTAAGCCCCCCGGCCATCCGGTGGCTTTGATAGACTCTGAGCTCCTTCGGTCTCACCATCACTTCTGTTCTCTGTTTGGGGACAGCAATGTCAGGCTCAGGATGTGCCTGAGGGTCGGAGAATCCAAGGAGCGGGGTGAATCTGGCTTGAAACGGCCTGACTGTACCGAATTACGCCAAGGGGTTGGGAGAATCCCAAAGGAGGTAGTGACCGGCGCTGAACAAGCTATCCCCCTTCCCAATTCTCTGATCCTGCACGGCCTCAGTGCGAAGGGGGCCAGAAAATTGGCCTCTATATGTTTGGGAGTAGCTGTAGTTCACTTTACTGCAGCAATGCCGAGCTCTCCCCATTACAGTGTTTTCCATTCTCTTTAAGAGATAAAGGCAAGACTAAATATACGATCAGCTAAAATTATGGCAGAGCTTACCTAGTGAGGAGTGTCACAATTACTGCCATTGTGTGATACTCAATGTTGTGTGACCCCACCATTCACTGTCACTCAATGCAGGATAATTACTAATTACTGGATGCACTGAGTTCAATAACTGATTTAGTCCCTACTGTATGTTCATATCTCTAATAATGGCTTCTCATAGTCATAATCATAGAACTTCAGCCTGTTCAGCCCATCATATCTGTCAAGCACTTTTTTTATTCATTCATTGGACATGAGAATCATTGGCTGACCAGCAGTTATTGCCCATCCCTAGTCACCCTTGGCAGAGGGCAGTTGAGAGTCAACCATATTGCTGTGGTTCTGGAATCACATTTAGGCCAGACAAGGTAGGGACGGCAGATTTTCTTCCCTAAACGACATTGGTGAACTAGATGGGTTTTTCTGCCGATCAACAGTGGCTTTGAGGTCATCAGTACATCCTTAGAACATAGAACATAGAACACTACAGCACAAACAGGCCCTTCGGCCCACAAGTTGCATCGATCATATCCATACCTACCAGGCCGTGAACTATCAATAACTCCCAATCCCATTAAATCCCATGTATTCATCCAGAAGTCTTTTAAAAGACTCCAGCATGTTCGCCTCTACCACCACCAATGACAGCCGACTCCACCTCCCTTTGAGTGAAAATCTTACCCCTGACATTTTTAATTCCAGATATTTTTTACCAAATTCAAATTTCACCGTTTGCTATGGTAGGATTTGAATCTGTGTTCTCAGAACATTTGCTGAGTTTCTGGATTAATAGTCTAGCAATAATACCACGAGACTATCGCCTTCCCCCTTATTTATTTCATTCCATTTTCCAGTACTTGGTCCATAGCTTTGTATGCTATGGTGTTGTAAGAACATATCTAAATGCTTCTTAAAGCTGTGAGTGTCCCTGACTCCACCATCCTTTCAGTCAATGAGTTCGATTCCCACCAACTTCTGGGTGAAAAAGTTATTCCTCAAATCCCATCTAAATCTTCTGTCCCTTACCTTAAACCTTTGCCCCCCCTGATCATTGACCCTTCTGCGAAGGACAAATATTTCTTCCTGTCTAGTTTATCTATACCCCTCATAATTTTATATATTTCAATCAGGTTCCCCCTCAGCCTTCTGAGCTCTGGGAAAATAACCCCAGCCTAAGCAGTCTCTCTTCATAGCTGAATGTTCCAGCCCAGGCAACATCCTGGTAAATCTGTTCTGCACATTTTCTAATATAATCACGTGATTCTTATCTGGTCTGCCTCGATGATCTCTCACGTTTTCTTCCGGGTGCTGACTGTCTGTCCCGGAGTCCTCCACTTGTATTTCCCTGTGGGTGCTGACTGTCCCATAGCCCTCCTCTCACTCTCTCCTCTAAGTGTTGCTAGAGGAGAGTTTGATTTGATTTGATTTAATAATTGATTTGATTTGATTTATTATTGTCACATGTATTAGTATACAGTGAAAAGTATTGTTTCTTGCGCGCAGCACAGGCAAAACATACCGTTCATCGAGAAGGAAATGAGAGAGTGCAGAATATAGTGTTACAGTCATAGCTGGGATGTAGAGAAAGATCAACCTAATGCAAGGTAGATCCATTCAAAAATCTGATAGCAGCAGGGAAGAAGCTGTCCTTGAGTCAATTGGTACATGACCTCAAACTTTATTAGGAAGGTGGAAGAGAGAATGCCCGGGGTGCATGGGGTTCTTAATTATGCTGGCTGCTTTGCCGAGGCAGTGGGAAGTGTTGACAGAGTCAATGGATGGGAGATTGGTTTGCGTGATGGACTGGGCTACATTCATGACCTTCTGTAGTTCCTCAGTTGCAGAGTTGCAGGACTATGCGGAACGAGCTGTAAAATGGGTCTAACAAGATAGATTTTGAAAGAGTCAACGCAAGAATGATGGGCTGAGTGGCCACTTTTGGTATATGCTGTATCTTGATGTAATTCAATGATGATCTCAGAACTGTGGAATCTCTTGGCTCCCTCTTCCCTTTCATCAAAAGCATACAGACTTTTGAAAGCCTTTTCGGATGATTGCAGACAGAATCCTTGCTTCAGCATGGATTGGGTTGGGAACCACATCCCAATTCGGCATCGTTTACCTGAGTCCCCTTGAGCTGTGCATTATCCAGATCAGGGACCGATCTGTAACATCACTGGGGCTCCAACTTCGGAACAAGTTCAACTGATTTGCCCGACCTTAACTAACACTTGAGGCAATCCAGAGAGTATAGCCTGTCTAATGTGTTTACACTTGATTTTTGTGACAGCCTAAAAGGTCTCCCGTCTTCACAGCCCTGTTCATAAAAGAAGGGTCTGAAATGTACCCACAGGGGGAATCTGTGACATGAATCACTACAGACAATTACCATCAGACACCACCTTTGATCTGTTTGGCGATGGAACTTTGCCTGCAGCGAAAAGTTTGAGCTCTGCTCCAGTTGGACAGTGGAATCCACGCAAAATGCTGGCGAGCTGGTTTCCCCTGCTTCGAGTTAGACAGGCGGTATTTTTTCATCCATCATAGTCCACTTGATCTTGTCAGCCAACCGAAAAGTCTCGCAATTAATCACTGGCAGCCAACGCTGGGGCATGATAGCCTCGTTAAAACGTACACGGCTCCTTGTCACAACATGTCTCACTCGATCAGCTCTCTTCCAGAGAGGGGAGAGACCCAGTTGACTGAATGCAGAACACCAAGCTGAACCTTGGGTTATGCGCTCGTGCAAAACAAAAACAAAATTGCAGGGGCCGTTGACCTGTAATAGCGAGGAGTCTATCTGACTACAGCCGGACATTGCTCGTGATTCCCCTAACTCAAGCCAAAGCCCATTCTCCCAACGCCCTGTGTTCACCCATTTTCTCCCCGTCATGAATTCAAAATTCTTATCATTTTATTCAAATCCCTCCATGGCATCACCCTTCCCACATCTCTGTAGTCTCCTCCAGCCTTATAGCCAGCCAAGGTCTCCAGTTATGGGCTTTTGTCCTTCCGTGGTTTCAATCGTTGGTGGCCGTGACTTCAGCTGTCTCAATGCTTTTTATTAACCTTTTATGAAACATGAGTGTCACTGGCTGAGCCAGCATTTATTGTCCATCCCTAGTTGCCTGAGAGCAATTGAGAGTCAACCACATTTCTGAAGTCACGTGTAGGCCAGACTAGGTAAGGATGGCAGATTTCCTTTCCTAAAGGACATTAATCAACCAGATGGGTTTTTCCAACAATCAACAATGCTTCCATGGCCATCAGTAGATCCTTAATTCCAATTTTTTTTTAATTATTGAATTCAAATTCCACCATCTGCTGTGTGGCGGGATTCGAAGCCGGATCCTAAGAACATTTGCTTAGTTTCTGAATTAATAGTGTCGTGATAATACCACGAGGCCATCGCGTCCTGTTGTGAAGCTCCGGATAAAGAAAAATCATCCTAGTCCAAGATGACCACAAACTGCTCTAGCCTTTGAAGGGGAGCGCTAACTGCTGATGATTTAACCTGAGGATCACCATCCCTCAGGCAAGCGCTGATGTTGAGAAAGTTTGGCCTTCATGAATAGCTACAGTCCGTACGGGAATTGAACCAACGCTGCTGGCGTTGCTCTGCTTCATGTACCAGCTGTCTAGCCAACTGAGCTAAATGGCCCATCGAGTCTGCATGATTCTCCAACAGAGCATCCCAGCCAGAACCTAACCCTGTAATCCCATGTATTTGCCCTACTTAACACACACATCTTTGGACTGATTTGATTTGATTTATTGTCATGTATTAACATACAGTGAAAAGTATTGTTTCTCCATACAGATAAAGCATATGGTTCATAGAGAAGGAAAGGAGATAGTGCAGAATGTAGTGTTACAGTCAAAGCTGGGCTGTAGAGAAAGATCAACTTAATATGGGAGGACATGGGGACAATGGGCAAACTCCACACAGACAGTCACACAAGCTAGGAATCCAACCAGACCATGAGGCAGCAGTGCTAATCAGTGTGCCACTGAGCTGCACCATCGATGGGATCATAGAGATAAACTATTACCTCTGGTAGTTAGTAGCGATGGTGAGGAGTGAGGAATCCAGAGCGAGGGACACAAAAAATGAGAGCAAGTCATTCAGGCTTAATGGCAGGAAGGGCACCTCAAAGAAACCTGGAACTCTTGTTCCCAAAATTCTACTAGGAGTCAAAAGAACATTTCAAAAATAAGATTGATGGATTTTTATAAGGCAAGGGTATTCAGGGTTATAGAACCAAAATGAGTCTGAGATACGGATCATCCATCATTTAGGATTCCAACATTCAAACTTTAATTCGGCTTGGACAGACTGTTGAAATGTAACATCTGTGCCACTCAAGTGCCACGCATTGACCACCTCTAACTGAAAAGGAACTAACCGTGCCTGTTTGACATTCAAAAGCATTACCATCACAGAATCCCCTACCATCACCATCCTGGGGATTACCATTGACCAAAAACTGAATTGGAGCAATCATGTAAATACTGTCACCGGAATTTTACCACCTTGCCCATCCGAGGCTTGTAAGGTGCTGCCTGTGGCCAACAGAAAATGCCATGCTGCAAGCCTCACCCACCCTGATTCTAGGGAGGGCGTGCCGGTAAAATTCCACAAGTAGGTCAGAAGCTAGGAATCGTGCGGCGAGAAACTTGCCTCCTGAATCTCCAAAGCCTCTTCACAACCTACAAGGCACAAGTCAGGAGTGCAACAGAATATTCTTCACTTGCCCGAATGAAAATGGCTCGCTATGCAGCTTGCTGTCACAAGGATGAACGATTTGAAGACGTAATTTCTAATTTTTATTTTTCTGGTGCCATGTGCGAATCATGGGCGAATAGCACAGACCGCAATATACCCAATTCCACAGATGAAGAGAGGAACTCAACCCCCTGGGAAGAGTGAAGACCCCATTCTCTGATGAGGTGCATCACCCTGAGGACTTTTCAAAATGTTTCTGAGGTGAGACATCAGAATGCAACGACCTGTTCTGAAGCAACAACAGCAGCAGGCATGACACAATACAACTAGCCAGAAAGCTCAAGGGAGCTACCATGTAGGAAAGGGAGAAAAAAAGGCAATGCTCTTTTGAACACATGCAAATTGAAGCTGTGTGGTCTTTCTGTCTCTTTCCCTCTTTCTTTTAGACATATTTGTCAGAATTTTACCTCTCCACCTGCCACGGTATCGGAGCGGGCGAGGGGCAGACAGTGGAAATGTGTGGTAACCTCGGGTGGGATTTTACGGTTCTGGGTCAAGCGAGGCTGTAAAATCTCATCTGTTGTGCCTGGTGTGCAAAGAGACCATCCTGCAAAGAAAACCGACTGCTCACCAAGATCTTTACTCTACGACTCTAATTTTCCCAGATGCACTGTAGAAAGCATTCTTTCTAGTTGTATCATAGGCTTCTGTTCTGCCCAAGACTGCAAGAAGCTACGAAGGCTTGTGAACATAGTCCAGTGCATCACCATCCCATCCATTGACTCTGCCTACATTTCCCGCTGCCTCAGAAAGGCAACCAGTATAATTAAGGACCCCATGCAACTGGACACTCTCTCTTCCACCTTCCTCCATTGGGAAAAAGATACAAAGGTGTGAGATCATACACCACTGACTAAAGAACAGCTTCTCCCCTGCTGCCATCAGACTTCTGAATGGACTTATATTAAGTTGATCATTCTCTATACCCTAGCTGTGACTGTAACACTACGTTCTGCACCCTCTCTTTTACTTCTCCCCAATGTACTCTATGAACAGTATGTTTTGTCTGTATAGTGCTCAAGAAACAATACTTCTCTCTGTAGATCAATATATGTAGACAATAATAAATCAAATCAATCAAATGACTCTCTGTAGTTAGTCAACAATGATTAAACGACACTAATCCCATTTTCCAATGCTTGACCATAGCCCTGGTTGTTATAGCAGTGCAAGTGAATATTGAAATACTTCTTAAATGTTTCAGAGTTTTTGACTCAACCATCCTTTCAGGTAGTGAGTTCCAGTCTCCCACCACCGTCTCAGTGAAAACATTTCTCCTCAACTCGCCACTTAGGCATCTGCCTCTTGCTTTAAGCCTCTGCCCCCTGGTTATTGACCCCTCTACTAAAGGAAAAGTGCCTTCCTCTCCACCTTATCTATGCCCCTCAGAATCTTTTACAAATCTTATTTAACTCCGTGCAAGGGCAAATTCTCATCTTCTCAATAAAACCAGAGAAGAGCAATATGGCTCAGGAGAAAGGAAAGACTAATATTTATATCAATTTTTAGGGCCACTAAACATCTCAGAGCATATTACAGCCAATGATGCACTTTTCAAGTGTAGGCACTCTTGTAATTCAGGAAACTCAGCAGCTATTTTAAGCACAGCAAGCTTCCACAAACATTTGGGAGTGGGCAGGGAGAATCGAGGTTTAATGTTTCATACAGCACTTCCGACAATGCAGCACTCCCTCAGTACTGTACCGAATGCCAGTCTTGATGATGTGCTCAAGTGCTGAAGTGGGTGATATGGTGGCCCAGTGGTTAGCACTGCTGCCTCACAGTGCCAGGGACCCCAATTCAATTCTGTCTTCAGATAGCCATCTGTGTGGAGTCTACATATTCTCCCCGTGCCTGCGTGAATTTCTTCCGGGTGCTTCGGCTTCCTTCCACAGTCTGAAATATGTGTAGGTTAGGTCAATTGGCCATGCTAAATTGCCCTTTAGTGTCGGTGGACTAGATAGGGATAAATATGTGGGGTTACAGGAAGTGCTTAAGGCTTTGATGACTACACATTATTTGATGGTTCATGGCAATGAAGAATTTATTCAATACCTGCCATCTGGAAATACTTTGTTCAACCTCAGCAATTTTTTGGATAAAAGAGGAATGCATGAATGGCATATGAGATTGTGGTCGGCACAGGCTCGATGGGCCAAATGGCGTCTTTCTGCACTGTAGATTCTATGATTTTATAACTCAGAACCTTGGATCGGACGTGATAGTGCAACAAACTAAGTCATAGCTGACACTCAATAAAAACATCTATGTCTTAGCCAATAGTGATTCCTCAATTAATGTTGCATTGTTGTTTGTGGGAGCTTGCTGTGCATTAAATAGCAGCTGAGTTTCTGGAATTACAAAGTACTTACATTTGAAAAGTGCGTCATTAGCCGCAATGCACTTTGAGATACCAGAATGGTCACAAAAAGGCGTTGCATGATTAATCCTGTACTGATTCACCCTGGTTGACATATTAGCAAGGAGATCCAAAAGTTTCTTCTCTTCTCCCTGTTGATGACCTTGAGGCTAATATTTATCTTCTCTGCCTGTTCCTGAGCTTCATGCCCCTGGCAACTTCAGCGTCAGGAATGTTAAACTTGAGTATTATGTGAATTCTTAAAGAGATCAAATCATTCAGGAGTTGCGTTTCCTGTCAGAACATTCTTTGCTTAAACAAACATTGCAGCTGAAGGTGAATAAGTTAGCTGAGCTGTTAAAGACAAGGGAACAGTCTCATCAAAGGAAATCTCTGCTGCATTTGAATTCTCTCCCATCCTTCTCACTCTCGAGAAGATGCATTGCGCAGTGATTCCAACTGGGCAAAGTTTCAACTTTTTTTAACTTCATTCATAGGACAATGGGTGTCACTGGCTGGTCAACATTTATTGCCCATCCCCAGTAGCCCAAAGGCAGTTGAGAGTCAACCACATTGCCGTGGCCCTGGAGTCACATGTAGGCAAGACCGAGTAAGGATGGCAGATGGCAGGAGTGGCTTGGTGGCATTGTTGTCTCACAGTGCCAGGGACCTAGGTTCGATTCCCGGCTAAGGTCACTGTCTGTGTGGAATTTGCACATTCTCCTCGTGTCTGTGCGTTTCCTCCGGATGTCCTGGTTTCCTCCTACAGTCCAAAGTGTACAGTTTAGATGGATTGGCCATGAATAAAATGTTTTTCATTCATTTAATGGAATCACATGTAGGCCAGATCAGGTAAGGATGGCAGATCTTAATGGACATTAGTGAACCAGAGATGTTTTTTCAACAATCAACAATGGTTTCATGGCAATCAATATGATAGATTGTTGCATTAGGTTAAATCTCACAGGATCCAGGTTGAAGTAGCCAAATGGATACAAAATTGGCTTGATGACAGAAGATAGAGGGTGGTTGGCGAGGGTTGTGGCGATTAAAGGAATTTCACAGTAGCTTCATTGCAATGTTAATGTGAGCCTTACTTGTAAGTAATTAAACTGATAAAAACTCAACAGAAAACTAGGAGTTCAGTTAATTGAAGAGGATGCAGTGCAGATTGAGTTTAATGTCCCTGGGGCTAAAATAGTTAAATTATGAAGGGAAGCTGCACAGATGTGTACCGCCTTGAATCAAAAAGATTTTCTGATGATCCAATCCTAAAAGAGCTAAAACAGTTCAAGATTTCCATGTGGATGTCTCAGTGTTTCTGTCATGTCCTACTTTGGGGGTTGTGGTTTGCACATTTAAATTCACTTTTATTGAGGAGCTTTTCTTTGCTCTGCACAAAACTGAAAGTAAAAAGGCAGTCTGTGCAAATATCCTAATGTCATCAGCATTAAATCATGTGATCAGCTCTTAAAGCAATCTGCAACCCTTTTAACTATATAATAGTTTTTGCCTCCCCTCTCGTCAGTAAAGTCATACTCTTCACGCCTGAGCAGAACTCTCATTAAAAACCTGCTCTCTGCAAGAAATCCTGTCATTTACAGCCGTGCTTATCTTGCTGAAGCGTTGATTTTATTCCCTACGCCCCTTGCTGATGTCTTGCTTATTTTATCCCACTCCACTCTGATTCTTGCTATTGTGTGCCCATTTCCTTGCAGATATCTCCCACTTTACCATCATGCTCCTGTCACTAAAACCTCCCTTTTTTGCAGCCTCGCCATACCCTATGAAAACTTACTCCTTAGAGCCCGGTTTCTCACCGTATCTCACTCTTGCTACACCCCTGTAATCGCTGATATTACCTCACTGATTTCTCACTCAATGTACCTCACATTCCTCAGTGTTATCTCGCTATTTAAAGGAACACTCCCCAAGTTAAATTCCCACTGTTTACAGCTGTTCTGCTGGCTGAAGTTTTGACATTTACACCTCAGCTTCCTTGCTGAAGTCTCATTCTTTCTCTGCTCACTGAAACCTCATTCTGTTCTATTCACTCTCCTCAATGAAGTCTCTTCCAATCCTGCTCTCTGCACTGAAAACCTCTCTTGAACCCTGCTTTTTGCTCTGAAATATGTGTCTTATGATGTTACGTTCCCCTCACTGACATTGTCCTTTTACTAAAGTCCCCTTTTTAAAGTCCAAAGACCTGCCTTCCTCACTGAAATCTTCCAGGAGCTGGACATTGTGATGTCAACGTCTTTTCTGGGCCACTATTGGCAGGAAGTTCTGCCAGTCATGGAAGAGGGCGTGTTCTGAGTCTCCAGCACTGTTGAGTGGCTTCCTCAATACATTTACAATTTCCCATCCAATCACTCTGTCTGCACTAGAAACTAGAAAATTTGAAGGAAAGAATTACTAGGGTGTTACTGGGATTTGATGGTTTGCATTATGAGGAGAGGCTAGATAGACTGGGGTTTTCTGTGCGGGGAGCAGAATAAGAGTTCTGCTCAGGTATGAAGAGTATGACTTCACTGACAAGAGAGGAGACAAAAACTTTTATACAATTAAAAGCGTTGCAGATTGCTTTAAGAGCTGATCAGATGATTTGATGTTAATGTCATTAGGGTACTTGCACAGGCTGCCTTTTTCATTTCAGTTTTGTGTGTAGAAAGCTGAGTGGTGATCTTCTAGAGATCTATGAAATTATGAGGGCACAGATCAGCTAGATAGTCAATATCTTATGAGAAGGTCTTATGAGGAAAGGCTGAGGAGCTTGAGGCTGTTTTCATTGGAGAGAAGGAGGTTAAGAGGTGATTTAATAGAGTAATACAAGATAATCAGAGGATTACACAGGGTGGACAGTGACAGTCTTTTTCCTCGGATGGTGATGGCTAACATGAGGGGACATAGCTTTAAATTGAAGGGTGATAAATATAGGACAGATATCAGAGGTAGGTTCTTTACTCAGAGAATAGTAAGGGCGTGGAATGCCCTGTCTGCAACAGTAATAGACTCGTCAATATTAAGGGCATTTAAATGGCCATTGGATAAACGTATGGATGATATTGGAATAGTGTAGGTTAGATGGGCTTTAAATTGGTTTCATAGGTCGGTGCAAGATCAAGGGCTGAAGGGCCTGTGCTGCACAGCGAAGTTCTATGTTCTATATCTTTTCCCAAAGGTAGGGGAGTCTAAAACTAGAGGGCATAGGTTTAAGGTGAGAGGAAAAAGATGCAAAAGGGTCCAGAGGAGCAATTTTTTTCACACAGAGGGTGGTGAGTGCCTGGAACAAGCTGCCAGAGGTATTAGTAGAGGCTGGTACAATTTTAAAAGGCATTTAGACAGTTACATAGATAGGATGGGTATATGGGCCAAATGCGGGCATTGGGATTAACTTAGGGGTTTAAAAGAATGGACAAATTGGGCCGAAGGTCCTGTTTCCATACTGTAGAACTCTGTGACTTTATGACTTTATGACTCCATGTTTCATGTGGACCCATCAGACTCCCTGATCTGGAATACAGGCACCCAGGCCTGGAACTTTCTCTCCAATGGAACACTGCGGTCACAAAATGTGGATATTCAAAACGGCATCATTGACCTCTTGTGAGCTAACCCCAGCCCTCTAATTCTATATTTTACTCCCGTTCCAAGCTCTTAAACTCTCTAATAATGTTATTTTTACAAATGCACCACATGAAGCATCCTTTCTGGTTATATCACAGCTTGGTATAGCTCTTGCTCTGTCCAAGACCGCAAGAAACTTTAAAGAGTTGTGGATGCCAGTCCATCTCAAACCAGCCTCTAATCCATTGACTCTACGCTTAACCACTGCTTCAGAAAAGCAGCCAGCATAATTAAGGACTCCACACACCCAGACGTACAGACATAAAAGTTGAGGTCACATACCAATTGATTCAAGAACAGCTTCTTCTCTGCTGCCATCAGACTTTTAAAATCATAGAAACCTTACTGTGCAGAAAGAGGCCATCGAACCTATAGCAAGAACAACCCAATCTAGGTCCTAACCACAAGAAGGGGAAGAGAGACCTTCCAGGGAATTATAGGCCAGTGAGTCTTACTTCTGTTGTGGGCAAGGTATTGGAGAGAATTATTAGGGATAGGATTTATAGTTATTTAGAGAGAAATGAATTGATTGGGGATAGTCAGCATGGTTTCGTGAAGGGTAGGTCATGCCTTACTAACCTCATTGAGTTTTTTGAGAAAGTGACCAGAGAGGTGGATGGGGGTAAGGCGGTTGATGTAGTATATATGGACTTTAGTAAGGCGTTTGATAAGGTGGCCCATGGAAGACTTCTACAGAAAATGCAGATGTGTGGAATAGAGGGTGATTTAGCTAATTGGATTAGGAATTGGCTGGCAGATAGAAGACAGAGGGTGGTGGTTGATGGGAGATATTCATCGTGGAGTTCGGTGACGAGTGGTGTGCCTCAGGGGTCTGTTTTGGGGCCCCTGCTGTTTGTAATTTTTATAAATGATCTGGATGAGGGTATTGAGGGATGGATCAGTAAATTTGCAGATGACACTAAAGTCGGTGGAGTGGTAGATAGTGAAGAGGGGTGTTATAGTTTACAGAGTGACTTGGACAAGTTGCAGAGCTGGGCCGAGAGGTGGCAAATGGAGTTTAATGTGGAAAAGTGTGAGGTAATGCACTTTGGCAGGAACAATAAATGTGTAGAGTATAGGGCTAATGGTAGGGCTCTTAATAGTGTTGAGGAACAGAAGGATCTTGGTGTATGTGTCAATAGATCCCTGAAAGTAGGCAGTCAAGTGGATAAAGTTGTTAAGAAGGCATATGGAGTCTTAGCTTTTATTGGTAGGGGGATTGAATTTAGGAGCCGCAGCATCATGTTGCAACTGTACAAAACTCTAGTGCGGCCGCACTTGGAGTATTGTGTGCAGTTCTGGTCCCCACATTATAAGAAAGATGTGGAGGCATTGGAGAGGGTACAGAGGAGGTTTACCAGGATGTTGCCTGGTATGGAGGGCAGGTCCTATGAAGAGAGGTTGAAGGATTTGAGGTTGTTTTCGTTAGAAAGGAGGCGGCTAAGAGGGGATCTTATTGAAGCATATAAGATGATTAGAGGTTTAGATAGGGTGGACAGTGATAGCCTTTTTCCTAGGATGGAGAAAGCTAGCACGAGGGGACACAGCTTTAAATTAAGGGGTATGAGTTATAGGACGGATATCAGAGGTAGGTTCTTTACTCAAAGAGTGATTAGGGAGTGGAATGCCCTGCCTGCAGCTGTTGTAGATGCGCCAAGTTTGGTGGCGTTTAAGAGGTTAATTGATAAGTATATGGAAGAGAAGGGAATGGTTTAGTTTGGAGGGGCATTGCTTTTTATTTTGGTCGGCACAACATCGAAGGCCGAAGGGCCTGTTCTGTGCTGTAATGTTCTATATATCTATATATGTATTTAATCCCCCTGACACTAAGGGACAATTTCCCATGGCCAATCCACCTAGCCCACACATCTTCGGACTGTGGGAGGAAACGGGAGCACCTGGAGGCACGGCAGTGGGGGGAACATGCAAACTCCACACAGACAATCTCCCAAGGCCTTGATTGAACCCAGACACTTCACGCTGTGTGGCAGCAGTGCTAACTACTGTGCTACCGTGCCGCTCCAAAACAAGGTCATCTTTCTCTACACCCTCACCGTGACTGTAACACTATATTCTGCACCCTTTCCTTCTCCCCTATGAACAGGATGTTCTGTCTATACAGTAGGCAAGAAACAATATTTTTCACTGTATCCCAACACATGACAATAATAAAATCAATTCAAATTAAACCTTTACACAAAATTTTGCGACACGTTGGTTGAAAATCACTGATCTAGGCAGACGCACCTATTGCAGTGCTGCTCATTCAGAGGTGTTATACTCTGCATGAATCATTACACTGACTTTTGTCCTGTCCAACACATCCTTTGGCATTTTTTAAAGAGCAAAGGAGCTGTCCCCAGTGCCGGGCTGATAACCAGGATCAATAAAGACAAATTACCTAGTCATTATCTCACTGCTGTTTTGAAATCTTGCAGTGCTAGCTAGCTGATACATTCCCTTCACGACAGTAGTGATAACATTGAAGCATACTTAATTGCCTGTACTGCACTATGTTAGAGTACAATATACAATATATCAATAATCTGGGCATATCATAGATTCCAGTGTGTAACTCACCCATGCATCCATTATTTGAAATACAAATCACCCAAACCACTTGATTAGAATCCAATCTGTAACACACTCCTGGCTATCTGTTATTCAATATATATAAAGCACCCAAATCCTTTGATTACAATCCAATTTATAACTCACTTCTGGGTATTTGCTATTCTATATATAAACCACCCAAACTCCTTGATTAGATTCCAATCTGTAACTCATTCCCGGGTATCTATTATTCTAAATACAAACCACCCAAACCCCTTGATTAGATTCCAATCTGTAACTCATTCCCGGGTATCTATTATTCTAAATACAAACCACCCAAACCCCTTGATTAGATTCCAGTCTGTAACTCACTCCCGAGTATCAGTTATTCTATATATAAACCACCAAAACCTCATGATTAGATTACAGTCTGCAACTCACTCCAAATATCTGTTATTC
This sequence comes from Sphyrna mokarran, assembly GCA_024679065.1. Taxonomy (NCBI): domain Eukaryota; kingdom Metazoa; phylum Chordata; class Chondrichthyes; order Carcharhiniformes; family Carcharhinidae; genus Sphyrna; species Sphyrna mokarran. Next base: position 10,696,322 of record JAGIQG010000001.1, on the reverse strand, counting down.
TGTATACAAATCACTCAAATCCCTCGATTAAATTACAGTCTGTAATTCACTCCCGTGTACCTGCTATTCTATATATAAACCACCCAAATCACTTGATTAGAGTCCAGTGTGTAACTCACTCTCGGTATAATTATTTGGTGTATAAAATACCAAAAACTTTTGATTACAATCCAATCTGTAACTCAGTCGCTAGTATACGTTATTCTGCATCCAAATCTTCTGCATCCAATTAGAATCTAATCTATAACTCATCCCCGGGCATATATTATTCTCTATATAAAACACCCAAACCCATCAATTAGAGTCTAGTGTGTAATTCATTCCCGGATACGTATAACATACCCAAACTCTCAATTAGGTTGGGTTGTGTATTTTATATTAAAAACTGCAAAGCCCCCGATTTAATCCAGTCTGTAACTCAGCCCTAGATAGCCATTATTCTATATATATAAAGCACCCAAACCCTTCAATTAGATTCCAACATGTATATTGCACCCAGATATTCATTATTCTAAATATAACATCCCCTTCCACTGCTCCAGAGCCTCAATTAATTTCAAGTAAGTAATTTGTACCAGATATCTATTATTCCAAATCTGTGGTTCACTCTTTCCTTTAGAGCCTTGAGTACTTTCCAACATGTAACTCACTCTCGAATATTTGTTACTTTATAAGTATAGTATTCCCCTCCCCTTTCAATGCCTCGATTTGATTCCAGCGTGGAACCCGCCATCCATTATTCTTTAAATAAATCATCTGAAATGTTTAATGTTTTGCAAGTCAAAGAGCATCTGACAGAATCAAATCTTTTAAAAAATGTTATCCCTGAGCCAGTTTGGATGTCTGTTGATTGAATAGATGATGGATGCTTGCAGTTATATAAAGCCTCCCATCAATCTCACCGTAGACTGCGTATATAATAGAATAACATAAAATGGGCTCTCTGGGGTAAATTGGAGCATGTCCTTTCTTTTTTATGGCTTGCTTCAAGGGATATTAGATTTCATTTCAGGATTACACTTAAACCATAGATGTTGTTTCATTTTGAAATGGAAAGCTTGTGGGCATTTCGTCTTTCTTGAAGTGCGGTTATCTGCGGGTGTGAGATTTGAAACTAAATGAAAAATTTCAACTCTATCTCAATTTTGCACTAACACCAGAGTGGTTTGGGTCTGATTTGTTCATTTTGATTTATACTTTGGCGGATCATTCTTGTTCTACTGACCCCCTTGCACAGAAATCGGGAAGTTAAAAATGAAGAGTTGGAACGGTCAGAGAGAGTAGTTTTTAATTAGTTTTTATTTATTAGTGTCACAAGTAGGGCGAGGGAATCTATGTGTGGGGCCAGAGGAAATGGGCGGGATATTAAATGAATACTTTGCGTCAGTATTTGCCAAAGAAAAGGACTTGGTGGATAATGAATTTGAGAAAGCATGTGTAGATAGTTTGAGTCATGTTGAGATCAAAAAGGAGGAGGTATTGGGATTCTTGAGAAACGTTAAGGTAGACAAGTCCCCAAATCCTGATGGGATATACCTCAAAATATTGATAGAGGCAAGGGAGGAAATTTTTGGGGCCTTGATAGAAATCTTTGTATCCTCAGTGGCTACAGGGAAGTCCTGGAGGATTGAAGAATAGCTAACATTGTTCCTTTGTTTAAGAAGGGTAGCAAGAATAATCCAGGTAATTACAGGCCAGTGAGCCTTACACCAATGGCAGGGAAATTATTGGATAAGATTCTTCGAGACAGGATTTTCTCCCACACGGAAATAAGTGGATGTATTAGCGAGGGGCAACATGGTTTTGCGAAGGGGATGCCCTATCTCACTGACTTGATCGAGTTTTTCAAGAAGCGATGAAGATGGTTGATGAGGGTAGGGCAGTGGATGTTGACCATATGGACTTCAGTAAAGCCTTTGACAAGGTTCCCTCATGGCAGACTGGTGCAGAAAGTGAAGTCGCATGGGATCAGAGGTGAGATGCAAGGTGGATACAGAACTGGCTTGGTCATAGAAGACAGAGGGTAGCAGTGGCAGGGTGCATTTCTGAATGGAGGACTGTGACAAGTGGCATTCTTCAGAGTTCAGTACTTACATATATATATATATATATATATAAATGATTTGGTGGAAAATGTAACTGGATTGATTAGTAAGTTTACAGACAACACAAAGGTTGGTGGATTTCAGATCGTGATGAGGACTAACAGAGGATACAGCAGGAGGCTTGGGCAGAGAGATGGCAGATAGAGTTTAATTTGGACAAATGTGAAGTAATGCATTTTGGAAGGCCTAATGCAGATAAGAAATATACAGTAAATAGCAGAACCCTTAAGAGTACTGTTAAACAGAGGGATCTGGGTGTACAGGTACACAGGTCACTGAAAGTGGCAACACAGATGGAGAAGATAGTCAATAAACATACAGCATGCTTGCCTTCATCAGCCCGGACACTGAGTTTAAAAATTGGTAAGTCATGTCGCAGCTTAATAGAACCTTAGGTTGCACTTGAAATATAATATTCAATTCTGATCGCTGCACTACCAGAAAGATATGGAGGCTTTAGAGAGGGTACAGAAAAGATTTACCAGGTTATTGCCCGGTATGGAGGAAATGAGGGAAGATTGGCTCTCACTGGAAGAATGAAGTTTGAGGGGCAACTGGTAGAAGTCTACAAGCTTATGTGGGGCATGGACAGAGTGGATAGTCAGAAGCTTTCTCCGAGTGTGCAAGGCTCAATTACCACAAGGCATAGGTTTAAAAGTGCGAGGGGCAAGGTTTAATGGAAGTGGATATGATAGTAAGTTTTAAGGGGCATCTGGACAAATACATAAATAGAATGGGAACAGAGGAATATGATCCTCAGAATGGCAGGTTCCAAAGGCCTAAGGGCCTGTTCCTGTGCTGCAATTTTCTTTGTTCTTTGTTGTAGATTTCCATTAAGTTATTGTGAAATTACTGTGAAGATTCGCCACACTCCAGTGCTTGTTCGAGAATTTAGCATGGCCAATGCACATAATTAGCACATCTTCCAGACTGTGGAAGGAAACCAGAGCACCCAGAGGAAACCCACAAAGACACAAACTCTGTACTGTCAACCAAGGCTGGAACTGTACCTGACTCCCTGGCACTGTGAGGCAGCAGTGCTGACTACTGTGTCATTGTAATGGCATGGGGGCTTTAAAAGGCTTGTCATATGGCTGAAATATTGAAGGAAAGGTAGAAGAGTTTGCAGGTTCTGGGATGAATTCAAGTCAGTGTCGGCAAGAGTGCAGAGAGAAGGGCGTAACAACTTAAATCAAAGGATTTAATAAATATTGCGAAGATTTGTAGTTAGGCTGTCCCAAAATTCATCTCCAAACTCTGTGGCCTGGGTCTCAGTACCTCCCTCTGCCACGGGATCCTGAACTTCCTAACTCACAGACCACAATCAGTAAGGATAGGCAACAAAATCTCCTCCTCAATAATTCTCAACACTGGTGTCCCACAAGACTGTGTTCTCAGCCCCCTACTATACTCTTTGTACACTTATGACTGTGCTGCCAATTTCCCTTTCAATTCGATTTTCAAGTTTGCTGGTGACATCACCATAATAGGTCGGATCTTAAGCAATGATGAGACAGAATACAGGAACTGGTGTGGCAACAATAATCTCTCCCTCAATGTCAACAAAATGAAGGAGATTGCCATTGACTTTAGGAAGTGTAAAGAAGAACATGCCCTTGTCTACATCAATGGGGATGAAGTAGAAAGGGTCAAGAGCTTCAAATTTTTAAGTGTCCAGATCACCAACAACCTGTTCTAGGCCCCAGGTGCGACATTATAGTTAAGAAAGCCCACCAACACCTCTACTTTTTCAGATGACTAAGGAAATTTGGCATGTCAGCTATGACTCTCACCAACTTTTACAGATGCACCAGAGAAAGCATTCCTCTTATTGTATGGCTTGGTATGGCTCCTGCTCTGTCCAAGACCACAAGGAATTATAAAACGTTGTAAATGTAACTCAATCCATCACACAAACCAGCCTCCCATCCATTAACATCCATTGTATACATTTCTCGCTGCCTCAGCAAAGCAGCCAACATGATTAAGGACATTCTCTGTTCCACCTTCTTCCATTGGGAAAAAGATACAAAAGTCTGAGGTCACGTAGCAACAACTCAAGAACAGCTTCTTCCTTCTTGCCATCAGACTTTTGAATGAACTAAGTTGATCTTTCTCTACACCCTAGCTCTGACTGTAACACTACATTCTGCCCTCTTGTTTCCTTCTCTATAAACGGTATGTTTTGTTTGTATAAAGCGCAAGAAACAATACTTTTCACTGTATGTTAATACACGTGACAATAATAAATCAAATCAAACCAAATGTTCCATAACAACATAGCAACACTGGAGCAAGGATCGGTGCTAAATTCTCAGACCTCGCTGCCATGGGAGCACGGCTCAAATGGCCAGTAAGATTGTCTCCTACATCTACAGGACTCTCAAAATCTACCATCCACACTATCCACAAGAAAAATGTCCTGTCCGCATGCATCTTATCAAGTCTTTTCAGGATTTTATATATTTCAATAAGATTACCTTTCATTGTTCTGAACTCCAGTGGGTAGGAAGCAATGTAATAATAACCAGATCGATGGATGATGATCGAGGGATGAATCTTGGCCAGGACACAGGAGAGAAGTTCCTCCACCCTCCCATACCACCATCTGCCACTGCTCCCCATACTCCCTTCCCACCTCCATTGACCCCCTCCCCTTCCGCACTCCACCCTTCTTCGAAGTCAGATAGTTTATATCTTATGAGATGAGTCCTTGATTTAATACCTTATCACCTTTAACAGTGCAGCACTGCCTCAGCCCGCATTGAGAGTGTCAGCTTATTGTGAAGCCATGGACAGATACAAAACTGTGAATTTTGAAACTGACGTCCAGAGAGAGGGTCCAGAAGCATGAAAAATCCTGAAGATACTGTTGGGTGTGTGTATGCATATCTGCAGAAACCAAATATTGCTTTACAGATATAGGTGTGTCTGCTTAAAGATCACCTGCCTCTTATTTATATAATTGTTGCTCCCTTGGTTCATTAGTTCAATCATTCCATTTGCAGAACCTATTGATGTAAATCTTTGGACTGTTCCCAGTTTGTCTAATCGTGTCAACATGCATAAACCTGGAGAGAAAGAGGGTAAGGGCTGTTCAGTGACAGATTAAAGGTGGAGTTTTATGTCAAGCAAGCAATACTACATGGCAACATTTAATTTGATGGATGTATTTTATTCAAATGCATACTCATTGGCATCAAGTAGAGTTCTGAAGCTGATTTAAAAACATCTCTGTAGGTTTCAGTGTGGAGATGCTAATCCAAGAAGTAGAGGCACAGGAGGCCATTCTGCCCATCCATCTTGCTTTACCATTCAATGGCCGAACTGATCCATTTACTTCCCTACCTGAAGTATCCTGTCCCAGAGTTAAAAACCAACACATACACACACACACACGCACACACGCATACAACTCTGTAGCTGTGTAGTCTTCAAATTTTAGGCCTCTGTATAAATGCTCCCATGTGCCAATCTCAATTAATGAATCCACAACATGTTTACACAGCCCTTTATAAGCGATTGGTGCTTTATATGTCATTATAAAAACCACATCAGTGGTTTGGTATCAAATTCTGTTACGAAACTTCTGTGAAGTGTTGTATTTCGAAAGTGCAATATGAATGTGAGTTGCGGTTGTATTAAGAGTGGATAGGCTCTGTTAACATTAGACCCAGATTACTACTGCACCTTAGGAGGATTGGCCATGCTAAAGTTGTTGTTTTCCACCCCCATTGCCGGTGGGGGAGCTGGGTGGGAGTGGGGAGGGAGAGGGTTACTTTGGTGAGGCAGAATCTGGCCTAATACTTACCCAACCTATGCTCCATTACCCCCATCTCACCCTGTTTGCAGTATTTATCTGTTGCCTCCAGAATCGATTATTCCATTGCACCCTTGGCTGGCTTCCCATCCTGAACCCTTACCCTCACTCAAAGCTCAGCCATTGCTTCTTAACCTACACCAAAGTCTATTCACCTATGTGCTTGCTGAGCTATAGTCCAACAGCACTTCAATTTTAGAATTTCTCATCCTGCTATTGAAATCCCTCCAAGGCTTTGTTATGTCCATAAGCTGAACCAGCCTTTCAATCCAATGAGACTTCTGCGTTCCTCCAATTCTGGCCTCTTACATGTTCCCTATTTTCAATTTTCTAGGTCATGTATTCAGCTGCTGATTTTTGCAATCCCACGCTCCACCCCATCCACTCTACCCTGCCCCTATCCCACAAATCCTCCCTTAGATCATAAGACCATAAGGTGTAGGAGCAGATAATATTCAACTCAGCTTTTCTGCCCTATCTCCACAATCCTTGATTTCCCTACTAAGGAAAAGTCCTCTAACCTACATCGTCCTTTCCCAGAGCCAGTTTCAGAAGAGTACTCGGACCTCCTCTTACTGCTAAATCCATCTTTAGGTATTTTTTTCTTTAGAAGAACCTCAAAATCTACCTCTGCAAACTAGATTGATGTAATATCCCTGTATGCAACTGTTGTAATTTGCCTTTATGAGATTGCAAAATGACAGCATTAGAAAGGAAGTGTGTCATGACATCCAGTTTTAAAATTCACTTTTGCTTTTCAGTAGACCCCCGACACACACAGACATACATACATATTTATACATGCGTGTATACATGCACACACACAGATGAGTGCATATACACATGCATATATGCACAAATGCATACACATACACAGACGCACACATGCATGCATGTACGCACATGTACATAAGCATACATGCATATACAACACACACATGCATACAACTCTGCAGCTGTGATGTCTTCAAGTTTTCAGCCTCTGTATAAATGCTCCCATGTGCCAATGTCAATTAATGAATCCATAACATGTTTACACAGCCCTTTATGAGTGATTGCTGCTTTATATGTCATTATAAAAACCACATGGCTTGGCATCAAATTCTATTACGAAACTGCTGTGGAGTGTTGTCTTGTAATACTTTGGACCTTGAAAGTGCAATATGTGAGCTTTGTGAACAGCGGACCCAGAGTATTACTGTTTCGTAGCGGCATTGTCCATCCTAAATTGCCTCAGTGTGCAGGTTAGGTAGATTGGCCATGTTAAATTGACCCTCGTCAGGGGGATTAACGGGGTAAATGCTGATTTTTGCAATTCCACACTACACCCCCACCCACTGCCTCCTTCCCCATCTCACAAATCCTTCCTTAGGTTGTAAGACTATAAGATATAGGAGCAGAGGTAGGTCATTTACAAGTCTCCTCTATCATTCAGTGAGACCGTGACATATCTGATATGATAATATTCAACTCAATTTTTCTGCCCTATCCCCATAACCCTTGATTTCCCTGCTAAGGAAAAGTCCTCTAATCTACATCTCCCTCTCACTCTTTAGAGATCCCTCAAAATCTACCTCTGAAAACTAGATTGATGAACAGAAGTGATGGGGTTACAGGGACAGGGCCTGGGTGGGATTATTGGCAGTGCAGGCTCAATGGACCGAATGGCCTTCTTCTGTGCTGTAGCGATTCTATTCTATTCTGTAGCACAGTGGCAGCTCTCTCGCTGGACAGGATTTTCCAGCCACCCCCCTCAACAGCCACCAAGGTCAACAAACCTTTGCATAGAACATAGAACATAGAACATTACAGCACAGAACAGGCCCTTCGGCCTTCGATGTTGTGCCGACCAAAATAAAAAGCAATGCCCCTCCAAACTAAACCATTCCCTTCTCTTCCATATACTTATCAATTAACCTCTTAAACGCCACCAAACTTGGCGCATCTACAACAGCTGCAGGCAGGGCATTCCACTCCCTAATCACTCTTTGAGTAAAGAACCTACCTCTGATATCCGTCCTATAACTCATACCCCTTAATTTAAAGCTGTGTCCCCTCGTGCTAGCTTTCTCCATCCTAGGAAAAAGGCTATCACTGCCCACCCTATCTAAACCTCTAATCATCTTATATGCTTCAATAAGATCCCCTCTTAGCCGCCTCCTTTCTAACGAAAACAACCTCAAATCCTTCAACCTCTCTTCATAGGACCTGCCCTCCATACCAGGCAACATCCTGGTAAACCTCCTCTGTACCCTCTCCAATGCCTCCACATCTTTCTTATAATGTGGGGACCAGAACTGCACACAATACTCCAAGTGCGGCCGCACTAGAATTTTGTACAGTTGCAACATGATGCTGCGGCTCCTAAATTCAATCCCCCTACCAATAAAAGCTAAGACTCCATATGCCTTCTTAACAACCTTATCCACTTGACTGCCTACTTTCAGGGATCTATGCACACATACACCAAGATCCTTCTGTTCATCAACACTATTAAGAATCCTACCATTAGCCCTATACTCTACACATTTATTATTCCTGCCATAGTGCATTACCTCACACTTTTCCACATTAAACTCCATTTGCCACCTCTCAGCCCAGCTCTGCAACTTGTCGAAGTATGATTTGCCAAATGTTTTTTCTCACCCATTTTAATTCTCATGGCAGGAGGGACTGGAAAATTCCATCCATTGAGTCTCATTGAACAGGGAGTAAACCTGGAACTTGTTATCCTCAGGTGAAGGGAACTGGACAGAGGCAGAAAGTGAAAGAAATTGAGTTCAAGTCCTCACAGTTCTCCGATCCAATTGTTTAGACCCCAGTGTTGTTGTATTTTGATTGAAACCGCACCATCTGTTACTCCCACAGGTAATATGATCCCGTCCCTGTTGAATATACTCAATGTATCAGATTTTCTCTGAGAAAAATCAAGCCTGTTTCCACGTATCCCTTACCAGGAACAACTTGCTGATAATTGAACCCAGGTCCTGTGCAATCAGCAAACAGCACATCTAGCCATGGGATCATCAGAATTTGATGAAAGAAGGACAACCCGCTTTTCAGTCGAGAACAGGGCAAGTTGAAAGAGGGTGGGGCTGCATGTGAGAACAGCAAAACAGGGGTGGACATCTGGGATACTGAAAGGATATAGATGGCGGGAGCTCAGGTCCAGACTGCATCTGGAGAGAGGGAGAGATTGTGGGGTGGAGTGTTTTTTTTTATTCATTCATAGTATGTGGGCATCACTGGCAGCGCCAACATTCTTTGCCCATCCCTAAGTGCTCTTGAATTGAGTGGCTCGCCCATTTCAGAGGGCATTTAAGAATCAACCATATTGTTGTGGACCTGGAGTCACATGTAGACCAGACTGGGTAAGGACAGCAGATTTCCTTCCCTAAAGGACATTAGTGAACCAGATAGGTTTTTCCGACAATCGACAATAATTTCACGGTCATTAGGCTTTTAATCCCAGATTTTTTTAGTTGAATTCAAATTTCACTACCTGCCATGGTAGGATTTGAACTTGGGTCCTCAGAACATTAACTAAGTTCCTGGATTATAAAATGTTTAACCTGACAATTATCTCACCTCAGGCGAGAGGCAAGGTTCAGAAGGCGGAGCCTTCATGAATAACCTCAGCCAGTAAGAGAATGCATCACTCTGCATGACAAACCAGCTGTCCAGCCAACACTGCTAACTGAATCCAACCTCTCTGCACCTCCACTGAATCCAGTGATTGTACCACCCCCATCCCACCCCGACCTCTCTCTTATCCAAAGAAAACACACCATTCTGACTTGGGACAATATTGCTGTTCCTTCATTGTCACTGTGTCAAAATGCTGGAACTCCTCCCTAATACCACTGTGGACTGCAGCACAGGCAGTTCACCACCACCTTCTCAAGGGCAATTCGGGATGGAAGACAAAAGCTGGCTTTGTCATAATGCTACGTAACAAAAATGAGTTTCCTCCTAGTATTCCTAGTAAAGAAAAATGTCATTATGTACGTTGCCATTTTGAAGAGAAATCTCAGTGCAGCTTTAATAACCATCATTTGAAGGATTTCCATCATTCAGAAGAGTGGAACCAGGATCTGGTGATTTGGTTGATTGTGCAGTTTAAAGGTCTGGTAATGACAGGACAAAACATAACCCATAGTCATAATTCCTGGACTGAATGACCTCTTTCTGTGCTGGAAAGGCTATGTATCAATCCTTTGAAGATACAAGATAGAAACATAGCAACTAGAAGCAGGAGTAGGCCATTTGGCCTTTTGAGCCTGCTCCCCCATTCATCTTGATCATGGCTGATCATGAATTCAAAATCTTGATCCCCTTTCCTCCCATATCCCTTGATCCCTTTAACCCCAAGAGCTATATCTAATTTATTCTTGACATCAGACAATGTTTTGGCCTTAACTACAGCCGATGATAATGAATTCTACACATTCACCCCTCTCTGGGTGAAGAAATATTTTCTCACATCAGTTCTAAAAGGTTTACCCATTATCCTCAAACTATGACCCGCTAGTTCTGGACTCCCCCACCATTGGGAACATTCGTTCCGAATATTTCTGAATTAGTTAAATATGTTAGTAAAATAGTGTGAGTGATCCTTAGCTTTATGAATAGAAGCATAGAGTAAGGAATCATGATGAACCTTTAATAAAACACTTGTTGGGTTTCAGTTGGAGTAGTGTGTTCAATTCTGGCTCCACACTGGTGAAAGAATGTGAATTCACTGGAGAGGGTGCAGAAAGATTCACCAGTGTGTTGGCTGGGAGGGAATACTGAAATTGTGAAGAGAATTTGGATAAGTTTGGGTTGTTTTCATTGGAGCAGAGTTAGCTGAGGGGTCACCTGATTGAGGTGTACAAGAATATAAGGGCCATGGACATAGTGAATAAAGAGCAGCTGTTCCCCTTAGTTGAAAGGTCAGTCATGAGGGGACAAAGTGAAGGGCAGGAGGTTGGGGGGGGAGGGTGTGGGGGAAGGTGAGGAAAACCATTTTTTTACCCAGAGAGTGGCGATGATATGGAATGCGCTGCCTTGGAGGTTGGTAGAGGCAGATTGCCTCACATCCTTTAAGAAGTACAAAGATGAGCACTTGGCGCATCATCACATTCAAAGCTATGGGCTAAGTGCTAGTAAATTGGTTTAGGTGGGAGGTCAGGTGTTTCTCGCATGCAGTGCAGATTATGCGATGGGCTAAACAGCTTCTTCTGCACTGTATGATGGTATGATTCTATAGGCCCTCATTGGGGACATTTCCTTGAATGTATAAGGAATGAAGAACCTCAGTAATGTGGAAGGGTTGCACACTGGCACAGTGGTTAGCGCTGCTCTGTCTCACAGTGCCAGGACTCGCGTTCAATTCTCGGCTTGGGTCACTGTCTATGTGGAGTTTGCACATTCTCGCTGAGTCCACATGGTTTTCCTCATAGTATTCTGGTTTCCTCCCACGGTTCAAAGATGTGCGGGTTAGATGGGCTGGCCATGAAAAATTGCCCCCTTAGTGTCAGGGGACTAGCTAGGGTAAATGTATGAAGTTGTGGGGATAGGGTTTGATTGATACTGTGGTTGGTGTAGACTTGAAGGGCCGAATGACCTTCTTCTGCTATGTGATTCAATACGGTGGGCTTATTTTCCTTAGAATGGAGAAATGGTGGCAGGAGTGGGATATAGAGAAGATTTTCAAAATTTTGAAGGGTTTTGACTAAGTGGATGAGGGGAAACAATTTCTGCTGGGAGGGAGGTCAGTGCCCAGATGGATTTAGGAGAATTGGCTAAAGACACGTAGGAGAAGATTAAGAAAACAATGCAGTGAGTTGTTACAGTGTGAAATTCACTGCCTGAATAAATGGTGGACATAGATTCAATGGTAAGATCCAAAATGAAATGCGTTTATTTCCCGCCCCACTATGCTACCCGACCAACGCAGGTTGGGAAAATCAATCCATAATGTCTATTTGAAATGGAGAAACTTTCAGAGTGATGGGTTAAGTCATGTAGGGTTTGCTCTTATAAGATTGCTCTTTCAAAGAGCCACAACATACATGATGGGTCAAATGGCCTCCTTCCATGCTTTCTCATTCAAATGATTTTCTTGCCCTATGGAACCATGTGGGCAATTTGTTTGAATTGGAGATTATTTGATGAGTCACAGTGGATGGGAAAGAAATAAAGTATGAGGCTAGGACAGTGCATTTATAGCTAAGAATGAACTCGTGATGCAAGTTCCGTGCATCGCTGGCCAGACAATTCTTGACTAACAAGAAGTCAAAGGTTACAAGGTGTAGGCAGAATGTGGAGTTGAGACCACAGTTAGATCAGCCATGATTTTGTTGAATGGTGGAACAGGCTCGATGGGTGGAAAGGCCTACTTCTGCTCCTAATTCTATATATGTGTTCATATATTGACATTCCTAAACTAGGGAAATATGTAAAGGATGCTGTAGAGGGACTGTAATTTTGAGTGGTCAAAATCCTAAGCAATTGAATGACTCATCACAAGAGTAAAGAAATATATTTTTGGGTGCTTGCAACATGATGTTTTCCAAGTCATGACTTGTTTCATTAATTGTGACTTCCAAAGCAACTAACCAATTAGACTTCCAAGGGGATGAATTGGTCAGTGCCTAAAAGTAGTCTTGCCTCAGTTCCACTTTCCCCAATGTTTTCCAATCCCAGTTGTTCGGTCTATCCCAGCTGGATCGGCCAGGAACTTAATGGGTACAGAGATGAGTTGGATCTGCAAGGGGGGGAGGAAGTCGCTGCAGAAGGGTCTGACATAGAAAGGGTTAATGTGGGCCTGCTGTGTGATGTAGAGGGACACATGACCAGAGCCTAAAGGGCAGTGCTGTATTGGTCAGAGATGTGTGTTGTAGCAAGCACAGAGACAGCACCAAGATTAGATCTCATATTATATAGAGGTATACAGTTAGGAGTCGTTAACAAACACTTACTGTTAAACCTGTTTGTGACACCTACACACAACATCTTACAACAAAACAAAGTGTTATTAATTGTGGGTTGTCAGGTGAGACATTGTCATACAGATTTAAGCTGTTTTTTCACTGGATGTTTGAGTCCTATTGATAGTGGTATGTTTTCCCACATGTGGTAGCCGACAGCCAATTGTGCAAATTGCAATTATACTCTAAACTGCTCCACTTGCCCTCTGCGGTTCTGCAGTCACTTACAAACTGCATTCCCTCGCAAAAATAACGCCAAGAAAAACAAATGCGAGATGTCAGTTTGTCAAACATGCAGAAGACATGTCAGTTCTTAATTTACAATCTCTTTACCAAGTCCTGGCCAAGACAGCAATCAGCACGACCAGCCCTATAATTTCGTGAGATCATTCCTTGTTCTGCAGGTTTGTCACAAGCAATGGATTCTATTCGTTTCAGACAAATAGCAAGCCATTCAGTCCTTGTGCTTGTGCTGGCTCTTCAGTAGAGCTAACCAATGCATTCCACTCCCCATCACCCCGTTTATCTCCGTAGTGCTACCCCTTTCAAATGTTCATCCCGTTCTCTCGTGACTGGCGCAATTTATTTATGAACCAACATCGCAAAAAGACTAATTATCCAGTCATTATCACATTGCTGTTAGTGGGAGCTCACCTATTCATCTGAAGCCTGTGACTCATCTCTTAAAAAAAACTCACTTTTAAAAATAATCTTTTGTATGATTTGAGTGTCACTGACAAGGTGAGCATTTATCGGTCGTGCCTAGTTACCTTTGCAGCCCAGATTATTAATATGTGAAAAATAATCTCTCAATTTTTCATTTGAATGAATCAATACTAATTGTCTCCCAAAGGAGTTGGCTCCATTAATTGACCATCCCATTCAGTGAAATATTGTTTTCACAAAGTGAAGGCCGCATTTCTGTACTGCACTAGAAACTCAGTGCCCTAACACTGACTCAAACATTGATGCAACCAAAATGTGTGTGTGTCATGCCATTAAAGTTGGTGTTTTTTTCCTACAGTCCATCTAGTTTACCCTGATTCTCTGACAAAGTGTCTTATCCAGGCCCTCTTCCCTGAACATTGGAAGAGTCAATCTAAGAACACAGTTTGGATTAGATGCTAAACTCAGGCCCCATCTTCCTTTTCAATTGATTTGGTGAGGGTATGGAAACTGCTAATACAAGGAGTGGTTGACACAAATAATATGGATGCACTCCTGGGAAGCTACGCAAATTAATGAGAAGGGAATGGAGGATTCTGATGCTAGGCTTAGAGCAGGAGAGGTAAAAGGAAGCTTGAGTGGGACATATATTCATATTTTGTCCTAAATCCAACATAAGAAAAGATTCAAAAATGTGTGGGTTAGGTGGATTGGCCATGCTAAATTGCTCTCAGTGTCAAAGGGACTAGCTAGGGGATGAGGTTGTGGGGATAGTGCCTAGGCAGGATTGTGGTCTGTGCAGACTCGATGGGCCAAATGGCCTCCTTTTGCATTGTAGGATTCTATGATTCTAAGAATTCATGATATAGTGGGAAAAACGCAAATATCCCAGCCATTTTCATTGCTCAGCCAACAGCAAAAACAGATGGTCAGACAATTACCCAATTCCCTTTTGAAAGCCTGTCTCCACCCTCAGGCAAGAGCGTACTAGATCCTAACCATTCACCATGTAGAAAAGACTCACCTAATGTCACTTTCTTTTTGTTATTCACCTTAAATCTGTGTTTGCAATAGTCCCCCCAGTAGAAGGAATTTCTCCTCACTGTTCTCACCAGACCTCAAAAGATTTGAAACCTTCCCTCAACGTTATCTGCTCAAAGGAGAGGAGCTCCATCTTCTTCAATCATTCTATGTAACTGAGTCTCTCACCCCTGGGATTGTTCTCCTGAATGTAACTGAGTCTCTCACCCCTGGGATTGTTCTCCTGAATGTAACTGAGTCTCTCACTCCTGGGATTGTTCTCCTGAACGTAACTGAGTCTCTCACCCCTGTGATTGTTCTCTGGATGTAACTGAGTCTCTCACCCTTGGGATTGTTCTCCTGAATGTAACTGAGTCTCTCACTCTTCGGATTGTTCTCCTGAGTGTAACTGAGTCTCTCACCCCTGGGATTGTTCTCCTGAATGTAACTGAGTCTCTCACCCCTGGGATTGTTCTCTGGATGTAACTGAGTCTCTCACCCCTGGGATTGTTCTCCTGTATGTAACTGAGTCTCTCACCCTTGGGATTGTTCTCCTGAATGTAACTGAGTCTCTCACCCTTTGGATTATTCTCTGGATGTAACTGAGTCTCTCACCCCTGGGATTGTTCTCCTGAATGTAACTGAGTCTCTCACCCCTGGGATTGTTCTCCTGAATGTAACTGAGTCTCTCACCCCTGGGATTGTTCTCTGGATGTAACTGAGTCTCTCACCCTTGGGATTGTTCTCCTGAATGTAACTGAGTCTCTCACCCTTTGGATTATTCTCTGGATGTAACTGAGTCTCTCACCCCTGGGATTGTTCTCCTGAATGTAACTGAGTCTCTCACTCCTGGGATTGTTCTCCTGAATGTATCTGAGTCTCTCACCCCTGGGATTGTTCTCCGGAATGTAACTGAGTCTCTCACCCCTGGGATTGTTCTCCTGAATGTAACTGAGTCTCTCACCCCTGGGATTGTTCTCCTGTATGTAACTGAGTCTCTCACTCCTGGGATTGTTCTCCTGAATGTAACTGAGTCTCTCACCCTTGATATTGTTCTCCTGAATGTAACTGAGTCTCTCACTCCTGGGATTGTTCTCCTGAATGTAACTGAGTCTCTCACCCCTGGGATTGTTCTCCGGAATGTAACTGATTCTCTCACCCCTGGGATTGTTCTCCTGAATGTAACTGAGTCTCTCACCCTTGGGATTGTTCTCCTGTATGTAACTGAGTCTCTCACCCTTGGGATTGTTCTCCTGAATGTAACTGAGTCTCTCACTCCTGGGATTGTTCTCCTGAATGTAACTGAGTCTCTCACTCCTGGGATTGTTCTCCTGAATGTAACTGAGTCTCTCACCCTTGGGATTGTTCTCCTGAATGTAACTGAGTCTCTCACTCCTGGGATTGTTCTCCTGAATGTAACTGAGTCTCTCACCCCTGGGATTGTTCTCCTGTATGTAACTGAGTCTCTCACTCTTGGGATTGTTCTCCTGAATGTAACTGAGTCTCTCACCCCTGGGATTGTTCTCTGGATGTAACTGAGTCTCTCACCCTTGGGATTGTTCTCCTGAATGTAACTGAGTCTCTCTCCCCTGGGATTGTTCTCTGATGTAATGTCTCTCACTCCTGGGATTGTTCTCCTGAATGTAACTGAGTCTCTCACCCTTGGGATTGTTCTCCTGAATGTAACTGAGTCTCTCACCCCTGGGATTGTTCTCCGGAATGTAACTGAGTCTCTCACCCCGGGATTGTTCTCCTGAATGTAACTGAGTCCTCACCCCTGGGATTGTTCTCTGGATGTAACTGAGTCTCTCACCTTGGATGTTCTCCTGAATGTAACTGAGTCTCTCACCCTTGATTATTCTCTGGATGTAACTGAGTCTCTCACCCCTGGGATTGTTCTCTATGTAACTGAGTCTCTCACCCTGGATTGTTCTCCTGAATGTACTGAGTCTCTCACCCCTGGGATGTTCTCGGAATGTAACGAGTCTCTCACCCCTGGGATTGTTCTCCGAATGTAACTGAGTCTCTCACCCTGGGATTGTTCTCCTGTATGTAACTGAGTCTCTCACTCCTGGGATTGTTCTCCTGAATGTAACTGAGTCTCTCACCCTTGGGATTGTTCTCCTGAATGTAACTGAGTCTCTCACTCCTGGGATTGTTCTCCTGAATGTAACTGAGTCTCTCACCCCTGGGATTGTTCTCCGGAATGTAACTGATTCTCTCACCCCTGGGATTGTTCTCCTGAATGTAACTGAGTCTCTCACCCTTGGGATTGTTCTCCTGTATGTAACTGAGTCTCTCACCCTTGGGATTGTTCTCCTGAATGTAACTGAGTCTCTCACTCCTGGGATTGTTCTCCTGAATGTAACTGAGTCTCTCACTCCTGGGATTGTTCTCCTGAATGTAACTGAGTCTCTCACCCTTGGGATTGTTCTCCTGAATGTAACTGAGTCTCTCACTCCTGGGATTGTTCTCCTGAATGTAACTGAGTCTCTCACCCCTGGGATTGTTCTCCTGTATGTAACTGAGTCTCTCACTCCTGGGATTGTTCTCCTGAATGTAACTGAGTCTCTCACCCCTGGGATTGTTCTCTGGATGTAACTGAGTCTCTCACCCTTGGGATTGTTCTCTGATGTCCTGAATGTAACTGAGTCTCTCACCTGGGATTGTTCTCCTGAATGTAACTGGTCTCTCCCCTGATCTCTCACCCTGGATTGTTCTCCTGATGTAACTGAGTCTCTCACCCCTGGATTGTTCTCTGGATGTAACTGAGTCTCTCACCCCTGGGATTGTTCTCCTGAATGTAACTGAGTCTCTCACCCTTGGGATTGTTCTCCTGAATGTAACTGAGTCTCTCACCCCTGGGATTGTTCTCCTGAATGTAACTGAGTCTCTCACCCCTGGGATTGTTCTCCTGAATGTAACTGAGTCTCTCACCCTTGGGATTGTTCTCCTGAATGTAACTGAGTCTCTCACCCTTTGGATTATTCTCTGGATGTAACTGAGTCTCTCACCCTTGGGATTGTTCTCCTGAATGTAACTGAGTCTCTCACTCCTGGGATTGTTCTCCTGAATGTAACTGAGTCTCTCACCCCTGGGATTGTTCTCCGGAATGTAACTGAGTCTCTCACCCCTGGGATTGTTCTCCTGAATGTAACTGAGTCTCTCACCCCTGGGATTGTTCTCCTGAATGTAACTGAGTCTCTCATCCTTGGGATTGTTCTCCTGAATGTAACTGAGTCTCTCACCCTTTGGATTATTCTCTGGATGTAACTGAATCTCTCACCCCTGGGATTGTTCTCCTGAATGTAACTGAGTCTCTCACTCTTGGGATTGTTCTCCTGAATGTAACTGAGTCTCTCACCCTTGGGATTGTTCTCCTGAATGTAACTGAGTCTCTCACCCCTGGGATTGTTCTCCTGAATGTAACTGAGTCTCTCACCCTTGGGATTGTTCTCCTGAATGTAACTGAGTCTCTCACCCTTTGGATTATTCTCTGGATGTAACTGAGTCTCTCACCCCTGGGATTTTTCTCCTGAATGTAACTGAGTCTCTCACCCCTGGGATTGTTCTCCTGTATGTAACTGAGTCTCTCACTCTTGGGATTGTTCTCCTGAATGTAACTGAGTCTCTCTCCCCTGGGATTGTTCTCTGGATGTAACTGAGTCTCTCACCCTTGGGATTGTTCTCCTGAATGTAACTGAGTCTCTCACCCTTGGGATTGTTCTCTGGATGTAACTGAGTCTCTCACCCTTGGGATTGTTCTCCTGAATGTAACTGAGTCTCTCACCCCTGGGATTGTTCTCTGGATGTAACTGAGTCTCTCACCCCTGGGATTGTTCTCCTGAATGTAACTGAGTCTCTCACCCCTGGGATTGTTCTCCTGTATGTAACTGAGTCTCTCACTCTTGGGATTGTTCTCCTGAATGTAACTGAGTCTCTCTCCCCTGGGATTGTTCTCTGGATGTAACTGAATCTCTCACCCCTGGGATTGCTCTCCTGTTTTTACTCAGAGGTAGTAAGGGCATAGCATGCCCTGCCTTCAGAAGTGGACTCGCCAAGTTTAAGGGCGTTCAAATGGTCAGTGGATAGGCATATGGATAACATTGGAATAGTTTAGGTCAGAGGGTCATAAAATTGGTTCCATTGGTCGGCGCAACATCGAGGGCCGTAGGGCATGTACTGTGCTGTAATATTCTATGTTCTACGATTTTTTTTCTGCAACTCTCTAATGCCGTCACATCCTTCCCGAAATATGATGCGTGAAATTGGCATAATACTGCAGTTCAGTTCAAAGCTGTGTTTTATAAAGTTGACAATGGACTCTTTGTTTTTACAATCTGTGCCTTTCTTTGTGTAGCCCAGGATCCCATATGCCTCATTGACCATTTGTTTAACCTGCCCTGACACCTTTAGTAATTTGTGAACATTGTAACATCCTAACTATGTTTGGGGTTGTGGGTTTTAAACAAAAAGAAAAAGATGTGGTTTGCATTGCAAAGAACAAAGAAAATTACAGCACAGGAACAGGCTCTTTAACCTTCCAAGTCTGTGCCAAATTTGCAAAAATTCAAAATAACAGCTTTATTGAAGGAGCTAAAGACTGTAGAAAATGAACAAATAGGCAGGAACTTCTGAAACAGCACAACAACATCATCATCAAATCACGTGATTGCTTCTCATTGTAATCATGCAACCACTCAAATATATAACACAGATATACCCCCAGGGCTCTCTCTTCCTGCACCCCTTTTAGGCTTATGCTTTTTAGTTTATATTCTCCTTGTTCTTCACATCAAAATATATCACCTCACACTTCTGTGCATTAAATTTAATTTGCCACACATCTGCATATGCTATGCCTGTCTATGTCTTCTTGAAATCCCTTATTCCCCATTTCACTGCTCACAATAATCCCAAGGTTGGTGTCATCAGCAAATTTTGAAGTTGTGCTCTTCACACCCAAGTCTAAAATAGATCAAGAAAAGTAATGTTCCTGACATAGACCCTCTAGGGAAACTTGCTATAAATCTTCCTCCAGTTCACCACAAGTCTCATGCTCAGCCTAACGGTAATGTGATAATCTCCAGATAATTTGCTTTTGTGATATAGGTTGAGGGCTTAAAACTTGCCTCCAAGGCACTGGGGAGATGTTTCTTTTTTCAGCTGTGCCATGGGATTTTTAACACTTAGTTTATACAGCAGATGAAGCTTCAATTTAACATTACATACTGCAGCCTTGGCAGTATCAACCTTGAAGTGTCAGCTGGGATTATGTACTCAAGTGTCTTGAGTCGATAGACCTTTGTTTTAAAGACCAGACTTCATGGTGCCATCTTATCTGTGTAATTGAGGATTCAAGCTGTGGTTTTCTATGCATGTGAGAGCTGGACTGTGTACCCAGTGTCATGCCAGGAAAGTCAATCACTTTCACCTGAGCTGCCTTTGGAAGATGCTGATGATCAGATGGCAGAACACTGGGTTGCTCACCTGAGCTGGCATGTCAGCTATCTTCACCATCGTCAGACAGTCACAAGTGAGTTGGGCTGGACCCACAGTCAAAACACCTGATTTTCGCTTACCAAAGCAAATCTTCTATGGTCAAGGCTGGGGCAGCAGTCAAAGGAACATTCAACAAGGACATCCTGAAGACTTCACTTTGGAGTTTTAATATCAACATTAATTTCTTTGCCGAAGACATTGGTTTAAATGTTCCACAAAACAACAATAAATTACATTTATATAGCACCTTTAATAAAATGAAATGTTTCAAAAGCATGATTATCAAACAAACTTTGTCACTGAATCACACTAAAAGTTTTTTTTTTATTTATTCTTAGGACATGGACATCACTGACTGCCCAGAAAATATTGCCCATCCCTGGTTAGAACATAGAACATAGAACATAACAGTGCAGTACAGGCCCTTCGGCCCTCGATGTTGCGCCGACCAATGGAACCAATTTTATGACCCTCTAACCTAAACTATTCCAATGCTATCCATATGCCTATCTACTGAATATTTGAACGCCCTTAAACTTAGCGAGTCCACAACTGCTGCAGGCAGGGCATTCCACCTACTTACTACCCTTTAAGTAAAGAACCCACCTTTAACATCTGTCCTATAACTACCATCCCTTAATTTAAAGCTATGTCTCCTCATATTATCGATCTCCATCCGAGGAAAAAGGCTCTCATTATCCACCCTATCTAACCCTCTGATCATCTTATATGTCTCAAGTAGGTCACCTCTTAGCCTTCTTCTCTTTAATGAAAATAGAACATAGAACATAGAACATTACAGCGCAGAACAGGCCCTTCGGCCTTCGATGTTGCGCCGACCATTATAAAAAGCAATGACCCTCCAAACTAAACCATTCCTTTCTCTTCCATAAACTTATCAACTAACCTCTTAAACGCCACCAAACTTGGCGCATCTACAACTGCCGCAGGCAGGGCATTCCACTCCCTAACCACCCTCTGGGTAAAGAACCTACCTCTGATATCCGTCCTATAACTATCACCCATTAATTTAAAGCTGTGTCCCCTCATGCTAGCTTTCTCCATCCTAGGAAAAAGGCTATCACTGTCCACCCTATCTAAACCTCTAATCATCTTATATGCTTCGATAAGGTCTCCTCTTAGCCGCCTCCTCTCTAACGAAAAGAACCTCAAATCCCTCAGCCTCTCTTCATAAGACCTGCCCTCCATACCAGGCAACATCCTGGTAAACTTCCTCTGTACCCTCTCCAATGCCTCCACATCTTTCTTACAATGTGGGGGCCAGAACTGCACACAATACTCCAAGTGCGGCCGCACTAGAGTTTTGTACAGTTGCAACATGACGTTGCAGTTCCGAAATTCAATCCCCCTACCAATAAAAGCTAATAATAAAATAACCTCAAGTCCCTCAGCCTTTCCTCATAAGACCCTCCCATCATACCAGGCAACATCTTGGTAAACCTCCTCTGTACCCTCTCCAAAGCCTCAACATCTTTCTTATAATATGGCGACCAAAACTGTACACAATAGTCCAAATGCGCCACACCAGAGTTTTGTACAGTTGCAACATGACGTCTCGGCTCCGAAATTCAATCCCTCTACCAATAAATGCTAACACACTATACGCCTTCTTAACAACCTTATCAACTTGAGTACCAACTTTCAGGGATTTATGCACGTGTACACTGAGATCTCTCTGCTCATCTATACTACTAACAGTCCTACCATTAGCCCTATATTCTACACATATATTACTTTTACCAAAGTGAATCACCTCACACTTATCCACATTAAATTCCATTTGCCGCTTCTCGGCCCAGCTCTGCAACTTATCTATGTCCCTCTGCAAACTGTAACATCCATCCTCACTGTCTACAACTCCTCCGACTTTGCTGTCGTCAGCAAATTTACTAACCCACCCCACTACACCCTCATCCAGATCATTCATAAAAATAACAAACAACAGTGGCCCAAAAACAGATCCCTGAGGTACACCACTAGTAACTAAACTCCAGGTTGCCCTTGTTCAGAAGATAGCTGAGAGTCAACCACATTACTTTGGGTCTGGAGTCGTACATAGGCCAAAATAGGTCAGGCGACAGATTTTCTTCCTTAAAGGACATTAATGAACCAGGTAGGTTTTTCCTGGCAATGGTTTCATGGTCATCAGTATATTCTTAATTCGAGATTTTTTTTATTTAATTCAAATTCCACCATCTGCCGTGGCAGGATTTGAGTCATGTCCCCAGAACATTAGCTGAGTTTCTGGATTAATAGTCCAGCAATAATACCACTAGGCCATCACTTCCCCACTAAGGAAAGGTGACCAAATGTTTGATCAAGGAGATCGGGTTTCAGAAGCATCTTCATATCCACATGTGTCCATGGGTTTCTGCCATGTGTCTGTACCATTAAACTCTTCCATGGAAGAAAGGTGCCGAACAAAAGGATGGGAATTTCCACCCCCACTGTTGATCAGGAATTCCTGTCCAAGATCAATGGACCTTTTTGGTTACCTGTTGAATTCTCTGCCCTGCCTGTGGCGATTCCAGATTCAGGCAAAAGAAACTTGCATTGAGCCAGCATGGATATGTTGGGATGAATGGCCTTCTTCCATGCTGCAACCTTTGTAGGACTCTAAACAATGGAAGATGTTACCAGCTCTGCTGGATGAGCTCTTGCCTGATGTGTCCCTTGAAGAAAGATACTGGAGTTATCAGAACGGAATTGATGCTGTCTGCAGAACACTGTAGGAAAAGCAAGACTGTGAATGAGAAAATGGAGAAGCGGGAATGAGCCAGCTTGCTAAAAGCTACCCCTAGAAAAGATCTCCGTGTTCTTTTTCTCTTCCATCAACCGGTTTTCAGTAATATTACAAACAAAAGTCAAATGCAACCATTGATTCATGGTTAATGTCTGAGATCTGAGTATATAAGATGTTATAAATAATATAACATATATAAGATATGAGTATATAAGATATGACTGTATAAGATGTTGAGAGGTATTGATTGAGTGGATAGTCAGAGGCTTTTTCCCAGGGCTGAAACGGTTGCCATATAGAACATAGAACATAGAAAATAGAACATTACAGCACAGAACAGGCCCTTCGGCCTTCGATGTTGCGCCGACCAATATAAAAAGCAATGCCCCTCCAAACTAAACCATTCCTTCTCTTCCATATACTTATCAACTAACCTCTTAAACGCCACCAAACTTGGCGCATCTACAACTGCTGCAGGCAGGCATTCCACTCCCGAACCACCCTTTGGGTAAAGAACCTACCTCTGATATCCGTCCTATAACTATCACCCCTTAATTTTAAGCTGTGTCCCCTCGTGCTAGCTTTCTCCATCCTAGGAAAAAGGCTATCACTGTCCACCCTATCTAAACCTCTAATCATCTTATCTGTTTCGATTAGGTCCCCTCTTAGCCGCCTCCTTTCTAACGAAAACAACCTCAAATCCCTCAACCTCTCTTCATAAGACCTGCCCCTCCATACCAGGCAACATCCTGGTAAACCTCCTCTGTACCCTCTCCAATGCCTCCACATCTTTCTTATAATGTGGGGACCAGAACTGCACACAATACTCCAAGTGCGGCCGCACTAGAGTTTTGTACAGTTCAACATGACGTTGCGGCTCCGAAACTCAATCCCTCTACCAATAAAAGCCAAGACTCCATATGCCTTCCTAACAACCTTCTCGACCTGACTGCCTACTTTCAGGGATCTATGCACATACACACCAAGATCCGTCTGTTCATCTAGACTACTAAGAATCCCACCATTTGCCCTATACTCTACACATTTATTATTTCTGCCATAGTGCATTACCTCACACTTTTCCCCATTAAACTCCATTTGCCACCTCTCGGCCCAGCTCTGCAACTTGTCCAAGTCCCTCTGCAAACTATACCACCCCTCTTCACTATCTACCACTCCACCGACTTTAGTGTCATCTGCAAATTTACTAATCCATCCTTCAATACCCTCATCCAGATCATTTATAAAAATTACAAACAGCAGGGGCCCCCAAACAGACCTCTGAGGTACACCACTTGTCACCGAACTCCACGATGAATATCTCCCATCAACCACCACCCTCTGTCTTCTATCTGCTAGCCAATTCCTAACCCAATTAGCTAAATCACCCTCTATCCCATACATCTGCATTTTCTGCAGAAGTCTTCCATGAGCCACCTTATCAAACGTCTTACTAAAGTCCATATATACCACATATATATGAGGATGGTCTTAACAGGGATCTTGGCTTCATGTAACCCCCATGACTTGCCTGGGTTAGTAAAAAATCCTCACTTACTGTGCTGTCTGGAGACAATACACATCTCTCTAACCTGTGCTCAGTGCTGCTTCCACTCACATTGTTAGCCACTTTAAGACTTGAATAGCGGGTTAGGTGTAAAGATTCGCATTTTAATCAGTAATCTGTAAACAGTTCGTGCTGGTATGTGTGCTGTTTGAGACCAGAACATCTCATTCACCTGACGAAGGCCAGAGGGTCAAAAGCTTGTGAGTTTACTATCAAATAAATCGGTTGGATTTAAACCTGATGTTGTCAGACTTCTAACTGTGTCACAAGAGGATACAGGTTTAAGGTGCTGGGACGTAGGTACAGAGGGGGTGTCAGGGGTATGTTTTTCACCCAGAGAGTGGTGGGTGCATGGAATGGGCTTGCTGCAATGGTGGTGGAGGTGGATTCAATAGGGTCTTTTAAGAGACTTTTAGATAAATACATGGAACTTTGTAAGATAGCTGTTATAAAAAAGTCTTATACCTTACCTCTAAGGTAGGGATATGTTTAGTACAACTTTGTGGGCCGAAGGGCCTGTATTGTGCTGTAGTTTTTTTTTCTACGTTTCTATATTTCTATCTCTCATAAATATCCAACTAACAAATGAGCCCAAGGCTTGGGCCAGGGAAAAAGTAGATAAACTTCCAAAATCAATTTGTGTATATGAACAGAGCTCAGGGTGGCCCTCCTGAGGTGTTACTTGCAGACCATCTCCAGATTATTCATTAACTCCGCCCTCCTATCCCCCCCCCCCCCAAGCCCACTGTCACCCCCAGCTCTCTCCTCCCACCCTCGCCATGGCATCTATTTCGAAATCCACAAACCAAGGAAAGGAACGGAAGAAGATGCCATTTCAAATTTGCTTCTGTTTAAAGATTCCCTGAAGATTTGCCTTCTCTCCCCCTTGCAGATTTTAAAAGGGGAGAGGGGTGGCGGAATTTGTCTCAGTGCTGTGGTTATCTACCTGGGATGAAATTCTCCTGTAATGCCCACCGCAGCAATCGTAGCGGGCGAGACAGAACATTCAGCAGACCATTCAAAGGTCTGTTGAACTCAGAGAGGAATTTCCAGCCTTGGGGTGCACACAGCAGGAGAATCCTGCTCCTCAACCCCATCAGTACAGCGTGCTTTTCAGTCCTTATCCCATTACTGACTGTGGAATCTTCCTGAGTGCAAATTGCCTTAGTATTTCTGGACGTTACAACACTGACTGTAATTGAAAAGTACAGAGACCTGTACACTTAGTTACATTGGAACAATAGGAGACAGTTCAATCCTGCCTATCTATTCTTCCCAAATTGTACTCCTTAATTCCATACCAATCATACCTTAACAGCACTTCACAGCCTTTTGGATTTAACATTGAGTTCAACAACTTCAGATCGTGAACTCCTTCCTCCATTTTGATCTCTTTCCCCCAAACTCCTCCCTCACAAAGTGTTCTGTAACTTGTCACAAAGTGCTGGCCCTTGTTTTGCTATTATTATTCTATGACATCCCCTTTCAGTCGCTATTAGCACCTTCTTTAGTCTTTAACACTATGTTAACTGTCCCTTTGCTTTGTGCCAAGGACATCATTGTCAGTCTCTCTTGAGCTCCCACCAATCCCTGACCTTCTATTCTGATCCACCTTCTCCACCACCTTTTCCAAAACCTCTACCCTCTTCATCTCTGAAGAAACGGTGGCTAGAACTTTCTGGCCGCTCACACTGGAGGGATTTTCCAGTCCCGCCGACGGTGTAGCCTCTGCTGCAGGTTTCATGGCAGTGAAGGGTACGTTCACTGGGAAACTAGGTTGACAATGGCAGGATAAGAAGGTCCCACCACCACACAATGGCATGCCGCCTCTCATTACCATGAAACATATGGCGGGCACGTGGTGTGGTGAATCCCACCCAATGTAAAGTATCTCTCCATATCCTGCCAGAACAGCTGATACTTCCAGCATTTTCTGTTTTTATTTCAGATGTCCAGCATCCTCAATATTTGACTTTCATATTACCTTTCATAGCTTTGCTTTCTTTTGGCAACTTCCGCTGCCTTTTGGGGAGACAGAGTTCCAGCTTTCCACCTCTCTTTAGTTTTCCTGATATTGTCCCTGAATCACCTAGTTCTAATTTTAAGATAATGTCCATTTGTTCTGATTCATCTATCATCGGGAATGGTTTCACTCTGTCCATACCGTCAACTGGTTTGTTTCAAATACCTCAATTGGATCATGCCTCAACTTTCTAAACTCAATGGAATGTCATAAAACCTTCAACAAAGGGTCATCTGGACTCGAAATGTCAACTCTTTTCTCTCCTACAGATGCTGTCAGGCCAGCTGAGATTTTCCAGCATTTTCTCTCAATATAAGGTAGGTCCATCCAAAAGTCTGATGCCAGCATCAAACTTGCACGTCACAACATGTAAGTCATTGGACATTAAATGACAATTTAGCACGGCCAATCCATCTAACCTGCACATCTTGAGACTGAGTAGAAACCAGAACACCTGGAGGAAACCCACACAGACAAGGGGAGAACGTGTAAACTCCACATAGACAGTCACCCAAGGTTAGAATCGAACCTGAGTCCCTGGCGCTGTGAGACAGCAATGCTAACCACTGTGCCAATGTGTCACCCTTAAAAGTACTTTATTGATCTTAAAGTGCTTCAGAACAGCCTGATGTATGAAAGGGTCAACTCTTTCTTTCTTTAATATTTGCTTCTTCTCAGTGGCAAGTATTGCCTGAATACATTCCTGTAGTGTGCCTTGGCATGTTTCACTGCTTTAAAGATGCTGCTACACAAATGCCAAGTTGTTGCTGTTAACTAACACAGCGTGGGCCAACATTCTGATTCAGATTAGTTTTTGAGGTTGACCAAAATTACCTTTGCAGAAATTACCTGGCAATGGAGTTTAGATTGAGGAGGCATTAGGTCTGAGTGCAATCCTGATGCGGGAATGCCTGAAGTCTTTCCTCAGCTTTCCATTAATGCTTTGGCCTGCACAAGAAGAGGAAAGAAACGTTTATTTAAACCCCTGGTTATTGACCGTTACTTCTTGAGTGGACTGCTCAGTAGCCATGGCACAAATAGAGCTTTGGCCTGTCCGCACATAATGAATAGGAAGTGTTTTCATAACCATGCTACATTGGTGACAAGACATCTGGAGATAGTCAAGCTTCAGTCAAACACGCTAAGCCAACAACCTTGATGATTTGTATAAGCTAGACATAAATAAAGTCAAAATGCATTTATATTTTGTACCAGAGAGAAATGTCCAAAGTACTTCACATGTAATGAATTACTTTTAAACTGAATGATGTCCAATGTTGAGGTAAACATACCCACAACAAATTCCTGCGAGTGACAATGGAATGAAAACCAATTAATTAACTTTAATAATGTTGGCTGTGAGATTTTCTGGAGACCATTACAAAACTCTTGACATTTGGTCTAATGGTATTATCGCCAAAATATTAATCCAGAAATTATGTTTGAATCCCACCATGGCAAATGGTAGAATTTGAACTCAATAAAAAGTATCTAGAATTAAGAATCTACTGATGACAATAAAACCATTGTCAATGGCTGGAAAAAAACCTATCTGGCTCACTAATGTCCTTCAGGGATTGATTGATCAGATTAAGCTGTACAGGTAAACCTTAAACCTTCTTTATCTCCATAACTCAATCTTGTTTTCTTTATTTCTTTCATGAGATGTGTCTGCGCCAGAATTTGTTGTCCATCCTCATCACTAACTGAGTGGCTTGCTAGGCTATTTCAAGCAGTTAAGACTCAACCACCTTGCTATGGTCTGGAGTCACTGTGTAGGCCAAGCCAGGTAAGGATGGCAGATTTCCTTCCCTAAAGGACATTAGTGAAGAAAATGGGTTTCCCCAACAATTAACAATGGTTTCAAGGTCATCATTACGCATTAAATTCCAGATTTTTACAGAATTCAAATCTGCTGTGGTGGGATTCAAATCTGGGTCCCTGGATGCCTGGATTACTTGTTCAGTGACAATACTTTGTCACACAAAAGGTTGTGAATCTGTGGAATTCCCTGCCCAGTGAAGCAGTTGAGGCTAACTCATTGAATGGTTTTAATGCAAGGATAGATACATTTTTAAACAGTAAAGGAATTAAGGGCTATGGTGAGCAGGTGGGAAGATCAGCTATGGTCTTATTGAATGGCGGAGCAGGTTCAAGGGACCAGATGGCCTACTCCTGCTCCTAGTTCTATGTCCATCACTCCCCTATTTCCAAATTGAATAGTATATTTTGCAACCAGAGTGTTTAAAGTTAAATATTTCTTTCTCTACACCTTAGCTTTGACCGTAACACTACATTCTGCACTCATAGAGTTTTAGAGGTTAATGGCATAGAACAGGCCCTTCAGCCCAACTTGTCCATGCCACCCTTTTTTTAAAAACCCCTAAGCTAATCCCAATTGTCCACATTTGACCCATATTCCTCTGTACCCATTGTACCCATGTAACTATTGAAATGCTTTTTAAAAGACAAAATTGTACCCACCTCTACTACTACCTCTGGCAGCTTGTTCCAGACACTCACCACCTTCTGTGTGAAAATCACCACCCTCTGTGTGAAAGCTCTCTCATTTCATTCTCTATGAATGGCATGTTTTGTCTGTATAGCGCAAGAAATAGTATTTTTCACCGTACGCTAATACATGTGACAACAATAAATCAAATCAAATCAAAATCAAAATCAAATATATTCAAAATTGATGCCCTGTGGAAATTTTGGGTGATAAAGGCCCAAGATTCACTGACTGGGTTATGGCACTGGAGAGAGGAGCTCCATTGATGTGTTATTGTATACGGTGTTGTGCCTGCCACACAGTCTATTTTAATTCTTATATGGTGGACAAATAACTGCGAGTAGATGTCTTGTTAGTACAACCAACATTTATTTAAGACACAGAATCAATAATCATCCACACAACCAACAATAAGTCATCTCTACAGAAAATACAAAGTTCAGTCCAATACAAGACCTTGACTTAACTGCGTGATTGGTAAGTACCCAAGCAGCTATTGGCCTTTATCTGTGCACCAGTCTCAGTCATCCTCTGCATAGTCTGGTCCTCTGGTCTGATCTGGCACTCTGGTTCTGGTCTTCCTTTCTTCTCAGGTATGATGGCTCTCCTCATGCTGGCTGTTTCTGGTGATGGTCACTGGTGTTGTAGCTCATTCATAAGAAAACATAAGAACTAGGAGCAGGAGTAGGCCATCCAGCCCCTCGAGCCTGCCCCGCCATTCAATAAGATCATGGCTGATCTGTGGTGGTTCAGTACCACTTTCTTGCTTTCTCCCCGTAACCCTTAATTCCCTCGTCAATTAAAAACCTATCCACTCTTGACTTGGATATATTCAGTGAGGAAGCCTCCACCACCTCATCAAGCAGACAATTCTAAAGATTCACCACCCTTTGCGTGAAGAAACCCCTCTGCAACTCCAATCTGAACCGCTCCCCCCAAATCTTGAGGCTGTTCCCTCTAGTCTTGCTATCTTTGCTCAGCGGGAAGAGTCTCTCAACCTCTATCCTATCCATCACCTTCATTAACTTATATGTCTCTATAAGATCCCCTCTCAGCCTTCCAAACTCCAAAGAGTACAAACCTAGCCTATTCAGTCTCTCCTCATAATTGAAAGCCCTCATCTCCGGTATCCAGTATTCGTGGGATCAGAGAGAGAGAGAGAGATTCTTGGTTGTTCAGCACCTGTTGGGTTTTGCGCTCCTTTTGGTCATTCCAATCAATCGAGCAGGACTTGATCACCCTGATCGATAAATCCATCGGGTACTGCCACACCAACCTCTGGATGTGTCCCCAGCTGCCATGTCTCAGGTGCTGGGGGCACGTAGGGTTCAAACGCCCCTCCCAATTAAGGGGTTATGGCACCTTTATGTCTGGCAAACAATCTAGTTTGACCAGAAAGTCTCCTTTGTCTTGCAGATGACCCATACCCTATATATTCACTCATCTGGGTTGTAGCCTGTTTGTCTTTGTCTTTTAGGCTGTGGCCTGTCACTTTTGTTCTTGACCCAATTGTCCCAGAGTGCTCTATGTATCACCATTTTGAATGGCCCATTTGGCCACAATAGAGATGAGTTTTAATGTTGAATTAGAATGTATGGAGGTGGGGATTCAATGTTACATTATGGGGGGATGAATTTTGTTACATCAGTGACCACATCTCAAAACTACTTAACTACCTAAACTAAGTGGGGAGAT
Source organism: Sphyrna mokarran (assembly GCA_024679065.1). NCBI lineage: Eukaryota > Metazoa > Chordata > Chondrichthyes > Carcharhiniformes > Carcharhinidae > Sphyrna > Sphyrna mokarran. The sequence continues at coordinate 10,665,674 of JAGIQG010000001.1, read as the reverse complement.
GATGGCCTAGTGTTATTAGCACTAGACATCCAGAAGCTCAATTAACATTCTGGACACCTGGATTTGATTCCCACCAAGAAAAGATAGTAGAATTTGAGCTCATTTATTCATTCATCAGATATAAGCATCACTAGCTGGCCAGTATTTATTGCCCACCTTTAGTTATCCTTGGAGGGCAGTTGAGAGTCAACCATGTTGTGTGGTCTGGCATCACATGCAGGCCAGACCAGGCAAGGACAGCAGATTTCTTTCTCTAAAGGGAAACAGTTGTGTTTTTCCAACAATTGACAATGTTTTCATGGTCATCAGCAGATTCTTACTTGCAGGTTTTTTTTTTGTTGAACTCAAATTCCACCATCTGCCGTGACAGGATTTGAACCTGGGTTCCCGGAACATTAGCAGACTTTCTGGATTAATAATCTAGCGATAATACCACTACACCATCACCTCCCCTTTTATTCACTACTTCATTGAAAGCCGAGCAGTGCGGAAAGTGGACTCTAATTGGCCACAATTGGCTCGTAGATAAGGCGACCCATGGCTGGTAAAACAGCAGCAGGATCAGATGGGGTTGGATAGGCAGAGGCTGCGAGGTCACGACCATGAAATCCGGTTAAGCCCACCCCTCCTGACATCCAACCCTCAGAGGGACATCGAAGTACTCATCCTGAGATCAGAATCCTGGAACTCTCTCCTTAACCCCGTGTGGCAACACTTTCGCCGCATGAGCTGCAGGCCGGGATCCCGAAGAAGGTTCAAGCCCATCTCCTCAAGGGCAATTAGAAATGAGGATTAAATGATTAAGGTAAACTCTTTTATTCGTTGGGCCAGCATTTCCCCAAAGGAATGTGATAGGGACAGGTTAAACATTCGGCTAACAACATCACACAGCATCATTTACAGACTCATATCTCACAGTAGCCCTACTTGTATCTTCTCATTGCCATTTCCCTGTTGGTAATACAATTCCGAGCTGGCAGAAGGACAGGCGAGGCAGACGGATGATAACATCGGCAGACAGCGGAATTACCCAGAGGGCCAGGTAAACTTGACCTTCCAGCAGCCTGGGTCACCCCGTGCTGATTGTGAAGCTTGCACTCTGACCTTTGAGTTATCTGACACAGGGGGAGGGAGTGAGAAGCCAGCCATCGATCAGGAGGGAAGCAGCTGCCCAGCTCCCAGAGCTGCGTCTGGCTATCATCACGGGCACTGCCTTTCTATGTTGCTGGAATTGAAAGGTGTAGATTACAGCACTGTTTCCCAAACTTGTGTGGGGAGTTGGGACTGAGAGGCACGTATGCAGACCACTCACACGCAACATTCTGATTCCTATCTACTGTGCCGGTTACTCAAAGGAAAGCCCCTGATCGTCTTGTTTACTTCTACACATTAAGAGAAATGAGGCACAATTGAATCAATAAACAGAGATTACATCTGATGACAGAGGGCAATCTTATCAAGATGCTGACTGATGAAGGATTCCATTCTCCCCACATCCATTAACCCAGCAGTAGCAACTCATATTCATACAGCACCATTAACGTAATAATGTACCTGCCTGAATGCTTCACAGCTTTATAAAACATACAGTATGGCGTTGGACTGGGGTGGGCACAGTAAGAAGTTTCACAACATCAGGTTAAAGTCCAACAGGTTTATCACAAGATTTTGAAGCGCTGTTCCTGATCACTCACTCCCTTCATGAAAGAGAAGCACTCCGAAAGCTTGTGATACCAAAGAAACCTGTTAGACTTTAACCTAGTGTTGTGAGATTTCTTATTATAAAACGTGGTCTGATGCTGAGTCACAGAAGGAGATAACACCTCAGGTGACCGAACCTTTGTTCAAAGAGGAAGGTTTAAAGAGGAAAGTAAGATAGAAAGTCCGAAAGACGTAAAGAGAATACTCCAGATCTTAGGGCCTAGCAACTGAAGGTGTGCATACCAATGCTGGAACAATTAGAAATATGCCATATCCAATTTTGTCTTAAATGATTCTTGAGCTTTTACCCGCAGAACTTTATTAGAAATCTCTTCCCAGCGACAGCCATTACCCCCAACACCATATAATTTATCCTGTCTCTCTGGCTCCTGTTTGCTAATCCTCTTTCTATACTAATATATTGCGCCAACACCATTCTTATCACTTATCCTGTTTCCCTGTTTCCAGTTAGTCAATGCTCTATCTCTGCTAATACACTGCCCCTGACACCATGGACTCTTATAATTTATCCTGACTCCCCGTTTCCAGTTGTCAATCCTCTGTCTCTGCTAATATATTATGCCACACACTGTGAGTTCTTATCACTTATCCTGACTCCGTTTCCCATTAGCCAATCTTGTATTTATGCCAGTATAAACACTGTGAGTTCCTTACTTTGCCTTTAATGTGGCACTTTATTGGATAGCTCTTGGAAATTCAAGTCCACCACATCTGCCAGCTTTCTTTAATCCATCCCTGCATGTTTCATCCTCAAAGAACTTTAATTAATGTATCACATACAATGTACCTTTCATATAATCTTGACTCCACCTGATTGTGTGTTGATTTTCCGAATGTCTCGTAATAGTAAAAATGGGCTCCAGCGTTTTCCCAATGACAGGCATTAGGCTAACTTACCTGTTGACTCTTGCTTAGTGTCTCACTCACTTCTTGAGAGTACTTTAGAGCCCTCCTTTCAGTAAGTTAATTGATGTTTGATTTGGCATGATGTAACAGTGGGGAGGGTAGGAAGCCCTCGTCACTCTGCTGTTAAGCACAAAATCTCCTTCATGTGGAATCATGAAACTGATTTAATTAAGTGAGTTCATCCATGATGATTGCATGCTCCTTCAGTGTGAACTAAAACAGCATACACATTCACACTTGGCCTTATCTTACATAGGGTTCTCTTGCTCCAACTTTGCAATGATTAGGGAAACCCATGGGAAGACATGAAAAACACTTCGATCTTTTAAGAAGCATTTAGACAGTTACATGGGTATGATGGGTATGTAGGGATATGGGCCAAATGTGTGCAACTGGGATTAGTTTAGAGGTTTAAAAAAGAGATGGCATGGACAAGTTGGGCTATAGGGCCTGTTTCCATGCTGTAAACTCTATGACTCTATGACTTTGTAATATTCTTGGTTCAGGGGGTATCATTATTTCCTCTCTGGTTCACATTATTGGATAAGTAGAAACTGAGAGCTACAGTTTACTCTGATACATGAGGCTGATTTGTCATAGTAAATTGTCTCATAGTGTCCCAAGGTTGTAGTTTGCGGGGAGGAGGAGGAGTGGTTAGCAGGGTAAATATATGGGGTTTACAGGGTTAAGATCTGGGTGGGATGCTTTGTTGGAGAGACAGTGCAGACCTAATGGGCTGAATGGCCTCCTTCTGCACTATAGTGATTCTATTCTGTCTTAAACAAAATAAAAATAGGAAGTGCTGGGAAACCTCAGCAAGTCTGGCAGCATCCCTGGAGAGAGAAACAGAGTTAATGTTTCGAGTCAAATCTTCCTCCAAACAGCTACAGGGTTTTTCCAGAACTTTCTATTTTTATTTCAGATTTCCAGCATCCACAACGTTTTGCTTCATTTTTCTAGTTTTTTGGCAAAGCACTTTACAGCCATTGAAAAGTCTAGACAGTGTTGTAATGTGGGAATTGCAGTGGCCATTTTGCACTCATTAAAGCTCCACAAACAGCAATGTGATGATAACTGGGAATCTGCTTCATGTGACGTTGTGTGTAGGATAAATATTGGCCAGTACATCAGTGTTGATGCTGCCTCTTCCTTGAGGCCACCTGAAAGGTCAAACAGCACTGCGATATGTAGTCTCATTTGGATAGATGGCACCTCAGACAGTGCAGAACTCCCTCAGTACTACACTAGTACACCAACCTAGATTGCATTTATCTTCTGGAGGTTTTGAAAATATACACAGCTGTAGCTTTTTCAAGGTCGTTTTCACTTTTGCCAATGAAAAGCAGATCCTACAAAGCAGTAATTACCTAGGTGCCTGCAGGAGTGAAGCCTTATTTTAACTAAATTACGATGAGAGTTCCACTTACTCACTGTGAACTCAAAGTATTTAATTGCTTCTACATCAGTATGAGTCTCTAGGATGGTGTGAGGTAAAAGTCTCCAGAATGGATTTATTTATGCACTACATCGTGTTGTCTCTTTCACACTCAGCCTCTCTTTCTTCCTCCTTCTTTGTCCCTTCAAAAAGAAGCAATTTTGGTCACCCGGGTTTCTGAAAAGTAGCCTGTGTGCTTTAGACATTTAAAGAAAAAGTCTAAGGCTTCCAAAAGATCTTTAACACACAGACTAAGCCCATTTGTTCTCACAGTTTTAATCTCACACTCATTAATACACAAACAAGTTCCTTCATTCACACATACTAATCTCATACTCATTGATTCCATTCATTCACACACAATCTTAATCGAACACTCATTAACATATAGTGGTACCACATCGTCATGAACACACAGTTTAACTCACACTCATTAGCATACACAGTCAAATCCCACACTCATTAACAAACACAGTCTAATCTGACATCCATTAACACACAAAGTATAATATCAAGGGTAAGACTCTTAGCAGTGAGAGAATCAGAAGGACGTGGGGTCTGGGTCCCTGGGACTCTTAAATCGGCCTTGCAGGTAGAGGATGTGGTCAAGAAGGTGTATGATGTACTGGCTTTTATCAATCGAGGGATGAGTTCAGGAGATAATGCTACAGCTTTATAAGACTCTAGTCAGACCTCACTCGTAGTATTGTGTGCAATTCTGGTTGCCTCATTACAAGAAAGATGTGGAAGCTATTGAAAGGGTGCAGAGGAGATTGACAAGGATGTTGCCTGGCTTGCCTTATGAGGATAGGTTGAGGGAACTCGGTCTTTTCTCCCTGGAGAGATGAAGGATGAGAGGTGACCTGATAGAGGTTTATAAGATGTTGAAAGGTATAGATAGGGTGGATTCTCAGAGGCTATTCCCCAGGGCTGAAATGTTGCTAGAGAGGACACAGGTTTAAGAGCTGGGGAATAGGTACTAGGGATGTCAGGGGTAAGTTTTTCACTCAGAGGGTGGTGGGTGAGTGGAATCGGCTGCTGTCGGTAGTGTTGGAGATGAATTCGTTAGGGTCTTTTGAGAGACTTCTGGATGAGTACATGGGATTTAATGAGATTGAGGGTTATAGATAGGCCTAGTAGGTAGGGATGTGATCAGCACAACTTGTGGGCCAAAAGGTCTGTTTGTGCTGTAGTTTTTCTATGTTCTATGTTATCTGTTCTAAAGTGTAATTTTTTTTTACTCCTTAATATATAATGCAGGATTTTCCGGCCATGCTCACCCTAAAACTGGAAAAGCCTGAGGTCAATGGACCTTTGTATAATCCAACCACCACCCCTCCCCACTTGCTACAATTCCCTGGCAAATGGGACAGGAAAATTCCTCCATGGTGTTACCACACAGTCATTAACACACAGTCCAACTCACACGCGTTAACACACAAACTATTCCCACTCATTTACATGCACAATCTAATCTCACACACGTTAATGCACAGACTAATCCCCTCATCCACACATATAATCTTAATGTCACATCAACATACAGGCTAATCCCATTCATTCACACACAGTCATAATCTAACACTCATTTGCACACATAGTTATAATCTCACACTCATTCACACACACAGTATAACCTCAGTCACTAACGCACAATCTAACCTACACTCATTAACATCCAAACTCAAATTACGAAATTCACCCCAAACTTTGAGGCCTGAGGTTCGGCTGGAAAACATGCCATCAACAGGGACAAAGTAGAAATAGTCGAGAGCTTCAAAGTCTCAAGTGTCCAAATCACCAACAACTTGTCCTGGTCCCTCAATGCCGACACTATAGTTAAGAAAGTCCACCAACGTCTCTACCTTCTCAGGAAGCTAAGGAAATTCAGCATGTCTGCTATGACTGCTACAAATTTTTCAGATGCATCATAGACAGCATGTTTCATGTGTTAATGAGCTTTCTGTTGTTGACTAGCAAATACCATTGTATTTATTCAAAAAACAGTTGATGCTCTTAAGGTGAGAATAACTGATTAATGATGCATAGTGACCTTAACAAAGCTCTCTTGAACTATTCATATATTTATTTCAATAATGTAGATCAATGTATTTCTTTAAGTAATATCAATTATTCATATACTTATCAGCTAAATATTTAGGCATATTTTTCTTTTTGTGAAATGTTTTTTAATTCAAAAATAAAATGAACGTGAAGCAGATGCCCTCATGTTTAATTAAGTATTGCGACCCCGAGGCTAGTATAGTTTTTTTATCCAGATGATCCCATTATCATCAGCAGTTTACAACCCTCTGTAAATTCCCTTTGTTCTTTAGGAAGTAGATTTGTGCTGATAGATTGCACTCAAAGCTAACAGCAACTTGCAGTCACTGAGCACGTCTAATGTGGAACATCACGTGCTGCTTATAGAGGGTGCAGGTGGTGGAGCAAAAACCAGCCTGAAGGTGAACTGAGGCAAGTTAAAGCAAGGTGGGTACGGTGATGCTGACATTGTCAAAGTCTGGGGTATTGAGAATGTACACACAGTAAGAAGTCTGACAACACCAGGTTTAAATCCAATTGATTTATTTGATAGTAAACTCACTAGCTTTGGTCTTCGTCAGGTGAATGAAGTGTTCTGGTCTCAAACAGCACATATAACAGCAATGTGAGTGGAAGGAGCACTGAGCACAGGTTAAAGAGATGTGTATTGTCTCCAGCCAGCACAGTAAGTGAGGTTTTTTGCTAACCCAGGCAAGTCATGGGAGTTACAGATTGTGTGACATGAAGCCAAGATCGCTGTTAAAACCGTCCTCATATGTGCAAAACTTGGCTATCAGTCTCCGTCAGCGGCTCTGCGCTGTTGTGTGTCATGAAGGCCCCCTTGAAGAACATTTACTCGAAGGTCGGAGGCCAAATGCCTGTAACCGCTGAAGTGTTCGCCAACAGGAAGAGAACAGTTTTGCCTGGTGATTGTTGAGCGACGTTCATTCATCCGCTGTCGTAGTGTCTGCATGGTCTTCCCAATGTACCATGCTTCGGGACATCCTTTCTTGCAACGTATTAGGTAGACAACGTTGGCCCAGTTGCAAGAGTATGTACCGTGTACCTGGTGAATGGTATTCTCACGTTTGATGATGCCATCCATGTCTATGATCCGGTACGTCTTGCAGAGGTTGCTGTGGCAGGGTTGTGTGGTATTGTGGTCACTGTTCTCCTGAAGGTTGGGTAATTTGCTGCGAACAATGGTCTCTTTGAGGTTGAGTGGTTGCCTGAAGGCAAGAAGTGGGGGTATGGGGATGGCCCTGGCGAGGCGTATTGGGAAGGTAGGCAGTGCTTTTGTGATGGCGGGAGACATAAGGCAGGATTTTCCAGCCACTCTCGCCCAAAACCGGAAAATCCCTACTGAGGTCAATGGACTTTTGCATGGTCCGCGTACTGCGTACAACGATTCCCTTGGTGGGGGGGGGCAGGAAAATTTCACCCCTTGCTGGGACCGGATGGGATGTACCCCAGGTTATTTGGGAGGTGAGGGAAGTGGTTGCAGAGGCCCTGGCAATGATATTTGCATCGTCCATGGAAACGGGAGAGGTTCCGGAGGATTGGAGGATTGCAGATGTGGTTCCTATCTTTAAGAAAGGGAACAGGGATAGTCCAGGAAATTACCGACCGGTGAGTCTGACTTCAGTGGTTGGTAAGCTGATGGAGAGGCTTCTGAGGGATAAGATATATGAACATTTGGAGAAGTTTGGACTGATTAGAAATAGTCAGCATGGTTTTGTCAAGGGCAGGTCATGCCTTACGAGCCTAGTTGAGTTCTTCGAAAATGTGACTGAACACATTGACGAAGGAAGAGCGGTGGACGTAGTGTACATGGACTTTAGCAAGGCGTTTGATAAGGTCCCCCATGCAAGGCTTCTGGAGAAGGTGAGAGGGCATGGGATCCAAGGGGCTTTGGCCTCGTGGATCCAGAACTGGCTTGCTGGCAGAAGGCAGAGAGTGGTTGTGGATGGGTCTTGTTCTGCATGGAGGTCGGTAACCAGTGGAGTGCCCCAGGGATCTGTTCTGGGACCCCTGCTGTTTGTCATTTTCATAAATGACCTGGATGAGGAAGTGGAGGGATGGGTTAGCAAGTTCGCCGACGATACAAAGGTCGGTGGTGTTGTGGATGATCTGGAGGGATGCCAAAAGTTGCAGCGGGACATAGACAGGATGCAAGACTGGGCGGAGAAGTGGCAGATGGACTTCAACGTGGATAAATGTGTAGTGGTCCATTTTGGCAGGAATAATGGGATGAAGGAGTACAATATAAGGGGTAGGAGTCTTAGCTGTGTTGTAGAGCAGAAGGATCTCGGGGTCCGGGTCTATCAGACTCTTAAATCGGCCTCGCAGGTGGAGGAAGTGGTCAAGAAGGCGTACAGTGTACTGGCCTTTATTAATTGAGGAATAGAGTTTAGGAGTCAGGAGGTAATGATGCAGCTCTATAAGACCCTTGTCAGACCCCAGTTGGAGTATTGTACGCAGTTCTGGTCGCCTCATTATAGGAAAGACGTAGAGGCTATTGAGACAGTTCAGAGAAGATTTACAAGGATGCTGCCTGGATTGGGAGGCAGGCCTTATGAAGATAGGTTGAGGGAGCTGGGACTCTTCTCACTGGAGAGACGTAGGTTGAGAGGCGACCTGATAGAGGTTTATAAAAGGTTGAGAGGAATAGATAGGGTGGACTTTCAGAGACTATTTCCCAGAGCTGAAATGGTCACTACAAGAGGACACAGATTTAAGGTGCAGGGAAGCAAATACAGAGGAGATGTTAGGGGTAAGTTTTTCACTCAGAGGGTGATGAGTGAATGGAATCGACTGCCGTTGGAGGTTGTTGAGGCAAACTCGCTGGGGTCTTTTAAAAGACTTCTGGATGAGTATATGGAAACAAATAGGATAGGGGGTTATAGGTAGGTCTGTGGATTGGTAGATGTGATCGGCGCAACCCGTGGGCCGAAGGGCCTGTTTGTGCTGTATTGTTCTATGTTCTATGAAACTGAGACCCTGGCACTGTGAGGCAGCAGTGCCAACACTGTGCCACGGTGGGATTCAAACCCGAGTTCAGGACTATGATGGTTGAATTTTATTTTTATTCATTCACAGGGCATGGGCATCGCTGGCTTATTGCCCTTCTCAAGTTGCCCTTGAGAACGCGGTGGTGAACTGAGAGGCTTGCTGGGCCATTTCAGAAGGCAGTTGAGAGTCAACCATATTGCTGTGGCTCTGGAGTCACATGTAGGCCAGATGAGGTAAGGACACAAATTTCCTTCCCTAAAGGACATTAGTGAACCGATGAAGCTGGGGAGTAGGTACAGAGGAGATGTCAGGAGTAAGTTTTTCACTCAGAGTGGTGGGTGTGTGGAATGGGCTGCCGGCAATAGTGATGGAGGCGGATTCGATAGGTTCTTTTAAGAGACTTTTAAATAAGTACACAGAACTTAGTAAGATAGAGGGTTATAGACAAGCCTAGTAACTTTGACATAGGAGCATATTTGGTACAACTTTGTGGGCCGAAGGGCCTGTATTGTGCTGTAGTTTTTCTGAGTTTCTATGAAATGGAACTTATATGCACACACATGTGGAATGACCTTCTTCTCTATTGTAACCATTCCACATCTGTATAACTAATGGTCCTTAGACACCTTGAAATCTTCAGACAGAGCAAAGTAAAATCTCCTTTGCTGCTCCCCCAGCCTGAGAGAAATGTCGGCAAGGTGAGCTGTCCCCTGTTCTTTGACACAAACTCTTTCACTTATCCTCCCAATTTCTCACTTCGACCTGTATCAACAGAGCCTGCCCTTGTCAACGCAAGGAAAAGAGAACTCTTTCATCAGCTCTGAGAGAGAGAGAGAGAATAGATAGATTGTCTGACAGCAAACTGACAAGCCTGCATATACAGCCTCCAGTTCCTCCACAGCTGACGGTGAGGGGCTCCTCCCTGGCTCTAAGTGTGATTTCATCTGCCGCCAGAATCCCTTCCTGACCCCCACACCACACCGTCGAACATTCCTTTGAAGAGGCTGTCACTGGTGGCAATGAACTTTCACCAAACAAGAAGTTGAAATACATACAGGGTTACTTAGTAACATAGTCTCAGCCACTCTAGAGAAGCCAAATAAACAGCTCAAATAACTTTCACCTTTCAAGTCAATGCTACTTAATGCATCTTCACTTTTATTTTTAAACAGCCCACTTGGCAACTCTTGGAGTCACAGCAATTTCATTGCAGAAGGTGAAATACTGCAGAAGGATCAGTAACAAGGTTTAAAGTGTTGACAAAGGGGGATACTATGAATGCGCAAAGATTTACACAATGAGTTAATTTGCCCTGGATTATCATCTAATATACCTAATAGCTCTTACGATTAATATAGCATAAAGTGGACAGGGGTATCTGGCACGCACACATGTGTGGCACAGTGGTTAGCACTGTTCCCTTACAATGCCAGGGACTTGGGTTAGAATCATACAATACCTACAGTGTAGGAGGAGACCATTCAGCCCATCAGATCTGCACTGATAGCAACCCATGCTCTATTCCCGTAACTTCATGTATTTACCCTAGCTAGTCCCCCTGTGACACTAAGCAGCAATTTTGCATGGCCAATACACCTAACCTGCACGCCTTTGGAGTGTGGGAGCAAACACAGGGAGAATATGAAAACTGCACACTATTGCCCAAGCCGGGAATTGAACCTGGGTCCCTGGCACTATGAGGTAGCAGTGCTCGCCACTATGCCACACTGCCACTCTTGGTCTGGGTTTAATTCTGGTCTAGGGTAATGTCTGCATGGAGTCTGCATGTTTTCCCCATGTCTGCTTGAGTTTCCTCTGGGTGTTCTGCTTTCATAGAACATAGAACATTACAGCACAGAACAGACCCTTCGGCCTTCGATGTTGCGCCGACCAATATAAAAAGCAATGCCCCTCCAAACTAAACCATTCCCTTCTCTTCCATAAACTTATCAATTAACCTCTTAAACGCCACCAAACTTGGCGCATCTACAACTGCTGCAGGCAGGGCATTCCACTCCCGAACCACCCTTTGGGTAAAGAGGTTTCTCTCTTTCCTCCCACACTGCACCGATGTGCAGGTTAGATGGACCGGCCATGCTAAATTGCCCCTTAATGTCAGGAGGAGTAATTAGGGTAAATATGTGGGATAAGGCCTGGGTGGAATTGTAATCCATGCAGGTTTGATGGGCTGAATGGACTACCTTCAGGACTGTAGGGATTCTATGCGCAGGCACAGTGGCACAGTGGTCAGCACTGCTGTCTCACAGCACCAGAGATCCGGGTTCAATTCCCGACTTGGGTCAGTGGTCTGTGTGCAGTTTGCACATTCTCACTGTGTCTGCGTGGGTTTCCTCTGGGTGTTCCGGTTTTCTCCCACAGTCCAAAACAAACACGTTGGTTAGGTGCATTGACCTGAACAGGCACTGGAGTGTGGTGACTAGGTGAATTTCACAGTAACTTCCTTGTAGCATTAATATAAGCCTTACTTGTGACTAATAAATTAAGATTAGAAGTTGTTGACTTGCTGTGATCCTCCATGAGCTTCACTTCATCAATATCTTGCTGACAGTTTGAGCACTGAAACTGCGAGTTAACCACTAAAGGCAACTGGACAGAGCTCATCCATTCAGATGTGTGTGAACTTTTTCGACAGCAAGGGATACAGAGGAGGTTCACCAGGATGTTGTCTGGGATGGGGTATTTGAGCTATAAGGAGATGCCTGGATTGTTTTCTTTGGAGCAGAGAGGGGGGAACATAACGTTTTTGCCTTTGAAATTCTCTGGTTAATTTTCTGCTCACATTTCCACCTTTGCTTTTCTCTCTTCTGAATCTTTGGCCTCAAATGTTCCTTCGCTACATTACAAGCGAGAACAAGAGAGCTCTCTCTGGCATTCTGGTCAATGTTAATCCCTCAATCAGCATCACGAGAACAGATTATCTGTCCTTCCATTTGATTGTGGGTCCTTGCTGTGAGAACTTGGCAGCTGGGTTCCTCACATCCAACATCACTGCACTGCTACAATGTACTCTGAGAATTCCTGATTTCGATAGCCTCTAGATCTGGCCATTTCACCGCTCTCCTGAGTGGTCTCCCCTTACCCTCCCTAAACTGTGCTGCCCATGTCTTAATTTACACCAAGTCCTGTTCGCCCATTATCTTTATGCTTGTTGACCTACACCAGCTCCCAGTCAGGCAACATCTTGATTTTAAAAACCTCATCCTTGTTTTCATATTCCTCCTTGTCTTCAGTTTTCCCTATCCCCGAAATCGCCTCCTATTGCACAACCTTCTGCGATGTCCACACTCCTCTCTCATTGTCCATCCCCAATTGCTCTTCCACCTTTGATAATTGTGCTTTCAGTTGTCTGTGCCACAAGTTTTGGAATTCTGCCCCTATGTTTTTTCACCTCCTTATCTTTCCTATTTTAAATCTGCTCTTAAAACCTACCTTTCAGGCCAAACATTTGTTGACCAACCTTCTATATTCTGATGTGGCTCAATGTTACACTTTATGATAGAAACATAGCAAGTAGAAGCAGGAGAGGCCATTCAGCTCTTCAGTCCTGCTCTGCTATTCATTATGATCATGGCTGATCAACAAATTCAATATCCTGATCCACCTTCTTCCTCATATCCCTTCATCCCTTTCGCCCCAAGAGCTGTATCAAAGAGGACGGCACGGTGGCACAGTGGTTAGCACTGCTGCCTCACAGCACCAGGGACACAGGTTCGATTCCCAGCTTGGGCCACTGTCTATGCAGCATCTGCATATTCCCCGCATGTCTGCATGGGTTTCCTCCGAGTGCTCTGGTTTTCTCCTCACAGTCTGAGAGATACATTGGTTAGGTGCATTGACCATGCTAAATTCTCCCTCAGTGTATCCAAACAGGTGTCGGAGTGTAGCAGCTAGGCAATTTTCACAGATTGTGATTTAATCTGTTTGTTACACTAATCTTAAAATCACACAACGTTTTGGCCTCAACTACTTTGTGTGCTAGTGAATTACACGGATTCACCGTTCCCTGGGTGGAGAAATTTCTCCTCACCTCAGTACTTATCCTTAAATTATCATCCATGATGCTCCTGAGTGGCCTACTTGAGTGTATTTAAGGTGCTACATAAATGTAACTTATTGCTGAGCCGTGAAAAATGTTTTAGATTCACCAGTTGGATGCTTACAGCGTAAACAATTTTGCATCCTTCAGGTTGCCTTAAGCAAGCAAGACTCAGTGACAGTAGCCTATTAACAGACATCACCTTTGCTTGCATTGATTGGTTTAACAGAGTTAGTAAACCATCACACCATCCAGTCTGTTGGAGCGTGTCACTTTAATTGATCTGAACCCTGTCCGTAACCCGACTCTGCGAGTAGCCATGGAATTTAGAAATCTAGACGGGGGCCTCACCTTGAAGATGACTGGAACCTTTTCCTCAAATATCGTCAGGTCCACTATTCCCCGGTGAACAAGTTTCCTTCACTCCCGTCCTCCTCCAGGCAACCTCCAGCCAAACTTACAAACTATTTGTTTACCCTCTGTGTTTGCCTTAAAGCCTAATTAAGCTGACCTTTGACCTTGCCTGGTTTTGGGTATCACAGCAGTTTATCTTCTTCTTTTCAGCAGCGAAGAGGTGGTGGTGATTTATCTGAGGTTTTAAAAATGGTGGGAGGATTTGTTGCAAAGGATTTGACAGATGTCGGGTGGGATTCCATCGCATTTTACTAGCTATCCAAATGAACATCATGACTAAGTGCCTTTCTCCAGTCTTTTCCCCATGCCGCTGCTCATTGTTTCTATTCAAGTAATGATTTAATGCCCTCTTCAATACCCTGATTGAACCTGCCTCCACCACACTTTCAGGAAGTGCATTCCATACCCCAACCACCGCTCAGTGAAAAAGCTTTTTCTCGTGTCACATTTGCCTCTTTTGAAATCATTTTAAATCTGTGTCCTCTCATCCTTAATCCTTTTAAGAGTGTTTCTCCTTTTAAGAACAGTTTCTCCCTATCTACTGTATCCAGCCTACTCATGATTTTGAACATCTTGATAAATCTCCTCTTAGTCTTCTTCTCTCCAAGGAGTAAGGTCCCACCTTTCCAATCAATCCTTATAATCGAAAGTTCTCAACCCTGGGACCATTGTGCTTAATCTCTTTTGCCCTCTGTCCAATGCATTCACATTGGTGTAGCACACAAATCTGTACCCGATATTCCATCTAAGGTCTAACTAGAGTCTTAAATATGTTCATCAAAGCTTCCTTGTTCTTATACTCTATCCCCTGAAATAAAGCCCAGGATATTTACTGTTGTTTATTTTGTTATATTGTTTATTTACTGTTCTCTCCACCTGTCCTGCCACCTTCTATGATCTATGCACATATACACCCAAGTCCTATGCCCTGCATCCCTTTTAGAATTCATTCTATTGAACTTCTGCCACTTCGCTGCCCACTCCACCAACTTGTCTATGTCCTTTTGAAGTTTGGCACTGTCCTCCTCACAGTTTACAATGCTTCTAAGAGTGGTATCATCAGCTAACTTTAAAATTGTCCCCTGTTCACCACAATCTAGCTCATTAATATGTTTCAGGAAAAGCAAAGCTCCCAGTACTGACCCCTGGGAACTCCATTACAAACCTTCCTCCAGCCTGAAAAATACCCATTGACCATTACTCTCTTTCTTATTATTCAGCCAGCTTCATATCTATATTACAAACACCCCTTCCATGACGTTCTTACAAATCTGTTGTGTGGTATCATAATGAATGCCTTCTGAAAGTCCATGTACCCCACATCAACAGTATTGCCCTTATTAACCTGCTCTGTTAACACCTCAAAAGAAACCCCAGCAAGTTTGTTTAAACATGATTTCTCTTCTAGAAATCCATGCCAACTCTTCCTAATCAACCCACATTTTACATGTAACTGCTAATAGTATCTCAAACAATTGTTTCTGGAAACTTTCCCGCCGTTGATATTAAACTGACTGGTCCAATTTATATCAAATGATGCTGACTGTTTTACAGGAAAGGTAGAAGAATTAAAGCCACTATTGTTTTTATTTTTTCATGGAATGTGGTATGGCTGGTTGGGCCAGCATTTATTGCCCATCCATGAGGATATTGAAGAATCAACCACATTGCTACGGACCAGAGTTACTCATAGCCTAGACTAGATAAGGACAGCAGATTTCCTTCCCTAACAGTTCTCCGTGGACCAGTTGGTATTTTTTTGCATAATCAACAATGGGTTTTCTGGTCATCATTAGACTTTAATTGCAGATTTTTATTGAATTTATATTTAACCAATTGTCATGGTGGGATTTGAACCCAGATTTCTGGATCTCTGGGTTACTTATCCAGTAAGAAGTCTCACAACACCAGGTTAAAGTCCAACAAGCTTATTTGATAGTAAACCCACAGGATGGGGTAGTAAGTTCGCCGACGATATGAAGGTGGGTAGTGTTGTGGATAGTCTGGAGGGATGTCAGAAGTTGAAGCAAGACATAGATAGGATGCAAGACTGGGCAGAGAAGTGGCAGGTGGACTTCAACACCGATAAATGTGTAGTGGTCCATTTTGGCAGGACCATTGAGATGAAGGAGTACAAAATCAAGGGTAGGAGTCTTAGCAGTGTTGAAGAGCAGAAGGATCTTGGGGTTTGGGTCCATAGGACTCTTAAATTGACCTTGCAGATGGAACATGTGGTCAAGAAGGTGTATGGTGTATCCCTCATTAATTGAGGGATTGAGTTTAAGAGTCGGGAGGTAATGCTGCAACTTTATAAGACCCTTATCAGACCCCACTTGGACTACTGTGTGCAGTTCTGGTCGCCTCACTACAGGAAAGATGTGGAAGCTATTGAGAAGGTGCAGAGGAGATTTACAAGGATGTTGCCTGGATTGGGAGCCATGCTTTTTAAAGATAGGTTGAGGGAGCTAGGTCTCTTCTCCCTGGAGAGATGAAGATTGAGAGGTGACCTGATAAAGGTTTATAAAATGTTGAGAGGAATAGATAGGGTGGATTCTCGGAGGCTATTTCCCAGGGCTGAAATAGTCACTACGAGAGGACACAGGTTTAAGGTGCTGAGCAGCAAATACAGAGGAGATATTAAGGGTAAGTTTTTCACTCAGAAGGTGTTGAGTGAATGGAATCGGCTGCCGTCAGTGGTGATAGAGGTGAACTCGCTGGGGTCTTTTAAAAGACTTCTGGATGAGTACATGGGATTAAGTGGGATTGGGAATTACAGATAGTTCTATGGCCTAGTAAGTATGGGTATGATCAGCGCAACTTGTGGGCCGAAAGGCCTATTTGTGCTGTACTGTTCTATGTTCTATGTTCTATAAGATTTCAAAACACTGTTCCTTTGTCAGGTGAATGCTTGTTTGGTTCATTGAATTGAATACATGTCTACCGAGAATTATGGTTTTTTTTAACAAGGAGACAGGTCTTCTTGAGCTGTTTCAGGATTATCTCGGTGTCTGCTTTTAAGTAAGTTAAGTTTCTTCATTAGTCACAAATAAGGCTTACATTAACACTGCAATGAAATTATTGTGACATTCCCCTAGTCGCCACACTCTGGCACCTGAAAGACAGAGTGGAGGGAACCCATGCAGACATGGGGAGAATGTGCAAACTGCAGACAGACAGTGACCCAAGCCGGGAATCGAACTTAGGTCCCTGGCACTGTGAGGCAGCTGCGTTAAACAGTGTGCCGGCCATGGTTTTCCCTCTCTGCCTGGAAAAAAAAATTCATTTTTTTTCTATTTGCAACCCTGCGGCCCATGAGAGTAAAAACATGTACCTTTCTCGACTTATCAGAGAGTGCAGATTCACTGTAAATACACCACTCCTTTGGGGACTTTTCAAAAACTGTCTGCAATATTTTCATCAAAGACAAATGGACAAATCCTTTGTGCCATTCCAAGATTATATTGATTTCCATGCGGGTACTGTAGAACTTCACAAGACAGATGGCCATCATCACCACTGCATAGCTCTCAGGAAAGAACTTCTCAGGACATCCTAATTCCTATACATCTCTTTTTTTTTAATTTCAGAAATGAAACGTGGGATGGAGCCTAATTCGTGTCATCATTCCTTGTGGGAACTTCCATGGCTGAACACCCCCGCAGTTCACATCAATAGTCCTTCAACATATTTAATTTGGTTGAGAAAACTATTGCTGGGACAACCAGGAATAAGCTGTAAGAATGGGTTCAATTTTCAAATACAAAGAAAGGTTTCAGAAATGGATATTGGGTTGTGCTGTTGATTGGAAAGCTATAGAGAAGAAAAATAAAGTCATTTACACAGAGTCAAAAAGTAACATCACAAATAAATATTTAAGGGGGAAGCAGTGAATTATTGGTATTGTAATTGGGTTAATAACTTGAAGACCCAAGATTATACTCTGAGGATCTGGGTTCAAATCCCACTACAGCAGACAGTGAAATTTGAATTCAGTAAAAACCTGGAAACAATTGCCATGAAATAATTGCTGATTGTCATAAAACCCATCTGGAAGAGATTAGCCATGACCTGATTGAAGAGCTGAGTTACCTATTTCTGCTCCAAATTCCTATGTCCGATGTTGACTAACATCCTTTAGGGAGGGAAATCTGCTGTCCTTACCTGGTCTGGCCTACGTGCAGCTCCAGAACCACAGCGAGATGTTTGACTCTTAAATGCCCTCTGAAATAGATTAGAGTCATTCAGTTCAAGGAGCAATTAGGGATGGCCAATACATGCTTGCCCAGCCATCAACGCCCCCTGAATGAATGTAAATACATAAATATTTCGGAGTGTAAAACATTTGCAAAGTCTGCACATATGGGTATCGGATACAGCTAAAATCAATGAAAGCCACGATTGAATGTCAAAAAAAATGAGAAAAAAGCAACTGATCGGCTGTCATTCCCATTGAAAAACTTTACAACTTCTGTTAGTGACCAGAACCATCATTTGATTTGATTTGATTTACTATTATCACATGTATTAACATACAGTGAAAAGTGCCACACTCTGGAGCCTGCTAGGGTCGATGCACCTAATCAGCACATCTTTCAAACTGTGGGAGGAAACTGGAGCATTGAAGAAAACCCACACAGACATGGTGAGAATGTGCAAACTCACAACAGGCAATAATCCAAGCCAGGAATCGAACCCAGGTTCTTAGCACTGTGAGGCAGCAGTGTTAACCACTGTGATTTACACAGTTGTGTTTCACATCCTGTTGGTTAAAATTGATAATACACGTTTTTAGTAGATTTAATAGATTTACATAATTAAATTGTTGCCTAGAGAAATAATGATGATCCAGTGATTCATTGTTTGAAATTAAATGTTAACTGACATAAATATTTTTTACTTAAAAGGAGAGTTACTGATATTTTGGAATTCATACATGGAAATTAATACATGGAAAAATAGTAGAATAGAATTTGGGCAGCATATTGATTAATATTGCTGCCTCACAGCGCCAAGAATCCGGGTTGAATTCCAGCCTCAGGTCACTGCCTGTATGGAGTTTGCACATTCTCCCCATGTCTGCATGTGTTTCCTCCAGATGCTCCAGTTTACCCCATAGTCCTAAGATGCGTGTGTTAGGTTGCTGTTAATATTGTATATCAGAAAAAAGTGCTTCCTTATCTGTGGATTAGCAAATTACCTTCATTGGATTGGGCTGTGTTTTTGGGAGGTGGGGAGCGGGTAGGAATTGAGATAGGAGGGGCACACAGGGAAATGAAATGCAAGAATCCCCGAGGCTGCCAGTATTACATTCCCATGTTAAATTGATTCTGGATCAGCAGGGCAAATATGTGAGGTTATCGGTTGGGATTGTGGTCAGTGCAGACTCGATGGGCTGAATAGCCTTTTTCTGCACTGCAGGATTCCATGATTTCTATGAATATTGAGAAATTTAATGGCCAACACATTTTCTTGTCATCCTGCACCTCCAAATTTCTCACATCGTCACAGAGAATGCTGGTGGGTGCAGGGATGGAGCAAGTTTAAAGGGGTGGGGGAAGAAAGGTGTGCACAGGATGTGGAGAAGAGAAGAGGGGGAGAAGGGGAGAGAGAGTGTGTGTCTGAGGGGTGGGGGAAAGAGAGAATGTGCATCGGAGGCCGAGAAGACAAAGGGAGAAATGAGAGACAGCGTGTGTGAGAAGTGGGGAGAAGAGAGTGTGTCTCTGTGTCTGTGAGTGTGTGAGGAATGGGGTGGAGGGGGGGGGGGAGAAAAAGTGGATGCAAAGTCAAGGGGAAAATAAGGCTCATCCTGGAACAGAGAGTTCTGTATAGCATCAGTTGGCCCCAGCTAGAACATTTCCTCATACATCAGGAAGAAGTGCTTCCTTAGCATGAAGTATCTGTGGATAGGCAAATTACCTTCATTGGATTGGGCTCGGTTTGTAGGGTGTGGGGGGGGGGTGGAATTGAGATAAGAGGGGCACACAGGGAAATGAAATGCAAGAATCCCCGAGCTTGCCAGTATTACATTCCCATTGCTCGCTCAGCCAAGCAATTGGAGGAGGGAGAAGGGTGAATCAGCAATCAATCACCATCAATAAAAGATGGACGTAATGAGTTAAGGAGTCCAGGGACTCAATGCACCACTGCGAATTGCTAAAATAATGTTACAATCTGTTCCACTTAAGTGGTTAGAATCATACGAATAAGCATGTGGCATGGGCCAACTGCCTACTCATGCCTTCCATTTACTATTGACTGGCCACAGAATGCGTCCATAATCATCTGCTAATTTTTTATTGATGATTCTGAGATAGAAGCGTTGAAGCAGACAATACATCTTTACTCAAGAACTTCAGCGGGCAGTTCCAGACACTGAGCTTCAGAAAGGATAGAATCGCTAAAGTGTAGAAGGAAGCTATTTGACCCATCGAGCCTGCACTAACAACATCCAGGCCCTTTCCAAATAACCTTACATATTTATCCTTCTAGTCTCCCTGACACTAAGGCACAATTTATCATAGCCACTCAAGTAACCTGTCCATTTGTCGGAGGAAACTGGAGCACCTGGAGGAAACCCACGCAGACACAGGGAGAATGTGCAAACTCCACACAAACAGCGATCGTAGGCCAGAATCGAACCTGGGTCCCTGGCGTTGTGAGGCAGCAGTGCCAACCACTGTGCCACCATGCCACCTTACAAGGAACGCAGCACAGGTTAACCAAAATGTTACCAGGACACCTTATGAATGACTAATATTTATTCCTTCAAACACAGAAGGTTTAGGGGTAATTTGATTGAATCTTTGATTGAAGTTATTTTTGAATGAAATTGATTGAGTAGGTAAAAAGAAACCTTATCTGCTATTAGCAGATTTGAGGATAGATAGAGTCACCAGATCATTCAGAAGTATGAAAACATTCCTTCACAGTAAGAGTGATATAGGAGTAGACACTAGCTAAATTTGTACATTTAAATCTGAAATCATTGGGGTTTTGTTAAGCACGATTTGGAGTCAAGGCAAGTGAATAGTTTTAGGACACAAAACAGCCACCTATTTAAAACCTATTTTGTTCGACCCTATTTGCAGCATTGAGATTGCCACACTACGAGAAGACTGTGGAGGCTTTGGAGAGAGTGCAAAGACAGTTCACAAGGATGTTGCCTGGTTTCGAGGCTGTTAGCTATGAGGAGAGGTGGAATAAACTCGGATTGTTTTCACTGGAAAGACAGAGGCTGAAGGGAGACCTGATAGAGGTCTGTCAGGTTATGAAAGACATAGACAGGGTGGATAGTCAGAGGCTTTTTCCTAGAGTGGAAGTGTCAATTACAAGGGGGCACAGGTTCAACGTAAGAGGAGAAAAGTTTAAGGGAGATGTGCAGGGGACATTTTTCACACAGAGAGTGGTGGGAGCCTAGAATTCGCTGCCAAAGGAGGTGGTGGAAACGGGCACATCAGCAACATTTAAGAGGCATCTGGATGGGCACATGAATAGAGAGGTAATAGTGGGATACGGATTGAGTAAATGGAGAAGGATTTTTTTTAGTTTAGAAAGGGTATATGATCTGTATGGGCTTGGAGGGATGAAAGGCCTGTTGCTATGCTGTACTTTTCTTTGCTCTTTGTTCTATTATCTGACAGAATGGACTTGAATAGGCTGAATGGCATCCTCCTGTTCAGATTAGTATGAAAGGGGAGAGGTCACCCACTGCTCAGGTCAGAGGCGATCTTTGTCGATGCTGATGCCCAATTAGTCCAGCTCACTCCCTGCAGCTTGAAGAGATATCAGATACAATACTAGCTATGAGCCCTAATGCTGCCTCAGCAGGAATGCTAAGATCTCAGTGGTACACCTAGCTGCTCCCTGTTAATCAGTCTGTTCCAGTGCAATAAGAGGAGGAGATGAGGTGATATTTTTCTGCTTGTAGAGAGGGCATTCCCACAATCACACAGCACAGAATGAGGCCATTCAGCCCTTTGTGCCTATGACAGCCCTTTAAGAAAGTGATCCCATTAGTTCCACATCCCTGCCCTTGCTTCTTGGCCCTGCAATTTATTTATTTAAAATATTCATTCAATATTTTATTGATGGTTAATATTGAGCTTGTTTCTGCCAACCTCAATGAAGTCTCTCCTTAACCTTCTCTGTTGTATGAAGAATAATAGCAACCTCTCTAAATCTCATCACACAGCTGAAGTCACTCAAACATAGAAAATAGGAGCAGAGGGAGGCCATTCAGCCCTTCGAGCTCATTCCCCCATTCATTAGGATCATGGCTGATTATTTAAACTCTGTCTGAACACACTTCCCCCCATGTATTTTGATTCCTTTTGCTTCAAGTGCTAAAGCTAACTTAAATAAAATCTTTTTTTGTTCTTTGTTCTAAACGTACAATATTGTGCATACTGGAATCTGAAACAAAAACAGAAAGTTCTAGAAACCTTCAGCAGGTCAGACAGAGGTCTCTCTGTGGGGAGAGAATAGAGCCAACGTTTCAAGATTAGATGACCCCTTCGTCAGAGCTTGACGAAAGCTATATCTAACTGCTTCCTGAAAATATTCAGGATGGGATTTTCTGGCCACACTCATCCCAAAACAGGAAAATCCCCTCCGAGATTCAATAGACCTTTCCATGGTCTGCCAGCTACCCTCCCCCCTCCCCCCGATACAATTCCTGTGGTGGGTGGGGATGGGAAGATTCTTCCTTCAATGTTTTGGCCTCAACTATTTTCTATGGCAGAGAGGGTAAAATGCGCTGTACAAAGAACAAAGAACAAAGAGCAACACAGCACGGGAAACAGGCCCTTCGGCCCAACGAGCCCACGCCGCCGTCCTAACGTCTTAATGACATATCCTTGACTTTAGGCTATGCCTATTGTTGAAGATTCCCATATAGGGACCAATATAGGGACAATTTGTTACCCAATCAGCCTAAGAGCACATTTTTGGGATGTGGGAGGAAACCGGAGCACCCGGAGGAAACCCACGCAACCACGGGGAGAACGCGCAAACTCCCGCAGACACAGGCCCAAATCCATGTGTCAGCACAGCAACAGCGATAGTCTCTGAGCTGTCATGTTGCCCATCAGATGGTCCAGTTTAAGCATACACTGACGACGTGAAGCACTAGGCAACTCCTGAAGCAACCTCCAAGAGCAGCTCTCGCACGACATGCCGCATGCATGCCCCTTGTTGGTCAACAAGGTGGACCGAATTGCCTGCGGAAACAAATAAGACTTAAAATTAAACATGCTAAAAAAACTAAGACATTCCCGAGACGAAACTAAAAGATAGTCTACTACTATTTGGTCCTCCCGATATTCAAACAATCCTGCTATATCCCTCTATCTGCAGACCGCTCATGTGGCTGTCCAAGAGACCCTTAAACAACCCTAGCGTGCCTGCTCCCACCACCTTACTCGGCAGTGCATTCCACACCCCCTCTACCCTTTGTGTGAAAAACTGGCCTCTAATATTAGTCTTATACATAGCCCCCCCTCACCCTGAGCCCGTGTCCCCTCGTTCTATCCATTTCTAATGGTGGAAAAAGCTTACCACCATTTACTCTATCTATACCCCTCATAATCTTATATACCTCTAAAAGATCCCCTGTCAGCCAACGTCTTTCAAGGGAAAACAACCCCAGTGTTTTCAATCTTTCCTCGTAAGACAGCCCTTCCATACCAGGCAGCATCCTGGTAAATCTCCTCTGCACTCTCTCCAGGGCCTCTACATCCTTCCTGTAGTACGGTGACCAGAACTGGATGCAGTACTCCAGATGAGGCCTAACCAATGTTCTATACACCTGCAACATCAGACTCCTACTCTTGTATTCTATACCCCTTCCTATGAAGGCTAACATACCATACGCTTTTTTTACCACATTCTCCACCTGTACTGACACCTTCAGAGACTTGTGAACCTGCACTCCCAGGTCTCTCTGCATCTCTATACCCCGGATAGTTTTACCTTTTATCCTATAACTCCCCTCTACATTATTCCGGCCAAAATGCATCACTTTGCATTTATCTGGATTAAATTCCATTTGCCATCTATCTGCCCAATCTACCAGCCTATCTATGTCATGTTGTATTGCCAGGCACTGCTCCTCAGTACCCGCCAATCCAAGCATCTTAGGGTCATCAGCAAATTTGCTGATCACACCACCTACCCCCTCTTCCAAGTCATTTATATACACCACAAATAGAAGGGGTCCTAGTACAGAGCCCTGTGGCACACCACTAGTGACAGAACTCCAGTTGGAAAAAGAGCCTTCCACTACTACCCGCTGTTTCCTCCTCCCACGCCAGTTCTCAATCCATCTACAGACCTGGCCCTGTATACCATGCACCTTCACCTTTTCTATCAGCCTACCATGAGGGACCTTATCAAACACCTTACTGAAATCCATATAGACGATATCAACGGCTTGTCCTTCATCAACCGTTTTTGTCACCTCTTCAAAAAATTCCACTAGATTCGTAAGGCACGACCTCCCCTTAACGAAGCCATGCTACGTATCCCTGATCAGATCGCAGCGCTCCAGATGCTCATACATCCTGTCCCTGAGAATCCTCTCCATTAGCTTACCTATAACTGAAGTCAAGCTCACCAGCCTATAGTTCCCTGGGTTTTCCCTCTGACCCTTTTTAAACAACTGTACTACATTTGCAATCCTCCAGTCCTCTGGGACCTCCCTTGAGTCCAAAGAGGAGACAAAGATTTGCGTCAGAGGCCCAGCAATGTCATCTCTCACCTCCCTTAGCAGCCTGGGATAAATACCATCAGGCCCGGAGCTTTATAAGTCTTTATGCTACCTAAAAGCCCCAACACTTCGTCCCTCGTAATGATTATTTCCTTTAACGGGTCCTCAAATTCCTCAAAGCCGGTATCAGACATCAGGCCCCTCTCCCGCGTGAATACCGACGCAAAGTATTCATTCAGGATCTCCCCCATTCCCTCAGGCTCTAAGCATAGTTCCCTCCTCTGTCCCTGAGAGGTCCAATCTTCCCTCTAACCATCCTTTTGCTCCTTACATAGGAGTAAAATGCCTTAGGATTTTCCTTAATCCTACCTGCCAAAGCCATTTCGTGGCCCCTTTTTTGCCTTTCTGACACCCCTTTTAAGATCCCGTCTACACTCTCTATATTTTTCCAGCGCTGTCTCTGTCCCCAGTTGCCTGGATCTAACGTACGCCTCCCGCTTCTTCCTGACCAAGTCCTCAACATCCCTAGTAACCCATGGTTCTCTAATCCTACCTTTCCCATCCTTCCTCCTTACCGGCACGTGTCTTTCCTGCAAAAATTTTAGTTTTCCCTTGAAAGACTCCCACATGTGAGGTGTTGACCTACCCTCGAACAGCTTATTCCAGTCAGTATCCCTAAGATCCTGCCTAATCTGGCTGTATCTAGCCCTCCCCCAGTTTAACACCCTCCCCTTAGGGCAGGCTTCATCTTTTTCCATTAATACCCTAAAGCAGACAGAGTTGTGGTCACTGTTAAACACATGCTCTCCTACTACAACGTCAACCACCTGCCCTGGCTCATTCCCCAGAACCAGATCCAGTATAGCCCCCTCTCTAGTCAGGCTATCCACATACTGCTCCAAGGACCCTTCTAAAACACACTGTACAAATTCCTCCCCATCCGCACCTTCCGCTCTGGGCACCTTCCAATCTACCCCAGGGAAATTGAAATCTCCCATTACAACTACCCTATTCTTCCTACACTTATCTAAAATTTCCCGACATATCCCTTCTTCCACGGCCCGCGGACTGTTGGGCGGTCGTAGTACACACCCAACATAGTAACCTCTCCCTTCCTATTCCTCAACTCCACCCATAGCGACTCAATTCCTAACTCAGCCACACCACCCTCCTTCTGCACTGCTATGATGTGATCCTTAACTAATAACGCCACTCCCCCTCCTCTCCTCAAACCACCTCTATCATGCCTAAAACACTTATACCCCGGAATATTCAATTGCCAGTCCTGCCCTTCCTTTAGCCACGTCTCAGTCACCGCCACCACTTCTAACTTCCTCTTGAACATTATTGCCTTCAGTTCATCTGTTTTGCCAGCCACACTCCTCGCATTAAAACACATGCACTGAAGGCCCTCAGGCACTCTCTGATCCTCCCTCCTACTCTCCGGAATTACCCTGTCACCCATCTCTCTCCCATAGAACATAGAACATAGAACATTACAGCGCAGAACAGGCCCTTCGGCCTTCGATGTTGCGCCGACCAATTATGAAAAAAGCAATGACCCTCCAAACTAAACCATTCCCTTCTCTTCCATAAACTTATCAACTAACCTCTTATACGCCACCAAACTTGGCGTATCTACAACTGACGCAGGCAGGGCATTCCACTCCCTAACCACCCTCTGGGTAAAGAACCTACCTCTGATATCCGTCCTATAACTATCACCCCTTAATTTAAAGCTGTGTCCCCTCGTGCTAGCTTTCTCCATCCTAGGAAAAAGGCTATCTTTTTCCTCTATTCAGTTCCCTCTATCTCCCCACCCCCCCCCGTCCATATTAGTTTAAACCCTGCCGAAACACTCCAGTAACCTCCCAGCTAAAATATGAGTGACCTTCCTAGACAACTGTTCCCCGTCCCTCTTGTATAGATGCCCCTCCCTCCTGAAGGCTTCCCAATGGTCTAAGAATGTGAATCCCTCCACCCTACACCAATCCCTCAACCACACATTCAGTTGGAGCACCTCGTTGTTCCTAACCCTGTCATTCCCAGGCATCGGCAGCAGCCCAGAGAATGCCACCCTGGAGGTCCTACACTTCAGCCGAGCCCCTAACTCCCTGAACCGCCTACGTATGTCCCCCCTGCACTTTGTTCCTACATCTTTCTCTCCCACGTGGACTATTACATCAGCCTTAGCCCCTCCACCCTTCAAAATATCCTCTACCCTCTCCGTAACATCCTGAACCCCTGCTCCAGGGAGGCAGACTACCATCCTGGAGTCCCGCTTTTGCCCACAGAACCGCCTGTCGATCCACTTGACCTTCCCATCCCCCACCACTATCTCACATCCCGCATTCCTGCCGTGCTCCGGGGCATTCTGATCCCCCTCCCTTGCCCTCTCTACCTCAGCCTTTGCCCTACCCTTGATGTTCTGGGATGCCTCCTCTGGGGTGATCTTAGTGCCGTGACTCCTTTTCTTTTTCAACTTCCTATCTGTTACCCACCCATCCCTCCTCATAGGCCCTGGGGTCCCTTCTGGACTATGGTCCCTGTTCATTAGCCCCTCGTTCTCTCTGACTATAAACATATCCTCCAGTCTCAGCTCCAAATGCCTCACCCGAGCCCTCAATCGTTGCAATTCCAAACACTTTGTGCTTATATGGGCCTTCGGGAGACGTGCTGCCTCTAAGAATGTCCACGTATGGCAGCGAACACAGCGGATGCGTTTTATCATGGACCCTGACATTTTATACACCCCCTTTAGAGGTATGGGACCTAGAGTTTGGGTGGGACAGGAGTCCAGCCACTTACCACGTCCAAGCCTGCTCTCGCTCAAGCCCAGTGAGCTTAAGCCCTTACAGCTCTCACTCTGCTCCCCGCCTCACTCCACTGCCCGCTCCCGACGCTGCCCACTGTCTACCTTGGCCTTATTTATATAGTCCCGCGCTTCCTTCCCAGCAGTCCCCGCGCCCATCTCCCGCTACGGAGCACCAAAATAAACAAAAAACCCCCGCGTCCTAAACCTATTGATTAAAGAAAAATTTCAAACTTCAATAGTCTCACCAGCAAATATTCTGTGTTCTGGGATCATTGTCACCAGCAAGCAGAGAAAGGCGGGTCATTGAATATATTCAATCCTGCGCTGGATCGATCTTTGACTGGCAAAGGCAGGAGGTCACAAGTCATATGTGATGTTGGGGTGGGGGTGAGAGGTTGATTGGAGGGAATGCAGACAGAATGTGGAGTTAAGGCCACAATCAGATCAGCCATGATCACATTGATTTGTGGTTTATCAGCCATGATGGACTGAATAGCCTTCTCATTCTAATCTCCTCAATGATTTAAGCAATCTACCTGCATTGCCAGCTACATGGGGAAGGAGCATCTGAGTTTATTTCTTTGTGTCACAAGTCAGCTTATATTAATACTGCAGTGAAGTCACTGTGAAAAGTCCCTAGTCATCACACTCTGACACCTGTTTGAATACACTGAGGGAGAATTTAGCATTGCCAACGCACCTAATCAGCACACCTTTCAGACTGTGGGAGGAAACTGGAGCATCCAGAGGAAACCAACGCAGACAAGGGGAGCATGTGCAAACTCCACACGGACAGTGACCCAGTGAATTGAACCCAAGTCCCTAATGTGTGAGGCAGCAATGCTAATCACTGGGTCACCATGCAAGAAGGCAGGGTGCAGAATGGATGCAGAACATCAAAAACTAAGTCAGCAGCAACTGTGGAGATGACAGGGCAAGTTGACAAGATCATCAAAAAAGATAGTCTTTTTTAACTTGACTTAATAAGCAAAGACATGGAGTACAAATGCACAGTTGTCATGTACATTTATAAAACACTGGCTGGGCCTCAGAGTATTGTGCTCAACTCTTGACACCAAACATGCAGGAAGAATATTAAGGCTCTGGTGATGTTTTGAAGAGATTTACCGGAATGAGACAAAGGATAAGGGGCTTTTGTGTTCTGGAGAGACTAGAGAAGCTATTGCCGGAAGCAGAGAAAGTGAAGGAGAGGTGTTCATAATTATATTGTGTTTTGGTAGAATTATGTTGAAGAACTTTTAACATTGGCATAATCGAAAGAAAAATTTTTAACAATTGGCAAAAGTGTCAGTGGAATGAGGGGAGATGAGAAGATAAAAATAGACAATGCTGGAAAAGCTCATCAAGTCAGGCTGCATCTGTGGAGCGAAAATCGATTGAACATAAGGGAAGGCGATGGCCTAGTGGCATTACAGCTAGACCTATTAATCCAAAAACTCAGCTAATGTTCTGGGGACCTGGATTCGAATCCCACCACGGCAGATGGTGGAATTTGAATTCAATAAAAACTATCTGAAATTAAAAATCTAATGACCATGAAACCATTGTTGATTGTTAGGAAAAACCCATCTGGTTCACTAGTGTCCTTTAGGGAAGAAAATCTGCCGAGCTTACCTGGCCTGGTCTACATGTGACTCCAGTTTCACAGTAATGTGGTTGACTGTCAACTACCCTCAGGCAACTAGGGATGGGCGTAAATGCTGGCCAGCCAGCAAGAGTCTTATCCCACAAATGAATAAAGAAGAGAAAGTGTGCATGACTTCTTGAGTTGAGGAGAATTTGTTTCCTTTTATCATGTTTATTTTATCATGGAATGAGGGCTTTATTTATTGAAGTGGTGGAGGCTACTCATTAAATATGTCTAAGTCACAGGTCGATAGATTTCTGATCAACAAGGGAATCAGGGGTTATGGGGAGCAGACGGGTAAGTGGAACTGAACTACTGTCAGATCAGCCATGATCTATTGAATGGTGGGGCAGTCTCCAGGGGCTAGATGGTCTATTCCTGCTCCTATTTCTTATGTTCTTATTAGTGGTTAGAGCAGCATTTGTTTCCCATCTGTAGTTGCTCTTGAGAATGTGATGGTGAGCTACAATCCCGAACTGCCGCAGTCTGTATGATGTTGGTATACCAAGAGTGTTATTACGGATGTTGACCCAGTGACAGTGAAGTAACAGTGATATATTCCCAAGTCAGCTTGGTGTGGGACTTAGAACACAGAACATAGAAAAACTACAGCACAAACAGGCCCTTCACAAGTTGCTCTGATCATATCCCTATCTACTAGGCCTACCTATAGCCCTCAATCCTATTAAATCCCATGTACTCAGCCAGAAGTCTCTTAAAAGACCCTGACGAATTTGCCTCCATCACCGCCGACGGCTTCTGATTCCACTCACCCACTACCCTTGGAGGGGAACTTGTAGGTGGTGATGTTTCCATGCATCTGCTGCCCTTGCCCTTTTAGATGGTACTGAAGAATAACAAACAAAGAAGATTACAGCACAGGAACAGGCCATTCAGCCCTCCAAGTCTATACCGGCCATGCCGCCCATCTGATCCTTCTTGGGACCCTATCCCTCTATTTCCATCCTATTCCTGTATTTGTCAAGATGCTCCTTAAAAGTCACTATCGTATCCTCTTCCACTACCTCTCCCCAGCAGTGAGTTCCAGGCACCCACCACCCTCTGTGTAAATAAACCTATGACCCCCCAACCCCCACACCTCACCCTTAATTGACTCTTCCACCCCAGTAAAAAACTTCTTACTATCCCTTCTGCCCATACCTCTCATGCTGGTTGCAGGTTTCTCTGTTAGGAAATCAGTACAGACTCAATGGGCCAAATGGCCTCCATCCACACTGTAGAGATTCTATTCTATTCGGTGAAATCAGTTTGGAAGGTGACCTGGAATGTATTTTCTGAAAGAGCAGCGGAAGAGCTTCTATAATAATTTTCAGAGGGGAACTGGGTAGATAGGGAAAAGGGAACAATATTCAGAGGTATGGGGTGGGACTAATTGAATAACTCTTTCGAAGAGACAGAGTGGGCCAAAGGACCTCCTCCTCTGCTGCGTGACTTGGTGATACAGTTGAAAATGATATTCGGTCATGTTCAATCTCTGCTATCTAGTTCTCAATGACATGTTAATCCCGAGTTGTTCATTTTGAGCGACCTAGTTTATCTATCACACCTCGGCTCTGACAAACACAATTGTTGTGTTATTGTATTTCCTTGACTTTAACATGTCATGAAGGTTTATTGCACTCCTGTCCCTCATTATATTAAAAGTGTCGGAGCTGACATCTCCAAGGTTTCATTTTGTGTGTGAATATAAATTGAAGCATTATGTCAGGGACCTCCAGGCCCTAGGGTAAAGCTGTGTTTACAAAGATAGATGAGGTTGCACAGAAGCAAAGACTTACAGGCAAATATTGCTGCATTGTTAAAGGACTCATGTAACTTTTCCCTTTGCTTTCAGTCTTGTCACCTGTAAGTGTGCACCATACTTCAATGGATAGTATGTCACACCTGCCTTGCTTAGCAAGTTATGGGTGCAAGTCCCATTCATCTTGGCAGGAATTCGGCCATTTAATCCATCTAACCTGTTCTGTCACCATGGCTCATTTTCTGCCTCAACTCTGACTTCCCATAGAATAGTAAGAAGTCTCTCAGCACCAGATTATAATCCAACCAGTTTATTTGGCAGGACAAGCTTTTGTTCCTTCATCAGGTGAGACTCCAAAAGCTCGTGCTACCAAATAAACCTATTGGACTTTAACCTGGTGTTGTGAGAGTTCTTACTGTGCTTACCCCAGTCCAACGCCAGCATCTCCACATCATGGTTCCCATAGAATCCCCTAGTACCCAAAAATGCTATGCTCTCCTGTGAATCTTGAGCATCCTTAGGATTCTGCGATAGAGAATTCCAAAGGTTCATGATCATTTGAGTGAACAAAGAATAAAACAGCACGGGAAACAGGCCCTCCGGCCAAACGAGGACGCCCCACCACCCTGCTATTCCCACCTCTACCCATGATCCCTGTCTATGTTTATAGATCTATGGATTAAAAACCAAATTTGAGACAATTTAGGGAGAATTTGTTTTGCCAATTAGCCTAAGAGCACATCTTTGGGATGTGGGAGGAAACCGGAGCACCCGGAGAAAACCCACGCAAGCACGGGGAGAATGCGCAAACTCCCACAGACACAGGCCCAAATCCATGTATCTGCACAGCACAGCGATAGTCACTGAGCTGTCGTGTTGCCCATCAAATGGTCCAGGTCAAGCGTACACTAACGACGTGAAGCACTAGGATACTCTCGAAAAAAATCCAAGAGCAGCCCTCTCACGACCTATCGCGTGTATGCCCCTTGTTAGACAACAAGGTGGACCAAAGCACCTGTAGGATAAAAACAAGTACATCAATATCATCATCTATTTACACACTTCCCAGGGACTCCCAAGGCTCATGATCCCTATTTTAAATCAGTTTTCTATACCCCTCCATTCCCATTCTGTTCATGTGCCCATCTAAGTATTTCTTAAATAACTCCAGAGTGCCTGCCTCCACCACTTTACCTGGCAGAGCATTCCATACCCCCACCACCCTCTGTGTGAAAAAACTCCCTCTAGCATCCAAATTTTACCTTATATAATGAATAAAATGATTCTCAACTCAGTCTTAAATTATAACCTCCTCATGCTGAGGATGTGGCTCACAATTTTTGATTCCCCAGCCGAAGGAAACATCCTCTCAGCATCTTACCCTGTCAATATTCTCGAGAATTTTCATTTTTTAAAGTCTGGGTATATATGACATGTCAGCTACGACTCTCACCACCTTTTACAGATGCACTATAGAAAGCATTCTTTCTTGTTGTATCACAGCTTGGTATGGTTGGTTTGTCCAATACTGCAAAAAACTGCAAAAGGCCGTGAAGGTAGCCCAATCCATCATGCAAATCAGTCTCCTCTCCATTGGCCCTGTCTACACTTCTTAGTGCCTAGTCAAAGCAGCCAGCATAATTAAGGACCCCATTCATTCCGGATATTTTCTCTTCCATCTTCTTCCATCGGGAAAATTATACAAAAGTCTGAGATCACGTACCAACCAACTCAAGAACATCTTCTTCCCTGCTGCTATCAGATTTCTGAATGGATCCACCTCACACTAAGCTGATCTTTCTCTCCACCCTAGCTATGACTGTAACACAATATTCTGCACTCTCTCCTTTCTTTCTCCATGAACAGTCTACTTTGTTTGTCTAGCACAAGAAACAATACTTTTCACTGTAAACTAATACATGTGGCAACAATAAATCAAATTAAAACAAATCATTAAGCCCAGTTTACTCAACTTCTCCTCATAGTATACTGATAAACATTGCATATCAGCAACAGGCACAGTTAGGAATAGCATTTTTTTCATTCAGAATAGTATAGAAATCATAGAATCCTTACAGTGCAGAAGGAGGCCATTCTGCCCATTCTGTCTGCACCATCTCTCCAACAAAACATCTTACCACCCCATCCCTGTAACTCCATTTATCCCACTAATCACCCTAATCTCCACGTCTTTGGACACTAAGGCTTAATTTAGCATGGCCAATCCACCTTACCTACACGTCTTTGGAGTGTTGGAGAAAACTGGAGCACTCGGAAGAAACCTATGCAGACACGGGGAGAACGTGCAAGAAAGTCACTCAAGGCTGGAATCAAACCTGGGTCCCTCGCATTGTGAGACTGCAGTGCTAACCACTGCGCTAAGATGTGTAAATTAGGTGGATTGGCCAAAGCACGTTGTTGGTGTCCCGAGATGTATAAATTAGGGGAATTAGTGGCTTAAATGTGTGGATTATGGGAATGGAGATTTAGTAAAGGCACTGTATCAATGAGTCAGTACAGACTCAAAAGGCTGAATGACCTCCTTCTGCACTGTAGGGATTCAATAATCAAGAATGATTCTATACAATCCTCGGATCACAGGAACTGTCCATTAAATCCTCTCAAGCAGATATTGTCTTCCATTGGGAATGAGATCCAAACTAGTCACACTGCTATAGGTCCGGTCTCACCGAGACCCAACGTAAATGCGGCAAATCTTTATTCTTGTAATCCAATTCATTTCTAACAAAGCCTATATCTGTATGTTAATCTTCTGTCACATGTACAAGGGCACACAGATCCATCAGAACACCAACATTTACCAGTCATTCAATGTTTGCATAGTACTGAAATTTGGAAAGAGCCCCTGGCATACTCTTTTCCATCTTCTTCTGTCAGGAAAAGGGTACAAAAATCTAGGTTATGTACCGACCATAGAATAGCTTCTTCCCTGCTGCCATCAGACTTTTAATGGACCTACTTAAGTTGATCTTTTTTGCACCCTAGCTAATAACTAATAATAATGCTAATACATTGTACACTCTCTCCTTTCTCTATGAATGGTATGCTTTGACTGTACAGCACGGAAGAAAAAGTATTTTTCACTGTATACTAACGGGTACATGTGACAACAATAAATCAAATCAAAAATCAAGTCAAATCATTCTGCTTTTCTATTTTTCCAACTAACTTGAGTAATTTACAATGCAACCCAGATTGATCCTGCACTATCTTTCTGCTGAGACATTCAACTATTGTCTGCTGCCTTGAGTGGATGTAAGAACCCAAAGCAGTGTGGCTAGAATCATAGAATCAGAATCCTTACAGTGCAAAAGGAGGTTATTCAGCCCATTGACCACAATCCCACACAGGCCTTATTCCGTAACCCCTTATATTTATCCTGCTAATACCGCAACCCTAGCATATATATCATGGCCAATCCACCTAACCCACACATCTTTGAACTAAGATTGGGTGGGTCCTCCTGGTGTCCTTCCTGCCCAATTCTGAACTCTTCGCCAGTGTATGAAGCAGACTATCTGGTCATATTGGTTTGTGAGAGTTTGCTCCAGCAGTTAATGGGCTGGCCTGCTTCCCACATTACAATGATTCTGAGATGTCCTGAGGGCAGGAAAGATAAACAGAAGTTATTTCTTTCATTTTCCTCTCTAATGAAAGGAAGGATCTGCCAGAATTGAGATTAAACCTTCACCAAAGGCTGACTGTCCATGTGCAGTGAGCTCCGCAGGCATTCATAAGTGATACAGGCAATTCATCACTTAGGAATGACACAGCAGAGCAGGTAACTGTGGGAAAAATTCCGTCAAGTGGGGATTATCCGTGAGCAGATAGGAGAGAGAAGTGTCGAGTTCATTGTGTAAATGTGCATTCAGCGCTGTGATTACATATAGAATATGTTGGCTTGGGGAAAGCAATTCATCATAATCATAGAATCCCTACAGTGCAAAAGGAGGCCATTCAGCCATCAAGTCTGCACCAACCACAATCCCACCCAGGCTCTATTCCCGTAATCTCACATATTTACCCTGCTAATCCTCTTGACATTAGAATCAGTTTAGCCTGGACAATCAACCTAACCTGCACATCTTTGGAGAAAACCAGAGCACCCAGAGGAAGCCCACACAGTCCACACAGAATGTGCTAACTCTGTACAGACAGGGACCCGAGGCTGGAATTGAACGCAAATCCCTGGCACTGTGAGACAGCGGTCCTTATCATTGTGCCACCATGTTGCAACACAGCTGACTTGTCAGTCCCAGTCTGGAATGAGCTAGAGAAAGCAGGGTGACACAATTCCCATTGAGTTTTACAGCACAGAAGGAGACCCTTCAGCTCATCCTATCTGCACCATAGTTCAATGTCTCAATTGAAAGCCATCAAACATCTATTATTCAAATCCCATTTTCCACCACTTGGTCTGTAGTTTTGTCTGCTGTGTCTCAGCTCAATTTTTCTTTAGTGTTGTGAGGATTCCTACTTTTGCCACCCTTTTAGGCAGTGAGTTCCAGATTCCCACCACCTTCTGGGTGAAAATGTTTTCCCTCAATCTCCGCTAGATTTCCTGTCCCTTACTTTAAATTGATGTCGCCTGGTTATTGACTCCTCTACTAAGGTTCCTTTCCACCTACCCCATTTAGGTCCTCATAAATTTGTACAACTTGATCAAGTGCCCCACTTAGCCCTCTCTGCTGTAAGGAAACCAACTGTAGCCTCTCTTCATAGCAAAAAAATTCCACTCCAGGCAGTATCCTGGTTGATCATCTCTGCACCCTCTCTAGTGCAATCACATCCTTCCTGTAGCATGGCGACCGGAACTGCACACAGTAGCTGTGGCCTAATGTGCATTTTATACAGCACCATCAAATCCTCTCTAACCTTTAATTCTATGCCCCTGCTAATAAAGGCCAGTATCTTATGTGATTTCTTAACCCCCTTATCTAACTGTCCTGCTGCCTTCAGGGATCATTGGATATGCAATGCAAGGTCCCTCTGATCCTCTGTACTTCCTAGCATCCTACTGCTCATTCAGTATTCCCTTGCCTTGTTAGTCCCACCAGAATACATCATCTCATATTTTCACGGTTAAATTTCCTTTGCCCATCTGACTAGCCCATCTTTATCAGCCTGTAATATAAGTCTTTACTCTTTACTATTTACCACATCACAAATTTTCTCATTAACTGCAATCTTACCTCTCACATCCATGCCTAAATCATTAATATCTACTACAATCAGCTAATCCCAGTAATGGTGACTGTGAGATTATCATTGATTGTTGTTAAAAACCCATCTGGTTTGCTAATGTCACATGGTTGCACAGTGGTTAGCATTGCTGCCTCACAGTGTTAAGGATCCAGGTTCAATTCCCAACTTGTGCCACTGTCTGTGGGGAGTCTGTACAATCTCCCTGTATCTACAGGGGTTTCCTCCAAAAGACGTCCAAAAGACGTGCTGGTTAGGTGCTCTGGCAGTGTTAAATTCTCCCTCAGTGTATCCAAACAGGTGCCGGAGTGTGGTGACTAAGGAATTTTCACAGTAATTTCATTGCAGTGTTAATGTAAGCCTATTTGTCACACTGAAAAATAAGCTAAATTAATGTCCTTAAGGGAAGAAAATCTGACATCCTTACCCAGTGTCATCTACATTTGACTCCAGATCTACAGCAATGTGGTTGACTTTTAACAGACCCAAGGGCAAATAGAAATGGGCAAGAAGTGCTGGGCTTTTCAGTGATGCCCACATCACACAAATTAATAAAGTTTACAGCTAAACAGACAAAAGTTTTGTTCTTTGTATATTGAAGTTTATTTATTAGTCACAAGTAAGGCTTACATTAACACTGCAATGAAGTTACTGTGAAGTCCCCCTCGTCACCACACTCAGGCACCTGTTCAGGTCAATGCACCGAATTATCACATCTTTCAGAAAGTGTGAGGAAACTGGAGCACCTAGAGGAAACTCATGCCGACAAGGGGAGAATGTGCAAACTCCATGCAGGAAGTGATCCAAGCCAGGGATCGAACCTGAGTCACTGGCACTGTGAGGCATCAGTGTTGACCACTGTGCCACCATGCTGCCCTGATTGTCTGGTTGCTTAGAATTTAAGAAGATTCTTTTTTTGAATTCATTCATGAAGTGTGGGTGCCGTTGGCTAGGCCAACATTTCTTGTCCACCCTTAATTGCCCTTCTGATGGAGTTGGTGAGCTGTCTTCATGAATCCCTGCAGTCACTGACGTATAGGTACCAACATATTGCTGTTAGGAAGCAAGTTCCAGGATTTTAACCCAGCAACAGTCAAGGAATAGCACCATATTTCTAATGAAGATGGTGAGTGATTTGGAAGGGAATTTGCAGGTGGTGGCATTTCCATGTGTCTATTGCCCTTGTCTTTTTAGATGTTATGATTGTGGGTTTGGATAATGCTGTCTAAGATGCTTTAGTGAGTTTATGCAATGTGTCTGTTTTGCTCTGGATGGCGTCAAGCCTCTTGATTTGGTGTTAGAGCTGCATTCAGATAAATGGAGAGTATTCCATTACACTCCTGCCTTATAGATGGCGGACAAGTTTTGAGGAGTCAGAGGTGAATTACTCTCTGCAGAATTCCCAGCCTTTGACCTGCTCTTGTCACCAAAATATGTACGTGACTAGTTTCTGGTCAATGATAAGCCCTAGCATGTTGATAGTATTGGATTTAGCAATGGCAATGCCATTGAATATCAAGGGACGATGGTCAGATTCTCCTTTTTTGCAGATGGTCATACCCTGGTATTGCGTGGCAGGAATGTAACTTGCTATGTGCCTGCTCAAAGCTGGACATTGTCCAATTTTTCTACATTCTGCTTCAGTATCTGAGGAACCGGGAATGGTGCTGAACATTATGCAGTCATCAGTGAAAATCCCCTCTTCTGACCTTATGGAAGGATGCCATTATTGAAGCAGCTGAAGATGGTTGGGCTTTGGTTAATACCCTAAGGGTCTCCTGCAGCGATGTCCTGGAGCTGAGATTTTTGACCTTCAGCCACCACAACCATCTCCCTTTGTGCCAGGTATACTCCAATGAATGGAGAGTATTTTCTAATTCCCATTTTGCTAGAGCTCCTTGATGCCACACTTGGTCAAATGCAGCCTTGATGTCAAGGATGGTCACTCTCACTCGAATTCAACTCTTTTGAGCCAAGGTTGTAACGAGATCTGGAGCTGCTTGATCCTGGTGGAACAAAAACTAACTATCATTGAGCAGGTTATTGCTAAACAAATATCACTTGGTAGTGTTGATGATAACCTCTTCCATCACTTTGATAATGATTCAGTGTGGACTCTTGGGCAGGAACAAGCTGGATTAGATTTAGGTTTTTTCTGTACAATTGCCTGGGTAATTTTTCATATTGTTTCTAACATAGAAACTCTACAGTACAGAAAGAGGCCATTCGGCCCATTGAGTCTACACCAACCACAATCCCACCCAGTCCCATATCTCTACTTACTTACCCACTAATCTACACATCTCAGGATAC
Source organism: Sphyrna mokarran (assembly GCA_024679065.1). Classification (NCBI taxonomy): domain Eukaryota; kingdom Metazoa; phylum Chordata; class Chondrichthyes; order Carcharhiniformes; family Carcharhinidae; genus Sphyrna; species Sphyrna mokarran. The sequence continues at coordinate 10,627,619 of JAGIQG010000001.1, read as the reverse complement.
TAAGGGGCATTTTTTTTGTTGCATGGCCAATCACCTTATCCCACACATCTTTGGACTGTGGGAGGAAACCCACGCAGACACAAGGAGAATGTGCAAACTCCATACAGACAGTGACCCAAGCCAGGAATCGAACCTAGGTCCCTGGAGCTGTGAAGCAGCAGCACTAACCACTGTGCTACCGTGCCGCACCACCCCAGCTGGATAGATGCCAGCAGTGTAGCCGTAATGGAACAGCCTGGCTCAGAATGTGGCAAGTTCTAGAGTGCGAGTCTCCAATACTATTGCCGGAATGTTGTCACGGCCCACATCCTTTACAATACCTAGTGCCTTCCACCTTTTCTTGACATCATGCGGACTGAATCGAATTGGCTGAAGACTGACACACCTGATGCTGTGGCCTTAGGAATCATCCAATCTGGCTGCAAATTATTGCAAATGATTCAGCCTTCAGTTTTACACTGATGTTTGATGGTTCCCCAATTATCGAGGGTGGGGATATTGGTGGAGCACTTCTTCTCTGGTGAATTGTTCAATTTGTTTTGCCACCATTTACGACTGGTTGTGGCAGGATTTCAGAGCTGATGTGATTGGGGAAGGCAATGGCCGAGTGGTATTATTGCTAGACTACTAGTCCAGAAGCTCAGCTAATGTTCTGGGTTCGAATCCCATCACGGCAGATGGTGGAATTTGAAGTCAATTTAAAAAAAAAACCTGGAATTAAGATTCTACTGATGACCATGAAGTCAATGTGATTTTTGGAAAATCCCACCTGGTTCATTAATGTCCTTTAGTGAAGGAAATCTACCTGGTCTGGCCTACATGTGACTCTAGGGCCACAACAATGTGCTTGACTCTCAAATGTCCACCAAGGACAACTAGGGATGGGCAATAAATGCTGGTAAGCCAGAAGCACCCATGTCCCATAATTGAATAAAAGGAAAGATCTGATCTGTTTTTTGTAGAATTGCTTAGCTCTCTCTACTGCTTGCTGCTTCTGTTGTTTAGGAACACATCTCATTTTGGTTGTGGCTGGTGCTGCTCCCAGCACTCTGCATTGAACCAGAGTTGATCCCCTGGTTTGATGGTAATGATAGAGTGTGAGATATGCTGGGCTATCAGGTTACACGTTGTGAATGAGTACAATTCTACTGCTGCTGATGGCCTACAGCACATCAGAGTTGGCCAGCCTGAATTGTTAGATTTTTTTGAAGTTATGCCATCTAACATGGTGACATTGCCACACAACACAACGGAGAGTACCCTCAATGGGAAAACAGGACTTTGTCTCCACAAGAAATGTGTGTTGGTTGTTTCCTACCAATATTGTCATAAACAGACGCATCTGCGGCAAGCAGGCTCCTTCAATGCATGCCGCAGACTCAGTTTAGCAGGTAGGTCCATTACAACTCGGCCAGGTCTGTCTGTGGTTGTGCTACTGAACCATTCCCGATGATTGACACTGAAGTTCCCCACCCAGACTGTTGTCATCCTCGATGAATCCTCCAAGTAGTGTTCATCACTTATTTCATTGAGCTAAAATAGATGTGATGTGTGTACATGTTCCTTCTGTCTGCAAAGAACAGGGCCCTGTGTATTAACAAATGTATCAAAGCTTTTTAAAGCTTATTTATTAGTGTCACGATATTATAATATTAACACTGCAATGAAGTAACTGTGAAAATCCCCTTGTTGCCACACTCCAGTGTCTGTTTGGGTACACTGAGACAGAATTTAGTATAATCAATGCCCCATACCAGCACGTCTTTGTGGGATGTGGGCGGGGGGGAACCAGAACACCCAGAGGAAACCCACGCAGACATGGAGAATGTGCAAACTCCTCACAGGACCTAAGCCAGGAATCAAACCCAGGTCCCTGATGCTGTGAGGCAGCAGTGCTAACCACTGTGCCACCTTTGCGCCCATGTAGCTTTTCAGTACCCACAAATACACCACACTGTAAGACCAACTGACAATTTTAAATTGGTTGTAGTGTAAATTACTGCATGTTGATGATTATGAAGATATTGTCATTGGACTAGTCATCCAGCTACACAGGAATCCCACCATGGTAGATAATGAAATTGGAATTCAATAAAAATCTGGAACTAAAGTCCAGATTAAATTAATGATGGCCGTGAAACATTCGTTGATTATTATAAAAACCCATCTGGTTCACCATCCTTTCCTGATCTGGCTATTTATAACTCCAATGCCCTTTGAACATGGATAATTAGGGATAGACAATAAGTGCTGCCCAGCCAGCAATGCCGTACCCCTTGAATGAATAAAAAGTCAAACTACCTGGTTTAAAATTCAAACAATGCTTGGCAGTTAACTTTCAGTCACAATCAACTGGTACATTCTTCATGTCAAAGCATCTACCAATTAAAGTCCACTTGCCAACCAGTCTGCATCCTCTTCTCATGCAGTATAAAGTTGTTGCATCCTCTACATCAGTATTCTTGTGATTATTCTGATGAGTACAAGATGGAAAGTTTTGACAACATTTTTATTTTTTAGCAATACTATCAATAAACAGGTCATTCTTAGGTTGGCAGGGATGACTAGTGGGATATCACAAATCGTTAAAATGTTGACATTTCAAGTGTCAATCATACCGGAATTTGGGGATGTAGACTAAGAGGACGGCAATTAGGACTGAGATGAGAAGATAGTTCTTCACACAGAGAATGATAAATCTTCACAGTTCTCCACCTAGACAATTGTGGAGGCCTTCATGGGATGGGGGTGGGGTGGTGCTATGGAATATTCAAGGTAGAGATTGGTAGATTTTTTGATGTTAAAGGCATCAAGAAATATGGGAATATTATGGAAAAATGGTATTAAGTTAGAAGATCAGGCGTGATCCAGTTCAATGGTAGAGCAGGCTCAAGGAGTTAATGGCCAACTACCACGCCTATTTCCTATGTTCCTATTGCATAGCTGTTTCAGTAAGTAAACTAAGATGAGCCAATACAAATTTTCTTACAAAATATGGGGTGGAATTTTACAGCCAGATTCAAATCACATCACGGCAAATTGTAAGAATCATACAAACTAGGAGCATGAATATTCCCCTTGAACCTGCTCCACCACTTAATACTGATAGCCAAGTTCCACACATGAGGATGGCCTCAACTGGGATCCTGGATTCATGTCATATGACATGTAACCACCACTGTTTGGCCTGGGCTTGCAAAATCCTACTAACTGTCCTAGCTTGACACAATTCATAGCTCTTTAACCTGTGAGTATCCCTCTCTCCACTTGCATCATCTTTGGCTGTGAAGACTTGATCATCTGAAAAGACTCGCATTCTAACCATTATCTTGCAATTGTGTCTTTGTCTTTATATGCTGTGTTTATGAAACCTACCTCTTCATGCACTTGATGAAAGAGCAGCACTCTAAAAGCTCCTTGGACTTTAACCTAGTGTTGTGAGACTTCTTACCATTTAATACACTCATGGCTGATCTCATCTCGGCCTCTCTTACTTGCCCATTCACCATAGCTCTTCAAAACCTTAGTAATCTAGTGGGTTTGACTTCAATTTAAAAAAATCTGTCATTAAAAGTCTAATGATGACTACGAAACCATTGTCAATTAACCAAAAAAATCCATCTCGTTCACTCATACCCTTTAGGGAAAGAAATCTGCTGTCCTTACCAGGTCTGGCCTACACGTGACATTCAGATCCACAACTAAAGGTCGTGAATGTAGCCCAATCCATCACACAAACCAGCCTCCCATCCATTGACTCTGTCTACACTTCTCACTTCCTCAGCAAAGCAGCCAGCGTAATTAAGGACCACATACACCCCAAACATTCTCTCTTCCACCTTTTTCCCTTGGGAAAATGATTTAAAAAATCTGACGTCACATACCACCTGACTCAAGACCAGCTTCTTCCCTGCTGCTGCCAGACTTTTGAATGGTCCTTGCATTAAGTTGATCTTTCTCTAAACCCTAGCTATGACTGTAACATTATATTCTACACTCTCTCATTTCCTTCTTTATGAACGTTATGTTTTGTCTGTATATCGAGCAAGAAACAACACTTTTCACTGAATGTTAGTACATATGACAATAAAAATCAAATCAATAATTTGCTGTCGTTATCCAGTCTGGCCTACATGAAACTCCAGATCCACAGTAACATGATTGACTCTTAAATACCGTCTGAAATGGCCCAATAAACCTATCAGTTCAAGGCCAATTAGGGGTGGGCAATAAATGCTGGTCCAGTTACGCCTATGTGACCTGAACAAATTAAACAAATCACAATGGGCTGAATGACCTTCTGTGCTGCAACCATTCTATAACAGGATGTGCTTTTTATTAACTGCTGCAATGTATGAAGTGGAGCAGCCAATCTCCCACAAGCACCAGGGAGATAATAGCCAAATCATTTGTTTCTCTATTGTTGGTTGAGGGATAAGTATTGATCCGGACAATCGATTAATAGTCTTTGAATTCTAACATTTACACTTCAAAGAAAAAAGACATCATGAGCTCGGGACAGCCTGAATGCTGAAATGCAAGCCTTTCTCCTGTTATTTAGTGCCATGCGATCTTTCAAGACCACCAAAAGTCCACCAGTCAAGCTGAGAGTTAAGTGTCTCCCCCCCGCCACCTCCCTGCTCCCAGCACTACCCCAGCTATTGGGAACTGAGCTTTGACCTTTAAAATCAGGTGGGCATGAGTTCCATATTCCAAAGTTAAGAAGAAAACTCTGGTGGCAGCATCGATCCTGCAACCAACACCACCACAGCAGAGCAACCCACTGGTGCTGCTCGTGGGATCTTGCTGTGCATAAATTGCCGCTGGATTTTCCTCCATTATAATCCGAGGAAACTGACCAACTGCAAACCTCAACCCCTTTTCTGTGGTGACAGTGGGTCCCGCAATCTAACCCCTCACTAAATGACAAGGTTTCTCTTGAATCCCTGAGTGGATTTCTCAATAACAATTTTCTACTTATGCTAATCCTGCCACATCCCACTTGTGGGTTATCCTGATGCCAATCCTGTCAAAACCCTTCACAATCTTACAGATATTTGTTGGGTCGCACCCCAGCCCTCCCTTTTCTAAAGACAGGAACACTAGCACTTCAGACTTACCTGAGACCTAGGGACCTTGGCGTGTTTGTCCATAGATCTCTGAAGCTGGAAGAGCATGTAGTAGGGTGGTGAAAAAGGCATATGGGACATTTGCATTTATCAATTAAGGCACAGTTCACACAAGCAGGGAAGTCATGTTGGAGTTGTGTAGAACTTTGGTGAGGCCACAGCTGGAGTACTGTGCACAGTTCTGGTCACCACAGCATAGGAAGAATGTGATTGCACCAGAAGGGGTGCAGAAGAGATTCACCAGGATGCTGCCTGTGATAGAGCATTTAGGTAGTGAAGAGAGGTTGGGTTGTCTTTGCTGGTGCAGAGAAGACAGAGGGGCAACCTGATCTAAGTGTACAAGATTATAAGAGACATTGGCAGAATGGAGAAGGAGCAGCCATTCTCCTTAGTTGAAGAGTTAGTCATGAGGGGACATAGGTTTAAGGTGAAGGGTCTGGGGGAGAATGTGAGGAAATACATTTTTAACCCACAGAGTGGTGATGATCTGGAATGCGCTGCCTGGGAGGGTGGTGGAGGTGGGATGCCTCATATCCTTTAAAAAAGTATCTGGATGAGCACTTGGCAGATCATAACATTCAGGGCTTTAGGCCAAGTGCTGGCAGATGGGATTAGGAAGTTAGGTATTTCAAATGTGTACGTACAGACTTGATAGGCTGAACGGCCTCTTCTGCGCTGTATGTTTCAATGAGAAAAGGATTAATGCAGCCTAATCTTTGTCTTGATTTTAGCACGAATAACCATGAGACTTTTTTCCTGAAGCATGACTCATTTTGCTGCTGTATGGTATAAAATAAATCCTGCATCAGCTCCTCAGTCAAAACATGCCTTTTGTCTCTTCATTAGATACTAATCAAAGTTTATTAGTCATAAGTAAGGCATATAATAACGCTTCAATGAAGTTACTGTGAAATTCCCCAATGCACCTAACCAGCATGTCTTTCAGTATGTCGGAGGAAACTGCAGCACCCGGACAAAACACATGCAGACATGGGGAGAATGTACAGACTCCCTACAGACAGTGATCCAAGCTAGGAATCGAACGCGGGTCCCTGGAGCTGTGAGGAAGCCGTGCTAACCGGGCAATAGAATCATTCATTGATTGTATTTCCCTGTTGCAATACGATGGCAAAGAGAGAAGTGAATCTGGCTGTGGATACCATCAGCCTCAACACACTAGGCAGAATTTTACCAGCACGTCTGCCCAAGTTTTGTACGATCCTGCCCGTGGCGAACGGAGAATGCCGATCACCAAGCCTTGCCGGAATTGGAGGGGGGATAGTGATAAAATTCTGATTGCTGGGTATGCAGAGAGCCCAGTCTCCCCCTCTCTAGTCAGAGCCCAGCACCTGTAAAGGCAGGCAACCCAGACCTCCCCTCAGTGTTGTCACAGCACTCAAATTACCCCTCTACACCTGCAGCAGAATGGAACCAGAACTCAGAAACACACACACACACACACACACACAAACCAGAGCAATAAAGGCTGCGTTTTGTCGAATGTAATTAAAGACAGCAAGCAGAGGGGACCTGGAGGATCTATGATGGACAGTTCGCTTGCCTCAGGCAAAGAGTTAATTGCAGAGAAAAAAAACCAAGGCCGGTTGGTGAAAAATAAAATCTGCTATTAACTGCATCCCTGCACAACCTCAGAGAGACGACAGGCTGTCAGGAGAGGGATCTGGGGAAAAGGTTTTAATAATTGATGGGACTCTTTCCAAAGCACCCAGAGCTTTGACAACACTACCAGAATCTCATAAGATTGATTGCGGTCTAATTTATTAGCTGGAGCGGGAGGCCAGATGAGATATTGCCTTGTGTGCAAGTGGTGTGTGGCAGGACAAGAAAGGGTTAATTGTCCGGCTGCCTACTAGTGGGTGGGGGTGATGTGGGACGAGGGAGGATTTGGGAGGAGGGAGCCATGATGTACATGATTAATTAGCCACCAATTTAATTGGAAAACTCATCATCAACACTGACCCATCTCTGTGTCACCCTCAGGGTTAGAACCTTCAGTGTTAATACCTGCATGCTTCTCTCAATTGTTTTCTTTTCCCCCAAGTATATATTTTTACTTTAGCCTGCTGATTTTTCTATAAGTTATCCGGTCAACTTGGTCCTCCCCCCGCTGTATTCCTTAGTCAGAAAGAAATCATTGAAACTCTGCAGTACAGAAAGAGGCCGTTCGGCCCCTCAAGTCTGCATCAACCACAATCGCACCCAGGTTCTACTCCCCATATCGCTACATATTTATCCACTAATCCATGCATCTCAGAGCACTAAGGGCAAGTTTAGCATGGCCAATCAACCTAACCCCGCACATCTTTGGATTGCGGGAGGAAATCTGAGCACTCAGAGGAAACTCATGCAGACACGAGGAGAATGTGCAAACTCCACACAGACAGTGACCCAAGCCAGGAATCAAGCACAGGTTCCTGGGACTGTGAAGCAGCAGTGCTAACCACTGTGCTTCCATGCCACCCATGGAATGGAAGAAATTTATGTAAATTGAAAAAAGAAAGAAAGATTTGCCTTTTTCGCAACCACATTTCAAGGTTCCCTACAGCCAATGGAATATTTTGAAGCGTAGTTTCTGCTGAAGTGTAGGAAGTGTGGCAGCCAATTTGTGCACTGCAAGATCCCTCAACAATAATATGGTAATGACCAAATAATCCCATTTTTTCGGTGATGACAGTTTAGGGGACAAATTGGCTAGCTACCCCAGAGAGAGTCCATGCACAATTCTTTGAAAAGTGGCATTCGATCCTTAACAGTTTCTTGACAGGCTAAATGGAGTTAAAGAATCATTGAAAATTGGGAAAAATTTGAAAATTGAAATGTTTCCCAGGACATTATGGGAGGCTAGGGAGGAAATTGTGGGTCCCCTACCAATGGTAAATGTTGTGTCTTTGTTTAAGAAGGATTGCAGGGAAAAGCCTGGTAAATACAGGCCAGTGAGCCTAACGTCTGTAGTGGGTAAGTTGTTGGAAGGTATTTTGAGAGACAGGATCTACAGGCATTTAGAGAGGTAAGGATTGATTCGGGACAGTCAGCATGGCTTTGTGAGCAAAAAATCATGTCTTACAAATTTGTTTGAGTTTTTTGAAGGGATAACCAGAAAGATAGATGAGGGCAGTGCAGTTGATGTTGTCTGCATGGATTTTGGTGAGGCCTTTGACAAGGTACCACATGGTAGGTTGTTGCATGAGGTTAAATCACATGGGACCCAGGGTGAGGTAGCCGATTGGATACAAAATTGGCTTGATGACAGAAGACAAAGGGTGGTTGTAGAGGGCGGTTTTTCAAACTGGAGGAGCTGGGACCACTATTATTTGTCATTTATATTAATGATTTGGATGAGAATTTAGAAAGTATATTTAGTATTTTTGCAGATGACACCAAGATTGATGGTAAAGTGGACAGTGAAGATTATCTAAGATTCCAAAGGAATCTTGATCAATTGGGCCAATGAATGGCAGATGGAGTTTAATTTCCATAAATACAAAGTGATGCATTTTGGTAGATGGAATCGAGGCAGGACTTAAGCAGTTAATGGAATGGTGTTGGGGAGAGTTACAGAGCAAAAACATCTAGGAGTACAGGCTAATAGCTCCTTAGAAGTGGAGTCACAGGTGGACAGGGTGTTGAAGAAGGCAATTGGCATGTTTGGCTTCATTGGTCAAAACATTGAGTACAGGAGTTGGGACATCTTGTTGAAGTTGTAATAGATATTGATAAGGCCACACTTGGAACACTGTGTACAATTCTGGTCACCCTATTGTGGAAATAATATTATTAAACTAGGAAGAGTGCAGAAAAGTTTTACCAGGATGCTACCAGGATTGCATTGTTTGAGTTATAAGGAAAGGCTGGAGAAACTGGACCTATTTTCCCTGAAGCTTAAGAGACTTTGGGATGACCTTGAAAGGTCTATAAAATAATGAGGAGCATAGATCAGTTGGATAGTCAATATCTTTTCCCAATCATCTGGCAAACAAAGGCACATGCATTCATAGGATAATACTGCATTCTATTGTGCCTATCCTGGCTCTTTTGATAAAACTATCCAATTCATTCCATCCTTACTTTTCCTGAAAGCTCTGTAAGTTGTTACTTTTTACATGCAGATTCCCAAAATCATTCCGGATCTTGTTCATTTGATGCTCATCCTTTCCTTGTGATTTTTTTTTTTATTTATTCGCGGGACATGGGCATCACTGGCTGTCCAGCATTTATTCCCAACAGAGTTGAGGAGAAACTTCTTCACTTGAAGGGTGGTGAGTCTCTGGAATTCTCTGCCCATTGAAGTGGTGGAGGCTACCTCATTGAATATATTTAAGTCACGGGTAGATAGATTTCTGATAGACAAGGGAATTAAGGATTATGGGGAGAAAGCAGGAAAGTGGAACTGATCCACTTCAGATCAGCCATGATCTTGTTGAATGGCGGGACAGGCTAGAGGGGCTAAATGGCCTACTCCTGCTCCTATTCCTTATGTTCTTATGTAACCTTGAGAAACGGTGGTGAGCTGAAGCACCAAAAAGCACTTTTATATTTTTGCCCCCTATCACTTGCCATTTTCCCTGTTCCTCGCTCAGACTGTGATAGACTCTCTGTGTTTGGAAAGTTACAGCCTTTTGAACTGTTTGGAATAGCAAAACGCCTGGTTAAAATATTAAAATCTGAAAGTGAAATTCATTCCCTGTCATTGATTATCTGACTTGCAGTTAACTGCAGTTTCTTGAGAAAAACAAATGGATGAGAAAGACATGAAAAAAAGTGCATTGCCTTTCCCAAATTCCTTCTTCCTTATCGAGTTGGATCTCACACTTAATCTGTTAAACTCATCAGACTAGACAATGGTGTTGTGTTCAACTCTCATCATCCAATTATAGATCCTCTGTGATAAATAGGATAGAGGAAGTGTGGAGACACAGTCAGCCTAAAACTGGCAGTGTTTTATGTACTGGAAACAAGGAATCACATTAACTTTTACTCTTTCCTCCTAAAATGTTATTTTCCCTGACTTTGTGTGTGGAAATATGTAAAGAGGGGTCACGGGCTTAGGGTGAGGGGGGTAAGGTATAATTTGGATACTAGAGGGAGTTTTTTCACACAGAGGGTGGTGGGGGTATGGAATGCACTGCCAAGTAAAGTGGTGGAGGCAGGCACTCTGGAGTTATTTAAGAAATACTTAGATGGCACATGAACAGAATGGGAATGGAGGGGTATAGAAAACTGATTTAAAATAGGGATCATGAGCCTTGGGAGTTCCTGGGAAGTGTGTAAATAGATGATGATATTGATGTACTTGTTTTTATCCTACAGGTGCTTTGGTTCACCTTGTTGTCTAACGAGGGGCATACACGTGATGGGTCGTGAGAGGGCTGCTCTTGGATTTTTTTCGAGAGTATCCTAGTGCTTCACGTCATTAGTGTAGGCTTGACCTGGACCATTTGATGGGCAACACGACAGATCAGTGACTATCACTGTGCTGTGCAGATACATGGATTTGGGGATTCTCCCCGTGCTTGTGTGGGTTTTCTCCGGGTGCTCCGGTTTCCTCCCAATCCCAAAGATGTGCTCTTAGGCTAATTGGCAAAACAAATTCTCCCTAAATTGTCTCAAATTTGGTTTTTAATCCATAGATCTATAAACATGGACAGGGATGGCAGGTAGGAGTGGGAACATCAGTGTGGTGGCGCTGCCTCGTTGGGCCGAAGGGCCTGTTTCCCGTGCTGTTTTGTTCTTTGCTCTTTGAACTGAAAATGGTTTTGAGGGTGGGAGTATAGACTTTTTTTATGGGATGTGAGCATCGCTGGCCAGGCCAGCATTTCTTGCCCATCTCTAGTCATCTTTCAGAAGGTGCGGTAGGCTGCCTTCTTGAACTGCTACGGTCCATGTAGTGTAGGAACACCTATGGTGCTCTTAGGAAGGGAGTATCAGGATTTTTACCCAGTGACAGTGATGCAACACAAGTCAGGATTGGAGGGGAACTTGCAGGCAATGGCGCTTCCATACATCTGCTGCCCTCGTCCTCTGTAGTTGCAGAGGCCGCTGGCTTGGAAGATGCTGTTGATGAAGACTTGGTGAGAAGCCTTGGTGTTTCTTGTAGATGGTACACACTGCTGCCTCTGTGTATTAGTGATGGAGGTAGTGGATGTTTGTAGATGGGGAGTCTATAAAGTAGGCTGCTTTGTCCTGGATGTTGACAGGTTCTTGAGTGATATTGGAGTTGCATTCATCCATGACTTGCACCCTGTGGATGTTGGACAGGGTTTGGGGAGTCAGGAAGTTGAATGCGGCATTCCCACCCTGTGACCTGTTCTTATAGCTACTGTACTTTCGTGGCGAGTCCAGGTCAAATTCTGGTCAAGGGTAAGCACTGGGATGTTGATAGTAGGGATTCAATAATGGTAACGACATTGAATTACTGTCAAGGGACAATAATTAGACTCTCTTTTATAGGAGGTGATCATTGCCTAGCAGTTGTGTGTCGTGAATGTTACTTGCCATTTATCACCCAAGCCTGGATATTGTCCTGATCTTGCTGTATATGGACATGAACTACTTCAGAATCCGGTCTAAGGTACCATTACACATGATTACCCCATTCCCATAGCAGGATAAATATTTGGGGTTACAGGGATAGGATTGCTGTCAGACTTGATGGGCCAAAAGGCCTCCTACTACACTGTGGTAATTCTCTGATTCTGTGTTATTCTGTCCAGAGCCCTTGTGATTTTGAACACCTCTATCAAATCTCTCAACCTTCTTGTCTCCAATGAGAACAATGTCCTCTCATGCTTCAAATCTCTCCTTAAATATAATACCCAAAACTAGATGTAATAGTCCAGTTGAGGCCAATCCAGGTTTATATGGGTTTTGTTCTCCACGCCCCTATTAATAAAACATTAATCATCCTGGGCTTTATCAATTTTATTCTCAACCTATCCTGCCACTCTTTATTTAATGAGCTCTAACTTTGCTTGTGTGGCATGTTATTAAAAGCCTGGGCATGTAAGTTACTAATCCAGTGACATTGTCACTCACCATCATTTCCACTCACAGCTGTGATCTAGAACATTCCTGATATGTCTTTGTGAATTCCATAAATTATGGATAACAGAATGCCTTGACTTGACTTTAAGGCCCCATCCTGAATCAAAAGCCATCAAATGGCATAGCCAAACACTTAACCATTATCAAAACACATTAATGAGGTTGGCATTGTGGAGGCTCCAACCCTTGATCAGGTCAAGGGTTAGCGGTGTATTTCGTGATTAAATAATCTCATGCCCAACCCACCAAACAGAAGCATTAAATTACATAAAGATGACGCACTTTCAAAAAAAATTACAGCACAAGAACAGGCCCTTTGGCCCTCCAAGCCCGCACTGACCATGCTATCTTAACTAAAACCCCCGACCCTTCCAGGGAACATATCCCTTCATTCCCATCCTATTCTTTTATTTGTCAAGATGCTCCTTAAAAGTCACCACCATAATCACCAAGGCAAATTATTACCTATTTGTCTTTTCTAAGAACATTTTAACTCACACTACCCTGCTTTACGTAGAGGCTTTCAAAAAGGTTGAGAGCTTTGGGTCTGTACTCGTTGGAGTTTGGAAGGATGAGGGAGGATCTTATTGAAACTTACAGAATACTGCACGCCTGGATAGAGTGGACGCAGAGAGAGTGTTTCCACTAGTAGGAAAAACTAGAACCAGAGGGCACAAATTCAGGCTAAAGGGATGATCTTTTAAGATAGAAGTGAGGAGGAATTTCTTCAGGCAGAGAGTGGTGAATCTCTGAAACAATTTGCGACAGAAGGTCATTGAGTGTCTTTAAGACAGAAATAGATAGGTTCTTGATTAATAAGGGGATCAGGCATTATGGGGAAAAGGGCAGGGGAATGAGGGTGAGAAAAATATCAGCCATGATTGAATGGTGCAGCAGACTCAATGGGGCTGAGTGGCCTAATTCTGCTTCTATGGTCTTTCATGATCTCAGGAGATTTCAAAGCATCTTGGGACCAATTAAGTACTTTTGAAGAATATTTTGGAATGTCCTATTGCTTTCCCAGCCACGCCTGACAATACAGGGGTGGAGAGGGTTGGGTGAGTCAGCCATTAGCTTGAGGCCTTTGAGATGCTCAAGGTTTTTTCATTCATTCATGGGACTTGGGTGTTGCTGGTTAGCTGGCAATTATTGCCCATCCCTAGTTACCCAACAGCAGTTGAGATTATTGGAAAACTCACCTTGTTTATAATATCCTTTAAGGAAGGAAACCTGCCACCCTTACGTGGTCTGGACTACATGTGATTCCAGAGCCACAGCAATGTGGTTGACCCCCAGCCAATAAGGATGGCCAATAAATGTTGGCCAGCCAGCGATGCCCATGTTCAAGAATATTTTTTTTTTAAAAGTTGCCCTTAGAGGTGAGTTGAGAGTTCACCACATTGCTGTGGCCTCTGGAGTCAAACATAGGCCAGACCAGGTGAAGATGGCAGATTTCCTCCCCTAAAGGACATTAGTGAACAAAATGAGATTTTCCAACAATCAACAATGGTTTCATGGTCATCAGTAGATTCTTAATTCCAGATATTTCTCTACTGAATTCAAATTCCATCATTTGCCACGGTGGGATTTGAATCCGTGTTCCTGGAACAGTAGCTGAGTTTCTGGATTAATAATTGAGCGATGATACCACTAGGCCATTGACTCCCTGTTACTGGTTACTAATTGTTGCCCTCA